>JARTUT010000013.1:0-1288312 GCA_030674115.1 Micraspis discolor | reverse complement strand
GGTGTGCAATTATACTTGCTTGAAGAAATTGAGTTTGATCACCTAAATTTGATTCTAAAAAACCAACTACGTGTTCTTTAATAAAAAAATTTTTGTTAGATCATTAGTATGAATCTATTCTGTTTAGACTATAATTAATTACTGAACATGCATAAATTTTTGGTTTTTATAATCAGAATATCTGTATTAATTATGTAAACAAAAACAGAAATATTGAATAATGGTTATTCATAGATTGTGTCAAATTTTAATACCTTACCATGGAATATTAATTCATTACCGAACCCCAGGAGAGAAACAAATTAATAATTGCAAAGTTTATTTTAATGAAAGATAATATCTGTAACCATTATTGATCTTTAGTTATAATAACTAGAGTGAATTATTATCACATTAAAATGTTATTGTAACGTCTCTGTGCTGGGTAGTTCCCAATTAAGATGTCTAAAATACTGGTGTGTGCACTCCTCCAATTTTGTTTTACAGGTTTGGCGACATGGGGATTCTTTCATTTTCTCTCAGACACTCGGACCACCCAAATCTATTCGAATGTCAGTTTCTGATTAAAATAAATTATTTATTGCGTTATTCGAAATTTTTGTATAAAATTGTGTGAAAAGTGATTATCCACTTTTTATAATGCGTTTTTGTATTTTATGTGGACAGTGTAGTGCTGCGGATGATGGGGTAATAATTATAATAAAATAATAATAATTGATTTCGATAGTTTGAAATTACTCAATTCAGTATGAAATGATTATGGTCAGAAAATACATTTCTACTCTAATCTTTCTTTCTTTATGAGCCTATAGCTTCCAGTTTCAATATTGATTGAATTTTAATTAACCATGTAGTATAACAAACATTCAGAAATATTAAAACTAAGTCAAATTCTATTAACTCCTAAGTTTGTGAACCAGGTTGAATCGGTGTATGAAATAAAGATGTGAAAAAACTTCTTTAAAGGTACAAAACAAATCTAGGAGACTGGGTTCGGAGTTTTTAAAACTCATATGAGCTTAATTTGAAGCATTCCTATGTTAGAATAGATATAATTTGATGAACCCTGAAAGTCTGAAGCTATAAAGAAACAGCCCTTCATAAAGACAAGTCTTCAATTTAACAGGTCCTGACAGAAAATATATAACCTATTTCAACGATCAAATATACCGAAGTACCTATGTGAGCGATGGAAATTTTTTTCTCGATTTATTATGGAATATTACTCTGGATTAAATATCAAACAAGGTGCTAGACATCATTAATAATGAATACAGCAAATGGCAATTTAGATTTTGTAGTGAATGCATGACAAAAATTGTTCAGTGGTTAATTTCATCTATAGTGTTTAGTGGTGGAACCATAGGTTGGAGAGATTTCCCCAAACTTTTGTAGAAATATTTAATATAGACATAAAATATAGCAACATTGAACAAATCTGATTATTGAATCATTTCAGCACAGAGTTGGATTTGGGAAAATCAGAAAATTTGGACACAATTATATTGATTTAATTCCTTTCAACTTCAAATATCTCAAGAATGGTGCAATTTAGGAGGAAAGATGATGAATGATTTTATCTGCAAAAAGGATTAATGATTACAGGAATTACAAGATACGGACCTTTAGTTCAAGTGATATTTGTTTTTCATGCGATTTAACCCATCTGTAGAGTAGTAGTCAGAAACCCACAAGAAATGGAATAAATCTATTGATGCCAAAATATGCATGACTGCTATCAAAAACCTTCTACAAGAGATCATTTCAATTGATATTGTCGTTTGAATATTACAGGTGAAAATGCAATTTTTTTATGAAATTGCAACACTCATATCTTTTGAACAAGCCAAATTTGGAAAAATGTTATAGGAAAAAAATGTTTCTTTTGACGTAAAGAATCTATGGTTAAAATTAACGCAGTGGTCAAAGATTCACCCTGTATATATATATATGCATATTTATACCATTCTATATCCCATGTCACAAGTCAATAAAAACAACCGGTCGAATTGAGTTTCCAATTGATACCGCATCCTGCGTTTTTTCTCGATCTTGCCCCCAGCCTCTACTGCGCTATTGAAAACTCAAAAAGATGCTCCATGAATAGAGATTTGAGCAAATGAATGCAGAAACTAAAGCATATTTTGAAGGTCATGATATATCATTCTATACTTAGTAGTATCACCAAAAAGAGAATTATTCGAATGATTGTATTACTCCAAAAGGATATTATTTGATTAATAAAATAAAATTTGGCAAAAAAATATTCTTTTCCCACTTAAGCCCGAGGATTATTGACTTATATGTTAACCTGCCATCACTTTCTTCATCAGATTTTATTAGAATCAATAAAAATAATAATCAAGTGAAAAAATTTATACGCCGTATTGTCAAAATAATATCTATTATAACACATATACATACAGATTGCCTGCGATTTCCAACTGGATAAGTAGCTTGACCAGGTTTTTTCCCCTGGCCTCTTCCTCTGGAATGTTCAGGGAATGCATTTGATGAACATCCCCTGCCATAACTAAGGCTACCCGAGGGTTGTCTGTTAGCAGCTTGGTAGCCATAATTTGCTCCCCAAGATCCAACAACTACACCAGCTACTTGCAATTGTCCTCCTTTGGACAAAATAGGTCGCCTCAAACTAGAAGGATTTCTGGCTGGAGGAATTGGAATTTGGGGTACACAACTGGGGTTCCCCATAGGTGGCCTCAAGAGCCCTAAAGTATGAAAAAAAAAAATAATAAATTGCGAAAAATGTACAATTAAAAACATGATGTCGACAAGAAATGTTTGATGATGGCGAAAAAGTTTGCTTTTAGAAAGATGGCAATGTTAGAAAATTTTTCAATTTTCACTAATAAGTATCAAATTGGCCGAACTGAAGAAACTAGATGAGATTGGTACTTATCTCTGGTTTGAAGATTTCTTCAAGTTATTTCGAACAAGATATGGAATTCCTTATTTGAAAGGTTTGTCAAAAAAATGAGAAGAATTGAAAATAGGTACAACATGACAACTGTCTCCAGCACACAAGATACCATCAGGGCTAATCTGGCACTTAAACTATAACTGAAAGCGGCCTACCTACCTGGAAAAGTAGTGGTCACTTGTGGTTTGGCAAATTTCACATCTAAGCCTTCCAAAATAGCTTTCCGCATTCTCTCAACCTTGACAACACGTTCGATATGGCTCTCGCAAAGTTCCAAAATGTTTTTAGAATGAGCAGATCTAGCAAGGGTGTGGTGAAATAATTTTCCATCGAAATATAGCCATGGACAGCACATAAGCCAGGGTAATGGAGCACCACATGCATCATTAGCCAATATGGCGTATTCCAGACCTTGCATGAAAAGCGTAGCAAGTTGAACACCTCGACTTGTTACCACATTCAGCTGAAAATATAAAGTTCAAGTTAATTGAATTGTATGCATGAATGTCCCAAGTTCTACTGTCTATCAGAGGTTTCTGAAAACTTAGACCATATAAAATATGAAAAATGGGAATATAATACTGTTTGAGAGTATAACTTAGATTTCAACAATACTTTAAGAATTTTTCTGCGACAACAGAATAATATTGGAAATTTTTTAACCCATACACCAATTATTATTGAGATTTAAACCTACGACAAAATTTTAAAAAATAAGAGAAATGGGAAAAAATAAAACAATATTTCAGGGGGAATATCATAGTATTCTGACGCTGCAGAAGAATGGCCTGTAATCTTTATCAGCTGTTCCTCGCCAATCCCTGCTTTGGCTAATTGGCTGACAGCAGTAGCTCGATGCGAGTGGTTGGTTATCTTCGACTTGAACGGTTGTGTTGATGCCAATGAGTTCTGCCGATTCTTTTGTCCATTTAGCTATCGTATTGGGACCGACTGGGTAGTTTTTGAACCATATTTCCAATTCTTATGTGGAGTCAGGAATAGTACTTCAGTGGTTATGTTTGCAGTTCTTTTGGATACAAGTAGCTTATATAACCTCACCGGGCAAATATCTTCTTCAATATTGGGAGTCAGCCATTTCGTTTACGCACATTTTTGGGCACCACCTTGTCCTGTTTTAGAAAATATCGGATTGTAGGCAATTCGGCCCGTGGGATTATCATCATTTTCAATTTCGAATTGGAAATGCGAAATTAGGCATGATGAACCCTCTCCTCCGCGCCAAGCGAGCTCCAATTCAGCAATAAAATAAAATTTTCTGTTCAAACCGTCTGGATTATCTTCTTTACATAAGTTGACCATCTTTTTGTGTTGCTCCAAAGACAGCGCCTTGGCACTAACTTTTCTTTTCTCAGGGTCCACTTGCAAAATACGCCTCTTGGCATTTCGTGCATCCCGCGCCGTTTTGAAAGCCACGTCTGTGAATGGATCGAACCTAACGCCCTATCTTCTATAATATAAAAATGGATCGCAAAATGTGTTGGTAAGCGCATAACTCAACAACGCCTGGACCAATTTGGCCAAATCTTTTTTTAAATGTTCGTTGAATTTCAAGAATGGTTATTACGGCGAGAAAAATTAGAATTATTGCTGGAAAAACCCTAAAAATAGCCTTTTTCTTTTTCCCATACAAATGATTTGTATGTAACTCCGGGTTCATAGAATATCCGTATACCTAAGGGAGTATAAAAGGGCATATTCGAGGGAGTTGAGGCCTGTTCAGTTCAGTGTAGTTCAAGGTAGGTCAAGAGAGGTAGTATTTATATTATCGAACCCCAAGTTCGTAACAATATCTATCAAAACAATGTGCGTGTGTGCGTTGGAGCACAGAATACATAGTTGGAGGAGTTTAATGTCGCGTTCCGAAGCTCGCGTTTTTTTTGTATTAGTTTCAGCACGCGAGATAAAATGCATCAGTTTCCACGTCATTACATCAGTCAAACAAAAATCGGGTTACCAACAGTGTTTTATTATTTTTAATATCCAAATTTTAAATAAATAAAACAATTCGTACGGCTAAAAAGGATTTGACTTCAAGTCATATCAAATTTAAAAAAAAAGTTGTCTGTTACCTAATCAACTGAGTTTGCTTTTGTCAACTGATACACGAAACAAATTCGTATATCGTGTTTTGTGCAGAGTGTTTGGTTAGTTAGTGTTCGTTTAGTTCGTGATTAGTGAAAAAATAATTTATATTTGATATGCCTCCTATAAGACGAAGCAGTTTAGGTAGAAGAACCAGAAATGCTACAAACCAAGCTAATTACCGATCTAATCGTACTGCACAAGAACGTGACGACGGAAATGAACGTGAAATAATTCGGATATCACAAACACGTGAAGCGCGACGCGACATTCAATTTATAATCGCGCAAGTTTGAATCGAGCTGCTTTCAGTTACGATGTGTCAATTGACTACAGTAACTACCAATGTGTTGTTATTGGTTCTATGAACTCGGTTTGCTCACACTGTAAGGCATTAAAATACAAAAACGAAGCCAATGGAATCTGTTGCGCAAATGGTAAAGTGAAATTGATACCATTGGATCCACCACCAGAACCATTGTACTCATTGGTTTCAGGAAAAGGAACAGATTCTATACACTTTTTGACACATATCCAACAATATAACAATTGCTTTCAAATGACTTCATTTGGGGTAACAAATGTAGTTCGGGAAAATTTTATGCCAACTTTCAAGGTATGTATTATAGCAGTTACTCATAATTATTTTAGCGAACAAAATTTTCTTACTTTTAAATCCTTATATATGTTTTATTTAATTATTTTTTATTCACAACGCCCTATCACCAGGGTGACGGTTCTGTTCAGGAGAATTTTTCAAAATACGTAGGCACAAAAACTGCCACATTACAAATCTTTTTGACAGGACGAAGTCTGTCGGGTCAGCTAGTTCGGAATAGAATTTTTCCTGCAGCTGTTTGGCAGTATTATTCCACAAGGTTTTTACGACACTTTCCTTGTAGTCTGATCCATCTCTCTTCTTCATATTGAAAGCCCAGTCTAGCATAGTATTATTAAGCTCTGACAAACTTGTTTTTTCATTTACAAGGTATTCCCGGTCAGCACAGAATTCTTCAAATTGTTTCCAAATGTAGGATCTTGACTTCACTGTATTAAGCGGCACACTTTTCTTCACACTTTCCTCAATTGAAGTAATATTACAATTCCCAAAACGTTTCATTTTTATCTACTTTATGGTAAAATACGAAAATAAAGTGATAGAACTGCCAAATGTGCTGTTGAAGTTATTGCTAACAACTGCTCGTTTATCGTAACCATGACGACCGCTACTTCCACCAATGGCCAAAGCTATCCGGACGTAGTAATATTCCTATGCAAATTAGGCATTTGATAAAAACAAATTTCTAAAAGTGAAAACACTGTGAGGTTGAGTGTTTTCAGGTAAAGTTTGTTTCTATTGGTCCGTTTTCAAAAAATGAGCGATTTCATTGGACGATGTAGTATAGTGTTGAATATTTACAGTACAGGTGTTGAACCAAATTGCAATTCAACTTACCGTTAATTCTTGTAAATATTGAGCGTTCATTAGGTCTGTACTGAAAGCTTGACATAGAAAGGCATCCAATTCTTGGGGTCTCAAAATGCCCCGATCTTGGGACATGATGTATCTCAGAACACAAGCCATTATTAGCATATGTTGTGGGACGTACGCAGTGTTCAAAATGAGGGGTGAATCTGAATTGAGACAAGAGAGGAGTGCTCTCATCCTTCTACGCTTATCATCCATTGCTGGACCAAACCAAAGCCTATGTAATGTAGGAACTGCCCATGGTAGTGGATCTGCTTTAACTTCTTCAGGATTCGAGAACGGATTACAACGACTATACTTCCATTCTTTAACAATTATATCAGGTTGTGGAGCACTTTCCGGGAGCTCACCAGATTCTGGAAAAATTAACACACTTCAATATATAGATTACTAAGGGTACCATGAGTACAAATTAATAATATTCACCTTTTCTTTTACTATGTAGATAGCGTAAGTGATGCAGGTTGAAGAGTACTGCATATATTCTTTGCCGAAGTTGCAGATATATATCATGAATAGGTGGAAATTCTCTGTTTAATTCATCTTCCATTAAACATGGCAGTCGAATCTCTTGAGTGCTCAAAACATGAAGGATTTGAGGAGCCATAAGCCCTTTCTGGTGACGAAGTGATGCTGTTCGAAGCACATCTGCTGCAACCGTAGGTGTAACCAGATTAGACTTTGAACGACATGGACCTGAAATGAAGAAAGAACTGCTTGGGATCACAGGATGAAAACATGTTTCAGAACACTTAGAGCCCGTTGCCTAAATCTGTTTTGAATGTCCATTCCTTAGACTATATAAGAATAGACCCCTTTATTTACATTGAAAAGTGTCGCATCTGAAACTTAGAGCTGGTCCACTCAGGTCATTAACAAATTTTCATGTTGACAAACTGAGCAAATAGTAGGTTTCTCTATTACCCCATAATTGTGAATAAAAACTTTTTCTCCAATTTGCATTCAAAACATTATATAAAATTTTATATTTTGAATTGAAACTGTCTTCTTCTCTATATAATATAGTAATAAGATCGTGAACCAGAGAAAATTTTGACAGGTGGTCCCGTTAGGGACCCGGAAAGCGAAGCTTTACGAGCGGCCCGCAGGGCCGCTCGAGAGGGAATCTTAAAACAGATCGAAAAGGCGTATCCTCTTCTAGGAGAAGCGACCCCGAAACCCCCCGGGCGCTCTTAAAGTGCCCGAAATTTTCGAAAGAAAATTGCGAAAATGACGTTTTTCGCGAAATCGCCAAAAGTGCCCCGGAAAAAAGGAAATAGGCTCCGAAGCCGGAACGCCCCGGGTCCGGGACTCGCCACATATTCCGAGAGCGAGGACGTCCGGTTTCCTTAGAACCCATTAGAACTCCGGAGCCTCCCTATTTCTAGGCTAAAATCCCGTAAGTAAAACGGCAATTTTTAGTTTCGCCAGCCCCGCGAAACGTCAAAATCACCCCTGATGCTTTCGATCCGTGCGGGCGCTACGAGCCTCGAAACGCCCTTTCGGCGGTAGAGTATGAAACTTTAGGAAATTTCCAATCTCCGGGTACCAATTTTCATATCCAAGTAACGAGATAAGGCCGCAATTTCTTCATTCCAAATTCGGCAATTTTCACGGTAAAATGAGGCAAAATGTCACAGTTTCTGCTACGATTCCGATGATAGCCGAACGCGAGCTTCAAATTTGAAAATACGGCATCAATTTTTCGCTCGATATGGGCGGTGGAAGATTTTGCGTTTTCCAAGCGCTCGAATAAGAATCTACAGGAGATTCCGAATCTCTAGAGACCACTCACGCTTCACGAATCGCAAGAAAAACACCTCAAATATGCGTTTGAAAATCGTCATTTCAGGCTCGATTTTCGCGCGAATTCATTTTCGTCCTTGAAGAATGCACACAGATCGCGATGAATCGCTATACAGGCTGTGCCCATTGAAAGCACTGATTTTCACCAGAATTTGCGATCGGGTGATATACGGGGTGATCACTTTACAAGTTCTTCTGTTTTTTTGCGCGCTCTCAAGTTTTTTCAAGTTTTTTGTGTTCCTTCGGGTTTTTTTACGGAAAAATTATTTTCGAAACATATACGGTGTGTTACATAGGAGCTCCATAGAATAATTTTGATATTTCCTTCGTGGTAATTACTGAACTCGAATAGATGGAGTTACAACGATATTCTTTTAGTTTTTTTTTTCACTGCTAATCAATTGTATACTGAGTGTCTCATATGCATTTTCCTTCAAGTTTTCTCGCGAATGGGAGCTGATTTCGATAAAATGTCATACAGGGTGTGCAATTGACAATGAGTTTACGATCGGGTGATATACGGGGTGTGCAATTTACAAGTACTTTTGTGGGTTTTTTTCAGGTTCCTTTAGATTTTTTGTGTTACTTGGTGTTCTTTCGTGTTTTCTCGCGTTGTTTTGTGTAATTTCGGTTTCTTTCGTGTAACTTCGGTTTCTTTCGTCTTTCTTCGAATTCTTCCGTGTTTTTTCGCGTTTCTTCGTTTTTTTTCCAGTACTTTTATGTTTTTTTGCTTTAATCTGGTTTTTTTGACGTATGCGCTTCATTGATGTATGGGCCGTATTGATCTATGGTCTATATTGATCCATGGGCCAATTGAACTACTGGCCTATGGATCTACGGGCCTATTGATCTACCCGCTTACTAGTCTAAATAATATAGCAGTAAGGAACGCACCAGAGAAGATTATGATCGGGGTCCCGTAGGGCCGATCGAGGGGCAATCTTAAAACAGATCGTAAGGGCGTATCCTCTTCTCGCGAAAATGACGTTTTTCGTCGAAATATTCAAAAGTGTCCCCAAGGGGGAAGATCTCACGAACGAACGGGGCCGTCTAGCGGGCCGAGATCGGTCGCTATTACAAGTAAAAGACATTTCTCATAATGTGGTACCGGTAAGGACCAAGAAAATAGCCGAAATCATTATGAAAATAAGGCAGATAAAACGGCAATTTTTCGACTCGCGAGTACCGAGAAAAGTAAAAAAACCGCCCCGATATTTTCATTTCGTAGCCCCTAAACGCCCTTTCGGCGGTAGAAATAGAAACTTTAGGAAATTTTCAATCTCTGGGTACCAATTTTCATATCCAAGTAGCGAGATAAGGCCGTTAATTCTTCATTCCAAATTCGGTAATTTTCACGATAATACGTGGTGAAATGTCACAGTTTCTGATACGATTCCGATGATAGCCGAACGCGAGCTACAATTTTGAAAATCCGGCATCAAATTTTCGCTCAATATTGGCGGTGGAAGATTCTTCACGCCTTTCAAGTGCTCGAATAAGAATCTACAGGAGATTCCGAATCTCTAGAAACCACTCACGGTTCTTGAATCGAAAGGAAATTACCTCATCTATTCGTTTCAAAATCGGCATTTTCAACTCGATTTTCGCGCGAATTCATTGCCCTCTCCGAGGTCCGATCCAATTTATGATACTCTATGTTAGAATCGGACCCACTTAGTTTATTATGCGTGAATGGCGAAGCACTCTGTTCATGAATACACCTTCAGACCTTTTTCGAATAATTTTTATTTTACCTTTGTAAAATTGATGGAGTTGAAACGATATTCTTTGGGTTTATTTTTTATGGAAAAATTATTTTCGATTCATATACAGGGTGTTACATAGGAGCTTTATCGAATAATGTTTATACTACCTTTGTGGAATGCACCGATTGCGATCGATTGATATACGTGCTGTGCACATTGGAAGCACTTACTTTCACCAGAGTCTTTCTTCGAGAGTTTTTCCTTCTGAATTTTTAATGGAAAAAGCACCCACTGCGAATCAATTATATAGTGGGTGTCCCATATCCATTTTTCTGCAAGTGTTCATGTTTTTCGCGTATGAGATCTAATGTCATACAGGGTGTGCGATTCACAATGAATTTGCGATCATGTGATATACGAGGTGTGCAATTTACAAGTTATTTTGGTTTTTTTTGCGCAAATTCAAGTTTTTTGTGTTCCTTTGGGGTGTTTTGGTTCTTAATTCGATAAAATATTTTCGATTCATATACAGGGTGTCAGATCTGAGTAGCGCTGACATTAAACAGAGTTTTTCTCAAGTTTTCGTGCTTTTCCGCGTAAGGGAGCTAAATTCAATGAAATGTCATGAATTCGCGATCGATTGATATACAGGGTGTGCAATTTACAAGTTCTTTCGGTATTTTATGTACGCTTTCGGTTTTTTGTGCGCCCTCGGGGTTTTTAGCTTTCCTTCGAGTTTTTTTGCGCGCTTTCGGTTATTTTGTGCTCCTTCGGGGTTTTTTGGGTTCCTTCGGGTTTTTTCGGGTTCCTTTGGGCTTTTTGCAATCTTTCGTGGTTCTCCGCGTTCTTTCGTGTTTCTTCGGGTTTTTTCGTGTTTTTTCGCGTTCCTTCGTGTTCGAAATTATATAGATTGGTGTCGAACAAATTAATTCGTCTGTTTATGCCAACTTACCATTTTTTTTAGTTTCCTTAACAGTTGGAAACATTGTGCATGTGCTACTGGTATTGACCAAGAGATTTACTTGACCCCTGTCCAATACCGAGTCATTGGTGAATCCATTGAAATTTATATCAGATACAAAATCACTATCACCTATAAAAAATTGTATTTCAATTACATACAGATACCATATTGAAAAATATTATATTCAATTCTTCAATGCTCATTATTTAAAAAATTTTTAAATTTGAAAGTCAACTAATAAATAAATATCTTACTTCCATGTTTAAATGTTTCCTGAGAATTTACTAATAAATCAGATGGTATAATTGCATTTGCCGTTGCCTTTTTATAATTTTGTAGAGTTTCGTGCTGCAAAAAATGAAATATAGAATTTATCGTGTATAGTAATATTTCTTTACCTCTTGTTCAGTTGTTTCTGATGCAAATCCTCCAGAAGCATTGAACTGATCCCCATTTAATTTGACTCTCTCTATGAAATCAGTTTTCTCTTTGCTTATTTCTCTTGGGGTAACTGAAAGAAGAATAATACCTTTATTCATTCATTAACAATTTCAGTTTTTCATAGAAATGGAGAATTTTTTTTTCGAATGGGTGAAACTTCTATAATTATTCCAACCATTCGATCATTCCTTAGAGAACTACCAAATCAGACATTTGCAACTTGAATTAAAGATCAAATATTTTTTCATTATACATAAAATGTATGTAACTGATTGTCCGAAAGCTGACTGCAACAATAATAAGCTTAAATTGTAACAATTGACTACATACCCGATGAACCCTTTCCATTTGATACTTCAAGCAGAATTTGGGTAAAATAGCAAGTTTCGATTTGAAAAAAGCTGTTCTGTCATAAGTAAGAGTTATGTCCGATATGCTGACCTGTTCACCTTCTTTGAAGTAGGGACTCGAGACTTGTCATCCATATGGTTACAAATAATTATTGCGCGCATATTGTTAGGAAACCAGTAGAATAGCGTGCTACCGTTTTGCCAAAAGTCTGCAATTTTCGAATATCGAGCCGAATATGGTATCAATCGATTTGGTTGTACTTCCTGATGAAGAATCTGTTACCCGTCAGGCCGGTCGACCCCGTATACTCTTTCTATATTTCGATATTTTCAGAATAAGTTAAATGATCAAATATCTCAGTCAAATTCGTTATTGGGCCAAATCCGTCGAATGGTTCAGCAGTTATGAGCATCTGAAATTTGGTTTACCCAATAACTACTAGAATATCCATCCGATCAAGTTGCAACTTTTAAGATGTTTGAATACGGTTGAAACGAAAAAGTTTTGCAAAATTTCCATGGAATCGTCTCACCAGAAAATTTTTAAAAAAATTCCCAAGACTTTTTTTCATTACTTGATCTCATAAGATTTTCGAATGTATATGAAGGTTATTGATACATATTGATGTAGCATTGAGCCATCTCATTGTAAGAAGCTATGAGTTCACCATAGGAACATAAACAATGTTTTGATTGGCAGCCTAGTTTGTGATAATCGATATGATGTCAAAACTGTCATTATAGTGTTCATTCCATGAGAGTTCCTCAAAAACGTGAAATATAACTTTTTCATAAGTGTCTGTCAGTCAGAATTTATATATTTATTGTATGGCAAGCACAGTTACAGAATTTGGTCAGGATCTTCTGCACGACGTTACATTTGGCCTTGTTTCATCCTTCTACATTCAACTGGCAAATCCTGTTAGTGCTAGCTTATTTAGTTCAAGTTTTACAAAGCTATTCACAATGCACCACGAGGAGGCGAACTATCTTTACACCAGCGAAAAAAGATATTTATCTCGCATTGAAAACATTCGTGATTTAACTCGGTATTATCATTTTGACAATTTATGATGTCAAAAGAAGACCTTGTTAACCGATAGATCAATTTTCCTGATTATGTTGCCATATGCATTGAATGATTCAAGTGATTTTTTAAAATAAGAGTGGCGACCATAGAATGCATCACTTTTGAAAAATTACTATTCAACCCACAAATCGATGCGAAGAATGAAACCGTATTTCGTTATTCAAATCAATATTTCCATCTTCAATTGATAATAAAATGAAAAACAAAGACGCATCTGAAATGCGTCAGAAATGAAAAGTTTGATTTATTCGCGACATCTCAAACAGATATAAGAAAATTTTGTTGATTGATTTCATTTTGTGTCGATTCTATGTTAAGTAGCTAACAATAAAATCTTCGAGTCTAGAACAAAAACATTGATGTATCAAAAATGAAATTTTCGAATTATTCGTTCTCGAAATACCAATAAATGAATAGGTGCAAAACATGTGCTATAAGGCATGAGAGAATATACATTTTTATCAACCGCGAAATTTTCTTTCATTTTTTCAGAGCCGCCGCTGGAACTCCATGACCTTCCCCGTGTTCCCAATTCCTTAGCTCATACAATATTATAGTTATGGCTAATATAAACTGGGGCCGTGACCATGACGATGGTCATAATTAGTCGTTTACATATTTTCCATGATTATTATCCTGTTGCATTATTGAAGTATACATTTACCATGATTATTATCCTTGTTGCATTATTGAAGTCACCATATTTACCATGTTTATTATTCTCTTTTTATTATGGAAGTTGCTCTGATTGTTATGATTACTATCTGTTTTGTATTGTTATAGTTTTCTCAGAATTGTTATACTTGCCTTTGCTAGCTGTTAATGATTAACCATTTAGTTTTAAACAAGTGCCCTAACATCACCTAACATAAGGGGTTCTCGCCTGAGGCTTTCCCCTATATTTTTTTAGACCCTGAATAAAGAGTTGATTGTTTGGGTCTAAGTGTTGTGTTTTATTTACCATCTTTGTTTCCCAATTATTTTCACTAATCTCAATTATAACTTGAACTTAAATTATTACTCAAACATAACGTGAGTCCTACCCTTGCTAGACGATCACATTAAATGGCCAAGTCTTTGTATCTGGAGTCATTCAGACTCCAGTGTCGTTGTTAGTTTAAAAAATAATATTTATCATCCTTTTAGAAAGAAAAAGAAATGTTACAGTACACTCAAGCACAACTAGAATATAAGATAGTATGGTACAGTTTTGTGTGAAACAGTACTGTGGCTGAAATGAATGAACAACAAAACTCCAAGTACTATTAGAAAATATCGGTGCAAGGAACAACCATAAGAAACTAATCTTTCATGACGTTTCATCATTTACATCGTCTTTCATGTCTAGTTTTTTTCTTTCGTTTTTTTATTTTTCATTCATTTAAATTCTGTGTTTGACTTGTCATGACCTATGAAAAAAACATACATCGACATGGGCTCCCGCAGAATATTTTCCCAGGGGGAGCAAGGCCACCGGGGGGTCTGGGGGGCATGACACTTTACAGTAAAAAAGTAGAAGTAAAAATTTTTTTAAATATGTATTTGCTTCAAAATGAACTTAGGTGTGACATGATCTGAATGGATGTAAAATATTATGACTTGAACAAGAATTGTACTCTTCTCTTATCCAATTGTGTGAGAATTTTGATAAGATTCAATAATATTTCTTGACAGATTTGTCAATATGAAAGACCACTATGTAAGTTATATACATATAATATAAATAATTAATTTGAATAAATTATGCCAAAGTTTTCCATATATTTTCTTAAGTTCTTGGTGTTTCTGGGAATTTGATAAACTACATTGGAGATTTTGTTTTCATGGAAGGTGACGTAAAACACTTTCTTGCTCTGACTAATAGGCAATTTTCACAAAAATTATTTTAATGGACTCACCAGCTGGAGCACAATACTTCAGAAAACCACCTGCGGTGCCATTAAGATAATACTGAACAGATTGCCGAAACCTGGATGACCTTTTGTCGTATGAATTTCCAAAGACGGCTTCGACCAATGCATCCATAGAAGATGGAAGAGGCAAATTCTGTATGTAGTTTGCTAGATGTCTAATATTTGTTTCGATTATTGCCTTGAAATAAAGAAAATATATTATTTTATACACATGTAAGATTTATTTCGGATGATGCATCAAATACTTCAGATAAGTAGAAATCAAACGAATTTGCTTTGTTTTTGTGAGTACACACAATTATGAAATGGCATTGCCCTAATGTCTGTAGTTTTTGAATATCGAGACGAAAATGATCTCCATCGAATGAGTCTTTCAATGGCGCTCTTAAAGAAGAATTTAAATCATGTAGTGATTCCCCTTACAAAGGTGATAAACCACTGTGTTAGGGAGGGGGTTTTCCCTGACAGTCTAAAGGTAGCGAGGGTGATCCCCATACACAAAAAGGGAATTATAGACCAATTTCTCTACTTCCCGTATTTTCTAAGATTTTTGAGCGAATTTTGCATCAACAGATAATGAATTATTTCGAGAGGGAAAAACTGTTTCACAGAAACCAGTATGGATATAGATGGAAGTCCAGTACATGTGACGCTATAATGCGCTTTGTAGAGTATACGCTAGACTGCTTTGAGGGAGGCCTATTTTCATTATCTGTTTTCTTGGACCTAAGTCGAGCTTTTGACTGTGTGGATCCGCGGGTACTTGTTTGTAAGCTGTCAAAATATGGCCTTGATGAAGTTGGTCTCAGATTCATTCAGTCCTACTTCTCCAACAGAACCCAGAGAGTTTTCTGCAATGATGCGTGGTCAACAGAGGACCAGAGGGCTGCCGCAGGGCTCCATATTAGGGTCCCTATTATTCATAATCTTCATGAATGATTTTTCTTCTTTTATGGCTGGCTATGAACATCTTTTGTGGGCCGACGACTCAGGAATTACAGTGAAACATAAAGAGCTGCAGGAAGTTCAACATATTGCATGTGGAGTAGAATATAGAGCCAAGGAATGGTTTGCAACAAACAAGCTTGTGTGTAATAATGATAAGACAGACACCATGTTGTTCACTTTGAAAGACTCTGGGGACCACAGAGCCAAGGAGCCAGTAAAATTTCTGGGGATTTATCTGGACTCCAAACTTACTTGGATCTCTCATTTCAATGAGACGGCAGCAAAAATAACTAGAAATATTTTTCTACTGCGTAACTTAGAGAACATAGTGTCCAGGAAGGTGATAAAAGCTGCCTATCACAGCCTTATCGAATGTCATCTGCGGTATTGTGTTTTGATTTGGTGGGGGTAGGTAGGGAGAGCATTTTCCGACTTCAAAGGAGGGCAGTGAGAATAGTGGCTGATTCTAACTTTTCCATCCTTATACATTTATGAATGCCTTGTTTACGCATATATTAACAGCAGAAATTTTCCAAAATATGGAGACACACACAATTATCATACACGGTATAGAAATAATATCAAATCTAAGTATATGCGTCTTGAAAAGTTTAAGAATGGTCCAAATTTCATTTCCCATAAGCTTTATATTGGTGACAGGTGCATTTCGGAATGTGCAAAAGTGCCTTTCCAGTGATTTAAAATTTTAAAGTTATAGCATATATTTTCAATGTATTTTTATTTTCTCTGATGCGAAATGGTATTTCTTATCATTTAAGATTTTAATATTTTACATGTTACACCTTTGTAGTTAAATTCTTAATACACTTTTATTTACTTTTGACAGCGAAATGGTATTCATATAATTTAGGATTTTAATATTTTTATATCGTATAGTTTTATGGTATATATTTTTATTATAATTTTATTTTTTGCTGATGCGAAATGGTATTCAATATCATTTAAGATTTTGTTTTTCTATTACCTGCAATTTTTTATTTATTTATTTCATGAATATTAGTGTCCTGTGTGATGCGGAATTGTATGAAACATTGGAATGTAACTAGTGCTGTTATATATATGCATATTTGTGTTATACAATGTAGTTTGTAACACAGCACCAATAAATTATCTATCTACCTAATTTCGCGATTTCTCAAAAACTGTACATTTGGATGATGATTAAATTCATTAGTAGCATTGAAGACCAATAGAAATTAGGATCTGTACATACTGATTTCACTTACACCTGAAGGGTTTCGAAGGGGAGTATGACAATTTCGCGTGACCTTAAGGCTGATTGAACCGTAGTAGTAACAATTATTGATATTCACGCAGAATTCTTCAAATCATAGACTTCAGTTTAGCCATCTGATACCTATTTAAGGCTCTCAAACCTACATTTTATTCGACATAAAATTTCCAATGTAGCCGAATTTACGTCTTGTTGGACTTACAAAATGGCATTTTTGTTAAATTGACATAATTTCTCGAAGTTACATCGCTATACTCCTCATATCGCTTTACAGAATGGCACCATAAGTAAGTCAATTATCTCTGTAATAATCGATACACTCGAGTCCATATTTGAATGTGTTCAAATAGAAATGGTCAACATAGACAAGAACAAAGTCACACCTATGCTTATTAATATGTCTTACCTGATCCTCCTTGCCTTTGCTATCATGAGGAATATCTGTCCAGCCAATCCTTTTGTATAAATCCTTCAAGCAAGATTCGGTGAGGAGAAAATTTCCTAATAAAGCTGCCATCACACAAACTTGTTCCTGGGTCAATTTCAAAGTTTTAGTCAACTCTTTCATCATATACTCCTTGGTCTCTAGAGATCCCTGAGAAAATTAAATTTTCAAAATGTCTATCGATTATCAATATTGATTAATAATAATAAATAACCATAATAACAAATCAACACTCAACTCATCTATTATGACTCCAATAAGTGGGGGCGTGGCTAACTTGGGTCCCGTTAGAGACCCGCGAAGCGAAGCTGAGCGGAAGGCCCGCAGGGCCGACCCGGGGGCAATCTTAATACAGATCGTAGTGGGTTAATGTTAGTATCCTTTTTATTGATCATTTAGGAACATTCAGGGCCGTATTCATAGTACGCACATGAGTATCGTATTGAGAGATACTCGAGTAAGGGTTACTCAGCCTTCAATATGTCGTTAATTTCATAGATTACACTCAGAGAAAACTTAGTAGAATGCGGTAGTATATTTGGCAACGTAGCATTTTTTCAAGGCATGTTTTGAATATGTCACGAAAAAACATAATTGAAAGTATAATTTTGTCGAAAAAGATGACGTAATATACAGCACAAATCATTCTAAATAAGATTGTATCTCAAAACTCTTATAATTCACACTAGTCAAAAATTTTTACTTACTTTATATGTAAGTTTCAAATTTTCAGAAGAAAAATATCTTGGTGGATCAAAAGCTGCATATTCTGCATCGTCTGCCACAAGTCCATGAAAGCCATATTCTCTACAGTAAGCAATTACTTCTTGATGGTGATCATCCATGGTACACATCTTAAAAATAACAATTAAAGGATAAATGATCGGAAATATCCCACAAGTTTACTGTAACTTCATTCAAAACCGATTTATAAGGTTTCTAGGTGACTGCCTTTCATCCGCACAGTGTGACACTGAAATCTTGAAGAAGCTCATATAAAATACTATAGAAGGCGCCACAAGATAGAACATTGGCGATTGGAATGAGTAAAAATGACGGAAATAAAAAATAGATGGCACTGCAAGTTGAGGTCAGAATCGGGGTAAATGAGTACTGAATTGAAGTATACTTTAAAAAAAAAGAATCTGGACTCACCACAGTAATACCCAAATGTCTTAATGCCATTCTTAAAGCTGATCGTAGAAAAGTTGGCGGAACCCACCATACTTTAGGGGGTGGAGTAGCTTTTGTATTAATATGTTTCAAAACATTTGCCACCCTTTGACGTATAGTTGCCTGCTCAGAAACCCATTCATTCATTCTACAAGACTCTATGGTACCGTTGAAAACCACAGCCAATTCAATACTTCCTGGTTCCACAGCTTGAGTTAAAAGGGATAGAAACTGAACCATCCGATTCCATTGGCCTCCACATGCCCAATCTAAAAGTTAGATTGTCTTAAAAAATAACCTTTTCTTCAAAAAAAGATTTCCATGATTTATCCTACATTTTTACTGAGAGAAATAATTTATTGCTATAAGTAAAGGACTATCTACCCATTCTTCATTTCTATAAAAATCATGACATATAATGAAAAATGCTTGAATAGTTCTAATAATATATCATTATCAAAAATGTCACGTTTCTAAGGATTACCAAATCGAAGATTGTATTTTGTTAGTTTTATTAATGAGAATAGGTGTATTTCCTACAATCTACATATTTCTAAGAATCCGCATATCCCTAAAATCATTTCTGAAAATTGATTGTGAGTTTTAATATCAATGAAAACTTATACAGTTAACCCTTATTACCTGAAAAGAAACCTCCATACAATCTATCTAAACAATTTTCTGCATCTACTATTAATTTCAATTTGTTTCCAATAGGTCTAATTTTGCGATTTGTGTTATGTGGTTGTTGTCGCTGGTTAACACTTCGTGCAATTTTCAAAAGATCAACAGAAACTGCTCCTCCTTCTAAATTTGGACTTTCCAAAAATCTCTGTAGATGTTCCACACCCATTATGAACTATGCAGATTTAACTTTTAGATTCCGGCAGAATAATTATGATATCTCCATTTTAAGCCTGAAATATTCAACAATGAAGCAGGAAGCCTTATAATATAGATTCAACAGTCCCTATGTAATTTAGTTAGGGGATCAATTAGCAATATGGCGGATAAGAAAAATAAAATTTTATATGAATGAGCCAAAAATCCCTTTATAGAAAAGTTAATCCACTTATAGACAAATTAAAAGAACATCAGAGAATAATAGCGCAACATAAATGATGCGGAACTATTGAAATCACCTATGAATTGGTGAACTGCCGGGACTCATTCTTTCCTAGACTTTATCCGGATGTGATTACGATTGAAACGACGTGAAAACAAATTTCTGGTCAATAACATTCATTTCTTTACATGCACATAATCTTTCAAGGAAAAAATTGCACTAGAAAACTAGGCATAAACATGTAATAATAATAATAAATTAAAACGAGAAATCAAACAAGACGACAAACAAATTATTGGAGCAGATCAGGATCACAGAAAAACAATAGTAAATGTCAGCCTCAGAAAGAAATTTCATGCTATTATTCTGTGAATGAGCAATGTGAAACCACAGAACACATTACAAGGGACACCGCACCAGGATACCGGCTACTAAAATTATTCTAGACATCTTAGCGTAGATGTCACTTGCATAGACTACCTATAGATAGGCAACTCTGGCATGAATTTCGGTCCCGGCTTAGAGAGCTCAACTTATAGCGCCATCTTAAGTTATCTTAGAGTTGATTACAGATTTCATTCGCACAACGTTCCGTCTCGTGGCGCCCTCTAGTGCATTTTATAAGAGTTATCATAGGATTCCACGCAAGCGCAGGTTGAATCCCATATTTTTACTGGATTTGAAAACAAATACATTTGAAATGACCATAATTCTTTTAATCTGCTGTATATTGTTACAATTTCAATAAAAAAATATCATTTGATCAGAAAATTGTGACAATTTGCAGCAGATTAAAGAATTATATAGTCATTTCAAATATATCCGTCTTTCAAATCAAAGAACATACTAATCTTTAGAGGATGAAAGGAATAAACAAAAAAGAAACTTTAGAAATATATATATAATGCAGTAAATTATCAATTTACAAAAATTTCAATATCGAGGAAAGAATAAACGAACCAAAAATAATTATGCAACAATTACTCATCAAGTTATGAAAATACACTGAAAGAATAAATTAGAATATTAGTGACAGATACATCAATTTAAGCATGAAATGCATTAGATTTATACTTTTATGACAGAAACAATTTCTAAAAGTCTATTTTCTTTTAGATACTTTTTCGATGACATCTTCATTATTGGATCATAAGATCTTATTGTTTTTTTTTCCCGATAAAATTTTATAAATAGTTCTGTCATAAAAGTACAGAAATAATATCATGGCAAAATCAATAAACTTATTAACTGAAATTCCTTGAATTTGGCGTTTCAACGGTAAATCTCACATATCCGTTGAAGTATTCTAGGAATCTTCTGATAGACGATTTTTATGAAACCTACTATAAGTGGAATACCCAAAACTATAATCAATGACCATGAGCAGTTCACTTATATATAAATACCTTGTTGCCTCAAAGTTTCTTCAGGAGTTCTGGAGGGTAGACAAAATATGCTTACATAACCTGAAAGATTATTGAAATTACAAAAATGATAATCATAGGGAGTAGAATGAATTACTCGGCAAATTAAGTGTTGGTAGAGCAAATCTTTTCAGCTTTCCATGAGGGTCTATACAATCCATATGAAAATGCTTTATGCAAATAACACGTTTGGATGAATGAAAACATGGATTTCTGATTCTTTCCAACCAAACATTTCTAACACCCTCAACTTGTGTAATGAAAAACCTAGAAAGAAAACAGTGTTAGAAACTGTCCCAAATTTTTACTAATCAGAAATTACTACAGGAATATGAAACTGCTGCAGAAAATATTAATTCACAGTACATTTTTAGTGAGTTATGAATTAATCCAAAACTACTACTTATATGAATGCAACACATACCTTTTGACATTACTATCACTGTAGCAATTGGGAACACAGTAAGAATAAACCATTTAAATTAAATTAAATTGAATAAGTTGAAAATGAATAAACCATTTCAGTCAACCAGTTCATGCCCATCATAAAATAGTTTCTTACTCTTCATAAAGTCCACCAAGAGTGAGGTCTGATAAAATCCGTTTTTACCGATCACTACTGAGAAGTACTAATTTACCGATCCGAGCTTCTAAGATAACAACAGATGTCTCTACCGCTCGTCGAAAAAAAACGTGACCAGCTTTGTAGTAGGCGAGTTCCCACCCCCTGGTCACTTGTGTGTTGCTGTGACACTGGTTATCGGTGAAGAATGAGATGTGCAGAGGGTTGAAAATCATAATTTCGGTATTCCGAATCTGAGAGATTTATATTTAGGTATGTCTGGTTGAAAGAAATTTTTCGTGAATTTTATAATCGATACATTTTTTATTGTCGTTCCTCTTTCAAGTCAGTTGCTTGGGTATCAGAATGACCAAGTATTCGTTAATAATAATTTCCTAATTTACCAATCCTTTGTAGTTCTCTGATAAATACATTTCATGAACACAGAAACTTGTTAAAAGTTGATAATTTAGATCAACCATCAGTATCACCACAACACAAGTGACATCTATCTTTGTGTTATTTGAATGGGAACTTTTCTCAAATGGAGCGATTCCTCTTCTCCTCCACCCACGTTAGTTCATTATAAGCACAGACAGTAATTCAATAATTCGATTACTGCTCTGTGATTGTAAAGACTCATTCATGCTGGTTGGGTCACTTAAGATTTCACGTACCCACATTAGGCTTTTATGCTACCGCCATGGTAGCAGGAAATCTTTAAACTTCAATACTCGTTGATTTGGCAGGAATTCGGGACTTTATATTCAAGAAGAACATTCATCCACATTACCAGTTTTTGTCAATCTGGATTTCTCCATTAATTTTAACATTTTGTACAATGAATACCTTTTTTATATACATGGCATTCTTTTAACACTGCTCGTTTCATAATTATTTTCTTTTCAAACAATAGTCCATATTACTTGATTGTTTCCGGCTTTTGAGTACCTTTATTAGCAAGGACGAGAGATTTTTCGGTTCTGCATCTGCATACAGAGTATTTGGGAGCAGTTTACCGAAGATTAATAATCATAATGGCTCCTAAAATTTCACAAAAAAGGAACCCCTTCGATTTGCCCACAAGGATCTTTAACATAGAACTACCATGCTTTCTTTATGGTACGAATCATGAAATATTCCATAGAATATACAGAAGCCTATTTAGCGTACGGTGAAATTGAACTTGATTTTTGATGGTTCAAAATCCTGGTTACAACGTGTTCCTGCCTATTGGTTCCTTCAGGGTAAGGCAAAGGTGAAACGAATAGAAGTGAGGAAATAGGAAAAGAAAGAAAAAAACTAAAACACAGGGGATAATGGCAGTTGCGAAGTACCAATTTTTAGCATCAACCCTAGAATCTCCGGTTTTTTTATTTCTTCAATACCTTCCATCTTATTCAATATCTATAAAAATGTAACTCTGTGATATACTCTTTAGTTCAGTGAAAAAGTAACTAACCGTATGAACTAAACCTAAATTGCTCAAGTTAAGTTAATAAGATGAAAAATAGTCAGAAAATCACTGACGCGATATCAGGAGCTTCTGTGGCCTTGTTTTAAGTTCTCCTCTGGTTACAATGGAACAGTGAACACAATGATACAGAAATAACCGACACGATGAATTCAAAAGAACTAACAAACATACATCTCAAATTTAAAATAACTAAAGTCATTATTCTTTTTAAAACCCAAATCACCTTTTGTTTATTTCAAGTACCGTGTTTTGTGGGCTGCGCCATAGATTAAAGTTAATAGTAGTCTCTGATAGTAGTGTTCTGTGAATTGAAAAGTCTATTTCATAAAATATTATCAGAGATGATCTATTTTGCACGAAAGACCGGTTAGATTCTTTGTCAGAAATTGAGTGACAAATTTGAAGAGGTAAGTATATCCGAGTATAAAAATCTTAACGTTCGTACTTCTTTCAAAATTTGCTGTACCTTCAGCGCATGTTCGAATGATAAAGACCGAAAGTCGTTTAGGTTATGTCAGTTATGTGTATTTTTCTGTGAAATTCATTGTACCTGCTAAATTTTCAATTGAAAATAAAGCTCCAAGTATTCAAAAAATCATCTAATCTTATGGCTTCACTTGAGGATATCGACAGCGGCATGGAATCACAAGAAACTTCACAATCTGGACCTAAAGATTTTTCCCCTGACAAGAAACTCGAAATCGAGAGTGATTTCGATGATGAGGTGAGGAAAGATGCATGTGTATGTTTTTAAATATTAATTGTTGCTTCTCTCAGCCTGATGAAACTCTTGGAGAACGTTTGTGGGGTTGACAGAAATGTTTCCTGAATCTGTGCGGACTGCATCACAGACCATATCTGATGCCGCTCAGTCTGGAGTTAAAAATTTTTATGGATTTTCAAGATCAGCTGTATGGATAATATTCAGTTCTTCTATCATTCTGTTTGCTCCAGTTATTTTCGAAGTTGAGAGGGCTCAGATGGAGGAAATGCAAAGAAGTCAGCAAAAGCAGGTAATAATCAATACTTACCGTAATGCACTTCAATATGCAATTAGAGATATGGGTTGAGTTCTGAAGAATCAGGGTAGATGCAAAATAGTCAAGATGATCCTAAATGTTGTAATTCCCATATTAATTACATAAGGCATAGCCTATCGTAAATTATTAGAATAGTTATTGCAACTCACAATTTGCCCATATTGTAATACATTATTCACAATTTTGGCATCCTCATATACACAGTTCCTTTATTCTTTAGTGTAGTTCATGTTGTGTTAGTTGGGTCAGTTCAAGTTTGCTATAAAAATCATATTTCCTTGACAAGTAGTGAAAACAGTGAATAAAAACCTGGCAATTTTGATTAATTCGCCAAAAATCCACAGCTTTTGAAAGTTTCACTGTTTAATGAAATCTAAGGCCTTAGTGTTCGAAAAATTTCAAAATTTTCCTGAATAAGTCTGGTAATCAAAGTTACTAGTCTGAGATTTTTTTGAGTGTTTAGAGGTCTAGAGAATGACACTTCAACATGAACTGACCTCTGTTCCATGTGTGTTTTCGCCCAGTTTGAAGTGCTCATATCTTTCAAATCGAATTACTCAAATATTATTACCTAAATGTGAAAGGATGTTTACTATATGACTTGCATGAAATTTATATCATGGAGTGCCAACAAAAAACTCTTTCTTGCAATTTTAGGGAGTACAAAAGATGTACACATTGATAACACAACATTACAGAATGTTTTACTTTGTGCAAATAACTACCTAAATAAAGTAATATATTTCATTGAACCATTTAGCTCTGGATAGTGCCACTTCATATAACAATATTCAAAAAGAAATTAAATCTGTTTTTACATCGTTTCAGGCAACGGGAATAACATACAAATGAATTCTGTGGTTATAACATGCCTTTCTTTACACATCTTGTTGAAAAACTCAGAAATGTAAATCAGACCAAAGTGCAAATCGAAATGATAAAACTTATGAATTGAAATGATTTTTATTTTCTTAGATCTATCAAAAAAACGTTTTAGGTCAGATAAAAAATTTCAGAATTTATATCTCCAAAAGTATTTACTTGTTAGAAAATGGTATTTTTCGTTTCAGAAGTGTACTTTGAGAAGTTTATGATCATAACATACATTTCTTTAAATATCATTTTGCAATATCGCTCCAATGTAAGTCAGACCAAACTGCAATTCGAAGAAAAAATATTCCACAAATTAAAAATACTATACAGGGTGCCCCGTAACTCAACGAATAGCGGTTACTAGGCGATATGCTAGGTTATACCAGTTCTAGCAAAAAAAAAAAATGAAAAATAATAAAAAAATTGAAGAATAAAAATAATATATCATAATAATAAAATAAAATATAATAAAAATAAAACATTTTTCAATTCCTAAATTCAAATTGGTGATCCAAAAATGTATTTTTAAAGGTTTAACTGGTGGTAGCAGGATCAAGAAACGGGAAAATGATACTATGTCAGTTCGCCGACGTTTCGGAAATATATTTTTCCATCTTCATATATAAATATATTTCCGAATCGTCGGCGAACTGACATAGTATCATTTTCCCGTTTTTTGATCCTGCTACCACCAGTTAAACTTTTAAAAATACATTTTTGGATCACCAATTTGAATTTAAGAATTGAAAAATGTTTTATTTTTATTCTTCATTTTTTTTATTATTTTTCATTTTTTTTTGCTAGAACTGGTATAACCTAGCATATCGCCTAGTAACCGCTATTCGTTGAGTTACGGGACACCCTGTATAGTATTTTTAATTTGTGGAATATTTTCTCTTCAAATTGCAGTTTGGTCTGACTTACATTGGAGCGATATTGCAAAATGATATTTAAAGAAATGTATGTTATGATCATAAACTTCTCAAAGTACACTTCTGAAACGAAAAATACCATTTTCCAACAAGTAAATACTTTACCTTTAAAAATAAAACAATTGACCTAACAATGGATTTGCGACTATAATCAATAGCATGGAGCAATTTTACAGAAAAGTAACGTATACATTTAATGATACTATGTTGTTACACTGAAATAATTTATATAATTAGATATTATCCACCCTGTATTCTGATCATTGCAACAATGTATTAATCCATTAGGAGATAAATATTACCATGTTGTATTTTGTCAGTCAGCATATTGCTTATCTCATTAATTTGTTATCGCGTCAATTTGTTGTTTGCGACGCCTCTCCACAATGCTCTCATTGCTCTCATTGTTCTTAACTATTATAAATAGGAGAGACGTCTAATGATGCATGAAAAATATAGATTTGATCTTCTCACGTAATACATTGCTTGTACAGTTGTTTTCTAAATAAAGTAGAATTTTTAAAAACACAAGTTTCTCCCAAAACAACATTATTATATATATAAATATAACGTAATAGTATGATAATGGCTAATGACGAAAGTCAAGGTTATAAAACAAATATATATATATAATTTTAGCTAATTATTCAAAAAGTACATCTGGGCACTCTATTTAGGTGAAATAGGGCAAAGAATTCCTTCTACAAAAAATGAAATAAATAAATAATCATGAAACTTAATTACTTGACATCACAAAGAGATTATGGACAATATTTATTTGATTTTTTATTATACAGGGTGTTCGGCACATGGACCGTCAAATTTTTTTGGTAGGGTCATTTGCTACCTTTTCAGTCTTGGAACCTGGGTCCTTAGTATTACGGTTACGGAGGTATGATTTTTTTATTAGGTTTTTCTAAATTACCCAAAATGTACCCTTCGAAGCCCCATAACTTTTTTTGCATGTGCTTTTACATCATTTTTTTATTGTATTAAGTCTACATGAGTGTGTGTTTAAAAAAAAAATGTATTTATTGTTACAGATAACACCACAAAATAACCACGAGGGCCTTTTATTAAAAAAAAAAATTATGAAAGTATGAAAACATCTCCACTCCTATTGAAATTTAAAAAAAAGTTACAGCTATTACAAACTTAGTTTTATTTTAAAATGTTCTTTGGTTTATAACGTTGCTAACCATATGCTATTTACGTAAGTCGATAAAATAAATAATACTGCAAATAAGGTTTTAGTCAGAAGAGTGAAGAAAGTCGCACCTAAATAAAAGTACGGATTTCGACACAACACAGCGAGCAAGGAAATTTTACCTGCCCGTTTTAGACGCGTGTGAATTATTATTACTATTTCTGTCCTTAGGTTGGATTGGGTTAATCGCCGCTGACTTGACCCTACCGTCATTCGAGATTTAACTGTCTCTGCTGTTGGAAGTGTCTGTGCCGCGTTGTTCTGTTTTTTAAATTTGTATTTTCTTGTTTTTGTTACTTTTATCTACTTTTTGCTACTGTTGTTTTAATTTTGGTTGTTGATATGCCTAATTTCACCAACGCTGAGTATGCTGATATGGTGATAGCATATGGTTAGCAACGTTATAAACCAAAGAACATTTTAAAATAAAACTAAGTTTGTAATAGCTGTAACTTTTTTTTAAATTTCAATAGAAGTGGAGATGTTTTCATACTTACATAATTTTTTTTTAATAAAAGGCCCACATGTTAATTTTGTGGTGTTATCTGTAACAATAAATACGTTTTTTTTTTTAACACACACTCATGTAGACTTAATACAATAAAAAAATGCATGTAAAAGCACATGCAAAAAAAAGTTATGGCGCTTGAGGGTACATTTTGGGTAATTTAGAAAACCTAATAAAAAATCATACCTCCGTAACCGTAATACTAAGGACCCAGGTTCCAAGACAGAAAAGGTAGCAAATGACCCTACCAACGCCCCAAAAAAATTTGACGGTCCATGCACTGCACACCCTGTATATTGAAAAATTTTTTCTGAAATTGATGCTAATGAAAATGTTTTTCAGATGTTATTGGGTCCTAATACAGCTGTCTCTGGTGGAATGGCACCAATGATGCCTACAATGACAAGATAAGTAGACTACAGCACCATGATTTTGTAATGATTTATGATACTTGATTGTAAATTTGTTGTGTTTGTGAGTATTGCAGCCATATGTGATATATACATTGTTACATTCTCACTCTGCTGTAAAGTTTAAGAAGAATAAATTAGAAGAGTATATTATTTTGTGTCAATTCCTACTCCAAGGAATTATTTCATATGATGAATTTGTCGGAAATTGCTTCCATAACCTCATGATACTTATCCTTTGTTTTTTGAATGCAATTTTGGAAATAATCTTTTGCCCTCCTTTTGCATCGACATATTTGAAGTGAGAGAGACCGTCAACGTTCCTAGTTCCTACCTACCTCGCCCTCTCTACGCTACACCGTCTCAACAACCCGTTGTCTATACTAGTACGAATTTTGTCCTGACATCGTATCGCGTCATGAACGGCCAGACCCCCTCGCCTCATTTGGAGTGGTACAGAAATGGATACAAAAACGATGGATCTTCAAATCCGATTTTAATCCATCTTCTGCATTCTATTTTTAAATAAATGGTTTCAATTATCTTCGAATATTTTATTTTAATCATCAGTTGGTTTTATTTTTCAATACATCTTTTTCATTTCTATCAATCATTTTTTGTTTAATTAATAGTCCTGAAAGAGCAGAAATCGGAAATTCTACTACAAGAGCTAACACTAGACCCAACAGCAAACTCATGGAGAATATTTTTGCTCCTTCCATAATCTGAAAAACAAATGAAGCAGTATGATTATTTTGTGACCGAAAATATGCCTACAGAACCTGCTGTGAGCTCGAGACTATATTGTTCGCGAATTTTCAATCAGCAATAGTAAGTTCTTATTCCATCAGGATGCAAAATTCTGAAACGAGTGATGAAGGACCGAATTTTCGAATGCATAAGTTATCTTTTGGAACGTGTAGTAGACGTCTTTTAACGTATTTCCGTTGAATATATATCAAATTTAATGAAAAATTCGGATCACCTATACATCCTGGTGACATTTCTATACTCGCTGTTGGTATGACCGTTACGATAGTTGATAGGTTACTAAATTTAAAATTTGTTAAGGGGACATTTGGTAAATCAACTACTTATCATTTCGATTACTAGTTATTCGTTTCACGATGTCAAATGATAGTTGGGTAGCTGCAAGATTGAAGATAGCAATTGATTTTATGTTCACTGCTATCTGCGGAGAAGTAACCTGGTACTATTTTTTCAAATGAAACTGATCACCCCCAACATTATACGAGGGCCATTCAGAAACTAACCTCCGATTGGTCACAGTGCGGGTAGTGGGGGGGAGTAGCGCGCCATCTGTGCATTCACGTGCTCAGCAGGTCAGTCGGCATCAAGCCGTAATCGAGTGAACATCGTACCTGCGCTAGTTTAGTTTTTGTCGCAGTTTGAAATGTGTGCTGCAATAGAAAATCCCGCCAAATGTGAGGTGCGTGCTGTTATAAGGTTTTTTACAGCCAAAGGATACTCTGCAGCAGCTATTCATCGTGAGCTTTGTGCCGTGTACGGACCAAAATTTATGAGTGAAGGAGTTGTCCGTGAATGGGTACGTTTATTTAAAAGTGGACGAGAAAACGTTCATGATGACGAGAGGAGTGGTAGACCATCATTGGCGACTGACGAACTCGTTCAGACAGTTGATGCAAAAGTTAGTGAAAATCGTGAAAATGGCTCGGGTCCCAGCGGTTTGATGACGACGAAGAGCTCAAAGATGCGGTCACAGGCTGGCTCAAGGCACAAGCGGGTGATTTTTATGCAGAAGGAATTTTAAAGCTTGTGAAGAGATACGATAAGTGCCTCAATCGTTATGGAGACTATGTCGAAAAATAGTGCAAAGATGTAGTTGTAAGATGTATATATTGAAATATTTTTACTTAACTTGGTGTATTGTTTTCAATTAACCGGAGGTTAGTTTCTGAACGGCCCTCGTACAATCATAAAATCAGATAAATAGCATATAAAATAGTTTCAATATTTTCAACACATTCGTGTACTTATGTAGCTTCTATGTAAGCAAAACGCAACTGCACGTGCAGCAACGTAGAAATTACATAACCTAAATCTGTGTACTGGGGTAATTAATACCCTTTTCTAATCAATTTTTTAATTCGCGGTCGATAAGATTAGATGCGCAGGGAGGAATCGCGAGTTCCCTTTGGTGTAAGCGATTTCAGTTCAAAATCCACGGAGTGCGACTACTGCTTGGTCCCTATACTGTGATACTAAAACACTGCAGTAATAAGCTACGTTTCTAGTTATATTCTTTTTACTCGAAGCTCGTTTTCAAATTTCGCATTGGTGCTGGAATAGGAGCCCATTCAGCACCTTGCCTTAGAATATACTATTTTGAATTCATCGAGTTTTTATGTTCAGAAATTTAGAACTTACCATACTCAATTGGTCAACACTCACTAACGTTTTGTGAGACGCTGTAAAGTAGATTGTTAATGTGTAATGAGCAAGATACGACGCATAACTTAGTCTACCCAAGTAATATATAGGAGGCCATTCCAAGATCCATTTCGTCATCCCTGTAAATTAATGAAAAATGCGTTAATACGAGGCATGTTTTTTAAGTGAGTACTGTTTTGCGATTCCGCCGTCGTAGCGCTACAGTCGGCGTTTATATATATATATATATTATATATAATATAGTAATAAGATCGGGGACCAGAGAAAATTTTGACAGGTGGTTCCGTTAGGCCCCCGGAAAGCGAAGCTTTCCGAGCGGCCCGCAGGGCCGCTCGAGAGGGAATCTTAAAACAGATCGAAAAGGCGTATCCTCTTCTAGGAGAAGCGACCCCGAAACCCCCCGGGCGCTCTTAAAGTGCCCGAAATTTTCCAACGAAAATCGCGAAATCGGCCATTTTCACGAAATCGCCCAAAGGCGAAAAACGGGCGAAAGTAGTCCTCCGAAGCCGAGCATCTCGGGGTGCGGGGAGGATCGCTTTTTCTGGACGAAGAACGTCCCCGTACGTGGCTACGAGCTCAGCCGCGGAGCCCTCGAAATCTATACGAAAATTATGCATATAAAACGGCAATTTTTAGACTCCCGACTTCTCTGAAACGTCAAAAACCGCACCTACGTTTTCCCTCCGTGCCGCTCGAAAACGATATAAATCGCCCCGCGATCGGTAGAAAACGAATCTACGTGAAATTTCCTATCTCTGGGTACCAATCTTCATATCCAAGTAGCGAGATAAGGCCGCGAATTCTTCATTCCAAATTCGGCAATTTCCACGTTAAAATAAGGCAAAATGTCATAATTTCTCATACGATTCCGATGATAGCCGAACGCGAGGTCCAAATTTGAAAATACGGCATCAATTTTTCGCTCGATATGGGCGGTGGAAGATTTTTCAGGCCTTTCAAGTGTTCGAATAAGAATCTACAGGAGATTCCGAATCTCTAGAGACCACTCACGATTCACAATTCGAGAGAAAAAAAAAAAACACCTGGGCGGTCAGCGTCTGCAAGACGAAGTCAAAACATTTGTGACACAGTGGTTAACAATTCAGGCGGCAGAATTTTATGAGGAGGGTATCCAAAAACTGGTGCCACGTTATGACAAGTGCGTCAATATTCACGGAAATTATGTTGAAAAGTAGATTAAGATACAGGCTTTCATGTAAAAATAAAATTATTTCTTTTTTTAATTCCAAAACGGTACTTACTTAAAAAACATGCCTCTTAATAATCAGATACGATATTATGAGCATTGTAGTTCAAGGTGGAGTCTATTTAGGGGCTAATACACCTAAGAAATCCTATCATTTTGGTTCTGAAAACAATTTTCTGGAAGATACGAAAAAACTGGTGATCAAAATGAAGATTTCAAAAGTTCAATCTCTTTTATAGTATATCGGCAGCAATGCATGAAAATGATGCAAATACCCACTTTTATTTATTCATTTTGAATTGCGCTTCTCTAACTTTTTCAGTTTCAGAGATAATCGAATTGAAAGTTTCCAAATTGACTATATTTCAGCAAAACGATTGCTCTCTCTTTAGATTTGAAGAAACTTACATCCACTTTTTGAAATAATTCCCATGGTTCCAACTGCGATTGCTAAACAATAAATGGTAGGTCCTAGTGTGAGGTATGGAATGGAGAACCAGTAACTGTCATAGTAATTAGGTGAGTATATCCATTTTCCAGGGATGACTACAACAGCCAAACATACTGCATATACTCCGAGCCAAGTTAGCAACGAGCCAGTCTGAAATTACGAAAAAAAATGGTTTTATTGAGTATGTATTTGTAACCCAAATACCTTCGAACTGAATATATCCCATTTTTCAAACTTATGAATTAAGAATCCTACTCCAGTCCCAATCAGAGTACTTGCTAAGTTCATTGGGGTAGGATCTAGAGTATTTACTTTGATTCCATCATTTTCATAAAGGCCTCTTATTTTGTACAATTTTCTGAAATAATAAAAAAAAACATTATATTGCTAGTCCCAAAGTGAGTTGCCTATTAAATTATTAAGCAAACTATTGATGCAAAATTTAAAATTTTGTATATATATATTAGGTTATATAAGGTAAATTTTTGGCGTTCTTGTTCTCCTGAATACAGTGCTTATAGACTTTCATGGGAGCTGGATGGCAAATCTTCCCAAAAAATGTACAAATAGTTTGTAAATTTCTGCAGAGTATTTATATGCATCAGTGTTTGCTTTAAACTATTTCATTATAATTTTTCATGAAACCGTTCTACATTGAAAATCTGTCAACATCAGTCCCAAGTGATGACGTAATAATGAATAGAATAGGATGATTACTAGTAGTTTGGCAAGAGTGCTAAAGCTATATGTATGATTTAGCATTTTTGGACGGAGTGGGTCCCAGTGCGGACCTGGCTTCGCAGTTGAAAAGGTGATATACGATATTTAGTGCATCTTCATCGATCCTAAGATGACAAGCTGGTCTCATTTTATTTATTGAGCCCAAACCGTTTATTTATTCGACGCCGGGTAGATTAACCGTCTTGACGTTCCCAAATTGAAGGGACGTGTTTCGAAATGACGTTTATGGTTATTAATTAGGGGGACAAGTGCGACGGTTAACATGCCTCTCAAGAGTTGTGATAAATATTGGGAAAAGGACGCTGAGTACAGTGGTGGGAACTATGGTAAACCGCATTCGTTTAAAGTGGACCAATGAGAGTGTTTAGGGATGTACCTTAAAAATTACGAAAGTTCCTGGAGGCTGAAGGTTTCCATCGAAAGACACTCTAAGTTTAGACGCTCATAAGAACGGTAACCTTGGAGAAAAGATGTTAGACGAAAGACGAATAGACGTTTCGCGAGTTTAGAACTTTTAGCCGAAATTAAAAACTTGACGATCGTTGTAGAATTTAGACGAAGAACTCAGTATCATCTTATTTATTTCTTAGTAGTGTAAATAAACTTGTAAATACGAGAGCCGTGTTTATTTCGACGTTAGACGTTATCTGTAGGCGAAAATCTATCATAACCCCTAGACAATTGATAAAAAAGCCTACATATATGACATTATGTTTGTGCGTTCTGAATTTTTTGAATACTTCAAAACTTTCAGTGTTGCCAGATTCATGAAAATTTGGCAACAGTTTCTTCATTTCTATTTTATTTGCATACATCTGGCAGTTCTGGGAATCAGAAAATATTTCAAAAATGTATCTCACATAACTTATCGTTGATCTACATAACTTGAAATTGTTTGCTTGAATTTTTTCCATAAAAATTTCATAGATAACTTCCCACTTTTGGACATTTGATATACTTATATGCAGTGACGGCTCAACTGGGTAGGCAAACGCAACCGAAAAAGAGAAGGTGAAAATAAATATTTTTTCAATAGAAACTTATTTGAAAAATTAATAGCAATATTTAAATCTCGAGAAATTCCCTTCGTATCTTTTCCTCTGCCCTCTATATATCTCATATTTCCACTCAACACATCGAAGTACACATTATTTCGATCAAACACCTCAAATAATTTTTATTCCAAGTTCCCGCATCTGTCCTTATACGTAATAACGCAGCTCAGCCAGCCGAGCCACAGCTTTCAGTTTATGATTTCATCTAACACATACGTCGCTCGAAGTTCCTATTATGGAACTCTACAATACCTCGACTGTGACCCTTGGCCGTCCCTATGTGAAACGGTAGGCGGGTGAAATTGTTTATTATTATCGATGTTTATTACAAATATCAAATTAAAAATTGTAATTTAATATCCGACATCTTCATATGTTTATCCTAAATTTGAGATAGAAAGAGAAATCATTATGTATTTAAAATTTTGTCACGTATCCTGTTAATAATTGAAATTTTCACACTCAAATCTCAAATGACTATTATCATAAGTACTTGAATATTATTTCAATTTCAGAAAAAAGTGTACTCGTACTGTATGGAATAAATTTTGTGATTTTCTGACCATAAAAATTCATTCTTAGTAACTGTAAATAGCAAAACAGCAACCCACGACTTGTTCATTTTTCAAAGACTAGGTCGGCCAAGATACCCTTGGGGAGGGGGTATATGAGAATTGCATTGGGTGTGTTTACACTTTGATTATCAGAGTTCAGTTCACTAGGTCGGTAGTTTGGAGTAAGATGTAAGTGTGTAGGGCTTAGGGTTGTACGAGTATTCGTTCATTTTCGGTTACAAGTTGAATGTGAGTGATCCAGATGGCAAGTGTAAGAGAGGTAGTATCAAATTGCGGTGATTTGATAAGTTTTTTAGTAGATAACAGGTTTTTCATTATTAGAATAATTCTAATTGCCAGCGTTCACAACATGATGAAAATGATTTTAATTTTACTAAGTCTTAAGATGAATTGTTGGACAGTTATACATTTTAGATATGATTGTCACTGTATTTGTAACATGTAAACTTGAAGAAGGCTCAATATACGCCGAAACATATGTAGTAAAGTATTAATAAAAAAAAGATGAAATCCTAATTTCAATCCAGTGCTCTAATCCCAAGAAAATTGCTTCTAAATTATATATATACATATAAAGGTTAAATAATCAGAGTCACTGTATTTTTTTTGTAAGGTTGATGAATAAGGGTTTAATTGAGTCTAAACATAAACCCTTATTCATCAACCTTATATATATATATATATGCTTGGTCTGGTCGACCCGCTCCTAGAGGGCACACAGTTTAAAACCTCTTTATTTGAACTCAACATCCTTTCTAAAGTAAAACGTCATCTAACAAATGCACCGTTGACTCTGCCCATACAAGAGCATTATTGATTCAAAACTAATTTATGCTCTCTGAACTCAAATTACCTGATATGAGGCATCATACTCACTCTGGATATGGCTTCAGAAAGTGGAAAATAGATTTTCGGTATAAATGCCATGCAACAAAGATATGATTCACAGTCCATACACCAAATAGAACCCACCAAATCCGTTTCGGCTTTGTAGCAGTAAAATACAAAATTATGAGGACAAGGATGAATGCCTGCATATCTACTGCCAAGTACCAAGTTTCTACTAGACACTGAAAAGTAATGAATGATGTTACATGGTTGGTTAACAGTGGATTGATTAATAATATTTGAATTAATGTTGAATGGATCGAACATGAAATAGAATTGTTGATTTTGTATTTCTTCCTGAAAATTTCATCTTTTTGGCGTGAAGGGAAAAGCAATAGCTGAAAATTCAAGACGAAAAACAGTTTTTTGTGAATAACTCAGAAAATATCCACGTTAACTGAAAAATGTGATATCAAACAACTTGAAATTTTTTTTAACGTAGATTCAATATCTGCCATAAAAAAATGGGGTTCTAATTTGAAAAACGGAAGTTGACTTCATTTCCGGAAAAACCGGAGTAGCTCATGCCTTGAAAATATTTTAGATTTCATCAGCATCGTGAAATACTTATAAGTGCTGAATTTCATGAAAATACGTTCAGTAGTTTCCCGTATAAATATGGGTGAGGTTCCTCGTGAAAGATCCTGTATAACTTACCATTTCTGATGGGTTTATCCAATTATTTACATAAAGCAAATTTGTCCAACCATTTTTTCGGCAATTTGTTCTATCAATTTGTAGAAACTCTCCATACATTGGACCCTGTCCAGCGTGTATCATAATAGTTGAATGAATTAGTAAAATAAAAACCATTGAAGGTGTTAGCCTGTTAAAGAAAGCAGTTTTTAATTAAAGTAGGATGCGAGAAAATTGATTAATCCTTCACCTTATGTATCTGTAAAGCAGAATCCAAAAGATGGTTTTCAAATCGAATTTCTTTCCACTGTTTTCGTTGAAAATTTTGACAACATTATAAGTGACTAACATCGCTGAAAATTGAAAGAATGTGGAAACGCCATATGGACCACTAGCAAAAAATACAACTGCAGTTTTCTCAAATATCTGGAAAAAGAATTATTTTCATTTCCACTTTTTATAATCCTTCATATTTCAGAATAAATCATCTGTTCAAATATCTCGTCCAAGTTGGTTATTGTTGGCGAACGGATAGCACCCTGTTCTACTACAAAAAGCGCGCAAAAACGTAATAAAGTTTTTTTTTCGAGTAAGACCTGGTAAGATATGAAAAGTGTTAGAAATTCCCTATAAGCAAATTTTCATGAAAATCTTGCTTCAATCTCAGTAAAAGTTTGCTACGCCTTGCTGACAACAGTAATCTAGATATTCTTGAATGTCCCCCTGAAGTTCTACATTCATAGTTCAGAGATGAGCTCACTTAGATATATCTCATACTTACAGTTTCGATAAACTTTGTATTTGAAATTGGTACAGCAGCAAGTGATAAACTTGCATGAACTAAGATAATGAGAAACAAATTATAAAATCTGACTCCTTGTACTCCTTTTAGTTTCACATTATCTGGAGTCCAATCTATAGTTTTCAGTCTATCCCAGTTTTTGAAAATTGAAAAACAGGAAATGATTCGTCCATCTGCAAATCAACTGTATAGAAACTTTGAAAGTAAATAAGAAAGAAGAGCTACGTACATCCATTAGTTGTCATTTCTGTGTACTCTCCTGGTGTTCTATATCTGGCAAATCCTTCATAACAAGATGCGAAGAAAACAAATGATATGTAGGACATCAGAAATATCCTGAAATCAATGGAAGTTTATATCGAGGGAAAAAATGTACCGACGTTGAGGTCACGTGATTTTTCGCTCTTGTTCTGAAATCCTTTGTTGGATTGGGGAACAGTGTGTTACTCAACAACCACCCTCAATGAATGTTCATTTAGTTTTATCCGAGGACCCGATTCTCTTCTCTGAAAAGCCAACCAAAAGAAGGGTTTACTTTTCCCATCGAAAATCATATAGAAATCATGTTATTCCAATGAGCACTTGAAATATCCTATTTATTCAAGTACAAATTACGAATAATTGCTTGCGAGCAATTTATTTATTTATAAATAGGAACCTTTACAGAAAAATATTTCACTTACGAGGGTTCACAGAATAAAAACAAAAATTTTATAAGAAGAAGAGACAACAATATATAGGTACACAAACAGCTCCAAAATCAAAATTGATCTGAACAAATAAAAAAAGAAATTTAATAATTAAAACCGCAGAAAACCTCAACTTACAGAATGCGGAATAAACAAGAGTTAATATTCCTCCTAAAACTAGCCATCAATACATCAAATATATCAATTTTACTCAAATATGTATTACCAGGTCGGCCCTTCGGGCTTTCCGGGAAGCCTCGTTTCCCCGGTCCCCCCGTCGAGTTTCGAAATAATCTTCTCTGGTTCGTTCCTTACTTCCATATTATTTAGAAGATAGGGTACCAGGTACCATTATTCAATGATCATATCATAAAAATCGATATTATTGAAGTGAAAATTATGAACAAAAAATGAAAAAATAAAATAAAAGTAAAGTAAACATACGTAACTAATTTATCGAAAAGGTCTAATTGCTGCGAATTTCCAGTTTGACAGTGAGCATCTTCTATAGTTCCGTAAATACCCATATGCTCATATTTTTTGTTCATGTACTCAGTTAAATCCATTTGGAACTGATCATCTTGGTGATTCTTAGAAATGTTTGGGCAGCTGAGGGGTATGCAAATACCATGTCGTAAATGATCATGTCTATAATTTTTCGGATCAGAAGATAAATTCTGAAATGGAATTGATTTTAATTCACTATGTTCTCAGTGACGGTAATGACCATACTTGTATATGATTCCAAGTTAAACTAGGCTTTTCTGGATCTATTGGTTTCATATGATATTCTACAAAGCAATAGAGCGCTTCATCTTCAAATAATAAACATCTATCAAAGTTATCTAGTTCGAATACAGGTGGCAATCTTGCGTATTCCTGATCTGAAACATAAAAAAATAAAAATTATTGAATGTTCAAGAGATTTTTGCAAAATAAATATATTTTTTGAACTTTTGGCTGACAATATTTAGTTAGCAAAGACTAAAGCATATAGATCAGGGATAAGTGACGGGGTGTCATACAATTTGGAGTATCACCTGTTAAACCGAAGCTGTACGCAATTGACGAAAAAAATAAGAAACTCCACAAAAACATAGTTCAAGTTTAAAGTACGATTGAATTTATTCACACTTGGAACTACACTCTTAGAGATATAAACTGCACAGGAATGAAACAACAAAATTGTCTGGTACCCTTAAATTATTCAGGTGTCTGTATTTGATTTATATTTTCAATGTATATTGGAGGTTGATACAGGAAAGGCCAACAAGCTACTAATTCATTACAACATGTTTTCTAAATTATCCAATGGAATATTCTGAATTAAGTTAATGATAAGTGCACTACTAACAAAAATCAATCCATTGAATCCTAGACGTGAATAATCATATCGATATCCAATGTAGATTATTTTACCCTCGTATTCGACAATGCAAACATTTTTTTCTTTTTCATTTTGTTCTTAAATGGTAATAATAAAAAAAATTACAAGTACTGAGGTGAGGTTTGGAGATTCTTTGCCGAATCAAACTACCAAGAGAGCTTCACAATTGTGCCTTGGAAAGCTAACCACGATTGACGTAGGATGTCCCAGAGAATTAAGACCTCAGGTGCAACTGTGGATCGGTTTCGGGGTACTGCGTCTTAGCAGCACAGTGTGGTACTAAAGTCTTCAAGGAGGTCGTCAGTCTTCATAAAGAATAAGACCAAACTTCCAGACAAGTCCAGAAGAAGCTCCTTCTATATCTCCAAGACTAAATCGGCCTCACTTTATCTGTAGATTCATACGACATACAACTACAGAAAGTTCAATATTCTGACTTTCTACTGCCAATTGATTTATGGTCGTCTTCTTCATGCTCATGAGAATAAGCATAAATTCCATCAGTATGCCACACGCCACAGAGAAGATCTATGTATGCCATACCACAGAATAAGAAGAACTCAGAAAGCTACTAATTACCTAGTAATTGAATTATATAATCACCTTCCAGAGGAAATGAAACGTACGAACAGTTCTAGTAGTGGAAAGAAAAAAAATTACATCAGTTGATTCTTGTTGTTGTATCATTTAATTATTTTTTTGCGTGACTATAATTGTCATCATTTATTTGCAACAATTTGCTGAATTAATTTGAATTGATTCGAATCGACAAAGTATAGAACAAATTTATTTTTAGCTGAACAGACCATTTTAAGAAATAATCCTAAAACATGTCGATTTTTGAATTTAATTTACCGAATTTTAAAATGAAAATCTCATATACAGGGTGAATAAGTTTCGAGTAATGACGTCATCGTAATTTTTTTTGGCTGGAACGCTCCTATTTCATCTGGATTTTCGGATTACTCTAGCTGAGTTGCATCACATGTAATTCCAATTGGTACAGGGTGGACAATAATACAACAGCTTTGTGTGTGTCCATAAAGTGACGCGTAACTTTCATTATTAGTCAAATTAACAATATTATCAAAAATACTTATTGTGTAGGCTTTTTATCAATTGTCTAGGGGTTATGATAGATTTTCGCCCACACATAACGTCTAACGTCGAAATAAACACGGCTTGTATTTACTAGTTTATTTACACTACTAAGAAATAAATAAAATGATCTGATACTGAGTTCTTCGTCTAAATTCTACAACGATCGTCAAGTTCTTAATTTCGGCTAAAAGTTCTAAACTCGCGAAACGTCTATTCGTCTTTCGTCTCACGTCTTATCTCCAAGGTTACCGTTCTCATGAGCGTCTGAACTTAGAGTGTCTTTCGATGGAAACCTTCAGTCTCCAGGAACTTTCGTAATTTTTTAAGGTACGTCCCTAAACACTCTCATTGGTCCACTTTAAACGAATGGAGTTTAACAGAGTTCCCAACACTGCACTCAGGGTCCTTTTCCCAATATTTATCACAACTCTTGAGAGGCATGTCAACCGTCGCACTTGGCCCAATTAATAATCATAAACGTCATTTCGAAACATGTTCCTTATATTTGGGAACGTCGAGATGGTTGGTCTACCCGGCGTCGAATAAATAAATGGTTTGGGCCCAATCAATAAAATGAGACTAACTTGTCATCTTAGGATCGTCGATACATGAAGATGCACTAAATATCGGATATCACCTTTTCAATTGCGAAGCCAGGTCCGCACTGGGACCCACTCCGTCCAAAAATGCTAAATCCTACATATTGTATAGCGGGAATTGGTTTAAATGTAATACTGTGTAGTTTGTTACATTTTTAGATTGCTTCCTATTTCTCATTTAACCTATGACACAAATCAAAATTTGATATTTTCGTACTTTGAAAATCTCTAGTAATAACAATTTCCTTTTTTGTTTAATTAACATGAATTGATGAAATATTCTCAAAAGTTGTTGAATTATTTGGCAAATAATCAATTCTAGTTCCTCGATTTATGCTATGATAATTTAAAACATTGTAGAAAATGTTGAAGGGTACATAAAGAATATGGGACCAATACGTATTGATAGTGCTATATAAAGAGTTATAATTAAAATATTTATTTCCGCAAATCGCCAGGAAATTTTGACATTCCTGTCAAAATTTCTTGAAGAAAAAGTCAGGACTTCCTTATTGTGAGGAAATGTCATTTCCTTACTGTAAGGAAATGATATTTCCGTACAGTTGTTAGTGTTCTACATAAATGATAGAAAACACATTGCTTATAAGGAATTAATTTATATTTTGAAAACATCAAGTCATTGCTGAATACATTTTTAAGATCAATTTGTTATATTTACAGTAATTTGACAGTTAGTACAATTATTAAACATTGGAGGAACACTCTTAGAACTATGAAAAACATTTTGGACAACATGCAGGGTGGAAGGGTCATTTTGTTGAATATTTTGTAGTGTGAAAATTTTATTTGCCACCTCAACCTTAATGTTAAGCGATTCTTCGATATATCCTTCAGCAACGTTTGATGACTTCCATCCGCCATGCCTCTTTAAACTAGTTATGTCGGTACCAGAGTCAACCAATATTGTTGCAGAAGACCGACGAAAGCAGTGACCAGTATATTCTGTCGGATTTACCAATTTCAAATAAGTAGCAACTATTTTGGGCATTTTTCTAAATTGATGAATTCTTACCACTTGTCTACAACCCTTTCCGCTTTGATATTTAAAGAAAAATCGGTCACTGTTCATATTTTCTGGTCTTAACGAAACATACTTTCGATAAACATTCAAGAAGATCTGATTAATTACAAATGATCTTGGTTTGTTGGTTTTCGAATCAGGTATGCTGATTAAAAGCTTAGATTCTAAGTCTTCTATATCGTGTACAGTCATTCGGACTAACTCATCCATTCTACAGGCCCCAGAAATACCAAATATTACAGCCACCTAAAAAATAAATAAAGCTATAATCTAAATAGAAATTAAAAACTTGTAAATTACCTTAATCATTAAATTTTCTTCATCTGGAGCTTCCTGGATAAATTTTTCAATTTCTTCCTTCGTTAAAATCTTAGATTTCTTTGCCCTATAACCTTGAGCTTGCCGTTTCAATAAAGAACGAAGTTTTGAGTATGTAGATATATCTACATTGTGTTTAAGTGCAAGGGTTGACTTCAGCATTGAATAATTGGCCCATAATGTTGAAGATTTCATCTTTAAACAAAGGTCTAGGAAGTATGCCATTACAACATTTTCTGAGAAAGAACTCGTATTTTTACTCATGCGATAATCCATAAAACGTCTGTATGCATTTTCGTACTTTCCTCTTGATTTCTTTGGCAATAATTCTAATGAAGCAGTATTCACTGCCTCAACCAGCTCTGGAGGAGTCCCAGGAATGGAAATTTCATCATCACTTATCATTTTACTTTCGAGAACACCAGCAATTAAATTTATAAGCGTCAAGTTTGACAATTCAACCTCAATACGTTTCCATAGTAACCCAAGTAATTTTATTAGGAATTTCAAGCACCATTTATTTGGGAATAAAATTATCGCGTTTTTTTTTAAAATCAAACAATATCTGTCGAATTTTAAACGATTTGCGGAAAAATAGTATGTTTACCTCGCAGGAAAAGCCACATTCCTGGACTCTGTTGTTAATTCTCGGCTTGCGCCTCGACTTAGTAAACTTCACAGTCGTCCAGGAATGTTAAGCTTTTCCTACCCGGTAAACAATGTACTATTTTTTTATATTCTACGTAAAGATCGGCAATTTCCATTTTCTCCACAATTTAGAGGTATCAGAGTTGCAACATCAAAATTATAATATAGTGGTTTAGCTGAACTATTTCTCATTTTCTATGATACATCACAAAATGAGTTAACTATCCCACAAGTTTTCAAATCGGTTTTCGTAGATCAAGAGTTAACTCACTGACTTACAAGTTCACGAAATGGTCCAGATTTAGATTAGAATTTCCATATTCTCTTCTGTCCAATACAATTTTGCATAACTTGGCAAAATATCCTACAGGATTCAGGATAAATTTTAGCTGATCTTTCTGCGTTCTGTGTTCAACGCAAGCGCAGGGGTCCTTTACAAGAGGTTGCGGAATTCTCTTTCGGACCTTCCTGCCAACTTTTCTCCAGTTAAAACGCCGCTTTGGCTCGGAGAAGACGGGCATTGCGTAGGTGTAACGATTGCGAAAAGCGCGTTTTATCGTGTTGAAACCGCGGAGATTTTCCTCGAAGGTTTGATTCTTCGTGTAGTTTCTCGAGATTCTGGAGAATAAAGATGTAAAGATATTCATTTGCTGTCACTGGCTCATTGGGTACTTAATTTTCTATAGCATAACTCGCTTACTTTTGAATATTTGAAGTTGAAGGTATTCATGATAACCAATCATTTATTTCCTATTACATCACCTTATATTATCCATTACGGTTTCGATGATAATTCAATTAAAAAAATATAGAAAGATTATTTCGGCCATATCTACCATATTTCATCTGCCTTCAAACGTTTCGATATACCGTTGTTCCGTTGTTCTTAAGGTGAACTAGCTTTTGAAAAGGTAGAATTTTTTTTTTTCACTAATTGTCAAGATTGTCAGAGCCATGAAATTAAATGAATCTTGTACTCATCTACAGGGTGTCTCAAGTTCGAGTGCCTATTAGACGTTTCTGGAGAACTAGACATATTTGAAATCTGAAAATTGGAATTATGATATTGTTCGAAGTTCTCTACCGACCTAAAATATTTTCGAAGCCCAAAAACTTCCGGTTATACAGGGTGTGAAAATAAATTCGACGAAAAAGTTTTCCATTCCTGGTATGATCGAGTATTCAATAGTGAATACATTTCTGTTAAAACCATTGTATTGAATCGAATAGTTTTCAAAATATCCAAAAAAAAAACTGGAAAAAAAGTCAAATATGTTCAGTCAGTAATATGTTCATTAATCTTATTTTAAATATCGTGAGCTTAAACCGTTTTTACAACATCGAAGAGGAAGGATGTGAAAAGGTCATGCATCTTTTGGATTTCAAAAATATCATTACAGGGTGTTTCAAATTTTGTGTTGAAAATTGTGATCTTAAATTGGCCATAACTTCTGTTTTTCAAATTAGAACCCTATTTTTTTTATAATTGTGATGGATTCTGCGGTCAAAAATATTGATAGTTTTCTCACATGATTATGCTTCTAAATTCAATAATTTCTGAGTTATTTGAGATTTTCTGGATTTATGTAGTACGTAGAGTCAAATTCATAAGGATATTCTGTGAGCATAGAAAATAAATCATCCCATTTATAATTCACTAGTGTCAGACAGGTCTTATTGTTAGTCGTTATGAAATTTTTTGATTTCACAAAACGAATCGTTGCTATTCTAATAATGAGATTTTGGATTTATTTCTTATATCGTATTTTTTCAATTGTATACGCAATACATATTCAAATGCACTCAATGATATTGTTTATTTCAAATCCATGGTGGATGACACAAAATGTTGAGTATCCAATGAGAAGTATCCCCATTTTTTTTTACAATTTCTGAAAAGATGTTTCAAACTTTCCAAATTTTGGAATGTAAGAGCCCCTAAAGAATACAAAAAAGGGCAGTGGATGAAATTAGTATTTCGACTTATTTCGAAGCGAATGAGAATTCATCTCTTCAATAAGAAACACATTAAATAGATTCGCTACTTCAGTACATCGAATTATGATTATAAATAAATTATGATAATAAAAATACAAACTCAAATTAACAAAATAAATGATCAGGTAAGAGTTTCAATATGGTAACCATTTTGTTCCACACACTTTCGAATACGTCTTGAAACACCTCGGTTAGTTGCTCGCTCAATTTCCTCCCCCTTTAGTAAGTGGAAAGCATCCTCCACACGCCGTTTCGAATCTTCTTTGCTTTCAATAGGAGATTCATAGACTATGTTTTTTATTCTACCCCATAAATAAAAATCTAAGGTAGTAAGATCGGGAGATCGTGGGGGCCAAAACAGTGAAGAACGGCGTCCGATCCACCGATTACCAAATATCGCATTCAGTTCTTCAGTTCCTCGTGCGAACTATGTGCCGGAGCCCCATCCAATTGATAATATGCGGTAGTCGACATACTCAACGGCAATTCATCCAAAAACGCAGAAACAAAATTTCTCAGGATTTTTCTGTTTTTAAATTTTCTTCATAAATGTGGTAAAGAGCAAACACATTAAAACTAAATTTGTTCTGGGGGTTTCTTTGTCTTTTTCTATGAGGATTTTCACTTCTCCAAAAGTGGCAATTCTTTCTATTAAATAGTCCTTCATTATTGAATTTTGCTTCGTCTGTCCAAATGATCTTTTTCAAAAAATTTTCATCATTTTCAAGTTTTTCTAATATTCCTCTACAAAAATTTAACCTTTTTATATAGTGACCTGGTTCTAATGCATGAACTTTCTCATATTTGTAGTCATGCATGTTGTGTTTTTTCAAAATTCGGTGCACAGAATTTCTGTCTAAATCGATTTCATGAGCTGCAGTTCCAATAGATGCATTTTCATTCGCTTCGAAATAAGTCAAAACACTAATTTCATTTTCCTCATCATCAACTACCCTTCTTTTGTGTTCTTTAGGGGTTCTTGCACATCCAAAACTTTGAAAATTTGAAATATATTTTCTAAAGATCTTCTCCGTCATGGAAGGTAAATGGGGATACTTCTCGTTGAAAGCCTGGCAGGTTCTACTAATAATTCTGTCACATTCACCATGTATATAAAATATATCCAGAATTTCGTAATTAGAATAACGGTTCATTTTGTTAAATCGAGAAATGAAGATAACGAATACTAATAACACCTGACACTTGTGAATTATTAACAGATAATTTATCTTCTATGGGTACAGAGTGTTCCCATGGTTTCGAAAGAATATTCATTGAATTTTTTAGATGCAATCAATTTGACTCTACGTTCTACATAAATCCAGAAAATCTCAAATAACTCAGAAATTATTGAATTTAGGAGCATAATCATGTGAGAAAACTATCATTATTTTTGACAGCAGAATCCAACACAATTTAAAAAGAATAGGGTTCTAATTTGAAAAACAGTTATGGCCAATTTAAGATCACAATTTTCAACACAAAATTTGAAACAGCCTGTGATGATATTTTTGAAATCCAAAAGATGCATGACCTTTTCACATCCTTCCTCTTCGATGTTGTATAAACGGTTTACGCTCAGGATATTTAAAATAAGGAAAATGAACATATTACTGACTGAACATATTTGACTTTTTTCCAGTTTTTTTTTATTTTTGAAAACTATTCGACAAAAAAATCTCATTTCGAATTACATTTGTTTTCTGGAGTTTTGCTGTCAATATATCTTAAATGGACTTAAGCGGCTATAATAATAATGAGATTGTTCTTATTTCGATTGATATTAAAGCCAAATATAAACTGGATATTTTCATAACGATCAATTTCCGTTTTTTATTGCATTGATTACAAAGTTCAATAGTAATGTTATCTTGTATTGATTAGGATTCTTGAGAGAACATCAACAGCCAGGATAGGAATGGACGATTGTCACAAAAATCCCTGGTCGTGGTGTGAATATGATCAAATCTGACCGTTTGCAAGGAAATGAAGAAGAACCTACGATGTTCCGTTGCATTGTGCTTAGTATTCCGTAAGTACCAACCTGAAAAATAATTATTGTTTTAATAGGAACTTTATATTATTCTTGAATTAATGTAGCTGAGGTTTTTGGCGCCTTGATCTCCTAACAGATTGCTTATAGATTTACTGAAATGTCTGTATTTTCAAAATTTTTGGGTCGATTCTGCCCGTACGTTTGCCTTTTTTTGAAGCACCCCGTATAAACCGAACGTATATCATTAACCTTTTTGAATGAGCTACTGGTTGTTGAAATTCAATTTTTGATTGGAAGTTTGGGAAAGTATAGATCATTTTTCGAATTTTACACACATGCGTTAAACATCAACAGTCCAAAAATAGAGATATGAAATGAAAGAAATCTCTCATTGGCCCACGTCTTCTTCGTAAAGTTAATCGATACTGTTCGCTACTATTTTGCTACATTTACAGCGGTATGAAGATTGAAATTGGAATTCGAAGGCGGTCTGCAGATATCAGCGTTGGTACGAAATCAAATATTAAAAATGAATAGATTAGCAGCGGAAATGAAATGAATATTCAATACGTAGCCTATTGTATGGCGGAAAAGTTATAAAGTTGGGAGATGGAGGAGCTGGCTGTTGCTGTACGGTCCAGCGAATCCATCCTTTTTCATTTTATTAGGACTTTCTTTCGAGTTGAGAACAATTTGACGTCCACAAAGTTGCATGAGTTCTCTTCAGCAAAAATTAAAATGATGAATCCTGAATGTAGTTACTGAATTGAAATCACTTATGGCCTTCCAAACAAGCAAGAATGTTGTTATAAATGTCATGGTGGTTAAGTATAAGAAATTGGAAAATAGTATATTAAACAAGTATATAACGAATGATACACATTTTGCACGAGTTTTGAAATGTGTTCACCACTGAATCCACCTATTATATTGATTCTTGAATAATCACGTTGGAGGCCTCCACAATGGCAGATGGTAGATGATTCCATGATGAAAACACTCTATTGGACAGAAAGTGCTCCCTCTGAGTTTTTCTGAAAATTTCCTTGAGAAGCTTGAACCGGTGGCCACGCAATCGATCGCTATTGTTTAAATGTGAAAATTCCACCCAAATCTGGCTGAAAAATCCATTCAAGGCTCTGTAGGTGATTATAAGTCTACCTCGAACTCTTCTCTCAGAAAATAGGGGAAGATTCATGATGGAGAGCCGTTCAGGATAAATGGGCCGAAGCACACCATAAGGTATCCTGGTCGCACGACGCTGTAGGATCTGAAGGAATTGAGCATCACGAACCAGAGACGGAGACGTAACGGGAAAAAGATCGACTCAGCAGATAAAGAATCTTCTTCGCCTTGTTGACAGTATGTCGGATGTGATTAGACCAAGAAAGGCCGTCGGAAACCACTACTCCAAGGTCGCAGTGAGAGCTCTCTGAGGATATCACGCAGCCACCAAGAGTATACTCGACTGCTGGATTATTCCTTCCCATGTGAACAACAGCGCACTTCTGGAGGTTCAGAGGTAAACACTAGTTTGTAGACCAGTCATAAAGGACATCAAGGTCTTTCTGGATAACACCCGGATCGATGGGGGGACTGCCAAATATTTTTGAGTCATCGACAAAAGCGAACAATGAGATCGAATAGTTCTCTGCGTATCCGAAGTATATAAAAGAAAAAGAATTGGAACCCTGGGGGACCCCACTAAGAACTGGTCTGGTGGTCTATAGAGAATTACCTACCAGCACAAGAAACCTACGATCTGAGAGGAATTAACTGATTCACCGAAGAAGGAACCCTGAATACCTGAATTCTCGAGTTTCAGAAATGTGGAACATCAACAGGAACACCTCTGGCCAGCATACGCGACCACTCATCCACACATCTCAAAAGGTTGGTCAACACAGAACGCCCAGGCTGTTCCCTGGGAATTAAGTTGTTCTGAAGAGCGAATCGAGTGACTCTCTCCAGGATTATTCTCTCACATATTTTGCTGCAGTCGGTACCTGATAGGACGGTTATTTCTGGCATCCAATTTGTCCCCAGATTTGAATATAGGAATAATAAGCGCCATTTTCCAACAATTGGGTAGTGTGCGGGAAGAGAAAGATTTATCATATAAAATAGTTAATGGTTTAGCCAGGGGAGAAACACAGCCTGAGAACCTTAGCAGAAATCTGATCGGCACCTAGAGAGGACGAAATATTCAACTGTTGGAGATGTTTCGAAACAAGGGTAGGAGTAAATTCAATCTCGCTCAAAATTTTACCAGGATAATCCGCCAACAGATCCGGCAAGTGAGGAGGATCCACAGAAAACGCAGCCTCAAAAACATCAGTAAGCTCCTCCGCAGACGATGAAGTCGAAGAAGTGGGGTTGCTCTGTTTGTCTCTGATCTTCGTTTGTAGAGAGGACCTCAGATATTTCACCATGCGCTTACGATCTTTGGAAGAGATCAGTTTTGACTCAAAATTATGTTTAGCCCTCTTAATTACGTCTGACAGGTAATTGGAATAGTCTCTGTGGTCTTGGTAAATATGGCCGGATTTATTGCGCATATAACTCGGCCAAATAGATTTCTTATGTCTGATAATATTGAGGATAGTATGTTCGATCCAAGGTTTGGCATGAACACGAATAACGGACTTGGTCTCGATGCAATCATCAATCAAAGCTTTGATTGTGTTCAGAAAGATGTTCCACATTTCATTAATGGCGAGAGAATCCCGTCCCAATCCAAATCCAGAGCCCCAAGGAGGAGGTTGAAATTTATTGACTTGATCGTTTTGGCATGTTTGGAACCTGGTGAACCCAGTGATAGGTATATCCTAGATGAGAAGGTGACGTGGTCTGACTTACCGAACGGAAGCAAATAGTGAAGCTGCGATATCAGGTCCTGATTGTTGACAAGAATGAGATCAAGTAGCGATGGGGTTTGGTTGATTCGAAGTCTGGTGGGTTGGGTGACCAACTGAAAAAAGTTGGCATCGTAAAATATATCGACGTATGGCCCGGAGGGTGAACTACACCGATGTCTTCCCGACAATGGCCACCGTACGTCCGGTAAGTTGAAGTCTCCACACAAAAAGGCATTTTCTCTTGAAGAGGAGAGCTCGGCAAGAGATTCACAGACTGAAAATTATATGAGAAAGTTTTTTTAAACGGCACCCTGACAACCTTTCCTTAAAAAAATATAAAAAAAACGGGACTTTGTTTTGTTATAGTGAGGTCCTGCACACTGGCATAAATATTTTGCGAGGTAGAATTGTAGAATCACTGAAATAAGTCTTTTGTTTCATTGGGATTCAATGGAATTATTTAAATGGGTTCCTGTCACCCGAAACAACATAATATATTCTCCCTCAACAACAGTTAATTGCCTTAATTTATATTAAAATCTTGTTTGTCGATAAATATAAGTGCATTATGAACTTGATCGATTTATTTATGTAATTACTTTTTTTCCGACATTGAAAATTCGAGGTTAATTTGTAAAATTATAAGAGGAAGCTTTACCAATATTGAAGCAGTTAGCAGATGATTACCCAAAAGAGCATAAAATGTCGTCGTGCTATAAGATCATCTGAAATAAGCTAGTTTTTCGAAATTCTCCTAGTCGGATCTTTTATACTCTGTAAACTTCTTGGCTGCAACGTTATGCAAATGTACTTCAAGTTCGAAATTAATCAGAAGGATAATTTGGGAAGTATAAAGACAATCAAATAGTTACTTCAAACTATCAGACTGTGGTACGGATTTTGCCGAATTATTTGGACAATTTTGAAAATCTGAAACCCTAGGCCATATCTTTCGAAAGTTATAGCAAGTACCACCGACCACACACTCACATTACTTTAATTCTGGATTAGTCATCAGGGAGTAAAATAGGAACATTGGAGAACATAGTTGAAAATTGCAGTTATTTCGGCCAAACGGGATATCGTTGTTCCACTAGAACATGAGCACTAAAGATCCTTATTATTTGAGAAAGATTCAAAATCGCTTATACCAAAACATCTAAATATTCATCAACTGAATGGCCTATTCCAATCAATATACCAAATAATGTTTTTTTTCAGTAACATTCAAACTTGCCACAACCGTTAAAATAAATCGATTGATAGTCCCAGAGCTGGTTCATCTAGGACAACCTACAGTGTTAGATTGTGATTACAGCGTCCATGAAGAAGGTTTAGTTTTGAAATGGTATCAGAACGACAAATTGGTATATCAATGGATACCAAGCCAAAACCCCACAATTTTAGGTAGGTTCTAGCACATTACATTCCTCTTTTGTTTGAATTCTGATTACAGGGTGAAGAGAACTTTTGAACTTCACAAATTTCAATGTAAAAATACTGATCCATTGAATTTAAAAATTCTCTAATGGAGATGACTTGTTCATTTAAATTCTTTTCGATTTGTTTTAATGTAGGTGATATGTGATCGATTTCATTGGTGCACTAAGGAGTCGTGTGTCAGCAATCAGCCAACTATGTGGTGTCTGATGTTGGGGAATTTTCGAGAATCGGACCAGAGCTGTAGAGGAGCCTCATCCATTGTTGCTATATTTTAACTGACTTGTTTGAGATAGATCATTGTTTGTACAATCTGCATGCTCGGTCGACGATGGGGAAAGACTTCGACACAACGTCTTTATAACCAGATATCTCCAGAACGTTGACCAAATAAGGGATACTATTGCTACCTCAGCATGATCCCCACCATGATAAATTTTTAGATTTGGCACTTCCACGAGGTTGTCTAGTTCCTGATACCATTGAGAAAAAAGTACAAGAGTCCAGTGAGTTGCTTACTTTGTCGACAGCTCTTTGTAGTATCAGGTAAATCCTCATCCTGATTCTATCTTCCTGAAGGACACAACCAAGTAGTTTTATAGGGTGAAATGCTTTTTGGTGATTGTGGATATATATAGCATTATCACAGTCAAGCTCAGATGCTGAGATCTTGTGAAGGCATCTAATGGCGACTGAGGAATCTCTGATCGATCAGAGCTGCCGTGGATGTATAGTGCTCGATTCTGACTACATATCAGGTCGATCATTAAGCAGTATGACCGTTATTTACGGATCCATCCTTCGAAATCCATGGGAGGTTAGAGCATCTAGTGCCTGGGAGAATTCAACACAAATAGACCGAATCTCTTCCACATATTCGTCAAACCTGGCAAACAAGGATTGCAGTTTGTCAAGTGTAAGGAAATTTGCTTTAGAAACACATGAAGGTTTTAAATAAATCGTTATTTCTACATTCAAATTAGTTTAGTCAACTATATTAAGAGGAACAATACATAAGAGGAACAAATAAGTCTGGTTCTTCTAAAAATTCTATTATTGTATCTCATTATTATCTAATAATTCTTCGATACTACTCGAATTACTCTCATTTGCTTATTAAGACGACGTATTATACAAAAGAAGCTCTGAAGCCTCAATAGATGATGTGTGCTCCAGTCATTCTGATTCTCAGAAAGCGTCCGCCATAAACCTACGTTTATTCAGTCCAACAACATCGTCGGAACAATGCAGAAGTTAATAATTAGGATCCCTACTCTAGATCTGTTGGTACAAATAGAAAATCATAATGGGAATTGAACGATAGAAAGGTCTGGCTTGACACTGGAACTGGAATGAATGGAAGATGATTCTCAATAAGCTAGCGACGTTATTAGATCTAGGTCATTGAACTACGCGCCTCTCTTTGCGGTTTGAAAATAGGAATGCACCGTTGTGCTGAACAGAGCTAATCAGGTTTTGACTTGGATTTAATCATATCTTTAGTGGGGTTAAATCTACATGAAATTATACGTAATAACGAAATGACATATTAACTTCACCATATAACTTTTTCTTCGTTATTTCCTGGAACAATTTCAATGCGGTAAATATTCTTTGGGCTCTACGCTAGGTACTTCTTCTTGATACAGCAGCATCCTGTCTGCGCAAGCATATATGGATAATGCCGAAGTTCAAACCTAGTTGCTGAAACAACTAATGGGTTATCCATATCTCTTCACATTGCCCCATACGATGATGCAGGAGTTTGCAGAAAATACTACCAGGTATATGTCTACCAGTCTCAGATGGAATTGCTTTCCCAGTCCTTGCTTGTAAGCAGAAGCATTCTGAAAGAAGGAAATCAGCACCTATTTGCATGAAAGTGTCTAATAAACGAGCAGGGGAATTGGAACTGGGCTTAAAAAAACAAGCTCTTGACAGTGATTGTTTGAGTCATTCTATTTCATATGTCATCTTGTTGAAAAGAACCATCTAGTGGACCCTTATCATAGAATGAGGCATTTGATAGACGCTGAGGAAGAGGATACAAAAAAGACCAAGAAAAGGAGAAATGGCAATGAAACTGCTTCAGAGGGAAAACATAGAGAAGCAAGGAAAGACCTGGAGGAGGTTCATATATATTCTAAGCTAGATGAACCAGGGTTAAAGAAGAGGAATTTCACTTGCAAAACAAGGGTCATCATCAGAAGTCTTGCATATATGCAAAAACTGAGAATAAGCTCATCCACTACAAAAATCTACTTCTGCACAGGCTGGATAACCGGCCGGATCGGTGTAACGGCCTCACCAACTCAATTTTAAAAATAGATTCTTTATCACAGTTTTCGAAATAACCCGAGTCCATCCTTTTTTGACCTGATAATCGTATCTTATAAGTTATTAGCACCAGTACAGTCACTCGATTCGCGGACAGTATTGACCAAGTCTTATGTCTCTGCGAAGAGTTTATTCAAAGGTCTAACTTGTGGGGTCACCAGAACACCCTCATCATGACCTTCGATAAGATCAATTCTTGCCATTGGTGTTGAATGTGGCATGTAGTATCATCAAGATCGTGTGGACTGTGTAAAGTTTCTGGAACTCTATTGTGATGTAGTTCTGAGATGAGGCTCCCATATCGATCGACTACTTATGTACAATTCTCAATAAAGGTTACTACACACTACATCGGTTGAGAGAGTTTCTTAGCAACTGAGACCCTCCGAAATGTTTATTATGCCTTTATCGATAGTCATCTGAACTAGATATGTTAGAAGTATTTTCATCTAGCAGAAAAAAATTAATCGCCTTATGTTCGGTTTAAAACATATTGATTACTGAAGGAGTTTTTAATTATCCAGTATGTACATCTTAACAAGTCAGGCGGCAGCAGAGGAAGGTATCCAAAAACTGGTGCCACGTTATGACAAGTGCGTCAATATTCTTTATGTTGAAAAGTAGATTAAGATACAGGCTTTCATGTAAAAATAAAATTATTGCGATATCTTTACACGTCTTTTTTTAATTCCAAAACGGTACTTACTCAAAAAACATGCCTCGTACATTATGTATACCGAAGCATTTAATGACAAATTACAAGGCTTTACCTTGGTCTGCGAGAAGTTTTTCCTCCTACAATAACTAACTACAACTTACTATAATACAATTATTATTGTGTTCTAAGGTTTAGTAATATATAATCTAAGAGAGTTACTCTGATAAATTGGTTTAACATCTGTATTGAATTCATTCTCTCATTATGATTTGTCATGTATATATTACTGCAGGTCATCCTGTATATTGAGAATTATGGATCAATCAATTTAGAATATCTGTATCGAAATTGAGTTCCAAGATCACAGAAATGAAAATTCATAGAAAAATATCAATAAAATCCCCCACTACCCTATTTTTCATCCATAGAAATTTAATGTCCGATTCATCTGACCAATTTTCCCATTTCTTATCAGGAAACCTGAGAGGTAGAGTGAACCTGAATTATTCCGCGAGCACGGACAGAAACAGCGTGCATCGCGCTTTACACATAATCCAGCCGGGACCGGACCTCTCAGGGGATTATACGTGCCACGTATCCAGTTTCATCAGCGAGGACAGGCAGACGAAAAGAATGCTTGTGTTTGGTGAGTAATTAATGAACCCGACCCTGTAATGTAGATTTACGATCCACTCGAGTAGATTTTTTGAATTCACGCCGAGATTTGATATTCTGTGTTAGCGCCGGCGAGAATTTATTTGTTGTTACTTGGACATACGATGAATTCACAATGCTCAATGTTTTTTGCCATTAGATGGCGTTCAAAGGATGATATTTGTACCGTGGCTTTATACAAGACTGCAGTGGCAATACGGTCATTTGCCATTAATATGAGAAAATGTTAATGTCATAAGACCAAGATAATTGAATATTTCAAAGCGGGCTAATTGAAACAATGTCAAGAGAATTGGCTGGAGAACGTGTCGCCATCGATCACAAGTAGCAGGCAGACTATAGTTTCGGAATTATTATTCCTCATCAGTGTCGCTTAACCTGATTGATGATGACGGTCAAAAAATGAACCCACAGAACTTAACTCAAACCGGAAGGCACATTGGAACCATATACACCATCATGTGCCATCTAGCGGTCAAGCGTCTGCGATTCTTTCCAAAGCAGTTCCTCAAGACATCATTCAATCTATCCTTTTCTCCTGAGAGTACACTAACATGCCTTGATCGAGGCATTTTTAATGTACTCCGGAGGTTGAATTTAACCCAATAAGCGAATAATCGCATTTCAATACAAAGTAAATGAGAAAAGGTTAACTAACGTCATAAGACCAAGATTATTGAACATTTCAAAGCGGGCTAATTGAAACAATGTCAAGAGAATTGGCTGGAGAACGTGTCGCCATCGATCACAAGTAGCAGGCAGACTATAGTTTCGGAATTATTATTCCTCATCAGTGTCGCTTAACCTGATTGATGATGACGGTCAAAAATGAACCCACAGAACTTAACTCAAACCGGAAGGCACATTGGAACCATATACACCATCATGTGCCATCTAGCGGTCAAGCGTCTGCGATTCTTTCCAAAGCAGTTCCTCAAGACATCATTCAATCTATCCTTTTCTCCTGAGAGTACACTAACATGCCTTGATCGAGGCATTTTTAATGTACTCCGGAGGTTGAATTTAACCCAATAAGCGAATAATCGCATTTTAATACAAAGTAAATGAGAAAAGGTTAACTAACGTCATAAGACCAAGATTATTGAACATTTCAAAGCGGGCTAATTGAAACAATGTCAAGAGAATTGGCTGGAGAACGTGACATCAACCTTTTCTCATATACTTTGTATTAAAATGCGATTAGTCGCTTATTCTGTGAAATTCAACCTCCGGAGTACATTAAAAAGGCCTCGATCAAGGCAAGTGTACTTTCAGGAGAAAAGAATAGGTTGAATGATGTCTTGAGGAACTGGTTTTGAAAGAATCGCAAACGCTTGACGGCTAGATGGCACATGATGGTGTATATGGTTCCAATGTGCCTTCCGGTTTGAGTTAAGTTCTGTGGGTTCATTTTTGACCGTCATCATCAATCAGGTTAAGCGACACTGATGAGGAATAATAATTCCGAAACTATAGTCTGCCTGCTACTTGTGATCGATGGCGACACGTTCTCCAGCCAATTCTCTTGACATTGTTTCAATTAGCCCGCTTTGAAATAAAAAAAATTTGCTATTAATGTTCGTCGGAAGAAATATGTTCAAACAGTGAGCAGTATATTTTGAAATATCATCCTCATCAAACTCTTTTGTTAAAGATCACTTTCAGAATTTTCCTAGATCAAGTGAACTACCAGATGCTACATCTCTACTTACATCTGAATCTGAAAAAAGTGAAGATTAGATCAGGTAGAGTGAACCTGAATTATTCCGCGAGCACGGACAGAAACAGCGTGCATCGCGCTTTACACACATAATCCAGCCGGGACCGGACCTCTCAGGGGATTATACGTGCCACGTATCCAGTTTCATCAGCGAGGACAGGCAGACGAAAAGAATGCTTGTGTTTGGTGAGTAATTAATGAACCCGACCCTGTAATGTAGATTTACGATCCACTCGAGTAGATTTTTGAATTCACGCCGAGATTTGATATTCTGTGTTAGCGCCGGCGAGAATTTATTTGTTGTTACTTGCACATACGATGAATTCACAATGCTCAATGTTTTTGCCATTAGATGGCGTTCAAAGGATGATATTTGTACCGTGGCTTTATACAAGACTGCAGTGGCAATACGGTCATTTGCCATTAATATGAGAAAATGTTAATGTCATAAGACCAAGATAATTGAATATTTCAAAGCGGGCTAATTGAAACAATGTCAAGAGAATTGGCTGGAGAACGTGTCGCCATCGATCACAAGTAGCAGGCAGACTATAGTTTCGGAATTATTATTCCTCATCAGTGTCGCTTAACCTGATTGATGATGACGGTCAAAAATGAACCCACAGAACTTAACTCAAACCGGAAGGCACATTGGAACCATATACACCATCATGTGCCATCTAGCGGTCAAGCGTCTGCGATTCTTTCCAAAGCAGTTCCTCAAGACATCATTCAATCTATCCTTTTCTCCTGAGAGTACACTAACATGCCTTGATCGAGGCATTTTAATGTACTCCGGAGGTTGAATTTAACCCAATAAGCGAATAATCGCATTTCAATACAAAGTAAATGAGAAAAGGTTAACTAACGTCATAAGACCAAGATTATTGAACATTTCAAAGCGGGCTAATTGAAACAATGTCAAGAGAATTGGCTGGAGAACGTGTCGCCATCGATCACAAGTAGCAGGCAGACTATAGTTTCGGAATTATTATTCCTCATCAGTGTCGCTTAACCTGATTGATGATGACGGTCAAAAATGAACCCACAGAACTTAACTCAAACCGGAAGGCACATTGGAACCATATACACCATCATGTGCCATCTAGCGGTCAAGCGTCTGCGATTCTTTCCAAAGCAGTTCCTCAAGACATCATTCAATCTATCCTTTTCTCCTGAGAGTACACTAACATGCCTTGATCGAGGCATTTTAATGTACTCCGGAGGTTGAATTTAACCCAATAAGCGAATAATCGCATTTTAATACAAAGTAAATGAGAAAAGGTTAACTAACGTCATAAGACCAAGATTATTGAACATTTCAAAGCGGGCTAATTGAAACAATGTCCAGAGAATTGGCTGGAGAACGTGACATCACCCTTTTCTCATATACTTTGTATTAAAATGCGATTAGTCGCTTATTCTGTGAAATTCAACCTCCGGAGTACATTTAAAGGCCTCGATCAAGGCAAGTGTACTTTCAGGAGAAAAGAATAGATTGAATGATGTCTCGAGGAACTGGTTTTGAAAGAATCGCAGACGCTTGACGGCTAGATGGCACATGATGGTGTATATGGTTCCAATGTGCCTTCCGGTTTGAGATAAGTTCTGTGGGTTCATTTTTGACCGTCATCATCAATCAGGTTAAGCGACACTGATGAGGAATAATAATTCCAAAACTATAGTCTGCCTGCTACTTGTGATCGATGACGACACGTTCTCCAGCCAATTCTCTTGACATTGTTTCAATTAGCCCGCTTTGAAATAAAAAAATTTTCTATTAATGTTCGTCGGAAGAAATATGTTCAAACAGTGAGCAGTATATTTTGAAATATCATCCTCATCAAACTCTTTTGTTAAAGATCACTTTCAGAATTTTCCTAGATCAAGTGAACTACCAGATGCTACATCTCTACTTACATCTGAATCTGAAAAAAAGTGAAGATTAGATCTATCTATACACTGTAAAAAATAAAATTCTGCGCTCAAATTCCTCAGGAGTTTGAGAATTTTTTTTTCAATCAAACCATTTTAATTTGAATTAATCTAAAATTGATTACGCCAAATGAACTATTTTTCTTGATTAAAACAACCTAGTTGATTATAGAGAACAGCTAAAACATTCGCTTGAAACTTTTCACATTTCAGCGAAATGAAAGAAACAACTGATTCAACATAAACATACAATTACAAGAAATTGTTTATGCACTTGTCTCAATATCCATAATTGATTGATACAAATACATTATTCTAAATAGGTTTTAACGAAACCATTCGTTCGTTTCATTTTTATTTGTTCAATAGAACGAAGGTACGGTTGTCGTAAATTCTGTCAGCTGATGCAACGACTACAGTTTCTTGAGACAAGAATCTCGTGAGATTATATTATTCGCCTCATTTACTTGAAGAAAACTATAAATATTTGAATAAAATTGAACATATAATTGTTGCAATATGAAGTGACATTTGTAAAAAAAATATTGCGTAATTGATTTAATAAAACGAATTAATTGTAGCAATTTTTTTATATTGGCTGCAATTAAATCAAAACTCTATCTCTTTTATATTAAATATATCCCATTTAAATGCAATTATTTGTGCATTTTACTCACAATATTGTTGTATTCGGTGATAAAGATGACATGACGGAGCTTAAATGTCAACTTAGAGAAAACCAAATATCTTTGTGTTGGTGGAGAACCGGGTGATCTGGTATTGGATGATGACAGGGATGAGATGATAACCCACTGCCTGGACTATAGCTATTGTAGCGGCAGGGGAGTGTATAGGGATCTCTTGGCGGCACTCTATATAGCCACGCATAGCTTAGTTCACAGCGCTTCGGTAGCCTAGAGGTTTGCGCTCAAGTTTCACACCGATTAGGTACTAGGTGCCGGGTTCAACTCCCGGCGGCTCCTCAAAACTTCTAACCACTGCGTCTATGGCATGGCGCACACAAGCCATACTGATGAGTCCAAATGTGTGCGCCAGGGACGAAACGCATAAGTAGGGATAAATTCCTTCGAACTCAAGCTTTGGGGATGAGCCATTTGAACGTAGAGGGCGGACAAACATTTTTCGAATAGAAAGGTTAGAACTGATCACTTGAACGGTTGATTACCTGATAATAGAGTCGACTGAACAAATTTTTAATTAAATTATACATGAAGTGATTCCATCTTCTCTACAGTTGCTCACAGCACAAGAACCAATCAATTCCCATAAATTTGATTCATAGTACGTCCCATCCGTTATACTATACATACATCCATTGAAAAGTAACTAGACTTTTTCAGAATAAAGCTCTTTCCGTGAAACGTCCTGGATGTTAAAATGAAATTCAAAACTTTCTATACCTTCCTTTCATAATGCCCAGACCTTTACGAGGGTCCAGAGCAAAGAAAAATACATTAAACCTACCTCCGTTTTCTAGAGAGGAGAAAAGGCGGCCCTCTTACGTTTCTGACTAATTTTCACCGTGAAAAGTGTCAAAAAGTTATAATTGGGAAATCTTATACCATCGAAAAATTCGATGTAAGTTGAAGTTCTCGTTGAGCAACTCGCTTTAATCGCTGCCGGAGGGTGATTTGGATCTTCAACAAGGTGCCCGACTTTGCTGATTACACCCGGAATACAAATTTTGCTCGAGAGACTCTTCAACCCTTTTTTTTAATGACGGGCTGGTGTACACCATATTATATATACTTCTAGTTTTTCCCGGTATTTTTTTAATTTGATACTCAGAACGTGAATACGGTGTACAATAAAGAAGTAATGAGCGACTGTGGACACACTCGACAAACGGAAATGGTTGAAATGTTAAAACTGAATGAATACCATCTGCGGGATCAGCTGAATGAAATTCAAAGGAAAAAAATGAAAAATTCAAAATCCACTCATGTGGTTATAGTTTCGTTTCCGGGCTTATCCTTTGTGTATCCAGTTTTTATAAACCAGGAAAATTATGAGTTGCTCTTCAACGTTATTGAAGAACTGAATTTATTTGAAATCTGAATACAGTAATACCCCGGACATTAAATCGGGACCAGAGTTTAAAGAAAACAATAATTTAGAAGAAAAATGTAATAAAGTGTAGGATAATAAAAAAATATTACATTGTATCGAATAAAGTAAGCTAAACCGAAGTTATTTTGATGTCGAAGGCTTCATTTATTCTAACAATGTTGCCTGAGGAGTTAAATTTTTCTTTTTTTCACGTAAAATTTCCTCGTAGCATACCAGTAATTTTTTATCCCTCGTTTTGTAGTAGAAACGCGTTCTTCATTAGAATCAATTTTTTCTAAAATTTGTAACCCCTTTTCAATTGAATTGAACTCTTCTGTTAAGTTTGCAATTGTCATTTGATTTACCGATTCAACTGGGTCTAGCGAATCAGTTTGTTCAATGTTTTGCTCATACTTATGCATTTCTATAACCTCGTCAATTGTTAGCTCTTGATTATGTGAATCTAGCAATTCTTGAACGTCATCATTATCGACCTCTAAATTGCTTGCAGAGCTGTGCTAAGCACCGAAAAAAAGTGCTTCAAGCACTAAGCCCTAAGCATTCGAAAAAAAAGGCTTCGAGTCTCGAGTTCTAAGCACCGCTTTCGACAGGAGGCTCCGGATTACCGAGCACTTTTGCAAAAGTAATTACTTTAACTTTAGTGGTAACTATTTTATGTAATGTTGTTTGATTGAAATGAGAACTCTTTAGCTTCATCGACATGTCTAATTTTATGATTTCGAGACTGGGAAAAACTCAAAAGCCATTTGATTTGTTTTGTGAAACGCATACATTCAATTTACATTCTGGTACTAGTTAATCTTCTTCGTCTATCTGAATCTGAATGGCTGTTCCTAATCAATGCATAAAGTTGAATTAATAATCGAGGACCAATTATTTTATAAGCGAGAACACATTACTGAAAAAATGTGGAAAGCACTGACGTGAGATCAGGAGCTTTTACGCGCTTGTTCTAAAGTCTTTTCTCAGACTTAAAAAGAGTGCGATTCAAAATCAGCCAGCACAATGAGTGTGAAAGAATCAATAAACATATATCTTAAATGGAAGTTGAGTGAACTTACAGTTCAGCAAATTCTTCGATCTGGCATTCTTTCCACATTTCTATACCATATATAAGTTGTTGTAGTTGAGTGTCATCAATTATAACCGAATTTCAGATTCATAATTGCTGAGCTATCGGACAGGTCTGGCCCAATAACAAACTTGACTTATATTTGGATAATAAACTAATTCTATTAATATGGAATCTCTATCTCATCTCTTTCGGAAGATAGAGAATATTCAGCCAAACATTTTCAAATTGGACCACCGTTTCTTCATCACGAGTCAAATCCAACCGATGGCGATCATTTTCAGCTCGATATTCAGAAATTACAGACATTTGGAAAAAAATAGTCCTCTTGTCGCAAAATTCATAATGACATTTCCATTCAAAATATGACAACTGCACACACCAGTATTTTAGACATGTTTGTCATAAAAATGAACCCACAGAATTAGTTTCATTTTCGGCTCAATATTCACTCATTATGACAACTTGTCATAAAATTAAAACCACCCTCATAGAGATTTATAGTTGATGTGATGTGAATTCATAGATAGAAATATAATCTGTGACTTCATTTTCAGAAAAACTCTTATATCTTCTGGAGATTGTACGCTATGATGATGAAATTTTAAAATATTTTAGGTACCTATACCTGCATAAATGCCCTAAATTGTTGTGATCTGACGAATAACTTATGAGATATCGTGTATTGAAAAAAAAACATTTTGGGAATTTTAAAAAAATTTTCTCTCGTGACGATTTTCTCGAAATTTGGCACACTCCTTCCTTTAACGCTATCTAGACATTCTCTAAGTTACGAATTGATAGGATGAATATTCAAGAAATTAATGTTATCAACTGCTAAACTATTCGATGGATTTGGCCCAATAACGAACTTGACCGAGATATTTGACACTCTACCTATTCTGAAAAAATGAAAACTCTACTTCATCTTCCTTCGGAAGATAGAGAGTATACGATCGGAGGGCCGGTCAGCCTGACCTACTTAAATTTGACCAAGGTTTCTCCATCAAGAAGTCGAACCCAATGGATTGAAACCATTTTCGGCTCGATATTCGGAAATCACAGACATTTGGACAGAACGATAGCCCGCCTGTTCCACTAGTAACAAGCGCGCAAAAACAAAAAATTTTCTGGCCTTCATAACCATAAAGTCAAATCAATGGTGACTGAAGAAATACTGAATATTAATTCAAAACGATCATATTATCTTTGCGCACATAAAAAATCAAATACCGTACCTGCTTATATTGACCCTACTTCAAGAATTCGGAAAGGCTTAGTGCTTAGCGGATTACTAAGCACTAAGATTTTCGCGAGAGTGCTCCGAAAAATAAGCACTAAGCACTAGCCTTTGAAAAGTGCTCGCGAGCACAGTGCACTAAAGTGCTTAGAGTGCTTTCACGAGCACTAAGCACAATGCTTTGGCACAGCTCTGATTGCTTGGCGATATCGACCACTTCTTCTATTATGCCATCGATTTGTTCAGGATCTGAAATGGTTTCAGAGGTGAAGAAAAATGGACACGGTTTTTTCCAGACACCATTTAGAGTTTTTTGTGAAACCTCATTCCAAGATTGTCCAATAAGTCTTACAGCATCTAAAACATTGAATTGCTTCCAAATGTCTTTAACAGAAAGCTCATTGTTTTGTCTCATAGCTTCAATGAGATGTGCAAATGACCGCCTTGTGTAGTAAGCTTTAAATGTTTTATTGACTCCCTGGTCCATTGGTTGAAGCAAGCTGGTAGTGTTTGGTGGCAAAAATACAACTTCCACACGTGGATCGAAATTAATTAGAGTTGCGGGAGGATGACCTGGCGCATTGTCAATTAGTAGCATCACTTTGAATGGGATTTCTTTTAATCGGCAGTAACGTTCGACTTCAGGAATACAATTATGGCCAAACCAGTCTTCAAAAAGAGAAGCTGCCATCCAAGCTTTTGCATTAGACTTCCAAATGACAGGCAAACCAGCTTTAGATTTATTTTTTAAGGCTCTTGGTTTTAATTTACAATCTCCAGCTGCTGCATTCGCACCAACCATCACTGTTAATCTATCCTTGGCGGCTTTACAACCTGGAAATGATTTCTCTTCACGCGCAATAAAAGTTTTTTTTGGTATTTTCTTCCAAAAAAGACCTGTTTCATCTACGTTGAAAATAGTTTGGCTAGTGTAGCCACCTTCATCTATCATTGTTTTTCTGGATAGAGAGATGCAGCTTCTTTATCAGCGCTTGCTATGCCAATTACGACTCTTAAATCGACTGAACCAGCCGTTACTAGCTTTAAACACTTCATTTTCAGCCGCCTCCCCAACTTCTTCTTTTAGTTTTTCAAAAATCTGCTTTGCTTGAAAGCACACCGTATTTTGATCAACAGGACAATTTTTCACTCTTACTTGATTATCACAACATGACTGTAGCATTGTTTCCATCTGTGCGATAATACCGTGACTTGTCTTTCACAGCGGTCATAATTTTTTCTTTACCTTTTACAACCGTTCGCACTGTTGATTCCGGTAGGTCAAATTTCTTTGCCAATTCACAAGTTTTCATTTTTGCTTCAAAGTCTTTAATTATATTCAGTTTACACTCCAAAGACAGTGTTTTTCTTTTCTTGTTAGGCTCGAATGACTAATTTTACGTTCTTTTAGACGACATAATTAGAAATTATAAGTGAAACGCACTGCGCACTTGAAACAATTTCACGCGGAACACGTTTAAACCTGTTGCAAATTGAACACTGAGTGGGCGGAGCGAGAGAGCCGATGCGCGCGGCAATCAAAATGAAAAACCGCGAATATTGATTGTTAAAAATCAGTTTAATATTCAATAAAAGTAAACCAATTTTCAACCTTGTATTCATATGATTTTTACCAAAATAAAAGAAGATGAAGTGAGGTGTAAGTCAGTTATGTTTCACAGAAAAGAAAGGCATTTATTAGCCTTAAGCTGCCAACAAAGGCATTTTTTTTGCCCTTGAGACACAATGTACGAGGCTTGTTTTTTAAGTGAGTACTGTTTTGAGATTCCGCCGCCGAAGCGCTACGGTCGGCGTTCCGCGCATGCGCGCTGGTTACCTACATTACTTGTTTATGCACTGACGCCATTACAGACTGATTCTTCATTGTACACGTTGTTTACCGAGTGTTTAAGATGCCTCCGACAATCGTGAGTCCCGCTGATTGTGAAGTACGGGCTGTTATACGATTTCTTAGTGCTAAAGGTGTGAAACCGATCGATATTCATCGTGAGATCTGTGAAGTTTACGGACAAAATATTATGAGTGATGGAATGGTGAGGAAGTGGGTGAGACCTTTTAAAGATGGCCGCACAAATGTGCATGATGAAGAACGGACTGGGCATCCTTCGGTCGAAGATTTGGTGCAGAAAGTGCCTGATCTGGCACCCAGCGACTACCATTTGTTCCTGCACTTGAAGAAACACCTGGGCGGTCAGCGTCTGCAAGACGAAGTCAAAACATTTGTGACACAGTGGTTAACAAGTCAGGCGACAGAATTTTATAAGAAGAGTATCCAAAAACTGGTGCCACGTTATGACAAGTGCGTCAATATTCACGGATATTATGTTGAAAAGTAGATTAAGATAAAGGCTTTCATGTAAAAATAAAATTATTTCTTTTTTCAATTCCAAAACGGTACTTACTTAAAAAACATGCCTCGTACTATATTTGCCATAAACTTTGTCTGATTCTATTGAAATTTTATGAAAAATAAATAAAATTGTATCAATATATCACGTTTATATCTTACAGCACCTGGAAAAAATTTGGAATTGAAGCAAGAGTACAAAGCAAATGGATTCATGAGGATTTCATGTTCAGCTGAAGGTGTCTTTCCACAGCCAAGTATGAATCTGCATGTTAACAATAGGTTAGTTATTTCTGGAAAATAATTATAATTTCTCATTAATTTATTCCTAGTGATGTTGATAATTCCGTGCTGTCCATCACCAAAAGAGCTGGTCTCTATGATGTGGAAGTAATGGCAGATCTTCCATCGTTAATTGCACCAGAACAGTTTTCTTGTATACTACATATTCCCCAAGCCAACTATACACTCAAGAAAGAAGCAATTTACTATCCAGGTAAAGAATTTTGATTGAGAAATTTTGAAAATAATTAGACCAATCAGGTTGAAATCTAGCAGAGGTGATTATAATTTATTAATTAATTAACGGTACATGACCTTTGTATGTAAAATATAACACAAAATAATAAAATCTAAGTAGTATAACACGAACAAGAGTGGATGTAGAGGTAAAGCAAGTATAATATATGTGTAATATGAAACAGAAAAACAATATCACAGTCAGTTATAATTTTTGATTTTATTATATTTTTTCTTGTTTCTGTTCAATGTCTTTTGTTTTTGTCTAATTTCTTTTTTTTTATTTATTTACAGATAAAAGAGGACACGTTTCGGTTGACAAGCAGTAGGGTTCCCTAAAAAATGCATTAATTCCCTATTATGGATTGAAATATTTCGTTTTTATATGAATATGTTATATTTTTCAGAACAATCAACTTATATATTTATATTTATATCATGTAACTCCTGAAATATAATAATAGAGTATTTTGTTTTGGTGCTTGAAGTCAGAGTGATATGTGAATTGAAAAGATCTTATAGCTCTTGATGAGTCCACATGTTATCGTGCTTTGATTGTAAGGACAAGTTGTGAGTGCTCCACAGTTTTATTTCTTCAACTTTACGTGGGCTACCGTCTTTTTGAGACGCGAGGTCGACCATGAGTTCTCATAATCGAATTTGAATGCTTTCGACCCAAATATATATTCTTTTAACTTTTGAACTTTTTTTAGCAAACTAGAGCAGTGACGGCTCGTGCCCTCTAGGAGTGGGTTGGCCAGAACAAGCATATATATATGTATATATAAAATTTAGAAGCAATTTTCTTGGGATTAGAGCACTGGGTTAAAATTAGGATCTTATCTTTTTTTTATTAATACTTTACTACATATGTTTCGGCGTACATTGAGCCTTTTTCAAGTTTACATGTTACAAATACAGTGACAATCATATCTAAAATGTATAACTGTCCAACAATTCATCTTAAAACTTAGTTAAATTAAAATCATATTCATCATGTTGTGAACGCTGTCAATTAGAATTATTTTAATAATGGGAAACCTGTTATCTACTTAAAAACTAATCAAATCACCGCAATTTGAAGCTACCTCTTTTACACTTGCCATCTGGATAACTCACATTCAACTTGTAACCGAAAACGAACGAAAACTCGTACAACCCTAAGCCCTACACACTTACATCTGACTCCAAACTACTGACCTAGTGAACTGAACTCTGATAATCAAAGTGTAAACACACGCAATGCAATTCTCATATACCCCCCCCAAGGGTATCTTGGCCGACCTAGTCTTTGAAAAATAAACAAGTCGTGGGTTGCTGTTTTGCTATTTACAGTTACTAAAAATGAACTTTTATGGTCAGAAAATCACAAAATTTATTCCATACAGTACGAATACACATTTTTCTGAAATTGAAATATATTTGAGGGACTTCGTTCTTCAAGAGTCGTTGATAAACACAGAGGCTTCTTCAAGTTGCGAGCATCTAATCTGAAAATAAATAGACAATAGCAGAAAAAAAATTATTTTTAAGCTGTAGGAAGGGGCTATGCCTACTCTAAAATATGATTTTGGCCATAATTCCTAATGCACAATCCAAATTGAGCCCAATAATGACCCTTGACGTTGGACTGATAATTGCTCCTGTGATCCTAAAAGCGACCAATTTATCAACTTTTTCATGCAGAACTTCTGAATTCTCAATTGGATAAGATCACGTTCAAACCTGTGAAAATCCTTTTATTGAGTTCATAACGATGGAACGCATGCAGGTAATCTCTTTAGGCACCGTCCAATCGAAACGTTGCGATCAGTTAACAAGCTTCGGAAAATTCGGCCAATCAAGGGAATTAGAAATTAAGCCAGGGTATCGGGTAGCAATAAAAACCAATTCATCGTTATCGAATTAATGGCCTTCGTTTCTGATCCGTTCTCCAATTTTTTTCCAGCCAGTTCGTGCATTCAATGCAGGGCCCATTCTGTCTACATGGCTCTGGTAGCTTTGACATGTGAGTATTTTGAGGTTAATTTAGCTATTTAGTTTAGTTCTCATATTTTATTTTGAATGAATGGAAATTAAAACTGAACGCTTACTTCGTGTTTATTAATAGGGTGAAAAATTTGACCAATTATCAAGGGTAATACCACTAGAGGTGAGAATTTTTTGAGAACACTCTTGATTTTTGGGAATTATGCGTTTAAATAAATAGATAAATGTATAATTTTCCAAAAACGACAGAGTGTTCTCAGAAAAAATTCGAATCTCGTGTGGTATTTGGAAACATCATTCAACAATATAAATCAAACGAAATAAAAAATAGTTTTTTATTCAAAAATAACCAGATAGAAGCATAACAACATATTATTCATCTTTAATCTCAAAATAATAATTATTGTTAGTACAATTATTATACACATTACTAGCATTATTCTCGAATGATGAAGTAGATACCGATGTTGTTTCTTGAAGGACATTTTTTCATTCCTTATGGCTGTGATTATTTTTTGTGATGTTGGTCCAGTTGGAGATACGGTTTCACTGTCGCTGCAGAAGAATGGCCTGTTATCTTTATCAGCTGTTCCTCGCCAATCCCTGCTTTGGCTAATTGGCTGACAGCAGTAGCTCGATGCGAGTGGTTGGTTATCTTCGACTTGGTTGTGTTGATGCCAATGAGTTCTGCTGATTCTTTTGTCCATTTAGCTATCGTATTGGGACCGACTGGGGAGTTTTTGAAACATATTTCCAATTCTTATGTGGAGTAAGGAATAGTATTTCAGTGGTTATGTTTGCAGTTCTTTTGGATACAAGTAGCTTATATAACCTCACCGGGCAAATATCTTCTTCAATATTGGGAGTCAGCCATTTCGTTTCCGTACATTTTTGGGCACCAGCTTGTCTTGTTTTAGAAAATATCGGATTGTAGGCAATTCGCCCGTGGGATTACCATCGTTTTCAATTTCGAATTGGAAATGCGAAATTAGGCATGATGAACCCTCTCCTCCGAGCCAAGCAAGCTCCAATACAGCAATAAAATAAAATTTTCTGTTCAAAAACGTCTGGATTATCTTCTTTACATAAGTTGACCATCTTTTGTGTTGCTCCAAAGACAGCGCCTTAGCACTAACTTTTCTTTTTGTAAACTTGCAAAATATGCCTCTTGGCATTTCGTGCATCCCGCGCCGTTTTAAAAGCCACGTCTTTGAATGGATCGAACCTAACGCCCCATTCGGAATAGAATTTTTCCTGCAGCTGTTTGGCAGTATTAATCGACAAGGTTTTTACGACACTTTTTTGAAGTCTAATCCATCTCTTTTCTTCATATTGAAAGCCAAGTCTAGCATAATATTATTGAGCTCTGACAAACTTGTTTTTTCATTTACAAGGTATTTCCGGGCAGCACATAATTCTTCAAATTGTTTCCAAATGTAGGATCTTGACTTCACTGTATTAAGCGGCACACTTTTCTTCACACTTTCCTCAATTGAAGTAATATTACAATTCCCAAAACGTTTCATTTTTATCTACTTTATGGTAAAATACGAAAATAAACTGACAGAACTGCCAAATGTGCTGTTGAAGTTATCGCTAACAACTGTTTGTTTATCGTAACCATGACGACCGCTACTTCCACCAACAGCCAAAGCTATCCGGACGTATTAATATTCCTATGCAAATTAGGCATTTGATAAAAACAAATTTCTAAAAGTGAAAACACTGTGAGGTTGAGTGTTTCTATCGGTCCGTTTTCAAAAATTGAGCTATTTCATTTGACGATGTAGTATAGTGTTGAATGATTAATAATATTTTGTAGAAATTGCCCAGAAAATCATACAACAAGTTTTTCTACTGCGGTAATAATTCGTTACCAATTGAATATATCATTGTATCGAGAGCTGCAACAGGTTATAGAGTGTTTATAGCAAAATACCTCATTGGTCAATAACTCCCCGGTCTAACTACCAGCTAGCGTCACTTAAAGAATATCGAATCCGCCAAACATCGAAAGGTTATTGTCAAAGTTTCATGACGTTTGGTTCATTATTTATCGAATTACAGTTATATAATGATAAAGTGATTTCTTAAAAACAGACAGCAGCAGGTCCAATGGCAAAATGAAAAATCACACATTTTGGAGTTCCTCAGGGGTCAATTTTGGGACCCATCTTGATTATAGTCTTCATGAATGATCTAAAAATGACTGCAGATAATCTCTGCATATTTTTGATAACATTGCTTTAGAAATGACTGCAGATAATCTCTTTTTGCTGATGACACCACCTTCTTCCTCAAGGCGTTAAATTTGAAATTTATATAGCAGTTGAAGGAAGAAGTTTTGATATTCCTGACGAGTTTTCAATAAAAAATTTCTAAACATAGGATTCCAGATTCCAACATGAAAATAGAAAATATCTCAAATTGTCTGGGTGAATCAAAATTTTCTGCATCACTATCCGGCAAATATTCCAGTGGCATTTTTGGTTCTCCGCCAAAACTGACAAGACAGTGGCAACCTGGTCCAGTGGCGGCGAGCGCGCCCTTGACCGCATTCAATTCACAAATATCACACTACACCAACGAAACGTTACACAATGAAAACGCAGAAAATCGAAGATATTTTTTAGAGAAATTAGTTTCCGTTCCTTGCATATCCGGAAACGTTCCTTAAAAAATTCGACAACGAAATAATTTCAGTTTCGTTAAATCTTGTAATAGGTTCTAGAAAATGCAACACTCTGTGTAGGAAACATTATATAAAGATGAAAGTTTTAAGTTACATCCTCTCCTCCTTACAAATTCTTTTTGAAACTCGTTTTGACACGAAAATTGAATAGAACAAGTTGGGAAATGTTATAGCCTATACTACTCGCCCAAGTGAAAACTTCCTCATCTAAAGTTGGCCCACTAAATAATTCTGAAAAGGAAATGAAGCTCACGTACCTATCTGTAAGAAAGCATGGAGTAACTTCCTTCCCTGTTGCTTTCATCATTATCGAAGTGAAAGTGAGAGGAATAAGTGACTCAAGTTCTAATCGAAGTGCAAACTTTATGAGAAGCTACGAATTCGTTGAATATTGACAATAGTTTAGTTTAGATCATGTCACTTGTGAATTATTAACAAATAATTTATCTTCAATATTCATTGAATCAATTCAATCAATCTCAAATAAATTATTGAATTTAGGAGCATAATCATGTGAGAAAACTATCATTATTTTTGACCGCAGAATCCAACACAATTATAAAAAAATAGGGTTCTAATTTGAAAAATAGAAGTTATGGCCAATTTAAGATCACAATTTTCAACACAAAATTTGAAACACCCTGTGATGATATTTTTGAAATCCAAAAGATGAATGACCTCTTCACATCCTTCCTCTTCGATGTTGTAAAAACGGTTTACGCTCAGGATATTTAAAATGAGAATAATGAACATATTACTGACTGACCATATTTAACTTTTTTTCCAGTTTTTTTTTTGGATATTTTGAAAACTGTTCGATTTAATACAACGGTTTTAACAGAAATGTATTCACTATTGAATACTAGATCCTATCAGAAATGGAAAACTTGAAAATAAATTTTTTTTTCGAATTTATTTTCACTCTTTTAGCTCTGTAGAGAACTTCGAACAATATCATAATCCCAATTTTCATATATGTCTAGTTCTCCAGAAACGTCTAATAGGCACTCGAACTTGAGACACCCTGTAGATATAGAGGAAGGTAGAGCACGTGACTTTCTTAATTCTGCCTCCCCTTTTTATCACTGTTAATTGATTTGAGGTGTGTGAAAGAATGCTCCAAGTTACGGAAAATATTGAACGATGAGTGAAAGAAGATATATTAGGGTAAAGATGCCTATTATGAGATACCATTTCCATTTTTGGGTATAAAAAAAAAACTGTTACATTTAAAGCTTTCTAAGATATACTTTTAGATAGAAAATTCAATGTACTTTAAATGTATATTAGCTATTTTAGGCTAAATTATATTATTTTTTGGCTATGCTGTAAAAAGTGAAAAATATCAGAAAAAAATTCCAAGGCAAAGGGCGCCTATTATGAGATATTAGGGGTTCTAAATATAAGATACTATCTTATATTAGGTTCCATAAATTTTAGGGGTCAACAAACAAAAAAAAAAACAATATTAACCTCATAATCACATTTTTATTGTAGGTAATTTATTAATTAAATATTAAGACAAATCAGTCTTAGCAGTTTGGTACATTAATTATTAAATTTTACACTAACATCAGTCTTCAAAATTTTTACTTTACTTAAACTTAACAAAGATTTGAGCAGAACTCAGTTATCATAATAAAAATTAGCATTTTTAATAAAATTTTAAAATAAAGGTTATCAAACAAAGAGAATATAATAAACAATAAAAAAATTAAAATCTTTTCTAAATTATTTTTAGTCTTACCATGTCTTACACATCTAAACATAATGAACACAAAAACGATTCGATGCTACATCTCCACAATCTTCATGAGCCCATTTAAAACAACTATCACATTTGGCCCATTTTTCTCCTCTTGTATCCTGCGAAAAGTTACCGCTACAGTAGGGACATTCAGCATCATATTCATCCCCACTGCTATCTGCCAACTCAGGCATGTCATCGTCTTCGGAACTGGAACTAACTTCTTCAGCTTTTTTTTTTTAATAGGTTTTTTTTCATTGTCTGCTGTTTTTAACTGATTGTTTCTTCTGTCCTTTCTTATTTTCTTTTTCTTGTTTTTTATTTAGGATTCTTCTAATGACTTCTTATACGGAGATGCCGTGATTATAGAAGCTGCTCCAGTTCGGGTTTTCTTAGAAGAAGAATTGTTCTTAGGTAGCCTGGGCACTGGCTTAAGTGCAAACAGGAGACAGAAGACGATGTACTGGGTACTGGATTGTCATAAACACTAGCTGTTGAGGCTGTTTTAGAAGATGCTAATCCTTGGTACTCATCTGAAGGATTGTCATTTGTAATTCCGCTATTGGGTAAGATTTCAGTTGGCTCTGATTGGTTTTCAATCGAAGTAAGCACACAACTAGTATCTTCCAGATCTGCGTTCTCGTCATTTCTCTGAACATTAAGTAAATCTTGCTCTTCATCCCCATCATTAAAGATTGAAAACTCTTCGTCTGTAAAAATATGTCGATTGCACGGAAATAACCCAGCTTTGCGAAAACCGTTAACGGAGTTGGTCATGGTAGCAGCTTTTTCATAAGCCGCACCAAACAATCTAGCCACATATTTGTTTGTTAGAGTGCGCCCCGAATTATTACGCAGCCAAGTTTCAATTTCTTGGGAGTAGTAAGCTTTTAGTGGCTTCATAAATGCTACATCCATTGGTTGCATTCTATGAGTGCAGTGTGGCGGTAAACAAACTATAATTACGTTGTTGTCTCGAGCTAAATTAATAAGATCGATGTTTCTCGTGTGTGTGTAGTGGCCATCTAAAACCAATAAAACTGGATCATCTTTACTTGGCTTTGTAAAGTTGATAAAATGCTGAAACCACTTTGTGAATAGGTGTGTCTGGATCCAGCCTGACGGATGACAATCGCCAATGGAACCTGCTGGTGCACCATCCATTAGGTCTTGAGCCATATTTTTCCTTGGGAAAACTATTAATGGAGGCACGTAGGTACCACAAGCGTTCATACAGGTCACTATGGTCATGAGCTTTCCTCTTTCCAGGGATGTCAACGCACCGACCTGTTTTTTGCCTTTCATACTGACAACTTTGGAACGTTTATGTTGAACTACTGTTATTCCTGTCTCGTCAACGTTGTATACCCTATGTGGAGCGGATTTTATCTTATCAAGTTCAGGCTCGTACAAATCAAAAAGTTGGCGACTGCAACTGGATTAAATCCTTTTACTCTAGCAGCAGAAACTGCTTCAGGTGTCCTAATAGATAATGTAGGATGTCTCCTCAAAAATCCACGAAGCCATTTTTACCAGCAGAAGCTTTAGTAACACTGAAGGGATGCCTCAAATTATTTTTAATTGCCAATTGAAACGCCATGTATTTAATGTCCTGCAGACGTAAGCCATAAAATCTTCTATCCATTTCTTTGCAATAGCTTTCCAGCTCGGCTTCTAAATCAATAGGCAAGGCTGGCCGTCTTCCCATACGAACCTGGACAAGATCTTCTGCGCGGACATCCTTTTCACATAGCGCTCAAGGGTACCCTTAGGAACACCAAATTGTTTCGCTGCTCTTAAGTAACCCATTTCTTTTCTTCGTACTGCATTCACAGCCTGTATCATGGCAGCGTGGTCCCAGGTCTTTCTTTTGATGGGAGACATCTAAAATAAAAAATATACGGTTTAACCCAATGATAATTGTTCTTTTTGTGTACCATAATATGAGATATCTCAATTTAGGAACCCTAGCATATCTCATTATTAGACATTTTATAAGCTACAAACAAAACATAAATTAAATGCGTTTAACGTAATAATAAAGTTGTTACGTACCTTGTAAACATTTGATGAAAAATATTTGGTTTAACGATGTTGAAATAACCAACACGCACACGTTCTTACATTGCCGTTAGCCGGCGCGAACTGACAGACGTTTAGCACTGTTGATGTGTCAATCCGAGCCACACTAGCGCCAAATGACTGACGTGAGTAGTTTGACCAATATCTTCCTATCTCATATTTAGCGCCTATCTCATATTAGGCATCTTTACCCTACAGGTGAAAAAATGGACATTTTCCATATCTGGACTTTAAGCCAATAGGATTGACTTTGAGCTATTCTTTATGTAAAAATTCTCACATAAGGATTTTTGATAGCCCAGGTGAAATTATGAATGAAGTAAATTTTTTGATAAATATCCTTTTCTGGTGAATAATTTTATTTTCCGATTTTACATAACGATCAAAGTGGATTTTGTCACAACGGATTATATTCCTTCATTGTTTGATTTGGCCAAATTGCAAAATCACCGTTAGCTCAGAAACTAAATACCTAAGAGACTTACAGACTTAATGAATCCCTTTGAAATTCAAATTTTGTAAATATGATACGCGATATAATACATTTTGTTGCGGTTTACTTTCCGGTTTCATGTACACCTTCAAAATATTTCAATTGACTTTATTGAAAAATTTATTTATTGGATATTTTTTTCAGGGTCTGCTGTCATTGGGATGAACTATATCTTCTGAGGGCATATCTTCCGAACGCAAATTATTAAATCAATATATCATTATCCTCGAATAAATTGTGTACACTTTCTATACTTGAATTTTTCTTTCACTCCAATCCATCATATCCGAATTGTTCAATTATCTAAATACCAAATAGCTCAATGAATCATGGGTTAAATTCGTAGTCCGAAAAAAAGCAATTTTTGAAACCCTGTATCTATGTTATAAAGGTAAAGTTAAAGAGATGATGTCCTGGCGACCAGCTAATAGCACCCGTCGAATTCAGCGTGGAATGTGCAGAGGGATCAAAAAGCAATTAAAGTATCGGACCATACAATAATTCATTCAATCTGAACAAAAAACTTATGAGTACGTGTCTCAGATATTCAAAGGCATGTTGAAAATAAATGGTGAAATTTTATTCTTCATTTTTCAATATGGCATTCTCGATTTTTTTAAGAAAAAATATTTCAATTCAACGCCGACAAATCAAAGATAAAAGTACCATTTGGATCTTTGAACTGGTCAATAGTATACTGAAAACTTGGACAATTGAAGTAGTGATTTTCACTCCGCAACGAAATATCAGTAGCTCTACCTATAGACTTCAAGATGCTCAGGAATTGATTCACGATTGATTCATTTTTTATTACTATATGTTATTGATTTGGTTAAAATATTTGAAAAAAGTTATATTGAATGTATTTTTTTTTCGAATGAAATGCAAAAAGTAATACTTCCCGCAAATGGCGTTAGTCCAGTAAAGGAAGGGCTGAAATCACTTTTTCTCGGAAAGAGCTGCATTTTTGATATGTTGATTGTTATAAAGAGAGAAACATATGTTCAAAAATGCAGGTGTTGAAATTTTCAGGAACATTGAAAAATTCGTGAAAATATAGAGAAAAATGCGGTTTTTCTGATATTAGAAGGTTTAGTAAGGAAAAGTTTTAAACAAAAGTTGTAGAGGGGAAAATTTTAGTCCAAATTATTTACTTTATAGTTCTCGAAAGAGAATTTGTATACTGATAAACAGCGTATTTCTTTAGTAGCGCAATACCAAAGAAATTTAAATTTGGCGCTCGATGAAATGACTACCTGAACGCTGAACCAAACATCTGGCACATATTCGCCAGAGTTGGACTTTCTTCTTGTTTTGTTATTGTATTGCATTTATTACATCGAACCCTAGCATATAATGTTGAGTTGGTTGGAAACGGACAGTTTGGGTAAAACGATGTTCGGTTTTCTAATCTGATGTGCTAGCGAAGGCGACATAGATTCTTCAATGGAGGCTAGAAGTAATATGAAAATTGAAAAGTCAAAAACTGGATAAATTTTAAAAAGGAAATTTTGTAATTTGTGTTGCGATATTCTCGCAACAAAGGACAGTTCTCGGAATTTGGGGTAGCGGCCGTCACTTCCAAGAATGCCTTCTGTCGGAAGGAATTTTGGAAATCCCTAAATTTAGCTACCTGAACTTTGTACACGTACGAATTTTTTCAGTTATTAAAATTCATTCTCTCTACACCTCTCAAGGTTGTAAGTACTTCTACAAGTACATTCATTCTCTCTCAAGACGCTCTTGTGCACAGTATCTTCAAGTAAGCTCTTTTTTATCAATTTACTTTTCACGAGTCCATAACGGCACTCAGAACTACAAGTTCCTCTTAAAATCTCTCAAATAATCTGTTTTCGGGTCAGTTAGTTACCCTAGTTCATGTGTATGTGAATTACTCAGTTGAAATTCTCTACGTAAAAGAAGAAGCTTGTGAATTGTGAATCTGTGAAGCAATTACATATCGCCAAGGCACAATTCATCAGTGGAAGCTTGTGAAGCCTTATTCAAAGTGCCTGCACCATATTCAGAGAAATATACCCTCGACGATTGAAGCAGAGCTGTGGTGAACTCCAAACAACAAATAAGGTCAGATCTCTTTATCATTTTATATTACCAGAAGTGCCCTAGATTGAGCAGAGAACTTCAAATCCTTGATTATTATAGACACCTAAAAACTCTTTCTGTGAGTGTGAACTCAAGTGCCGAACATTGTGTAACTATTCTTATCTGTGAATACATAATTCTATTTTAACTACAAACCTGTTTTTATTCACCTTGCAAACATCTTATCTACCAAAGATAATTTTGGATCTACTGTTATAGTATAACCAGCGACTCAGGAAGCCCGCTGCCCTTCATTAAGCGGGTGATTATTATTACTTCTAATTTTGTACCCGCACAATTTGAAGAAATTGAAATTTTATTAATTCAAAAACTAAAATAGTGTTCAGCCGCAATTATGAACAAATTTGTAGCTGAATTTTTTTAAGATACATACGAAATACGAATAATAATTACTCGTAGGTAGGTATGTTTCTGATAGTAAAATAATAGTAATTCTTTGAAAGAAAAAAATTTATTCAAAGTAATGGGACAAAAGAGTTTAATTAAAAAACTGTAGTAATTATTTGAAGAGCAATAGCATAAATGAATAATAATAAAAGTTTCTACATCCAATAATATCAGGAAAAACTGTTTTTTCATTTTTACTAATAATTCTTCAATTAAATGCATCAATATCATCTCCCTCAGCGTCATCTAGATCCCATTCGTCTTCATCGACATCAGAGTTAATTTATATTCTGTTTATCAGGTTAGGGACATTTTCACAAGTTATGCCGTTACACATTTTGCAAAACCTTGTACATTTCAGTCCTGCTTTTATGCAACTGTAGCGAGAAGTATCATATTTTCCATTACAGCTGCAGAATACCTTTAACAAATAAGAATCAATAAAAACAAGAATAAGAGTGAATTTCTGAAATTTCTGAAACTAATAAAACTAGGGTGTGAATAAATTCGATCACATTCTTCAATAATTCCTGTGGATCTACTGCTTAGGTCATCATTTTAGGAAGTAGCATACAATGTGATCTATGCCAACCCCAATGTTCAGGTTTCAACCTAGCCAAACCTGAATTTGATAATAAACTCGTCTGGTGACTGTTGGAGGAAGCATTACTAGGGTGATGTTTTCCTGGTTCCTAAAACTGGGGTTGTGAATATTTTATATCTCAGTTCACCAACGCTCAAATTTTCCCCACTTGTGTTGTACAGATATTTCACTATTTTTTCCGCAATAGGATGAAGCTCTTTAATACTTTCATCTTCTTGATAGAAAATCTGCACTGATTCCTGAAGATCGGGATTTCTCTCTAGTAAACGTATTATTTTATTGTTTCCTTGAGTGTACATAGCACTAGTAGAATTTCTTCTTCTTCTAATGCATATTCACTAATGAATGTTTGCGACGACACGATTCATTTCTATCCCGTCTCTAGCTGTATGTATTAGGCTTTCCATTGTTCGCAAGCCTGTCCACTGTCTTATGTTACGGAGCCATGACATCCTCTTTCTTCCCATTCCTCTCCTTCCGTCAATCTTTCCCTCGATGATCAATTGTAGAAGCTGGTATTTCGGGTTTCGCATTATATGCCCTAGGTATGCAGTTTTTCTTTTTTTGATCGTCAGCAGCAATTCAAGTTCTTTATTTATTCTTCGTAGGACATTTTCGTTGGTCACTCGGGCCGTCCATGGGATTTTTAGTATTCTGCGATATATCCACATCTCGAAGGCTTCTATTCTATTCATTGTGACTACCTTTAGTGTCCAGCTCTCTACACCGTACAGTAACACCGACCTAATGTAACACCTCACAAATCTCACTCTCAGGTTTAGGTTAAAGTCCGCATTGGTGAGAATACTTTTAAATTTCATGAATGTGTTGCGGGCATTTTCTATACGACATTTTATTTCTAGGTCAGATGTCCAGTCTTCAGTGAGCCATACTCCAAGGTATTTAAACTTATTTACACACTCAATTAATGACCCATCAGATGTTAGTTTTGCATTATTGAGTCTGTCTGGTTGACGAGTAATGACCATATATTTTGTTTTTTTGGCATTTATTTTAAGGCCCATTCTCTCGCTGTGTTGTCCTACTACGTCGATAAGGTATTGAAGATCATTCATATTGTCAGCAATTAAGACCGTGTCGTCCACGTAGCGAATGTTATTAATCCATGTTCCGTTGACTTTAATACCCCTCTCAACGTCCTCAAGTGCCCCTTGGAAGATGTTCTCAGAATACAAATTGAATAACAGAGGTGAGAGAACACACCCTTGTCGGACTCCTCTGCAGATTTCAACATTATTGCTTTGTTCTCCATCGATCTTTATGTGAGAAGATTGTTTCAGATAGAGATTTTCAATGCAGCTAATATCTTTGCCGTCTACATCCATTTGCCTCAGAATTGTTAGTAATTTATGATGTTGAACTCTGTCAAAGGCCTTCTCGAAGTCTATGAAGCATAGTATCAGTACTTGTGTTGCTACTAATGCTTCTCGAGTTCCCAGGCCTTGTCTGAATCCGAATTGCGAGTCGCTGATGTTTTGCTGAATATTCTCTGATAATTATCTTGAGGAACAGTTTTAAGGAGTCGCACATAAGGCTGATAAGTCTATGATCCTCGCATTTACTAGCGTTATTCTTTTTGGCAAAGGTATGAAGGTAGATGACAACCATTGAGCGTGATATTGACCGGTTTCATATATTCTATTGAAGAGTTTGTGAAGAACTGTTACCCCTTTGTCGTCAAGCAGTTTAATAAGCTCTGCAGTTATCTCATCGGGACCAGGTGCTTTGTTATTTTTCAGTGTGCGGATGGTCCTTTCTATTTCTGCTTTTGTTATTGAGGGTCCGATAGATCATCCTCCGTATCTTGGCCAAAAGTTCTGTCATCCGAGAATAGGTTTCTGATATAATTTTCCCATATTATTTTTCGCGCATTGATGTCGCCTGCGATTTCGTTATTCTCATTTGTTATGGTAGAGAAGTTTCTTTTTCGGTATATTCCTGCCGTTTCTTTTAGTTTCTTGTGCAAGTTGAGATCATCATGTAGGGTTTGTAATCTTTCCATAATTTCGCATTCATCTTTTAACCATTCATTCTTTGCTATTCTAATGTTTGCTCTTATTTGTTTTTGAATTTTCAGGTAGTTCTCTTGGTTCCTCTGGGTTTTGAATTTCCTACGTTCGTCCATCAATGAAAGAATCTCGTCAGTTATCCATGGCTGCTTGTGTTCTCGTGTTTTATATCCTATTACTTCTTTATCTATATTCATTATGATATTTTGAGTATTTTCCCAGATATTGGTTAGGTCTTCATCTGATTCTATTTTTGGTATAATTGTTTCTATTTGATGGTTAATTTCTTTACTTACACTGTCCCTAAGCTCTTTTTCCTGCAGGGATTCGTAGGCTATTTTCCTTTGTGGGGCTATTTTGTTGTGTTTTGTCATTTTCACCTTAAGACAGGCCAAAAGCAAAACATGATCAGAAGGACGTCTGCTCCTGGATATGTGCAAGCTCTGGTGATAGATGTTCCAAAACGTCTGCTAATAAGGATAAAGTCTATCTGATTACGCACTATGTTAGGTGGTTTGTCTGCTGGAGACTTCCACGTGTACAGACGGCGAGGTGGTAAACAGAACCAGATATTAGTTATTTTCATATTTTTCTCTTGGCAGAATTGTAGCAGACGATCGCCTCTGTCATTTCGCTCCCCTAGCCCAAAAGGTCTAACCAGGTCTTCAAATCTACCTTTTCCTATCTTGGAATTAAAATCGCCCATTATTATATTGATTTCATGTTTTTTTTGTGAGTTTAAGAAGTTATATATATGCAGGGTTCTCTAAATAAAAGTGAGTATTAATTATTTTATTATTATTTCAATATGTACACGGAATATCAGTCCTTGATGTGCATCTAAACCTTTCCGAAACGAGAAAATTGGAGATTGGAGAAATCGTGACGAAATGAAAAAATAATCGAACAAGACCAAAAAAAAATTCTTCCTTGAATATTCCACGATTATTTCCAGAATGGACTCAGACGAAATCACTTTTTGCCAAAGAATCTTTTGAACTCTTATGAACTCCCGGGGCAATAAAGAGAGCTTTCATCAAGCGTAGTGTTCTTCTAAAACGAATAATTTCTCGATATCGAATGAAATACGAACTCAACTCGTAATATAATGAATTCGCTTTGGAATAATTCGGACAAAAGCCGGAACGAATATAAAATTCCGATCGCTGGTCCCCATAAAAAGAATCAGAATCAAATTAGCCGCCTTTTGATATTTCAAATTTTAATCCGGAAGGAGGTCTGTCGTTGAAATTATTCCACCGTCTGGCCCCCTCCAGTCTGCAATTTTTTTTCTGATATGCTCGTTCCTTTGAATCGTGTATTCAGCTCAATTAATGAACTGTGACGTCACTGCGCCATTGCCCCTGGGACGGAAACGACTGAAAAATAGCTTTTCATTACGATTTTCCGTAGGTAAAACCGGACAAAAAGGTATTCGAGGAATAAATTGTACGGATCCGACGTTTAATTTCACGTCCCTAGGCGATCGGTTCACCCTTGACATGCTTTGAGAGAGACTGGCTTCGGTATTGGACGTGATTGTTCCCACACGTGTTCTTTTTGGGCGCTTGTTGCTAGTGAAACAGGTAAAGTAAGTAGCTGTAGTATATGCTCCTACTTTCGAAGGAGATGAACTAGTTTAAACACTATATTCATCGTGGAGATCAAATATATGTAGGAAAGGTATATCGGATGAATCCACAAGTAGCAGAAGGAAATGAACGAAGATGGTACTAGCCGACACGTGTTTCTGATGATTGGATTCAATATTTGTTTAAAGTGTTGGAATAAGTTAAAGTGATACAGGTTCATAGCAAATATACAGGAATAAATAAGCCCTCACTGCTGGATATAGGCCTCCCACATTTTCCGCCCACTGTCCTCTATACTGAGTAATATGCACCCAGTTTGTGGTTATCCTGATGTCGTTAGTCCATCGCGTGGTGTTTAGAGTTAAGGTCATAACCGCCAAAATGCACTGATCAAATACCCTTCGCATCAGACAGACCGGGAGATCACTCTTAAACACACCCCGCAGTCTACCATTCGTCGCCCAAGAAAGCATTACTCTTCTTTTCAGCTCGCATGTTTGATTGTCTCTCGAGATTCCTATCTCATGACCCAGATATATGTATCTATCCACCAACTCCACGTCATGATCACCAACGGCAATATTTTCATTTGGGACCAGATTCGTCATGAATTTTGTCTTGGATATGTTAATTTTCAGCCCGACCCTAGCACATACTTCCTGAAGATCTTCCAACATTTTCCTCATATCTTATAAGTTGTCAGCGAACAGAGCTATATCATCCGCAAAGCGCAGATGTGTTAAGTCCAAGCCATCTATATTCAAACCCTTTCATGGTATGGTAGCATTTTTATATATGTTGTGTATTAGATTGGTATAACGATAGTCTACCCTGCACCTCTGTAAGGAATCCACAACCGCACTCAACTCAACAGTATCAAAGGCCTTGTGGAAGTCCACAAAAGCAATGACAAGCGGTCTATTATATTCAATGGGTTTCTCAATCACAGTTTTGATGCTCTGAAGATGGTCACTGGTTCCAAAACCTTTGCGGAACCCAGCCTGTTCTATTTGTTCTCTAAGCGTGAAATAATTATTCTCGTGAAGAGTTTATAAAGATGGCTGAGTAAGCTTACTGGTCGATAGTTTTCCAGTTCCGCTGAATCTCCCTTCTTGTGAGTAAAGATCACGATGGCGTTGTACCATTTCTCTGGTATGGTGCTGTTAAAGAGGCAGAGTTTAAAAAGCTTCGCTATTATCTTGAGTAAATAAAGACTACTTATCTTAACTGCATCGGCAACCACACAGTCTTCCCCAGGAGCTTTGTGATTTTCACAAAATACACTGATCAACAATTGCTAGGGATCACTTATGAACTTCTCTTTGTATTTTATTCAAGTTATCTCGTGAATATCTGTACATTATATGTTCTCTAAGGAAAAAATTAAGATGTTTTGAGTTGATTATATCAAATTTTTCCTCACTTCATCAGGTCTTGTTCACAAAATCGATTATTATCTGTAGGCTGTTACAGGTGGAGTGAGAAGCAATGTGGTATTTGTTATAAAATCTGTTTTTTTCTCTCGTTTGAACACATAAGGTGACAATAATTGAAGAAATGAGACAATATAAGCTTATCAGTCATGCCGAGAAGACGTTTGACTCCTGTGCAACTGGACCAAGTCATACGGTGGATACAGGAAGGTTTGTACCAGCGAGAAGTGTCCCGTCGGGTGAATGTTTCGCAAAGTGTCGTGAGTCGGGCTTGGAATAGGTTCATCCAAAACGACTCAGTAGCTTATATTCATGGGGGGAGGTCGGCAGCGCAGTACAACAGCTGCCCAAGATCGTCTTTGATCCTCAATGCTAGGAGAAATCCCACTTACCCGGCTTCGCGGCTCAATAGATCACTGAGAGTTGCAACAGGAGTTCTAATTTCGAACCAGACTGTAAGACGACGACTACATGTTCGTGGTTTGAGAGCACGTAGGAGGGTACAACATCCCCGTTTGAATAGGGAACACCGGGTTCATCGACGGCAATGGGCTGAGGAGCACCGCAATTGGACAGTTGAAGATTGGAGCCGATGTTTATTTACAGGTGAGTCTAGATTTCGTTTGGTCAACTCCGATGGACGTATTCTTGCTTGGAGGGAAAGAGGTCGAAGGTATTCAGAACAGTTTATGGTACCCACAACAGCTTTTGGCGGAGGTTCTATATGTGTATGGGGAGGCATTTGTTTGAACCAACGCACAGAGTTGGTTGTTCTGCAGAACACCACAATGACCAGCCAGAGATATCACGATATGATTATTGAACCCGTAATTCTTCCATTTGCCGTCTGCCTTGGGCGAGAATTTCATTTTAATTGACGATAATGCCCCTCCACACCGTAGTCGTCTGGTTAATGAAGCGCTGGAAACTCATGCTATTGATAGGATGGACTGGCCAGCTCGCTCTCCAGACATGAATTGCATCGACCATGTCTGGTCTGAGATGTCTAGACAATTGTCAACGTTAGAACATCCGATCAATAACCTGGAGGACCTTGCTTGGAGGGAGGAAAGAGGTCGAAGGTATTCAGAACAGTTTATGGTACCCACAACAGCTTTTGGCGGAGGTTCTATATGTGTATGGGGAGGCATTTGTTTGAACCAACGCACAGAGTTGGTTGTTCTGCAGAACACCACAATGACCAGCCAGAGATATCACGATATGATTATTGAACCCGTAATTCTTCCATTTGCCGTCTGCCTTGGGCGAGAATTTCATTTTAATTGACGATAATGCCCCTCCACACCGTAGTCGTCTGGTTAATGAAGCGCTGGAAACTCATGCTATTGATAGGATGGACTGGCCAGCTCGCTCTCCAGACATGAATTGCATCGACCATGTCTGGTCTGAGATGTCTAGACAATTGTCAACGTTAGAACATCCGATCAATAACCTGGAGGACCTTTCTAATGCTTTACGGGATATTTGGACGAATTTGCCCAAAAATTTTATAAATCGTTTGATTGAAAGTATGCCTCGTAGGGTAGAATGCTTGAGACGAGCTCGTGGGGGACCAACTAGGTACTAGCTTAGCCGAAACTGCCTTCTTGTGGTTTCATCATAAATTTTTTATGTTATTCAAACATAGAATTTTGAGTGTTCCTAATAAAGTCTTTTTTCTCTATAACTTTCCATTTTTTCATTCTTTTCTCAAGTGAACCATATTATCAACTGAAAATACTCTGATATCTGACTAAATTTATAATCTTGGAGCGAATATTTCAGAAATAAATTTAGAAAAAGTAAGTGATCCCTATCAATTGTTGAGCAGTGTATTAGAACCTACCTACTTACAATATTCTTCCAGCAGTTATTATAGAAATCGTCACCATTTAGAAATATGTAAACCGCCTATTGGTAACTGGTAAAATAACTTCCATATTCAGTTCATATCGTGTTATTCTGCAAATAACTGAACATGGGAGTAGCACAATAACTCTTTGTGTATACAATTTTTTTAAGTGATGAATCTCCCCTGTCACTCCTAAAATCAACAATGTATAACAACTAATGAATTGGAGTCAAAACCAAGGTTTGTTGCATTTTGAAATTGTGTTTATATTTATCGTTGAATCAAACATGATGTTCTGTCAGTTTGATTTTCGTTCATCCAGTGTTCGTATGAATGATAATAAAATCCATCAGCCAGTCCTCCGGATCCCAATAAATCCCTATCTGCAAACGTCGCTTTCCAGAGTATCGATTAAATCGTGTATTTTCTGTCTAAATTTGATTGTACCCAGTCATAAAATGAAATTGTTTCGTGCGTTTTCATTACCCTGTTTCGCATCATTGCCCACGATAATGGCGGTGGCCCAGCAAACTTGACTACTCGTCGAAACTAAAATTAGGATCGGCGACAATCGTGAGGATTAGGAGATAAAGTCAACGACGGTTACAGAACGAAACAGTTTAATGATTATTTGAATACTTATCCTGAATTGGACTGGCTTTGAATCCAGCAAATGGCAACTGGGTCGTCTTGTTTGCTAATATAATGAATTCAGGTAACTTGCTTGATAACGGATGATTCACTTCATGACGGTTGTTCGAAATAGTAACGGGAACAAATTAGATCACTCTGCTACCTTAGTGATGTCGCATTAAAAATAAACTCATCACTACATACTTTTCAGAGAATTTTTCGTATTGATGTAGTCCACATCCACTTCGATCCTAGGAAATTTCATCACATTGTATTGAATATAAATATAAAATAGTGTAGAAAAGCTCTGACTTGAATTCAAAGAGCTGTTGTAGGCTTATTCGAAAATATTTTTACGTTGACTCTGGAGCAGTGTGATTAAAAACAACAGATAGAGATAATAAAAGATAATTAACGAACAAATCTTGAATTGAAGACTTACGGCCGTTTTCAATAGCCTATCGAAGATTACACATACAGGGTGTTTCAAAAAGGTGACCCCCACTCTAGGATAATTCATAAAGTTCATAAATTTCACAACACACCAAATCCAAATGAAAGAAAGGAACCGACTGCATATATACCACTACCATATTTACCCATATTATACGAAAACATTGAAAATCTTGTTAAACCTTATTAAACCTTATATAAATATAAAAATAACACACAAACCTTATACGCAGGTCAAGCAACTCTTCTGAAAGTTAAAATCGCGAAAACAAATATCTCAAGAATGACGTCATCTACGAAATTCCATACAATGATTGTTTATGTATATACTGGCTTATTCTTTTATATTTATTTATATAATATTTATATATTATTCTTTTGTAAATGAGGTTATGAATAACTAAACAGAATAGTTTCTCTGTAAAACAAAGGTTTTTATTTACTATATACTATTACAAATTTTACCTGTAAAACTGTAAAACAAAGAAACAACATTCGATGTCAATTATTCACTTTGCTCTTATTTAAATCTTCAACAATCCTTTATTAATCTGATTATTAATGTGACATCGTAATTCGCTTGTCCACGTCTTGATTCATTGTCTCTCTCTCTCTCTCTCTCACACACTATCATAAGTGCGATCTACCTTGCCGACCAGTACGTGGTCACTGAACATTTTGCTACGCGATTACTACACAGTGTCGTAGATTGCAATAAAGTTAGGAAAGTATAATGTGCCTTACATATGTATCATGAAATATGAATTTGATCGTGATAAGTGTGATTATCATATAATGTTTATGTTTTATATTTCGGTCATTTTTGTATGGTTATATTCATGTAACTTAAAATTCAGTTGACGAATCTAATTGAGCCTTTACTGGCGATAATAAAATAAGCCAAGAGAAATGTATGGAATATAACACCTACTTGGATTCCCTTGATAAGCGGTATAATCTGTTTTATGAGGTGTTAGCATAATATGATGTCGTATGACGCTCCACTCGAAGAATTTCATATAGAAGCCGTTGAAGAATTGGGATCCCACCCTATCTTACGCTCTCTGCGAAACCATAATATCAAACAAATTTTAATTACTCAGGGGGAGAGTAAATATGCACGAATCATAAGACCACGTATAGGCTTCATGATATCATAGAATTGCTGAGGAACTAATTATGCAGCCAGAAATCCAATTACAATTATGTATTTGAATTCAAATTAATATTATTATGAGGTTGATTAGTGTGTGTTAATTTTCATAAGAATTTCCTCAGATGATGAGGAATATATCACGCTTTCGTGCCATTTAGAATAACGGGATATCGTTAATCACAAATAAATCACAGCTACGAATTAGTTTGACATAATCGATGGATTTTTTATTGCTTCTAGAATTGCGCCAAATATCATCAAGGGTAAAAATCACTATTCAATTTTTTTCGATATTCAACATTGCATTTGATGTTATCATCTCATATACAATCTTATTATACAAATATAAAAATAGCGCACAAACCTTATACGCAGGTCAGGAACCTCTTCTCAAAGTTAAAATCGTGATAGAAGTGATGAAAAACCATTTTGCTCACTTGCGATGATTACCGAATTCGATAGTTCCATGTAATCATTGGATAAACCCGCATCTGCTCGTTGAATATAAGGTGTCGTATAATTGCAAAACATAGTTATTACTGATCAGCAATCCCACTTCCATTATCGTTATCCAATAGTCTTCATTTATACGTAATCAAGAGCGAAATTGCATTTTAACATCAGGAAGGTTGGTTTTCCAAATGAGGGCAAAATTACAGGTCGTCATAGTGTCACAGGATGTGCGTCGGAGTCAACTTGATCTGATAAACCCATGTGTGGTTACTCAATTTACATATTAACTAAGTACATGCATGCGTAATTAAATAGGCATTTCATGTAATATGTTGCGCCCTCTATTCTGGTGGCTATAGATACGACGCATGAGAAAACGTAACGGATTTATGAACCTGATCCCAACGTAGAAATAGGTTGGGTATTGGGTGTATTTATTATCCCATACTGTGTGATTTCGCACCTTCCACAAATTGGGATTTGCATTTCCACATATTCAAATGAGCATAAACTCGAATACTTCGATTGGTGCGGATGCTAACTGTTTTCATACCCTCAAACGACCAATTCAATTTGATTTGTTTTTATGTTCGGGGTTCAATGCAGCTGGTATCTTCAGCCGCGTTCAGAATAACGAGAACATTCAAGAAATCATGTAACTTATTGGATTCAAATGTTCTCACATGCAAAAATGAAATATTACGCAAGTGAAAAGATGAAAGGCAACAAAATAATTATATTGAAGATACAAACAATTAATTCACAATACCTGACGATTCAATAGATCTTACAGCCCGTGATTCCTCCATTACTTCAATTATTTCAATGCCTGATGAAGGGTTGACCCAAGCCATAGGAATAACATGTCTGTTCAACTTGTTGCGATATAAATTTGTAAAAGAATTTTCACTAAAATGTCCATCACAAATTCTCTGACGTTTACTTATCACAGCACCAGAACGAAGACCAAGAGCATTCTTCCCCAAATTCATCCTACAAAATAAATTTTTAACTTAAATAATATACTTTCCATCAAAAGCAAGCATCAGATGAAATAAATATAACTTTTATTCTTAGGATTGGAAGGAAAACAATAGTATATTATATACCGTCAACTAACGGAGACTCAGTAGTACATTTAAGTAACAACTGTTCCTCAACGCACTACTTTTACTTCATAGGATTTTTTGTGACGGATTGTATGACCTTTGATCCGAGTCTTCTTCCACAATTATTATTGAACATTGAAATGTGTTGATACTAACAAAGATCTGACTGATATATTTTCATCATTTGTAGAAGTATTTGGGGATCATCTGGGAACTTCTCTCCGATATCAAAGTCTGCTATGTCTTCATTATGAACTAATGCCAAATTGTGCAGAACACAACATGCCACTATGATATTCATGGTTGTCTCCATTTTCAGCCTAATTCCCATAGACAAACAAGGAAAACGTCTCTTCAAGACACCAAATGTTCTTTCAACAGTATTCCTCGTTTTGATCTGTGCTCTGTTGTACGCTTGCTTACCGGGAGTTGATGGCCTCAGAAATGGAGTCAATAAATATGAGCGACAAGGGTAGCCACTGTCCTCCAATAAATAATCCCTGCGGGATCACAAATCACCTGAACATTAAGAGAAAAGTATCCCTTTTTATTTCTGAAAAGCTCACCTTGTGGACCTCCAGGTGACTGTATTTTTATATGTGTGCAGTCTACACATCCAATCACGTTCGGAAATGAACTTATAGAATAAAATTCTGATTTGATTCTATTCCGTTCATCCTCTGTTCTTGGCATAGATATGAACTGGGGTCGAAGTTCAGCAATGACTCTAGATACTTTTTTAATTATTCTACATGCTGTAGTTTTATGGACCCTTATATGGTCAGCTACTGTTATGCTCCTGTTGCAAAATAGCTTATTGTTAGAAGTACTTGTTCCTAGGCAGTAACTGATTTATTCCTTGATGTTAAGGGCTTTATTTTATCCTCTATCATATTCAGAAGTAATGTTATAATATCTTTGGACAGTCTATACCTATTTTTGAATTCCACATCATTGTAGAAATCAAAAGAGTTCATTCTTCTCCTAAGAGTTCGTGGCCTTGGGTTCTCATCTTCGCTAGAATTACTAGACATGCTTATATCCAAGCTGATATCCATAATTATTATCTACAATAAAAAAATAGATTCACCAATTGTTGCAAAAATGCTTGTTTTTTCAGAGAAAACTAAATTATTAACGAAAACATATTACATCGCAAAATTGGAAAAAAATAAATGCCTTTTCATAAAAAATTATATATTAAAGACTATTAAATTAATTTCATACATACCGATAAAATTAAGATTTCCTTGGAAAATACATAGATTTCATTTATAAACAAGATTTCTTTCAAGTTAATTCGCCAAACAACACCGATTAGTTGACAAGTTCTTTGACACTAGTTTGACCACTGATTTAGCCTTAATTTGCGTTTCGGAAACTCAAAATGACGATTGACATACAATTTACCTGAAATATTTGACCACTGTGTCAACTGACAGCGTGGTCAAATTAACCTAGTTGACTATCCTTTCAGCAACTCAAATGGCAGTTAACCATAGATTTAACAGCTGATTAGTTGATTTCTATGATGATCATCGTTTCAGAAACCGGCCGTTAATCCTGGAGGTAAAGTTTAATTTACCTGAAGGATTAAATGTACTTCAGTCGCAAGGTATATACGATACTTTTCGTACTTCCGGTATGATTTTATTAATTATTTCAATAATTTCAATCAGTTTTTCTCTCTTCAACTCATTTAATAAACTGTCTTTAAAATAAGTTGCCATAGTAACATTGCGTTGTGACAATTATAATTTAGAAACATTGTCATTACTAGTGTCATTGTAAAGAAACATAATTATTGGTATCATGAGTGAAGAAGGTGTATCTGATATTGATAAAAGAGCAGCCGAAGTAGGTGAAGAATTGTTCCCACCGAAATCTAGAAAACTATACGAGCAGCAGTACGATGCTTTTAAAAAGTGGTGCCGCTTAAAAATGTGAGACAACCTACTGAAAATGCGCTGTTAGTCTACTTCAATGATAAATCAAAAGCGGTTTGTGCCTCAACTCTCTGGGCACATTACTCAATCAACTGAAATCGGTTATTAACATTAGAGAAGATATTGATATAAGTAAATTTCCAAAATTATTAGCTTTTTTGAAGAGAAGAAATGAGGGATTTAAGCCAAAGAAGTCAAGAATTCTCACGTCTGAGCAGGTAGATCAGTTCTTACGGAAGGCTCCGGATGATAAATATTTAATGCTGAAGGTAAATTTGGAAATGTGTTTATATTCAGAAATTTTAAGAAATCAATTTTTTTGTAGGTTGCACTTATTTTGGGCGTTGCGGGAGCTTGTCGTGGATGGTTGATTTAGAAATCGACGATGTGAGAGATTTGGGCGATTCCTTCCTAGTGGCATTGCGAAAGACAGGGACACCTCATTCAAAATTTTTTGTTCAATACATCAACAAAGAATGTACTACGCGAGTAGTAGGAAAAAACATGTTTGGTACATTTCCACGGCAAATAGCAGCTTTTTTGAAATTAGAAAATGCAACGTCTTATACGGGACATTGTTTTAGACGCACATCTGCGCCAAACAACACCGATTAGTTGACAAGTTCTTTGACACTAGTTTGACCACTGATTTAGCCTTAATTTGCGTTTCGGCGGCCGTTAATCCTGGAGGTAAAGTTTAATTTACCTGAAGGATTAAATGTACTTCAGTCGCAAGGTATATACGATACTTTTCGTACTTCCGGTATGATTTTATTAATTATTTCAATAATTTCAATCAGTTTTTTCTCTCTTCAACTCATTTAATAAACTGTCTTTAAAATAAGTTGCCATAGTAACATTGCGTTGTGACAATTATAATTTAGAAACATTGTCATTACTAGTGTCATTGTAAAGAAACATAATTATTGGTATCATGAGTGAAGAAGGTGTATCTGATATTGATAAAAGAGCAGCCGAAGTAGGTGAAGAATTGTTACCACCGAAATCTAGAAAACTATACGAGCAGCAGTACGATGCTTTTTCAAAAGTGGTGCCGCTTAAAAATGTGAGACAACCTACTGAAAATGCGCTGTTAGTCTACTTCAATGATAAATCAAAAGCGGTTTGTGCCTCAACTCTCTGGGCACATTACTCAATGCTGAAATCGGTTATTAACATTAGAGAAGATATTGATATAAGTAAATTTCCAAAATTATTAGCTTTTTTGAAGAGAAGAAATGAGGGATTTAAGCCAAAGAAGTCAAGAATTCTCACGTCCGAGCAGGTAGATCAGTTCTTACGGGAGGCTCCGGATGATAAATATTTAATGCTTACGGTAAATTTGGAAATGTGTTTATATTCAGAAATTTTAAGAAATCAATTTTTCTGTAGGTTGCACTTATTTTGGGCGTTGCGGGAGCTTGTCGTGGAAAAGAGTTTGTTGCTTTAGATATCGATGATGTGAGAGATTTGGGCGATTCCTTCCTAGTGGCATTGCGAAAGACAGGGACACCTCATTTAAAATTTTTTGTTCAATACATCAACAAAGAATGTACTACGCGAGTAGAAGGAAAAAACATGTTTGGTACATTTCCACGGCAAATAGCAGCTTTCTTGAAATTAGAAAATGCGACGTCTTATACGGGACATTGTTTTAGACGCCCATCTGCGTCTTTGTTAGCTGATTCGGGAGCAACAATAGACGTGCTGAAGAGACATGGAGGATGGAAATCCTCCAACGTGGCCGAGGGATATATTGAATCGTCTATTAAAAATAAACAAAAAATTTCAGATAAAATATTCGGTCAAGTCGCCGGTTCGTCCACTTTAGTTATGCCACAGTCCTCATTCTCGCTTCCTGTTTCCGCAGGATCTTCGAAACAGACACCAGTTCAATATAATAAGGACCTATCTGTTACTCGTCAGTTACCTGCTGCATTAACCCAGGAAAGACTGGTCAATATGACGAACTGTCACAATATTAATTTGAATATTAACGTTAATTACCATTCTAATTAATTGTATTTTTCAATAAATTTATCCTTTAAATTCGTTTGTTTGTGATTTAATCGTTCCGTGAGTTTCGTCAATATTTAATCCCGGAGGGATTAAATGTGACACTTTAGTACCTGTCACAAGGGAGTGAAGTTGTCACTTTAGGCCCGGAAGTACGAAAAATAAATTATTGACTTCGTCCTCTAAAGCACCGCATATAATACAATGATTATCACGCATCTTTTTGAGTAAATATTAACTCACTTTTTCAACTTTACAACTGTAGACGTTGACAAAAATTGGCATGGAGTTGACCGTCTCGGTTGTCTCTGGTGCAAGGTATTCGCCATTGTCAAGGATGATAGATTTATGCAATAATCATGTGAATAATGTTGATTTATTTTTAGAAAAAAGTCTAAGTTCATTCGGGAAAATTGTTAGCGGGATGTTTATGCAGGTACAATAATTGTAAATCACTATTATTTCAGAAAAACTTTTTTTATTTGTTGTCTATAAACAAAGATTAACTTACAAAGATGGAGCACTCCGGCCTTTTTCTCGTCAACGATTCAATGACCTTGAGAATTCTATCGTTGAAAAAAGGGGCGGGACTAATAAGAGAAGGATATATCTCTCTCTCTTCTCCAAATTCGAATTTAAACCGCGAAACAATTCACCGGGTATTTCTGAAAATCATAGCAGATCCTTAATTTAATCAAAACCTTTGAATTAAATGGCATATTTTATATAACTTGTCTATGAATTCTTTTCCCTCCATTCGAAAATTTTTAATGATAGTGTGATATATGGAGTAAAAGTTATCGCTGATTTTGTATAGGAAATCTAGAATTTCATTTCGCACGGGTTTTCATATTTGGATTAAGCTTTTTCATAGCTCTGCAGAGAAGTCTGGTTTGTAGATAAAATGAGTGAAACCAAGAGAAGATGTTCAGTTGAGTAATGTTCGAATGTTTCGGGTGTGAGATTCTTTAGATTTCCCAGTTCAGATGACCCTCAACGAGCCTTGCAATGGAAATTGGCCTGCAGAGATGCAACAATTCTGAGGAAACAGGATTTGCAGTGATCACTTCGAACCTTATTGAATGATTGGCCGCTACTTAAATAAAACTTTGAACCTGTTTAAGAGGCCAAAAAGCTTTGATATAGGTACACAAACCGATGGAATAGGTATCAATAAGAGAACTCAAACATGTTCCACAATAATGGTAAACTGCAATGTGCAAACATCACAAAACATGAAAGCCGTTGCCACTACATCTCCTCATCAACTGCTAATCCAAAAGCTGAGAACTATCCATTTCCATTATCTTTGCTCAGTTTCCCTATAAATATATGCTAAATTTGTTTTTAAAAATCAGAATTTTTACATAATGAAGTATGCAAATCAAAATTTACAGGGTGATGAATGTAATAAAAGGAAAATAAAAAAATTAGAAACCTTAATATACTGCAGCACAAATGATGTTAAGTTCATATTTCTCAGTGTTTTCTTCCAAAAGTTACCGTTCAACTGGATATCAAGTTCAGGGATCTGTTCCCTTTGTATGTATGAATATTTTTATAGAATAGGAAATTGCTCTTTTATGTTCTGAGAATGCTCAAGATAGAACCAGAGATAATTATATGACAGATTGATAATGCTGAAAAAAACTTGACTACAAATTTTTAATGAATTTCTTTAACTTTTGATGTAACTATATTAAATGAATTATAAAGAAAATTTCCTTTTTATTTGTTGCACTCTTGTTTTAGTCCATTATTTAGGCATTCAATACATGAAAGTGAAATTATTGTCTGGAAATGGTAAAAATTTGATCAGCAAAATTCACAAACTTTTATGATTACAATTATTCGTCAGCTTATTTTGTGTAACTTTGAAATTGGTGAAACAATTCATAAGACAGGAATTAACTTCTTCGTAAGAAGTTTGTCATCAATAATCAAAGGACTTCTATCTTGCAAACATAATATAAAGGTTCCATTAAAATTTTGATGAAAATATATTATACATTATTCTTACATTCTTATATTAGGAAATACTTAAAAATTTTTAAGAAATGCTTATCAAACAATTTTCATCCACATATAATAAGATCAATTAAAAGAAAATTTCTTCTTCTCATACGATTTTGAAAAAGGATATTTCTTATTCGTTTGTTTACAAAACTGCAGTATTAGTTGAACTATATGTGGGTAACATTACTATTTAATTCGTTCATTGTGTCAAATGATATTTTCTTGTTTCTTATGAATTCTCTTTAGTCTTCACACATATTCCACAGGAAATAAATGTTTTGTTATTGAACTCTTCCTCAAAGTTGTATGACAATGACCTAAAATTTTAAAAGGTGTGAACTTTCACAATTTTCTCAGTTGAATTGTTGTAGCTTTAAATTATAAGATATTTTAGTAATGAATTAAAATAGATTGCAAATGATCAAAATACAAATTAACAGTGGAAATATTGCTACTCACGAAATTGCGTATTGGTTCCTGAAGTAAATCGTTTAGAAACACTTGTGATGAAAGAAAAGTGCTTTCATATTTCCTAATAAATACAAAATGATTTTTCCAAATTCATCTTCATGTCGATTAAAATCCTTTTCTGTTTAGATTCCTGCCACAGGAACTAGGAACCGGTTGGCTATCTTATTGCACGTGATAACGAAATGTGATTTCATTGGTGTTGCCTCGATTTGCATTGCTCTTATGGGATTTTGAGTCAAGGGAGGAATCGTTTCATGCGATTCTGTGGTTTCGCTTCGAAATACGTGAACAAAATTTCCAGTACTAATTTGACAGAGTGCACCCTCTTGTTTCTACTCTTTGCTATAAATATGTAATTAGTGGGCGCTTATATTGGGTGTTTACAGCTGTCAGCGTTCTTTGTGAAATAAATAAAGGGATTCCATTACTACACGAAACAAGAATTTATTTCCATTCATACTTCCTCCATTTTGGTGGAAATATCAAAAGATTTTCCACCACGAATCATCCGTCATATAGTTGGATTTTTCCATTATGCGGTCAAACAGAAACGAACTCAATTTTCAGCATGGACAAATTCGAATTTGCATTATTAAAATCTCGGCAATTCAATCAACGACGAAAACAGTAAGCGTGGATTTCCGATCGCGCGGTTCTGACTCTTGAAACATCAATCAGAGGCCGCTGGTTCAACTTTTCCTCTCATGCGAGCAACCCCAACCCTAAACGTATAAAATACTTCAGGAAACGGATTTCCAGCCACATTGACGTCCTAATGAACTCAATCGTTATTCCATATTAACCGCAATCGGCGTCACGATTGGAACTTCAAGTGACAGCGGTAAGGCAAGGGGGCCCCAATTTACGTATTAGCATACAGATGAAAACCGGGCCTCATTTCCGCCATTCTGGCTGCCAGGGAGGCCCCGGGCCTTTCTATCCTGCTCATTTTCATCGGTTTCCCCGCCAATAAAATACTCAAAAGTCCATCTAACACCGGTTATGTAATTATCGAGGGGGCGCGATTGCTTTTTATCTATTTAAAGATTTGACAAGGGGGTTCCTGTATAAAGAAATGAGCAGGATGGAGGTGGAAACGTATTATCGAAAAGTTAAGCAGGCATATTGCTTGTAACAGGAAATGTTTTCATTCTATGAGTAAGAACACATAACTTGAAGTTTTGAAATGTGTTTTATTACTTATACACAATTGGCTGATGAGAGGTTGGTTTGAGAACACTCGACGTAGGTACACTTTGTAACAAAATCGAGTATGAACATTTTAATGACTGCTGCGACAACAGAGGAGTTCGGCTTCATGCGCCGACAAAGGGATTAAAAACAAGTTAAAAGGGACCGCTCGCCATAAAGCTGTCACATAAAAAACGATTAATGATGGCATATTTATGGGATATAAAAGAGGCTGCTACGATTGTTCTGGAATGTGAAGCATCTTTCTGGTAACTTCTAGAAGAACAGCGCCGGATATAAATGACTGAAGCCGATTCATGGATTCATTCATGGATAGAAATTGCCGACGAATAAACAGGTGTTCCTAGTGAAATTCTGTAGATAAATTGTGTATATAAATTATTGATAATTGTTAGTTAAGTGTGAATATAAATTAGTTCAAAGAGAACTTGTATTGTTTTTCTATTTCGCTGAGGAAAAACGTAACAACTTGTTAATTTGAATTTGAATAGAACGATAGGAAATTTCTGTATGTTTTTTAAGTAAGTACAGTTTTAGAATTAAAAAAGACGAGTAAAGATATCGCAATAATTTTATTTTTACATGAAAGCCTGTATCTTAATCTACTTTTCAACATATAATGTATGGAAATACTGATTTCTCAGTCGGGTTCACATTTTAATTAGCTGCTCATTATATTAAACATTATAATGAGAAATTGCAACTCCTGATAAATTTCTGTCGACACTATAATCATTATTCTTTCTTATATATCCGTCACACCACACCATAAATTAATAGAAAATATTAACAAAACAAAGACCCATATCAACCTCGTCCATGTACCGTGAGCCGAGCCACAAATGACGAGATATCCCGCAAAGCTTAATTATTCCTAGGGGAAACTAAATGGGCCTGCAGGTCCGGAAACCATAAATAATCAAGATGATTGATAAAATAGAAAGTTCAGGACCTTCAATTTTCCCCGTATTAGCATACAGATGAAAATCGCGCCTGATATCCACGGCTTTGCTTCGGGGTGAAGCCTCCCAAGCACTCTGGTCTCGTTTCCATCGTTTTAACGCCAATAAAACGCTCAAGAGTATTAAAATTCAGTTATTAGTTGATCGACGTCAAATTGCGTTTTATCCTTTATTAAATGCTGGAAGCGTGCTGTTCAAATTTGAGCCGGTAGAGCCGACAGCATGAGAATAGAAATATTAATTGACGTGACCTGAAGAAATTGTATTAGATCGGTTTTTCCTACTTTTCATAAGTAAAAATTTCCTTAAATGTTTTTTCTCAATTAATGCTCATATTGTTGAATAAATTTCTGGTAAATTCGCTTCTTTCTGTACATCGTACATTGGCAAATTACGATGAGTTTTATTAACAAACGAAACACAACTCAATGGATATAAATTATAATAATGACTAAAAGTAGTATTGCCGTATGAATATATGTATATAGATGGGTTCTTGGCAAATTTATTTGCCCGAAATCAAGGTTTCTTTAAACCAATTTTCAAACTTTGTCTACAGGGTGTGCGGCACATGGACCGTCAAATTTTTTTGGGGCGTTGGTAGGGTCATTTGCTACCTTTTCAGTCGCACCTAAATAAAAGTACGGATTTCGACACAACACAGCGAGCAAGGAAATTTTACCTGACAGTTTTAGACGCGTGTGAATTATTATTACTATTTCTGTCCTTAAGTTGGATTGGGTTAGTCACCGCTGACTTGACCCTACCGTCATTCGAGATTCAACTGTCTCTGCTGTTGGAAGTGTCTGTGCCGCGTTGTTCAGTTTTTTAAATTTGTATTTTTTTGTTTTTGTTACTTTTATCGACTTTTTGCTACTGTTGTTTTAATTTTGGTTGTTGATATGCTTAATTTCACCAACGCTGAGTATGCTGATATGGTGATGGCATATGGCAAGGCCGATGGTGTTGCTCGTGCAGCTCAAAGGATTTATCAAGCCAAATTTCCTGATCCCACTCTTGAAAATTTAAGTTTCCAGTCTCTCTTAATCGTCGATAAGTCGTCGAGAATGTTTCGTGGTGGGGTAATCTTCGGTCAGGAAATTTGGCTTGATGAATCCTTTGAGCTGCACGAGCGTCTAAGCCTCTGAAGTCCAGGATCTGTTATTCGAAGAGAGGAGCATATAGAGTTGGTTAACTAGTAGAATTGTTCATATGCTTCATATCGAGTAGTGGATATAGCCAATAGTTAGTACGTGGAAGGTTATTATTGTATCAAATGTTGAGAGATCTTTTATTTACTCATTACTGTGGGTTTCTTCCTGTCATTTTTGTATACGTCGTCCAATTTTTATATTATACTTACAATTTATATACTTATGTTTTCTTAGTGCCATTTATGTCTATGTTTCCTTACTGTTATTTATTTATGTTTCAGTATTCTATGAAATGATGCGACTACTTTCGAATGTTTATCTTTATGTTCTCATGATGATTCTATATTTTTCTGTACGTAGTAGTGAGAGTACTTCATTTTCAACTTGCTGTTCGTATTACATGATATTTCTACTTTTAGGTTCTTGTGATTGTTGACAATTTCCAATATCAGTGTATGAGACTTGTGCCGGTTAGGTTCCACTCTATTCATGGGCTTTAAGGCATGAGAGAATACAATTTTTCACTAAGCCGCCGCTGGAACGCCATGATCTTTCTCATCTTCTTACATCTCTGGCTTATACAATATTTATATATCCTGGGACTACTTGCTATTACTGTTGCTTATTTCATCATAATTATAACTACTTCACTGTAAAAAATAAAATTCTGCGCTCAAACTCCTCAGGAGTTTGAGAATTTTTTTTTCAATCAAACCATTTTAATTTGAATTAATCTAAAATTGATTACGCCAAATGAACTATTTTTCTTGATTAAAACAACCTAGTTGATTATAGAGAACAGCTAAAACATTCGCCTGAAACTTTTTACATTTCAGCGAAATGAAAGAAACAACTGATTCAACATAAACATACAATTACAAGAAATTGTTTATGCACTTGTCTCAATATCCATAATTGATTGATACAAATACATTATTCTAAATAGGTTTTAACGAAACCATTCGTTTGTTTCATTTTTATTTGTTCAATAGAACGAAGGTACGGTTGTCGTAAATTCTGTCAGTTGATGCAACGACTACAGTTTCTTGAGACAAGAATCTCGTGAGATTATATTATTCGCTTCATTTACTTGAAGAAAACTATAAGTATTTGAATAAAATTGAACATATAATTGTTGCAATATGAAGTGACATTTGTAAAAAAATATGATTTAATAAAACGAATTAATTGTAGCAATTTCTTTATATTGGCTGCAATTATTATAAATCAAAACTCTATCTCTTTTATATTAAATATATCCCATTTAAATGCAATTATTTGTGCATTTTACTCACAATATTGTTGTATCCGGTGATGAAGATGACGTGGAATACATGATGCTCAAGCTAATTGAAGAATACGAGAAGTGGGGCTTAAATGTCAACTTAGAGAAAAACAAAAATCTTTGTGTTGGTGGAGAACCGGGTGATCTGGTATTGGATGATGACAGGGATGAGATATGATAACCCACTGCCTGGACTATAGCTATTGTAGCGGCACTCTGTCAGCGGCAGGGGAGTGTATAGGGATCTCTTGGCGGCACTCTATATAGCCACGCATAGCTTAGTTCACAGCGCTTCGGTGGCCTAGAGGTTTGCGCTCAAGTTTCACACCGACTAGGTACTAGGTGCCGGGTTCAACCCCGGCGGCTCCTCAAAACTTCTAACCCCTACGTCTATGGCATGGCGCACACAAGCCATACTGATGAGTCCAAATGTGTGCGCCAGGGACGAAACGCATAAGTAGGGATAAATTCCTTCGATTCTACATTGGTGACCCCGACGTGATGGGAACGGTTGTCTTTACGACGTGTCTTGAAAAGCAGACGGTTGACGCTTGAGGTATACTCGCTCCCTCTCTGCAACTTCCAACGAAACTCTAGACGCCTTTCCCATTCCGTACAATATTCATGGTCTGCCGCGGTATTGCGGTATTTATTAATATAAAAGAGAAATTATTGTTCTGTGAAGAAAAATAATGATTACATACAAATGTTTTTTTTTGTTTTATCAAATTATTCCTTTGCTAGTGTCAAAAACCCTTCAATTTAGCTCAAATCAATCAGTTTCTCCACCCAAGAAACTTTCACTTGACATTAAGAGATATTATCATTTTTATCGACTGAATTCTCGACCCATTCAACTACAAATCGAGAGTCAGTGAAATGTAATATTTATTTACATGAAACCAAAATTTTTATTCTACGAAAAGTATCGATAGTTACATACTAATTAATATTACCGTTGGATCAAATTTTTTTACCACCTGAGTCAAAAACTCTGAGCTTGGTTGAAACTAATCAGTTTCTTAACTCAAAGAACTTTTATTTAGGGTAAACGCCATTCTCAACCGTAGAGGGCGGTAGGGTCAAGTACTTTATGCATTTGGCTGTATTCAAACGTACGGAGTACTTGAGACAAATTAATATGGTTTGAGATGAGGAACTATTTACAGTGTTCACTACTTGTTATCTAGGATAAGAGAATGTTGTTAATCCTGAGTAACGCAAGCTACTCAAAGCATTCAAATACATCCACTATTGACTACAAACAAATTGGCAGGAATCTGGTAAACCAAGATCCTGAGGACTCATCCTCAAAATGAGAAAAAGCCATCACATGCGGCCAACTGTTACTTTTTCCTACACGCAGTAGAATTCATAATTATCGCAACTTCTCATCGCAGCTCCTGATGAAAATTACCCCTCGTACGAGTTTTTGTCTGGCTTCCCTTTTGATCGCGCCGGTTCCATCGGGGCGGAATCCGTTCGAAAAGGCCTAAAAAAAAGATTAAAGAAACGCGAAGGCTTTGAAATTTTTTCGAGAGGCTCGCGAATTGAAAAGCCGCGGCAGGACAATGAGGAATCCCGTGAAGTAAAACACCTAGCGGAAATCGACGTCAAAGGAAAATCTCATCCACTTGAGCTCATAGAGAAGATTAGTAATTAGTAATTAGTGCGTACTCTGCACTTGCAAACTTCAAAGGGACTGGCCTACGTCGCCTTCTGGCCTTGTGCGCGGTTTTTACGTCGTTTATGAGCACCCTGGTCGTATTTGTTGCAGCAGAAATTCTGCACTCTTCGCCAAAAATATGCAGGATATTTCGAGTTAGAATGCTACAAATATGAAATCTGAACATGGAGAGAGGCAGGCGGACGGATACTTTTGCACGCTTGTTCTGAAGCATTTATCCGTATTCTGGAACAGCGTGACTGAACAATAGAATGAATTCATTCTGATCTGAAGGAAGGAATCCAAGGTGGTGTTGAGGATGATTAGTTTTAGTTTTGTTGGAACAGAAGTAAGAGAGACCCAAAAAGAAGTGTTTAGTGCCTTTGTGTGTGTTCGAAAACGAAGCCATCTTACGTTGAGTAACCCTAGAATATATCTCGCAAGTATAATTGAGACTATTTTAAATGTTATTAGTTGCTTGTCCATTTTATTAACCTTTGTTGATAAATAGCATTGGTTTAGTGAATTTACTATTTCTCTGTTATGTTGGTAAATTAATACGGTTATTATGCAATATTATTTGGTTTCATGGTGTATTAGGTGGTGTTTGGGCCTTTGTCATTAATGCTGTTGCCTTGTGAATGTAATCCTTTGTTCACATAATGCTTTGTTTGATTTCATATAACTATTTCCTTTGTTTACATAATGCTTTGTTTAATTTCATATAACTATTTCCTTTGTTCACATAATGCTTTGTTTAATTTCATATAACTATTTCCTTTGTTCACATAATGCTTTGTTTAACTTCATTTCACTATTCCCTTTGTTCACATAATGCTTTGTCCAATTTCATATAACTCTATTTCCTTTGTTCATATAATGCTTTGTTTGATTCATATAACTCTATTTCCTTTGTTCACATAATGCTTTGTTTGATTCATATAACTCTATTTCCTTTGTGCACTTAATGCTTTGTTTGATTCATATAACTCCTTATAGCATGTGATTCCATCATTTTCGATATTATTGCCTTTGCAGTTCAGGTGTCTACCATAACAATGAATGCCTTATTTTCAGCTTTCTACAATGTGTTACTGGAGTGTAACCGATCAATTTTATTTACTATATCCTATGGTGCAATAGGAATTGCCAATCACTCTGGGTTTTGAGCCTGTGATTAAGCAGGAGCATATGGAGACCTCCACTTGTGGTAATACTAGTATGGTTGATATGGAATAATGGATGTAACCAGTGCACGTGGCACCATGGTGTTATATCGAAGGTTAAAGTTGTTAAGTTACCCTGTCTCATGTTATCATTATGTATGTCTCGTACGGTTGTAATTGGTCATTTTACTGTGTAATGTACATGCCTTACTATTCATGGTTATTGTTGTGTATATTTCGTACTGTGTTAACTTATTCTTCTTACTGTCGTGATGTATCTTCTTGTTGTCGTTATGTATATTTCCTTCGGTTGATTATGTAGATTCTCTGCTTTTATTATTTATATTGCTTATTATCGTTTACCGATACATGTCTCTGTTATTTATGTCCATAATGCATTCTGGTTCTTATTATTTACTTGTGATTGATATTCTATGAAGATTTGTTGTTTATTTATGCCATGATCTCGTACTGCTATTTATTTATCTATATGCTCGCATTACATGATATTTCAATTAGGGGTCTCGAGATTGTGGACCATTCCTATACTGTTGTATGAGATTTCTTAGGTTCCTGGATCGAAGGCTTTGAAGGGCCGGTCCCAGACGCCTTAAGGTAGGGACCGTTACCATCATGTGCTATAAGGCATGAGAGAATATACCTTTTTTAATCAACCGCGAAACTTTCTGTCATTTTTTCAGAGCCGCCGCTGGAACTCCATGACCTTCCCCGTGTTCCCAATTCCTTAGCTCATACAATATTATAGTTATGGCTCACATACCCTGGGGCCGTGGCCATGACGATGGTCATAATTAGTCATTTACTTATTTGCCATGATTATTATCCTGTTGAATGCATGATTATTAATAATTCTTGTTGTACCATTGAAGTTGCCATATTTACCATGTTACTATACTCTTGTATTATGGAAGTTGCTCTGATTATCCTGATTATCGTCTGTGCTGTATTGTTATAGTTTCTTTTCCTGGATTGTTATACTCGCCTTGCTAACTGTTAATATCTCATCATTTAGTTTTAAACAAGTGCCCTAACACCACCTAAAGGGGTTTTATGCCTGAGGCTTTCCCCTATATTTTTTTAGACCCTTAATAAATAGCTGATTGTCTGGGTCTAACCGTTGTGTTTTATTTACCATCTTTGTTTCCCAATTATTTTCACTAATCTCAATTATCACGAACTTGAATTATTACGTAAACATAACGTAGAGTCCTACCCTTGCTAGACGATCACATTAAATGGCCAAGTCTTTGTATCTGGAGTCATTCAGACTCCAGTGCCGTAGTTAGTTTTGAAAATGATATTTGTCATTCTTTTCGAAAGAAAAAAGTGGCAAATGTTACAATATCATCTGTGGTTTGCTTCCTTTCTTAGGCCTCCTATAGTTCTCCTAACATCAGATACACTTGTTCCTCCAATATATGTGTCCATTCAATTTTGTTTTCACAGTTCATTTATATTCTACAGTTTTTGTTCTTTTACTCCTCTATGCCAGATTGTCTATGTCCTTCTACCTTCTCTTCTTCCTGTACCTAGCCATGTGTTACAAGCTTTCTTTTTCATTCTACCTGAATGAGATCATGTATTGGTTCCGAGCACCAATATGGGTTCCCTTCCTTATGTCTCTTTGTTTATAGCTCAGCTTCCTTTACTGTTTCATGTCAGCAGCCTTATTTTGTGAAATACCCTGTATATTTTAAATAAAAACATCTGGAGGTATGAGAGCTTGACAAACTCCGCGTCTGACGCCCTGAAGAAGGTGATTATCATCAGGGTGTCTCGTCATAAGTACCCACCAATTAGTGCGTGCTCTGCACTTGCAGCATCAAAGAAAATTCAGCACAGGAGCGAGGCAATCGGCGTCCCATAGAGTCCCACTCTCTGCCACCATGCCCTTTAATTAGACTTCAGATATTTTTGCGGAACTTCAAGTGCCTGCAAATTTGCTTACTTCCTAATTCGCGTTGAAAGTTCAGCCGTTACGTTCCGACAACTTTTCACTTCTTTGTGACGGTTTCGGCTGTGGCGCTTCAGAGTTTTCCAAGACGTAATTATAGATGGAAAATTCGACGCGTCTGATACGGGTGTTTGTATTTGGGGTGCTGTAACGAGATGGTTGTAAATAACGGTACCGGGAGGGGTCTGCAGACCTCATCAAAAAATAAAATCTGAGAAGGAGACTCTTTACTTTGATGACATTTAATATTTTAAGTTGAACCAACTAGGATAATAGAGTGCTATCGTTCTGTCAAAATGTCTATAATCGATTGTGTACTGTAAGCTGAAGAATTCGTGATCAAACATGAGTATGTGACCAAACATATATCTGAAATTGGAAATGACCACTTACTTGCACGTTGCCTACTGTTTTGTTCGAAGCTCTAATTTCCTTCTCTTCAAAACCAATCAAAAGAAGGTCTATCGAAAACCATTTGAAATATCTCTCTGCCAATAAGCTCGTGTCCTTTGGAACACCTTATAATATTTCTCTTGCTACCAGATAATATAGCAGAAAGTATTACGTATAGTACGATATCAAACCCAATCGATTGAGACCGTTTCCGGACAATTAATCTATTCTGGAAATATGAAAACTCCAGTTCATCTCTTAGGAAGATATTTGAAAAATTAACCTAGTCTGAGAATATGAAAACTCTAGCCCATCTCTTTGGAATATAGAGATGGGCTCAAGTTTTCGTATTTTCAGAAAAGGTTAATTGTCCAAATATCTCAGTCAACTTCGTTATTAGACCAAACCCGTCGAATGGTTCAGCTTTTATGACCATCTGAATTTTTGTTTCCTCAAAATCTCCTGGAATATTCATCCGATCAATTTTCAACTCGAAAGATTTAGTGTGAAATAAATGGAATTGAAAGATTTCGTGGAAATCGTCGAGCTAGAAAGCTCGAAAAAATCCAAAATCTATTTTGTAACTACTTGATATCTCCTGGAATATCCGCAAGAGAGAAACAGAATTTCGAACAGAAATTGAGGATATTGATATTCAGAACATCCTTGAATTTCAGCTTTGTATCATATCATTTTGAGAAGCTTTAGGTTCTCCATATATGGGGTGACCCAACGCAAATGTTTACACGACATCGACCAATCAGAAACGTGATATTGCCGCGACTGTCTGGTTGGTTGAAAACGAATTGACTAACAGGGCAGTGCTAAAATAAAGGAATTTTACAAGACAACGGCGTCGACCAATCAGAAACGTGATATTGCTGCGACTGCCTGGTTGGTTGAAAACAAGGTGACTAACAGGGCAGTGCTAAAATAATAGTATATTCTAAAACAAATTGCCTTCTGCAACGAATATCAGAGGATATTTTCTCTATTTCAGGCAAGAATTGAGAGAAATTTATTGAAATTCAATGAAAAATTCAGATTATAACTCCTAGTGCCTTTTGTATTTTATTTTCGCAGTTGGTGTGACTGATACGAAAATTGACAGATTATAGAATTTGAATAGTGCGTTCAAATGGTTTAATATTGACAATTGTACATTTCTGAAATAGTTTCAAACTACCAGTCTTACCAGATGCATTCAATTTTGGCAACAGCCTTGTTATATTAAACAGGACACCCCGTATTTCTACTTTTTTATGATTCCCCATAAAAAACTTTAATTAATTTACTTCTTTTCATTATATCTATGCAAAACGGTTTTTGAGATATTCATTATTTCAAAATATGTTACATTAAATTTGAAAGCCATATTTCGCTCAATATTCGAGATTTTAGATCGAAATTTAGCATGATCTTGAATAAAAGTTTGATATCACCTACTGCTTTCGAATTTCAGTTGTCAGTTACACAGAGTGGTCGGGAAAAAATTCCCATTTATCAACTCACAAAATTGTAAAAAACTCTGTTCGTTCAAAATATACATCCAGAATATTTTTTCATATTCAGAATGAGAACAACAACAATTTATATATTTCTCTATACCCATCTTGTGTAAATTCTTAGTTATCTGAGTTTATTGAGTTTCAGATTGATTCAATATGGCTCAATTTCTTTGTATTCACATTGTCCCTGTGCTCTGTAAGTGGTCTATAATAGTGTTACGTTTTTCCTCAGCGAAATAGAAAAACAATACAAGTCCTCTTTAAAATAATTTATATTCACACTTAATTAACAATTATCAATAATTTATATACACAATTTATCAACAGAATTTCACTAGGAACAGCTGTTTTTTCGTCGGCAAGTTCTTATCATGAACGAATCCATGAATCGGCTTCAGTCATTTATAACCGGCGCTGTTTTTCTAGAAGTTACCAGAAAGATGCTTCACATTCCAGAACGATCGTAGCGGCCTCTTTTATGTCCCATAAATATGCCATCATTAATCGTTTTTTATGTGACAGCTTTATGGCGATCGGTCCCTTTATCGCGATCTTAATCCCTTTGTCGGCGCATATACAATGTATATTCTAATACAAGTTGAAAAATAGGCACCTATTCCAACACAAATGCGAAATTCGAACGCATGAGTGTTGGAATTGCCTTCTGCAACGAGTATTAGACGATATTTTATCTATTTCAGTCAAAAATTATGAGAAATTTATTGGAATTCAATGAAAAATTCAGATTATACCTCCTAGTGCCTTTTGTATTTTATTTTCGCAGTTGGTCTGACTGATACGAAAATTGACAGATTATAGAATTTGAATACTGCGTTCAAATCTATTCATGGTTCAATATTGACAATTGACATGCAATGGACGTGTGTTGACATTCGAAAGGATAGGATGTTACTGTTGTCAACCACAAAACGAAAAATATAACTAAAAATGACACTGAAATGGAGAAATCAAAATTGTGTGACTCAACTCGATCCATAGAAAACCATTAGTCAAGTTCACATGACAAACAACTTGTTGTCCAAGTTTTTGAAGAAGTTCATGTATAAATAAAAAGTGGCACCACTTGTTTGACATAAAAATAGCACCAATACGGCGGAAAAATTAGGTTCAGATTTTGTGCACTCCCAATAAGATAGGTGCACTAGTTATTGAGCACTCATAAAAATACTGGAAGAGTATGGATTAAATTTGACTGCATTCATTGAACAAATGTCTAGAAAAAAGGCATAATTCGGTTCAACAGAAATTGGTACTCGGCGAACTTGACACTTTGATTCTCATAAATATTTCACTATCTTCAGTCAAAGACGCTGATGTTAATTTCCCAGACATTCCATGTCCCAGAACGTACACTCGTGCCCACATCTAACCGCCTTGATAGGCATGGAGGAGATTTCGACTCTTGTGGTCCAGGTGCATTAACGTGCCGTGTTCCATCTTCTCCTACCTCCCACATTTTCACCAGGTGTGGCTTTGCGGTGTAATCCCCATGTGTACGCAGGTTTGCCTAATTTACGTGCCACTTGTTTATTGAAGAAGCGAAAGGAAAGTTACTTCTTCAATTTACAAAGATATTTCATTGCAACGCTCTGATTAAAGATTAAATGTCTTGTTGGAAAGTGAAAATATTTCATTTACAACCTAAGCAAGAGGAAGGGGAAGCCAAGCAATCCTTCAAGTCTTGGTGCTTTTAGTTTTTTTTCAGTTTACAACATCCGTAATGTTTGAACATCTGATGCTGCATTGAATTCATTGGTAACAATCCATCTCTATCGAATTCCTTCTGAATTCGAAGCTTCGGTTGCACCTAAGGGGTCACGAAACTAATATCCGAAGCCGAAAACTCAATTCGCACACGTCGAAATGGCGATTGAGGGTCTTCGCTTTCAATTTTCCGGGAACCGGTGCTGCGGGAGATGTAACAGCCTTCTAATTGAGTGTTTTAGATCCCTAAGGGCGTGTCTTTTGGCCGAGCAATCAACTGCTAAATCCACATCAATTTGTCCGAAAATTAGTTTATAGGTTTCGACACCAATGGGCTTCGGTGATGGATCGATTGGCGGCAACATCCTGAATTGAAACGTTGGCAACCATACGATACGTCTCGACAAATGATTCATGCAACATGACATAACCAAGAAAAATAAGGCTTCGTGTACAGAGTGGTGACAATTTGATCCCTTCGATAGGAAATACCAATTTCTGAAGGAGTAAGAGCAGAATGGAACATGTAAATAAAATATTTTTACGTTTTTCCTCAGCGAAATAGAAAAACAATAAAAGTCCTCTTTAAACTAATTTATATTCACACTTAACTAACAATTATCAATAATTTATATTCAGAATTTATCTACAGAATTTCACTAGGAACACCTGTTTATTCGTCGGCAAGTTCTATCCATGAATGAATCCATGATTCGACTTCAGTCATTTATATCCGGCGCTGTTTTTCTAGAAGTTACCAGAAAGATGCTTCACATTCCAGAACGGTCGTAGCGGCCTCTTTTATGTCCCATAAATATGCCACCATTAATCGTTTTTTATGTGACAGCTTTATGGCGAGCGGTCCCTTTTAACTTGTTTTTAATCCCTTTGTCGGCGCATGAAGCGGAACTCCTCTGTTGTCGTAGTAATCATTAAAAGGTTCATATTCGGTTTTGTTTCATCAAGACCAATTTTTGGGAAGTATCGTATGTTATTTGAATATCTGTTAGTGCCATCAATACATTTATTGGGCACTTCGGAATGTTAATGGTGTCATAGATATATCGACCTATAAACAACATAGAAAAAATTTCCATACAAAAAAAGTTCAGATATATCAAATCATTCTGAAATTATATAAAGGCAGATTACTTAAAATCCGAACAAGATAGGTATTGGGAAATGTACAGAAAAGTTGTAAAATTTGTTGTTCTCATTCAGAAAATGAAAGAACTTATTGGGTGTCTAATTCGAAATAACAAAGGTTTTCACAATTCTGTGAGTATAAAAATGGTAATTTTTTATCACTCTGAATAACTGACAACTAGATATCGAAAATGGTGGCCCAGATCGAATTATTACCTCCAATATAACAAGCCAATTTTGAAACTGAAATATGGAATATTGAGCGAAATATAACACAGGCCTACAAAAAAAAAATTTTTTTTGGTGCCTAGAATTTTTGAGCTGATTTTAACTATATTTATTTATATTTATTAGCAGTTTTTCTGTATGAGTTCTAGATTTTTAGATAAATTCACTTATCTATCAATGCTTTTTCCTATTTAATACTTTCAAGTATGAGTGTTGTAAAATTTATACAAGAGATAGATTCTTGTATATTTTCCTTATTGTCAGTCTTCATTTGTAACAAATTGAATTTAAAATAGTAATATTTATTATAATTATTATTTTAATTCACTTATTACAAAAAGAAGACTAACAATATGAGATATATAACTGATTGGTTGACAAACTGTTAACAAGTGGGATTTAATCCTATTTAGTGTCATCCAGTTAGTTCCATAGAAATCGGATATATGGAGCTGTCCAGTCTGAAGTGAACTTCAACTGCAGTTGAGAGTTGAGGTGTGAATTCCCGCGGTGCAGATAGATAGAACTTAGCGTCATGTGAAATTTTTCTGTAATAACGAGTTGTTGAAAAGTAAATCTAAAAAGTAGATTTTTAATGTGAATTTTTGTATTTGTGTTGTTGAATAGAAACGAGTTCAAGTAGAAGAAGCTGTGTACACCATCCGATATTTTTTACACGTTCTTGGAAATCAGAAAAACTATTAGTGACATTACTAAAGAGGGCTTATCTTGGATATTTTGGTGTTAAGCTTGGTAATAAGGATAAAACCTGGGCACCACATATTGTCTGTAAAACTTGTACAGTGCATTTACGACAGTGGCTCACCGGGAAAATGAAAAGTCTGAAATTCGGAGTACCAATGGTTTGGAGAGAACCAAATAATCACTTCAATGACTCTTATTTCTGCCTAGTAAATATTACTGGAATCAATCGAAATAACCGTAACAAGTGGACTTATGCAGATTTAGTCTCTGCAAGACGCCCTATCCCTCCTCAGAAGAAGTGCTAATTCCAACTTTCCTGCAGCTACCAGAACTCTGTGAGGACACATGTCTCTCTGATCAGAATTCTGACACTACTGAAGGTGACAGTGATTTTGAAACGATGTAATCAATTCCCCAATGTTTCAACCAAGATGAGTTAAATGACCTCACTAGAGATCTCAACCTGTCGAAAGAAGCCTCCAGGTTGAAGGAAAAAAATTTACTTGAACCAGGAACGAAAATTACATTTTATCGCACAAGGGAGGAAGATCTGCTACTTTTTTTCTCTGAAGAACCAAATCTTGTATTTGCCATGCTATTAAAGAACTCCTGGTAAAAATGGGTCTTCCTGAATATTTTCCGGATGATTGGCGCCTATTTATTGACAGCTTAAAGCGAAGTTTGAAATGTGTTCTTCTACATAATGGGAACAAATATGGCTCAATACCAATTGCTCACTCAACGAAAATGAAAGATCAATATGACAACATAAGTTTGGTTTTGGAAAAAATAAAGTATCATGAAGACCAATGGGTGATTTGTGTAGACTTAAAAATGGTAAACTTTCTCCTTGGACAGCAAAGTGGCCACACCAAGTATCCTTGTTTCTTGTGCCTCTGGGATAGCAGAGACAAAACGAACATTGGGTTAGAAAAGAGTGATCTAGAAGAGAAAACATGGATGTTGGGGGAAACAATATCATCAATGATCCTTTAGTTCCGCGAGAGAAAATCATGTTTCCACCCCTGCATATCAGGCTGGGTCTAATGAAGCAGTTTGTAAAGGCTCTTGATAAAAAGGTATCATGTTTTGCATATATAGGGAAAAAATGCCTCAGCTGAGTAAGGAAAAAATTAAAGCAGGAATATTTGATGGCCCACAAATAAGACAGCTGATTAAAGACCCTGACTTCATAAATTCAATGATTGAGATTGAACAAAATACCTGGAATTCATTTGTTTCAGTTGTCCAAAATTTTCTGGGTAAACACAAAGCTGAAAACTATGTTGAATTAGTCAATGAGATGCTGAATAATTTCAGATCACTTGGGTGTAACATGAGCATTAAGGTGCACTATTTACACAGCCACTTAGACCGTTTTCCTGATAATTTAGGCGACATTAGTGAGGAGCAAGGTGAAAGATTTCACCAAGATATCAAATGTATGGAGGATCGCTATCAAGGAAGATGGATTACTCACATGATGGTAGATTACTGCTGGTCTTTAAAACGGGATTGTTCTAAAATACATTCAAGAATATCACGCAAAAGAAGTTTCCGAAATGTTTAGTGAGTTTAGTGAGGTTTAAATGATAACTTTTTCTGTTTTTTATAGTATATAATGAATAATATCTGTAATATCTGAGAAATGTAATAAAAATTCCCTTATTAATTTGTTTCTTCAAACCATGGTTTTTCTTTTAAAATAGTGTAATGTATAAGTCACAAAAATGTTGATATCTTAAAAATTCGAGCTGGCATGCAAAAACTAATAGCATATTCGAATTCAGGGCATCAAATTAAAATGAAATCACCTCCAAAATCTTTGGCACCAAAACCACTGTTGACCAGTGTAATCGTTTTTGTCACTCTCAAATTTGACTTGAAATTTTTAAAATTAATTCAACTCAAAAATCATTATTTAAACTTATGTTTATTTATATATTCATTTGATTATACAAATATCTAGGACATAGGAACATCTGTTGCGACTTTTAGCTGCTGCCCCGAAAAGTTCTCACAAAGGTTTATCCATTCGCTTATATTGACCATATACGGTTCGGCAATCTTCTTGAATACTTCATAGTTTAAATTGATCTTTTGACCTTTAATCGCCACTGGAACTGCTTTAGTTCCCGTTTGGTAGAATGCCGAAATATAATATTGACGTAGTAATCACCTTGAGGTTTTCTTCTCAACTCAAGAAGATATAGAGCTCCAAAATCTGGTACATTGATACCAGGAAGACCCAAAGCGTATGTGAGATCATACAGAATCCATTCAGTAGCGAAGTATATCATGTACTTTCTATATATTGTGTTAGTGGTACCGAAATCATGTCCACTGATAGCTCTGTCGAACTGACTGATTATTCTGGTGAGCATTGGACCTACTTGTATCCTTCGTTCAGTGGTCGTTAGAGAGTTCATCTTGGTATATTGCACGACAAGTGGAAGCAGCTGAGGCCATATTTTCTGTGCCCATTCCGGAAGAGTCAAATTCAATTTCATTTCACTGAAGAGTGTATCAAAGACGGGATATATCGAAGCAAAATCTATAGATGTTCCACTTTTCTCACTCATATAATTGAAGAAACCACTGTATTTCGCCATTATTTCACTGTTGATCTTAGTTTGTCTAATGCGATCTGATACATTGGGGCGGTCTGGACATGCGTTCATATCGACAACAATATCTTGATTTGTTGGTGAAATATGAATGGGGGTAGGCTGCCAACGTAATCTTGGATTCCAGATCTCATCATCAGTTGGCCGATAGAGACCTACGAAAAAAGTTATATTATATTTAAGTCAACTTTTGGTCTCAAAATGATATCACCAAGAGACATTGAATCTCACCAGCAAGAGTAGCTTCTCCCGTCATTATACATCGATCATAGTCAAGTGACTGGGCGTATATTTCCTTGGGGTCGTATTTTGCAGACAAAAATGGAGTATATTTTTTCCTCAACCATTTTCCGACACGAAACATCTCTGCGATGCCATGCTGCAAAAATTTCATGTGGATATATATTTATATTCTTTTGAACTTTTGGCTGACAATATTTAATTAGCAAACAATAAAGCATATAGATCAGGGGTTAGTGACGGGGTGTCATACAATTCGGCGTATGACATAAAAGCCTAAGGAAAAAATCTTCACCCCAGTAAAAAAAATAAAAGGCTCCCCAAGTCTAAGTGTGAAAATACAAAAATAAGCTGAAATATATTTTAGGGACTTTTTCTTTCAAGAGTGGTCTTCTATTGATGGAGACAGAGACTTCTTCAAGTTGCTCACATCGAATCTGGAAATAAAAAGACGAAAGCAGAAAAAAGAACTGAATAACAAAAATACGTCATGAATAGCCCTAAAACCATCTTGAAATTTATATATGGGACAAGTATTGATGAGATGAAGTATTGTTTCTTCTGCTTCTCCACATTCACAACTTGCGCTAGGAACCGAGTTCCATCTAAATAACATGCTATTGATACGACCATGACCTGTTTTCAAACGATTAAGAACTGTTCAAATTTTTCTTGGGAGATCAAAACCAGGAACTTTTTCAGAAAGATCAGAAATGAGAAGAGTTCCAATCAGTCAGAATTTTATCAATCGTGGAATGAAACAAAATATTGATTTATTAGATTTTGAAGCTTCAAGAAGGAATTACAATGATCGCATTCGATATTGTTCGAAAGGATTGTTTAAAACCCGATTGAAAAATGCCGAGACTCACACTCGCGATTTCTTGATTTATTCTGCCAGCACAGGACGTCTCTACTGTCTGCCATGCCGTTTATTCAATGGAAAAGGTCCATTTGCATCTACCGGATTTAATGATTGGAAAAATCCTATTACTATTGAACAGCACGAGAATTCACAGAATCACAAAAATTGTGTCCTAATTTTACTCCAAAGGCAAAAAACAGCTGGCCAGGTAGATGCACTTCATGTTAAAGAATACGAGCGGGAAGTACAGTACTGGAGAGAAATTTTAAAGAGAGTTGTTGCAGCGATCAAGGCATTGGCATCAAGAGGACTTTCATTCAGGGGTTCGACGGAAGTATTTGGTAGTCTACATAATGGTAATTATATGATACTATTAGAATTTCTAGCTGAATTTGACCCTTTTCTTGCCGATCACATTGAAAAGCACGGAAATCAAGGCAGAGGGAACGTGTCTTACTTGTCATCATCGATTTGTGAAGAAATTATACAAAAAAAAATCCAAGTTATGGCTACAGAAGTTCTAAAATCAATTGATCAGGAAGTTACAGAAGCCAAATACTATTCAATAAGCGTAGACTCCACACCAGCATTGAAGTGAATTTTATCCTATTTGCGATCTAGCATGTCTCAAGAGCGTTTGAATTCTCAGGCCGTTTTGTGCATTGAAGCTGAATTGTTGAAAAAATTAGACTTCGAAGCTGTGTTGCAACAATTTGCGGAAAAGAAGGCAAGAAGAAAACCATTATTAGTTTGATTATGAAAGCTGTAATTTTTTACTATGAAATATACACTCTGAAACATTAGATTGTTTTATTTCCAGATAGAAAATTGTCTTTATCAACTTCTGCGAAAATCATTTTTAAAATTCTCTTTACTCGTAGAGGCGGCAAATTGTTTTTGGCCTAAGGGCGGAAAAGTGTTTAATCCGGTCCTGCGCTCATATATTTTTCAAAACAGTTGATTTAAAAGAGCCATAGTAACAAAACACTTTAAAATACAATAATGGTCTACCAACAGAATCGGAATTGTATTAAGGAAAATATAGATATATTAGAAAAGTAGTACAAATGGAGCGCTAGCCTATGTAAACGAAATTGCTAATTGAAACGCTCTCTTCATCCTTTTAATCTCAATTTTTATAAAGAAGGTAACTTACATTCGTTAAATCTCCTAGAACAAAAGGCCAGGATACGTTAGCGTACGGATCATTTGGATAAAAAGATTCGGGTATTCTTCCTCCATGTCTGACTAACTAAAAATTGAAAGATGGTTAAAGATCAAATGTTCATTTCCTTGAAAAGAACAATCAAACCCAAAATATTTAGTTAAGATAACATAAGATGAAAAATAAAACTTTATTGATGTGTACTCACTGCTGTAACAGCCACAAGGTGATCTTCTGCTAGACAATATAAGTATGCATTTGAAATAACAAGCAAAATTCGTAGCAAAACCATATTTATTAAACTAGTACCTAACTACTTTTCATTGAATGAATCGAAAATAGAGGAAATGGATTCAAGGAAGAAACAAGGATATCACATTATGACAATATTTTCTACTAGATATTGTGTGATAACTATCCTAAATTCTTATCATTGTAGCTGGTTTTCCTCCATATGTATCGATAAACATATCAACAAGATTGGTTCTTTATTCTCTTCTTGAATCCTGAGTTCGATATTTTCAAGTTTCAAATGTATTATCCAAGCTAAATTCAGAATATCTCAACGGAATTAGTATTTTTGTAATGAAAGATTTAAAAATAAACCGAGTTTCAAATGGTGTTGATCTACACCAATGTGAAGACTGCAGGGGAGCCAGAAGCTAAAATTCTCTACGCGATTGAATTAACTACGTTTAAGTTCGTTAAAATGAAATTAGATACTATATTCATATTCGAAAATTTATGATACTTTGGCTTAAAAGACTTGATTTTACGGATATTCAAAAGTCTTCTTAAGAAAACGAACAGCTGTGATTTTTGTAGGTGCCTTCAAGAGTTGAAAACATATTATGAAATATGGATCGCTTTTCACAACATGCCACTTTTAAATCTTCGAAATATATTAAATGGCAACACTTCATTGACATAAAAATTTTAGAAAATTGCTGACGTGAGGTCAGTGTGACACTAGTACCTCTATTAATTAGCTGTTAAGCATTTACCAGATCATAAGAAGACCGGTAAGCCTTCTCAGTTCACCTGGCTCGTACTTTTGGTATCTAGAGAGAAAGTATATTTCTGCATTAAAATTACTTGTACCGACTCTCATTATCCACCTCTACCTAGTAGGTATTATGTTTCAAATATTGAAAATTCCTGTCATTCTGGTAAGTTCTGATACGTGTAGATTTTTTTGTGTTCCAAAAGTTGGCAGTTAATTCATATCGATTTTGTGCTCACAGACCGTCAGAAAGTAGCTGGAGTGCTTTCTGACTTATCAAAGTGTATATGTACATGTGAAACGTATTCCAGCGGAATATCAGAAGGTATTCTAATTCCCACTGCGAGTATCTAATGGTTGTATTCTGCTTTCTTTTGTGAGCAAATCTGTAAGTTCTCATAAACTTACAGGAAAAGTGCGATTCTGGACGGCCTTATGAGATCTGTAGGTAGTAAAAATCCATAAATATCTAGGATAAGTAGTTCAAACGCAACACTGCACATAAGACGGTTACAATTCCAGAATCGCATTATTTAAAGATCTGTAAGTTGACCACTCACAGATCAATCGTATGCTACAGATCTGTAGCTTATAGATTAAAAGAAGAATACCACCATTAATTGCTTCAAAATATTTTTTCTTGCTAATTGTAGTCTCTAGTCATAGCATCTATCAGAAAACGATTCAAAATAAATAAACTGGCATACTTCTATTAAGAATTTAACTCTTTTTTGTCATCACAAAGCTTTTGAGACCCTGTAGCCATAAAGTTGGGGTTAATCAAAGCCTGAAATTGACAGCTACTCATCTATTTCATTCAAAAACATTCCATGATATGGGTATCATACTTTTTTGGGGTAATGCAAGAACATGAGCATTTCTTCTTGGTAGAAATGGTTGTAAAACATTTATCAAATCTACGGTGGATTATTTGTTAAATCTGATAAAATTATTCTCAGATCTTTCATTCTATTCTGGCATGTAACGCACTGTCTTGGTCTTCCTCTGATATTGACCCAATAAACAACCCCAGATAATGATTATTATTCATATTGGAATTCGTATTTCAACCAGGAATGAACAAACCATTCATCAAACCTCACAATATATCATTCGATATACTTTCGACGACTTCTCCGGTAATCGTACATATTTATACATTTTTATAAGCTACAGATCTCTTAAGGCCGTCGAGAATGGCACTTCTCCTGTAAACGTATGAATAGTTATAGAATTGCTTACAGATGAACGCAGAAGACTCGATTCCTTCTTATCGAACGTAAACGTAGTTTATCCAACTCGCGAAGCGTCTCTCATCGAAATCGACGCCACTGGCGATTAATTTTGGGACCAGTTGACTCAGTGGCCCAGCTTAACTTTTAATCAGTACGATTCTATGCGTCAAAATCTGTGGCCAGATATTTCTTTAAATTAACCTACAAATCGAAGACTCAATTTAAAAATATTTTGAAGTTAAGCTCCACTTCTTGTTTTATTGGAACTTCGATTTTGCTTGGCTATGAATTCTACTCATCTTCTCAGGAGTAAGAATTAAAAATATAACCTAATCCTGAACAAAAATTCACTGTATTTTTTTGCAGCAACCTGTATTTCTCTAATACAAAGAGCAGGATTCAAATATTTCCCACCCCCGAAAAACTACGATCGTAAGCATTATACTGAAATGAGAAGAATTTGTTATTAGTATGATATTTTCAGATGTGGAAATACCTGAAAAAGCCAAGTTGAAGTTTGTGGATAAAGTTCCACAGATGCCTCCTAGTGTAAGGCCTCCAAAAATGCAGAAGAGACTGAGATACATGCGGGGTCCTGAACTAGTCCACAATACTCTTCAGCATAAGCAATATGGAATAATGGTATTGTAACAAATATTGTAATTAACAATTTTTATTGTGCAACAATTATTTGAATCTTAGGCTTTAGGTGGTGGTCGATTGAAGTGGAACCATTTCGAGATGATGCGCCTAACATTAGGTAGAAAAATAGATGGTAATAGAATGTTTGCTGTTTGGCGAGTAGATGCGCCCTGGCAACCTGTTACGAAAAAAGGACAAGGTCAAAGAATGGGTGGAGGGAAAGGAAATATTGATCATTATGTTAGCCCTGTGAAAGCTGGTATGAGAAATTTCAAAATAAAAATATCGACATAAAATATTCTATTAATTTCAGGGAGGATTATTGTTGAGATTGGAGGAAAGTGTGAGTATGCAGAAGTGAAAGATTTTTTGGAAGATATAGCGAAGAAAATGCCTTTCAAAGCAATGGCTGTTTCCCAAGAGATATTGGATGAAATGAAGGAAACTGAAAAATGGAAACAAGAGAATAATATGAATAAGTTCACAATGAAATATATGATACAAAATAATATGGGTGGATGTCATAATTGGATTTCACCTTATGATTTTGCGTTTTTAGGAAAATATATTTAAATTTTTAGATGATCTTTTCATTGAGTAAACATCTGACAATGAAACAAATATATCTCTTGACAATCTTGATTGAAATCCTTTGATTCTGAAGTTATTGCAGAAATATTATTTAATTGATGATATCGATACAAACATAATAGTATGTTCTAGAACAAGTTACAGAATGGGCACCTATTGCCTTCTTCAATGAGTATTAGACGATATTTTCTCTGTCTGGTTGGTTGAAAACAATATCCTAACAGGGTAGTGCTAAAATATAGTATAGTATATTTTAAAACAAGTCGCATTCCAACACGAATGGGAAATTCGAAAACGAACGACGAAGGAGCGAGTTTTTGAACGCATGAGTGTTGGAATTGCCTTCTACAACGAGTATTAGACGATATTCTCTCTATTTCAGTCAAGAATTGTGGGAAATTTATTGGAATTCAATGAAAAATTCAGATTATACCTCCTAGTGCCTTTTGTATTTTATTTTCGCAGTTGGTGTGACTGATACGAAAATTGACAGATTATAGAATTTGAATAGTGCGTTCAAATCTCTACATGGTTCAATATTGACAATTGACATGCAATGGACCCGTGTTGACATTCGAAAGGATAGGATGTCAGTGTTGTCAACCAAAAATCGAAAAATATAACTAAAAATAATGCTGTAATGAGTTCATTACAGCACTGTTTTTAGTACTGTAATCACCTCATTACGACACCGAAATAGAGAAAGGAATTTTACACAACAGCGCCGACCAATCAGAAACGTGATATTGCTGCCACTGTCTGGTTGGTTGAAAACAGTGACTAACTGGGCAGTGCTAAAATAAAGGAATTTTACACGACAACGGCGCCGACCAATCAGAAACGTGATATTGCTGCGACTGTCTGGTTGGTTGAAAACAAAGTGACTAACAGGGCAGTGCTAAAATAATAGTATATTCTAAAACAAGTTGAAGAATGGGCACCTATCCCAACACGAATGCGAAAGGAGTGAGTTTTTGAACACATGTGTGTTGAAATTGCCTTATGCAACGAGTATTAGACGATATTTTCTCTATTTCAGTCAAGAATTGTGAGAAATTTATTGAAATTCAATGAAAAATTCATATAATACCTCCTAGTCCCTTTTGTATTTCAATTTCGCAGTTGCTGTGACTGATACGAAAATTGACAGATCATAGAATCTGAATACTGCGTTCAAATCTGTTCATGGTTCAATATTGACAATTGACATGCAATGGCGTTAGAATATTGAGTTTATTATGTATATTTATGAACTGGATTCACTATGAATAAAACACTATATAGATAACACTTTATGTTTAATTGAAGGATTATTGTATAATCAACATTTACACGAATACTTATATCTCTTATCATATCTACGAATAACTGCGAAGTAAGTTCTAAAAGACTGGAGGGAAATCTGCATCTGTCTACGTGACGTCATGCTGCGTAGGAACTACTGCACATATGATCCATTCTTCAACGCTCCTTCTCGTCGGTGATATTTGAATCTTCAGTTCAAATATTGCTGACGAATCACTTTCCATGCTTCCTTTTAAAATACCTATTTATTGTCAAATAATAAACTTACTTTTGATAAGAGTCTTATATTGTTTCATCACCTCCTTTATTCCTTCAACCTAAATAATTCTACATAAAATACTTTACCTTGTGTTATCTAAAAAAACACATTAACTGCATTATCTTCTTTATTAACAAAATAAACCTTCTTTAACAACATTATCTTCTTTATAAATAAAATAAACCTTCTTTAACAACATTATCTTCTTTATAAATAAAATAAACCTTCTTTAACAACATTATCTTCTTTATAAATAAAATAAACCTTCTTTAACAACATTATCTTCTTTATAAATAAAATAAACCTTCTTTAACAACATTATCTTCTTAATTGTTAATGAACAACATATTTTCATTATTATAAATCAACATTATCATCTTCTTTATTAATAAAATAAACCTACTTTAACAACATTATCTTCTTAATTGTTAATGAACAACATATTTTCATTATTATAAATCAACATTATCCACTTTGCATTATTAAGTAATAGAAATCTACATTGCTCCTTAAAAATAACTTCATTTCCCATGTCCTTTGTTTATTCAAAGCTATCTTCATTTTCTGCTAGAAAAAATCATTCAGAATTAGTTTCCTTCAAGACTACATTTTTGAATTCATTAAATTTAAGATTGCCTAGGGTTTTGTCAAAGCATCTGCTAATTGATTCTTAGTACTGACCCACTTAATAATTATGTTTCTTTTTGATACCTCAAATCTAATATAGTGAAAACACAACTTCACTATATGTTTCAATGTTTGAGAATCCTCTGACTTTGCAATATTAATTGCAGCTCTATTGTCTTCATACATTATTGGAATAATATCCATCTGAATAAAACGCTTACACATTTCTCTAATACTAACTACTTCTCTACACCCCAATGACATGGCAATATATTCTGCTTCTGCAGATGATAAAGCTACATGGGTTTGTTTCTTAGTTCGCCAGAAAATTACATCATCAAACAGTTTTATTAATATTCCACTTGTTGATCTTCCATTCAGATCACCAGTCCCCAAAGATGCATCTACATAGCATTCTAAGTTTCTTCCTATACCTCTGTACTCTAAGCCAAAGTTTATGGTTCCTTTCAAATATCTGAATATTCTTTTAACTTTCATCCAATCTTCAAAGGTGTAATTATTTTGTTTCCTGCTTAACACATTAACAGCGTATGTTATGTCAGGCCTAGTTCCACTTGATAGGTATAGTAAACTTCCTATTGCTTCTCTGAAAGGAAATTCCTTTTTGGACAAATGTTCACTTTCCATTTCTCCCTTCTGTTCTGTTTCTCTGGTCACCATTGGGGTACTGACTGGTTTACTAACGAGCATATTAAAATTTTTCAACATTTTTATAATAAACCTTTTTGATGTAAATATATAGTTCTCATGTTCTCTATCTCTTTTTATTTCTATGCCCAGAAACTTTTCAGGACATCCCAAGTAAGTCATTTCAATTCTTTTTGCAGGTCATTTTTAATTTGATTAAGTTTATTTTTACAGTTACTGGCAATTAAAATATCATCCACATACAATAACAAAATAACAAATTTTCCTTTTTTCTCCATATAAATAAACATGATTGTAGAGGATATTTTTCCAAATGTAATTTACTCATTGTCATTTGGAACCTCTCATACCATCTTTTTGGACTTACTTTTAATCCATATAACGCTTTTTCTAACCTACAGACATGTTTTTGTCTGAGATCATCTCCTCCTTCATATCCCTCGGTATTTCCATGAATACCTCCTTTTCTAGCACTCCGTTTAAAAAGGCTGTTTTCACATCTAGCTGATGTAATTCTAAATCATATTTATTTGCAATTATTAAAAGAAATCTTACATCTGACAGTCTTGCCACAGGAGCATAAACTTCTCCTACATCATAATCATTTGTGTCAGCATAGCCTCTTATTACCAGTCGAGCTTTGTACCGTATCTCATTATTAGGTTCTTCTTTCTTTTTGAATATCCACCTTGTAGTCATTATAGACTGATTTTTGGGTACTTGATTTCGTTCAATCAATGACCAGGTTCCATTTCTCTTATGAGAATTATACTCAGATTCTATTGCTGACAACCATTAGTTCTTTTCTTTACTGGCAATGGCTTGAACATAGTTCAGAGGTTCATCAACTTCAGAAACATTGCCACTTATATGTTCCATACTTTCACCTATTAGAGCAGTAAATGATTCTCTAATATCATTCACACTACTTTTTCTGTAATTCTTTTGGATGCAGATCTTCGGTGAAGAAGTCCGATCCTATTTCATTTACATCGACTTGTGGATCTTTGATTACATTCTGCTTATTGTCTTTATTAAAATAATCCCCATACGTTTTAGACTCAATGAACCTTACATGTTTACTTTTAATTAATTTTCCACTTTCTGGTTCAATAAGGGTATAATATGTGTCTCCACATGCTATTAGGAAAGCTCTGTTTCCTCTTTCTGAGAATTTTCTTTTATTGTTGGGTCTAGAACAAATCCCACACTTCCAAATCTTCTAAAGTATTTTATGGTACATCCTTTACCTGTAATCATTTCAAAAGGTATTTTGAAATTGATTCTACTTTTAGGTGTTCTGTTATATATACTTAAAATAAACTGTAGAGCATGAGCCCATAGTTGCTGTGGAAATCCAGAATCTATGATTACACTTCTTATTTTTTCTTGTAGTTCTCGGTTGAACCTTTCAGCTGTACCATTAAGATTTGGAGTATATGGTGGAGTGAGTTCCAGCACAATTTTCTCTTTCGGAGAAATTCCTTCATGTTTTCAGTACAATATTCTGTACCGTTATCTAGCAGCCTTAAAACATTATTTTTACATTCTCACCCTTTAAAAGTCTAGCATTCTCCATCATTTTGCTAAGAGCAATATGTACTTCTTTCTTATCTACCATTGGATATGCCCAAGCATATCTGGTACAATCGTCCCACAAATGTTATTATATATCTTGAGCCATATTTATATGTACATGGTGATATGGGTCCCATGACATCTGTATGAACAAGTTTGAGTGGCTCATTGTATTGATACCTTTTTGTATTACTAGGTTGTCGAGTAATTTTGCTTTGGCACAGACTTCACAATCAGTGATTGCTTTTGTGAATTTTACACCTTTTAGTTCTGGGATCAACTTTGCTGCCTTCTCTAAATAACTTTTAGACACATGCCCCAATCTATAGTGCCATAACAAACCAATGTCATTTTTCAAACTTTCTACTTTTCTACTATTTAATTGTTGAATGTCATTTAATTCCATTTCACTCACAGTTTTCAAATACTTCTGTAAAGTATCTGTCTCGTTTATTTCTTCATATGAAATTTGCCTTTGTGAGTTCGTTTCATCCATTTCTTCATATGTTATTTCATTTTCTACATTATCTTCATTACCAATTTCTTCATATTCTATTTCATTTTCTACTACATTTTCATCTACAGTGTTGCATGTGTTGATACTTTCAATACTCCCTTCCTTCTCAATAACCTTTACTCTTTTTGTTTTATCTTCTACGTTCTGATAAAAGCCTTCTATTCCTCCTTTATTCGTTATTTTTGGATTGACTAGGTCAAAATTTAACCACCAAAATTTACCATCATATTTACCAGTTTTAATGATATCTTTTGTATTTTCATTTTGCAACTTTATATGGTTTTTATTTATATTTATTTGAATACCTTTTGTAACTGTTCCTCTGTATGCACCTCTTCCTCCTCTTGAATAAGCAGCTCTTCCTCTACCACCACGATAGCCTACTTTATTTCTACCATGGTATGCTGGTTTAGGACATGTAGCTGCTTCGTGGTTGTCAGTCAGCTCTCGACAATTATAACAAATCTGTTTAGTGTTTTTGCACTCTCTGCTGAAGTGATTTGGTTTGCCACACTTGTAGCATACTCTACTTTTGTTTGTTGAACTGACATCCACTTTCTTTCTTTTTATGTCTGCATTCAGAGCTTGACCTTCATTAGCTCTTTCTTTCGTTTCTTTTCTCTTCCTTCTTCATTTATTAATAGAGATTTTAGCTCATCAAAAGACAGTTTTTCACCTGATGCATCATATTTTCTGATTAGCTCAGGATAGCTGTTATCAATAGCCATGAGGAAATTTTCTATAACTTCTTTTTTCTGCCAGAGGTTCCCCAAATGCTTCTACTTTACTTTTGAGGTCTTCAAATCTCACTATGAAGTCCACTGCATTTTCATGATTTTTCGCAAAGTTTGCGGAATTCCATGTTCTTTTAGCAGAAAATTTTGAAGATGACATTGCGGGGGTTTTTAATATTCTCTACTTTCGTTATTATGTCTCCTGCAGTTTTCAAGTGACACACCACTTTCCTGTAGTTGTCATCAAGTCTACTTAATAGATATGAGATAGCAAATCCCATTCGCTTTGCATTTTCTTCTTCCGATAGTGTAGGTCTTGGCAATTTACTATTCAGAAGGTATTCATAACCAAATGATTTAAATTCATTTTCGACAACTGTCTTCCACACATTGAATGGTGTATCTTTATCCAATATGAACGGTGGATTTCCAGCTACTTTAGGGGTAGACTTCATATTGAGGACTTCTTTCAATTCTTTTATTTGTGATTGCAACTTTTCCACTTCTTGCTGCATATTATCTGATTTATTAGGTTCCATTTTCTGAAAGATATTACTACTTATTCCAACTTCAATAAAATGGTTTTAATTAGATGGTTTTTTTTTTTTTTTTTTTTTTATTAATTCCTTGAATTCATCCAAACTTAATACTTTCTGTTTTTGAAAGATATTACTACTTATTCAAACTTCAATAAAATGATTTTAATTTGATGGTTTTTATTCATTCCTTTAATACATCCAAACTTAATACTTTCTATTTTCGAAAGATATTACTACTTATTCAAACTTCAACAAAATGATTTTAATTTGATGGTTTTTTTTAATTCCTTTGATTCATTCAAATTTAATACTTTCTTTTAAGAACTACTTTATTCAAACACTGCTTAATGCTACTTAGGATATCTACTTATTTTTTTGATAAGTACATGTACATTTAATTTACCAACTTACTACCATTTGAGTTAATACTTTCTCCTTAGAACTACTTTACTTATTACATTTTCAACTACGCTTTCACCTTTAACCAACATTCGACTTATATTATCTAAATACCAAATTTTTACCTTAATTTAGCAGCAGGTTTGTTCTGTGCTTTTTGTCCCTTTTTTTCATCTACTCTTATCTCCTTTATCTACTTTAACGACTTTCTTACTTAATTAATACACTCAATGGTTTTACTGGACATTAAAACTTCTAGCATGCAATATTATTGGCCTTAATTAATTTCTATCGACATATTTTTCTACTTACTTTTCACACCGGTTTATTTTAATTCTCTCTTGCCCAAGGCACCTCCACCACGTTAGAATATTGAGTTTATTATGTATATTTATGAACTGGATTCACTATGAATAAAACACTATATAGATAACACTTTATGTTTAATTGAAGGATTATTGTATAATCAACATTTACACGAATACTTATATCTCTTATCATATCTACGAATAACTGCGAAGTAAGTTCTAAAAGACTGGAGGGAAATCTGCATCTGTCTACGTGACGTCATGCTGCGTAGGAACTACTGCACATATGATCCATTCTTCAACGAATGGACGCGTGTTGACATTCGAAATGATAGGATGTCAGTGTTGTCAACCAAAAATCGAAAAATATAACTAAAAACAATGCTGTAATTACAGCACTGTTTTCAGTACTGTAATGAACTCATTACCACACTGAAATAGAGAAACAATTTTTTTTTAATTCCTCGCATATCCAGAAATATCCGATGTACTTTTCTGGTTTAAATTTTTTTCATGTATTTTCGATGATTTCTGGCAGTGAGGATTTGAAAATTCATGTTTTTTTTGTGTGTTGAATGTTGTTTCACTAAAAAAATACTTAGTCATTAAGAAAAGGCTTAAATGTTTGAGTGTTTGGTAGGATTCATCTTCAATTTAAAAATGGAGTTTTCTTGTTTGCTGGCTTAATTTATAAACTCTGCTTGCTTTTAAACTACCAAAATCATAAAATGTAGTACTTTGACTATTTTTGTTGTAAGTGGCTCTTGAAGGCTAAAAAACATTGAAAAAGATTAAAACTTGTTTTGGACTTAGGCTATAGTCTAAGAATTTGGATTGGAATATACATATAGGGTGTTCTGGAGGACAGGTGTCTGACAGTCCTTGTTTGCCGGATAGATCAATTTTCCTAATTATGTTGGCATATGCATTCAAGTGATTATATTTTGAAGTGGTGCCGTTTCAAGTGGAACGGGATTGTGAAATGTGTGTGTGCAATGAAACGAAAGAAAAAGAGAAGAGAATTAGAGCTTCAAAATAAAAACTGAAGGAAAAATGTGAATAGTTATTTTTAATTTATGATATAGGTTTATTCATTAATTGATTGTGGTGTTTGGTTTAGTATTACACTGTTCCAGAGTCTGGAAAAAAACTTCTTTCCTTACGACAATCCATTTTCACATTTGAGTAACTTAAAGTATTTTAAGGATGTTGAGTATCTTTTTTTTTTGAAACAGCATTCCCTGGCAGAAATCATTAAGAATACAGAAAAAAATTTCAACTTTGAAACTAAGAAAGATCCTGAAATATACTTTGATATTTTCAGGTATCTCCAGTTGACAGGAATAAAAAAAATTGTCACTAACTAGACCCCCATATTATGTATTACCAGCCTATGTAATGTTTAAATTCTTTATGATTCCTCCTATTTGCCTTCCAGTGAATTAATTTTCATTCACAACTAGGAATTAATGAAATAAAAAGACAATTACAAATAGTTTACTTTCATGGTAACTTACATATTGTACTGTTACAGCTCAGAACTTTCTAAACAAATACCTTTCTTTCAACATATTTCCTCCTCGTTTTCAAAGTTCTAATTTACCCAAAAACAAATATTTTCAATAGTTTAATGAGATCAAATTAAATTGAAGGAGGAAATTACACTCAACATAAAGTTATTGCCTAATATGTCATCCAACCTGAATATTTCAAACCTTGCCAATTTATTGTTTTAATGATATGCAGACATACTAGCATCATATCATTTTGAATGAGAAGATTAATAATGGACACTACTCAAATTTTGTCCATGATATGTCCATTTATAAAAATCTGCTTAATGTGCTTCTCGATTATTAATGTTTTATTGATAATTTTAACCCCTTTCGTTATGTTTCACCATTGAAGCAAGAACATTTTTTTTACGAATATAAGTACATAATTTTAATATGGCCCATGTGTTGAAAATGAATTATGGAATGTAGAAGTAAAAGTAGCAAATATATATCTACAACTTTAACACCTAATTTGTAGGCAAGCAAAATACTCTCAATCAACATATTTAGATTTGTATATTTATCAACAATGACTTTTTTTTATAATTTTCGTGATCCTGAAATGTTAGTGGTAGTTGAGTTTTCACTTCACAATAAATTGGGGAAGGTAAGGTTTAATTAAACTGTATGGAAATTCATCTGAAAAACAGATGATATCAAGAAATTGTGCAGTACAAGAAAATGATGTACCTACCAATTAAAACCTATTGGAAAAAATACCCAGTGTTCAGTATTCAAACATTCAGTTAATATTGACTTAAACTTTATAAAATCAGAAAAATGAATGTTTAATTTCAAGCACTATTGAAAGAAAACTGATTTGAAAAAATACATTGTAAGATAATCGTCGAAGTTATATTTAAACATATTTTAGTGATTGGTAAGTAATATTCTGAGTAAATATCATTACACTGCTTTACAAAATGAAAGCCTTCTTTAATTAGAAAGCTTACTAACATTCATGTTCAAGTAATACTACATTCAATATTTCTTACAGACTTTGAGACTAGAAAAAAAGTTTTTTGCAATATGATAATCTAGCAGTCTATTATTGATAAACAAAATGATTCACATTGGTGCGCTAATGAGTAGAAAATAAATTATCTAATTCAAGAAAGATCAGCTTTTATACTTCATAATCAAAACTTATATCCCTTTTCAAATATCAGTCAGGGATTTACATCTAATTTATATACAAGTTTACATAAATTTACATAACTAAAATAAATATCTCAGAAAATATGATGCAGAAATTTAAAAAGAAATTGAAAAATAACAAACAGAATGAATATATGTTCAGACACTTGCTTACATTTATTACCATCCGAGTCTGCAATTTCTTCATCAAATTTCCATCATAAACAATATGATTAATTGAAAAATCTTCGAATATATAATTGTTCTTTTCTTAATACCAGGAACCATATTTGTGCAACTTCAAACATTTTGTATTGTAGGAATTCTTTCAGAATACATTTATTACACTATATTTTAAATTATAAAGCTTAGTATAATATATTTTATTGACTAGATATTTCCCGATCACTGCAAATATCCATGATTAGATACTTCGTTGTTGTGACCCATTCTTGCTTATGAAAATATGCTATCAAAAAAATGAACAGGAAAGCTATAAAGAAGATATTGCCTGTTAATTTTTTAGACTGCTAAAAACTTCTGAGAAGTCTGCATTGAAAATATTTTCTGATCTAGTGTTCAGCAACGAGAATTTCATTCAAGTTAGTGATTTATCATTATTTATGAACTGATTGAAATATTTCAAATTATTAATCCAATTCATTTAACTGTTCACCTTGAACTAATTTTTTCTTCAAATGAAAGAGCTGTTTCGATTTCGACATATCATTTTTGTCTGTATTATTAGAATTCAAGATGCTTAAATATGCACCACAGCTTTTTGAAAAAATTGATTATTACAATAGCCTTCCGTATGCTCTGCAAAAAAATGATTTGGTTGGATTTTGATATGAATACCTGTTATCGTGTCAATTAGCTATCCACGAAGAACATGCAGCTTTGAGCAATCACATTATTCCATTCCATACCAAACTAAAAACCATTTGATATTTAAATAAGTTTTTAACTAACTTTCTTCAGTTAAACCAACCATTCCTATTTTTATTACAAAGAAATATTCAGCCCTAACACCTTATGCTTTAGAAATACAATTGGAAAGAGCATTGCAAATCAATTAATCAACATACATAATTCACAGTACAATATATACATGGTCACACAGGTAATAAAGCTTACTGATTTTGAGAAAACTAGCAACTGTTGTGAAATCAATGGATTTATATAACATAATCTATATATTTTGCATTTAAGAATTACACACATTGACAAAAATCCAGTCACAAAGTTCATCATAATTTGGCGTTAATTTATTGTGACCAATGTTCCATCTGAATATATTTCGTGTTTGAGGAGTACCCCCTGCTTAAGCCATGATGGAGTGGCAGTTGATCACGAAATTCCCTAAAACAATTATATGAGGCATTTAATGATATCACCTGAGAGGAAATCTGTTGTTGGCCCTCAAACTATCCGGGAATTGCCTGCTTCTGTCATGGCCTATCAGTAAAATAGTTATATGCTGAACATAAGATCAAAAAAACTGTCTTGCAGTATATGGGTATAAAGATGATACATTAGAGTAATACTAGAAGCTCTTTTTACATACGTTGCTCACACAGCTGCTGATTAGGCATATGATTCGCTGAGATAGTCGAAGAAATACTCGAAACTTTCATTAGCGTTTGCTACCACATCGGGACTGTTGAGGTTCCCATTCAAGGCGGATGCTCTGTACTGCTCGCTGAATGACAAAAGTATGTCACGGATTCTTGCAATGATCGTTTCTACTCAGGCATTCGATTCCTGAAATTGATCATTCATTTTATTCGCATACACAATCATTTTTGATTAACAAAACATCCTTTGTTTGTAAATTTGGCACATGGTATGACTAACTTTGTTTTGAAGAGTTCCGCAAAAGTATTCAGGATAACCATTATTTATTGCAACCTTTCTGATTGATCGAATGAAAAAATCGTGAGAGAAAATTGTTTACAGAAGAAAAAAAAACATTGTTATCATTACAATGCACCAATGGCTAAATTCAATGAATTAAAGAAAGAATTGCTCGAACATCTACCGTAATAATCAGATTTGGCTGCTAGCGCCTACTATCTCCTCGGAAATAAAAACATATTCATTTGTGCCAAACGTTTTTCCACAAATGAAGAAGAGATGGAACAGATTTTGCAAATCTGTTGGTGGAAAATTACCTTCTAGAGAGGTTTCTGCTAATTGAAAATAAGGTATTAGCCCAGTCATTTTAGGGGTTTCACCTTGGAATGAAAGATAATAAGCTATAAATTGGTATAAACCTTTATTTCTAAGTGTTGTCTCAAAAGTCACAAATGATACTGTGTCCGCGTCTTAAGATATTGAAAGTCAAAGATCATAAACAGAGCGCCTAGAGTGCGCAGCGCAGTCATATATGGTCCAATGTAATAGAGAAAGGAATTTTACACGACAACAGCGCCGACCAATCAGAAACGTGATATTGCTGCCACTGTCTGGTTGGTTGAAAACAGTGACTAACAGGGCAGTGCTAAAATAAAGGAATTTTACACGACAACGGCGCTGACCAATCAGAAACGTGATATTGCTGCCACTGTCTGGTTGGTTGAAAACAGTGACTAACAGGGCAGTGCTAAAATAAAGGAATTTTACACGACAACGGCGCTGACCAATCAGAAACGTGATATTGCCGCGACTGTCTGGTTGGTTGAAAACAGAGTTCCTAACAGGGTAGTGCTAAAATAATAGTATATTTTAAAACAAGTCGCAGAATGGGCACTTATTCCAGCACGAATGCGAAATTCGAAAACGAGCGACGAAGGAGAGATCTCTACATGGTTTAATATTGACAACTGACATGCAATGGACGCGTGTTGACATTCGAAATGATAGGATGTCAGTGTTGTCAACCACAAAACGAAAAATATAACTGAAAACAATGCTGTAATAAGTTAATTACAGCACTGTTTTTAGTACTGTAATGACACTGAAATAGAGAAATAATATTATGGCTAGCCTGGATCCTTACTGCACAAGTTCTTTCCTGGATATTAATTATTCCAAAGAAAGGGTTTAGCATCCATCTTCATTAAAAGAGAGTTTAAACACGAAAAAATCTGTTGTGTGCAAATTATCGAAACTTACCTTCAAATTCTCAAAATAGTGCATGATTTGATCGTAATCCATGTCAAGTTGAAGGTCGTCCAAACCGGGTAAGTCGGCCTGAGGTGTCGTTGAATTCGTTTGGGTCTGATTATTACTGCTAAACATTGGATTGCCTACTATAGTTGCTCTTTTTATTTCTGCACTGTTTCTAGCTGCACCATAAAAATTAAGGTTAATATATCAATGCGTGCAAAATGTGATACAATAAGCATTCAAATGAAACTGGAATGAGTGACCAATTTGGCCAAATCTTTTTTTAAAATGTTCGTTGGAGTTCAAGGATGGTTTTTAAGGCGAGAAAAATTAGAATTATTGCTGGAAAAACCCTAAAAATAGCCCTTTTCTTTTTCCCATACAAATGATTTGTAACTAAAACGTAGTCAATTTGAGCTTTATTGCTATGGTATAAAGTTCATATTAAATTACGCCCCCGGGCGCTCTTAAAGCGCCCGAAATTTTCGAGAGAAAATCGCGAAATCGGCGATTTTCGCGAAATCACCCAATAGCGAAAAACGGGCGGAAGTACTCCTCCGAAGCCGGAGCGTCTCGCGGGGCGGGGGAGGTCGCTTTTTCCGGACGAAGAACGTCCCCGTGCCTGGCTACGAGCTCAGCCGCGGAGCCCCCCGAAATCTATACGAAAATTATGCATATAAATCGGCAATTTTTAGACTCCCGACTTCTCTGAAACGTCAAAAACCGCACCTACGTTTTCCCTCCGTGCCGGTCGAAAACGATATAAATTGCCCCGCTATCGGTAGAAAACGAATCTACGTGAAATTTCCCATCTCTGGGTACCAATTTTCACATCCAAGTAGCGAGATAAGGCCGCGAATTCTTCATTCCAAATTCGGCAATTTCCACGATAATTCGAGGTCAAGTGTCACAGTTTCTGATACGATTCCGATGATGGCCGAACGCGAGTTCCAAATTTGAAAATCCGGCATCAATTTTTCGCTCGATATCGGCAGTGGAAGATTCTTCGCGCCTTCCAAGCGCTCGAATAAGAATCTACAGGAGATTCCGAATCTCTAGATACCACCCGCGGTTCACGAATCGAAAGAAAAGAACCTCAAATATGCGTTTCAAAGTGGGCAATTTAGACTCGATTTTCCCGCGAATTCATTGCCCGCTCCGAGAAATTCACACAGATCGCTATGAATCGCTATACAGGCTGTGCATACGAAAAATCGCTATACAGGCTGTGCCCATTGGAAGCACTGATTTTCACCAGATTCTTTCTTCGAGAGATTTTCCGTCTGAATTTTTTATGGAAAAAGCACCCACTGCGAACCAATTATAGAGTGGGATCTAATTTCTATAAAATGTCATACAGGGTGAACGGTTTAAAATGAATTTGCGATCATGTGATATACGAGGTGCTCAATTTATAAGTTAATTTGATTTTTTTCGCTCTGGGTCACTAAACTTTAACGGATGAGATCCTCAGATGCTTACCGTTTTGACTAGGTTTGACATCTTCAGGACACTTAACAAATTGCATCTCTTCTTCTTTTTCAATCGACTTGGGCCTCATTTTCACCTCTTCAGTATCTTTGGTGGTTACCCTCGGTTCATCGTCAAATTCGAACGCGTTCATATTATTTCCGTTCACAGCGGATACGAAATCTTGGACCTCGTCTTCGCTGGTTCTGTTCGTTGGTGTGAAGTCTCTCAAACCATATTCTCTGTTCACGATGTTTGGATCTGAGGGTCTATTGTATTCCGCGATCGATTGGTTGCAGGCTGAAAAAGACTTAGTGAATTTTGAGCCTGTTCAACTTTCTTAAAGGTTATGAATTTTTTATTAGAGGAGATAGGTATAGAAAAATTGAAGAGTGGGCTCTCATTCAGAAAAACCACAGTTGTTTACGATTGTGTCAGTTGGCAAATGGCAATTTTTTTGACCTCTCCGTATAACTGAGAATTAAGATTCGGAAACAGGTGCGCAGATCGAACTATTATGTAAGGTTATGTCAAATTTCGGACTGAAATCTTGATGTTAAGCTAAATGTTGTCATTTTCGTGACTCCCAAACTTGAAAAAAAAATTTAAGAACAATTTATAAGTGAAAAAAAGATAGATAAAGGGAAGTAAAGTAAATTAATTGAAGTCATAAAATCATAAAAAAATACAAAATGACAAAGCTGTTGCCAAATTTCAATATATCTGGCAACACTGGAAATTTAAAAATATTTCAGAAATGTACTTTGATTAACCTAATAACGATATCGAAAATTTGAAATATTCTGCATGGATAGTTTCCATAATAATTTAATATAACACCCGATAGTAGGTACGGAACAAACATGCATAAATGATTCTGGGATGATGTTCAATTTTACTGATAAGCTGTTCACTTACTGTTCTCATTCACTAGCTTTGGTAGCATTTTACAATCGCTTGAATTTCGACTATGATGATGATGTCGGTGATGATGCTTCTTGACTGGGTTCATGCTATCTGATGAAGGAGGGTTTGGAGTTACCAAATTTCGGTGAGGGGGCACTGGAGGTCTATATTCCTCGGATTTTGGAGGATTTATAGTTTTATCATAGGAAGGTGGTGGTGACACTTCTGGGACTTCCATCGGTACACCATGGGGTGGCAGAGGTGGAGGTGCTGTCGGTTTATTCCTTTAAAAGAGGTGAAAACTAAATTCAAACGCCATTTTGAAACAGAAAGTTATAGTAATTAGGTTCCGTTGTAGGTGTAGTGTACATTAAAGACCGCTTCCAAAGAATTTTATGGATTCAATCGAGTAAACTGAAATAAAGCGTGTCCCATCTAGCGTTTCGAATTTTAACGATAATTTGACATTGGAGACGTCAACTGTCATCGGAGAAGTGTCACATATTTAGTAAGATTGGCTTTTCGGTCAAATGGAAGATTATGATTTGGACGATATTTGGTTTCAACAGGGCGGGGTTACGTGCCATACATGTTTTGCGCTCCATCTTCGAAGATCGCATAATCAGCAAAAATGGTGATGCGAATTGGCCTCCAAGAAGCTGCGATGTAACACCGTTAGACTATTACCTTTGGGAGCGGTCAAAGACGTTTATTACGCCAACAAGTCAAGCACGATTGATGACTTGAAACATGAAATTAAAGTTGCCATTTCTGCCATAAGGCCAGAAACAATCGAAATCCCACTTCAGATCCTATTCAATAAGTCCTTAAATGATGGTGTTTTCCCGAATAACTGGAAGACTGGGTTCAACAAGCCTATTTTTAAATCAGGTTCCAAAGAGGACGTTTCCAATTACAGACCGATTACTGTGCTTAGCAGAATCCCCAAATTGTTTGAATCTATCATTCATGACCAAGTGAAATCGAGAATTTATGAAGGGATCATTCCTGAGCAGCATGGATTTTTCCGGGGTAGAGGCGTTGAAACCAATCTTTTCTTTTGGTTTTCACTTAGTATGTTCTTGAAGCAAGCAGGTCGATGTTATTTACACTGATCTTGCTAAGGCCTTTGACAGTGTGTCCCATAAAATTTTGGGTATAAAGCTTGGGATGTTTGGTTTCCATGATAATCTTTGTCGGTGGTTGATGTCTTATATTTCAGGCAGATACCAAACCGTTAAAATTGGTGGAACATTATCTTTTTCGATACCGGTAACTTCGGGAGTTCCTCAGGGTAGTCATCTTGGTCCATTATTATTTTTGATTTTTATCAATGACTTGAGTCATGTTATCCGATTTGTTAAGTTCTTGCTGTTTGCGGATGATTTAAAACTTTTCTTCTCATTAGAATAGTTATTCGATGTTGACCGGTTGAGATCGGATTTACAGGCGGTTGAGGAATGGTGTCTTGCTAATTGCCTGACTATCAACATCAATAAGTGTAAGTTCTTGACGACTTCCCGTCTGGAGCACCCTATTACGATCAATTATTGTATTGTTGGTAAGCCTATAGATAGAGTATTTGTTTACAAAGACCTGGGTGTTTCATATGACAGCACGTTGTCTTTTAGGACACATATTCGGGACGTTTCTGCGTCATCTCTCAGGACTCTTGGGTTCATAATAAGGAATACTTGGAACTCTTAACCATCTTTACATCTCGTTGGTTAGACTAATGTTGGAGTTCTCCTCTGTAGTGTGGTCTCCATACTTATCGGTCGACGTTTCCTTCCTAGAGAGGGTCCAAAACAGATTTCTAAAGTATGCCGCTTTTAGAACGGGTACGTTTTCAGTTTATCCTTTCTCCGCCAGTCGAATGCGGGAACGCCTTGGACTATCCTCCTTGAGGACGAAAAGATTTCATGCGGATGTGATATTCATTGCTAAGCTCTTTCAGGGTCTTCTGTACTCCCCAGACTTGTTTTCACAATTCAACATACATGTTCCATCTCGACCCATCCGAAGGTTTGATTCAATCAAGAACCAATTATTGTTTTCATTCCCCGGTTTCGAGATTAATGCGAAACGCTAATGTCGTCGACTCATTAGGAGTTGATATATTTCATGTATTTATTTCGAGGTTGAGGAGAGAATTGAAGTACCTGATAAGACTATGATATTTAAGATTAATTTTTATTTGTGTTTTATATTGTTTTTCTGTTTCATATTACACATATATTTGTACTTATACTTGCTTTACCTCTACATCTACTTTTTTCTTGTTATTCTACTAAGATTTTAATATTTTGCGTTTTATTTTACATACAAAGGTTATGTACAGTTAATTAATCAATAACTAAATGAAATGTACTGAAAAATTGGACTGATCGAATGGGGTACTGCCAAGTGAGCCGTGGTGGACATTTGACCGAAATAATTTTTCACAAATATTGTCATGAATTATGCTTTCAAATAAATGTTTGATCATTGAAATCTATCGAGCAGTTCTTTTTTATAGTCTTTTAAATTAGAAATTTTTCGTGGGACACTGTTTATGTAATAGAATTAATATTTGAGTAAAAGCCACCATCTTTTATTGTTCCTGCTACCAAAGTTTAGATAATAGATATCTTATATCGTTTTCAAGGTAGAATTAGCTTTTAATTAAACTTTTTTTTATTTTCATCAAGCTTCAAGATTGACAGAACACCGAAACTGAATCAAATTCCTCAATTTTGCTTCTTGAATTCTAGCATTTATGATTAGCCGAACGTATCGCGTTCAGAAAAAAATTGTTTTATTTCAGACGTGACTAAAATTAAAAACAACAAACCTAAAAATCACCTTTACACCACGTATCAAGGGAGTGTTAAATCAGGGTGAAATACGTTATATAATTATAATGCACTTTCAACAACAATTTCCGACAAGAAAAATGTGAAAGTGTACACTTAACACTATAGTTTACAAAGTATAAGCAAGAATAACAAAACTGTGATAAACATAAACTGAAGAAAAACAATTGAGGACCTATTGATTCAAATCCACCTGCAATGCGTTTAATTAAAAATTATAATTTTTCTCACCAATCTTTGGAAGGCCCTGCTTTACTTCTGCTATACGTGGTGCTATCTACGCTTCTTTTGGCACTCGCGCTGGGTAATTCTATATGGGTGGGGTTACTGAAGCTGTTTGCTAAAGAATCCTCTGGTTCGAAGTAGTTAGCGTTGAGCGGGTTAGCGGTAATTCTCATTTCGGTACCAGAAGTGCAGTGTACTGTGGAGTTCCTATTTGAACTATCAACTGTTGAACGTCCAAGCCAAACCCAATCATGGGCATTCGTCACGGTTTCCCTCTTTCGGTGGTAATCTTTTTGTAAAACACTAGGTGATACTGGTGATGCTCTGATACCTTGAGTTACACTCTGATCTAGTTGTTTGTATTTAGATGCGTAAACAACGCAGGATATTACAAAAACCTGTAAAAATACGGTAAACTAAATCATGTATTTTTGGAAACTGTTCCTAAATTGAACGTACAGTTCAGTTTAGGAACACCTGTATAGAATAGAGGAAGCTCTCAAGTATGATAAATGAATAATATAGAACTTACTACAATGGCGCAACAAAACGCTGCCAGTATAACATACATGCTGATTTCAAGAGGATTCATATCATCATGTCTTCTCTTGTTGTTGCTCTTAGTTGAACTGTATTGCCGTGCTTGCACGTTAGGAATCTGGCTCATATCTTCTTGAAGAGAATTTCCTGGGAAAGCAGAGAACATATATGTTAATATCGAAATTCTCTCATTTAATTGTAGCCTCAGCATAATTTCCAATTAACTGTAATATATAATGAAGAGCTGTAAATGTCGAATTACCTTTCAGAATATCTTGGAGATCCTGGAACATTCCACCTTTAGAACCTCCAAACACTCCTCCATCGTTCTGCAGAATGTCTGGCCTGTGAGGTAAATCACTCGAGCTAAAATCTACGATAACGTTCGCTGATGCCTGAGCCAAAGGTCCAACACTCTTCACTTTAGACCTAGGTGACATCCGGCACTCCTCGGATAGAAGGAGCGTCACTTGAAGAAGATCACCATTACCTTCACCCACTGCAATGACTCGTGGGTGATGTGACGCTACCATAGGAGCAAAAGCGACAACTTCGGGGTCTGTACTATCTACCAGGAGGTGATAGTCACTATCTGCTATATCCCTTAGAGGTGTTTTGGTACCATCTGAAAATTCCAATTCGATGTCCAGCAATCCTTCCTGAAATTGGAATGTTTTAAAAGAAATTTCCTTCGGAAATTTGATATAGTTACCTGATATTGAGCTGTTAGTTTCCTAGTTACACTTGTTTCTGCAACATATCCATTCTCAATGGAACTATCCGGGGAGATATTCAACTGTAGTCCAGAAACAACTTCCACTGACAATTTGGAGATGCCGACTTTGTCATTTACTACTCGAATTTCTTTCGCTCCTATAACTCTTCCCGTTATTGGTGATAAAACCTAAAAAAACATTGACTTTTAAAGTTCTTTAGGGTGAAAGCCACAGTAATGTTTTTACAGATCAAAAACTCGTTTATTGAAATGGTTGAAATGGTGTATTTGTTATATTTCAAATTGAATTAAAGTTTTTAAATCAATAGTCAATTATTGAAAGGAATACAGAGTTGCCCTCGAGAGCACCGAATAAAATTAGGAGAATTGAGGAAAAAGTGACGGTAGGACTTCACTCACTTGTACTTCTGTTCGTCCCATGCTTCGTCCTTGGAGTATTCTTCCATGTAAACTTGCAATCCTTAAGTCACTTACTCTTAAAAGAGGAAGTACTAAGTCTGTAACCCTTAGCCAAGTACGTCTATTGATTAGATAGCTCACTCTCCCAGACTCGTGGTCCACAGCCATGAAATGGGCATAAACATCTACTGGAGTTTGCTGATACCTCAACCTACAGAATGGTTTGTCCACAATGTTTCCCAAATCTTCACCGATACTGCTAGTGCTCGACCAAGAAGTTCCGTATGATCTCTTCTTCCTCCTAGTTTTCACATTACTGTAAACAGAAATAATTAAAAACTAACTGTTCATAAGCATCGTACTTGCAAGAAATATACAGGGTGAACCACGACGAACTGCATCGATCGATATCTCAGAAACTGAATGTAGGAAAAATTTGAAATTTTGGGAACTTGCCAGATGTCTTGGGACCTACAGAGCTAAAATATTTTCATCTATTGGGCACTTCCGGTGATACCGGACATAGACCCTAAGTCGCTTATTTTAAATGGGATATCCTATATATTATTACATTTTTGGATTTTACTTAACATTCTAGGCAGATTTCATGTATCATGTCCTATCCCTAAGTCAGAGCGTTTTTGACATATTCAGCCCTAATTTAATTATCAATTGTTCCTATAAGGAAGCCCTTTTTACTTACTTTGGGTTAGATGTTTTTTTGAAAAGGACCTACTTCAAAAGATTTTGTATAATACTTGGACAAATAATCATACAGAGTGTTCAAAAAAAAAAAGATCTAAAATGAGATTGAGAAAACTGACAAAACTCGATTTTTTCAAATGGAAACCCCCCATTTTTATTATTTTGTAGCATTGATCATCAAAAATGAAGGTAACTTTGTATGAGGTTATCTATACCTAAAATTTGAAGTTTTCGAAATATTGCCAATTTAATATTTTTCTATGGCGGTTTTGCATTTAATTTGTAAACAATTAGATCTAGGATAGTCACGTTTATATTTGACATTTCAAATAATCGTAATGCCAGCCCGGTTAAATTATACAAACGAGGATTATTTAAACTTATGTATTATTTATGGACAATGTGAAAAAGTTATTTCAAGAACCTGTGATACATTTGCTACCCGATATCCTCATAAACAAAAACCATCACCAAATACTGTTAAACGAATTATAGAAAACTCCAAGAATTTTGGATGCGTAAAGGCAAAAATGTACGAAAGGAAACCAGTTGTTGACAATGAAAATATTGAAATAGCAATTTTGGGATATTTTGAAGCATATCCAACAAAATCTTCAAGGCAAGTAGTATTAGAATCAAGATTATCTCAATCGTCAGTTCTAAGAATTTTACATAAACACAAATATCATCCCTATACAATTTCATTAGTGCAGCATTTGAATGAAACTGATTTCCCAAGAAGAATGGAATTCTGTGAATTCATAATACTTCGTTCACAAGAAGATTTTTCTTTTTTGGATAATATCATTTGGACCGACGAAGCCAAATTTACAAAGAATGGTGTTTTTAATCGACGTAATTGCCATCATTGGAGTGATAGAAATGTACACCCATTTAGGGAACACAATTTTCAAGAATCCTGGCAATTTAACGTTTATTGTGCAGTAAGAAATGACGGCATTGTTTGCTTACAATTTTATCAAGAGAACTTGAATGGTAAGTTAGGTCTTTTTGAATAGTTCTAATATAAAACACATATTTCAACTTATGAGAGACCGATACCCCAACATCTTGCGGAATTTTGAAGTTGACTATTTAGACAACTTGCCCCTGGCTGAACTTCGAAAACTTTTCTACCAACATGATGGAGCACCTCCACATAATGCTCATTTGGTCAATAATTATCTGGAAAACTTATTTTACGATCAAAGGATAGCCAACAATGGACCAAATCTTTGGCCACCTCGCTCCCCGGACCTATCAGTGCTCGATTTTTATGTATGGGGAACAGTGAAAAATAACGTGTATAAAACATCAGTGACCACCATGGAAGACTGCATGAGACGTGTTAGAACAGCATTTGAAGACCTGGACCCCCCATCAATAAGAAAAGCCACCCATGAACAATTGCTGCTGAGATGCGAAAAATGTTTAGAAGTTCAAGGACACCAATTTGAATATTTACTTAAATAATTTTTTAAGCCTGATTCAAATGCTACTTGAAATGTCAAATATAAACGTAGCTATCCTAGATCTAATTGTTTACACATTAAATGCAAAACAGCCATAGAAAAATATTAAATTGGCAATATTTCGAAAACCTCAAATTTTAGGTATAGATAACCTCATACAAAGTTACCTTGATTTTTGACGATTAATGCTACAAAATAATAAAAATGGGGGGTTTCCATTTGAAAAAATCGAGTTTTGTCAGTTTTCTCAATCTCATTCTAGATCTTTTTTTTTGACACTGTGCATGATTATTCGCTGGTTTGTTCGTTTTATTGACGAGACCACTGAGTGAATGAATAAGCGACAAGATTTTGGTACGAGTGTATCTGATATGCCACCGTATATGTCAGATGCCTGCAAGATTTGATTTCTTTCTCTCGTTGCGATTTCAATCGATTATACGTGGCGAATTGATATTTTCTTAAATCCTTATTTCTTATTTCTCTTTACTTACTTTGAGTAAATGAAAACCTTAAAATATGGGGTAACTTATTACAACGTTTTCCGCATCGGCGGTACTGTTTGTATTCGTGTTCTGTTACGTTGAAAGATAATTTTCCGAGTTAGTTTTAAATAAATTTGGGTAAATATTTTCTTGGTCAAACATGTCTAGTACTGATATCACAAGAAGTGGTTCCCCTTGTTCTGCTTCCCTGTTTCCTCCATTTCATATTAACACTGCTAATACTCTCTTACTTGCTTCAGATCTTGTTTTTCACATACCTTGGATGGTTATCTGGAACACGCCAGGACTTGATCTGCGACAGCTTGAAATCGGCAACTTGTAGATCCAGGGGAAACTCCGGCATCCAGACGGTGAAACTCGCCAAACCTCTGAAGGTTCCATATTTCACTGTCACTGAACCGTTCACCGAACCACGAGCTTCACTTCCATCAACATACACTGAGCTGCAAGATGAGGACACCTAAAAAGAATAGAGAGATTCTTGATTGATTTATTGTACTTGTTCTGTTGGTCTGTGCCATGCACTTACTAGGAGTGACACCTCAACACTCATAGTAGGTGAATTTTATTTATTTTAGTGTAAGTGTTGCAGCTTACTTTGTGTAATTTTTGCTGTACTCTATTTATAGTTGTCTTTAATCTTAGTATCTTAAACTTTGTACTAAATGAAAAAATAAATGAAACAAACCGAGTCACCGTAGTCATTATGGTCAATTTTATTTGATACATATATCCAAATTCCCACAAAACAGAGGTATCTTGTTTCCATCTGAGTAATTATGAAAAATTTAGGAAATTAACTGTAACTTTCAATGATTCTCCTATCGAACATAATTTCTATCCAAAATACTAAGGAGTTAAATTAGATTCATCTCTCAATTAAAAGGCTCATCTAAATGATCTGAGCCTAAAACTGAAAACTTGGAATAATATTGTTCAGAAATTAGCTGGATCATCTTGGGGTGCACTCCTCGCACAGCATCCCTAGCCCTAGTTTTTTTCTGCAGCTGACCATTGTTGCTCTGTTTGGTTTAATAGTGCACAAACACAAAAAATCGATGCACAATTGAATACATCCATGAGAATAATTACTGGCACCTTAAGATCTACACCGGTTCATTGGTTACCAGTCTAACATTGTCCCTCCCCATAATCGCAGACAGACTGCAGCTCTGAATTCTTGGAACAAATATCATATAGATATAATAAATATAAAGAATTGATGTATAATTGGTGAATAGAGATTGTTGGTCTTTCAATTGTTATACCATTTATTGCAAATACTAAGCTTTCGCAGTATTTGAACTGCTTCTTCAGAACATCTAAAAAAAAAGTACCAACTTAAAGAATCTGTAAGTTACATAATTTAAAGTTAAGGCTAGTTACAAAGACATGACTGCAAAATGGAATGAATAACTTACACAATGTTGGGTTCCTTTGAATTGAGGTTTAAAATGGTTTAACTGACATCCAACAAACTTCAGAACGTGATGAGAAGAGGATTTCTCTCTTTCACAAGTTTTGAAATTAAATTGACATAGTCATAATCATGACATTCATCATAACAATGTATGAATCATAGATATTTCAGAAATTTTTGAAGAATGCCAAATTTAACAGGTCAAGATCTGTTTTAATTAAATATGAATAGATGTTACTCAGGTTGTTGATGTCTGATCTTCTGTTCATTACTTTTTGGTCTTGAGAAATTCGTATCATTTCTAGAATTGTTCTTGATTTTTCTTTGTCACATTTGTCTAAGATAGCTACATTATCGATGTTCCAATTGATTTTGTGATCAGTTGTTATTACATGTTGCGAAAGTGCACATCTTGGTTTTCTCAATTTGCAGTCACTCTTGTGTGATGTGAGACGTCCTTTCAAATTTCTGGATGTTTCTCCTATATAACAGAGGTCGCAGTTTTGGCAGTTTATTTTGTAGACTAAATTTGTGGTCATTGATTTTTCCTGAAAAACTTGACGATTTTATTTGTTTGCAGGGAACCTATCGTCAAATACCAGATAATTTTGAAGCTCGTGTGGTATTCGGGGGATTATTTTTCTGTCCCAAATGTCGGCCAATAGAATTGCACCATGAGACGAAATGTACAGTTAACAAATAGGAATTTCATAATGAATAAAACAACATTTAATTAAGAATCAGGGTAGTGCAATTAAAAATACAATTGTTGTAAACATTGGTGCATGTTTTCTTCAAGTCAGAGTTATCGGTAATGGTCCCAGAAGAGGTAGATGGCATGAGGTTTATGCTGTTGATGGCATTTTCTGCAGTAGGCTCACTCCTTCGCAGTTTCTTGACAATTAATTCGTGGTGTTCCTGGTCGAGTTGGAGATACGGCTTGATGGAGTTACTGTTGGCATGTCCAGTTATTTTGATTATCTGCTGCTCTCCCAGGCCCGATTTGGCTAGATTGGAGACGGCTGTTGCACGACTGGAGTGATTGGTGATTTTTTGTTACCAAGGTCAAGCCCAGATTTTTGTGCTGACTCCTTAACCCACTTTGAAATCGTGTTTTGGCCTACTGGGGAATCCTTGTACCACCTAGCGCCTGGAACTTTATTCCAGAATGGATTTTGGGTCAGGAATAGTCTGTCGCTCTTGATATTGACATCTCTCTTCTCTCTCAATTTCTGGAACAGTCTCACTGGGCACTTGTCAGAGATTTCCCGATTCTCCACCAGCCACTTGCTGTCTGATAATTTTTTATCACCACCTTGTGTGGTCTTGCTGAAAATTGGATTGTATTCAATTCTCCCAGTTGTTTCCCCGTCATTTCGCTGTTCTGCCTTGAAGTGATGTATTGATGCTATGCTGCCCTCACCACCTCTCCAAGCCAATTCCACTAATATTATCATGAATAATTTTTTCTGGAGGCCATCAGTTTTTTGGATGTCAGTTGAACTATTTTAAAATCTCAATTCAAAGAAACCCAACATTGTGTAAGTTATTCATTCCATTTTGTAGTCATGTCTTTGTAACTAGCCTTAACTTTAATTTATTTAACTTACAGATTCTTTACGTATGTACTTTTTTTAGATGTTCTGAAGAAGCAGTTGAAATACTGCGAAAGCTAAGCATTTGCAATAAATGGTAAACTATTGAAAGACCAACAATCTCTATTCACCAATTATACATCAATTCTTTATAAACATTAATCAGAGATGAATATATATATATATTATTTGGGATAATTATTCCTCTACATAACATAATTATTGAATAAACTTTTTCTTGTAAGTAGTACTTCCATAAATTTGATGCCTCAATAAGTCCTGATGCGGACGAAACTTATGTTGCATTGAGAAATACGAACACTTTTTTTGCTAAAGTGAAATGAATTAATCACTTATCTTCCATTATTGCATCATAAAAACCTGTTGTTATGTAAAAGTATCTAGGTAAATCAATTTTTGAAACAACTTATATTTATTCCTATTATGCCACTCTATCCAAAAATAACTGGAAGGGACAGCAGTCTGCATCTAATTGAAGTATTTCAATTACCACAACTGAATATTTAATATAACTGATCTGGCCTTAAATAAATCTTATAGACCTCGTTTTTGGTCATTAGCCTTCCACCAAGTCTGATACAAGTGAAATACTTTTTCCAGTCCAAGATCTTTGGCTCATTCGCCAAATAACCTCGTGATAAGGAGAACTGCGTCGCGTATTCCGCATGATCTCCACGGAATTAGACGGAAATGAATTTTCCGGGAAGAAAAATAGCGAGTGGGGGAAGAATGCGGCAGAATTAGAGGAAACACGCGCGTCATAATTCTCGCTGAGTTTTCCTATTGCGGTTCTTTATCATTCGAAGTGCTTCTAGTCGTTTCATTTATCAGGGAACGAGTTGATTTCACCCACACGAAAACATCATTTTCGGAATATACGTCCCGAAAGACCGAATGTCGTGATGACAAAGAATAAGATGGTTTTCCTGGTTTGAGGAAACGAAGGGAAGTTAGATTAAAACAAAATTAGGAGGTATTGAATGAAGATTATGGAAACTGAACTGAATAGTCAAAGTGATCGAAATTTTAACAGATAGTTCAGTTTTTAGATTATCAGTAGTCATCAGTACTGCATAACTTAGTGAATAACAAAAAAGAAAAGAAATTCAGATCTTATATTGCAAGTGACAAAGTATTGGAAAAAAGTATGAAAATGTCGAGATATACCCCTGGTGGACCAGCTTATTCCTTAAACCAAAGAACATAAATTCAAGACTGAGCATTCCGAGTAACCATATTGAGGAATTGAGTATGTACCTAATTTCAAAGAACAGATTTGAATTTGTTCTCCACGTGATTATAAGTTAAGGCTCAACGTTTATATTTTATTTCATATTATATTAGTTGAAAGTAAATTCTTCAGACAACGGTCATATACAGGGTCTTTCACGTCTTACACATATTTATACGGGAAACTACTGAACGTATTTTCATGAAATTCAGCACTTATAAGTATTTCATGATGCTGATGAAATCTAAAATATTTTCAAGGCATGAGCACCTCCGGTTTTTCCGGAAATGACGTCAACTTCCGTTTTTCAAATTAGAACACCATTTTTTTATTGCAGAAATAGATTCCTTAGAAAATTTCAAGTTATTTTGATGTAATATTTTTCAGTTTTGGTTGGAAAATTCTCTCTGAGCGGGAAAATTCGAAAAAGAAATCGAAAATAGAGCTCCGCTGAAACAAGAATAACTTCGAGGTTTTTGGATGGAAAATTTTCATTTTTGGGATTTTTCAAGATGTAAGATTGACTTCAAATAATGCAAACATGTGTAGTGTTGTATCTTACCAGTTAAAGTCCCATCATAAATGTGAACATCGAGAATTGCATTATTTTTGATGGCGCAAGAAACATTGAAACTCCAGGTCTCTTGAAAGTTCCATTGTCTGAAGTGTGGTTGTTCTCTTCCTCCCAATAATGACTGATATGGCTATTGAAAGAACCATTCTTTGTGAATTTAGATTCATCTGTCCAAATTATACAGTCCAAAAAGTTTTCGTTCTCTTGAAATCGAATCATCATAGCTTCGCAAAACTCTATTCTCTTAACGAAATCAGTTTCCTTCAAATGCTGTACCTTATTGAATTTATATGGGTGCATTTAATGTTTTTTTTAATATTCTCCAAACACTCGATTGAGATAATCCCAGAGCATTCTCGGCATCTTTGAGAGAATTTTGAGGATTCACACGAAAATATCCAAGAACTGTAATTTCGTTTTTCTCATCTTCTCTACACTTTTTTTCTGTGTATAGTTTTCTTAACGAAAGATCCAACATTTCAAAAGTTTGTCATGGTTCTGTTAATGGAATCTCTCGTTGGTCTGGGTCGGTCAAGAAACCTCTCAATGAACAGTCTAATCATTCTATCTACAACTTTATTACATTCTCCATGAAGTAGAATGAGATTCAAATAATCTTCATTGGTAAAATTAGGCATAGTGATCGATTTTATAACTTAATAAGAATTATCACCAAATTAATAGTAAACACAAAATGCTACTGAATAAAGAGGAATTTGGCAGATGTAATTAATGATATCTATCATTAACAAAAAATAATGTAAAACATTGTAAGTTTTTGCATATGGTTCATAAGGAATTATTTATTTATCACTGGAGAGAAAACCGATGGCCGATTAGTTGAAATAAAGAGGTTTCCGATACAGATTCGAATCCAAATTCGCCATCTATTTAGGAACAACCTGTAACTTTTTTCTCTTGCATATTAGGGTAGTAAAATCTAAAACATGGTTTAAGTAACAGTTCCTGAAAATTTCATCTTTTTGGCGTGAAGGGAAAAGAAATAGCTGAAAATTCAAGACGAAAAACAGTTTTTGTGAATAACTCAGAAAATATCCACTTTAGGGCAAGGGTGTGATGCATACACTCACATTATTTTTTAACGTAGATTCAATATCTGCCATAAAAAAATGGGGTTCTAATTTGAAAAAATTGATTTTTCACGATTTTGTCATCCCTAACATCGAAAGCGATTTTTTCACCCCCTGTATCATGAATCGCGATTTCGACTTTTAAAGTGGATACATCAATCTTACATCTTGAAAAATCCCAAAAATGAAAATTTTCCATCCAAAAACCTCGAAGTTAATCTTGTTTCAGCGGAGCTCTATTTTCGATACTTTTTTCGAATTTTCCCGCTCAGAGAGAATTTTCCAACCAAAACTGAAAAATGTTACCTACATCAAAATAACTTGAAATTTTCTAAGGAATCTATTTCTGCAATAAAAAAAGGTGTTCTAATTTGAAAAACGGAAGTTGACGTCATTTCCGGGAAAACCGGAGGTGCTCATGCCTTGAAAATATTTTAGATTTCATCAGCATCGTGAAATACTTATAAGTGCTGAATTTCATGAAAATACGTTCAGTAGATTCCCGTATAAATATGGGTGAGGTTCCTCGTGAAAGACCCTGTATGTCATAACACAACCTGATGAATGTCGCTGCGTGAGCCGAAGTCAAATTTGATCAAAATATTTCATATAGTTAGATATCAAGTCAGTTTAAATACGACAAAAATAATCAAGTAAAATTATTCTCTCAAGATGTTGTCAAAAGAATCAAAATGGGGACCAGTGGAAATCAAAAGTGGATCATTGTTAAAAATTACAAGAATTTTTTCACCCAACTCGACCTACTCTACGCTCATGGATTGTCTACCTCATGTATCATCGCTAACTTCATGATGATATGTCAGTGACAGTGACAGATGAAAAAATCAGCTAAAAATATAACAAATCATGTCTGATTCTCTCGATTTTCATTGCTCGAGTTTCTTTTTCAATTCATTTTTCTCTTCAACTCCTCGTTACAATTGAACCTAGTGTGACTAGTGTTTTAAATTGCCTTTTTAAAGTCTTTTTCAAGACTTCTCCACGTTTATTTTACAATCAGACATTTTTTCTCTGCTCAAGACACCTATAATCCTCTCTTAAACTTGCAGTACAATTTTCTCAAATACATGAATTATTTTCTGCACGTGCAGTTGTGAAACTGCATGACTTTATTTGTCCTTCAACTATCTCGTTACTTTTTCACTCAAGTTACACTCCTTATTACATTCTCGACACCTCTAATTCATGTTATGATTCATATTTTTCATATTCTAAAATATTCTACGTAAAACCACGTGCCAATTTCAGCTATCTTTTTCATATCTGTTCTTTCGCATATCACCCCCCTACGTTAACACTGAATTCCTCAATTTACTGCCAGATTCACTTGTAATTTACTCATTTTCACTCACACAACTTTTAGACATGTTCATCTCTTTATGATTAGACTTCTCAGGCCTTATAAGATCATCATGGGATTCTGCAACCAGGATGTTCTCAATATTCCTTCAAGACTTCTCGATAAGAAATATAGTTACCAGAACCTTCGTTAGACCTGGTTGGAGAAATCACCTGATGGTTCTACATTGATATTGCACCTCGAATACTTAAGTATGAACTCTTACGTCTCCTTTTCCAACTTCTCAGTACTCATATTGCCTGATATCATTATTGTTCTCAAAGAATCATCGAATAAATCTCAAGGAGGTTATCCAGGGTGCGAAATAAGTATTATTAGATAAGAGTACAACTCACCTTCAGAACATTGTCGTCCTCTGAGTGACATGATGCTTGGAACGTCACGTCAGCGGCCTTCCCTGCTTGAGAAACTATGTATATTTTCATGGCTTGGGAAACCTGTCTTCCAGTCAAAACTGCTGTATTCAGAACCTCCCAGTTCTGAAAAAAAATATATCGTACAGCAAGTCGTATCATGTCGATGTGAAACTGTGCCTACTACTAGTTTTGTTATATATGTTAGAGAATAAAATGTTTAGTCCAATAAATAAACTCATATTGTTATGCTTGTAATTGTAGAATCTCTGGTGTAAGAATGGACTTTGATCTTCAATTCAAAATCTTACATCAGAATTGGGATTGAATCCACGTGAACGTATAAACGAAACTGTAGTGAATTATTTATTTTTTTAGATTGCTGTGAAATAGAAAATCAAACGAATTAACCGATTAAAAAAAGATGCACTGTAAAAAATAGTTCCTCATCTCAAACCATATTAATTTGTCTCAAGTACTCCGTACGTTTGAATACAGCCAAATGCATAAAGTACTTGACCCTACCGCCCTCTACGGTTGAGAATGGCGTTTACCCTAAATAAAAGTTTCTTGAGCTAAGAAACTGATTAGTTTCAACCAAGCTCAGAGTTATTGACTCAGGTGGTAAAAAAATTTGATCCAACGGTAATATTAATTAGTATGTAACTATTGATACTTTTCGTAGAATAAAAATTTTGGTTTCATGTAAATAAATATTACATTTCACTGAAACTCGATTTGTAGTTGATTTAAAGGATCTTAGTTGAATGGGTCGAGAATTCAGTCGATAAAAATGATAATATCTCTTTATGTCAAGTGAAAGTTTCTTGGGTTAAGAAACTGATTGATTTGAGCTAAATTGAAGGGTTTTTGACACTAGCAAAGGAATAATTTGATAAAACAAAAAAAAACATTTGTATGTAATCATTATTTTTCTTCACAGAACAATAATTTCTCTTTTATATTAATAAATACCGCAATACCGCGGCAGACCATGAATATTGTACGGAATGGGAAAGGCGTCTAGAGTTTCGTTGGAAGTTGCAGAGAGGGAGCGAGTATACCTCAAGCGCCAACCGTCTGCTTTTCCAAGACACGTCGTAAAGACAACAGTTCCCATCACGTCGGGGTCACCAATGTAAAATCGAAGGAATTTATCCCTACTTATACGTTTCGTCCCTGGCGCACACATTTGGACTCATCAGTATGGCTTGTGTGCGCCATGCCATAGACGCAGGGGTTAGAAGTTTTGAGGGAGCCGCTGGGAGTTGAACCCGGCACCTAGTACCTAGTCGGTGTGAAACTTGAGCGCAAACCTCTAGACCACCGAAGCGCTGTGAACTAAGCTATGCGTGGCTATATAGAGTGCCGCCAAGAGATCCCTATACACTCCCCTGCCGCTGACAGAGTGCGGCTACAAAAGCTATAGTCCAGGCAGTGGGTTATCATCTCATCCCTGTCATCATCCAATACCAGATCACCCGGTTCTCCACCAACACAAAGATATTTGGTTTGCTCTAAGTTGACATTTAAGCCCCACTTCTCGTATTCTTCAATTAGCTTGCGCATCATGTATTCCATGCCATCTTTATCACCGGATACAACAATATTGTGAGTAAAAAACGTTGGAACTGCAATTGAAATAAAGAATCGGATTCATACAATCAAAGGAATCTATTATGAAATGGGTATATCTGATAGTTTAATTATTCTGAAAGTTTGCCAAACGTTGAAAGGGAGAGCAATTGAATTTCAATGTAATTTGAAACTTTCAATGGATGTTTGGTGAACTTTTATAATTTCATTTTTGAACAAGAGACACCTGGAATTGACAGATCAAACTATTTAGTGAAAATATTCTTTGTGAGCTTTTCATTGGAACTTTACTTTGAATTTATTTGGCTATGATTTGAAAAATTCAGATATTAATAGTAGAAATTCCATTTACTCATCCAAACTCATTATCAACTTTAACGTAGAAAAGGATCCCTATGCACTTGCGACTGGAACTGGTAATGTCAAAAATAACATGAAAGCACTACAGAGATCTGGAAAACTAGCTGCAATTGTAAAGTTTTTCAAAAAGAGGAGATCAGCTAACTGTCGTATTGATGTTATTTTCTCAATATCAGATTTCAATGCAATTCTGAAAGAGTTAATTTGAAAGTTTAGGTCAATACTGAGATCATCTTTATATTCCTCGATCAAGACATTCACTGTCTTCGACATCTCAAGAGGAACCAATGGAATTTTAGCAGATTTACGCCTACAGCTTGCTTAGTATAGTCGTCATTTTTTTACGATTAGTTGAGATATCAGGAACCAATGGAATTTCAATAGGTTTACGCCTACTGCATCCGTATTCACAGTCGTCATTTATTTACGATTAGTTGAAATATCTGGAACCAATGGAATTTCAGGAGGTTCAACTGTTTGTAAAACTTGAATTTATTCTGTGAAAGTAACCTTAAATAACTGTGATAATGAGATCTCATTAAACAATATTTAAATTATTTGTACCTTGAATTGAAATATTTTCTGTTACCTTTTATGTTATGGTATTGATTTGACAATGTTTCAACTATTTGAGCTGTATCTAAAATTGGATTGTACAAATAATATTGATTGTAAATATGTAGCATCAAAGACCATTTGCTTAGATATCGCAAGGTGAGCATGAAGCGATGATGGTTTTTTTCTTGTTGGCTCATTTCTCCATTAAAAATATGTCACAGCATTGAGCCAGCGCATTAAACATAGCCATGCTTCACAAAATTGATTCAGATAAGCTATATGAGAAATTCTGACATGTAAGTTGAAAGATTTCAATCGTCAGTATGGAATTGTTAGAGATCAAAATGCTAAGTCCAATAAATAAGCTCAGATTGTAATGACAGTCTATGATTTTAGGATCTATCATCTAAGAATGGACAGACCGAAAAGAGGTTAGTTACCTACTTCTCAATAGCGCGGTTTCGTAGATAAACATCAAAGTCGATCTCTCAGTCAGTAAGGACAAAGTCTTATATTCATAATCTTGTATACATCATTTTATATTAATGGTATAATAAAAATCCCAAATAAAAGAAATATAAAAAATGCTAACCAACCTTCGGTTAGCGGTTCATTCCAGCGAACATAACAGTTGTTCGATAATATGCAAGTGCACGCAAGGGCGGGTTATGCTATCCAGTTTGTGAAACAATTTCACGGAAGAATGCCCTCGGAGATTCAGGCTTCCGTTCCCGTATACCATGTATATCGGGACGCCATCCGGGATAATTCGGAAATCCTCTCTCCGATCGAGAAAGGCGTCGCGACGTCCGTGGAGGGCGAGGGCTCGCAAACGCATTTTCATAATGCAAGAGCGGGTTATCGGGTCGCGGGATAGAACAGATGTGGGTGGAGAGTTTCGGATGTTTGAGGAAGTTCGCCGGGCTTAATGGAAGTCGGACGGATCTGAGTGGCAACATTGGCAGAGGAAATTGCCGTCGCCTGGACTATTTTTGTAAAAAGTCAGCTCAGCGAAATTTCAGAGTTCACTAATGATACTTTTATTTCGAAATTGGAAGAAATTAGCGACAGTATAAATCAAGATGGCTAAAATACTGGTGTATGCACTTCACATAACTTGAGCGGAAACATTATTCCAAATCTTGCGACTAGGGGACTGTGTATGTGTATGACGTGCTTAGCCTTCACCCCAGAGGGTTGAAATTTTAATACAAGATGTATAATCATCAACTTGATCATTCTTCAAAATTTCAACCCATTCGGGATTTTTTATCCGAAGTTATGAGGAAAAAACTTTCCTACCCCCTCCACCGCGTAGCCTTCACCCCATTGGGTTGAAATTTCAATATAAGCTATGTAATCATTAACTTAACAATGCTTCAAAATTTCAACCCGTTCGGAATTTTTTTACCGAAGTTATGACAAGAAAACCTTCCTCACCCCCTCCACCGTTTAGTCTTCATTCCATAGGGTTGAAATTTCAACACGAGATGAACAATTTTATGCTTGACCATGCTCTAAAATTTCAACCCGTTCGTAATTTTTGATCCAAAGTTATGAGAAGAAAAACCGATGTCACCCCCTCCATCATTTAGCCTTCACCCCAGAGGGTTGAAATTTTAATACAAGATGTATAATCATCAACTTAACCATTCTTCAAAATTTCAACTCATTCGGAATTTTTTATCCGAAGTTATGAGGAAAAAACTTTCGTACCCCCTCCAGTGCTTAGCCTTCACCCCAGAGGGTTGAAATTTCAATACAAGATGGATAAATATTTACTTAAACATGCTCTAAAATTTCAACCCATTCGGAATTTTTTATCCGGACTTATGAGAGAAAAGACTTTCTCACTCCCTCCACCGATTAGCCTTCACCCCATTGGGTTGAAATTTCAATACAAGATGGATAAATATTTACTTAAACATGCTCTAAAATTTCAACCCATTCGGAAATTTTTATCCGGACTTATGAGAGAAAAGACTTTTTCACCCTCTCCACCGATTAGCCTTCACCCCATTGGGTTGAAATTTCAATATAAGCTATGTAATCATTAACTTAACAATGCTTCAAAATTTCAACCCGTTCGGAATGTTTTTACCGAAGTTATGAGAAGAAAACATTCCTCACCGTCTCCACCGCTTAGCCTTCATTCCTTAGGGTTGAAATTTCAACACGAGATGAATAATTTTATGCTTGATCATGCTCTAAAATTTCAACACATTCGGAATTTTTGATCTGAAGTTATGAGAAGAAAAACCTATGTCACCCTCTCCATCACTTAGCCTTCACCCCAGAGGGTTGAAATTTTAATACAAGATGTATAATCATCAACTTGACCATTCTTCAAAATTTCAGCCCATTCGGAATTTTTTATCCGAAGTTATGAGAAAAAACCTTTCATACATCCTCCACCGCATAGCCGTCACCCCAGCAGTTTGAAATTTTAATACAAGATGTATAATTGTTTACTTAACCATTCCTAAAAATTTCAACCCATTCGGAATCTTTTATCCAGAGTTATGGAAAGAAAACCCCCTCCACTGCTTAGCCTTCAACCCAGAGGGTTGAAATTTCATCACAAGATGGATAAGTACCTACTTGATCATCCTTAAAAATTTCAACCCATTCGGAATTTTTTATCTGAAGTTATGAGGAAAAAACTTTCTTACCCCCTCCAGTGCTTAGCCTTCACCCCAGAGGGTTAAAATTTCAATACAAGATGGATAAGTATTTCCTTAAATATGCTCTAAAATTTCAACCCGTTCGGAATTTTTTTACCGAAGTTATGAGAAGAAAACATTCCGCACCCCATCCACCTCTTAGCCTTCATTCCATAGGGTTGAAATTTCAACACGAGATGAACAATTTTATGCTTGACCATGCTCTAAAATTTCAACCCATTCGGAATTTTTAATCCGAAGTTATGAGAAGAAAAACCCCCTCCATCACTTAGCCTTCACCCCAGAGGGTTGAAATTTTAATACAAGATGTATAATCATCAACTTGACCATTCTTCAAAATTTCAACCCATTCGGAATTTTTTATCCGAAGTTATGAGAAAAAACTTTTCCTACCCCCTTCTCCGCTTAGCCGTCACCCCAGAGGGTTGAAATTTTAATACAAGATGTATAATTATTTACTTAACCATCCCTAATAATTTCAACCCATTCGGAATTTTTTATCCAGAGTTATGGAAAGAAAACCTCCTCCACCGCTTAGCCTTCACCCCAGAGGGTTGAAATTTCATCACAAGATGTATAAGTACCTACTTAATCACCCTTAGAAATTTCAACCCATTCGGAATTTTTTATCTGAAGTTATGAGGAAAAAACTTTCTTATCCCCTCCAGTGCTTAGCCTTCACCCCAGAGGGTTGAAATTTCAACACAATATAGATAATTGTATACTTAACCATTCCCTGTAATTTCAACCCATTCGGAATTTTTTGTTCCGAGTTATGTGAAAAAAACCTTACTCATCCCCTCCTCCACTTAGCCTTCACCCGAGAGGGTTGAGATTTTAATACAAGATATATAATCATCAACTCAACCATTCTTCAAAATTTCAACCCTTTCGGAATATTTTATCCGAAGTTATGAGAAAAAACCTTTCGTACCCCCTCCACCGCTTAGCCGTCACCCCAGAGGGTTGAAATTTTCATACAAGATGTATAATTATTTAGTTTACCATCCCTAAAAATTTCAACCCATTCGGAATTTTTTATCCAGAGTTATGGATAGAAATCCTCCTCCACTGCTTAGCCTTCACCCCAGAGGGTTGAAATTTCATCACAAGATGGATAAGTACCTACTTAATCACCCTTAAAAATTTCAACCCGTTCGGAATTTTTTATCCGAAGTTATAAGGAAAAAACTTTCTTACCGCTTCCAGTGCTTAGCCTTCACCCCAGAGGGTTGAAATTTCAACACAAGATAGATAATTGTATGCTTAACCATTCCCTGTAGTTTCAACCCATTCGGAATTTTTTATCCAGAGTTATAAGAAAAAAGCTTTTTTTACCCCCTGCCCTCTTAAGCCTTTCCTCCAGAGGGTTGAAATTTTTTTGGGTGTCCTATTTTTTGTCCCAAACAAAAATTTCCATTGCCGCTAATTATTTCGTTCCCCAGGCTTCATTGACTGGACTACAAATGTTAACATTATTCAGTTGAATCCATTGAACTAAAAATTGTTCATCGAACTCAATTAGATAAAAAGACACATATTCAACCTTGACATCTTTCGATTGTCTTTCTTTCCTGATAGCTAGGTCATAATGTCATCATCAATCCAAACAAACAAACCTCAATATAGATTCTAGATCAGTTCATTTCATCGGCATACAAGATGAAGATCGTATCCCTTTTAATCTTCATATTTTTATCATTTTTCAACGATGTCACCGGCCAATGTGACATGTCTTCACTAAACAAAATTGATGTGATCACCACTCGCAAGCATAAAAAACCAGAGAAACAACGCGACGTAGATTTCTACTTCCTGGATGAGTACAGAGTGATTTACATAACTAAAGCAAACGTTACAGAGCTTTGTGAAGGAATGGTCAAGTTTTTTTCTAATCTAGAAGAGCTTTATATCATTGGAGCTAACGTGTCAAAGATGGAAAAACAAGTATTTCAAGATAATCCAAAATTGAAGAAACTATCTCTTGCTGTTAATAAGCTTGGCACTTTAGAATCTGAATGCGTCAATCAAATAAAGACTCTGGAAGTCTTATATTTGACCAGCAACGAACTGTACAAAATTGATGCAGATGCATTCGACGGTATGAGCAGTTTGAAGAGGATCTACCTGAACAGAAATAAATTGAGAGCTCTGAATGGTATGTGGTTCAAAGGATGTCAAAACCTAACAGAGGTGGATTTGAGTCACAACTATATTGTAACCATACCCTCAAACGCATTCCTTAATATAGTGCCTGCACCTGATAATCATCCCTTGAGATACAGACTCAGTTACAATGAAATTGAATCCATTAGTTCCCAAGCTTTAGATAAGAGCAAAGACTTCTTGAATTTGTTGATGGATAATAACAAACTGAATGACCTACCAGTGGACGTTTTCAACAATCTCCAGATCAACAGCTTGGTTTTGAATTCGAACAGGATTGCTTGTCTCAGCATGGATATTTTGAAGGGGATCAGAACGAGCTTTATGTCTCTGCATTTGAACAATAATCCGATAGCGTGTGATTGTGCGGATAAGTTTGAAGAGTTTGTGAACGAAACAGAAATAGCGTTTTACTTCAGTACAACGTTTAATTGTAAGTTACTAAAACAGATCCCTGTTCTGAGTAATTAGATTCATTTCAAGAAACATATTTGAGCCATCAAAAGTAGAAAATGTTGTATAAGTTTGAGAATTTTTGTTGTTATTATTATTACTGTATGAAAAACTGATTTCCAGTTCGAAAGCGAGAGTACAACTGAAAATATTGTTCCATTACAGATTTAGTAAGTTATATTCGGGTTTCAAATTGGTTATAATTGAAACAATGAGAACCCCAATCCAAAGTGGAGAAATACTATTGGTATGTTATCACCAATAGAATCTTAACGTAATAATGTATTTATGAAAAATTAAATATTTTTATATAATATATAACTTTGAATGATTTCTATGAGACATATGTTAAAGTACCCAATTGAGACTTACGATAACAACTCAGATATCATCATTGCCGAAAATCTGAAAGCATACAGGGTGTCTCAAGTTCGAGTGTCTATCAGATGTTTCTGGAGAACTAGACATATTTGAAATCTGAAAATTGGGATTATGATATTGTTCGAAGTTCTCTACAGAATTTCGTAATTAGAATAACGGTTCATTTTGTTAAATAGAGAAATGAAGATAACGAATAACAATAATACCTGATACTTGTGAATTATTAACAGATAATTCATCTTCTATGGGTACAGAGTGTTCCCATGGTTTCAAAAGAATATCCATTGAATTTTTTTAGATGCAATCAATTTGACTCTACGTACACCAGAAATCCAGAAAATCTAAAATAACTCAGAAATTATTGAATTAAGGAGCATAATCATGTGAGAAAACTATCATTATTTTTGATCGCAGAATCCAACACAATTATAAAAAAATAGGGTTCTAATTTGAAAAACAGAAGTTATGGCCAATTTAAGATCACAATTTTCAACACAAAATTTGAAACACGCTGTGACGATATTTTTGATATACAAAAGATGCATGACCTTTTCACATCCTTCCTCTTCGATGTTGTAAAAACGGTTTACGCTCAGAATATTTAAAATAAGAATAATGAATATATTACTGACTGAACATATTTGACTTTTTTTCCAGTTTTTTTAAATATTTTGAAAACTATTCGATTTAATACAATGGTTTTAACAGAAATGTATTCACTATTGAATACTCGATCATACCAGGAATAGAAAACTTGAAAACAAATTTTTTTGTCGAATTTATTTTCACTCCCTGTATAAAGTTTTTGGGCTTCGAAAATATTTTAGCTTTGTAGGGAACTTCGAACAATATCATAATCCCACTTTTCAGATTTTAAATATGTCTAGTTTTCCAGAAACGTCTAATTGGTCCTCGAACTTGAGACACCCTGTATATTTTGTATGTTTTTGTTGCAAATAACTTGTACTATCACCTACTGAAGTTTGGCACCTATTAAAGTATACAGCGATATATAGCGATAATTTTACAGACCCAAATCAGTCTCCACATGTTCAGTTCATCAAACTGACATATCGTTAAACTGTTCCTCGAAGATACCAACGGAAAAAAGTCGAACAAAAACTTTCGCCGAAATTTCCTATCCCTAATTTGCAAACTTAGAAGCACTTAACATGTCATGTTACAAGTTTCGAACGACTTTGAAGGCGCTGTCCTTGCTTCGAACGAGTTGGGGTTTGCCATATACCAACATGATGCAGCGAATGTAGAACAAAGTTGAGGAAACCGCATTATGCTCTGAGTGCCATGCAACTATCGAAAATTATGAGCAGCAGAGTTCCCACAAAGAGAAAAATAAGTGAATCTCCATTGTTAAAAACTATTTCACATAATCCGCCAGCACTTGAGACTCATTGAAGCGACTAGAGTAGAAAGGGATGGTAAAATTTAAGAAAAGAACTGACTTGAGCTCTTGCCCGTTTGTTCTAGAGTCATTTCCCGTACTCTGAAATAGTGTGATACTATACAACCACCACGATGAATGAACAAACCTATATCACAAATTTAAAACAATTACTAACAGCTTTACTTAAGAATTGTTCGAAGCTCAAATTCCCTTTTCCTAAAAACCAATCAAAATTGAGCATCGCTAATAAGGAAAACTGGAGTAGTTATTTTTAGTTAGAGGTATAGTTTTACCGCATGTGAGTGCTTTTCTCATGTATTATGTATTCCACCGTAAATGAACCATTTGAATTAATTATCTACCAACTGAAACTGAATAAATGAATCCGACCGATGTAAATCAAATACGTATATGTGGAAGCATCGAGAATTGAAATTTTCGACGGACTTTTCGACATTTCCGATTTCTATAAAATTAATAAGTCAGCTACTGGAGAACTGCAGTTCTCCAGGTATACAGGGTGTCTCAAGTTCGAGTGCCTATTAGACGTTTCTGGAGAACTAGACATATTTAAAATCTGAAAATTGGGATTATCATATTGTTCGAAGTTCTCTACAGAGCAAAAATATTTTCGAAGCCCAAAAACTTCCGGTTATACAGGGAGTGAAAATAAATTCGACGAAAAAATTTTTTTTTAAAGTTTTCCATTCCTGGTATGATCGAGTATGATCGAGATATAGTGAATACATTTCTGTTAAAACCATTGTATTAAATCGAATAGTTTTCAAAATATCTATAAAAAACTGGAAAAAAAGTCAAATATGTTCAGTCAGTAATATGTTCATTAATCTTATTTTAAATATTCTGAGTGTAAACCAGTTTTACAACATCGAAGAGGGAGGATGTGAAAAGGTCATGCATCTTTTGGATATCAAAAATATCATCACAGGGTGTTTCAAATTTTGTGTTGAAAATTGTGATCTTAAATTGGCCATAACTTGTGTTTTTCAAATTAGAACCCTATTTTTTTATAATTGTGTTGGATTCTGCGGTCAAAAATAATGATAATTTTCTTACATGATTATGCTCCTAAATTCAATAATTTCTGAGTTATTTGAGATTTTCTGGATTTTTGTAGTACGTAGAGTCAAATTCTTCGAATCTGATTCATAAGGATATTCTGTGAGCATAGAAGATAAATCATCCCATTCACAAGTGTCAGACAGGTCTTATTGTTAGTCGTTATGAAATTTTTTGATTTCACAAAATGAATCGTTGCTATTCTAATAATGAGATTTTGGATTTATTTCTTATATCGTATTTTTTCAATTGTATACGCAATACACATTCAAATGCACTTAATGATATGGTTTATTTCAAATCCATGGTGGATGACACAAAATGTTGAGTATCCAATGAGAAGTATGCCCATTTTTTTTTACAATTTCTGAAAAGATGTTTCAAACTTTCCAAATTTTGAAATGTAAGAGCCCCTAAAGAATAGAATAAAAGGACAGTTGATGAAATTAGTATTTTGACTTAGTAATATGATTGTTGAAATAAATGGAGGATAAATTGTAAAACAGCATATCAGACTAAAGGAAAGGGTACCGCAATAAACACTGATGAAGAGAAAACCACCTTGAATTTTTTTTTAGAATGAAAAATCATCGTAAGTATGTGGCAAACTACCGAGAAGTATCCCTTTCGGAACAGTGTTTACACAGTAAATCTGGCTTCATACCAAAATGAGTCACAAACAGCGAAAAAGTAGATAACTACTCGGTGCAGTGTTCATCGTTAGACGAGCAATAGAAAAGGTCCTTAAATTCAAATTGGTGATCCAAAATTGTATTTTCAAAGGCTTAAATGGTGGTAGCAGGATCAAAAAACGGGAAAAATGATACTATGTTAGTTCGGCGTCATTTCGGAAATATATTTTTCCATCATCAGGGTTCTACAAAAGAATATGAAGTATATAATGAAAAATTCCAAAAACAAACATGTAAATATATGTATATGTAGCGGCACTCTGTCAGCGGCAGGGTAGTGTATAGGGATCTCTTGGCGACACTCTATATAGCCACGCATAGCTTAATTCATAGCGCTCAAGTTTCACACCGACTAGTAACTAGGTGCCGGGTACAACTCCTGGCGGCTCCCTCAAACTTCTGACCCCTGAGTCTATGGCATGGCGCACACAAGCCAAACTGATGAGTCCAAATGTGTGCGCCAGGGACGAAACGCATAAGTAGGGATAACACTTTCGATCCTACATATAAAACAGCAGGAATGACAAACCAAAACAACATCTCATAATTACAGTCAAAAATGTATAACATCAAACAATTAAACATGGATACAGCTCAATAAGTGCAAACAACATAAACAATCAGCAACAATGTTGAAGGTTTCCGTGAAAAAAATGAAGATGTACTTACAGACTAAACAATTGTATCCTCCCAATATCCTCTATATAATATTGGGAGGATACAATTGTTTAGTCTGTAAGTACATCTTCATCTATATAATATTGGGAGGATACAATTGTTTAGTTTGTAAGTACGTCTTCATTTTTTTCACTTTTTGAGCTGTATCCATGTTTAATTGTCTGATGTTACACATTTTAGTCTGTAATTATGAGGTGTTGTCTTAGTTTGTCATTCCTGCTGTTTTATATATTTACATGTTTGTTTTTGGAATTTTTCATTATATGCTCCATATTCTTTTGTAGAGCCCTGAAGATGTAAAAATATATTTCCAAAATGTCGGCAAACTGACATAGTATCATTTTTACCGTTTTTTGATCCTGCTACCACCATTTAAACCTTCAAAAATAGAAAAGGTTCTTCTGTTTTATTAATCCGCTTATCTTTTCTTCATATGTGAAGGAGGTTTTCCACAGAATAAATCAAAAGCACAGTGGAATACACTGAAATTTTCTGAAGAGGATTGAAAAAAATTGAAAAGCACCGACGTGAGGTCAGGTGTCTTTTCCAGTATAATGAAACAGTATGATACATTTGACTCCATTAGTGAGTTGATTGGTCTGTAGGTCCACTCACAAGGATGGAAACGCGAAGGTTTGAATACGCGTGTTACGGGGTACATTTAAAAGCCTGTGTGTATGGCGTTCCGTCGTTTGAAATTTGATTGCGCAATCTGCTCGGTCGGAATAAAGCTAGAATTGGTTTTAGCGTGTGCAGTTAAAACCTACGGGGAAGAACGACAGTGTATGGGCAACAAGTCTCTGCATGGTTCAGTATTTTATATTATAATTATAGTAATATACTTCTCCTTAGTAACTGCACACGCCACAGCCTTCAACATAAGATCTTTTCTCGGCGTGATATTACGCTTGTCAACAAACAGAAGTGAAATATGAATGTACACGATTACTTTACAGCAAACCTGCAGAGGCTTAACTGCTAATTCTTCCTTCCTGGTGAGTGGGACCCTTCATAGAATAAACCCTGTGTCAAAAAATCGTCACTCACCTTACTAATGGGCACAACAGCTTGAATGTCATCTTTCTGGACCTGGAAGCGACTGGTTGATTTTTTGCCTTCTGTTCTGTGGGTTTCCGCACCATCTTGATCATCCTGGTGAGGTTCATATCGTGCTGTCCAAACGATTCTTGCCCCTTCTTTCAGATCTGTGGCTTCTTCGTTGACTTCTATTAGCCATGTGAACAATTCCACCACCCTAGAAATAATTGAACATTTCAGAATTTTCAAGAAATTACTTTGTTCATGTTCTAACACAGTGGCGAGAGACTGTTTCAAGGGAGGTATGCATCTACTTTCAAAATATCATTTTCATTGAAGTACTAATGTTGTCACAATAAATCGGTCTGATTATTCAAAAAGGAATTTATCATATTTAGATAGAAATAATGTCTCTGAATTATGTTTGAGGTAACAGAATATCTTATGAAAAAGTTAAATGTCCACGAAGATACTCCCCAACAGTGGGAAGATTCGACGATATCTAACATCAGAAGTGCTCTATTGTTTTCAACGAGGAAATGTAAGCAAAAGTTCAAAAACATTTTACGTCAGGGCATTCCCTAATTTTTCAGAACATCACGGAGCTATCTGTGTTTGAGTTCTTGGATCAATTAGCAAGTTGATCCACCCCATTTTCGACACAACTTGACGTTTTATTCAATTTCAAGGAAAAATGCAATTTAGCCATAAAAAATCTTTAATCTTGAAGCCAATCATTTTATAATAACGTTCCCCCACAGAACTCCCAATGGGACTCTCAACCGACGATCAAACAACCATGGCTCCGGCACTCCAGATTAATTTGATCGAAAAATGCGGAATCTCAGCATCCCTACAGTTCCCCGGCGTCTTTACGCCCGCCATAAATATTATCGGAGTTGAAGTCTCACGACTTGTCGGAGTTTGAGTTCGTACGCCGATCGGAAACATTTGTCGGAAACCTCGTGGCGAGGCTGGTTGGGAAATTTTGAGCGAGATTTAATCTTGTAGGATTAGGGGCATTATTGGAAGGCTGCAGAAATGGTCCAGAAGGACGTGTGAAACGGCTCGTTATATCGCTTAAATGAGGTTTTGATGGCTTCGGGCAGTTCAGAATGGCGAATGAGGATTAGAGCCTTCGCTTATATTGACGTTCGAATATTTTTCGCTGCGTTCGATTGAGTTTAAATTCATCTGATTGCTGATTTAGAACAACGCAGAAAGGTCCTTTCGTGACCCTGGAACAGTGCGATTAAGAAAAATACGACATTTATAATGTAAAAGAATCAACAAACATAATATCTCACCATAAATCCAGAAAATCTCAAATAACTCAAAAATTATTGAATTTAGGAGCATAATCATGTGAGAAAACTATCATTATTTTTCACCGCAGAATCCAACACAATTATAAAAAAAATAGGGTTCTAATTTGAAAAACAGAAGTTATCGCCAATTTATGATCACAATTTTCAACACAAAATTTGAAACACGCTGTGACGATATTTTTGATATACAAAAGATGCATAACCTTTTCACATCCTTCCTCTTCGATGTTGTAAAAACGGTTTACGCTCAGGATAATCAAAATAAGAATAATGAACATATTACTGACTGAACACAATTTTTTTTGGATATTTTGAAAACTATTCGATTTAATACAATGGTTTTAACAGAATTGTATTCACTATTGAATACTCGATCATACCAGGAATGTAAAACTTGAACAAAAAATTTTTCGTCGAATTTATTTTCACTCCCTGTATAACCGGAAGTTTTTGGGCTTCGAAAATATTTTAGCTCTGTAGAGAACTTCGAACAATATCATAAACCCAATTTTCAGATTTCAAATATGTCTAGTTCTCCAGAAACGTCTAATAGGCACTCGATTTTTTATTTTCATTTTCCTCTTTTCACTAGAGCCGCCGCTGGAACTCCATGACCTTCCCCATGTTCCTGTATCCGTGATTAATACAATATTACTAGGTAATGGCCCGCATACCCTGGAACCAATTGAAACCTCAGAACCTCAGAAATATCCTCGCTGCATATCTAGTCAGCAATTAAAGGATTTTGAAGTCTACTTTGAAATTTCATAAAAACTTATGCAGTCCGCTTGTTGGTAGTTAACGTGGTTAGCGGCCATTTTGAATTTACACTACACAGTCTTCAACCAACAACTTTCAGAATGTTCACTGTTTCTCACTTTCCCTTGTACTAAAGCACGAAAAATAATTGTCTTTTTTTTATTCTTTACTGAATAAAAGAGGTATCTGGGTCCATAACCTGATGTTTTTAAAGTGGAAGAAGTCTTCAATGTTTGTCTTTCCAACTCAAGAGAAAAAATAATTTGTAAGAACACCTTCAAACCACATCAATTGGCTGTACACATAATTTACATTCAGGAAAGATAAATACTCACTCTCCTCCAGGGTTTCCAGAAACTCCATCTGCATCCGGAGGTTCTCTCCTGACGAGGGTCACCGTCGCGCCTGTGTGCCTTGTATTTATGTCTACGGTCAGGTTCCAAGCTGAAGCATCCGATGCAGCTGTTGCTTCCAGTATCTTCAAGCCACTTTTCACTCTACCTCTGAAAAAAATATTTTTGGTTGGTATGTGTGGATTTATTTTTCATGATTTTCAGGTAGTATTTCGGGATCACTTTGTTGAGTGAAATTTGTATAATTTTCAAAAAACTACAGAGTGCTCTCAAAAAAAATTCGAATCTCGTGTGGCATTTGAAAAGATCATACAACAATATAAATTAAACGAAATAAAAAATAGTTTTTTATTAAAAAATAACCAGATAGAAGCATAACAACAAATTATTCATCTTTATTCTCAAAATAATAATTATTGATAGTACAATTATTATACGCATTACGAGTATTATTTTCGAATGATGAAGTAGATACTGATGTTGTTTCTTGAAGGACATTTTTTTCATTCCTTATGGCTGTGATTATTTTTTTGTGATGTTGTTGGTTCAGTTGGAGATACGGTTTCACTGACGCTGCAGAAAAATGGCCTGTTATCTTCATCAGCTGTACCTCGCCAATCCCTGCTTTGGCTAGTTGGCTGACAGCAGTAGCTCGATGCGAGTGGTTGGTTATCTTCGACTTGGTTGTGTTGATGCCAATGAGTTCTGCCGATTCTTTTGTCCATTTCGGTATCGTATTGGGACCGACTGAGGAGTTTTTGAACCATGAACCATATTTCCAATTCTTATGTGGAGTAAGGAATAGTCTTTAAGTGGTTATATTTGCAGTTCTTTTGGATTCAAGTAGCTTATATAACCTCACCGGGCAAATATCTTCTTCCATATTGGGAGTCAGCCAATTCGTTTCCGCACATTTATGGGCACCACATTGTCTTGTTTTAGAAAATATCGGATTGTTGGCAATTCGGCCAGTGGGATTATCATCGTTTTCAATTTCGAATTAAAAATGCGAAATAAGGCATGATGAAACCTCTCCTCCGCGCCAAGCAAGCTCCAATGCAGCAATAAAATAAAATTTTCTGTTCAAACCGTCTGGATTATCTTCTTTACATAAGTTGACCATCTTTTTGTGTTGCTCCAAAGACAGCGCCTTGGCACTAACTTTTCTTTTCTCAGGGACCACTTGCAAAATACGCCTCTTGGCATTTCGTACATCTCGCGCCGTTTTAAAAGCCACGTCTGTGAATGGATCGAACCTTACGCCTCATTCGGAATAAAATTTTTCCTGCAGCTGTTTGGCAGTATTATTCCACAAGGTTTTTACGACACTTTCGTTGTAGTCTGATCCATCTCTTTTCTTCATATTGAAAGCCCAGTCTAGTATAATATTATTGAGCTCTGACAAACTTGTTTTTTCATTTACAAGATATTTTCGGGCAGCACAGAATTCTTCAAATTGTTTCCAAATGTAGGATCTTGACTTCACTGTATTAAGCGGCACACTTTTCTTCACACTTTCCTCAATTGAAGTAATATTACGAATCCCAAAACGTTTCATTTTTATCTACTTTATGGTAAAATACGAAAATAAACTGACAGAACTGCCAAATGTGCTGTTGAAGTTATCGTTAACAACTGCTTGTTTATCGTAACCATGACGACCGCTACTTCCACCCACGACCAAAGCTATCCGGAAGTATTAATATTCCTATGCAAATTAGGCATTTGATAAAAACAAATTTCTAACAGTGTGAGGTTGAGTGTTTTCAGATACAGTTTGTTTCTATTGGTCCGTTTTCAAAAATTGAGCGATTTCATTGGACGATGTAGTATAGTGTTGAATGATCAAATATATTTGTTTCAAACCTACCCTTCAAAGTTCCAGAGAATAATGAAGTCGAAACCGTTAGTATGGAGCAGCTGGATAACCCACAACCCTTGAAAAACTCAAGTGGGCCTTATCGATTTCCTGTCATTACAAGTTCGTAAACAAAAATGAAGAATTACAAGAGTCAAATATAAGATTGATTGAACGTCTATAAAAGTTACTCTCAAGTTTCACAAAGGGTCTTCCTTAATGGACGATGAACATTGCGCGTTTTAAGTTTCAGAAGTTCCATCCGAGTTGGAGGCTGAAATAAATCTCCACGGAATTGAAAAAAATCTAGATCGTTTGGGAGAATTATTGGACCTTAAATGAGGCTTGGTAGATATTCGACGTCGTCTCTGATTAATTCTATGAAGTTCTTCCAAGAATGGTATTGAATGAAAATATGATTATTCATATGATAAATGCCCAATTTTTTATATAGGGAAATACTAATCAATAATTGGGGTTGAGAGTGGAAGTTTCGACTCATATCGGTCAATATTCATCAGAGAAAACTCTGAACCAACTCAGAAAACGAAAAAGGAGGGGTTTTTTTTTTGTGTTACAAAATGGCGAATGCCTCGGTGCCAATAATCGAGATAGAATAATATTGTCAGAGATTGATTGCCTCTATGCGGACATGCAATGTAAAATATGTTCAGGAGGAAAGAAAATTTTCGGAAAAATTGTATTGAAAATGTATATATCACATTCAAATAATAATAATAATGATAGTGAGGTACAGAAGAGGAGTGTTCCAGGGAGATTCACTAAGCCCGTTATTATTCTGTATAACACTCATGCCACTATCAATTGAGCTGAGAGCAAGCAAAATAGGATACAAGGCCGGTCCACCAGGTAGAAGGAACCACCTGATCTCCCATCTTATGTACGTGGACGACTTGAAACTCTACGCTCCTTCCAGGTCCACACTACAGCAACTATTGAATATCGTGTCCGACTACACCTCTGCAATAGGAATGTCATTCGGTTTGGACAAGTGTGCTGTTTTTCATCTGCGCAGGGGAAGGGACAAACCATGTCTTCCAGCAACGTCCACAATCGATGCAAGTCCTCGTCCAGTCTGATTGCCGCACCGCCCAGTTCCCCAATGGAAATTCGATGAAGAGCTGGAAGTCATCAGCAAACATACACATCTTGCACTGATATAAGAACTTCACAAATTGGCTGGTATACAAAATAAAAAGCAGAGGCCCCAGAACTGAACCCCGAGGAACCCCATTTAACACGTTCTTAGCTTTGGAAACTCCCACATCCAACTTCACGATTTGAGAACGTCCACTCAAGTAAGATTCAAAGAGGCGGCAATCTCCTCATCAACAAGCCTGAAATGAAACTCGTTCGAACTTATAGGATTTTTCTCATGAAAATCAATGATAGATGTGTCGGTATTGCCACCAGAAAAATTGGGAAAATAATCGCCGTAATAGCCCAAAATTGGGAGTCATTTTTGTCGTATGAATCTATAGAGGAAACGAGACTGTTTCAGTCTTTGAGATGTAGGTGGCGCGATTTCAGGAGAATACTTGGAAGTGCCTCACAATAATCTTTGAGTACTGGCAGCCCCCTTCGGGAGTTCAGTGCTACACTGTGCTGATGATAGGCAAAACACACAGAAACCGGTCCACAGTTGCACTTGGGCTATCGAAACGCTGGGATATCATACGTCAAACGTGACTAACCCGCATCACGGTAAGACAATTATTCCAAAAATTGTCGCTTGATAGGCACTCGAATTTTGAACACCTTGTGAAAGTGTTAAACATATTCTTACCTGATCACTATAGCTGTCATCAGCATTGACTTCTGTCTGTGGACAAACACTGGCACATGTATCCGGCTCATAGGAAATAATGGCGGGTGAGGAACCAACATAATTATATCATCAGTGAGTTTAACTTCCTCATAAGCATCTTTAGCTGGTACCAGATGAACTACTCCTATTGGTGTACTAGGTTGAATTTGAACTTCAGGATGGCAAGTACCATGTTCATCAGGTCTAGTCTCTAGCACCGAATACGACACCTGCATAATCCTAGGTGGAGTTTTTGTTGATTTACCTGTGAGAGTAAAATATATCTAACTAACATTAGGAGATGAATAAAAATTTTCAGTATTTGTTTGAGATTTTTGGGAATGGCTTCCAAATGATCTCGAAACGTACAGGGAGTAACTGAAAAATCTAGAATCGCATCGACACGGTACGTGAAGCTATTTTCTTCAAAACAGTCATATTAATCTAAGACAATACAATGATTGATAAATAATTTTTGGATAAATTGAGCAATTCAATTATTCTGTTGAAGCATAGTGGCGGATGCAAAATGGCGAACGCGCCAGGTCCACTCTAGTTATCGTAAGGTTCTGCGATATTCGGTCTTCCATTGCTGGCTTGTCCCACAATAAACGATTTTTGTTCGATAACGAGCTCCTTAGATTTTCAGTTTTGCATCTTGTAATAATATTCCAATAAGCACCCAGTACTTAAGCATATATTTTATATGATGTCTATAAAATAAACTGTATCGCAAAATTTTGAGAGAATTTTCGCAAACGTACATATTTAATTCAGAAAAAACTGCGAAAAATGCCATTCCGACAGAAAATGTTATATCAAAGTGGAAAATAAAAACGAACATCATAAATAATTAAAATATTTGAACACACAATGGAAATTATTTGAGTAATGTTCCCTCAGGCATCGATTATCTGTCATTCTTCATACAAGCTGTTCGTCAATTGATTGATTTATGACTAGTATATCGAAATTATATTACTGGGGTTTTCCGATGTAACATTTTTTATTTGACCTGCATATTGAAAAATTTGATATTCCATAGATCGTTCGACAGATTTTCGTACCCCAGGCCCACTCTGTCTATGATACATCCTCAATAATGTGTCAGATTTACATAGCAGATGAACCAAAAAGCTTTCGAAATTCATTAGGAATCAGACTACTAAAACTTATATCACTATAGAAATCTGATGAAAAGATTTCAGGCTGTCCAAGAAACAGTGGAAAAATTGAATGGCCTAGGTGTCCTTGAAAACGAACAAGATTCGAAACAAGATATCAACAGTATTGAAAGATGTATGCGAATTCAATAGCAATACATTTACGAATATTTTGATTAGGGAATGTTTATGTAATTCTCATTAAATAGTTGATTTGAAGTTCTCCACATACCAGGTGAAATGGAAATTCCTTGGCAGATTGTTTGAAAATCATTGGTGATCATGTTGAAAACTATTGTTTTTTTGACAGTTGCTCAGAAAAGTTGTTCGATTTGTGAGTCCTGAATCTAGAATATTTTTGATGGGACATTGCGTCACCTGAGTCATAGGAGAAGCTGCCACTGGTTAGAACTTTTTCGTCTTCACGAACTCCCACAGATATTGTTAACGAGAGAATAGAGTTAATCTATCAACCCTTTTCAGCTCTAAGCATTCGATAGCATTATCTCCAATAGCAGGTTCTCTACTTGTAATCATGTGTACAACAGTGGGTTATCTTATTCACTAAGTTCTGTAGATTTTCTTCGATATCAGTGACAACGAGTGTATCATCGGCTTATTTAATATTATTTAATTTACCTCATATATAACATTTCTTAAGTGGCATCAAAGAGAGCAACATTGAATCTTTCCTCTGGATAGAGCTTGAAAATCAAGAGTGACAGAATACTCACCTGCTGCACTCCTCGTTTGGTGCTAATTTCATCTGATAGTGGGTGTTCCACCAGGAATGTGTCTAGTGACAGTACAAATTGGCAATTATGCGAATATCTTCATAGCATATCCGTATAGATGATAAAAAAAGGAGTTTTTGACAACAAATTCGCACCACGGTAAAACCTCCTTCGGGAGTTCAGTGCTACACTGTGCTGATGATAGGCAAAACACCTAGAAACCGGTCCACAGTTGCACTTGGGCTCTCGAAACTCTGGGATATCATACGTCAAACGTGACTAACTCGCACCACGGTAAGACAATTTTTCCGAAAATTGTCTTTCCTGCTATACATTAATGTACTTGTCGCAGTTTATAACTTTTTTTGTAACTTCACTAGTCATTACCGATTCTTAAGCTAATTTATCAATATCTGATATATTTCCTCACCTGGTCTGCCGTTCTTATCAGGCGACGGTAGATTTGGCCAATAAGAAAAAGGCACAGTGATCTGGGCCAAACAGACTCCATCTTCACCATCTGGACTACAAGCAGCGTGAAGCGACGGTCGCTGATTCATTGAGGCGTGCAGCACGATACATACTTTCTGATGATGCCTATCCACCAAGACCTGGCGTCTGCTACCTGGATCAGTGCCTGTATGAAACAGAACTCGGAGTACTGGAGAATCACGTGGTATTTCTGTGCGAACTATGTGAGCGGATACATCTAGGTGGTGGGTGGTGAGGTCTTGAAGGTCTATCGTCGGCCCTGAAAGAAATGACCACCATGAATTTTATATCGGATTGAAAATATCTACAGGGTCTTTCACGAGGAACCTCACCCATATATATACGGGAAACTACTGAACGTATTTTCATGAAATTCAGCACTTATAAGTATTTCACGATGCTGATGAAATCTAAAATATTTTCAAGGCATGAGCACCTCCGGTTTTTCCGGAAATGACGTCAACTTCCGATGTTCAAGTTACAACACCATTTTTTTTATTGCAGAAATAGATTACTTAGAAAATTTCGAGTTATTTTGATGTAACATTTTTCAGTTTTGGTTGGAAAATTCTCTCTGAGCGGGAAAATTCGAAAAAAAAAATCGAAAATAGAGCTCCGCTGAAACAAGAATAACTTCGAGGTTTTTGGATGGAAAATTTTCATTTTTGGGATTTTTCAAGATGTAAGATTGATGTATCCACTTTAAAAATCGAAATTGCGATTCATGATACATGGGGTGAAAAAATCGCTTTCAAAGTTAGGGATGACAAAATCGTGAAAAATCAATTTTTTCAAATTAGAACCCCATTTTTTGATCCTCAAAATTCTCACAAAGATGCCGAGATTACTCTGGGATTATCTCAATCGAGTGTTTGGAGAATATTAAATAACATAAAATGCACCCATATAAATTCAATAGGGTACAGCATTTGAAGGAAACTGATTTCGAGTTTTGCGAAGCTATGATGATTCGATTTCAAGAGAATGAAAACTTTTTGGACTGTATAATTTGGACAGATGAATCTGAATTCACAATAAATGGTTCTTTCAATAGGCATAACAGTCATTATTGGGATGAAGAGAACAACCACCACTTCAGACAAGGGAACTTTCAAGAGACCTGGAGTTTCAATGTTTTTTGCGCCATCAAAAATAATGCAATTCTCGATGTTCACATTTATGATGGGACTTTAACTGGTAAGATAGAACACTGCACATGTTTGTATTATTTAAAGAATTTTCTCCCTTAGGAGATAGATATTCTGACATATTGACTCAAATAATTGAGCCGCTAGTACAGAACCATAATGACTTATGGTATCAACTAGATGGCGCGCCTCCACACAATTCACTCAATGTGTCAAATATCCTATACAGGCTATTTGAAGATCGATGGTTGGCGAACAATGGTCCACATCTTTGGCCACCACGTTCTCCCGATTTAAATCCTTTAGACTATTATGTTTAGGGTAGGATAGAAAACATTGTGTACTCAACTCCCCTGACTGATAAAGAGGACTGCATAGAACGATTGAGAAATGCGTTCAGGTTTGTTTAGATTTTTAGATTCATAGTTTTGAAACTCAATTTGGTTTTTATATTTTTGCAGATCTCTTCCACCCGATGAAATAAGAAGAGCAACGCACGAAGCATTCCTGAGATGTATAAATAAATATCTAGAAATTAACGGTTAAAACTTTGAGCATCTTCACTAGTTATAACTGCGAGAGTTTGCCATGGTTCTCCTAATAGTAACTTGAAGTCGATTTGAAGAAGGGGTGAAAAATATACAGCACGGTTCAAATAACAGTTCCTGAAAATTTCATCTTTTTGGCGTGAGGAGAAACGAAATAGCTGAAAATTCAAGACGAAAAACAGTTTTTTGTGAATAACCCAGAAAATATCCACTTTAGGGCAAGGGTGTGATGCATACACTAACATTATTTTTTAACGTAGATTCAATATCTGCCATAAAAAAATGGGGTTCTAATTTGAAAAAATTGATTTTTCTCGATTTTGTCATCCCTAACTTTGAAAGCGATTTTTTCACCCCCTGTATCATGAATCGTGATTTCGATTTTTAAAGTGGATACATCAATCTTACATCTTGAAAAATCCCAAAAATGAAAATTTTCCATCCAAAAACCTCGAAGTTATTCTTGTTTCAGCGGAGCTCTATTTTCGATTTTTTTTTTCGAATTTTCCTGCTCAGAGAGTTTTCCAACCAAAACTGAAAAATGTTACATCAAAATAACTTGAAATTTTCAGCTATCTATTTCTGCAATGAAAAAGGGAAGTTGACGTCATTTCCGGAAAAACCGGAGGTGCTCATGCCTTGAAAATATTTTAGATTTCATCACATCGTGAAATACTTATAAGTGATGAATTTCATGAAAATACGTTCAGTAGTTTCCTATATAAACATGGAAGAGTTTCCTCGTATAACGGGAATTCCAATGAGAGGTAATATTTTGAATAGATCTGAGCAGATTTCATGAGAGATCTTTAGATTTTGAAAAATTAAACTTTTGCAGCACGCAGTTCTACTAGTCAAATAAACCAGAACATGCACGCAAAATGAAAACAGCATAACATCATGAATTTTCATAGGATAAAAATGATAGTTGACGAATTGTACGATAAATCATCCAGTTGATGAACGTTCACAGTGAAACACATCATTTGACACCGGATCCCTCCTGAAAATAGAAATCCATTAATTATACCGAAATCGTTTTCCACAATTGCTACCCTCTGGCCGAAAACGTCAATTGTTCCCTGCGAGAGCCATGGCCACAGAAGGCCGATTAAATATTGCGAACACCATGGAAACATCTGTGCTCCATTGGGATAATTAGGAGGACCATCATGCAGTCAATTACGCCGGTGGCGAAAGTGAAATTAATGAACTGCTATTTCTGTCAACCGGGCGCTCTATGTTTTAATTATCCGGAATACCATTATACACTCTACCACCCTAACGAGATAACCATCGAAATTAGTATAACCGGGGATGTGTCTAAAATAAACATGTTTTCGATGGTCCAATTAGTACGGTGCAACTCCTGGTTACGAAACTGTTGACATTTGGTCGAGAATGTTAAAAAAATTGGACCTCTATATCAAGGGCTTCAAAAGTGGCACTATGACAATGAAAATGAAATAATCTGGAAAGAGATATACAGGGTGCTCGGCACATGGACCGTCAAATTTTTTTGGGGCGTTGGTAGGGTCATTTGCTACCTTTTCAGTCTTGGAACCTGGGTCTTTAGTATTACGGTTACGGAGGTATGATTTTTTTATTAGGTTTTTCTAAATTATCCAAAATGTACCCTTCGAAGCCCCATAACTTTTTTTGCGTGTGCTTTTTTGCATGCATTTTTTTATTGTATTAAGTCAACATGAGTGTGTGTTTAAAAAAAAACGTATTTATTGTTACAGATAACACCACAAAATTAACACGTGGGCCTTTCATTAAAAAAAATTTTGAAAGTATGGAAACATCTCCTCTTATTGAAATTTTAAAAAAGTTACAGCTATTACAAACTTTGTTTTATTTTAAAATGTTCTTTGGTTTATAACGTTGCTAACCATATGCTATTTACGTAAGTCTATAAAAAAATAATACTGCAAATAAGGTTTTAGTCAGAAGAGGGAAGAAAGTCGCACCTAAATAAAAGTACGGATTTCGACACAACACACAGCGAGCAAGGAAATTTTACCTGCCCGTTTTAGACGCGTGTGAATTATTATTGTTCGAAATTCAAACATAATCCTAAAAATATTCATATTCGATAACATGGCAAATTCCATTCAAATTATTAAACAATCAAAAGTGGATCACGCCGAGCGAGTCGCTGACCGACCGAAATCTGCTGGCTGGCTAGAAACAAGGGACCTGAAAATGTCCAAATATGGCAATGTTATTGTTATCGTCATTACTCAATTTAGTATATAAGATTAGTGTGTAATCAATAAAGATCATAAATAAATAATTCCTTATGAACCAACAGTTCTTGCATATTTTCGTGTGAATCCTCAAAATTCTCACAAAGATGCCGAAATTGCTCTGGGATTATCTCAATCGAGTGTTTGGAGAATATTAAATAACATAAAATGCACCCATATAAATTCAATAGGGTAAATTTGAAAATTTGAAGGAAACTGATTTCGTCAGAGTTTTTTGCGAAGCTATGATGATTCGATTTCAAGAGAATGAAAACTTTTTGGACTGTATAATTTGGACAGATGAATCTGAATTCACAATACAATGGTTCTTTCAATAGGCATAACAGTCATTATTGGGATGAAGAGAACAACCACCACTTCAGACAATGGAACTTTCAAGAGACCTGGAGTTTCAATGTTTTTTGCGCCATCAAAAATAATGCAATTCTCGATGTTCACATTTATGATGGGACTTTAACTGGTAAGATAGAACACTGCACATGTTTGTATTATTTAAAGAATTTTCTCCTTAGGAGATAGATATTCTGACATATTGACTCAAATAATTGAGCCGCTAGTACAGAACCATAATGACTTATGGTATCAACTAGATGGCGCGCCTCCACACAATTCACTCAATGTGTCAAATATCCTATACAGGCTATTTGAAGATCGATGGTTGGCGAACAATGGTCCACATCTTTGGCCACCACGTTCTCCCGATTTAAATCCTTTAGACTATTATGTTTTGGGTAGGATAAAAAACATTGTGTACTCAACTCCCTGACTGATAAAGAGGACTGCATAGAACGATTGAGAAATGCGTTCAGGTTTGTTTAGATTTTTAGATTCATAGTTTTGAAACTCAATTTGGTTTTATATTTTTGCAGATCTCTTCCACCCGATGAAATAAGAAGAGCAACGCACGAAGCATTCCTGAGATGTATAAATAAATATCTAGAAATTAACAGTTAAAACTTTGAGCATCTTCACTAGTTATAACTGCGAGAGTTTGCCATGGTTCTCCTAATAGTAACTTGAAGTCGATTTGAAGAAGGGGTGAAAAATATACAGCACGGTTCAAATAACAGTTCCTGAAAATTTCATCTTTTTGGCGTGAGGAGAAACGAAATAGCTGAAAATTCAAGACGAAAAACAGTTTTTTGTGAATAACCCAGAAAATATCCACTTTAGGGCAAGGGTGTGATGCATACACTAACATTATTTTTTAACGTAGATTCAATATCTGCCATAAAAAAATGGGGTTCTAATTTGAAAAAATTGATTTTTCTCGATTTTGTCATCCCTAACTTTGAAAGCGATTTTTCACCCCTGTATCATGAATCGTGATTCGATTTTTAAAGTGGATACATCAATCTTACATCTTGAAAAATCCCAAAAATGAAAATTTTCCATTCAAAAACCTCGAAGTTATTCTTGTTTCAGCGGAGCTCTATTTTCGATTTTTTTTTCGAATTTTCCCGCTCAGAGAGAGTTTTCCAACCAAAACTGAAAAATGTTACATCAAAATAACTTGAAATTTTCTAAGGAATCTATTTCTGCAATGAAAAAAGGGAAGTTGACGTCATTTCCGGAAAAACCGGAGGTGCTCATGCCTTGAAAATATTTTAGATTTCATCAGCATCGTGAAATACTTATAAGTGATGAATTTCATGAAAATACGTTCAGTAGTTTCCCATATAAACATGGAAGAGTTTCCTCGTATAACGGGAATTCCAATGAGAGGTAATATTTTGAATAGATCTGAGCAGATTTCAGATGAGAGATCTTTAGATTTTGAAAAATTAAACTTTTGCAGCACGCAGTTCTACTAGTCAAATAAACCAGAACATGCACGCAAAATGAAAACAGCATAACATCATGAATTTTCATAGGATAAAAATGATAGTTGACGAATTGTACGATAAATCATCCAGTTGATGAACGTTCACAGTGAAACACATCATTTGACACCGGATCCCTCCTGAAAATAGAAATCCATTAATTATACCGAAATCGTTTTCCACAATTGCTACCCTCTGGCCGAAAACGTCAATTGTTCCCCTGCGAGAGCCATGGCCACAGAAGGCCGATTAAATATTGCGAACACCATGGAAACATCTGTGCTCCATTGGGATAATTAGGAGGACCATCATGCAGTCAATTACGCCGGTGGCGAAAGTGAAATTAATGAACTGCTATTTCTGTCAACCGGGCGCTCTATGTTTTAATTATCCGGAATACCATTATACACTCTACCACCCTAACGAGATAACCATCGAAATTAGTATAACCGGGGATGTGTCTAAAATAAACATGTTTTCGATGGTCCAATTAGTACAGTGCAACTCCTGGTTACAAAACTGTTGACATTTGGTCGAGAATGTTAAAAAATTGGACCTCTTTATCAAGGGCTTCCAAAGTGGCACTATGACAATGAAAATGAAATAATCTGGAAAGAGATATACAGGGTGCTCGGCACATGGACCGTCAAAATTTTTTGAGGCGTTGGTAGGGTCATTTGCTACCTTTTCAGTCTTGGAACCTGGGTCCTTAGTATTACGGTTACGGAGGTATGATTTTTTAGATTTTTCTAAATTACCCAAAATGTACCCTTCGAAGCCCCATAACTTTTTTTGCGTGTGCTTTTACATGCATTTTTTTATTGTATTAAGTCAACATGAGTGTGTGTTTAAAAAAAACGTATTTATTGTTACAGATAACACCACAAAATTAACACGTGGGCCTTTCATTAAAAAAAAATTTTGAAAGTATGGAAACATCTCCACTCCTATTGAAATTTTAAAAAAAGTTACAGCTATTACAAACTTTGTTTTATTTTAAAATGTTCTTTGGTTTATAACGTTGCTAACCATATGCTATTTACGTAAGTCTATAAAAAAAATAATACTGCAAATAAGGTTTTAGTCAGAAGAGGGAAGAAAGTCGCACCTAAATAAAAGTACGGATTTCGACACAACACAGCGAGCAAGGAAATTTTACCTGCCCGTTTTAGACGCGTGTGAATTATTATTGTTCGAAATTCAAACATAATCCTAAAAAATATTCATATTCGATAACATGGCAAATTCCATTCAAATTATTAAACAATCAAAAGTGGATCACGCCGAGCGAGTCGCTGACCGACCGAAATCTGCTGGCTGGCTAGAAACAAGGGACCTAGAAAATGTCCAAATATGGCAATGTTATTGTTATCGTCATTACTCAATTTAGTATATAAGATTAGTGTGTAATCAATAAAGATCATTCACCATTAGTTTGATCAATAAACCTCTTCGGCAACTGTGGAGTTAAGACATCCCTTGAACGTTCTGAGTCTGGTCGTTCAGTTGCCTAAAACTTCAAGCAAGTGTTGTTTCAATTCAAAGAAACAACAATTATTACTATTTCTGTCCTTAGGTTGGATTGGGTTAGTCGCCGCTGACTTGACCCTACCGTCATTCGAGATTTAACTGTTTCTGCTTTGGAAGTGTCTATGCCGCGTTGTTCAGTTTTTTAAATTTCTATTTTTTTGTTTTGTTACTTTTATCGACTTTTTGCTACTGTTGTTTTAATTTTGGTTGTTGATATGCCTAATTTCACCAACTCTGAGTATGCTGATATGGCGACGGCATATGACAAGGCCGATGGTGTTGCTCGTGCAGCTCAAAGGATTTATCAAGCCAAATTTCCTGATTACCCCACCACGAAACATTCTCGACGACTTATCGACGATTAAGAGAGACTGGAAACATAAATTTTCAAGAGCCTCGGGTCAATGTGAGGCAACACCATGTAGCAGTTGACTATCAAATACTTCAAGTCTTTGAAGAAGAACCAACTACAAGCATTCGTGTCGTTGCTCTTTGAGTTTCCAGTCTCTCTTAATCGTCGATAAGTCGTCGAGAATGTTTCGTGGTGGGGTAATCTTCTATCAGGAAATTTGGCTTGATAAATCCTTTGAGCTGCACGAGCAACACCTTCGGCCTTGCCATATGCCATCACCATATCAGCATACTCAGCGTTGGTGCAATTAGGCATATCAACAACCAAAATTAAAACAACAGTAGCAAAAAGTCGTTAAAAGTAACAAAAAAATACAAATTTAAAAAACAGAACAACGTGGCACAGACACTTCCAACAGCAGAGACAGTTAAATCTCGAATGACGGTAGGGTCAAGTCAGCGGCGACTAACCCAATCCAACCTAAGGACAGAAATAGTAATGATAATTCACACGCGTCTAAAACGGGCAGGTAAAATTTCCTTGCTTGCTGTGTTGAGTCGAAATCCGTACTTTTATTTAGGTGCGACTTTCTTCACTCTTCTGACTAAAACCTTATTTGCAGTATTATTTTTTTATTGACTCACGTAAATAGCATATGGTTAGCAACGTTATAAACCAAAGAATATTTTAAAATAAAACTAAGTTTGTAATAGCTGTAGCTTTTTTTTAAATTTCAATAGGAGTGGAGATGTTTTCATACTTTCATAATTTTTTTTAATGAAAGGCTCACGTGTTAATTTTATGGTGTTATCTGTAACAATAAATACGTTTTTTTTTAAACACACACTCATGTAGACTTAATACAATAAAAAAAATGCATGTAAAAGTACACGCAAAAAAAGTTATGGGGCTTCGAAGGGTACATTTTGGGTAATTTAGAAAAACCTAATAAAAAATCATACCTCCGTAACCGTAATACTAAGGACCCAGGTTCCAAGACTGAAAAGGTAGCAAATGGAGAGTGGAGAAATTGCAGTTAACTACCAACGCCCCAAAAAATTTGACGGTCCATATGCCGTACACCCTGTATTGAGAGGAACACTCAAAATGTATGTCAATGTAAAATTAAAATGGGGAAATTGCTGAAATTGGAAAACACGTTCTAGTTCACTACTCAGATGAACCCGGCCAGAAAGGGTGCCCGGTCTGAATAACACTCCAAAGATGCAACCGCAATCAAGTTTTTACATCCTCTCTTCTCCCATATTACCATCGAAAAGACACTTAACGAGCCGGATCTTCACCCAAAACCCGTTCAACATATCAGACGACCCGATAACTGAGAACGTCCACGAATTAACAACTACTCTCGTAAGTTTCATTTGCAATTTTAATGTGAACCGAAACTGCATAAATATTCAGAACATTTCACCTAGCACTCGGAGCTTCGAAAAGTCCAATTAATACTGAACGAGAACTTTTTCAGAGTTTATTTCGGAAACCCAACGATTAAAAGGCGTAGCTTTCATTAAATTCCCGAAATTTGAATAAAGACCAGGCACGAATCTGATGGCGTTGATTGCCAAATCAGGAATACGAAACTCAGAAGGAGAAGACTGAATAACAGGGCGGGTGATGAAAGCTTCCGGCCGACCAGCTGCAAACCCGGCTTTCCACCATGATGCGGCAATAATTGTTTAATTCATCAAGCGAAAAAACGGATCAGTTGAAAATATAACACATTTTTTCTGTTCATTTTTATCACCCTAAAAGAAATCCAATTGGTGTATCAGTTTTGTAGTCTGACATGGCGTCGAAATAAGCCTCATGAATTGTTTCGGGGAATATTATTTGACGTATGTTTGAGGCTTGAACGGGCAACGCCCTAAGAGGGTGCACTTCATCACCTCAAAAGGGGTTGAGTGAGACTTCAGTTTATGAAAAACACAATTCGATCAACCATTTTTGTTGATTATTTTTCCGACCCAAATATAGACCAATAGAATTGCACTATTCGACGTCACGTGGTATAACCTACATGGTATTATACTGATAATTTTTGAAAATTTTCTCTGGTAGTTGCTATATATAAGCAAAACATGATCCAGTCAAATTAAGCACACGTCAAACTGACAGGTTGAATTCAATTGTGAAAATTGGAGATTTTGCATGAAAATGAGTCGATTTGGAGTTTGTTCTCTGTCCACCATCGATAAAAAGTCAAAGAAAATGTTCCCATTAATACGGAGAAGGCAAAAAAACAGTTTGGAACCAATTTACTACTTTTTGTACTGAGAGGGAATACACATTGAGTGCTGAAACGAGTGAAGCGCAATTGGCAAACATTATGAAAGATTACGCTTACAATATGAAGAAAATGAATGGAGAAGACTATAAGGAAGGTACAATAAAAACAATATGGAATCAGACTGCCAAATTACTTCAAGAAAAATATTTGAACGATTTCGACATCAAAATCAACCCATTTTCGGATGCTGCATTCAAGACCGCTCGAGGAGCTGGTGATGCCAAGCGTAAGGTTTTACAATCTATTCCGGAAAAACGGAGGCAAGTGCAGCAGCGTTGGAGGAAAAAGATTGGGATGCATTGACCACTGTTTGGGACGAGGAAACTCCTGATGGCCTCCAGAAAAATTATTCATGATAATATCAGTGGAATTGGCTTGGAGAGGTGGTGAGGGCAGCATGGCGTCAATACATCACTTCAAGGCAGAACAGCGAAATGACGGGGAAACAACTGGGAGAATTGAATACAATCCAATTTTCAGCAAGACCACACAAGGTGGTGATAAAAAATTATCAGACAGCAAGTGGCTGGTGGAGAATCAGGAAATCCCTGACAAGTGCCCAGTGAGACTGTTCCAGAAATTGAGAGAGAAGAGAGATGTCAATATCAAGAGCGACAGACTATTCCTGACCCAAAATCCATTCTGGAATAAAGTTCCAGGCGCTAGGTGGTACAAGGATTCCCCAGTAGGCCAAACCACGATTTCAAAGTGGGTTAAGGAGTCAGCACAAAAAGCTGGGCTTGACCTTGGTAACAAAAAAATCACCAATCACTCCAGTCGTGCAACAGCCGTCTCCAATCTAGCGAAATCGGGCCTGGGAGAGCAGCAGATAATCAAAATAACTGAACATGCCAACAGTAACTCCATCAAGCCGTATCTCCAACTCGACCAGGAACACCACGAATTAATTGTCAGGAAACTGCGAAGGAGTGAGCCTACTGCAGAAAATGACATCAACAGCATAAACCTCATGCCATCTACCTCTTCTGGGACCATTACCGATAACTCTGACTTGAAGAAAACATGCACCAATGTTTACAACAATTGTATTTTTAATTGCACTACCCTGATTCTTAATTAAATGTTGTTTTATTCATTATGAAATTCTTATTTGTTAACTGTACATTTCGTCTCATGGTGCAATTCTATTGGCCGACTTTTGAGACAGAAAAATAATCCCCCGAATACCACACGAGCTTCAAAATTATCTGGTATTTCCCGATAGGTTCCCTGCAAACAAATAAAATCGTCAAGTTTTTCAGGAAAAATCACCCGATAATTTTGAAGCTCTTGTGGTATTATAAGTGAAAATCCATTTTTTCTCTCAAATGAACACTTTTCAAATTTTTTCTTCCATAATGGTTGGAAAATAGTTTGTGAGACTAATAGTGAAGATATTTTTGCGGAAAAAAAAATTCCACAATATACAGGGTGAGTCTTTGACCACTGCGTTAATTTTAACCATAGGTTCTTGAGATCGAAAGAATCACTTTTTCCATTACGGTTTTTCCAAATTCAGCTGCGTTAAAAAGTTATTAGTATTTTAAGTTTTCACATTGGACAAACACACACTCATGTAGACTTAATACAATAAAAAAAATGCATGTAAAAGCACACGCAAAAAAAGTTATGGCGCTTCGAAGGGTACATTTTGGGTAATTTAGAAAAACCTAATAAAAAAATCATACCTTCGTAACCGTAATACTAAGGACCCAGGTTCCAAGACTGAAAAAGTAGCAAATGACCCTACCAACGCCCCAAAAAAATTTGACGGTCCATGTGCCGAACACCCTGTATTTATTTCGATTCAATCAGTTAACCACTCTCCACAGAGAATTGTTGTTGTTGTCCGACAATTCTTTTATTTAAAAACATTCATTCTTTTTAGTATGTGCATTTTGAAACATCATTCCTCGTAGTAGCAGAAGGCATATGAAATATCAACCAGTATCAATGAGTATCAAATTCTCCCAGTGTCCGCAACACTGGTGCTGATACCGCAACAAATAATGATTCAAACTGTATCCAAAGTAGTTATGTTGACACACTTGAACTAAATTTTTAGTCATCCAAGTATCAGATTTCACTCAAACCCGAAAGGAATTTCCATTAATCCGATAACAAGGGCTGTTTTTCCGCTTAGTTCTCCCATCCCATAATTGGATATCGGTTCTCTTAAGCGAGTCATTATGCAGCGTCGTGGGGGTAGATAATTAATCCAATTAGACCCTTTGACGTGCCAGTCCTCCTGATTCTCCCCCGTTCCAGATTAATTATTATGATCTTGGCTGCCGCAGATTTGCCGAAAAGCATAGTTTTCTCCCAAATCGATATTGTCGGGTAGGTTTCAAATGACGTCGAGGAAAATCACTGATGGCTGTGCGCTAACACAGCCCTGCCACATACCCCCGGTCAGATGTGGATATTCTGTTTTACGAAGATACTTCCATCAACTATTAAAATGAAAATTTGTTTCATTACCTTAAATAGTTATTTTCCTAACAAGTGCGGAAAGTGATATTTTCCCGAACGAAACTGCCGCTTCGCGTCGTTCGGGTAAGCAGTTGAGTGCGGGAAAAACACTTTCCGCACGAGTTAGGAACAATAAATTTTCTACAAGCGCTTATACGAGATCGATTTCAACACACAGATCAAATGTGAATTGATCATTCTAAATACACATGAATGACATAAGTCTCTGACAAGTCGTTACCATTGTACTCTCATCGTTGACGTTCGGTCCATAGAGACTACAAGCCTATGAAATAAATTTAAACTGTAATAATATTCATAAATTCTTTATTAATCGAAAAGAAAACTAGACTAACAGCACATAAAAATGAATTTTGATAAGGAATCTATGTACATTCTGTTTCTTCCCATTATTATCAATATATTCATTAGTTCAGTTATTAGTTATATTTATTGTAAACGTGCAGTTGGTCGCGTTATGCAAATTTATAGCAGAAGCCATCATATTGGTCGAATGCAGCTGCTCATTGGAAGATAATGATGCTGTATTACAGTTTGAAGAGGAAGAACCATTCAAATTAAGAATTTTAGTGGACATTTTTTTACTGGTTAATAGATTCTTCCAAGTATCCCTCAGCAACAGCAGTTGACTTCCATCCTCCTAAACGTTTAATATTTGTGATACACTGTAAAAAATAGTTCCTCATCTCAAACCATATTAATTTGTCTCAAGTACTCCGTACTTGACCCTACCGCCCTCTACGGTTGAGAATGGCGTTTACCCTAAATAAAAGTTTCTTGAGTTAAGAAACTGATTAGTTTCAACCAAGCTCAGAGTTTTTGACTCAGGTGGTAAAAAAATTTGATCCAACGGTAATATTAATTAGTATGTTACTATTGATACTTTTCGTAGAATAAAAATTTTGGTTTCATGTAAATAAATATTACATTTCACTGAAACTCGATTTGTAGTTGATTTAAAGGATCTTAGTTGAATGGGTCGAGAATTCAGTCGATAAAAATGATAATATCTCTTATGTCAAGTGAAAGTTTCTTGGGTTAAGAAACTGATTTATTTGAACTAAATTGAAGGGTTTTTTACACTAGCAAAGGAATAATTTGATAAAACAAAAAAAACATTTGTATGTAATCATTATTTTTCTTCACAGAACAATAATTTCTCTTTTATATTAATAAATACCGCAATACCGCGGCAGACCATGAATATTGTACGGAATGGGAAAGGCGACTAGAGTTTCGTTGGTAGTTGCAGAGAGGGAGCGAGTATACCTCAAGCGTCAACCGTCTGCTTTTCCAAGACACGTCGTAAAGACAACCGTTCCCATCACGTCGGGGACACCAATGTAGAATCGAAGGAATTTATCCCTACTTATGCGTTTCGTCCCTGGCGCACACATTTGGACTCATCAGTATGGCTTGTGTGCGCCATGCCATAGACGCAGGGGTTAGAAGTTTTAAGGGAGCCGCCGGGAGTTGAACCCGGCATCTAGTACCTAGTCGGTGTGAAACTTGAGCGCAAACCTCTAGGCCACCGAAGCGCTGTGAACTAAGCTATGCGTGGCTATATAGAGTGCCGCCAAGAGATCCTATACACTCCCCTGCCGCTGACATAGTGCCGCTACAAAAGCTACAGTCCAGGCAGTGGGTTATCATCTCATCCCTGTCATCATCCAATACCAGATCACCCGGTTCTCCACCAACACAAAGATATTTGGTTTTCTCTAAGTTGACATTTAAGCCCCACTTCTCGTATTCCTTAATTAGCTTGCGCATCATGTATTCCATGTCATCTTTATCACCGGATACAACAATATTGTGAGTAAAATGCACAAATAATTGCATTTAAATGGGATATATTCAATATAAAAGAGATAGAGTTTTGATTTAATTGCAGCCAATATAAAAAAATTGCTACAATTAATTCGTTTTATTAAATCAATTACGCAATATTTTTTTTACAAATGTCACTTCATATTGCAACAATTATATGTTCAATTTTATTCAAATATTTATAGTTTTCTTCAAGTAAACGAGGCGAATAATATAATCTCGCGAGATTCTTGTCTCAAGAAACTGTAGTCGTTGCATCAACTGACAGAATTTACGACAACCGTACCTTCGTTCTATTGAACAAATAAAAATGAAACGAACGAATGGTTTCGTTAAAACCTATTTAGAATAATGTATTTGTATCAATCAATTATGGATATTGAGACAAGTGCATAAACAATTTCTTGTAATTGTATGTTTAACAATTTGAATCAGTTGTTTCTTTCATTGTATGTTTATGTTGAATCATATTATTTGACGTATGTTTGAGGCTTGAATGGGCAACGCCCTAAGAGGGTGCACTTCATCACCTCAAAACTGAAAAGGGGTTGAGTAAGACTTCAGTTTATGAAAAACACAATTCGATCAACCATTTTTGTTAAAACTCCATTTTTTCTCTCAAATGAACACTTTTCAAATTTTTTCTTCCATAATGGTTGGAAAATAGTTTGCACTGCGTTAATTTTAACCATAGGTTCTTGAGATCGAAAGAATCACTTTTTCCATTACGGTTTTTCCAAATTCAGCTGCATTAAAAGTTTCAGGCGCATTTTAAGTTTTCACATTGGACAAACACACACTCATGTAGACTTAATACAATAAAAAAAAAAACACTTGTGCTGATACCGCAACAAATAATGATTGAAACTGTATCCAAAGTAGTTATGTTGACAAACTTGAACTAAATTTTTAGTCATCCAAGTATCAGATTTCACTCAAACCCGAATTGTTCGAAGGCTCTTTGGAAGGTAATGATTTTGTATTGCAGTTTGAAGAGGAAGAACCATTCAAATTAAAATGGTTTGATTGAAAGATTCTCAAACTCCTGAGGAGTTTGAGCGCAGAATTTTATTTTTTACAGTGTACCTTCTCCACAATTGGCTAGGAAAGTAGCCGAGGAGCGCCTAAAACTGTGTCCTGTATATAATTCCGGATTTTGTAGGCGTAAGTAAGCTACAATTTCGGACGGTATTTTTGCTATTGTATTGATTCCGACAGGTTGAATCTTACATTTTCCCCGATTATACTTAATGAAAATTCGGCGATGAGGTATTTCCTTTGGACGTAAATTCATATATTTTCTGTATATGTTCAGAAAATATCCATTATTGGTGTCTTGGGATATAACAAACGATCTTGGTGAATGATTTTTGGAGTCCTCAATATGGACGATGATCAAGTCTCCTTTATATCATCTATATCGTCGATGGTGAGTTTTGTAAATTCCTCTCGTCTGCAGGCACCAGCTAATCCAAAAATTGTTACCAACTTCATCATCAAGTAAATTTCATCAGATGCCTCACTCATGAATTTTGTTATTTCCTCTTCATTAAAAGTTTTGACCTTTTTTGGACGATATCCTATATTCTGTTGTTTAATGAAGGCAGTTAATTTATGGAATTTTCCAATATCCAAATCCTGTTTCAGTTTACAAACACTCTTTATCATTGAATATCGGGACCATAATGTGTTTGGTCTCCAAATTTTGGACATTTCCAAAAAATACGAATTGAAATCTTAAGAAAAATCACGTGACGTGATAGCATATTAGATCAATAATTGCCATCTTTCACTTCCATGAAAACTCATTAAGAAATTTATATCACGATATCATGGAATGGAATAAACAATATCCGGATTTTACTTACCAATTGTATTGACTGGAAGCGGATCTGGTACAACGTACCTCGCAGGTACTGTCTGTTTGGTACTGAAAGGCCCGTAAGTTGCTCTTATGGATATGGGCTGGGAGCTCTGGAACACCGTGAACCTGTCGGTGGACAGCGGTGCAGCTGAATTTGTACTCACAAATGGAGCCTCGGTGGAGATGTGCTGACGCACTGTTTGTCGTAGAAAAAACCCCCCGTCTTTGTTCTCGAAGTGTACGCTGACGCATTGTGCTGAACCTGAAAGAAAAGGTAAGGAGTCAGTTTCAATTCAACCTATCTAATTATTGAGGAAACTGAATGAATTAGACAGGAAATTGTGTAGTATACGGTGTTCCATATACAGTTGATAATCAAAACAACAGCTCATCAATTGAAAACCTCGATTATAAATCGATAATTTTGTGAGAGAACATAATGAGATAAAAATCAAGATATTTCCTTGGACGAGAACACAGAGAAAATTCATGATTATTATCCTAACCCCAATATATTGAAAACAATAAGGAATATTTCTGTGGTAATCGATGGTTCGATACAGGTGACCACCGAAGGAGATCAAAAAATTTTCGATATTTTAAATTAATTGCTGAAAATAGCTTACTTCGGCTCAAACACAAATTTCCAGATCATCTGTTACGTCCGACGTTCATAGAACTTTGTCAGATCATTCCAATTTTAATATTAACCCATATCTCGTATAATATTTTGAAATTTCTTCAATTCATAGGATTCGTAAGAGCCCTGGTGAGGTATTCTCTTATAGTTCAACAGTCTACGATATGTTTTATGAAATTCAAAAATTTACCCAGCATAGAACCAGTTTTTCAATCCCTAGCCAATTCATTTCACCCCTGTCGATTCCTACTCTGAAATGACAGTTGTTGTTGACATTCTAATCTTATGTAGATTCTTATATCATATTCTAGACTTAGTTTATGCGTGAACGAATGGAACGAAATACGAAGTAATCGGCGAGGCACTCTGTTCATAGTTACACCTTTAGACCTTTATCGAATAATATTTATTTTACCTTTGTAAAATTCACCAAGCGCAAATGGATGGAGTTGAACCGATATTCTTTTGGTTTTTTTTGTGGAAAAAGCACCCACTGAGAATCAATTATATACAGGGTGTCTCATATGCGTTGCATATTTCTAATAGCTACATTCGATCGAGTTATTTCGGCTGTTTCTGCTTACGGCTTCTTAATTCGATAAAATATTTTCAATTCATATACAGGATGTCACATATGAGTTGCGCATTCCTGGCGCTGACTTTCACCACAGTTTTCGTGTTTTTCCACGTACGGGAGCTAATTTCAATAAAATGTCATACAGGGTGTGCAATTTACAATGAATTTGTGATCGATTGATATACAGGGTGTGCAATTTACAAGTTCTTTAGGGATTTTTGCGCGCTTTCGGTTTTTTTTTGCTCCTTCGGGGTTTTTAGCTTTCCTTCGAGATTTTTTGCGCGCTTTTCGTGTTTCTTCAGGTTTTTTAATGTTTTCTCGCGTTCTTTCGTTTTATTTCGTGTTTCTTCGAGTTCTTTCGAGTTTCTTTGCTTTCAACGGGTTTCTTTGCTGTGTTTCATGTTTCTGTGGGCTTCATTGATCTATGGACTATATTGATATATGGGCTTATTGAATACTGGCTTATGGATCTACTGGCCTATGGATCTACGGGCCTATGGATCTACTGGCTTACTGGTTATAATATTAAAAAAATTAATTTACGAATAGAATGTAACGATGCGTTTTTTCACATCGTGCGAACTGAACAAGGGTGTCACAATTCTGGAGCCCGAGCAGGGACAGAAAACTTCTTTAGAAAACTATGAACGGAGATAGACCGAGATATCAGGACCTGTTCTGAAAATGTGAAAACTAGCTTATCAATTTCAGAAAGGTTTTACGCTCCAAAATACATGTCAAATTCACAAAACCAACTGAACGACCAACAAAAATATTCAATGTGATATAAATGTTTCCCACTGGGGAAAGTAGATGTAGGGCGGTGTTATTCCGGGCAAGAGTCACGTTAAAACATAAACAGAACAACAAAATTCAATCCATTCACAAAGTGGGACATATCCCCATTTGCTTAATATATCTCAAAGAATTCATTTGCGAATAGGCGCCGCATAAAGAGGATACGTGCAGGACCATTCGAAGCATACTTGAGGAAGGTAATTTTGGAAACGGGCCAAGCTCAGGTGAAGCTTCCGGGTTATTAGATACCCTGCTCTCTGCAGCAACGCCAGATCGGTTCAGAAACCCCATTCACTGCAAATCGTAAATCATCAGTCCGCATTTTAATCTATGTGAGTTTCGCCGCGTTCGCCACTGTTCCAGGACCAAAAATAGACCCTGAGCTACCTGCTAATAAAGCTGCCATAACTCCATCCGAATGTTTACGGAACAGGGGCGTCGATGAATATCTTTCCTCAAAGGTCGGAAATCAAATCGACAACTAATAGTGGGTTTTAGATACGGAATATTCCGCAAATGGCAGGCTGATTCGCGAACAAATAATCGAACAAGGGTTATGAATAGTAGACATTGAACTATAAAAATATATCTAGTATATCGTACGTACTACGAGGCATGTTTTATAGTAAGTACCGTTTTGGAATTGAAAAAAGACGTGTAAAGATAATCCCAATATCGTAATCTACTTTTCAACATAATTTCCGTGAATATTGACGCACTTGTCATAACGTGCCACCAGTTTTTGGATACCCTCCTCATTAAATTCTGCCACCTGACTTGTTAACCACTGTGTCACAAATGGTTTGACTTCGTCTTGCAGACGCTGGCCGCCCAGGCGTTTCTTCAAGTGCAGGAACAAATGGTAGTCGCTGGGTGCCAGATCAGGGCTGTATCACCTTTTCGTCCAATTTCTGCACCAAATTTTTCTTAACGACCGAAGGACGCCCACTCCGTTCTTCATCATGCACATTTGTGCGGCCATTTTTGAATGCTCTCACCCATTCCATCACTCATAATGTTTTGTCCGTAAACTTCACATATCTCACGATGGTTATCGATCGGTTTTACGCCTTTAGCACTAAGAAATCGTATAACAGCCCGTACTTCACAATCAGCGGGACTCACGATTGTCGGAGGCATCTTAAACACTCAGTAAACAACATATACAATGAAGAATCAGACTGTAATGGCGTCAGTGCGTAGACAAGGGATGTAGGTAACCAGCGCGGATGCGCGGAACGCCGACCGTAGCGCTACGGCGGCATATTCGCAAAGCGGTACTTACTTAAAAAACATGCCTCGTAAGTACTTCGTTTCCAATAGGAAGAGGCATAAAAACTGCTATTTACGATTACGATTTGTGCAAAAAGTTACGTAGTTACTTGTGGTTCATTGTTTGTTGACCAATAAGAATGTTGATGGTATAATTGATTGCAGACTGTTGTTTGAAGAAAACTTCAGAGAGTCGAAGAAGATGCCTTAGGGCGCACCAGAGTTGAGAATATTCAGTCAACGGTAAATACGACAAATTCTTCAGTCGATCAGATATTGGGTGTGATTTTGAAGTGAATCTTTGTTTTGGAGATAAAAAGGTTTAAGCCTCAAATTGGGTACAGCGATCCTGGAACCATGCTCAAGAGAAAAATAGAATTTATCCGCAGAAATTGCATAAAATTGAGTTTTGCTCACTGTCTTCAAATAATTCGATTAAAAATTTTACATTCATATCAGAAACAATAGGTACGTGAAATAATATAAACCTACATCCGGTCATAGAAGAGCAGTCGACAAAATAAAATAGCGTTCCCTTGCTTTTTTCAATTCATATATCCGGGGACGTAAATATCGGCGAGTTTGGGTGAGAACTCCTCTGAATGGGTGGAGACGGTTGCTGGAGTTCCGCAGGGGAGCGTTCTGGGTCCGCTTTTATTCTCACTTTACATATCTTCGTTGGCTGATCTTGTCCATTGTAGTTTTCAACTTTATGCGAATGATTTACAGATCTACGTTCGGGCTCGCGTTGAGGAGTTCGCACAGGCTGTCCAACTTTTGAACAGAGATCTTTCGGCAGTTGCCGACGCGGCTTCGCGTATGGGTCTTGTTATGAACACTGCGAAAACGCAAGCAATCATCATTGGTGCGAGGAGATACTTGAACATTGTGGATAGACACGCTCATCGAGTAGTTCTCTGTGGTGAGAAGATTCCCTACTCTTCGGAGGTGAGGAGTCAGGGTTTAATAATCGATGAGACGCTGAAAAACGATGAGACGAGTAATAAGTTCTACCAATGCCTTCATCAGCTTCGGCTTTTGAAGAACTTTCTGCTATTCCAGACGAGGAGACCCTGTTTTTTGCGCTTTTACTCCCGATTTTGGATTATGCGAATATTGCCTTTATGGGTCTCACAGCTAGCCAGTTAGGCAGACTTGACCGCCTGCAGAATGCAGGTATCAAGTTCGTTTACAATTTGAGGAAATACGATCACGTCAGCCAGTTCAGAGACGCTCTTAACCTTCTGCCTATCTGGCAACGCCGTATTTGGCATATGATGCTCATGGGCCATAAGGTCTTGGACCGTCACGAGCCAGCTCATCTGTACTGTGGTGTCAGACCACTGGGAAGTGAGAATCATCAGACTAGATAGCTCGAGAATCAAATTTTAAGAATACCAGCTCACTCAACTAACTATGTCAATAACAGTTTTTCAGCGAGATTTCCACAACTCAATGCAATACATTTTTCGGAATTTTAGATTTATTCAATTCTTCTTGGCATTAATGTGTTGTCTCCAGTTGAGGCGTTTGTCTAAATGTATGCCGAGATACTTAGCTTTGGTGCATGTGCAATTTCCTTTTCGAATATTCTGACAGAGGGGCGTATATTTCATCTTACAGTGACTTGAACTGACTTAGCCTCTTTGATGTTGAGTCACCATTTTTCATGCCACTGTTCAAGGTCATCCAGGTGTTCTTGTAATTGTTTCGGCGTTTTCATCAGATGCAAGTATAGCTATACGTCTGCAAAAGATGCTGTCGAAACGTTGGAAGCAAGAAGATAATTTTACAATACTTCCATCATCAAAAGCTTCTCTCAAATCTTCATGAAAAAACTTGTCTATATATATCTATATCACGGATGAAGAAAACATCGATTTTCGTGACTGAAAAAAACCGAGGCACTGAATTTTTTCTGGGATATATGAAAGGATTACTAACCGAACTCATCATGTCAGCTCATGGTGCATGAACACTGGTGATATATGTATTCCATTTTATCCCGAATATTCGAAATGGGAATGTTACGCGATTATCCAACTTAATGCGAACGCAAACCCAACTACAACAGAATTCCATTATTCGGGCACAGTGAGGATTAGTGTCAACACGAAATGTGTTGACGAGTGAAGAGAGAGCTTAGCGTGTCGAGAAGAAATCCTTCTGGTTCTATTATTAACAGCCCCTTCGATGTTATTTTGGACTGAATTTAATCTGCAACAAAGCTTCGATACATTTTCTAATAACATTCAAATTCAATTAATCAGGTGGAAATTCACATATTACTTTGTATTTTGAAAACAAAGGTAAGATTAGGGTATGTACATATATAACTCCCGAGGAAATATCTACTATACAATCTTGAGCATTTTGGTGTTCAAGAGGGAATCAACTCAATTGGATTGAGTCTTATCTGAGCTCACGTCAGTTCTGTGTTGAAGTCGGAGGTTCCCTATCTTCGCTCTTTGATGTGGTGAGTGATGGTTTCCAGGGGTATGTGCTGGGGCCACTTCAGTTCCTGGTGTATGTGGCTGACATTTCGTCATCTCTGAAGAGTGCATGCATTTGCTATGTCAAATTCTATTCCGATTCTTCGAACGCAGGTGAGTTGCAGAGCGATTTCAACACCGTATATGACAATGGTCATATGAATGGTTATCCCGCGCCAAGCAAGCTCCAATGCAGCAATAAAATAAAATTTTCTGTTCAAACCGTCTGGATTATCTTCTTTACATAAGTTGACCATCTTTTTGTGTTGCTCCAAAGACAGCGCCTTGGCACTAACTTTTCTTTTCTCAGGGTCCACTTGCAAAATACGCCTCTTGGCATTTCGTGCATCCCGCGCCGTTTTAAAAGCCACGTCTGTGAATGGATCGAACCTAACACCCCGTTCGGAATAGAATTGTTCCTGCAGCTGTTTGACAATATCATTCCACAACTTTCCTTATAGTCTGATTCACCTCTTTTTTTATATTGAAAGCCTAGTCTAGCATAATATTATTGAGCTCTGACAAACTTGTTTTTTCATTTACAAGGTATTTCCGGGCAGCACAGAATTCTTCAAATTGTTTCCAAATGTAGTATCTTGACTTCACTGTATTATGCGGCACATTTTTCTTCACACTTTCCTTAATTGAAATAATATTACAATTCCCAAAACGTTTCATTTTTATCTACTTTATAGTAAAATACGAAAATAAACTGACAGAACTGCCAAATGTGCTGTTGAAATTATCGCTAACAACTGCTTGTTTATTGTAACCATGACGACCGCTACTTCCGCCAACGGCCAAAGCTATCCGGACGTATTAATATTCCTATGCAAATTAGGCATTTGATAAAAACAAATTTCTAAAAGTGAGAACACTGTGAGGTTGAGTGATTTCAGATACAGTTTGTTTCTCTTGGTCCGTTTTCAAAAATTGAGCGATTCCATTGGACGATGTAGTATAGTGTTGAATGATCAACCAAAGATACGATAAACAGAAATATAACGACACGTTAGAATGAAAGAGGCGTAATTCTCAATAGACCTGTTTCCTCTTCTTCAGACTGAATAGGACAAACTGTAATAACCCCTTCGGATCATCCGGTCTTTTCTTCGTAAAAAAACCATCAACACAGCCCAAACGTTCTGAGAAGAAGAGAATCTCATATTTCACCGAACCTTGCTGCTTTTCAAGTCCGAAAACGAGGCGCTAAAAAATAACCAAGTCGTCCGGAAATTACAGAAACCGATGCTGACACGCTATTGAAGGTGTAAAAAGGCGAGAAAAGAAGTTTTCCTCGATTACTTTTCTACCCGAACTGCCGTGTAACTCCCAAGGGGTGAGAAATAGATGTTGACCATGGCCATTATCGGTGTTCGGGACGATAGAAATCAAGTCGATCTTTCTAGGACACGATCCTTCAACCCCCAGGCGCGAAACGTGCAGTTTTTTCCTATTTATTCAGCGGAATGGGATATGAACGAATGGGATTGTTGAATTTATCCCCCCATTTCCCTGATTCGGGAATTGTTTCACATTCCCGAACGTAGTTTATAGCGCGACGGGAAAGAGATTTCAAATAGAATCCTTGTGGTGTGATGTCAGATGAGCTGATAGTCGTACCGCAATATCTACAGTGATTTGGCCTATAGCTTGTGTTGTAGTATGAGAGTCTAAACTAGCTGAGATATTCAGGTCGATTCTGTTTAGAAATAGTGATAAAGGTTATGAAAATAGTACATTGTTAACCGGGTAGGAAAAGCTTAACTTTCCTGGACGACTGTGAAGATTAGCAACACAGAGTCCAGGAATGTGGCTTTTCCTACGAGGTAAACATACTATTTTTCCGCAAATCGTTTAATATTCGACAGATATTGATTGATTTGAAAAAAAACGCGATAATTTTATTCCCAAATAAATGGTGCTTTGAAATTCCTAATAAAATGATTTGGGTTACTATAGAAACGTATTGAAGTTGAATTGTCAAACTTGACGCTTATAAATTTAATTGCTGGTGTTCTCGAAAGTAAAATGATAAGTGATGATGAAATTTCCATTCCTGGGACTCCTCCAGAGCTGGTTGAGGCAGTGAATACTGCTTCATTAGAATTATTGCCAAAGAAATCAAGAGAAAAGTACGAAAATGCATACAGACGTTTTATGGATTATCGCATGAGTAAAAATACGAGTTCTTTCTCAGAAAATGTTGTAATGGCATACTTCCTAGACCTTTGTTTAAAAATGAAATCTTCAACATTATGGGCCAATTTTCAATGCTGAAGTCAACCCTTGCACTTAAACACAATGTAGATATATCTACATACTCAAAACTTCGTTCTTTATTGAAACGGCAAGCTCAAGGTTATAGGGCAAAGAAATCTAAGATTTTAATAAAGGAAGAAATTGAAAAATTTATCCAGGAAGCTCCAGATAAAGAAAATTTAATGATTAATTTACAAGTTTTTAATTTCTATTTAGATTATAGCTTTATTTATTTTTTAGGTGGCTGTAATATTTGGTATTTCTGGGGCCTGTAGAATGGATGAGTTAGTCCGAATGACTGTACACGATATAGAAGACTTAGAATCTAAGCTTTTAATCAGCATACCTGTTTCGAAAACCAACAAACCAAGATCATTTGTAATTAATCAGATCTACTTGAATGTTTATCGAAAGTATGTTTCGTTAAGACCAGAAAATATGAACAGTGTGGTAGGAATTTATCAATTTAGAAAAATGCCCAAAATAGTTGCTACTTATTTGAACTTGGTAAATCCGACAGAATATACTGGTCACTGCTTTCGTCGGTCTTCTGCAACAATATTGGTTGACTCTGGTGCCGACCTAACTAGTTCAAAGAGGCATGGCGGATGGAAGTCATCAAACGTTGCTGAAGGATATATCGAAGAATCGCTTAACAATAAGGTTGAGGTGGCAAATAAAATTTTCACAGTACAAAATATTCAACAAAATGACCCTTCCACCCTGCATGTTGTCCAAAATGTTTCTCATAGTTCTAAGAGTGTTCCTCCAATGTTCAATAATTGCACTAACTATCAAATTACTGTAAATATAACATATTGATCTTAAAAATGTATTCAGCAATGACTTGATGTTTTCAAAATATAAATTAATTCCTTATAAGCAATGTGTTTTCTATCATTTATGTAGAACACTAACAACTGTACGGAAATATCATTTCCTTACAGTAAGGAAGTCCTGACTTTTTCTTCAAGAAATTTTTATAGGAATGTCAAAATTTCCTGGCGATTTGCGGAAAAAAATATTGTTATCACAGCAGCCTCTGAAAAACTTGTATTCGATTCAATCAGGTCGATTCTGATCACATCTTGTTATAATATTGCTAAATCTTGCAATGATTATAAAATAGAGCCATATGACTAACTATTAATATTACGTCAAATATAATTTTTCCTCTGCTATTTTTTCAATGAAATAAGTGTTATATTACAACCTTCCCCAACTATGGATGATGATTTCCCTTTGAATGGGTTCCATAGCAGACTTCAAAGATCAGAAGAACTGAAAAATCATCAATTGGACCGCAAGACCCGATTCGAAGAATCCTTGCAGATTGGCGACAAATTTTGTGTATTAGATTTGATTGTTTTCAGTACTGTAATAAACTCATTATGACACTGAAATAGAGAAAAAAATATATTCCATGAGTTGTTTCCATATAATATAGATGTAAAATCTTAAGGAATAACCTCATCAACAGTTTCCAATAGAAACTTTAAAATTACATCTAATTGATATTCTCTGGTAAGAAAAAATTAGAATCTTAAAGGGAGTATCTCGGGAGTTCGATAGAGTGCAATTACGGAAGTCGTTAAGACCGGAAATACCCTCTGTTATTTACGCTGGAGCAGGACCACCGCACACAGCTAATCCGGATCTAATTCCAAGCCGCCTACTCCTTTATTTATGGGTGACTTCTTCCACCATATGGTTTGGGAATTACAGGATAGTATTAAACTCTTATTTTTCTCCTGAGACTTCGCGATCACCTGCTTTTGTTTTTGTCATCAGTAGTTTTCGATATTAGCTCTTCAGAAATATGAAAATAGCAACTTAAGTTAGTTAATAGCCCTGAATGCTTCGATTAGAAAGTAACAAATGTGTGGGATTTGTGAATTATTCTCTTGGATTTCCGTGAAATTTGAGGTACAGCTCAGCACAAACGTAGCGCGAATAAAATATGAAACAGAGTAGGTGTAAAAAAATATACCACAATAAAAATTTTTTCGTAAATCTGAAAATAATGGGCCAACTACCTACACATATTTTTAGCAGGAATTGCAAGCAACTTAACCCCTAAGCAGAGCCTTTTGACGCTTCCTTAGCTAATTATAACTTAAAATCGGGAAAATTTATCAAATATGAGAGCTCGAAGCCGATGCTAGTAGGCCGTACACAACACTGTGGTACAGATAGCCGGTAAACTTTCCGAAGACACTCAATCGCCTACAGGCGTCCGTCACGATATCAGCAATATGGAAAATGTTCAATGGAAGAATTGTAACAAACCATTTAAGGTTGGTTTTCACCCTGTTATCCCCTACGTAAAAAAAAAAGACTAGGCTCAATCGAAAGCTCTCTTCAATGCAGATTTTTTCCGCACCTTCATATTTTGAAGAAAATACGATAACAGCCCTTGAGAGTCAAAAAACTGCTTCTTGAATTTAAAACCTCAATAGTTTCTTATTATTTTTCCATGAATATACCTACGCAATGTTAGAAATTACTAAGTAGGACCTATTCTCGATTGAAAGTTCGTCGGTCGTTCGGTAAAACTCTCCAATTCTTCCATTGAACATTTTCCATATTGCTGATGTCGCGACGGACGCCTATGGGTGATCGGGTGTCTTCGGAAAGTTTACCGGCTATCTGCACACGGGGGTGTACAGTAGTGATGGGCATGCTCGGATTATTTCAATACTCGGAAGGATAAATCCTCGAATGCGTAAGTATCAAATAAATCTTGAAATTGCAAAAAAAAACGAAAGCGTGCAAAATACTGAAAGCGCGCAAAAAAACCCGAAAGCACACAAAAACCCAAAGCGCCCAAAAAGCCCAAAGCGCCCAAAAAACCCAAAGCGCACAAAAAAAAAACCCAAAGCCCAACGAAACGAATACGAATATGCGAATATGAAATCGACTAACCGAGGAATCCTCGCCAAATATCCTCGGTTATTCGTTTGAACGAAACGAATACGAATATGAAATCGAGGATCCTCGCCGAATATCCTCGGTTATTCGATTGAACGAAACGAATACGAATATGAAATCGAGGATTCCTCGGTTATTCGGCTATTCATTTGAATGAAGCGAATAAGAATATGTGGATTCAAACGACTCAGCTCGAATATGGCCGACTCGATCGCATAAGGAGGTGTGCCGAAATTACCGAGTATTTGGCGAGGCGAGTATTTTGATCCTCGGATGTTTCCGAGGATTGTAATACTCGGATAACCGATTATTTATAACCGAGCATGCCCATCACTAGTGTACAGTGTACACAAGGACTTTCTCTGAGCAATGCACAATGATCGCTATCCGACAGTAACCAAAAAACGCCTCGTTAGTTGCTTTCATTACACTTAGCCGGATATTGAACCACTTCAATAGGAGTCCACAACCCAAAACAAAAGTCAATTCGTCCTAATCAAGTCCCCTTCGGAAACAAAAGACAAAAAAACCCGCTTGAATTATGTTGAGAGGGCATCATGAAAGGACCGGAGATCAACATCTGCGTTTCCATACTTACTCCAACAAGTCGAAGCGCCGCTCTCGGGATGGTCCACATACACTTCAAGAGTTAATTACCTCATGCTGGGGCCAGACGGCTGAGAACAGCTGGAAACGCACCTACTTGACACAGAAGGGTCGTGAAGATGGAGGAGAAATTCTCGATGATTTAAGGTGCACATAAAACATCTTTATGAAAATATCTTAAATACACAGGTCTACAAAAAATTTTTTTCTGGTGCCTAGAATTTTTGAGCTGATTTTAACTATACATATTTATATTTATCAGCAGTTTTTCTGTATCAGCTCTAGATTTTTAGATAAATTCACTTATCTATCAATGCTTTTTCCTATTTATTACTTTCAAGTACGAGTGTTGTAAAATTTATACAAGAGATAGATTCTTGCATATTTTCCTTATTGTCAGTTTTCACTTGTAACAAATTAAATTTAAAATAATAATATTTATTATAATTATTATTTTAATTCATTTATTACAAATAGAAGACTAACAATATGAGATATATAACTGATTGGTTGACAAACTGTTAACAAGTGGGATTTAATCCTATTTAGTGTCATTCAGTTAGTTCCATAGAAATCCGATATATGGAGCTGTCCAGTCTGAAGTGAGAGTTGAGGTTAGTTGGTGAATTCCCGTCTGAAAACAAGGGAGAAAGATCTGCTACCTTTTTTCTCTGAAGAACCAAATTTTTTATTTTTCCATGCTATTAGAGAACTCCTGATAAAAATGGGACTTCCTGAATATTTTCCGGATGATTAGCGCCTATTTATTGACAGCTCAAAGCGAAGTTTGAAATGTATTCTTCTACATTATGGGAACAAATATGGCTCAATACCAATTGCTCACTCAATGAAAATGAAAGAGTAATATGACAACATAGCTTTAGTTTTGGAAAAAATAAAGCATCATGAACACCAATGGGTGATTTGTGTAGACTTAAAAATGGTAAACTTTCTCCTTGGACACCAAAGTGGCCACACCAAGTATCCTTGTTTCTTGTACCTCTGGGATAGCAGAGACAAAACGCAACACTGGGTTAGAAAAAGTGGCCTAGAAGAGAAAACATGGATGTTGGGGGAAAGAATATCATCAATGATACTTCAGTTCCGCGAGAGAAAATCATGTTTCCATCCCTGCATATCAAGCTGAGTCTAATGAAGCAGTTTGTAAAGACTCTTGATAAGAATGGATCATGCTTTGCATATATAGGGAAAAAATGCCTCAGCTGAGTAAGGAACAAATTAAAGCAGGAATATTTGATGACCTTCAAATAAGATGCTGCTTAAAGACCCTGACTTCATAAATTCAATGATTGAGATTGAACAAAATGCCTGGAATTCATTTGTTTCATTGTTACAATTTCTGGGTAAACACAAAGCTGAAGACTATGTTGAATTAGTCAATGAAATGCTGAATAATTTCAGGGTGTAAGGTCCACTATTTACACAGCCACTTAGACCGTTTTCCTGATGATTTAGGCGACATTAGTGAGGAGCAAGGTGAAAGATTTCACCAAGATATCAAATGTATGGAGGATCGCTATCAAGGAAGATGGGATACTCACATGATGGCAGATTACTGCTGGTCTTTAAAACAGGATTGTTCTAAATTACATTCAAGAATGTCACGCGAAAGAAGTTTCCGAAATGTTTAGTGAGTAATTGGTTTAAATGATCACTTTTTCTGTTTTCTATAGTATATAATGAATAAGATCTGTATTATCCGTGTAATATAATAAAAATTCCTTTATGAATTTGTTTCTTTAAACCATGGTTTTTCATTTAAAATAGTGAAATGTATAATTCACAAAAATGTTGATATCTTAAAAATTCGAGCTGGCAGGCAAAAATAATAGCATATTTGAATTCAGGGCATCAAATTCATATGAAATCACCTCCTTAATCTTCGGCACCAAAACCACTGTTGACCAGTGATATCTTTAAGATAAAAAATTTCAAATTGTAAGTATATTTCGGCAAAAACAATCGTCTATTATTTTAATTAATTACTAGTAAGCGGGTAGATCAATAGGCCCATAGATCCATAAGCCAGTAGTTCAATAAGCTCAAAGATCAATATAGACCACAGATCAATATCGACCATAGATCAATGGAGCGCACAGAAACGCGAAACACGGCCAAGAAACCCGTTGAAAGCAAAGAAATTTGAAAGAACGCGAAGAAACACGGAAGAAAGCGAACGAACACGAAAGAACGCAAAAAGCCCAAAGGAACTTAAAAAAACCCGAAGTAATGCAAAAAACCCGTGGAAAGCAAAAAACATGAAAGAACTGGATTAACCACGAAGAAACTCAAAAATACACGAAGAAACGTGACAAAACACGAAGAATCGCGAAAATCAGTGCTTCAATGGGCACAGCCTGTATAGCGATTTTTCGAATGCACAGCCTGTATAGCGATTCATCTCGATCTGTGTGCATTCTTCAAGGACGAAAATGAATTCGCGCGAAAATCGAGCTTGAAATGCCGATTTTCAAACGCATAATTTAGCTATTTTTCTTTCGATTCGTGAACGGCGGGTGGTATCTAGAGATTCGGTATCTCTCCTGTAGATTCTTATTCGAGAGCTTTGAAGGCGCTAAGAATCTTCCACCGCCCATATCGAGCGAAAAATTGATGCCGTATTTTCAAATTTGGAGCTCGCGTTCGGCTATCATCGGAATCGTATCAGAAACTATGACACTTCTCCTCGAATTATCGAGAAAATTTGCCGAATTTGCCGAGGCTGTGGTCGTAGCCACGCACGGGGAAGTTCCTCGTCCAGAAAAAGCGACACAACACCCCATCCCGCGACACATTTTCGCGGTTTGAAAATTTCGGGCACTTTAAGAGCGCCCGGGGGGGTTTCGGGGTCGCTTCTCCTAGAAGAGGATACGCCTTTTCGATCTGTTTTAAGATTCCCTCTCGAGCGGCCCTGCGGGCCGCTCGGAAAGCTTCGCTTTCCGGGTCCCTAACGAGACCCCCCTCTCATAATTTTCTCTGGTTCCCGATCTTATCATTTTAATATTATTGATAAAATTATTAATAGAACATGCTTTAAAATGCTTGTCTCTCTCTCTTTCATGAACTGAATAGAGGTAGAGTAGGAGTATTCTATATTTATAAAGAAAAATGGTAAAACAATCTATTTCGTTACTAAAATAATCTGAAACCTGCATCGTATCCATCAGTGAAGAACGCGGTTGATGCGGAAAGAATTTCAACTATCAAAGGAATAGAAGTCAGCAGCGCAGTATATTTTCAACCATCGGAATAGTAGCAAACAGATTTCTTTTGATGCTGAATCCCTGTGCAGCTAATTCAATCAGCGACCATATACGGTTTTTTGAGTGTCCAGTATACACCAGACAATTATGTCAACACGAACTGGTTCAAAGTCACAAAACACTAATGAAAATTGCATGTTCCACGAGTCTGACCATGCATCGATTCCTTATCCCGGAATGTTGGCATTTCGCATTCTACTTTATAGTGTTATGCGGCTACAATGTGGCGTTTCTTGAAACCTCGCAAACGAAAATTGTGTTGACAAACCCGTTTTTGTGGGACAGATTGGCCAAGCTAATTATACACGCGTCCTGATTCGACGTGACGCCGGTCTGTTTTGTTTTTACTCTAAGTAGATTACTGTATGCGCAAACGAAATGTTTGAGGCAAATCTACAATGAGCTAGGTTGGGTTATGAAGTTCTAATATACAGGGTCAGTCTCTGACGTTGATTCTTACCATAAATTCTTAGAGCCACCAAATCAAAATGTGCTTACGCCGTATACAGGGTGAGTCTTTGTCCAATGCGTTAATTTTAACAATAGGTTCTTGAGATCAAAAGAAACACTTTTTCCATTACGGTTTTTCCAAATTCAGTTGCGTTAAAAAGTTATAAGCATTTTTAGTTTTCACATTGGGCAAATACCCCTCTGTAGTCGAAATTACTTTGAATGAAAAATACCTTCCACAGCATCCACTAATGAATCTGAATTGTTTAAAAACATTATTTTCCCTCTAAAAAATTATTCACTCACTCATATCGTCCATATCATATAATATATAATCAGGTTGAATCAGTGTATGAAATAAAGATGTGAAAAAACTTCTTTAAAGTTACAAAACAAATCTAGGAGACTGGGTTCGAAGTTTTTAAAACTCATATGAGCTTAATTTGAAGCATTCCTATGTTAGAATAGATATAATTTGATGAACCCTGGAAGTCTGAAGCTCTAAAGAACCAGCTCTTCATGAAGACAAGTCTTCAATTCAACAGGTCCTTCCAGAAAATACATTACCTTTTTCAACGGTCATCATGAGAATATACCGAAGTACCTATGTGAGCGATGGAAAACTTTTTTCTATTTATTATGCAATATCACTCTGGATTAAATATTAAACAAGGTGCTAGATATTATTAATAATGAATACAGCAAATGTGTGAAATCTCGTTCGAAAAATACGATGAATTTGGTACATGAAATGAATCTAGAATCTTGTTTTTCGGCTGGAAGAGGGAGAGAGAAATTCTGTCTTCGCGATCTCTTCCAAATTCAACATTTGCGAAACAGACCGATTATTTGTTTAGCGTAAACCCATCTCCGGTTCTTCCGTTATTGATTGAGTAAGAAGCGGAGTTCCTTTCACAAACAAGAGAACTGCGTTGAAATTGGAGTGTTCTTATTTCTCTCTCAACTTTTCAAAGGGAAAAATCGACAAAGTTTCGTATTTAATCTGGTTGAGAGTATCTGACGTTTCGTTTAAGACCATTTTTCCACTTTTCACTTCTTCTCTCCCATATTTTTCCGATTGACGAGTCGACTGACGTATCAGTTTGAACGTTTCTACTGAATTTTGGTGTAAGGCTTTCCTTACAAGTCCCGTCGACTAAGCAAGATATGGGGAAGAAAGGCTGAAAATCCACATCAACGGCATTTCTTTTGATTTATGACAGGCACGTTTTAAGTTGTTGGATAAGTTTCAATACGACTCATTTAGAGCTAAATGATTAATGCTGGATTTCATAAACGTTGATCGGTTGAACAACTCGTTGATTTTGCGATTTTATGCCTGAAATTCCGTGAATTTGGTATTCTGACATATAAGTTGAAGCATAGACAAAGTATTTCTCTAGACCGTCAACTTAATAGAACGTAGTGGTCACGGCCCTTTTAGTTCGAGCGACCAAACGCTATCAATTTTTGTCAGGTCAGTCGCTATTTCTGAAGAAAACTGCAATCTCATAACCATATATTTAACTGTTTATCATGTTTTTACCATCTTGAATTGTTTGGTTAGAAAACTCTAGAAATTTTTTATAAAAATCGGTGTTTGAAATAAAATTATTTGCGTTCAACATCAACATCCGTCACGTGATTGGGAATCACTAATTTAAGAGAACAACACAGGTATAATAATTCTTTTCTGGTTGTTCAGTGTTAGTTGCAAGTTGAGCTAAGTTTTTGACGTGAGTTAAAGTATTTTCTATAAGTGATAATCATCAAATATGGGTCTTACTAAATGTACAGTACCTGGTTGCAAAATTAATACTCCCCGATGACATCATTTCTTAAATTTCAAAACAGAATTTGTCAGATTTCATATGTGGCTAGATATACTGCAGAATCCAGAACTGAGAGCCATGCCACGGAAAGACGTTTATAAGAAAAGAGTCTGCCACTATCATTTTGATGAGAAATATATCTTATCTGGTACCAGAAGGCTGATTTCTAATGCATTACCAACTCTTTTCAGATATGAGACTGATGCAACAGGTTTGTGGTGATTTCTCTATTTTAAACTTTTAATAACGTGATAAATACTATATAAATTTCTGAATTTCACTTGAATAAGTCTGATCCAAATCAGATATCATTTACTCGACTTCAGTTTTGGCTCGAATTAGCTTGAAAATAATAGTTCATAAGAGGTATGTATTTAAATGAGCCGCTTTCCCGCCAAATGAGGAAATTAGTTCGGGCGACCAAACGCATGGTGTCGCTTTGATAGCGTGACAAGTCCTTGACCCGTGCGTTGGCAGTCTATAAAGGTACTTTGTCTATGAGTTGAAGTTCTCTATGAATTCTTTGATCAACGATCTTTATGAAACCCACTATTACAGTGTCGTATTCTGTTTAATTTTTTAATTAATTTTTATGGAGTTTTTTTTGAATTGTTTGATATAATGATTCTTTTTTATTCATAAAAAAACATTGAATTCTAGATTTAAAAAAATTTTAAAATACTTCAATCGAAAGTCTGAGTCCACTATTGTCATTTCCAGATTATTTCTAAGGTAATTTCGAATTGAAATATAAAGGTTAAATAAGGTTCGAATGCTCAATTGACATTTTTGGAGCAACTGTGCCAATTTGAATTTATACAATTGTTCATCATCATCTGATGATTTGATATATTATTTAAACCTGAGCACTCGTGTAAATGACTCAGAAATAACTGTTTTCCTCAATAAATTATAGTAGAAATAGAAACCCTAATTGAAGGATAATTCTGTGGTATTATCAATCATTGTCGTTTCGTCCAATTCAACATACAAGATAGACCAAACTCATTCATCAAACTGAATAATTTAATTAGAGCAGACGTTTCACAATTAGATTTCCTTACAACCATTCGTTATGGGAAATGAAATTCGCTCTTCGACATAGAAAATTTGTTCGAGAAAATCGATACATCAGTACATTGTTAGCATAAATGGAGCAAAACGAGGGGATTACGGTTACGTCGAAAAGATAAAAGATGACACGGGTGTGATCTTGGCAGACCAAATGCCAGCAGACCGTTTGTCGGAAATACCCGAACGGCATGGTCATTGGCGTGCGGGTTGATTCAAATTATTCATTGAATAGGCGGAATTCTCGGGAAATATCAACAGGAATGAATTGAAATTTGGCATTAGGAAGGGAAGAGGTAGTAGAAATATAGTGCAAGTGAAATTTTTCCCTTCCCTATTATAATTCGGGCATTTTTCGACCTATATAGAAACATTTAATATCTCGGAAACTACTCGATAGAACATTTTTATTTTCTAGATGAAGTTGGATGACACCATAAGGAATTCAACTATGAAAAAATTTTCGACTGCCCGTGGTCCATCATGTGGTTTTTCCGATATATATATATAGCATTTTCCAATATCTCGGAAACCTCTCGATAGAACATTTTTATATTTGGGATGATGTTGGATGACACCATAGAAACTTCAACTATGAAAAAATTTTCGACTGCCCGACGGTCCATCATGGTTTTTCCATATATATATAGCATTTTCCCATTCTCGGAAACCTCTCGATAGATATTTATTTTTGGGATGATTTTGACACCATATTCAACTATGAAAAAATTTTCGACTGCCCGAAACCTATCTCGGTAGAACATTTTTATTTTTGGGTCTCTCTTATGAAAGGGTGTGAGTGGGCATAATAAGTCTTCAACTCATCCTATGTTATACAAAACAATATTTGGATGATTTAATCGACTTTATATGAACCACAGATGTACATACATTTTAATCAATTTCGTGAGTTTTGTCAATCTTGATAGTCAATGAAAATTGAATAATTTTCAAAAGTGTTCAGCGTTTTCAAAAGCTAATTCAATGTAGGAACTGTTGAAGAGGTCTTAGAAACATTTCACTGGGAAAAGCGATCAAAAAAATTCAAATTTGACATATTAAACAATGGTTTCGATTTTAAACTCTTATCTCGTGATTTTATTTACATATGTATTATTTATTTCTTCCATGGCTTATTAGTTCGATGTTATATGAACGATAAAAGAGTAATCCGAATGTTAACGCTCAACAACGATATTCTTTAACGAACACACTAAACCGTAAAAGATGTATTATCATTCTCCCTTTCCTAAAAATTGATTATGTGAGGAATTCTCCGAAATGAGGCCATAGTTGTTTGGTGCCAATTCCCCATAACACTCCTTTAACCTTGAAGTTGAAGCACTACCCAGTTCGCTAGTCTTTTATATGGAGGGTTGATTCCAGACATAGACAGACTGGCGTCAAAAAAGAAATAAAGTCTGGATTCGGTCTGGCTGTCTGGAATCAATGTCTAAAACGCGGTCATTTGTAGAATAAAATCCACATTTCCTGCTTTTATTTCCTTTCGAATCGATATGTGTGCAGTGTGTCAAAGTTTGAGAGATCCATTCGATGAATTACTGAATGCCAGGTAGTCAGGTTATAGAAACATTTTTATGATAAATAAAGTGTTGTTGAATGATTTTAACAATTTATAGATGATATTGAAAAAACTAAATGATCCCGACAATGTTCAAAAAGTTGGATGCAGAAAGGAAAACCCAGATATTTCTTTGTTCGATCAGTAATCATAAGAAGCAACTATTAAGAGACCAAATTCTACCTGAATTCAACGAACATGAACGGAATAATACATTACAACTCGGCACACAGCGGGAAAAAAGAATATAGTTATGTGTAAACAACTAGATAGATATAATCCAGTGTCGAAAGCACTTATGGAATTAATTTTATCGAATCATATATACAGAAAACTTTGAAAAATGTGGCCCCATACTCGACTGCTGTTTACTTTCGAGCTCATACGCGTAAATCCACGATTCATCACCTGTCACGATATCATAGACGTGCTTCGAAGCACCGCGATCGTATTTTTGGTGCATTTCTTTCGACTAATCGACACGAACCTTTTTTTGGGCGATTGACAAATTGTGTGGGATCAAACGCAAACAAAATTTTTTGATGGTCTAATGTTCATGAAATTATCTCGGTATTAGGAAGGCCCTTGGGCTAAACTGCCGAAAATATGATTTAAAACATTTAGAAAGCACTGACGTAAGGTCAGATTGCTTTGGCGCTCTTGTTGAGCTACTCGCGAGTAAATATTCAAACCATAACAAATCTATAAGCACTCTGATCACGTGAACAATAGTCTTTTCCCGTACTATGGGACAATGTGAAGCAAATATGAACGCCTAATAAATCAACAAACCTATATCTTATGTCAGTGCTTTTCTGAATTTTGACAACGTATATTATTTCAGCCACTGAGATTGAATTCTATCTCTTTGATTTCCCGTTATGAAAAATTTTGATAAATATTACGCCAACTGACACTGATTAATGAGCCCATCATTTGTCAATCGAATATCGATCTGTGATGGCCATCGTTCAGAGGAAATCATCGGGACGTATGTCATTTCTCTTTTTTATCTTGAGTAAATTAATAAAATGATTATATCTTTAGATGGAAAAGAGCTACGACAATGAAATTTGGGAATAAGTAAGATATCGAGCACCTCAAAATATTCACGAATTTTTATTGAAATCCGAAAAATATCTTATGAGATAGTGAGGATTAAAAAAATTTTTTTTGGGAAATTTGAAAAAATATTTCAAGTATCAATTTGATCGGATGGATATTCTAGTAGTTATTGAGGAAACAAAATTTCAGATGCTCATAACTACTGAACCATACGACGGATTTGGCCCAATAACGAACTTGACCGAGATATTTGGACAATTAACCCTATTGTGGAAATATGAAAACACTAGCTGATTCCTTTTGGATGCTAGAGAGAATATGGCCGGCCCGACAGACTCAACATTCGCTACGAATTCTTCATCAGGGAGTCGAACCCAATCGATTGAGACCATTTTCGGCTCGATATTCCAAAATTACAGACATTCGGGCAAAATGATAGGCACTCTGTTCGGGTGAACAAGAGCGCCAAAAAAAGGTCGTGTGCCCAATTTCAGGAATCTATTTCGAAAGATGCATCTAATGCACGAATTATTATGATCAATCAACACTATACTACATCGTCCAATGAAATCGCTCAATTTTTGAAAACGGACCAATAGAAACAAACTGTATCTGAAAACACTCAACCTCACACTTTTAGAAATTTGATTTTATCAAATGCCTAATTTGCATAGGAATATTTATACGTCCGGATAGCTTTGGTCGTTGGCGGAAGTAGCGGTCGTCATGGTTACGATAAACAAGCAGTTGTTAGCTTCAACGGCACATTTGGCAGTTCTGTCAGTTTATTTTCGTATTTTACCATAAAGTAGATAAAAATGAAACGTTTCGGGAATCGTAATATTACTTCAATTGAAGAAAGTGTGAAGAAAAGTGTGCCGCTTAATACAGTGAAGTCAAGATCCTACATTTGGAAACAATTTGAAGAATTCTGTGCTGCCCGGAAATACCTTGTAAATGAAAAAACAAGTTTGTCAGAGCTGAATAATATTATGCTAGACTGGGCTTTCAATATGAAGAAAAGAGATGGATCAGACTACAAGGAAAGTGTCGTAAAACCTTGTGGAATAGTACTGCTAAACAGCTGCAGGAAAAATTCTATTCCGAATAGGGCGTTAGGTTCGATCCATTCACATTTAAAACGGCGCGGGATGCACGAAATGCCAAGAGGCGTATTTTGCAAGTAGACCCTGAGAAATGAAAAGTTAGTGCCAAGGCGCTGTCTTTGGAGCAACACAAAAAGATGGTCAACTTATGTAAAGAAGATAATCTAGATGGTTTGAACAGAAAATTGTATTTCATTGCTGCATTGGAGCTTGCTTGGCGCGGAGGAGAGGTTCATCATGCCTAATTTCGCATTTCCAATTCAAAATTGAAAACGCTGGTAATCCCACGGGCTGAATTGCCTACAATCCGATATTTTCTAAAACAAGACAAGGTGGTGCCCAAAAATGTGCGGAAACGAAATGGCTGACTCCCAATATTGAAGAAGATATTTGCCCGGTGAGGTTATATAAGCTACTTGTATCCAAAAGAACTGCAAACATAACCACTGAAAGACTATTCCTTCAAAAAACAAGAGTGTTCTCAAAATATTCTCACCTCTAGTGGTATGACTCTTGATAACTCTGTTTATTCATTTACAAGCTCTATCATAGGTGTATTTTGACAAAATATAATAGAAATATTCTTCCGATTCTCATACTTTCACCATGAAATGCTTCCTGGAATTCCGGGAAAATACAACACTAAGGGAGACAATGCGACTTGCTTCCAAATTAGCTTGGAAACTCCGCGGAAATGAAATATTTCCCTATCCTTCCGAGTTATATGAAGTTCTTGAACCTTCCCGGAATAACTTCATTTTTCACTGCGAATACCTTCCTTTTCGCAATTCCGATAATATTAAATGCTCACCGAGATGTGAAAAACAAACAATAAAGAGGAAATAATGGCTGTGAGAGTGGAGCACGGAACGGCACCGTGGAAATTTACAGGTCGAAAGTTCTGTGAAACAAGTTTTCCGCAGAAACTTGCGCAATAAAGTAGGAAAATATTGGTCGATACACAGGAACGTATTATTTTCGAACTAGAAGAAATTGGATTTCACTCAACAGACATCAGGAAATCGATCTTTAATTTCGTATTGTGACCTTTGGGAGTTTGTTTCCCTCTCTTTTCTAATGAGAAAGGAGTTTCTCAATAAAAGGTAGAACTACAGGGTGACAGGATGATTCCACATTCTGTTCTGGTTTACCAGGTTTGGGTATCATTATAACTTTATTATACTTTTATATGATGGGAAAATAAGATATACTCATCATTCTATTGAATAATGTTGTGAGCAGTACAACAATTTTTTTTGGTAGTCTTTTCAGAAGTTCGGAATTTATGAGGTCGTATCCAGGAGCCTTCTTGTTTTTCAGTCTTCTTATCTCATTAGCTACTTCTGTTGGTGTGTGAAAGTTTTGATTGGCAAAGACATCTGACATGGATCATCCAGAAAGGTTTCAACTTCTGCATCGCTGATTCCAGGACAGGAGTCATTTGGTGTTAAGACATGTGCAAAATGTTTGGCAGATGTATTACATTTTTCTTCATCTGAGACAGCCCGTTCCCTATTGGTCATTTTAATCGGAGATTCCATCAATGTGGCCCTTTTGACTTTCTTCGTAGCCTTCAAAATACTGTGCTAATTTTTATCATATATGTTCTCTATATACTGTTGGAATTGAGAATTTTTATAAAGTTGCAGTGCTTCACGAAGCCTTCTTGTGGGTTGATTCAGTTTCGTCTTTTCAAGCGGATTTCGTGAAAGGTCAAACCGATCCAGCAGTTTCGAAGAAATAAGAAAAAGAAACTTATTAATTCTGAGTTGACAATTGATAACACCCGTTATAAAAACAATTAATTCAACAGTTAACATGTCTCTGACAAGCAAATATTCCGTAGATTTGGTTTGATTATTACTCGTAGTAATTCAACAAGACCGCTAAAGCAATCTGACCTTTCGTCAGGACTTTCTAGTCCACAGTTGCACTTGAGGTCTTGAAACTCTTGGATATCATACGTCAAACATGACCAACTCGCACTACGGGAAGAAAATTTTTCCAAAAATTGTTGTGCGGGTACAAAATTAGAAATAATAATAATCACCCGCTTAATGAAGGGCAGCGGACTTCCCGAATCGCTGGTTATAATAAAGCTTCTCAAACTTCCACTGATGAATTGTGCCTTGGCGATATGTAATTGCTTCACAGGTTCACAATTCAAAACCTTTTTCTTTTACGTAGAGAATTTCAACTGAGTAATTCACATACACATGAACTAGGGTAGCTAACTGACCCGAAAACAGATTATTTTGAGAGATCTTTAGAGGAACTTGTAGTTCTGAGTGCCGTTATGGACTCGTGAAAAGTAAATTGATAAGAGAACTTACTTGAAGATACTGTGCACGAGAGCGTCTTGAGAGAGAATTTACTTCTAGAAGTGACTACCTTGAGAAGTGTAGACAGAATGAATTTTAATAACTGAAAGAGTTTGGACGTGTACAAAAGTTCAGGTAGCTAAATTTAGGGATTTCCAAAATTCCGTCCGACAGAAGGCATTCTTGGAAGTGACGGCCGCTACCCCAAATTCCAAGAACTGTCCTTTGTTGCGAGAATATCGCAACAATTGTCTTTCCTGTTATACATGCTTTCTAATTTTTGTATTTTAGAGTCAATTGTAAGTTTTGCTTGAGCAAACCCTGACTTCGCCGTTTTGGTTACATGAATCGTCATAGCTGAGAACCGTTCAGTTTATCCCAAGTGAAATCATATTGGTGAAATTTTTATCAAAGTGCTAATCATGATTTGATATACTAGGTGGCACGTCCGAAATGGAATGGCAGTAGTCAGTTCTGGATATAACAGGAAGTTGTAGAATATTGATAATATTTTTTGGGGTGAAATATCATTGTGTTAATCTTCCATATGTATTTCGTAGGTCACAATTGTGATCGGTTTATTATAAACGTCCAGTAGGCTGTCGTCGTGAAACACCCTGTTTATGACGATGATGATTTTACACTCGTTTGAGATGCCGTTAAAAATCTGTAGTCCATATATTCCTGCTTCATTTATACGTACTAGAGAAAAGTCAATTGCTTCTCAGAATATATTCAATTACACATACAACAACCCCAGCAACTCTTAGTGTTAGGGCCATCTTCCAGTCGACAGATTGCGTTGGAGGGATGACGCAACAATTTTACACCCTTATCCTCGAAAGTGACTCATGGTGACATCCCCTATAACCTATATTTGTACGATGATGATAGATGAACAAAATGGCATTAGGAGTATTAAAAAGTCTGCGGGAGTCGATTGGGGTGGAACGTCATTCATTTTAAGTATCCGGCAAATACAAAACGAGCCGTTCTGAATCGATACACGGGGGACCTCCTTTGTTGTCGCTAAAACGGTTTATGCTGTTGTGTTTTATGAAGAGGAGTCGCCATGGACCCCACACGCTTGTGTATGAGACTCTTTTATTCCAGAACCCACCTGAATTTCCCAACGATTGTATTTGTTTACAAGTGGATAAATCGGTGATACATTGCAATGCACATCCATTTTCGTTAGGGGTCATTGGGAATTTTCATTGTGTCAGAAATTTCCACTTGGCTAAGTTGCGGTTTCATATTTATTATATTATTTTTATATTTGATGGTCATAAAATTTTATGAGGCTCCATTACTTATATTTTTTTGTCAATACATCATTCGGTTTCGTACGAAACATTATTAAGATGAAAAATGTAGAAAAGCACACTCGTGAGATCTAAACTTTTCGACAAACTCTGCCCAATAAGGATTTTGATCGAGGTATTTGGACATTCTCTTTGAAAAATAGAAATTATACCTCCTGATGGCCGGACATATTCAAGTTTCACAACGAATTCATAATTAGGAAGTCGTGCCCAATCGATCAAGACGATTTTCGGATCGATATTCAAGAATAACAGATATTTGCGAAATCGAAATCACGCTGTTCTATTATTTCAATCAACTAGAACAAGGCGTAAAAAATTTCGAAATATACTGAACTAACTAATTTTCTTACAAAAATGTAAAGCAGCACTGCTTTCACTCATTTGTAATGAAATCTGTGTAACATTTCGATTCAAAAATAAATGACCTAATACAGGGTGTTCGGCACATGGACCGTCAAATTTGTTTGGGGCGTTGATAGGGTGATTTGCTACCTTTTCAGTCTTGGAACCTGGGTTCTTAGTATTACGGTTACGGAGGTATGATTTTTGGCTCTCTATCATCCAAAAGGAATCAGCTAGAGTTTTCATATTTTCAGAATAGGTTAATTGTCCAAATATCTCTCTATCATCCAAAAGGTCAGCTAGAGTTCAGAATATTAATTGTCCAAATCCGTCCAAATCCGTATGGTCCAGTAGTTATGAGCATCTGAAATTTTGTTTCCTCAATAACTACTAGAATATCCATCCGATCGAGTTGATACTTGGAATGTTATTGAGGGAGGCTGAAACGAAACGGCTTGCAAAATTTAGCAGAAATCGTCACGCTAGAAAATTTTTAAAAAATTCCCAAAAAAAAAATTTTCAATACTCAATATCTCCTAAGACTTCATTTAGATTTAAATAAAAATCCGTATATATATTGAGGTTACCGATATCGTACTCATCCTCAAATTTCATTGTCGTAGCTTTCCGCCTTCTGAAGATATGATCATTTTTTTCATTTACTCAAGAGAAAAATAGAAATGTCATGAAGTCCGAGCTTTGTCATCGGAAGATTTGCCATCACAGATCGATATTCGTTTGACAACTTGCAGACCTAGATATCAGTGTCAGTTGACGTAATATCAATCAAATTTTCATAGAATTCATAGAGGTAGAATTCGATTCAAAGAGAAGATAATGCGGTGAAATTAGATATTGAAAAAGGATAATGGGTTAGTAGAATTCGATGTCGATGACGTTGTCAAAATTCAGAAAAGCACAGACCTAATATTAATCAAAAAATTTTTTAATAGAGAAAGAATTTGATGGCGTCAAAACTCAGAAAAGCAATGACGTAAGTTTTTAGGAGAAGCATAGAACAACATTTGGTGAAAATTATGAGTAGTTATTTTCAAATTGTGATAAAGGTTTGTTTATTCATTAGGTTTTCATATTTGCATCACATTGTCCCATAGTACGGAATGAGACTATTGTTCACCCGATCAGAGAGTATATAGGTTTGTTAAGGTTTGAGTATTTACTCGCAAGTAGCTCAACAAGAGCGCCAAAACAATCTGACCTCACGTCAGTGCTTTCTAAATTTTTTTTATTAGGTTTTTCTAAATTACCCAAAATTTACCCTTCGAAGCCCCATAACTTTTTGCGTGTACTTTTACATTCATTTTTTTATTTGTATTAAGTCTACATGAGTGTGTGTTTAAAAAAAAACGTATTTATCGTTACAGATAACACCACAAAATTAACACGTGGGCCTTTTATTAAAAAAAAAATTATGAAAGTATGAAGACATCTCCACTCCTATTGAAATTTAAAAAAAAGTTACAGCTTTTACTAACTTAGTTTTATTTTAAAATGTTCTTTGGTTTATAAAGTTGCTAACCATATGCTATTTACGTAAGTCAATAAAAAAATAAAACTGCACATAAGGTTTTAGTCAGAAGAGTGAAGAAAGTCGCACCTAAATAAAAGTACGGATTTCGACACAACACAGCGAGCAAGGAAATTTTACCTGCCCGTTTTAGACGCGTGTGAATTATCATTACTATTTCTGTCCTTAGTTTGGATTGGGTTAGTCGCCGCAGACTTGACCCTACCACCGTATATCTAATAACCCAAGTTGTAGATAGCAACAAAAACGATACTCCACATTTCCGATGGTATACTTTTGCAAACGAAGAGATGGGGTGAATCTTATCAGCATTCCATTGCCGAGCTTCCATATATTTCTTTCTGGCCTACCTAATGTTAGGTCATTGGAAGAATCATTTATTGCTTCTACTGGAGGACCCAATTGAATCGTAAGCACGCTTTGCAAGAAAATTCATACGTTTCCTGCTCCCTGAACCGAAGAAATATGGACTGAAGCGCTCGCCCACTCACGAAACCCATAAATCAATGTGAGTCCAACGTTGGAATGAATGTAAACGAACAGAAACACGTCACTGGATAACATTATTATTCAGTATTCCCGGACTGTTTGCCAAGCAGGGGAAATTCACAGGTAATTTCAGCAGGCTGACTGAATCCATAAAATTAATGATGGCTTCAATGTTCCTGAACAAGCAATTATCATATTTGGGGATTCGGGAGTCATGATAATGCAGCGGTCCTTGTTCTAGTTTGATGACGAGTAGAACAGCGTTCTATCGTTTTTCCCAAATGTCTGTAATTTTCGAATATCGAGCCTAAAATGGTCTAAATCGATTGACTTTGGCTTTCTGAGACCTGTCGTAAACTCCTGTCATCCGAAGGGTAAGAGCTGGAGATTTCATATTTTCAGAATAGTCCTTTAATAAAGATTTTTCATTTCGTTGATGCAGTACAGATCTCTATCATGGATGTCTATGCAGAGCTCTCTGCTATAAAAAGCGCGATTGAAACGCTGCTTCAATTCAATTAAGTTCCTATGTGGTTCGAAACTGTGCCACATTTTGTATGTCCTCAGACATAATTTTTGTTATATAAGGATAGATAGTGAACCATTTCTGCAGAAGATATATTTCGATACATTTTGAAACCTTGATCTCGCGTCTTATTTCTATCTGAAGGCAATTGCGGTCAAACACTAACTCGACTTTGAACGCCAGGATACATATTTAAAGGAACGTTGAGAGTTGTTGAAAACATGAACCCACCATTTTCCACCTGTCCGAATAACTTTGCGACGTAAAATGAGAAAGACGTACCATTCGCATACCTTCTCTCTAAGATAGAATGGAAATAGAGGAAGCAATATATATTCTTCAGTACGGCGGGTTTTATACCCGTAGCAAATGATTTACAATGTTTTCGAGCACCATATACTCTGGATGGAAAAATCCTTCACGATTTTGATCTCGTCTCTATTTTACGGCTGACACGTCTGTTTTATGATTGAATATATTTTTCCGAGAACAATCTAAGCGCCAGTACCCTACGCTGGAATGCGGTGAGCATGTGTGGGAACAACGAATATTTCATGGAATTGCCGAACGGGAGCGATCGTAATATGGTTCAGTTCGTTTCCGTTGAACGACTGCATTCATACAAATAAGCGAATCTATAGAATATTATAATGGAAGTTCGATGCAGTTGAAATATACTTTCGTCTTCGAAGTTTTCTTTGTACTCCGAAAGTTTCCGAGAAGAAAACTGGTTATAGAACCATTCAATTCAACATCTGCCGCATTTTTTTTTGACACGAAAAATCTTCACCTCTATTAGACGTGTGATAACTGATTGCTCGACAAAATAACGAAGTTAAACCAAAACAAGCGTGCGAAAGTCTCTTGTGGATAATATCAGCTGGCAGAAGATGCATCATATTTCTATGAACGCTTTTGACTGCTGGCTGTTACCTCTTACAGCTGAAAGTTCAAAAAGCATTGCCTAGAACTACACTGCTTTCTTTATGATGCGGAGCATGGAATATTTGAGAAATGAAACTGAGGCGTATCAATCGTAGAGCGAAATTGATCTTGATTTTTGGAGTTACAAAATCCTGGGATGTTACAGTTATACAGGGTGAGTATTTGACCACTGCTTTAATTTTAACCATAGATTCTAGACGTCAAAAAAACATTTTCTTCCAATAACATTTTTCCAAATTTGTCCCCGTTCAAAAGATATAGGGTGTTGAAATTTCATAAAATAATTGCATTTTCACCTGTAATATTCAAACGACAATATCAATTGAAATGATCACTTGTAGAAGGTTTTTGATAACAGTCATGCATATTTTGGCATCATTAGATTTATTCCATTTCTTGTGGGTTTCTCACTACTACTCCACAGATTGGTTAAATTGCATGAAAAACAAATATCGCTTGAACTAAAGGTCCGTATCTTGTACTTCCTGGATCAGTCATTTTTGCAGATAAAATCATTCATCATCTTTTCTCCTAAATTGCACCATTCTTGAGATATTTGAAGTTGAAATAATTGAATCGATATAATTTTGTCTAAATTTTCTGATTTTCCCAAATCCAACTCTGTGCTGAAATGATTCAATAATCAGATTTGTTCAATGTTGCCATATTTTATGTCTTTATTAAATATTTCCACAAAAGGTTGGGGAAATCTCTCCAGTCTATGGTTCCACCACTAAACACTATAGATGAAATTAACCACTGAACAATTTTTGTCTTACATTCACCACAAAATCTAAATTGCCATTTGCTGTATTCATTATTAATGATGTCTAGCACCTTGTTTAATATTTAATCCAGATTAATATTCCATAATAAATAGAGAAAAAATTTTCATCACTCACATAGGTACTTCGGTATATTTTCATGATGACCATTGAAATAGATAATGTATTTTCTGTCAGGACCTGTTAAATTGGAGACTGCTACTCCGGTGTCTGCGTACACCTTATCAAAAATGATACATGTGTACTATTCATTTTAACTCATTTTTATATTCATTCAATTTTCATTTTTCACGAGATACATATCGTCAATTATAACAATTAAACTATTAAACAATTAAACTATTAAAAGAACCATTCTATTCTATTTCATATTCTTAATATACAGTCCGCTAAATAAAATACCGAAATCAGAACCAGCAATTTATCAAACAGCTGCTTCAATTCAATTAATTTCCTATGTGGTTCGAAACTGTGCCACATTTTGTATGTCCTCAGACATAATTTTTGTTATATAAGGATAGATAGTGAACCATTTCTGCAGAAGATATATTTCGATACATTTCGAAATATTGAAATCGCGTCTCATTTCTATCTGAAGGAAATTGCGGTCAAACACTATCTCGACTTTGAACACCAGGATACATATTTAAAGGAACGTTGAGAGTTGTTGAAAACATGAACCCACTATTTTCCACCTGCCCGAATAACTTTGCGAAGTAAAATGAGAAAGACTCCTAGACGTACCATTCGCATACCTTCTCTAAGATAGAATGGAAATAGAGGAAGCAATATATATTCTTCAGTACGGCGGGTTTTATACCCGTAGCAAATGATTTACAATGTTTTCGAGCACCATATACTCTGGATGGAAAACCTTCCACGATTTTGATCTCGTCTCTATTTTACGGCTGACACGTCTGTTTTATGATTGAATATATTCTTCCGAGAAGAATCTAAGCGCCAGTAACCTACGCTGGAATGCGGTGAGCATGTGGAACAACGAATATTTCATGGAATTGCCGAACGGGAGCGATCGTAATATGGTTCAGTTCGTTTCCGTTGAACGACTGCATTCATACAAATAAGCTGAATCTATAGAATATTATAATGGAAGTTCGATGCAGTTGAAATATACTTCGTCTTCGAAGTGTTCTTGTAATTCGAAAGTTTCGGAGAAGAAAACTGGTTATAGAACCATTCAATACATCAACATCTGCCGCATTTTTTTTTGACACATATATATAATATATACATATATATGAAAATCTTCACAGAGAGAAGAATCTATTAGACGTGTGATAACTGATTGCTCGACAAAATAACGAAGTTAAACCAAACAAGCGTGCGAAAGTCTCTATTAGTGGATAATATCAGAAGTTAAACCAAAACAAGCGTGAAAGTCTCTTGTGGATAATATCAAAGAAGATGCATCATATTTCTATGAACGCTTTTGACTGCTGGCTGTTACCTCTACAGCTGAAAGTTCAAAAGCATTGCCTAGAACTACACTGCTTTTTATGATTCGGAGCATGGAATATTTGAGAAATAAAACTGATGCGTATGAATCGTAGAGCGAAATTGATCTTAATTCTTGGAGTTACAAAATCCTAGGATGTTACAGTTATACAGGGTGAGTATTTGACCACTGCTTTAATTTTAACCATAGATTCTAGACGTCAAAATAAACATTTTCTTTCTATAACATTTTTCCAAATTTGTCCCTGTTCAACAGATATAGGGTGTTGAAATTTCAATAAAAAATTGCATTTTCACCTGTAATATTCAAACAACAATATCAATTGAAATGATCACTTGTAGAAGGTTTTTGATACCAGTCATGCATATTTTGGCATCATTAGATTTATTCCATTTCTTGTGGGTTTCTCACTACTAATCTACAGATTGGTTAAATTGCATGAAAAACAAATATCGCTTGAACTAAAGTTTCGTATCTTGTACTTCCTGGAATCATTAGTCTTTTTTGCAGATAAAATCATTCATCATCTTTTCTCCTGAATAGCATCATTCTTGAGATATTTGAAGTTGAAAGGAATTGAATCGATATAATTTTGTCTAAATTTTCTGATTTTCCCAAATCCAACTCTGTGCTGAAATGATTCAATTATCAGATTTGTTCGATGTTGCCATATTTTATGTCTTCCTTAATATTCCTACAAAAGGTTGGTGAAATCTCTCCAGTCTATGGTTCCACCACTAAACACTATTAATGAAATTAACCACTGAACTTACATGTCTTACATTCACTACAAAATCTAAATAGCCATTTGCTGTATTCATTATTAATGATGTCTAGCACCTTGTTTGATATTTAATCCAGAGTAATATCCATAATAAATAGAGAAAAAGTTTTCCATCACTCACATAGCTACTTCGGTAAATTTTCATGATCACCATTGAAATAGATAATGTACAATATTTTCTGTCAGGACCTGTTAAATTGGAGACTTGTATTTATGAAGGGCTGGTTCTTTATAGCTTGAGATTTTCAGGGTTCATCAAATTATATCTATTCTAACATAGGAGTGCTTCAAATTAAACTCATATGTGTTTTAAAAACTTCGAACCCAGTCTCCTAGATTTGTTTTGTACCTTTAAAGAAGTTTTTTCACATCTTTATTTCATACACCGATTCAACCTGTTTCACAAACTTAGGAGATAATAGAATTTGACTTAGTTTCAATATTTCTGAATGATTGTTATGATGCATAGTTAATTAAAATTCTATCAATATTGAAACTGGACGCTTTATGCTCATAAACAAGAAAGATTGGAATAGAATGGATTTTCTGACCATAATGATTTTATACTGAATTGAAGTCAAACTATCGAAATAATCCCTACAATATTTTCCACATTTTTTTTAAAGAAAGATACAAATAACTGTTGACAGTTTCAAACAGAATCAAAACAACAAGGAACAACAGAACACTATTTTATTGGGAACTACCCACCACTGAGACGTTATAATAACATTTTAATGTGATAATAATGCACTCTAGTTATTCTGTGAAAAATTATTACTAAAGATCAATAATAGTTACAGATATTATCTTTTATTTAAAAAAACTTTGCAATCATTAATTTTTACTCTCCTGGGGTTCGGTAATAAATTGATATTCTATGGTAAGGTATTAAAATTTGACATAATCTATGATTAACCATTATTCAATATTTATGTTTTTGTTCACATGATTAAAACAGAAACTCTGATTTTGAAATCCAAAAATTTACGCATGTTCAGTAAATTCAAAGAGAAGATAATGCGGTGAAATTAGATACTGAAGAAGGATAATGGGTTAAACCGCAGGAATGCAGAAAATATGTTGAATACATGGAAGGTACTTGCCGACACGTGTTTCCATATCCAGGTTTCTTGGTTTCCTTGGCCTGAAGAAGCCAATAAGCAGAAACAAGTGTCGGCAAGTATCTTCCATGCATTTTCCATATTTTCTGCATTCCTGCGATTTAACCCATTATCCTTCTTCCACATGTTCAGTAATTAATTATAGTCTAAACAGAATAGATTCATATTAATGATCTAACAAAATTTTTTTATTATAGAATACCTAGTTGGTTTTTTTCAGTAGCAAATTTAGGTGATCAAACTCAATTTCAAGTATAATTGCACACCTAAATCTGGGAATACTTGTAATCTATCCAAGTAAATTGTTATTGGGATTCAGTACAGAAAATAATCATCAACTAAGTAACATGACTTTAAAATAATTATTCGTAGTGAGATCATACATTGTTGTTAAAGTTTTTCATGTTTTTAACAGTATGATATCAAGAGACCTCATAGACCTGTTCACTGGTCTCTGTCAAGGAGAAGAAACTTCAGAAATATCAGTGTTTGGAAAATCATAGATGATTTTTTCTGGCTTTGAGTGAAAAAAAAAACACAGTGACAACCTCTTGCCTTGGAGGTTTTCATAGAAATGATGGTTTTCATGGTTTGGAAATTTTAAGAAGAAAATTACAAATGTATTATGATAACATCCAATAATTCTGAGGTTTTTTTGGAATTTCTCACTATAAAGGGATGGTTTATAATCTTAAACTAGAAATGAATTATAGTAGAACAACAAAAATCTATGTTTATGGTGGCAAATATAATTGCACACTTAAATCTGAGAATACTTGTAATCTATTCGAGTAATTTGTTATTGGGATTCAGTAGAGAAAATAATCATCAAGCAAAGTAACATCACTGTAAAATAATTATTCGTAGTGACATTATTCATTGTTGTTGAAGATTTCGAAAAAGATTGCCATATTTTTAACAGTCTCATAGACCTGTTCACTGGTCTCTGTCAAGGAGAAGAAACTTAAATAATATCAGTGTTTGGAAAATCATAGATGATATTTTCTGGCTTTGAGTGAAAAAAAAGCAATGTGACAACCTCTTGCCTTGGAAGTTTTCATAGAAATGATGATTTTCATGATTTGGAAATGTATGATGATAATATCCAATAATTCTGAGGTTTTTTGGGAATTTCTCATTGGGAAGGGATGGATTATAATCTTGAAGTAGAAAGAAATTATAGTAAACAGCAAAAATATGTTTATGGTGTTGAATTTTTTTTACCAGAAAATTAGTATTTTGTATCTTCCTTCTGGATATGGAGATCATCGGATGAAACATGAGTGAGAGGGAAAATAATGTTTTTAAACAATACAGATTCATTACTGGATGCTGTGGAAGGTATTTTTCATTCAAACTAAACAGGACTACAGAGGGGTATTTGCCCAATGTGAAAACTAAAAATGCTTATAACTTTTAACGCAGCTGAATATGGAAAATCCGTAATGGATAAAATGTTTTTGATCTCAAGAACCTATGGTTAAACGCAGCGGTCAAAGACTCACCCTGTATATTCGATTTAGTATTGTACGATACACTTGAAAATGTAAACAATTCTGATCTTTATTGCTGAGTCTAAGATTATGTTCAATCACTCAGACAACAAACAGGTAAAAAGTCCTGAACTCATGTCAGTGCTTCTCAAATTTTTTCAAATAAATGGCAGACTACAACCCCCAAGAGCCAGAAAACATAGCGTTAAGGAAATGAATATTCAAATCCCTAGAATAAAAACATTATGCTTTTTCGGTTCTAATTCTGGATGGAACTAGACAATGAATAATGCTTTCCATCTCACTTTACGCTCTCGTAACGAGGCAAATCGAAACAGATATAGATCCACAGAATACGTAACCGGCTATCTGTTGACAGGAATACGAGAAGAATATAACATATTCAGGCCCCATTTAGCCTCGAGGAGATAACTTCAATCCCCAAAGGTAATGAACGTCCGGCATACGGGTTGAATGCTCATGCACGCCACTGGATCCGGTGGGGAAGAGATCCGCCATAAATTATAACTAACATAAATTCCGGCTGCAGCGTGTTGGCAGATATAAATTTGAATTAGGTGATAATGCCTGGGTGACGGACGTGAACGTGCATTGTTAGAAGAATCAAGCTGAAGGTTTACGTGATAGCCAAACTTGGAGTAACAGTAAATTGCGAGAAATTTTGGATTGCCTTGTTCTGATTAGATAAATGATGCATTCTGTAGTGATTATAGAGAAAAATATGGAATGCAGTTAGAACAAATCCATTTTTGTCGGCCTTTCTCACATTTGCTCAAATATCTGAATTTTTCGAATTCTTGGGTAGAAGTAGAATCAATCATTTTGTTCGGGTCACTGAATTAGAGGTCAAAACCGATTCTGTCTATCCGTGAGCCCGATAACATCCGAACGGAATGAGCAGAGAGAAAAAATTAGTTTTCAGTATAGACATAAAAAGAGATAGACCCATTTATTTACATTAAATCATGTAGCTCCCATTGAAAAAGCAGTTGTGATGTCATAATGTGGTTATTACTTGAAACTGTTTGAAAATATATAGCATGTTGACGTCAGCACAGAATTGAAAACTAAGAACTGATACTTCACTATGTGATGATCGACAACTCTGCCCGAACATATTTATTCATAAAGTTCACTCACCGTATTTTCCCCTTATATTATACGTAACGTAAGATATAAATTGAGGATATCTCGCACGAGAAATAAATATTTTGAACATATGATTTTGACGTTTACTCAACTAGCTCCATCTCTCTCGTTCATATTCGGCATGCGGGAATTTTGCTCAGAGGGCTAGTCCATTTAGATACTACGTCAATGATTATACCATAGCAAGTTCTTCAGTGACAAACTCACAGAATAAAATAGCAAATAACATAGAAGTTCATTTACTCAAATAAACCGTAATTCCTACCACGCCCTGTACAACTTGTGGCATCGTAGGTTAGGGAATTACACACGAGAAAGTATATCTAAATGCCGATCAATCTTTTTAGTTTCTCGTATCTGAATTATAGCGTGTTAGACGGGCAGATGTGGGCGCCATGTTCTTTAATTACATCACCTCATCACGGTAAACGAATAGTGGGCGGTTTCTAGCGGTCAGCTTTTTCCCTTCTGGAAATAGAGGCTCTTAACCCTTTCCTATGACTAATACGACTTTGTGGCTCCCGTGAGATTCCTGCTGTTCCTTTGTGCCCTTCTGCACTGAAGGAAATAAATTATCCCGTGACATACCGTATTTTTTCGGTTTTATCAGATTGGTATTACTGCATGTATATAACTCGGATTCGGTGTTGCCAGCTTTGAGAGAGCCAAACTGATTGATTATCTTTATATATAAAAATGAAACCCGTTTTTCGTTGTCACGGCATAACATGAAAACGGCTTGACCGATTTGGCTGGGTTTTTTTTGTGGCTTTCTAATACGCTATACATGGTTCTTACGGAAAAAATATAAATTAGTTTTTCATTGGGCAAATACCCTCACGAGTCAGTTTACTTTGAATAGAAAAATACATTACAGCATTCACTGTAGATCTGAATTGTTTAAACATTATTTTCCCTCTAAGTAATGATTCACTCACTCATGTTTCATCCGATGAGGTCCATATCGAAGGAAGATACAAAATACTTATTTTCTAAGTAAAAAAATTGCCTATAAACATGAATTTTGTTGTTCTACTATATTTTCTTTCTACTTCAAGATTATAAACCATGTGCCTTTCTAGTGAGAAATTTCCAAAACCTCAGAAATTATTAAGATTGTTATCATCATACATTTGTAATTTTCTTCTTAAAATTTCCAGATCCTTGGTAACCATCAGCTTCTATGAAACTTCCAATGCAAGAGGTTGTCACTGTGCTTTCTTTTTTCACTCAAAGCCAAGAAAAAAATCATCTATGATTTTCCAAACACTGATATTTCTGAAGTTTCTTCTCCCTTGAACAGAGACCAGTGAACAGAGTATTTTCTGTTACTGAATCCCAATAACAATTTACCTGGATAGATTAGCAAGTATTTCCCAGATTTAGATGTGCAATTATACTTTCTTGAAGAAATACCTAAATTTGATTTTGAAAATCAACTAGGTGTTCTTTGATATAAATTTTTTTGTTAAATCATTAATATGAATCTATTCCTGTTTAGACTATAATTACTGATTTTTAGAATCAGAGTAAATAACGTAAACAAGAACATAAATATTGAATAATGGTTATTCATAGATTATGTCAAATTTTAATACCTTACCATAGAATATTAATTTTATCACCGAACCCCATGAGAGAAAAAGAATTAATATATGCAATGTTTTTTTAAATGAAAGATAATATCTGTAACTATTATTGATCTTTAGTAATAAATTTCCCTGAGAATAATTAGAATGAATTATTATCACATTAAAATATTATAACGTCTCTGTGTTCAAAGTAGTTCCAAATAAAAAAGTATTCTGTGGTTCCTTGTTGTTTTGATTCTGTTTGAAACTGTCAAAAGTTATTGTATCTTCAAAAAAAAAGTGGAAAGATTTTTAGATAATATCTGATAGTTTTGAATTATTCAATTCAGTATGAAATGATTATGGTCAGAAATTGCCTTCTATTCTAATCTTTCTTGTTTATGAGCTTATATCTTCCAGTTTCAATATTGATTGAATTTTAATTAATCATGCATCATGTAAACATTCAGAAATATTAAAAACTAAGTCAAATTCTATTATCTCTAAGTTTAGGAACAAGAGTTGAATCGGTGTATGAAATAAAGATAATAAAGGTATAAAACAAATCTAGGAGTTTGGGTTCGAAATTTTTAAAACCTCATATGAGCTCAATTTAAGCATTCCTATGTTAGAATAGATATAATTTGATGAACCCTGAAAGCCTGAAGCTATAAAAAACCAGCTCTTCATAAGACAAGCTCTTCAATTTAACAGGTCCTGACAGAAAATACTTTACCTATTTCTAACGGTCAAAATATACCGAAGAGCGATGGAAAACTTTTTCTTTATTTATTATGGAATATTATTCTGGATTAAATATTAAAGAAGGTGCTAGACATCACTAACAATGAATACAGCAAATGGCAATTTAGATTTTGTGGTGAATGTAAGACAAAAATTGTTCAGTGGTTAATTTCATCTATTAGTTTTAGTGGTGGAACCATAGAGGGAAGAGATTTCCCAAACTTTTGAAGAAATATTTAATATAGACATAAAATATGGCAACATTGAACAAATCTTGTTATTGAATCATTTCAGCACAGAGTTGGATTTGTGAAAATCAGAAAATTTGGACAAAATTATATCGATTTAATTCCTTCTCAACTTCAAATATCTCAAGAATGGTGCAATTTAGGAGGAAAGATGAGGAATGATTTTATATGCAAAAAGACTAATGATTCCAGGAAGTACGAGATGCGGACCTTTAGTTCAACGATATTTGTTTTTCATGCAATTTAACCAATCTGTAGAGTAGTAGTGAAAACCCACAAGAAATGGAATAAATCTATTGATGCCAAAACATGCATGACTGTTATCAAAAACCTTCTACTAGAGATCATTTTCAATTGATATTGTCGTTTGAATATTACAGGTGAAAATGCAATTTTTTTGAAATTTCAACACCCTATATCTTTTGATCAGGGCCAAATTTGGAAAAATGTTATAGGAAGAAAATGTTTCTTTGACGTCAAGAATCTATGGTTAAAAATTAACGCAGTGGTCAAAGACTCACCCTGTATAACATATGAGAAATAATAGGTTGTCAAATATCACTCTTCCGCTTTTATGCTCTTTTATTCAATGCTTCATAAAAAGTGTAAAGTTCAAATATACGCCGTTTTGTTCGATAATCTGTTTCCATCTAGACGTCAACTTTCATAATACCTCCCTCGTAAAGCCCTCTTGATTCTCCTGATTTCTTGAAGACAACTGGCAAACAAATGGTTATGATCCACGAAGAATCGACTGTTCTGCATTGTTTTCCGAAAAAATAGGCGACCAATAGCTTGAAATTGCTTCGATAAATATTTCGTTCTTATTGCATAAAATTAGTAAAGTCCTTCTCAGGTAAGGCGAGACCAGGTAAATGGGAATTCATTTTTATATGGAGCATATTATAGATTCCAGTCCAAATTGCAGGTAGGTACTCATACATAAGATAGGTCAGCTATACAAAATGAAGAGTGCTTCAAAGCAACGATGAGGCGGTACGAAGTTCGCCGGGTCAGCTAGTTCTTTATAAACGTATAATAGGTACTATACAGGGTGCTCGACACATGGACCGTCAAATTTTTTTGGGGCGTTGGTAGGGTCATTTGCTACCTTTTCAGTCAAAAAAATTTGACGGTCCATGTGCCGAGCACCCTGTAGATCCAAGCGAATAAGTATTCAAATTTCAGAAGATCATATATACGGAAGTATAAGGTTCTTTGTCAAGAATAAAAATAGTATAATTGTATTTGTTTGATGATTCCTAAACTTTTTTACTTGATATCTAATAAGATATTGATTGGTATCAATGTATTAGTAGTATAGAACAGCATAACAAAAAAAATATTAGGGAAGTGTCAATTGAAAAACATTCTCATTACTGAACCTATCAGGTGAAATAACGGACTCTTTCGATATAGAGATCCTTCAAGCATATCCTGACTATTTCATCTCTCTACCTCTTTGATTTAGATTATTTACTACAATATCCAGTCGATTTCAGTTGCAATTTTGTTTTTTATTGTTATTGAAATGGAGTCCTTATGACTTTTGAGCAAATCTTGCGAAGAAGAAAAGAATACTAGGGTAAATAACAAGAGTTGAGTTTCATGATTTGATAATAAAAATGATCATTTATGGGTGTTTGTCTAATAGATTCATTCATTAACCAAAGTGAAGTCATCAATGGAATTCATTTGAACATAGAAAACCTTTGGTTGGCTTACCCTTTCACAGAACGAACAGGTATTTTAATGATGACATACCTGCAAAAAAACGGATTAATATAGTTAAATGAAGAGCTGATCAATATATAACATGAGAAATAATAGATTGTCAAATATCTCCCTTCCGCTTTTATGCTCTTTATTCAATGCTTCATAAAAAATGTGAAAGTTCAAATATACGCCGTTTTGTTCGATAATCTGTTTCCATCTAGACGTCAACTTCATAATACCTCCCTCGTAGAAGCCCCCCCCCCCTTATTTGCAAAAGAATTCGGGTAGCCACTTTTCACAAGCCTCTTTTGAGTTCAACACCACCAAGGACGATCGCAATGGACAGAAACAGGTGGTAATCACTTGGCGCTATGTCCGGGCTATATGGTGGATGCGATAAAACTTCTCATCTGAGCTCCCGTCCTTGTAGAACACTACACCTTTCCTGTTGGCCAATTCTGGTCGATTGCCTGCTTCGAGAGGTCCAGTTGTTCACAGTAGATGGTAGAATTAAGCGTCTGGCCATATGGGAGCAGCTCATAGTGGATGATTCCCTTCCAATCCCACCAACAACATAGCAAAACCTTCCTGGCCTTCAATCCCGGCTTGGCCACTGTTAGGTTGTCGTGGTGAAAGGTGATTTGTTTCCGGCGGTTGATTCTCCTGATTTCTTGGAAGACAACTGGCAAACAAATGGTTATGATCCATGAAGAATCGACCAATAGCTTGAAATTGCTTCGTGCGCGAGCAACTATTGTTGGATTTGGCTCATCTAGAAACACTCACCTGTCACGATGTCATAGACGTGCTTCGAAGCACCGCGATCGTATTTTTGGAGCACTTTTTTTGGATGACCTTCGCGAAATTCGTCTTGGAGTGAACTACGACCTCGGTTGAACACTAACATACATTAAATCAAAGTCACCATTTAAGTTACACCCTGTATTGCACATATACAGTTTACGGTTATAGATTAGGCTGCTTCTAAAACTGCCGCCAGAAGGAGTGAGGGTGAGCGGCAATCAGCACACAAACGATACTCAGTGGCCTTTAATCAATATGAGAGCTCCATTTATTCCATATTCGTATGATTTATCTATCATTCAGACTACATAGCATCATTAATCATCCCACAATTCATTATCACAGCATTTGTATTTGAAACATTCCCTGGACGTATAAAAACTATAAATATATTCTTGTCGGACTCCATATAGTTTTCTGAAATAATCAAATATATGTCATCATTTTATCAATTTATAATCGTATTGATTCTCATTCATTTCAAATGATGGACGTATTTATGACTTATCACTGAAGGTCAGGAGGTTACTTCAACAGAAACACGTTTAATTGTCAATTATTGCCGGGAATGATCCAACGAGTTATTAAAACGTTTTAAATGTATGGATTCAGCATGGAGACCTTAACGAGGCGAACGTGATCTTTTATTCACGCTGCACCTCGTCATAATGCTGTTTTTTATGACAGTTGACAGCTTCTTCAAGAGTCTTCCTTTTCGCTTCACTATAGCGCATTAGGAAACTAAATGATCATTTTTTCCAATTATTCAGGTATGCAGGGTGAGTGCTTGACCACTGCGTTAATTTTAACCTAGATTCTTGAGATCAAAAGAAATAATTTTTCCATTACGGTTTTTCCAAATTCAGCTGCGTTAAAAAGTATTTTTAGTTTCACATTGGGCAAATACCCCTCTGTAGTCCAGTTTAGTTTGAATGAAAAATACCTTCCACAGCATCCAGTAATGAATCTGTATTGTTTAAAAACATTATTTTCCCTCTAAAAAATGATTCACTCACTCTTGTTTCATCCGATACACCATAAACATAGATTTTTGTTGTTCTACTATAATTTCTTTCTACTTCAAGATTATAAACCATCCCTTTCTAGTGAGAAATTCCAAAGAAACCTCAGAATTATTGGATGTTACATCATGCATTTGTAATTTTCTTCTTAAAATTTCCAAATCATGAAAAACCATCATTTCTATGAAAACTTCCAAGGCAAGAGGTTGTCACTTTGCTTTTTTTTTCACTCAAAGCCAGAAAAAACATCTATGATTTTCCAAACACTGATATTTCTGAAGTTTCTTCTCCTTGACAGAGACCAGTGACAGGTGTATGAGGTCTCTTGATATCATACTGTTAAAAATATGAAAATCTTTTTCGAAATCTTCAACAACAATAAATGATGTCATTACGAATAATTATTTTAAAGTGATGTTACTTGCTTGATGATTATTTTCTGTACTGAATCCCGATAACAATTTACTTGGATAGTCTACAAGTATTTCCAGATTTAGGTGTGCAATTATACTTGCTTGAAGAAATTGAGTTTGATCACCTAAATTTGATTCTGAACAATCAACTAGGTGTTCTATAATGAAAAATTTTTTGTTAAATCATTAATATGAATCTTTTCGTTTTGACTATAATTACTGATGCCTAAACATGCGTAAATTTTTGGTTTTTATAATCAGAACATCTGTTTTAATTACGTCAACAAAAACATGAATATTGAATAATAGTTATTCATAGATTATGTCAAATTTTAATACCTTACCATAGAATATTAATTTGTTACCGAACCCCAGAAGAGAAAAAATTAATAATTGCAAGGTTTTTTTAAATAAAAGATAATATCTGTAACTATTATTGATCTTTAGTTATAATTTTTCTCAGAATAACTAGAGTGAATTATTATCACATTAAAATATTATAACGTCTCTGTGGTGGGTAGTTCCCAATAAAATTGTGTTCTGTGGTTCCTTGTTGTTTAGATTCTGTTTGAAACTGTCAACAGTTATTCGTAGCTTTCTTTAAAAAAAAAAGTGGAAAATATTGTAAGGATAATTTCGATAGTTTGAAATTATTCAATTCAAAATGAAATGATTATGGTCAGAAAATGCGTTCAATTCTAATCTTTGTTGTTTATGAACTTATAGCATCCAGTTTCAATATTGATTGAATTTTAATTAACCATGCATCATAACAAACATTCAGAAATATTAAAACTAAGTAAAATTCTATTATCTCCTAAGTTTGTGAACCAGGTTGAATCGGGGTATGAAATAAAGATGTGAGAAAACTTCTATAAAGGTACAAAACAAATCTAGAAGACTAAGTTCAAAGTTTTTAAAACTCATATGAACTTAATTTGAAGCATTCCTATGTTAGAATAGATATAATTTGATGAACCCTGAAAGTCTGAAGCTATAAAGAAACAGCTCTTCATAAAGACAAGTCTTCAATTTAACAGGTCCTGAGAGAAAACACATTACCTATGTCAACGGTCATCATGAAAATATACCGAAGTACCTATGTGAGTGATGGAAATCTTTTTCTCTATTCATTATGGAATATTTCTCAGGACTAAATATTAAGCAAGGTGCTAGACATCATTAATAATGAATACAGCAAATGGCAATTTAGATTTTGTGGTGAATGTAAGACAAAAATTGTTAATGGTTAATTTCACCTATAGTATTAAGTGGTGGAACCATAGACTGGAGAGATTTCTTCAACCTTGAAGAAATATTTAATAAAGACATAAAATATGGCAACATTGAACAAATCTGATTATTGAATCATTTCAGCACAGAGTTAGATTTGGGAAAATCAGAAAATTTGTACAAAATTATATCGATTCAATTCCTTTCAACTTCAAATATCTCAAGAATGGTGCAAGTTTTCAGTTTAGAATAAAAATGATATTCATGTATTTCTACGATAATTCTGCATCGGAAAAATACTTTTTTCAAAAAGTATAATTGAAAAAAAAAATTCATCATTACTCCGAACTATTAACCCAATTCATTCTTCAAACCTACTCAGAAAATTCTCGGATACCTCCTGCCCATAAAATTATATTCTATGGTTCCTATATAATCCCATTCTATACGAGGGCTATTCCTTAAGTTCACCATAAAGGCTGCCACTATATTTTAGCCGTACGAACTCACATCGTCGACACTTATACTCACTTTAAATTTATACGGAACGATAAATCACTGACGCAATTTGCCGGCTCCTCATTCCAGAATGTGTTTATTGTAGGGCTTGTTTTTATCAGTGATTGTGTACATGGGAAAGTTTATACAATGTATGCTCTGTATTAACTCCGTGGGAGATAAATGGAGCTCGCTATATGGAACGAGGATATTTTTCCTTACGCCCATTTCACTAACAGTTGTCTGGCATAAATTGAAACCATAGAATTAATCATCGTAATAGTTTTTACTCCCGTTTTAAACGGGTTCAAGAATTTTTTTATCAAAAGGAAAAGGGGCCTAACTCAAAATATAATTAATGAATTGTACTGGGTTGAATAGCTTCTTGTCATTAATTAACAGTCCTTTCACATCAAGATGGAAAAGAAATCATTTCAGTGCTTTGAATCTTGTTGTAGTTCAGTTCACAATTTCGTCATGATGGGGCATTCCGGTTCACAAAAACTATAAGAGTTTGACCTCTATCTCGGTATAACAGATCGGATGAAAAGTTTTGGGACTTATAGAAAAAAATTTCTTTTTTCACTCTGAAGTAATGCAATACTAAATCAACAGACATAGAGAATTTACAAAATCTATAAACATATATCTTGAATAAGAATAGAATAACCGAACACACAATGTTTTTTTCATCCACTTCCTTCTCTTGGAAAAAGCATTCTCATATATTCATGTTTCAAACGAATATGTTCGATCAGAAATTACTTACAGTGGAACTTCCCTAATTTGAAATCAGAAAGAAGAATATCGTAAGTTTGAGAAACTTCCGGGCGAAATGAAAAAATTACCCATTATCAAATTTAAGAGAAAAACTATCAGTGTTTTTAATCATTAGAGTAATTCCCTTGATTCTGGCACTGACTACTTTGACGAGATATATGCTATTGAATTGAAGCTTATATGAAACGTTTATATTTTTGACATACCGCTATGTATTGAATATTTACTCAATCCTCTCTGTCCTTTGTCCTTTGGAGGTAATTACGACTGTCAAGTGATAGACAAATAATGTGCAATGAAAAATAATTTTGGAATGAAATATAATTTACAATGAAAAATAATTTTCAATGAAGAATAATTTGCAATGGTGCCAGTAATTATTAGAAAAAAACTATTGATTACACCACGGGAAATATGAATACCTTTCCGTCGGTTGTCTATACATCCCGAGGCGGACAACCTCGGGATGTAACTTTGACAACCTCGGGAAATATACTGTTCATATTTACCTAGTTGTAATAATAGCTCTTTGAAGCTTTCTGCGAACGATCAATCTCAACATGCCAAATTTTCATCTTAAATCATGAAACCCTCACAATTCTATTCCTTTAAGCCATATACTGTAACAACGAATTTTTTGCGCTGTCTAACCGCTCTATTTTTATCTTGGATTCTATACGCAAAAGGCGAAATCCAATCTAGTCTGGACAAACGAAAAATATACAAAAAGATGTGGTGTCGTGGGACACCAGGTAGGAACGATCACTCAATATATATTTGGTAATATATTAAAAAACAAATGATATGTCCAACAAAGCCCCCTCGATTATTCTCTCTTCTAGAAACGAAGATATGACTGATCTCTTCATTTTTTCATAAGCCCCTACAGATGTTTCAAGGGTGACATTCAACAGGAAACAAACACGAATTTCTGTCTACGAAGAATCGTGGAAAGTGTGTACATCAATAAAACCAATATATGTGTCGTAAAAGGTAACATAAGTTCCATAACTCTTATGTCGGACATGCTGCGTTCCGGTTATCGCAATAAAAATTGATATACGGTAAGAAATTTCATTTCCTTACGAACATCGATCGTTCCCAAAAACGCACGGGTTCGTGATAAATGGTTTTCAGCTTTCAATTCCCTCCGTAAAAGTCTATCAGGGAAGCAATGAAGCCTTTTCCACTGAATTTAGGCATAAGCAATTTTCGGAAACCGGAACTGGTACGCTCCATTTCCTCCTTTGAATAAGATCTCAGATGGCATCTGAGAAACTGACTAACTCAAAGAAACGACACGGGCGAAATTGGTATTTACTGCTTTTGATACTGCATAAGAAAGTATATATCTTATACAGGGCGTAACTAAATAAGTGTAAAATTTTTAAGAAGCTGATTTCTCATCGAAAAAAAGATAGGATCTTTCATATAAAGAAACTTCATTGGAGCATCCCTTGTTACGAACAACTACAGAGATAGGTACATCGTCATAAATGCGAACTGGATATATTAGCTTCATTCGGGTTCGTATTTTCCTGACTGTTGTGAACTGGGTTACTCCCTTATTTTCATTTATTCGTCAGTTTAAATTTCGGGTTTATTATTTATACACATGCGAAATGCTTTTCTTTTTTTTTGTGGACCGAACAGGTGTTTCGATACGCACGGCCAGGGAGCAAGTAGTATGCTTCGAGATTTTGAGTACGCACGTATACATATACAGCTATCGACGGCTTAACCATTACAAATTTTCGAGAAATAATTTTCTTTTCGTTAATCGCTCAACGAAATTGGATGTGGATTTTAGCAGTGTATGGTGAGAGCGCTCTCAAGGATTACGACACCACAAGCTGGGTAAGTCCATAAAATAAGAGGGTATTTCGCTGTTTCGCTGTTTCGCTGTTCGTTTTTTTTGGTTTTTGTTTTTTGGTAATTATAATATATTTACGGCCCTTCGAGAAAGCCTGTTCACGACATTGACTGATCTGGGACTGTCCTCAGGGTGCGCAGAACTGATGCGTAATTGCTGAGGATCATTTTTGGACCATTCTTGGACTGTCAGAAAATTATCAGAGAAATGCAGAACCCGAACAGCAAAATGAGGATTGAAAATAGAGAAAGATAGGTACAGTTTTGGAGGTTCTTTGTTTAATTGCGCCTGCCAAACAACAACTTTCAAGCGCTTGGTTGTTTTCTCATTTGTGTTTACGAATATTCGTCAGGAAATTTTTGACAAATAATATCTTGTATGAAGGTAAATAGTGATGTTTCTGTAATAAGCTGTATTAATACGTTAATTATATTGTTTTCAGGCTTTCACTAACTGTGTGAATAAATAAGAGAAGCATTAGGAATAAGAGACAAAACTATTTGTGGCTGGGAGACGAGTTTTATTTTGGAGTTATTAATCTTACAATCCATAAAAATGAATGACTAAATAAGATGGAAAGAAGAATTATTTGTACCTAGATGTTTAGAGAATATAAGACTAGGTGATATTTTCTTCCCCATTAAATGTAAAATTAACCCTCACAATTCTATTCCTTTAAGCCATATACTGTAACAACGAATTTTTTGCGCTGTCTAACCGCTCTATTTTTATCTTGGATTCTATACGCAAAAGGCGAAATCCAATCTAGTCTGGACAAACTAAAAATATACAAAAAGATGTGGTGTCGTGGGACACCAGGTAGGAACGATCACTCAATATATATTTGGTAATATATTAAAAACAAATGATATGTCCAACAAAGCCCCTCGATTATTCTCTCTTCTAGAAACGAAGATATGACTGATCTCTTCATTTTTTCATAAGCCCCTACAGATGTTTCAAGGGTGACATTCAACAGGAAACAAACACGAATTTCTGTCTACGAAGAATCGTGGAAAGTGTGTACATCAATAAAACCAATATATGTGTCGTAAAAGGTAACATAAGTTCCATAACTCTTATGTCGGACATGCTGCGTTCCGGTTATCGCAATAAAAATTGATATACGGTAAGAAATTTCATTTCCTTACGAACATCGATCGTTCCCAAAAACGCACGGGTTCGTGATAAATGGTTTTCAGCTTTCAATTCCTCTCCGTAAAAGTCTATCAGGGAAGCAATGAAGCCTTTTCCACTGAATTTAGGCATAAGCAATTTTCGGAAACCGGAACTGGTACGCTCCATTTCCTCCTTTGAATAAGATCTCAGATGGCATCTGAGAAACTGACTAACTCAAAGAAACGACACGGACGAAATTGGTATTTACTGCTTTTGATACTGCATAAGAAAGTATATATCTTATACAGGGCGTAACTAAATAAGTGTAAAATTTTTAAGAAGCTGATTTCTCATCGAAAAAACGGTTGTGTTCTGAGGATGGTGAGGAGAAAAAAAGCCTTGTGGCAGAGATATCTACGCACTAGATCTGATGAAGATTATAGATTCGACTGAGGTTACACGTGAAATAAGGCGCTCAAAGGACAGTTATGAAAAGAGTGTTGTAGTTTCGGGGAACAGAAAGAGGTTTTTTAAATACGTGAGATCCTTTATGACTGGAAAAGTCGATGTACCCATGATTCGTAATAAGCTCAATAAGCTGTGCGATAATGCTGTTGAGGCCGCTGGTGTTTTGGCCGAGGAATTTGCCTCTTCCTTTTCCCTTGAGCCTGGTGGTCCTCTGCCAGACATTCGATTGCCGCGTTGTGAATCTGGTGTTACCAGTGTTCAGATAAACGTAGAGCTAGTCCGAGATCATCTGAAGCGAGTGAGGGTTGATGCTGCTCCTGGTCTGGATGGTTTATCTGGTTCATTGCTGGTGCAGTGTGCCGACGCCTTGGCTCCACCCTTGGCGGAGATTTTTTCCTGTTCTATGAAGACTTCGAGGATTCCTGGTGACTGGCTGGTGGCTTCGGAAACCCCTGTATTTTAAAAAGGAGATGAGTTGTCTGCTAAGAATTATAGGCAATTAGCCTCCTCTCTACCGTGTCTAAGGTGCTTGAGAGGATAGTCTACGATCATATTGTGCAATTTGCTTCTGTACACGAACTTATTCCTGTAGTTCAACATGGTTTTCTCACTGGACGATCAACTCTGACGAACTTGTTGAGCTGTGTTAATGAATGGACAAAAGCTTGGGATTTGGGATAGCCGATTGATGTGTTGTACTTGGACTTCACTAGAGCCTTCGACAAGGTTCCTCATCGGAGACTACTACACAAACTGCAACATCTGGGCATCCGAGGTGAGATTCTGTCTTGGATAGGAGCTTTCCTATCAAATCGATCATATAAGGTTAGAGTCGGTGAATCTTTTTCGGCAGATGTGCCGGTTACTTCTGGGGTGCCACAGGGATCCATACTGGGCCCATTATTGTTTTTGCTATTCACTTCTGACCTGCCTAGTCTCCTTCGCTCTACATGCTCAATGTTCGCCGATGACACCAAGATTTATAACTGTCCCATCTCCGAGGCTGGCAGTCTGCAGTGTGATCTGGATGTTATCTGTGAGTGGTGTAATGAGTGGGGGTTACCCCTGAGTATGGAAAAGTGCTGCGTCCTTCATATTGGGAGAAGAAATCCGCGTATGACATATTACCTTGATGGTGAACCCATGAAGGTGGTGGCCAGTCACTGTGATCTGGGCCTGGTGATCACCGAGGATCTGCAGTGGTCCGAACATATTTCTTATGTATGTGCAAAGGCTAAGCGATCAGCATACTGTATTTACAAAATGTTCAAGGGCGGTGATGTTAATACTATTCGGACCCTTCTTACCACCTATGTGAGGCCCATCCTGGAGTATGTCGGTCCGGTCTGGTCGCCATCCACGGTGCGCGATGCATCCATGCTTGAGTCTGTTCAGAGGTGGATGACTCGTTTTCCCTATGGGCTTGATAGACCATCTTATACGCGTCGACTGGAAATATTCAAACTAACCAGCTTCCGCGATCGACGCGAGAGAGGGGATTTGCTCCTGACTTACCGATCATTGCGAGGACATTTTGGAGATGGGATCAACGGTATGTTTAAGTTGAATTCAGGCCATCTTAGGGGACATAGATATAAGCTTTCGAAAGAGAGCTTTAGAACATCACAACGCCAAAACTTCCTCTCCAATAGAGTGTTTGACACCTGGAATCGTTTGCCGCCTGAGATTGTTGGAGCCGCTTCGGTCAACTGTTTCAAGAATTCCTACGACAGATGGAGAGCCGTTAATTAGTAGTTTTATTTAATTTGTCATGGTTTCATATTTTTATTCAGTATGTGAACATTTTAATTTTCAATTTATATATCTTTTGAGTTTATAGACTTATGTCTCAACTCTTGTATTTGTATTAATAATAATAATAAAAAAAAAGATAGGATCTTTCATATAAAGAAACTTCATTGGAGCATCCCTTGTTACGAACAACTACAGAGATAGGTACATCGTCATAAATGCGAACTGGATATATTAGCTTCATTCGGGTTCGTATTTTCCTGACTGTTCTGGGACTGTCCTCAAGGTGCGCAGAACTGATGCGTAATTGCTGAGGATCATTTTTGGACCATTCTTGGACTGTCAGAAAATTATCAGAGAAATGCAGAACCCGAACAGCAAAATGAGGATTGAAAATAGAGAAAGATAGGTACAGTTTTGGAGGTTCTTTGTTTAATTGCGCCTGCCAAACAACAACTTTCAAGCGCTTGGTTGTTTTTTCATTTGTGTTTACGAATATTCGTCAGGAAATTTTTGACAAATAATATCTTGTATGAAGGTAAATAGTAATGTTTCTGTAATAAGCTGTATTAATACGTTAATTATATTGTTTCCAGGTTTTCACTAACTGTGTGAATAAATAAGAGAAGCATTAGGAATAAGAGACAAAACTATTTGTGGCTGGGAATCGAGTTTTATTTTGGAGTTATTAATCTTACAATCCATAAAAATGAATGACTAAATAAGATGGAAAGAAGAATTATTTGTACCTAGATGTTTAGAGAATATAAGACTAGGTGATATTTTAAAATTAATACAATGGGTATTAGATTGAATAGTGGCCAATTATCGTTAATGCTTACTTCATGATAAACATCGGTATAACCTGCAACAAAATGGATATTCTCTTGTGGAGTGTACAGCAAAATATGCAGAGAGGTTGAACAGTTACTCAAAATTCATAATGCCAAAATATCACCAAGTGTATCCATGTGTAAAATCTAGTCATTGTACTTCGTAGTGCTACTTTTTGCAATAATCAAACCATTCCCATTTATTCAGAGCTATTTTTTGTAAGATACTGGAACTTATTAAAAAACAATGAAATAATGATTGCGAAGTATAATTCAGCAAATCAATTTTGATGTTAGAAATAGTGGACAGCATGCATAGCAATATATGTTATTATTTTTGTGATTCTATTTAATCAACTGATATAAAAGTTTCGAATGCTCTTTTTATTACATTATAACAGAATTTTGATTTGTCATATTTGCAGTTTCAGGGTTGTCGATTCCTAAAATATGTTTATTAGGGTTTACCTAATTTTCAAGAATTAGATTCAAAACGAAAAAATGTTTATTTCAATCGACAAAAGTTTTGAAGGTTGACAATCATTGTGAATTGGGTGAAGATATCTCAACATATATTATATGTATTTCGGGCAACAACTCAGTACACGTAATGGAAATGAGAAATAATTTTCAATGTTTTGTGGAAACCCATCATTTTATGCTTTAAATGACCTGAGTGGTCGAACGCCTCGTTAGTTGGTAGATAAATCTCTTGGATGAATAACAAGATGGTTCAAAGACAACTCATTTCAACCCTGAAATCTGTTTGATAAATTACACAAGGGATCGAACACTAATGTAATGGATTTTAAAGAAACTGGTTGTTTGTATTTATTAGATGTAAACAATTGGTATATCAAGCTGGTAAAGGAATTGTATTTGATCATCTGTAAAGTTTTTTAGCTCTTCATGTGAGTGTTTGACCTTGTCCAGACCTATGGAGGAGTGCTGAAATTAATTCTTCAAATTCTTTTTTGTATGTGTATGTGTTTATATGTATCTGTTATGGTAATCTATATAGTTTGGCATCAGTGCTTGAAATCAAGCATTGCTCTATTGTTTTTGTATCGGATGGAAAGTTCTTGTCTAGATGATTTTTCTTGTTGATTATTCTGATAGTTTCTTGGTGCCTTATATAAGAAAAATTGTTTATAGAACTAATATCTGTTCTGTTTTGGCATGGACACACTAGTAATCTATCATCACAGAGTTGGTTTTCTTTGAAACTCAGATATATGTTGTTAAAAATTCATTAGTGGATGCTGTGGAAGGTATTTTTCATTCAAACTAAACTAGAGGGGTATTTGCCAATGTGAAAACTTAAAATGCTTATCACTTTTTAACGCAGCTGAATTTGGAAAACCCGTAATGGAAAAAGTGTTTCTTTTGATCTCAAGATCAAAGACTCACCCTGTATAGTTCGATGAAACAAAGTGTCCTTTATGTCGGGAAAAAGTGTTCAAAAATGTGAATACTCTGTTCGGCTGATGCCTGTTTGTACTCCCTGTTCAAATAAATAAATTTGAGTGTCTTGGCAGCTTTGTTACCGCAGAAAATGATCGACATCGCGTCAAGCCTGGTGCTGCGTTCCGCGTAGTCGAACCCTGACATACTTGCGAACAACGGGGTCGTAATTGGAAAACCCTGTCAATGTTAAGTGACATTTTGTTATGAAAGTGTCAGATTTTGTGATGGTTATTGTCATGGTGATATTCGTCAGACGCATATCATCGATAAATCCGGAGTGAATAACCCAATCAGAATGGATATGGAACGGATTTGTGCAATTGGGAAATAATTTTACTACACCACTGACTAGAACTGAAGAGAATTTCAGGTCTGCGAAGGTAACAGAAAGTTCAATCATAAGTTCAGTATCACAACGGAATTATAAATTATTAATATTAAATGATGGGTTGGAATTGCGCGCTCTATTTATTATACATCAGTCAGGTGCAGTGGTTTGCAGTGATGAATATATTGCATTTCAAAATACTAACTTTTCGGCCACCATCATCATGAATTTAAATGAGCCGCTTTCCCGCCACATGAGGAAATTAGTTGGAGCGACCAAACGCATGGTGTCGCTCTGATACCGTAACAAGTCCGTGATACGTGCGTTGACAGTCTATAAAGGTACTTTGTCTATGTTCTTAAACAAGTATCTGTAACGTTTAGATAGTCCAGAGGTATATAACACACAACACCCAGCTGAAGTAAGTTGAGTTGCCTATTCCGCGATGAAAATTAATCGCGATATTTCATTATCATTGCGCACAGATGGCCGGATATCTGTGAATTTTAACGACACCTGATATTATTCGTTCTTTTAATATCGGACTGAAAAGTACAAGAAGTGTGTTATTGAATTTAAATTTTTCCTGTGTGAAAATCCAATTGTATTGGGATAAGGAGATAATACACTATTCTGAATATTGTCCATTCGTGTTAGTTTTGGATTGGAATGGAAATATTACCCTTTAGGGGATTAGAAGTACTTAGTCCTTAAACGATTTCATTCAAGGCCGTCCAACAACTTCAGTAAGTTTTTTTGCCCCATTATTTCATGTTTCGTGATTTGTCATGAGTTTCCTTTGTTTACAGGGCCTTTTTTTTTGTCTTTCGACTTCTTTTTCATTTTCTTTTATTGGAGCCTTTTACTTTTCATCTACCGTCGACTGTAAATACGTTTTGCTGTATTTCGTAACCTTGAAAACATCTCTGGAGATCCATTATCATTGTTGCTGTCAAGGTCAAGATATTGATGAGGTCTCGTGGAAAATTAGGATTTTCTTCTTGTAATATTCGTGAACTTGGAGAAACATATGTAGTTTGAGCCTTTGGAATTGGTGATTCTTCAGAATTTATGCTGTTTGCCTGGTATGTAGAAAATCTTTTATAACCACGGGAGGACGTTTTCATATTGCTCCGGCATTCGCTAGCCCACATCGAACCTTGGGACACGAGAGAAATACGATATATAGTAAAATTTGAAATTCTTTAAGTAAATGGTTTCCGATATTTCATTTATTTTTTTATGTAATTCAACAGAGAATTTCGAGTTATTTCTAAATGATATGTGCATATGTTTTTTTTTATAATACTTTTGATTATTTTAAATTACGCCCAAATAACGATAACCTGTATACAGGGTGGTTTTGTGAAACTAAGCTTGATCAAGTGCGATGGATAAAAACTTTTCTTAACTATAAATTGATATAACTGATCGTTACTGTGAGGATTTGTATAATATATGTATTGGGTAAAGTGCACTTAGATCTTTCATTTAACTTTTTTCAGGTATTATGCTTGAAAACTCACATCATGGGTTTCTATCAGGTCGCTCTACTCGGCCAACACTTGATTAAATGCACAAATTCAAAAGAATCTGTAGACATTAAACAATAACATAGAATAGAATAGAATAGAATTTTATTGATCATAATTTCAGGGTCTATGTACCCCGGTAGATCATTTATAAAAAGGAGAAACAGCAGTGGTCCCAACACCGAACCCTGAGGTACTCCATGATGAAGATCATATTTCTCAGACCAGCAATTCTCTATCTTCACAAATATGGATCGATTCTTCAAAAATGACATAAGCCATTGGAGAAAAATACCGCGAAAACCTATATTGTATAGTTTGCTCTCCAAAACTGTAAATTTATAACATCGAAAGCTCTGGACAAATCAAAAAATATGCCAGCCACAAACATTCCTGCATCCAATTATTTTATAAATAAAATCAACCAGCGAAAATGCTGCTGTTTGCGTAGATCTTATTTTCCCTAAAGCCATGTTGGCAGTCAGTAATAATTCGAAAGCGTGTCAGAAATGACATCATGCGATTAAGCACAATTTTTTCAAAAAGTTTGGAGAAAACACTTAAAACCGAGATGGGTCTATAATTATCAATGCAACAAGGATCATGTTTTTTAAAAAAAAGTTTCAAACTAATACTGTATACAAAGCTCCTTTCAGACGCATCATAGATCGGAATCCACCTGACAATCAGGCGTCGGGAATTCCCCAATCAAATCAGCGTAACTCGTGGGCCTCATTGTTCCACTTAACAGCGACACGTGTCGCACTATAACTGCACCTAACCCTAACCTAACCAGTTCCATTACCGTTCGAGAGAGCACACGAGACTGCAGCCGCCCTGCTGATGCAATGTTTACATAACAATGCGCCATGATGGAGCTGCTTGTGTTCAAGAGCCGTGTAGGTAAACAATGAAGAATTCGGAAGTGGCACACTGGAGTTGGTAAGAAAACGACTCTTGGGGGAGCACAAACAGGAACATTACAAAGGCTACATAGTAAGGGGCCTTAGTCTCGAGTGAACAATGAACATTATAATGGAGAATGTCACATGGGACCAACGATATGAACCTTAATGAACTTCGTTTGAGCCTAGGAACACAGAATCACAAGAAGATGAGTTACTTATACACCTTCTACGGATAAGAGTGCAGAAAGAAACTGTCTAACTGCAGTTAGTCGATGGACCATTAGACATACTTGATAGCTTTGCTGATTTTTTTCAGTCATTCACTACCAGTACTGCGGATTTTGAAGATATTGAGGATCCTTACATAACTAATATTAATGTTGCATTGTTTGAGGAACGTAAGGTTCTTACGGTTTTGAAGAAGATGAAACCAACTATGACTATGGGTCCGGATGGAATTCCCTCCTTAATTTTCAAGGATTGTGCGTGTGTCTTGGCGTATCCGCTCACAATCTTATTCAATATCTGTTTGAGACGTTGCATGGTTCCCGATGCGTGGAAACTTTCTAAGGTGCGCCCGGTTCATAAAAAGGGACAACAAATTTGATATTTCATATTTCCGACCTATATCAATAATCTGTAATTCCAGCGAAATATTTGAGATCCTCCTTCACACTCGGTTATATCCTTTAGTCTGTAATCGATTAACACCTTTTCAGCATGGTTTTGTCAAAGGCCGTTCAACAGTTACCAACCTCCTTAGCATAGAACAGTTCGTTTCTGAGATAATTGAGAGAAGATCCCAGGCCGATGTCCTGTATACTGATTTTTCAAAAGAGTTCGATTCAATGGACCATGGAATTTTGTTGACGAAGTTGTCCCAATTTGGCTTTTGCTTCAATCTCATAAATCTTTTTAAGTCCTATTTGTCTGACCGGCGGCAATATGATAAGTTCAACGGTGTGCGGTCTGTGGTATTTTCGAGTACTTCGGGAGTGCCGCAGGGCAGTAACCTTGGACCACTGCTTTTCATAATTTTCATCAATGATTTGGCTGATGTGGTGGATGTTAACTGCCTGCTATTTGCCGATGATTTCAAGATGTACCTTGAGGTGAAGAATGCCTTCGATTGTCAGCGACTTTCCACCAATTAACTGCGCGTTGTTTAATGTTGTGAAAGAAATCGATTGAATCTGAATGTCAAGAAGTGTAATGTCATGTCTTTTACACATAACAAAAATGTAATTCCTTTCAACTATACTGTGGATGGTAACTCGATTGAGCGTCCGGCGTTGTTGACGGATTTGGGTGTAAATTTTGTCCCAAAACTTTCGTTTGCACCACATATTGATGCCACTCTGTCTACTGCAAAAGGGATGTACGGATTTCTCGTGACTTTTTGGATAAAGCCACATGGAAGATCCTTTTTTCGCATATGTCAGGTCCAAGCTGGAATATGCAGCTTTAGAATGGTCCCCTTACCACCAAAAATATATTGTTGAGATTGAGTCAGTGCAACGACGTTTCCTCAAGCTTTTATCATATAGAGAGGATAATGTCTATCCGTCCACTGGTTTCCCTCAGGATTTACTTTTGAGTAGACACGGCATGAAGAGTCTGAAATGTCGGCGGGACTGTCAGTGTGTTGTTTTCATGCACTAGTTGATCAATGGGATGGTTAAAGATTCTAGTATACTCAGTAATATCAATTTTCTAGTTCCAAGACCTTATTGCAAAATGCTTTGCATCATACGTTGGATTGCTATGAAAGAATTTTTTTTAGCTTGGCTAACAAAGTCAGAGCCTTCCGACTTACAATAAGAGTGCGAAATCTATTCACGGTTGAAAAGCTTCCCGTTGGCCTGAATCAAGCTGAAAATGAGCTCGAAAACTTTATAATGCCGCTAATTAGCAACATGTTCAAAATACAATAACCCGACCGCAATGGCTCAATCTCTGGGTTGACTTCGCGGATTGAAGTTGTCAGAACAGCTAATCCTGGCTAATCGAGTCTCCTGTTGTGCGGGCTTAACGCACTGTCGAACATTCAACGCGGATTAAACAGATGAAATTGAATAGACGCCACAGATAAAGCATCCCATTTCCGTCAAAACTGGATGCCGAGGAACCTCTGGATACGAACAGGAAGCGCATATCATTCCTAATGACAGACAACAGATGCCGCAAATAAGCAAATGTCGTTATATTAATTCCAGAGATATTTACTTGGTTCTACACTTTTGCCCATCACTTTATAAAATGGACTGGAAGGTACATATTCCCAGAAGAAAGAAATATCAGAAGGAACAACAAGTTAGGACGTTTTTGTTTTGTACTCTAGTTTTAAATCTATTCCTCTGATTTCGACATCTTTGTCGCATTCTTATGCGAGACTATTCTATAGAGTTCTCGGACTGGCAATACAGGGTGAGTCTTTGTCGTCAAAAGCAACATTTTCTTCCTATAACATTTTTCCAAATTTGGCCGCGTTCAAAAGATATAGAATTTCACCTGTAATATTCAAACGACAATATCAATTGAAATTATCTCTTGTAGAAAGTTTTTGATAACACTCGTGCATATTTTGGCATCAATAGATTTATTCCACTTCTTGTGGGTTTCTCACTACTACTGTACAGATTGGTTAAATTGCATGAAAAACAAATATCGCTTGAACTAAAGGTCCGTATCTCGTACTTCCTGGAATCATTAGTGTTTTTTGCAGATAAAATCATCTTTTCTCCCGAATTGCACCATTCTTGAGATATTTGAAGTTGAAAGGAATTAAATCGATATAATTTTGTCCAAATTTTCTGATTTTCCCAAATCCAACTCTGTGCTGAAATGATTCAATAATCAGATTTGTTCAATGTTGCCATATTTTATGTCTTTATTAAATATTTCTACAAGGTTGAGGAAATCTCTCCAGTCTATGGTTCCACCACTAAACGCTATAGATGAAATTAACCACTGAACAATTTTTGTCTTACATTCACCACAAAATCTAAATTGCCATTTGCTGTATTCATTATTAATGATGTCTAGCACCTTGTTTAATATTTAATCCAGAGTAATATTCCATAATAAATAGAGAAAAAGTTTTCCATCACTCACATAGGTACTTTGGTATATGTTCATGATGACCGTTGAAATAGGTAACGTATTTTCTGTAAGGACCTGTTATATTGAAGACTTGTCTTTATGAAGAGCTGGTTCTTTATAGCTTCAGATCTACTTAGGGTAAAAACTAAACAAACCGTCACGTCGAATCAGGACGCGTGTATAATTAGCTTGGCCAATCTGTCCCACAAAAACGGGTTTGTCATTCAGAAGATCGTACTAGCAGTAATGACAAACCCAGGTTTGTTTAATTCCCTGTAGAAGAATGGATATTCTAGAAGTTGATAAGGAAGCCAAATTTCAGATGCTCATACGGAACTATTCGACGGATTTGGCCCAATAAGGAACTTGACCGAGATATTTGGCCAATTAACCTATTGTGAAAATATGAAAACTCTGGCTCATCTCTTTCGAATGATATAAAGCATACAGCCGGCTGTCTGGACGGATATACTCAATTTTGACCACGGATTCATCAGGTAGGCGAACCTAATCAATAGAGAACATTTTTGGCTCGATATTGGAACATTTCAGACATTTGGCAAAACGTCCTGAAACCCCCAATTAATGATATCTGTAGACAGTATGTCATGCATTTCTGTTATAGAGACATTTTTGGTCGTTTGTATTGTCGAAGGTATTCTCGAATGTATTCTACTTGGAATTTCGAATTCATCGGCATTTCATTTAGCCGGGATTAATCTCCCTCTACCGCTCATAGAAGGCTTTGTCGCTCGAAGTTCCATTGACAGCTAATTACCGTCGTTTATACCGTATTTTTTCATTTCGGCCATAGAATCGGAGAAAGGCCAGACGGGAAAAAGAGGTAGGTTCCATTCATTACAGGTCGCGCCTCCCATCACCGACTGTATTATTAACTCTTGAAATAGACGGAACGTCGGGGAAATAGCGTATGAATAAAAGAAGAGAGTTATTTATTAGAGGTTTTCTAATGGATTCCCATTCAATATCCGGGGAAATTAGATTTTCCTGCACCGCCTAGCGAAGCTCGGCAATCAAGGTGGCTGGAGGAAAAATGGTAAGGAGTTAGAAGCATAATAAATCTCATTTTGAGAAAGGAACAAATTGTTTACTATGGACGGGTCAGCGCTTCATTGATTCTTCATTTCATTTATTATTTATGTGTATGGGAAAGTGTCCAGAATTTTTATTAAATATCTCTCCTCTCACAGAGAATAATAGAATAAGGAATTTTTTTGTTTATTTATTGAACAATTGATTCGAGTTTAGGACAAACCTATGGACCTGAGGCTACAAAATTTGAAATGTGACATCTCACATGTGTATAAACGAGCTTGGGTTAATAAAGTCTCAGAATTCAGTGAAGTGAACGGAAAATTACAATATAAATACAATATTCGAATATACTTGCTCACACACAATACACACTGGCATTTATGAAATTTCAACACCGATTATCTTTCGAACGGGGCCAAATTTGGAAAAATGTTTTAGTAAGAAAATGTTTCATTTGACGTCAAGAATCTATGGTTAAAATTAACACAGTGATCAAAGACTCACCCTGTATACCTACCAGTAAGTAAAAAGATCACACGAAGTCTTGCTTGCTCTTTCTATAGCAAAATTTGAATGAAAAATTATTTTTCAGTGTGATTTGTCAATAAACCGATGTCTTTCTGCATTAAATTTGGCAGTTTCACATTGCATATGTAATAATTCATGAGATGCACTGCGTTATGAAAAAAGTCTCGGCAATTGGTTTCCTCATTCAATTCGCTCATTTTTCATTTTAAACCTATAATTTTTCAATTACTACTTCCGAATCCTCAAGGGACTTATAGGGCATTATTGTGATTTAACGAGCATGTATTGTACCGTTATTATCTATAGACCGGCCCATGCGTTTCTTTCATTACGAAATAGAAATCTATGAGATTGACGGTCAATTTATAAGCAGCTGTGAATATCAGCTTGAAGCATTGTTCATTAGTAAATTCATTCCGATTATAGTCTTTCGGTGCCTTTATAGGAGTAAAGCCCACACATGTGGTTGGAAAAGCTCATTTAATTCACGTTTAATATCTTTGATAACAGCTATGAACCACTGATAATGATAGGGTTATAAAAACTGTGTTCAGGTAGGTGTGTAGAGTTAGGTTATCAATAATTTGATGGTATACTCCTCGAAATCAGGTCGTAATCATAATATTTACGAAGCAGTTAAAATAGATTATCATTTCCCCATTCCTGCAACCGAATAGTAAAATTATCTTGCTGCATGTGATAACTTTAGCATCACGGAATAATGCGGCATTTTCGAAGAACATCACCTAGAATACTAATGGAACGCGTTCCTATTCGTTAATCTACACATTTTCTGTGTCAACAACATGAAGTGTGCTGCAGTTGGCATCTTCGTGTTCACAGCGATTTATGTCAAGGGAACATGGAAATTATCCACACCACAGAGGCAGGTGTTTGAATGAATTTATGAAAGAGCTCTTTATTCCTCCGTCGTTGTGCCAATAAATCGACTTCACTATGAATCACGCTTGATGTGCACAAGAAATTTAGAAAAAGGTAATGCGAGAAAATGAGAGAATTTGGAATAGTTTCAAGTAAAGTTCACAAAATTTCTAAGATATTACTTATTTATATTCAAACCTTTCTTAATTTATATTATTGAATGATATTATTACTTGTTCTCTACTTACTAGTCTTACATTTTCGTTGGATATTATTTGTTGATTCAAATTTATATAAGAATCAAGTTTAGTTTGAACTTCTTTCGGGAAAATACAATGAAAACATAGTGGAAATTTTGAACTCAACATTGTTTCGGTTTTAAATGAATGCCTATTAGACCAACGTCGTGAATCGCTCTAGATAAGTTCCCATAGCGTTTTTCTTGCACTTACGAGCATCTCAAATGGACAAAGTATATCACTCTTAAAAATAGAAACAAACAAAAACTTGCTCTATCCGAACCATCATAAATAGATTGCTTTGAAGTATTCCCTTGAATTTCAGTGGAAAAACAAACGAAACTTGTTTTGCTTTCTTTTCAGAACGTCAAAGTAATTCCAAGAAGCGCCAGTGCCCTCTACATGTGTTATACGGATACTGGATGTGAATATAAATTAGGTCAACTGGCTCTTGTGTATTCACCAAGGCGTTACAGTACCTACGAGAGTTAGCAGCAAGGAAAAATCCTAATTTAAGTAGAACCTGTTTTCTTGTATACAGGTTGTTGTGAATTTAAGGTGAACTAGTCCATAGGATAATATAGAATAAAATGAAGAAAAGTATTGTTGTGAGGTCAAAATTTTTTGGGAGCTTATTGCAAAGTCATACACATAAATGTAGAAGAATCAACAAACATGTATCCAAAGTGAACTGTTACCAAACCTTTAGTTTTCTTTGAACCACAAAACTACTTCTCTCAATTACTCTATTATAAAACATTTTCATCTTTGATATTGCAAATGTTTGACTAAATCGTCATTGCATATCGAGGATCAAAGTTTTTATTATTTTTGCAAAATTCTTTTCAGTCTTGGAACCTGGGCCCTTAGTATTGATGTCAGCGCCATTGACGGAGGTATGATTAGTATTAAATAAATCCGTAATACTAAGGACTTTGGTTCCAGGACTGAAAAAGGTAGCAAATGACCGTACTTGCCCCAAAAAATTTGACGGTCCATGTGCCGAACACCCTGTATTATTGCGTATGATCTGAGTTATAAACGAATATTTCAAACATAGATGACATCTGTTATTCATAACATTCAATGAATCTCCTAAATGATAAAGTATATTCGAAAAGAATAAAATTTTTCGTAGGGTTTTTGGAAATGTCAATCAACGGATTTGGTAATAAATTAATATTCTATGGTAAGGTATTGAAATTTGACATAATCTATGAATAACCATTATTCAATATTTATGTTTTTGTTTACGTAATTAAAACAGATACTCTGATTATAAAAACAAAAAATTTACGCATATTCAGTAATTAATTTTAGTCTAAACAGAATAGATTCATATTAATGATCTAACAAAAGTTTTTTATTAAAGAACATCTAGTTGGTTTTTCAGAAACAAACTCAACTTCTTCAAGCAAGTATAATATCACACCTAAATCTGGGAATACCTGTAAAGTAAATTGTTATTGGGATTCAGTACAGAAAATAATCATCAAGCAAAGTAACATCACTTTAAAATAATTATTCGTAGTGACATCATTCATTGTTGTTGAAGATTTCGAAAAAAATTTTCATATTTTTAATGATATCAAGAGACCTCATAGACCTGTTCACTAATCTTTGTCAAGGAGAAGAAACTTCAGAAATATCAGTGTTTGGAAAATCATAGATGATTTTTTCTCGATTTGTGTGAAAAAAAAGCAATGTGACAACCTCATGCCTTGGAAGTTTTCATAGAAATGATTGTTTTCATGATTTGGAAATCTTAAGAAGAAAATTACAAATGTATGATGATAACATCCCATAATTCTGAGGTTTTTTTGGAATTTCTCACTAGAAAGGGATGGTTTATGATTTTGAAGTAGAAAAAAATTATGGTAGAACAACAAAAATCTATGTTTATGGTGTTGAACTTTTTTACCAGAAAATTAGTATTTCGTATCTTCCGTCTGGATATGGACCTCATCGGATGAAATATGAGTGAGTGAATCATTACTTTAGAGGGAAAAAAATGTTTTCAAACAATTCAGATTCATTAGTGGATGTTGTGGAAGATATTTTCCATTCAAACTAAACGACTACAGAGGGGTATTTGCCCAATGTGAAAACTTAAAATTCTTGTAACTTTTTAACGCAGCTGAATATGGAAAAACCGTAATGGAAAAAGTGTTTCTTTTGATCTCAAGAACCTCTGGTCAAAGACTCACCCTGTATAGTCAACTTTGACAACCAATTATTCATCAGGAAGGCGCATTCAATATCCATGTTAGGCTCGCCATTCGAAATTTACAGATATTAGAAAAAATGAATTAATAGGGGAATTTGAGATAAGCGACGTCGAAAAATCACAAATTTTTCATGATTTTAGCGGAACTACTGGCAACATTGCAATGATATTTTCTGATAATGTCTCATTTTCGGAATTTAAACCAAAATTGGTCTCAAACCATGAGCTTGATTAACCGTTGAAAAATCTCCTATCAAAATTGAAAATATTATTAGGTGTACAAATAAGTTTCCGCGGTTTTTTATAAAAAATTAGGAATTTATTGTAAAGGAAAAGTACATTACGTTTTATTCAAAGTATTTTCCATCATTTGCCACTACTTTTCCCCATCTTTCTGGCAACATTCGGATACCCCGTCGAAAAAACTCTTCATCTTTTGACGCTATCCACAAATCTACCCAATTTTTGGTGTCTTCATATGATGTGAAGCGCTGCTCAGACAGACCATGTGCCATCGACCGGAACAGATGATAATCAGAAGGGGCTAAGTCTGGTGAATACGGCGGGTGGGGTAAAACTTCCCAGTTGAGTGGTTCCAAGTATGTTATTACCGGCGCCGCAACATGTGGACGAGCATTATCGTGTAAAAGAATAATTTTGTCGTGTCTGTAGTAGTAATTGGCGCGTTTTTCCTTAAGTGCCCGACTCAATCTCATCAATTGTGTTCGGTAGAGAGCTCCAGTAATGGTTTCGCTTGGTTTCAGCAATTCAGAATACATGACACCAAGCTGATCCTCCAAATACACAGCATGAGTTTTTTCCATGAATATTCGGCTTAGCTGTCGATGTTGATGGTTCGCCGGGCTTAACCCATGACTTTCTCTTCTTTGGATTATCGTAGTGAATCCATTTTTCGTCACCAGTGACTATACGATGCAAAAAACTCTTATTTTTATTCCTGGCAAGCAGCATTTCACTCATGCATAATCGGCGTTCAACGTCTCTCGGCTTTAGTTCATATGGAACCCAATTTCCTTGTTTTTGAATCATTCCTAACGATTTTAAACGATGTGAAATTGCTTGTTGAGTCACTTGTAGAGTAAGTGCAAGTTCTTTTTGCGTTTGGGACGAATCTTACTCCAATAGTGCTTCTAATTCCATGTCTTCGTACACTTTCGGCCTTCCACTGCGTTTTTTGTCTTTAACGTCAAACTCACCGTTCTTAAACTTTTGAAACCATTCCTGACAACTTCTCTCACTTAAAGCAGCTTCACTATATGCTTCTAGAAGCAATCGATGCGCCTCAGCTGCAGATTTTTTCACATTAAAGAAGTAAATCAAAAGTTCCCGCAAATGATGCTTATTCGGAATAAAACTTGACATTTTTGCACGAAAAAAATTACGTGATGCTGATACGGAATCACTAGTACTTTAAGGTTATGGTGTTGCCAGATGACTAAACTTGGGATATTACGTTTTACATCTGACAATTTCTCCATAACCTTCTGGTGGGGCCATCTTTTGACAAACCGCGGAAACTTATTTGTACACCTAATATTTTCAATTTTCAATATTTTTCAATATTTGATGTCGTCCATTACTTACCTAATTAACTACTAAGTTCAAGAAGGTTCGAATAAGGTTTAATCATGGAAATTTGCAGATTTTTGTAAAAATTATAACAGTATTGAAAAAACCCAAAACATATATTTAATATCTAATCGTAAGAAGATGGAGAACTAATGGAAATTTAATCGCTTTAACTTCTTAAATAGTCATTTTTAATAGGCATATTTTTTTCGCAAGGTACCAACTTCATTTGTCGAAAAATGAACCTGATTTTAAGACTGTTGTACCAATTTATAAATTATTTAAACAAATCAATTAAGATTGTGCTTTGTGAATCCTTAGTACGCTCACACATGAATTACTACAACCCTTGCTTGACTGTCTTCGATATAAACAAGGGTATAACAGAACCTTTGCCATCGTTTCATTCACGGTATCATAACATACACTTTTAAAAGCTCAATATGGAATAAAGAAGAAAATTTCAAATCAATCAAATGATATAAACATCACAATTTTCAAGATCAAGTTCTGCAAGTTCGTACTCGGATATTAGCAGGTGCGTTTAGATGTCAAGGTGGGATAAAAATCAAAGCATCCTGGTAGAATCTCAGGTAGCTCTCGCTTTGTTGGTTGAGAAAGATAAGCAGGTGCTTTGGAAGAGTGGGTAGTGTGGATTTATACGATATACTATGTATTGTTAACGCGTATATGGCCGTAGGGAGTGGAATCTCGGCGAGTTCACTTACGGAACGTCGAAAAACAAGGAATTGTATATGATCGGCCGTGGCTTTATTGACAAGAAAGGTCTCAGTCAGATGGTGAATGGTGAACGAAAATGTTAGGATGAAGTGGCCCATAATTTCACGTTGATTTAAGACTACTATAACACTTTCCTTATCTGTTATATATTACAGGAACCAGATGATGAGGGGAGTTCAACACAGGATATAAATCCACATGCTGGAGAGTTCTAAGTTTCATAGAATTTACTTAATGAAAGTAAAAGACTTTATAAGATATAATACTTTATGTAATTTTAGAAAATAATGAATCTGCCATTTATGAAAAAACGTGATTTATGGAGGGCGATTTCAAACAGCAGAAGAGAAGTCTACCTCTAATTCTTTTCAGTTAAATTGTTTTCAATAATGTGTTTCCGGAATTCTCCTTGTGTTAGACAACGGTGGTTCAATATTTAAAGGAATAATTTGAGAAAATTTCTGATGCGATATTCTCGCAACAAAGGACAGTTCTTGGAATTTCCATTACTTCCAAGAATGCTTTCTATCGGACGGAATTTTGGGAATCTCTAAAGCTGAGCAGGTACTTTCCATAGCTCAGCTACCTGTACTTTAGAAACGTTCGACCTCTCTCAATTATTCAAGAACCTTCTCTCAGTACAGTTCTCGTTTGACCACCAGTGTGGTCAGTTCTACTTTACCAGTTATTTTTCACCAGTGAATACATCATTCTAAACTCTAAAAGTTCCTGGTCCATTAACATAATCTCTCTCATATACATTTTCTCCAGTTGGGTCAGTTAGTTACCCTAGTTTATTGTGAATTTGAGTTATTCAGCTGCAATTCTCCCAAGTAAAACAACAAAGTTGTAAATTGTGAATCTGTGAAGCAGTTGCATATCGCTATACTACAATTCGTTAGTGAAAATCTCATCCGAAGTACCTGCACCTTATTTTGAGAAAACTACCCTGGACTATTGAAGCAGAGCTGTGGTGAACTTCAAATTAGAAAAATAACGTCAGATCTCTTTATTGTTTAGTATTACCAGAAGTGCCCAAGATTGAGCAAAGAAGTTCAAATCCTTGGACTTTGTAGACATTTAAAAACTCTTTCTGTTAATATAAACTCTCAAGTGCCGAACATTGTTTAATTCTTCTTATCTGTTAATACATAATTTTGTTAAAAAATTATTTTAGTAAAAAATTTTGTTTTTCTACCTAGGCGTTCTACTTATTGGCCGATTTTTTATGTCTCGTGCCGAATTGTGATATTGAATCCCAAATAGATGGATATTCTTGTAATCGCAGATGAACAAACAATAAATATTTGTTTATTTTGATAGCCTAATTGAATGTGATAAGTTTAATAGGATCATAGGATTACTCATTAGAATACAAACTTTATCAATACACAGTGTGTTCCTAAACTGAACGTACAAACGAAAAGGGGAGATTACTTAAGTGAGTTCATGAAAAAAAAGTCCCATAAACATGGGGTCGCAAACGTTTCGTTTTCGAGATACAGAGTGTTGAAGTTTTAATTTTTTTCAAGTTTTTTTTCCTATAGTATCTACACTTTGCAAGATATTCAACTGAAATTTGCCATAGATATTACATTTGGGAGTTATCACCACGTGAAATGGCAATTTTGATAAATGATCTGCAGGGTGATATTTTTTCTTGAACACTGCCACCTGTTCTTCTGCAGAACTTTTTTTTGGTGAGCAACTGTTAATTTGAATTTTTTTTTTCATTTCATTTATTCATTAGCAATCAGAATACAATAAAATAATTCTATAAGCTAATCAGATGTCTGTAGAGCATGAGGCTCTGAAGTGGGTTTATAGGGTCTTCTGCAATGAAAAGACCCCTTCTGTCCTACTTAAGGTCTGCTGGCCAATTCCTTTTGAGTCTTCGGGTGGTGTGTGGTTCTAGCAATGGCTGTAGAAGGTCGTTTATGTGCCCGTGTAGTTTGTCGTGGTGTTTCTGGCTCTTTTCCTTTATGACGTCCATAACATAAGGTATTTTTAGATCTTCGTGCAATGTTTGATTGGTCACATACCATGGTTCATTTGCTATCATTCTTAGTATTTTCGATTGGCTTCTCTGTACTATAGATACGTTGGACTTAGAAGTACATTCCCACATTTCAATACCATATGTCCAAATAGGCTTTATGATTGCTTTGTATATGAGAAGTTTGTTTTCCATCGACAATTTAGATTTCCTGCCTATGAGCCAATACAGCTCTTTAACTTTCAGGTCTATTTGCTTCCTTTTTTTAACCACGTGTTCCTTCCATGTTAATTTGTTATCTAAGTGAATTCCCAAATATTTTGTATTATTTGATACTGGTAACTGAATGTTATTCAACTGAACAGGAGGGCATTGTCCTTTCCGAAGCGTAAAATTGATTTGCATTGATTTTGTCTCATTGATCCTGATTTTCCATTTGTTGAGCCATTCTTGTATTTTATCAAGGTGCGTTTGTAAAATATTGGATGCTTTTTCAGGATTTTCGTCGGTTGCAAATATTGCAGCATCATCTGAGAATGTTCCGATTGTTGTGTTAGCACATGTGGGCAGGTCTGCTGTATACACCAAATATAGAAACGGACCAATAACACTCCCTTGAGGAACGCCTGATTGTATGGGATAAAGATCGGATACTTTATCGTTGACCCTCACTCTAAAGCTTCTTCCGGTAAGATAAGATTTCATCAGTAGGAAATAGTATAGCGGTAGACACTTTTTGATCTTGTATAACAGTCCTTTGTGCCAGACTTTATCAAAGCCTTGACTGACATCCAAAAAAGCAGATGTACAGTATTTTTTGTCTTCCAGGGCTTTGCTGATTTCACGGCTTATTCTGTGAATCTGTTGTGTAGTGGAGTGATGAGCTCTAAAGCCAAACTGGTGTTGAGGAATTATTTCTTGGTTGTTGGTATCTGACTTTATTCTCAACAGCAATAACTTTTCCAATATTTTAGACAGAATCGGCAGTAAGCTGATTGGTCGATATGAGGAGACATATTTTGGATTTTGCCTGGTTTTGGAAAGAGAATTATTTCAGCATTCTTCAGTTGATCAGGCCAATAGTTTTGTCTTAGAATAGCGTTGTATATTTGCGTCATTAAAGATACTCCAATCTTTGGGAGTTCTTTGATCATTTTTGGTGTGATCTTATCCATTCCTGCTGCTTTCCTTGGATTCAAATATTTGATTTCGTTTTGGACTTCTTTCAATGTGAGTTTTTTGATGGTGGTGACTTTTGATGGAGTATATAAAAGCTCTCTTTCGATTTCATCGTCTTGGAGATTATCATTGGGTGTGAATACTCTGGCTAAATGTTCAGCAAATGTTTTAGATTTTTCTTCATCCGTTCTTGCTCAATGAAGTGTTGATCCTTGCGAGTTGCGTATAGGTGCTATATGAATTTTTGGCCTTTTTGAATTTTTTATCGGTTTCCACACTGTGTTATCATATCTATTGAGCCCCATAACATAATTTTTGAAGGATTGTTCTCTGTGTTCTTTCATCTTGAATTTTAATTGGTTTGTTAGTCTGTTTAGGATAGTTTTATCTGTAGGTGAGTGTGTTTGATGCCAATTTTGTCTTGCTTTTTCTTCTGGTCTCTTGATTGCGTCTGGAATATTGTATGCTTTGTACGTTTTTTGTGAAGTAGGTGTGGCTTTCTGCACAGCTTCTTTAAGGATATCAATAAATGATGTTAGCGCTTCATCTATCTCCCTGTTGGTTTTAAGGCTCATTGAGTCGTATATTTTCTTCTATTATTCTTCTGTATTCGTTCCAATCTGGTTTTCTATTATGTAGTCGAGAATTGGTTGTTTGTGGATTATGAGTGCTTATGTTGTTTGATAGGGAAGTGATCTGAGGATAACTTCCATAACATCATATAGAGGATGAAATGCCATTTGGATGAAATCTAATAAATCTGGGGTTTCATTAGATCCGTTGGCCAATAGGTTGGGGTACCAGTTGATAGGATGGTATAGTTTTCTTCTTGGATGAGTTTTGCCAGTTCTTTACCTTTTGTTGTGGTAAGTCTTGAACCAAAAAGGGTGTTCTTGCATTAAAATCGCCTCCAGCTATGAATTTGGATCCCAGAGTTTCAAGAAATCCTTGAAATCCTGTTTTTTTGTTATTATGCTTCAATATTTGAAAAAATATAAAAAGGAAGTTCTTATATAATTAAAAATTGTCTCCTATATTTTAAATATTCGAATTTCTTGTTTTCTATGATATTATTAATCTGGTAGAATGAATATTTGTAAATATTGTCAAATAAACGTTTGTTTTTCAATATTTGAGGTTGTGATTTGCTTTCGAACTTGGAATATAGTTGAATACTAATTTCATTACGATTTTTATGACTGTCAGAACTAATTTAATCAGAACTTAGAACCTCTACAGATTTCAGTGCAAACGCACTTCTGAACTGATTTTTATGCGTTCTTTCTAGTGTTTTATCATGATGTATTCGTGATATCCACAATTGTGTTAGCATTCATATTTTTGTATTGATTTATGAGGAGACATCATTTGGATTTTTGCCTGGTTTTGGAAAGAGAATTATTTCAGCATTCTTCAGTTGATCAGGCCAATAGTTTTGTCTTAGAATAGCGTTGTTTATTTGCGTCATTAAAGATACTCCAATCTTTGGGAGTTCTTTGATCATTTTTGGTGTGATCTTATCCATTTCTGCTGCTTTCCTTGGATTCAAATATTTGATTTCGTTTTGGACTTCTTTCAATGTGAGTTTTTTGATGGTGGTGACATTTGATGGAGTATATAAAAGCTCTCTTTTGATTTCATCGTCTTGGAGATTATCATTGGGTGTGAATACTCTGGCTAAATGTTCAGCAAATGTTTTAGATTTTTCTTCATCCGTTCTTGCCCAATGAAGTGTTGATCCTTGCGAGTTGCGTATAGGTGCTATATGAATTTTTGGCCTTTTTGAATATTTTATCGGTTTCCACACTGTGTTATCATATCTATTGAGCCCCATAACATAATTTTTGAAGGATTGTTCTCTGTGTTCTTTCATCTTGAATTTTAATTGGTTTGTTAGTCTGTTTAGGATAGTTTTATCTGTAGGTGAGTGTGTTTCATGCCAATTTTGTCTTGCTTTTTTTCTTCTGGTTCAGGAGTCTCTTGATTGCGTCTGGAATATTGTATGCTTTGTACGTTTGTTGTGAAGTAGGTGTGGCTTTCTGCACAGCTTCTTTAAGGATATCAATAAATGATGTTAGCGCTTCATCTATCTCCCTGTTGGTTTGAAGGCTCACATTGAGTCGTATATTTTCTTCTATTATTCTTCTGTATTCGTTCCAATCTGTTTTTCTATTATGTAGTCGAGGAATTGGTTGTTTGTGGATTATGAGACTGCTTATGGTGGCTATGATAGGGGAGTGATCTGAGGATAATTCATAACTTGGTATAACAGTCATATAGGAGGATGAAATGCCATTTATTATGAAGAAGTCTAATAAATCTGGGGTTTTATTAGGATCCGTTGGCCAATAGGTTGGGGTACCAGTTGATAGGATGGTATAGTTTTCTTCTTGGATGAGTTTTGCTAGTTCTCTACCTTTTGTTGTGGTAAGTCTTGAACCAAAAAGGGTGTTCTTGCTATTAAAATCGCCTCCAGCTATGAATTTGGATCCCAGAGTTTCGAAGAAATCCTTGAAATCCTGTTTTTTGTTATTATGCCTTGGAGGGCAATATTTGAAAAAATTTAAAAAGGAGATTTGTTCTTATACTGAACTTTTCGGTTTCGAGAAAAAAAATTTTGAACGATTCTCTCGAAATTCTCGTAACTATGATAGGAACGCCAGTTTTTAATCTGTGTAGAATGAATTCAGTGTCAGTTTTGACACATCAAATTATTGAACGTTTGTTTTTTCAAAAAGTGAAGGTGGTTGCATTTGTGGCTATTTATTTTTTTGAATATAGTTAGAATACTAATTTCATTACGATTTTTATGACTGTCACAACAATAATTTCATCAGAACTTAGAACCTCTACAGATTTCAGTGCAAACGCACTTCTGATTCTGATTTTTATGCGTTCTTTCTAGTGTTTTATCAGGATGTATTCGTGATATCCACAATTGTGTTAGCATTCATATTTTTGTATTGATTTTACACAAGAAAAAACTCCAACTTCTACACGTCGTAGTCAAATCTTCGAAATATTTTTCCTTATAGAAAAGTCCAGTATATCTCCGGGGATATCGTCCGTATATTCGATCATCTTGTTAGTGGAAAACTCCGAAGGACTAATTGCATGAAAGGATGGCAAAGGAGCGGAACAAATGGAAAGGCGGCGCCCCTGAGAGCACTGGACTCTTGAGCCACTCGATATCTCTGGAAAATTCTGTTTGGCGATTTTCTTCTTTTTCATCCTTCGACTTCATAAAGGTCGCTCCCGATTATTTTCCACTTACTGAAAAGTATTCAAGCTGTAGTCTGTTATTGGATTAAACGAAGTCTTCTGCAAATCGCATCATGAGAGAATGCAGTTCTATCATAATGAAGCCTTTTTCGCGGGAAACAGAAAACTACTTGAAGGAAATTTTGGAAGTGGGCCTTCAAAGTGCATTAACATATAATATTCTCAAATCGAAAGTTAGAAATTAATTTATAGCGTCAATACTTCCCTACAAATTAACATTATTGTAAATCAATGCATAGGAATGGAAACAGGATTTATGGTAAAGTATGTTTTGAAGAAAATTCCAGCTTTCATTCGTGTTGATTGATTTTTATAGATTATAAGAAGGGATAAATAATAATGCTCTAATTCCAATTTCATCATCTTCATCAAATATACAATGCACCAGATAAGCAGTCCATTATTACATATCTCTGCGATTTGTTATATTCTCATGTTCAAATCAATTCAACGAACTGCTAATTCATTGGCAAGTTGTTTCAACAGATAGCCTGCTTAGACTAATTACTTGTACTCTGTAGTGAAAATTCCGAAGATAAAGTAATTTGTAACTTCAGACATAAAGAAAATGTAAGTGATGAGGATTTTGTAGATAATATTTTGATATTTCTCACATTCCTAGATAGCTTTGGAAATGGATACCATGAAGAAAACAAATAACGTTTACGTAATTCATAAATAGATTGGAGAATTCCAAAAACTTTGGAAATGATTAGTCGGAAATAAATACATAGTGAAATTGTCAAAAAAAATTCCAAATCATGAAAACCATCATTTCTATGAAAACTTCCAAGGCAAGAGGTTGTCACTGTGCTTTTAATTCACTCAAAGTCAGAAAAAATCATCTATGATTTTCCAAACACTGATATTTCTGAAGTTTCTCCTCCTTGACAGAGACCAGTGAACAGGTCTATGAGGTCTCCTGATATCATACTGTTAAACATATGAAAATCTTCAACAACAATGAATGATGTCACTACGAATAATTTAAAGTGATGTTACTTTGCTTGATGATTATTTTCTGTACTGAATCCCAATAACAATTTACTTGGATAGTTTACAAGTATTTCCAGATTTAGGTGTGCAATTATACTTGCTTGAAGAAATTGAGTTTGATCACCTAAATTTGATTTTGAAAAATCAACTAGGTGTTCTTTACTAAAAAATTTTTTGTACTATCATTAATATGACTCTATTCTGTTTAGACTATAATTACTGATTACTGAACATGCGTAAATTTTTGGTTTTTATAATCAGAGTATCTGTTTTCATTACGTAAACAAAAACATAAATATTGAATAATGGTTATCCATAGATTATGTCAAATTTTAATACCTTACCATAGAATATCAATTTATTACCGAACCCCAGGAGAGAAAAAATTTAATAATTGCAAAGTTTTTTTAAATGAAAGATAATATCTGTAACCATTATTGATCTTTAGTTATAATTTTCCTCAGAATAACTAGAGTGAATTATTATCACATTGAAATATTATAACGTCTCTGTGGTGGGTAGTTCCCAATAAAATAGTGTTCTGTGGTTCCTTGTTGTTTTGATTCTGTTTGAAACTGTCAACAGTTATTTGTAGCTTTCTTTTAAAAAAATGTGGAAAATATTGTAAGGATAATTTCGATAGTTTGAAATTACTCAATTCAGTATGAAATGATGATCAGAAAATGCATTCTATTCTAATCTTCCTTGTTTATGAGCTTATAGCTTCCAGTTTCAATACTAATTGAATTTTAATTAACCATGTTCGAAGTTTTTAAAACTCATATGAGCTTAATTTGAAGCATTCCTATGTTAGAATAGATATAACTTGATGAACCCTGAAAGTCTGAAGCTATAAAGAACCAGCTCTTCATAAAGACAAGTCTTCAATTTAACAGGTCCTGACAGAAAATACATCACCTATTTCAACGGTCATCATGAAAATATACATATGAAAATGTACATAGGTGAGTGATGGAAATCTTTTTCTCTATTTATTATGGAATATTACTCTGGATTAATATCAAACAAGGTGCTAGACATCATTAATAATGGATACAGCAAATGGCAATTTAGATTTTGTAGTGAATGTAAGACAAATATTGTTCATTGGTTAATTTCATCTATAGTGTTTAGTGCTGGAACCATAGATTGGAAGGATTTCCCCAAAATCTTTTGTAGAAATATTTTATAGAAGACATAAAATATGGCAACATATGGAACAAATCTGATTATTCAACCATTTCAGCACAGAGTTGGATTTAAGAAAATCAGAAAATTCGGACAAAATTATATCGATTCAATTCCTTTCAACTTCAAATATCTCAAGAATGGTGCAATTTAGGAGAAAAGATGAGGAATGATTTTATCTGCAGAAAAGACTAATGATTCCAGGAAGTACAAGATACCGGCCTTTAGTTCAAGCGATATTTATTTTTCATGCAATTTAACCAATCTGTAGAGTAGTAGTGAGAAACCCACAAGAAATGGAATAAATCTATTGATGCCAAAATATACACGAGTGTTATCAAAAACTTTCTACAAGAGATCATTTCAATTGATATTGTCGTTTGAATATTACAGATAAAAATGCAATTTTTTTATGAAATTTCAACACCGTCAAGACGTCAAGAATCAATCGTTAAAATTACCGCAGTGGTCAAAGACTCACCCTGTATATATATATTTGTTTATAAAGAATTGATGTATAATTGGTAAACAGAGATTGTTGGTCTTTCAATAATTATACCATTTATTGCAAATGTTTAGATTTCTCAGTATTTCAACTGCTACTTCGAACATCTAAAAAAAGTACATACGTAAAGAATCTGTATGTTATATAAATTAAAGTTAAGGTTTGTTACAAAGACATGACTGTTAAATGGAATGAATAACTTACACAATGTTGGGTTTTTTTGAATAGAGAGTTTAAAATAGTTCAACTGACATCTAACAAACTTCACAATCTGATGAGGAGAGAATTTCTTTCTTTTATAAGTTTTGAAATTGAATTGACATAGTCATAATTATGACATTCATCATAATAATGTATGAATCATAGATTTGTGAGAATTCTGAATTTTTCTGAATATTTTAATTTTAAAATTTAACTATGTCGAGTGATTATGACTCAGTTATCTCTGAATTTTTGAAGAATGCTAAATCCAACAGGTCAAGATCTATTTCAATTAAATAGGAATAGATATTGCTCAGGTTGTTGACGTCTGATCTTCTGTTCATTGTTTTTGGGTCTTGAGAAATTCGTATCATTTCGAGAATTATTCTTGATTTTTCTTTGTCACATTTGTCTAAGATAGCTACATTATCGATGTTCCAATTGATTGTGATCAGTTGTTATTACATGTTGCGAAAGTGCACATCTTGGATTTCTCAATTTGCAGTCACTTTTGTGTGATGCGAGACGTCCTTTCAAATTTCTGGATGTTTGTCCTATATAACAGAGGTCGCAGTTTTGGCAGTTTATTTTGTAGACTAAATTTGTGGTCATTGATTTAGGTAATTTATCTTTCAATCGAGAGAAATTGTTTCTTGTTGATTTGATGGATTTTTGAGTTATCTTCAGATTTGGAATACCATGTTTATAAACATAGGTAAGTAGTTAATAGGTGTTGGGCACATGTGAGCACATGGAAATTGTTCTATACAGGATGTGACTTTATCTACTTCAGTAATTTGACACTAGTTTCCGGGCGTCAAAAGTAACACGTTTAAAAATTCTCGATAATACAATATTTTCTGTATGGTAACTTGGGGTAGTTCTAATACTTGCCATAATTGTCAGCATTATCCAACATTTTTGTAAGCCTTCGTTCAGAGTTAGTTTGAGAACCATTGTTATCTTAGTGACAGAGCCCTTTGATAATTCTTTTCAATGGTAAATTCTACATTTTTATTTCAAGATTGCCTTACAAACGATATTTCATAATATTATTCGTTTCGACAAGCATTCGCCTGTCGTGATAAGAGTAATCGTATCTGAGAAGAACAGAGTCGAGGCCAATGCTACTATATTTGCTCTCGAACGAAATTTTGTAATAAATTAGAAGAAAGAGTCAGTCAGGTTGGGTCATTATTATTTTCTTTCCATTCATCCTTTATTTCCAGAGAAGGAATACTTATAGGTAATGAGTTGCTGCCATTAAGGCGATTCATTTTTTTTTCATCCATCCTTATTGTTTATTTTATTATGATGCCTCTCAATATTCATTCAGAAGAAATGGCATAGACAGGTTGATGACGTTAAATACTTGTCACAAAACTTTCTATCTAAATTTTACAATCATTTATTAGATAGCATTAAAATGTTTCAATAATACAAATTCGTTTAAATATGTATATCTAACATAACAAGCGCTTAAGTCTCTAACTCGTCAGTGCTTTTTTTATTTATATAAAAATCTACTTATTCGATTACTTTCCTTCAGAATTGCATAAACTTTTCATCTTTCTTTCAATAATTTAAAAACATTTCTTTCACAGAAGTTCATACAACAGTACATTTAATTAAAAAGTCCGGAAAGAGACTTAAATGTGCTCTTATCTTTTCTATTTGAACGATTCTTATTCTCAAGAATATTTTTATTGAAATTATAAATTGTTAAATATCAATGATTCATTAATTATTTTCCATGTACTAAGAACTGTATTTCCACTCATATAACCCATATATACAAATACAAATTTTCAATACAAGATTAATATAAGCAGTTATTCGTTAGATTGGCAACATTTCACAACATATTTCCGTTGCGTTGCCAACACTGATTTCAAATACTCACCAATAATAACAAAAAATAGCCAAAACGAAACCTGGGAAGACTTTTTCCTCATGCTCGATTCACAGGTTTTCCATGCCACTGGTTACAGCACCGAATACTCCAATCATCCACATGTTCATTCACAGACGATACGGAACACAGTCACAATGTCATCGATGGTCGATAACCACAACAAGAAATTTGTGTCAAAAATCCTTCAGAAAAATGATCGATGTCACATGTGTCACAACCAGTTCAGTGGAGACGAAACGCGTGTACACTCAACGAACACCAACCGCTCTGACGGAGTCAGTGCATCGGAGATTCACTCTACTGGAGTATTGACCGGGACAGATTGTCTTGCGCCGAACTCAGGGGCGTGACGCCCTTTTGGGCGCCTGGGTTGGATTCTAGACCCTACGATAAAATGGTTTGATTGAGGTAAACGGAAATCCGTGTATAAAAGTAAACAGTATGTGGTCCGGTATTTTGCCAAGAGATATAGTGTAATATGTACCTTACACAGAAATCCAACTAATGACTCTCAATAATTAACAATAATAAGGCCTTTATTTCTTACAGAAACCTCAAGGGGAAGTTCACCTATGGATGTTCTACCACTTAACCCTTGATATACATGAGTGAGAATAAAACATATGCTATAAGAAAACAACAAAACAGAGCAAATAATACAAATTTAAAATACAACCAAATCAGCCCTCCTACTCTTACGGAGACTGAATGGTCTCATCCAGCAAGTACTCTCAGATTTTGATACTGAATTTTCCATTTTCAAGCAGCTTCAAATTTGACGGGATTTCATTATACAGTTTACAGATGTTGTACATAAAATTCTCTGAAAGGTAGAGGTTCTGTGGTGTGGACAAGTGAGTAAATTTCTATGCCTAATCTTGACGTTGTGGACATCGGCTCTGAATTGCAACCTGTCAAAGAGATAAGATGGTTTTCTCTGCTCTATTAATTTGTGGAATGAAAGAGCATGAAAGTTAAAACGGAGTCTCATAGGAAGCCAACCTAATTCCACTAACTTATGGGATACATGTTCGAATTTTCTAATCCCGTATGTAAATCTTATGCAGCTGTTTTGCACTCGTTGAATTCAACCAAGTGTGTCCTGATCTAAACAAAAACTGTAGACAGGAGAGCAGAAATTGAATTGAGACAAAACCAGACCCTCACACAAAAGCTTCTCAGATGATATGGGCAAGTATGATCGATGCGGATACAATATTCTCAAAGCTCCATAAGCTCTACCGACAGAACCCTGAACGTGCTCTCGAAATCTCAAAGAGTCATCTATAATCAAGCCCAAATTTCGTGTACTTTCAACAAAACGAATATTATCACCCGCAACACTTCGTCTTAGACTCTCCTTAACCAATTTCTTATTGTTTTTCGAACCGAATGCTAGAGCAAAGGTTTTTTTACATTCAAGGACAAACCATGTCTTCCAGCAACGTCCTACAATTGATGCAGGTCCTCGTACAGTCTGATTCCCGCACCGCCTAGTTCCCCAATGGAAAATTCGATGAAGAGCTGAAAGTCATCAGCAAACATATACACCTTGCAGTTATATAAGAAATTCACAAATTGGCTGGTATACAAAATAAAAAGCAGAAGCCCCAGAACTGAACCCTGAGGAACCCCATTTAAGACGTTCTTAGCTTGAGAACGTCCACTTAGGTAAGATTCAAAGAGGCGGCAATCTCCCCCTCGCACACCACAAGACGTCAGTATCGTAAGGAGAATGTCATGTCTTACGGTGTCGAAAGCTTTACTGAAATCCAGCAAAAGTAAGACGGCATACCTGGACTCATCGACTGAGCCAAGGATATAATCAGTGACAGCCAGAAGAGATGTAGCAGTGCCATAACCCGGCCTAAAACCCGATTGAACATCAGGAATAATTCCCCCATTCTCAAGATACTCTCCAAGTTGAGCAGACATCACCCTCTCCATCAATTTAGACAATCCCGACAAGACACTGATAGTTCGACAGGCGTACGGCACTTAGGAATAGGAATTATCAGGGCACACTTCCACGAACTGGGAAACTCGGGAAATGGTGGGATTTTATCTGACAACCTATGCATTTATGTCACGAAAAATTTGATGGAACAGTGAATGGCAAAGAAATGATGACGCTCTTGTTGGTCAAAATAACGTCAATAAGAGATGGTAATTTTGTATAACTGCAAGATGAATATAATAAAAAAGATGGGTCCCAAAATAGAACCCTGAGGAGTACCTTTATATATCTGTAAGAAAGTTGAAATGTAACCCCTAAGAAAGACATCCTGATAGCGGTTAGCTAAATATGAAGGAACAAGAGCAACAGCTTTTTCTAGGAAACCAACATGTATCAATATAGCTCTAAATGTCTATCGAAGGCTTTAGAGTAATCTAAGAATATCAACAAAGTCAACTTTCCCTGATATTTGTCTCTAATTATATCATCAGTTATGTTCAACAATGCTGTCTCTTGTGGAACTCCATAAGCTATTTTCCAGCTCAAATATTTATTTATTTAACAACAATCACAAATTGGTCTCTAAAGTAGCTCTCTAATAAGGCATGAAAACCATAGTTTACAGCTTTTTCAAAAGTGTTCCCATAGTCAACAAAACACGCTCATTGAGGGAACACTTCTGTCTATATATTTATAAATATGTTGTGTGGCCCTATTTACTGCAACTTCTGCACTTTTTCCTGGTTAGAAGCCAAATTCTCGAGGAGAGAGTATTTTGCACTTTTGCAGAAACGAATTCATTCTTACAACCAATACCTTTTCAAATATTATTATTTTATTATAATTAACTAGTAAGCGGGTAGATCCATAGTCCCGTAGATCCATAGCCCAGTAGATCCATAAGCCAGTAGTTCAATAGGCCCATAGATCAATATAGACCATAGATTAATGCAGTTGCTCAGATGGAAACAGCCAATTTTTCTCATAGATTGCCGAACTCTTCCGAAATATATTCTGTTTTCTACCAAAAATTTTTTCCCTTCATTCTGAATTACAAATACTCAAATCTCCTCGGCGAGTGGAATTTTATCGCTATTAAAAATCGTCTGGTCAGTTAACTTGATAAGTGTTTCTAAAAATTCATTGACCTTCCATTTTCATTCAAGAGCCCCTGGCGTGAAAACGTCATTGAACCAATAATTATTATAATTTACAGAAAAAGCATCAATTAACAGGATAAGCATCGAAGTTTAGCGGTTCATATATATGACCTAATTATATCGAAGGCATAACATAATCAAGAGTTCGAAAGCTTGTTATATGAACACCTGGTAGATAGAAAGATTGATGTCTAAGTTACAAGCATTTTGAATATAATATGATAAGATCATAGGAGTATTCATGTTACGAGTATCAGTAAACTCAGATCTTTGTTGTGCATTTGTTTCCACATAGAACACTTCCATTTAGGAGCCGATAAAAATAATGAATACAAATTTAGAAAAGCACTGACGTGAATCCAGGAGCTTTCGTGCGTTCCCGGAATATGGAGCATTGCGATACAGAATGGAACGGCTTATAAACAAACATTTAGGGTGTCCCAAGGTAGGTGTCCTATTGAATTATAATATTAATGCTAAATATTTCAAATTTAGTGTGTCAATATTAGGTGATCTAAGCTACATTTATGGAATACTTTCTAATTTCCAATGTTGTCAGATGTATGCAAATTCGGAATCAGCATTGATATTTCAAATGTATTAATATTTTTTACTATGATTCTCCACAAATATTAAATTAATTTTCCCTACGTGTGAACTTTAATAACGGTTTTCTAAGGATCGAATTGAGTCATTAATATAGTGGGTTATTCTCATTCAGAAATTGGAAATACACACTAGATGTTTGATTTGAAGAAAAATCATTTTTTTTACAATTTTGTTAGATGACAATTGGTAATATTTTCAACACTCTGTATAACTGAAAACTAAGATTTGAAAACGGTGGTGCAGAATAAACCATTATCTACAGCCTTGCCAAATTTCGAACTGAACTCTCGAATATTTAGCGAAATATTCATTCATTAGTCATTTATGTTACTCTAAAACACGGTTTGAATTTTTTTTTAAATAATTCATAACTCGAAAACCGTTAATGCTAGATATGAGGAAGTAAGGCAATTTAATTGAAGTTTGGCGTAATATTAATCAAAATTTTTCGTAACGGGAAATCATAGAGATAGAATTAAATCTCGGTGGCTGAAATAATATTAGTTGTCAACATTCAGAAAAGCACTGACGTAAGTTTTTAGGGGAAGGGAATTATAGCTTCGAACAAAACTTATGAGTTAGTTATTTTTAATTTGAGATATAGGTTTGTTCATTCATAAGGCGTTCATATTAGCATCACATTGTCCCATAGTACGAGAAAGTTTTGTTCACCTGATCAGAGCGCTTATAGATTTGTTATGGTTTGAATGTTTACTCGCAAGTAGCTCAACAAGAGCGCCAAAGCAATCTGACTTCACGTCAGTGCTTTCTAAATTTTTTATCATATGAACAATTGAACCCAATAATGTCAACATTACATCGATATCAGACCATGGGCTGTTTTCACGTTGCCATGGACAATGGACATTTCGAAAAAATTTATCAAAAACACCGATTTCCCGGTTTTTCGCGAAAGATGGTCCGGTAAAATTGAAAAAGGCTTTTTCCACTGACACGATCAGGAAAAGCCGTTTTCGTATGTGTCTTTTCCGAGAATCGGACGTTTGAATAGGGCTATTCATATCTTCCAATCGCAAGTAAAAATATTTTAAATTAATTCCTGAAAATAGCTTACTTCGGCTCAAACACAAATTTCCAGATCATCAGTCACGTCCGACGTTCACAGAACTTTGTCAGATCATTCCAATTACAATATTAACCCATATCTCGTATAATATTTTGAAATTTCTTCAATTCTTAGGATTCGTAAGAGCCCTGGTGAGGTATTCTCTTATAGTTTAACAGTTTACGATATGTATTTATGAAATTCAAAAATTTACCCAGCATAGAACCAGTTTTACAATCCCTAGCCAGTTCATTTCACCCCTGTCGACTCCTACTCTGAAATGTCAACTGTCGTTGACATTCTAATCGTATATAGATTCTTATGTCATAATCTAGACTTAAATCGGACCCACTCAGTTTATGCGTGAACGAATGGAACGAAATTCGAAGTAATCGGCAAGGCACTCTGTTCATGTTGGAGTTGAAACGATATTATATTGGTGTTCATGATATGGTAGGATTTGTGTAGATTTAAAAATGGTAAACTTTCTCCTTGGACAGCAAAGTGGCCACACCAAGTATCCTTGTTTCTTGTGCCTCTTGGATAGCAGAGACAAAACGCAACACAGTGGTCTAGAAGAGAAAACATGGATGTTTGAGGAAAGAATATCATGAATGATCCTTTAATTCCGCGAGAGAAAATCATGTTTCCACACCTGCATATCAAGCTGGATCTAATGAAGCAGTTTGTAAAGGCTCTTGACAAGAATGGATCATGCTTTCCCTATATAGGGAAAAAATGCCTCAGTTGAGTAAGGAAAAAATTAAAGCAGGAATATTTGATGGCCCACAAATAAGACAGCAGATTAAAGACCCTGACTTCATAAATTCAATGATTGATATTGAACAAAATGCCTGGAATTCATTTGTTTCAGTTGTCCAAAATTTTCTGGGTGAACACAAAGCTGAAAACTATGTTGAATTAGTCAATGAGATGCTGAATAATTTCAGATCACTTGGGTTAACATGAGCATTAAGGTGCACTATTTGCACAGCCACTTAGACCGTTTTCCTTATAATTTAGGCGACATTAGTGAGGAGCAAGGTGAAAGATTTCACCAAGATATCAAATGTATGGAGGATCGCTATTAAGGAAGATGGGATACTCACATGATGGCAGATTACTGCTTGTCTTTAAAACGGGATTGTTCTAAAATACATTCAAGAATGTCAGGCAAAAAAAGTTTCCGAAATGTTTAGTGAGTAATTGGTTTAAATGATGACTTATTCCGTTTTCTATAGTATATAATGAATAATATCTGTAATATCTGTGTAACATAATAAAAATTTCTTTATTAATTTGTTTCTTTAAACCATGGTTTTTCTTTTAGAATAGTGTAATGTATACCTAATTCACAAAAATTGTTGATATCTTAAGAATTCGAGCTGACAGGCAAAAACTAAGAGCATATTTGAATTCAGGGCGTCAAATTCATATGAAATCACCTCTAAAATCTTCGGCACCAAAACCACTGTTAACCAGTGTTATCAATATTCTTGGGTTATAACTACTGATAACAAATACACACTCTCTCTCTAGGTTCTTCTACCTCATGGATCCACACCTGGACGGACCTGTCGTCATAGAAAAATTGATTGATAACAACAAATTGGTATAAATTATTGATGAAAGATCAAGCCTTTAACGAAGACAAAAAAAGGAGAAGATCAGGGTAAATCATAAAACCGAATAACAATTTAATAAATCGAACTACGGATTATTACGTAGCGTGACGTGATGGATAATTTACTATTTTAATAGCTATAAAAACGTAAGCATAAAGAATCGATTACCCATCATCAAAAGCTGAAATCAAACTTTCCTTGATGAAAATGTCTTTTATCGACCGTTACCTAGGTCACTTCATTCAAAATAATGCCACGTCGATGCCGCATTTCGAAACCCCGTCGCGCAAGTGCCCTCGACATTAGCCCCTCACCCTTCCTCTACAGTGTCGTATTCAATATTATCCACTTCTTCAGTTTAGTACGAAAGAAAGTAAAGTCCAAAAGATAACGATTGCTTTTTGCTCTTATTCCAAGTTCATTGAAACAGTAGAATAGCGTATTATTGAGCTAGAAATTGTCTCAATCGTTTGGGATCGACTTTGTGATTAAGAATCCGGAATTTTGGTATGTGCGATCGGCCGAAAACGGTACAAAGTATCGAATTTTACCCAGAGTCAGAGTACCTTTTTGTGTGTAATTGAATTATGTTTAAGTACGCTTGAAATTTTGCTCAATAAATCTAATACTAAAAAAGTTATATTCAATACTACTTGGTACGAACCGTATAACTAGCGCCCTGTACGAGAGTCAGACATAAAAACGAATTTATTGGATGTATCAACTTCCAAAACATATTCCTTTAAAATTTCATTACAATGAAACCAGTAGTTTCCGCAGAATTATAAAAAATGTGTTTAATTTTTTTTTCTTGAATACGGATGGCGTTACGAAATTTTTTACTGAGCAAACCCCAATTATTCATCAGTTTTCTATCTATCCTAGAGAGGGGGTCACCTTTTTTTGAAACACCCTCTATACTCACGCAGGATTAAGACATATCATTCAATTATTGAACTTTATGTATGCGCGTACAGCAAAGCATATATCTTCCGTGGATTCTCCTCGGGGAGTGCATTCCAGTCGTTCAAGATCATTTACTAGTTGATATTCCAGATTCCAGAATAACCGGTATTGAAGTCCATTCATAACTGGGTCTTCCACTAAGATAAAGTGCGCAAAAACATGATCTACGAAAATAGTACCTCTTGGAACTTTTAATACAACCATCAGACTGCTTCTCTATGCCGATATCAATTGATTAATCCTGTATATCTTGGTGCAACGATATAAACCTGATTGATTGGAAATTTGTCCACATGAGTGTGGTTGAAAACTGCACGCAATAAATGGACCAAATGCATGACCTAGAAATAGATTATCGATTCTTTACTAAATGGCGAAAGTGCCAGTTCGTGTGAGTCCACGAAATGTTTAGATCAAAACACCTCTGTAAATATTTTAAAGACAGGATGATTTTTATGACAGTTCAATAATAAAAATACTTTTGAAGAACTGAATAATAGCTGTTTAATTGAACTAATATTATACAGTGTGTTCGGCACATGGACCGTCAATTTTTTTTGGGGCGTTGGTAGGGTCATTTGCTATCTTTTCAGTCTTGGAAGCTGGGTCCTTAGTATTACGGTTACGGAGGTATGATTTTTTTATTAGGTTTTTCTAAATTACCCAAAATGTACCCTTCGAAGCCCCATAACTTTTATTGCGTGGGCTTTTACATGCATTTTTTTTTGTATTAAGTCTACATGAGTGTGTGTTTGAAAAAAAAAACGTATTTATTCTTACAGATAACACCACAAAATTAACACGAGGGCCTTTTATTAAAAAAAAATGAAAGTATGAAAACATCTCTACTTCTAAAAGAAATTTAAAAAAAAGTTGCAGTTATTGCGAACTTAATTTTATTTTAAAACGTTCTTTGGTTTATCGCGGTTCTAATAGTTCGCTTTTTACGTTAGTCAATAAATAAAAAAATACTACAAACAGTGTTTTAGTTAAAATAGCAATGTAAGGACAGATTTTAGTAAAATACAGTTTTTGTATGATTGTTTATTTACAAAGTAAAATAACACGATTCTTTAACGTAAATTCTGTTCGAATTGTTCCTCTACTCCGAATGCACGCCCGACACCATTTTCTGATTTCGACCTTGTAGTGGCTAGCAACATTTCTTCTTTCATTACCACAAATGCCGCGTTTATGCGTTCAATCAACACCTCTCTTGTAGGTGCCTCTGTGAAATAAACCAATTCTTTGGTCCTACCCCAGACATGATAATCTAAAGGTGTTAGGTTTGGAGATCTTGCGGGCCAAGGGATGGGGCCGGCTCTGCCTATCCATGAATTTGGAAAAGAGTTGTCGAGGTGATCTCGAACTTCTCTCAGGAAATGTGCCGGGCAACCGTCATGCTGGAACACAATCAGCACGTCTTCATCGAAGGCCAGAACATCGGCTAGTAGCTCCGGCAGAGCCTTCTGCAAAAAATGCAAATAAGCAGGCCCACTTAGTCGAGCCGGTAAATAGTGTGGCCCGATGAGATGTCTTCCTATCACACCAGCCCAAACGTTAACACTTAATTTTTGTTGAAAACTCATTTGCCTTTTCACGTGGGGATTCTCCTCTTTAGGTGCCCAGTGATGTAAATTGTGCAGATTTGTTATTACTTCTCGGTTAAAACAGGATTCGTCTGTCCACAAAATTCGTTTTAGAAACAAGTTGTCATCGACATCTGTGTGCAGCAAAAATCTACAGAATTCCAACCGTCTGGCAGGATCGCCTTCATGAAAACCTGTAACAATTAATAAAATTCATTAGTCTGTGACAATTTTTTCGCAGTCAAAAGGACAAATTTATCAATAAAAAAGTTCATTTACCTTGTACCGGGGTGTAATGAAAAGCGTGTTGATTTTTATCCCGAAGTACTGACCAAACTTTCCAAATCGTTGAGTCTTTGAGCAACGACACGAATGCTTGTAGTTGGATCTTCTTCAAAGGCTTGAAGTATTTGATCGTCAACTGCTACATGGTGTTGCCTCATATTGACCCGAGGCTCTTGAAAATCTTGAATCTTTTATCAGATAACATATTTTCTAATAATAGTACCATTTTCCCACACTTCAGATAGGTATAGAGTTTGAAAATTAATCCATCTTTCCACACAGTATCATATGCCGAAGATAAATCAATGAAAGCAGCTCCTGTTTTCAACCTATCAATGAAGCCTGATTCTATGAAAATTGTAAGGCTGAGAACCTGATCTGAACAATTTCTATTTTTCCTAAAGCCTCCCTGGAAATTTTGTAGAGCATTTTCTATAGAAGATTCAATTCTAAAAAGAATATAGAAGTATATATTACGCACACACTTAAATTGCAAGGCCTCCTTAGATATCAATTATTTCTGGATGTAGTATAGAAACGGCAATGCGTGTCGTAATCTCCGACGTTCCGAATTTACTGCCGTCATTGGGTCATCTTTCGTGAGATTTATTGAACCCTCTCCAGAAGACGGATCGCCCGGGCGCCATTGTGGTGGTAGAGGAGAATTGACCGTGAATGGATCTCGTAAATTAAAGGAAAGAGTGTGAGATCTTGACGTAAATGGAATAGAAAGAACGCCGGTTGAGATGCTCAGCCATGAATAATAAGAAGAGTGTACCCTGTCAAAACAAGAATTTTGTCATGCTGGCTGTACAATGATAACTTCCGCCTGGGCATTTAAGCAATGAATAGAATGAGTTCTATCTGCTTCAGATAAAAAACATCTGAAATTGAGATGGAAGGAACTTGCATGTGACAGGAACTGAAATTTGATCTCTAATAATTACAATCGCTCCCTCCAATAATTATTTTGATCTCAGGATATTTCTGTTGGTGATCATCCATTCGAGTTCGTTCTATGCAGTCCTCTTTATCAGTCAGGGGAGTTGAGTAGACAATATTTTTTATCCTACCCAAAACATAATAGTTTAAAGGAGTTTAATCGGGAGAACGTGGTGGCCAAAGATGTGGACCATTGTTCGCCAACCATCGATCTTCAAATAGCCTGTATAGGATATTTGACACATTGGGTGAATTGTGTGGAGGCGCGCCATCTTGTTGATACCATAAGTCATTATGGTTCTGTACTAGCGGCTCAATTATTTGAGTCAATATGTCAGAATATCTATCTCCTAAGGGAGAACATTCTTTAAATAATGCAAACATGTGTAGTGTTCTATCTTACCAGTTAGAGTCCCATCATAAATGTGAACATCGAGAATTGCATTATTTTTGATGGCGCAAAAAACATTGAAACTCCAGGTCTCTTGAAAGTTCCATTGTCTGAAGTGGTGGTTGTTCTCTTCATCCCAATAATGACTGTTATGCCTAAGAACCATTCTTTGTGAATTTAGATTCATCTGTCCAAATTATACAGTCCAAAAAGTTTTCATTCTCTTGAAATCGAATCATCATAGCTTCGCAAAACTCTGTTCTCCTGACGAAATCAGTTTCCTTCAAATGCTGTACCCTATTGAATTTATATGGGTGCATTTTATGTTTTTTTAATATTCTCCAAACACTCGATTGAGATAATCCCAAAGCAACCTCGGCATCTTTGAGAGAATTTTGAGGATTCACACGAAAATATGCAAGAACTGTAATTTCGTTGTTCTCATCTTCTACTACACTTTTTTCTCTGTGTATAGTTTTATTAACGAAAGATCCGACATTTCTCAAGTTTGTAATGGTTCTGTTTATGGTATCTCTCGTTGGTCTGGGTATGTCAGGAAACCTCTCAATGAACAGTCGAATCGTTCTATCTACAACTTTATTACATTCTCCATGAAGTAGAATTAGATTCAAATAATCTTCATTGGTAAAATTAGGCATAGTGATCGAATTTATAACTTAATACGAATTATCACCAAATTAATAGTAAACACAAAATGCTACTGAATAAAGAGGAATTTGGCAGATGTAATTAATGACATCTATCATTAAAAAAAAAGGATGTAAAACATGGTAAGTTTTTGCATATGGTTCATAAGGAATTATTTATTTTTTACTGGAGAGAAAACCGATGGCCGATTAGTTGAAATAAAGAGGTTTCCGATACAAATTCGAATCCAAATTTGCCATCTATTTAGGAACAACCTGTAACGTTTTTCTCTTGCATATTAGGATAGTAAAATCTAATACATGGTTTAAGTAACAGTTCCTGAAAATTTCATCTTTTTGGCGTGAAGGGAAAAGAAATAGCTGAAAATTCAAGACGAAAAACAGTTTTTTGTGAATAACTCAGAAAATATCCACTTTAAGGCAAGGGTGTGATGCATACACTCACACTATTTTTGACGTAGATTCAATATCTGCCATAAAAAATGGGGATCTAATTTTAAAAAAATACATGGGTACGTCAATCTTACATATTGAAAAATCCCAAAAATGAAAATTTTCCATCCAAATACCTCGAAGTTATTCTTGTTTCAGCGGAGCTCTATTTTCGATTTTTTTTTCGAATTTTCCCGCTCAAAGAGAATTTTCCAACCAAAACAGAAAAATATTACATCAAAATAACTTGAAATTTTCTAAGGAATCTATTTCTGCAATAAAAAAATGGTGTTGTAATTTGAAAAACGGAAGTTGACGTCATTTCCGGAAAAACCGGAGGTGCTCATGCCTTGAAAATATTTTAGATTTCATCAGCATCGTGAAATACTTATAAGTGCTGAATTTCATAAAAATACGTTCAGTAGTTTCCCGTGGGTGAGGTTCCTCGTGAAAAACCCTGTATATATTTTTATGAGTAGATAGAATTGAGATGTTATAATTGTCGATTTTTTCAAATTGAACCCACTGTTTTGAGGGATGTGAACATCAATTATTTCCAGTGACGAACAATTCTGTTCAATCTCATAATTTCAAATTGAAAAGATATTTTATCAACTCTACCAATAATTCGTCGCACATGCCAACATATATAAATGAATCAACATATTTCATTCCGTGTTTAATTGTTGTTGCGACCGCCAGATAAAATGAATCATTGCATGGGGATCTTCAATTTATCCCTATTGATGGTTTGTTAATTTATTATTCATTCATTCCACGTTGTATAGCATTTTACTAAATTGAACTCAATTTGTCACGTTCTATCTTTTACATGAATATATTTACTGCCAGCGCAAGTATCAGATTGATTATTTTGTATGGTGCAAAGAACAAAGGATGGCGTCTTCCTGTATACCAAACATGAATTCGCCAGCGAATTGAAATGGATTGTGAAGTGTTTTCCTTCGCCTGCAGCAGATTCATATCATGTCACATTCAAATTATAATTGCTAAAGGACTTGTGTACATTGTTCAAATTTATATACATTTGAGAGGATGTGGTTATTTGATGACAAGCGGAAAATGAACCGAGAAATTGAAATATCACGTAACAAAATTTTCTCACAATACGAAATTTGAATTCGAAATATATGTAATAAGGAATAACTTAAGCCATTTGAATTCTAAATCAATGACGAATGGCGCCATGGCTTTAAAGATTAAAGATAATCGCCTGACTCGCGCATCTCGCAGGGATTCTAACCTCATATTTTGGTCCTTGTTCATTGTTTTCATCAATAATTCTAAGATGTCTGGAATAATGTCATTATTATTATTTTAGACATCTTAAATAATTCCTTTGTATAATGAATTAGTTGAGATATCAGGAACCAATGGAATTTGTACATAGCCGCGAAGTTCAAAAGACAAAAAGGTGGAAGGGAGATATTTGGCAACCATTTTATTGGATGGATTTGGCCCAACCTAGATATTTTGACAACTCCACGAAATATAGAGCATATACGGCCGAATGGGCGGCAATACTCTATTTTGATCTTGAATTCTGCATCACAGACACGATCCTAATCGTTTGATACAATTTTTGGCTCGATATTTCAAAATTACTGACATTTTGACCGAATAATAGCTCGCTATTCTACTAGTAACAAGCGCGCAAAAAGCATAATGACATTAGTCCAAAACTTTTTTCGTTTCACTGCCACATTCTATACTGTTGGAGTATTGTGTTATTCTATATTAGTATTCATGAGGTTCGAAATGAATCCAATAAAGAAAATACAGAATACCCTTTTCCTGCTGAATCGAATTCTCGTTACCAGAATTCGGTAAACCGTGATCTTCTTTCATGCCGCCAAAAAAGACTGCCTTATTTTTCGTGGAATTAACGTACCGTGCGATATAATTCGAGAAAACTCAGAACCAGATACTCTGCATCTGGAATGGTTCTTAGCTCATGAATGATAAATCTGAAAGCCGCAATAAATATTCCATTTTTTTTCCTGGGAACTTCGAAAAAGGAAGAGCATGCCAAATGGGTAGATATGATGCCAGAATCAATACTCATCTTCCTTTAATCCTTTTTGGATCTACCCCTCGTAGGCGGATTTCCGTGAGTTCTTTCGGTTGAAAGGATAAATTGTAGCTTTGAGTGTATGAACCGTTAGATGTATATGGGTTGAAATCCTTCAAAGGATTCTCACACTGAAACGCTCCCTGACATGTGACAAAATTATCTGAAATCATCTGAAATGTAGATGAGATAAATGAATATTCTAAAGTAATAATGGAAACGATAATAGTATATTCTAATTCAAGTTGCCTTCTGCAACGAGTATTAGACGATATTTTCTCTATTTCAGTCAAGAATTGTGAGAAATTTATTGGAATTCAATGAAAAATTAGGATTATATCCCCTAGTGCCTTTTGTATTTTATTTTCGCAATTGGTCTGACTGATACGAAAATTGACAGATCATAGAATTTGAATAGTGCGTTCAAATTTCTACATGGTTTAATATTGACAATTGACATGCAATGGACGCGTGTTGACATTCGAAAAGAAAGGATTTCAGTGTTGTCAACCACAAAACGAAAAATATAACTAAAAACAATGCTGTAATGAGTTCATTACAGCACTTTTTTTACAACTGTAATGAACTCATTACCACACTGAAATAGAGAAATGAATATTCTAAAGTAATAATGAAAACGATAAAGTATCTTGCTGATTCGATGAGAAAATAACCATTTCATAGATTCAATTTTCCTGTTTGATTGTACTGAATGCACCACATTCAATATAATTTACGTGTATGCTTCAGATATGTAATAATATCGTGAACCAGAGAAAATTATGAGAGGGGGTCCAGTGAGGGACCCGGAAAGCGAAGCTTTCCGAGCGGCCCGCAGGGCCGCTCGAGAGGCAATCTTAAAAAAAATCGAAAAGGCGTATCCTCCTCTAGGAGAAGCGACCACGAAAACCCCCCGGGCACTCTTAAAGTACCCGAAATTATCAAACGAAAATCGCGAAAATGACGTTTTTCGCCAAAGGTGCCCCGGAATAAGGGAATAAACTCCGAAGCCGGAACGCCCTGGTCCGGGAATCACTACATATTCCGAGAGCCAGGACAAGGGGATTCCTAGGAACCCATTAGAATTCCGGAGCTCCCCTAATTCTTGGCTAAAATCCCTTAACTAAAACGGCAATTTTTGGATTCTCCTACTCCGCGAAACGTCAAAAACACCTATGATGCTTTCGCTTCGTGGGGGCGGTAGAAGCTCCTAAACGCCCTTTCGGCGGTAGAAAAAGAAACTTTAGAAAATTTCCTATCTCTGGGTACCAATTTTCATATCCAAGTAGCGAGATAAGGCCGCGAATTCTTCATTCCAAATTCGGCAATTTTCACGAAATACGCTGTGAAATGTCACAATTTCTGATACGATTGCGATGATAGCCGAACGCGAGCTCCAAATTTGAAAATCCGGCATCGATTTTTCGCTCGATATCGGCGGTGGAAGATTCTTTACGCCTTCCTAGCGCTCGAATAAGAATCTGCAGGAGATTTCGAATCTCTAGAGACCACTCACGATTCTTGAACCGAAAGAAAAATACCTCAACTATATGTTTCAAAATCGGCATTTTTTACTCGATTTTCGCGCGAATTCATTGCCCTCTCCGAGGTCCGATCCAACTTATGATACTCTATGTTAGAATCCGACACACTTAGTTTATACAGGAGAAAACGGCTAAGCACTCTGTTCATGAATACACCCTTAGACCTTTTTCGAATAATTTTTATTTTACCTTTGTAAAATTGATGGATTTTCGACTCATATACAGGGTGTTACATAGGAGCTTTATCGAATAATGCTCCGATTGCGATCGATTGATATACGGGCTGTGCACATTGGAATCACTGACTTTCACCAGAGTCTTTCTTCGAGAGTTTTTCCTTCTGCATTTTTTATGGAAAAAGCACCCACTGCGAATTGATTATATAGTGGGTGTCCCATATGCAAGTGTTCCTGTTTTTTCGCGTATGAGATCTAATATCGATACAATGTCATACAGGGTGTGCGAATTACAATGAATTTGCTATCATGTGATATACGGGGTGTGCAATTCACAAGTTATTTTGGTTTTTTTTGCTCAAATTCAAGTTTTTTGTGTTCCTTCGGGTTGTTTTGGTTCTTAATTCGATAAAATATTTTCGATTCATATACAGGGTGTCAGATCTGAGTAGCGCTGACATTCACCAGAGTCTTTCTCGAGTTTTCGTCCTTTTCCGCGTAAGTGAGCTAAATTCAATGAAATGTCATACAGGGTGTGCCATTAACAATGAATTCGCGATCGATTGATATACAGGGTATGCAATTCACAAGTTCTTTTGATATTTTTTTGCACGCTTTCGGTGCTACCTCGGGGTGTTTAGCTTTCCTTCGAATATTAATAATATATATTATATAATATTATATATTTTATTAAATTAATTAATATTTCAAAGAAAGAGTACCTCTGAATGAATCACCCTTTATTATATACAGATACCAACAATATAAAAGAAATATGCTCCAATCGGTAAAATCACAATCTAGAGTCCTTACATTTCAATTTTGCTATGCAATGCTATCCTCATTTTTTGGCGTTCACGTATGAATACGGGGCTTCAGAATAGTCTAAGTCCTAGGTCATCAAAATTTTTTTTATTCCCTATCATCAGTTCTTACCCCTTTAATTATTGCTCATGGGTAATGTTTTTCGGTATTTTTGGGGACATAGATAATATTACATACTTGCAGCAGAAATTCATCCAAAAGTCCTAATTCAGACTATAACAATCAACAGACGATAATTTCAGAGCAATTTTCAACAGTGGAGTAGAAATTTAAACAAAATGATTTTTCGACCGAAGAATTTTATGAAAAAATGAAGCCGTCCTCTCAGTATTTTCTTATGACGTTGTCACGTTCAACTATCCCGACAGACAACCGATTCTTTACTTCGGCAAAAATTAATAGAGTCCTCATACTATACACTACTAATGTAACTTCCTTCAAAAAAAAAGGAATTTAGATCCAAACATGCTAAGGTGACAGCTTTCGTCGTAACACCTCAACACAATTGTTTGCTGCCTCATTTGAAGCTGGGTTGAAAGGTGATTGTTGAGACCAATCTAAAAACTCTAAACACTTATAATATGTTCTATGGATGCTGTCTGTCAGATGAAGTATAGGTTATATATGTCTATGGTTGATAGAGGACAGTTATGGATGAATGTATTACGGTGTACGGTGTAATCTGTCGTTGAAATAAACTTCTAAAAATATAAAGTGTTTCTTTGAAGCATCCGTGATTCAAATTTTTCATCAGGTTATGGGCCCAGAACCCGCAATTCAGAGAAGTTGAGGTTGGAATTAAAAATTACCACGTTGTCGAAATGGCCAATTTCACAATGGAAAAATATGGAATTCACCAGTTCGAAGGAAGGGACTACGATCACTGGAAATTCAGGATGGAGACAGTTTTGGATCAGAATGGAGTTGCAAGTTGCATCAAAGATCACATTCTGACGCCCACTGAGGACCAACAAAAACTCGACAAAAAGTGCAAGTCAATAATTGTTCAATGCGTTGCAAACTCGCATCTTGAATATATAAAGACAAACAAACCTCATTTGAAATGTGGACATCATTGGAGAAAGTTTTCCAAAGAAAAGGTATTGCTAATCAACTCTATCTACGAAGGAAATTATTAAGCCTGAAACTAAAAACAGAAAGTCTAGAAGAACATTTCATAAAATTTGAATCAATAATTAGGCAGATCAAATCTGTTGGGGCCAAATTAGAGGAAGTAGATATAGTTTGCCATCTTCTGCTTACTCTGCAGATCTTACGACAATATTGTAACTGCCTTGGAAACACTAGAGCCACAAAAGCTTACATTGGAATTTGTAAAAGGAAAACTTCTTGACTATGAAATGAAGAAGAAAAACACCTCTGCACCAGAAAGTATACAAGGAACTTCTGCGTTTTATGGAAACAAAAAGTGGACTAGAGGTTCTGACAACAAGGACTACCAGAAGAGACTTACGAGCAGAAACCAGGAACAAAGAAGAGGACTGAAGTGCCACAACTGCGGAAAGATTGGTCATATCAGAAAGGAATGCTGGTATGGTCGAAAGGGAGCAAATGAAGCCACAGCTGACGAAAGCCGAATCACCTTCGCAGCTTCAGTAAACAAGATCAAGTGCACGGAAAAAGAAGGTAATTTGATAAAATTTGTAGTGGATTCAGGTGCAACTGATCACATGGTGAATAATGTTAAATATTTTTGTCATTTTGAAGAGCTAAAAGATAAAGTTAATATTGCTGTTGCCAAAAATAATGAAAATATAAAGGCTACTAAAGTAGGTACTATTAAAGTAAATTTAAATGAAGGATAAATTGTAAAGCTGAAATAAAAATGTACTTTATGTTGAAAATCTCAGACAAAATTTATTATCTGTTCAAAAGCTAGAAACTGTTGGACTTAAAGTTGTATTCGAGCATAGTTCTGTTAGTATCTTCAAAGGAGATAAATTACTTGCTAGTGGTAAGAAGGAGAATAATCTGTATGTTATTGAATTTATATCTCTGAAAAGAGTACAAGCTCAATTTAGTTCTAGCTCAAAGAATTTTAATCTATGGCACTGTCAGTTAGGTCATATTGGCAATACAAATTTGAAAATCATGAAAAAGAATAATATAGTTGAAGGTATTGATGAAGTCTTTGATGAAAATAATTTTGAAATGTGTTCAATATGCATACAATCTAAACAAACCAGGTTACCATTTAATAGAGCGAATAAGAAATATTCTAAAAGACCACTTGAAATTGTGCATAGTGATATATGTGGTCCAATTTCTCCTGGTACCTATGATGATAAAAATTATTTTGTTACATTTCTTGATGACTATACACACTTCAGTATTGTATATCTTATAAAAAATAAGAGTGAACTTTTTGAATGTTTTAAGGAATATGAAGCATTAGTTACTAATGAAACTGGTTACAGGATTGGTTCAATTCAATGTGATAATGGTAGTGAATATTGTTCAAATCAATTCAATAATTTTTGCAGAATGAAAGGTATTAAAATAAGACACTCTGTCCCGTACAATCCTGAAATGAACGGATCAGCAGAACGATTAAATAGGACATTGTTGGAAAAAGGAAGAGCGATTCTTCTGCAGTCAGAAGCTACCCAAAACAATGTGGGGTGAAGCAATACTTTGCTCAACTTACCTGTTGAATAGAAGTCCCACTGCAGTAATAAAGGGTAAGACACCAGCTGAACTATTTTATAATAGGAAACCAAATGTAGAAAATCTAAAGATATTTGGAAGTTTAGTTTATTGTCATATACCTAAAGAAAAACAGATATCGAAGCTTGATTCAAGAAGTGAAATAAACATCATGATAGGCTATGCAGGTAATGGCTATAGAGTTTGGGATCCTATTAAGCAAAAAGTATCTGTTGTTCGAAATGTTGTTTTTGATGAATACAAAAATATCACAGATTTGAAGTTGAATGCTACTGCTGTAGATGGTACTTCTGCTCTAGATATTATAGATGAAAAAGAATCAATTCATAGTTACACTGAGACTGAAGGTGATATGGAGGAAGAAGTTCAAGATGATGAAAGAAACACCAATGAAGAGTTTAGAAACAATAGAAGGAGAACTAAAAGACCAAACTACTATAATGATTTTATTACGGGAGAAGACTTGGAGCATTTAGCTCTACATGCAACGGCATATGTTGATAACATTCCAGAAAACCTAGAAAGTGCACGAAATTCACCAAATTATGATTTTTGGAGGAAAGCTATTGAGGAGGAAAAGAAAGTACTAGAAAAGAATAAAACATGGACATTGATCGATAAGCCAGAAAATGCAAAATTGATAGACTGCAAATGGGTATTTCGTATCAAATCCTGTAACAAAAATGGAGTCAAATATAAAGCTAGACTTGTTGCCAAGGGATTTATGCAAAAACAAGGATTTGACTATGAAGAAACTTATGCACCAGTAGCCCGGCTGACTACTGTCAGGGCACTGTTAGCTGTAAGCTAACCATGAAAATCTAATCATTCAACAAATGGATGTCAAATCTGCCTTTCTTCATGGAACGCTAGAGGAGGAAATCTACATGAGGATTCCAGAAGGGTATGAAGATGATGGAAGGGTATGTAAGCTCAACAAAGCACTTTATGGACTCAAGCAGGCACCATATTGCTGGAATAAAAATTTGATGAATTCATTAAAAAGGAAAAATTTATAAAGTCGAAAAATGATCCATGCCTGTATTTGAAGATCACTGATTCCTACCTGATTTATCTATTATTGTATGTTGATGACATTCTTATCGCAGGGAATAAAGAAGAAGAAATTGAGATGCTGAAAGACAAGCTGAAACAGGAATTCGAAATGCAGGATCTAGGATTTTTGAAAACTTTTCTTGGAATTGAATTTGAAAGCAATGAAGATGGAATTTATCTCAGTCAAAAGAACTACATAAATAATATGCTGATGAAATTTCACATGAATGAGTGTAAAGAAGTCAAAACACCACTAGAAACAGGAAATTTAAAATTTGAACTAGACAAAGATTTGGAAGAAGTCAGCAATAAACCTGTAAGAGAATTAATTGGCTGCCTAATGTATTTGATGCTGGGAACTAGACCCGACCTAAGCATATCTGTAAATCTTTGTAGCAGATACCAAAGCAATCCCTCTGAGCAATTATGGAAATATTTGAAGAGAATATTGAGATATCTGAAGGGGACTATTAATGCAACATTGCATTTCCCAAAAAATGATGAGACAAAGCTCATAGGATTTTGTGATGCTGATTGGGCTGGCGATGAAGTCGATCGGAAATCAACATCCGGATATTTCTTCAAGATTTTTGGTTCCACAGTCTGTTGGACCACTAGAAAACAAACAACAGTTTCCACCTCGTCTACAGAAGCGGAATATATATCTCTTGCCGAAGCAATTAAAGAAGGGATATGGTTGTCAAATTTATTAGTTGATTTTGGTTACTCAAAAGAAACCTTTATCATATATGAGGATAACCAGTCCTGTATCAAGTTAACAAAAAGGTTTGATCACAAAAAAACTCAAACATATTGATGTTAAATATAACTTTATCAAAGATATTATTGGTAAGAACATTGTATCTGTTGAGTATATTTGTACTAATGAACAAGTTGCTGACATTTTAACAAAAAACCTCGGAACTGTTTTATTTACTAAACATAGGAATAGTCTGGGTTTGATATTGTAAACTTAAGTATGGATATTTGAGTTTTTGGATTGAGAAGGAGTGTTGAGACCAATCTAAAAACTCTAAACACTTATAATATGTTCTATGGATGCTGTCTGTCAGATGAAGTATAGGTTATATATGTCTATGGTTGATAGAGGACAGTTATGGATGAATGTATTACGGTGTACGGTGTAATCTGTCGTTGAAATAAACTTCTAAAAATATAAAGTGTTTCTTTGAAGCATCCGTGATTCAAATTTTTCATCAGTGATTAATTTATATGGTAGCAACAATTTCTCTCGGTATTTCTCTCATGATGTTTACTGAGAATTTACATTGCCTAGATTTACTGAGGGAGTTTCAACCCTTTGCTATTATCATATATGCGGAAAAAGTGATACGAAAATCTCAGGCACTAAGTGAATTCCCTACGAACACTTGAAAGTCTCATTCCTAAAATGAAAACTGACATGTGTCAGGGAAAGTTTCTGAATATCAGGTTCATCATCGAAACAATCAGCTCTAAACCGTATCCTTCCAGTACCCTCAGGCGTGCAATAAAAACAATGTGTCTAATGGCCCTTGCCGCTTCTTCATTGCGAATATAATGGGCCAATTCGCCGTTCCTGAGCCTCTCTAGATCATCCGGATCATACCTTCTGTCTCAACTTAATGCTTGTTCGTGTTCGAAGGAAATCTCCTCTTTGAGTGCGGATTCCACAAACACAAAGAATCGTGAAAGATTCCAAACTTCGAATTCCTATATTTAGGAAAAGGATCGCATTTGTTTTAGGTTGATTCTGGCTGAAAATTTCTGAAGAGTATACAGGGTGGCCATTTGAAAACGAAACAGACGAGATTACAGACGAAATTTTTTCAATAGAAATGCTCGGACAGGTCGATTTCTGTTTGGAGGGGGACAACTTAAGATGTAGGTAGCGCTTCAACCCTTGCTGCTACAACCCCCACCCCCAATTTTTGAATAGGGAAGATGGGGTGAGTGATACCTCAATTCAAAGGTATTTTTATACTGATTTAAGCACAGTAATTGTTTTTTCATTTCATGCATTAGTATAGAGTAAATTTCACTCAAGTGGCCCCAAAGAAAGAAATCTAGTGGCGACAGATCTGGCGATCTGGGGCCATTCAGTGGGACCCCTTCTTCCAATCCACCGATTTGGAAATCTTTGATCCAGATATTCTCGAACTGGTAAGGCGTAATGTGGAGGATCTCCATCCTGCTGAAACACAATCTGACCTTCCACATAATTTCCAGGATTGTTTTCAATAATTTCCGTCAAAATTGAATCAATGTGATTTTCCAATAAGTTCAAATACATATCTCCAGTATGATTACCAGGTAAAAAGAACAGGCCGACAATGTTGTCACCAAATATTCCAGCCCAAACATTGAGTTTTTCTAGTTGTTGAGCATAAACTTTGTGGAACAATCTCGGATTAGCATCGGCCTAATAACGACAATTGTGTCGATTTACTGTGCCGTTTCGAAAGAACGAACACTCATCGAAGAAACAAACATTGTACAGATAATTGGGATTAGCAGTTACTCGTTCACTCATTGTATCACAAAATTCAACACGACGTTCAAAATCATCTTCGTTTAGGGCGTGTGCAAGATGGTTTTTGTAAGGATGGAATTTATGATGCTTCAAAATATTTGCAATTCGAGTTCGTGTAAAACCAGATTCATGTACTAGCTGCCTCGTACTCGTCATTGGATTCAGAGCAATCTGTCCAAGAACAGCTACTTCAGCTGCTTCATTTCTTTCCATGTTTCGTTTTTTATTAGCCACGGACCCGGTTTCTTGAAACTTTGATACTAATTCCAAAACATACTTCCTATAAACATGTTTATCTAAATGTCGTTGATTGAAGAATTCTACGGTTCTATTCGCACATTGATTGTTTGCAAAAAAAAAGTGAAATGATTTCCACCCGCTTTGCAATTGTATGAACCATGTCGAACAATGAATTAGAACACATACAAGTCTCAATTCAAAATTAAGAATAATTCACATGTCAAAGAACCAGTAAGCCTACTTAATGATCTGTTCGTAATAAATGAAAAATTATCGATTCTCATTTTTTTGCAAAATATATGAATTCAATAATCAACAAAATGAAAACATATTGAAGTTAACTGAGAATACATTTCATAATTAAGTCGGAAATCGTTTCACGAATTGGGACTGGAATATTTCAAATCATTAATGATTTGATTTTCTTACCTGGTAATCTGATTAGAGATATGTACGTATTTGGACTTTTTGGAGATTTCTATCGATCAAGTGTTACCGCATGTTATAGGAAATACTGCAAATTATATCGAAGATAATTTAGATTGAGTTTCAGCAAGATTGAACTCCTTCGCAATACGCATTGTTTGTTCGACTTCTTGATTAAAGATTTCTATGTCAGTGGATTGAAGGAAGGAAGCCACAGTCATAGTTGTTTTGAATCTCAAAATGCCGATTTTTTACATGTAAAATAATTTAAATCATTATTTTATTTACGCATGCGCAAGTATTTACGCATGATCATATTTTGGTTGATGTAGGAAAGAGGTTTAGTTGGTATATGATTTAGTCTTAAGACAATTGTGAGTTTGTTAAAAAGCGAGTCGAATAATAACTTATTCTTTCGATTCACTTTCAGGTCATTATTTCTGTTTGTTGTATTTGTATTTGAAATTAATAAAAACACTTTCAGTGCATCCAGAAAAGTTTTATTGGATTCGGAATAAATAGATAAGAATTTACAAAATTATATACAAAAAAACACTACAAGTCCAATGAAAACACTACTTCATTTTCAAATACTTAGTTAAGAATATTTCGAGAACTAATGCATAAAATGAAAAAACAATTACTGTGCTGAAATCAGTATAAAAATACCTACCTCGCAGAGTACGAGTGTTGCCTATTATATTTAGGGATTGGACAACCCTAGTGTATCAATCTGCCAACTGACAGCTCTGTCGTAAAGTTGACATTTTTATATGCAATGTTAGTTTCTTAATAAACTCTTAGGTGCCCTGATGCATCCTCTATATCGGACCATTTAATTAAACTTTCGAAAATTGTATCAATACTCTTCACGTGGAAAGGAACCAGAAAAATCGGATTATATTATAAAGAATTACATCTAGGTCCAAAATCACATGAAGCGTGAGCAAATTACACGTTTCGTTTGTCCCAGATACAAAGCGCCTTTCAAAACTGCTTATAATCTATTCGTTCCGTATTCTATAAATTTGTGACATTGCGGTAAAAACAGAAAATCCATCGGCCCGATCTCCAAGTCCACTTGATCAGTCTTTCTTCCGGCGGACGAACTCCTAGTTCACGGTTACCGGAATCTGGGTCTCTTCGCGTGAAATGAACTCTTGCCCCAATCACTCGTTGCTTGACCGCGAAGACCTCTTGGCGAGATGAATAAAAAGTGCGATTTGATGTGAGTGATTATTGCTATTGATTTGATGGTCTCCTGGAAAAGATGCGGTTCTTAAATGTCGGTTTGGCACTATCTTTAACTCTTTTTGTAGAATGTAAGTATAACTGTTGAGTACCATAATACATAAAATTTGTTGGATCTCTTCCATTCTATCTGTTATCTGGAAGATACACCCTGTATTGGTCAGACCTGTGCTAAGCACCGAAAAAAAGTGCTTCGAGCACTAAGCCCTAAGCACTCGAAAAAAAAGGCTTCGAGTCTCGAGTTCTAAGCACCGCTTTCGACAGAAGGCTCCGGATTACCGAGCACTTTTGCAAAAGTAATTGAATATTTCGAGCACTAAGCACTAAGCACTTTAGTGGGAACTATTTTATGTAATGTTGTTTGATTGAAATGAGAACTCTTTAGCTTCATCGACATATCTAAAATTATGATTTCGAGACTGGGAAAAACTGAAAAGCCATTTTATTTGTTTTGTGAAACGCATGCATTCAATTTACATTCTGGTACTAGTTAATCTTATTCGTCGATCTGAATCTGAATGGCTGTTCCTAATCAATGCATAAAGTTGAATTAATAATCGAGGACCAATTATTTTATAAGCGAGAACACATTACTGAAAACATGTGGAAAGCACTGACGTGAGATCAGGAGCTTTTGCGGGCTTGTTCTAAAGTCGTTTCTCAGACTTAAAAAGAGTGCGATTCAAAATCAGCCAGCACAATGAGTGTGAAGGAATCAATAAACATATATCTTAAATGGAAGTTGAGTGAACTTACAGTTCAGCAAATTCTTCGATCTGGCATTCTTTCCACATTTCTATACCATATATAAGTTGTTGTAGTTGAGTGTCATCAATTATAACCGAATTTCAGATTCATAATTGCTGAGCTATCGGACAGGTCTGGCCCAATAACTAACTTGACTTATATTTGGATAATAAACTAATTCTATTAATATGGAATCTCTATCTCATCTCTTTCGGAAGATAGAGAATATTCAGCCAAACATTTTCAAATTGGACCACCGTTTCTTCATCACGAGTCAAATCCAACCGATGGCCATCATTTTCAGCTCGATATTCAGAAATTACAGACATTTGGGAAAAAATAGTCCTCTTGTCGTAAAATTCATAATGACATTTCCATTCAAAATATGACAACTGCACACCAGTATTTTAGACATGTTTGTCATAAAAATGAACCAACAGAATTAGTTTCATTTTCGGCTCAATATTCACTCATTATGACAACTTGTCATAAAATTAAAACCACCCTCATAGAGATTTATAGTTGATGTGATGTGAATTCATAGATAGAAATATAATCTGTGACTTCATTTTCAGAAAAACTCTTATATCTTCTGGAGATTGTACGCTATGATGATGATATTTTGAAATATTTTAGGTACCTATACCCTGCATAAATGCCCTAAATTGTTGTGATCTGACGAATAACTTATGAGATATCGTGTATTGAAAAAAACATTTTGGGAATTTTTAAAAAATTTTCTCTCGTGACGATTTTCTCGAAATTTGGCACACTCCTTCCTTTTAACGCTATCTAGACATTCTCTGAGTTACGAATTGATAGGATGAATATTCAAGAAATTAATGTCATTAACTGCTACACTATTCGATGGATTTGGCCCAATAACGAACTTGACCTAGATATTTGAACGATCAACCTATTCTGAAAAATGAAAACTCTAGGTCATCTCCTTCGGAAGAGAGTATACGATCGGAGGGCCGGCCAGCCTGACCTACTTAAATTTGACGAAGGTTTCTCCATCAAGAAGTCGAACCCAATGGATTGAAACCATTTTCGGCTCGATATTCTGAAATCACAGACATTTGGACAGAACGATAGCCCGCCTGTTCCACTAGTAACAAGCGCGCAAAAACAAAAAATTTTCTGGCCTTCTTAACCATTAAGTCAAATCAATGGTATATTATCTTTGCGCACATAAAAAAATCAAATACCGTACCTGCTTATATTGACCCTACTTCAAGAATTCGGAAAGGCTTAGTGCTTAGCGGATTACTAAGCACTAAGATTTTCGCGAGAGTGCTCCGAAAAACAAGCACTAAGCACTAGCCTTTGAAAAGTGCTCGCGAGCACAGTGCACTAAAGTGCTTAGAGTGCTTTCACGAGCACTAAGCACAATGCTTTGGCACAGCTCTGGTATTGGTGTAATATTGGTGAAAATGAATAGATAGTTGTGTGGGTGGATAGTTATCACTGTTGCTGTTAACATTCAATTATTATTAGTCTGTAATTTTTTCTTTATATGACATATTTCTTTTCCTCAATCTTGTATTGTGATGTATGATATAAAAGATTTACTTATTTAATCAACGAAATTTTCAGGTGTTTTTGGTGGAATATGGAACATATACGATCTACAATATTGGAGATGCCTACTAAAGAAAACTAATCAATGTCCTGACAATGACATCAAATTTTATCTGTATACGCAGTAAGTAATTTCGCTTTCAAAACCAATTTTGTCTAATGTAGGTACTCTTATCAAAAGATACAGAAAAGATGTTACTGCTGTCATATATTTACAGTGACACCGGTAAAACCAGAATGAGAATTGATATAAGGAATCCATACTCTCTTAAATTCACTGGATGGAGCCCTCACAAGAAAAATGTCATTATTGTTCATGGTTTCAATGGGACGGAGAGTAAAACTCCTATGACTATTCTCAGAAATGGTATGTGAACAAATATTCAATATTTAAAAGAATCTGTTCCGGTTAACCACACTGAGAAAAATATTTATTTGATTTGATACATCCTGCTTTGTCCTTAACAAAGGATTTCTTTAAAAATGGTTTTAATAAAGCTGTTTTTGGGCCAAATAAGGGATTTAGTTAACTCTTTCACTTTTCATGAAATAATCTTTTTCACACCAGAACATGTCTATTATTGAAATGGAATAAATACTTATTAGGGCCGAATAAATACTAGTTAATTCCAAAGAATGATTTTTCGGTACAAAAACATAATAAAGTTTATGTTGAAAAAGCATAATTGTATATTAATATTTAACTTCTATTGATTTAAAAAAGCGTTTGGTTTATAATGAATAATTATAACTATTGAAATCGTAATTCTACAAATTAGGGTCAAATAAAGACTTTTTCAGGTCCAAGAGTGTTTTTCTCAGAACAAACAATTTCAATAAGCGCTTCATTTATCATGAATTATCATTATTCATTCCTTCGTCTTCAATGTATTATCTACTAATACACATTTTGTTGAATCAAACAAAAATCTTATTCCTGTCAAATCAATGTATTTGTTTCTTGTGAGCAATCGAGAACCTACTCGATTTTTACCTGTGGAAATGAAAATACAAATTAAAGTCAAGAATTTGAATGAAATATTTATTCTTCGACTCAAATTAACACAAACAACAAAATCTCATAACAATATATAAACATAATATATATAAATATATGTTGAAAAACATGAAGGATAAAACAAAACATATGTACATAAAATGGAGGGTGAAATATTGATTAGTATTTCCTAATTCTTTCGAAATTCCAAAAAGTATATGATCAGTTTCCTAAACATTTAAAGACACTGTCTTGACTACAAACTTTGTTATGAATTATGCATAAATTCGGATCATTCATTTTATGAAGAGCTACAGGGAATATGCAAGTTAGAGACTTCAAATCGATCAACTATTTGGTGTCCAATAATGGGTATCAATTTATAGATATCAGTCTCAGAGAGATTTGCCAAATCTTAGAATCTAATGCAGTTGTCTACAATCACTAGCTAAACTTAGATTTTTCATCTCAAAATATAAATGTTTTACATCTAACGAGCTTTTTTATTGCACAATGAAGGCTCAAGTAGCGCCAAACAAGGTTCGTTTGTATAAATAAATCGAAATTGGCGCGAAAGCTTATATAGTTGTCTGAAATCACAAGCATAATTCGAATCTTTATCGCAGAATATAAGAATTTTACGTCGAATGAGCTTTCTTTAATGCACAACATATGCTCGAGTTGGGCCGAACAAGGATAGTTTGCTAGAAATAAATCAACCACTAGAAAACAATCAAACTATAGTAGGTAGTCGAAGAAGATTTGGCACCAAGTTTGATAAACATCTTTAAAAAGAATCTCATTTGGCTTAATTGCTACAGAAAATATAATGAATCCAATGAGAAAAAAGTGAATTGAAACATTTTTCCAACAGAAAACGAATTACCTTGGAATGTACGTCGATAATCTCCTAAACCATTTTTTAGTAGGAAAAACTCCAGTGAGCCTACGTCTGACTCTTCCATGGAAAAGTGCATATATTTATTTTCCTACTCGTATCTATCTTTCAAAAACAGAAAGAGAATAGGTATGGAATTGAAAAAGTGCAATTTTTTCAGAGCATTAAAGCAAGAGCATATAATTGAATTATTTTCACCTAAATTCAACTACACAAATCACTTCAAACAGATCAGAGCAAACTCAACAATTTTCCACATTGACCACAAATCTGAGAAAACGCACAAACACTTATACCTTCGAACTCTTCAAGGAGAATAAAGATAAAGCACTGCACCTGCACTTCTCTTGAACTTCCTATAATATTGTATCCCGCCTGACCCCTAACCTCTCAAAAGGCCCTGATTGACTAAGAAAATGAAGGACGACAGTATAAGATACCAAATTTCATTGGCGGAATCGTGAATAGTCAACACATGTGAATACCCGATATTATAACGGAAAATCTTGCGCGGAATTAGTCGAAAGCCCTTTGCAGTATAGCTCTTCAAAAATATACTAATTGGTGGCGTTGAATCGTTCACGAGTTATGAACAAACAATTATTTTCTACAAAAATTCGATCGATCTTTCTTTGATCGACCTAATTCATTTGTTTGAACTTAATGGATAATATTTAATTCGAATAAGTTGTGTTTTTGATTCAAATATTCTCAACAGAAAGTAATAGAAACAAATTACCTCTTTGAATTAAAAATTCATATGTTTCAACATAACAAATATTTGTTATGTTGAAATAAATTCGCTCAAATAAATCCCTTGCGTGAACCAAGACAATCATGTTGATTGATATTAATAATACTTATTTATCGAGAAGAGATTTTATTTCAAGAAAACAAGTCATTAATTGAATTCAAAGAAAACCTCTGAAACAAAGCATTTTGTTGCTGGAACCATCTCTTTTTTCTCAGTGCATGTTTCATCTTGTCATTTCTTCATGATGATGAATAATGTACCTACATTCTAATAGCGAACGCAAGGCAGTAATTCTTCGAGTCCATATAAGTATCTAAAATAACGAATCTTTGGTATCTTGCGGGAAAAAAAATTCCACATATTAAAATTAATTGAACATTTCAAGACGGGCTAATTGAAACAATGTCATCAGAATTGGCTGGAGAACTTGTCGTCATCGATGACAAATAGCAGGCAGACTATAGTTTCGGAATTATTATTCCTCATCAGTATCGCTTAACTTGATTGATGATGACGTCCAAAAATGAACCCACAGAACTTAACTCAAACCGGAAGGCACATTGGAACCATATACACCATCATGTGCCATTTAGCGGTCAAGCTTCTGCGATTCTTTCCAAACCAGTTCCTCAACACATCATTCAACGTTCTATTCTTTTCTCCTGAAAGTACACTTGCCTTGATCGAGGCATTTTTAATGTATCCGGAGGTTGAATTTCACCCAATAAGCGAATAATCGCATTTTAATACAAAGTAGGAGAAGAGGAAACCACCCGGGAGCTCTTAAAGTGCCCGAAATTCTCAAACGAAAATCGCGAAAATTACGTTTTTCGTCGAAATCGCCAAAGGTGCCCCGGAACAAGGGAAATAAACCCCGAAGCCAGAACGCCGCGGGTCCGGGAGTCGCTACATATTCCAAGAGCGAGATCGATAGGTTTCCTTAAAACCCATTAGAATTCCGGAGCTCCCCTGATTCTTGGCTAAAATCCCTTTACTAAAACGGCAATTTTTGGATTCTCCTACTCCGCGAAACGTCAAAAACACCTATGATGCTTTCGCTTCGTGGGGGCGGTAGAAGCCTCTAAACGCCCTTTCGGCGGTAGAAATAGAAACTTTAGAAAATTTCCAATCTCTGGGTACCAATTTTCATATCCAAGTAGCGAGATAAGGCCATGAATTCTTCATTCCAAATTCGGTAATTTTCACGATAATAAGTGGTAAAATGTCACAATTTCTGATACGATTCCGATAATAGCCGAACGTGAGCTCCAATTTTGAAAATCCGGCATCAATTTTCCGCTCAATATTGGCGGTAGAAAATTCTTCAAGCCTTCCAAGTGCTCGAATAAGAATCTACCGGAGATTCCGATTCTCTAGAGACCACTCACGGTTCATGAATCGAAAGAAAAGTACCTCAACTATTCGTTTCGAAATCGGCATTTTTAACTCGATTTTCGAGCGAATTCATTGCCCTCTCCGAGGTCCGATCCAACTTATGATACTCTATGTGAACAAATAAGGAGAAAATGGCGAAGCACTCTGTACATGAATACCTTCGTGTATTGCCGTGTTTCGTGTTTCTGTGCGCTTCATAGATCTATGAGCTTCACTGATCTATGGTCTATATTGATATATGGGCTAATTGAACTACTGGCGTATGGATCTACCCGCTTACTATCGATCTATGGTCTATATTGATCTATGGGCCTATTGAACTACTGGCTTATGGATCTACGGGCCTATGGATCTTCCCGCTTACTAGTAATAAATATGATAATAAAAAAACTATCTCAGATGATTCAACTTTTCAGCGTATCTTTCTAGGCATGATTACAACGTCTTCATGGTCGATTGGAAACCATTAACCAGGTTTCCTTGCTACTTATCTGCCTTATCGAACACAAGACTGGTGGCACAATGTACTGCGAAGTTGTACGCTTTCATGATGGATAACGGAGCAGCAGCTGAAGACACAACTTGTGTGGGTCATTCCTTAGGTGCTCATATTTGTGGTATGATTAGTAACCACCTAAACATGAAGCAGCACAGAATTGTCGGTAAGGAAGTTTCCAATATTGAATGATTGGTGATTTTGGAGTTACAGATATCTTTTTCCTTCATATATATTTTCACGTTCTCTTTCAATTTTATATTTTCTCTTTTCTATTATGTAAATGAAAAAATAATCATATCTTTAGGTGAAAAGAAACTATATTTGGGTAAATCTATAAGCACTCTGTTCAGGTGAACAAAAGCGCCAAAATCTTGTTAGAGTAATTTTTTCTACCTGATGAGCAGTCCGTGGACAATAAATCTTTCAACTCATCTAAGACAAAATTATGTATTCACAAATAAGAAGAATTAACAAGGTTCGGTACTTGAGAGTTTATATTAACAGAGAAGAGTTTTTAAATTTCTACAAAATCCAAGGATTTGAACTTCTTTGCTCAATCTTGGGCACTTCTGGTAAGACTAGATAATAGAAAGATCTGACTTTATTTTCCTGATAATGAATTCACCACAGCTCTGCTTCAATCGTTGAAGGTATAAAATAAGGTGCAGGTACCTTGGATGAAACTTCCATTAACAAATTGTTGCTTGGCAATATGCAACTGCTTCACAGATTCACGAATCACAACTTTCTGGTTTCACTTGTGAGGATTGCAGCTGAATAACTCAGATTCACAATGTAGTAAGGTATCTAACTGACCCAACTGGAGAAAATGTATAACAGAGAGATTATATTAAACTACGAGAAACTTTTAGAGTTTACACGTTATTCGCTGCTGAAAACTAACTGGTAAAGTAGAACTGACCGGTCTGGTGGTCAAACTAACACTTTACTGAAAGAGGGTTCTTGAATAATTAAGAAACATCGGAGGAAGTACCTGCTGAGTTTAGGGATTCCCAAAATTCCGTCCGATAGGAAGCATTCTTGGAATTAACGGCCGCGGCCCTTAATTCCAAATACTGTGTCCTTTGTTGCGAGGATATCGCAACACAAAAAAACAACGTCTTTTCCTAGATATTAATTTTTTTTGTTATGGGAAACAACCTTTAGGAAGATCAAAGGAAATATAATCACTAAGGTTACTTTCTCAATACGTAGAATTAAAAATGGTACCTAATGTGAATAAAACATTCTAATATTTTAATTATTCATCATAAATGTATATTGTAATTTATCCTTTTTTCAGGATTGGATCCGGCAAGACCTCTGATAGATCGATATGCAGATAATGTATGGATGTTAACAAAAGATGATGCTCATCAAGTACTTGTTATTCACACGAACGCTGGCTTTTTAGGAGAAGTGAATCAAATAGGACATGTTGATTTTTGCGTCAATGGTGGAAGGATGCAACCAGGCTGCAAGGGTCATAGGTTGAGTAAGTATTAGCTTGTATTTTATCATCTCTAATTATCGACAAGGAATTTGAAGGTCCAGAATGTGATGGACCTATACTTAGTGAAGTATTTCATAATTTGAGTAAATTTTTTAAGATTCCATGTTGCATGTAGTACATATTGGGGCATTCTCCTTTGCTAGAAAGTTTTGATGGGATACCAGACTGTGGCCGATTCGGAATCGTCTCTTCTATGTTGAGTGATAGGGTTTAGGTAGGATATAGTCGGGTCAATGAGGGCAAGTTTGGACCTTTGATGTTGCCAAATACTGTTCCATTTTTTTTTTAAAAAGGTTTTGTAAGTGGTGCTCAAATCTCTCCTGAAGAGATTGCTTCTTTTGCTACCTCATCAGCTTTCTCATTTCAATCTCTGCCACAATGTGAAGGGACCCAAACCATTTAGCAGCTATTCTGTCTGGAGGACAAAGATGTCAATTTATCTCTTATTCTAGTGATAACAGTGTTATTTGTGTAGAGCTTTTGAACTGTTTCAATAGCACCTAATGAATCGGTACATATGACAGAGTGGGCAATCCAATTGTTCTTCCATATATTCTAGTGCTTTCGAAATGGCTTCAAGTTCAGCTGTGAATATAGAACATTCTGTTGGAAGTCTAATTTTTTTTTGTAATTGACTGTGTGAGGAAGGCACATCCAACTGCTTCAGCTGACTTGGAGGAATCGGTGTATATTATTACCTTATCCTCATGTTTGGTCATCAATTCATTGAATTTTCCTGAAATTATGAGAGGGTGTATGTTTGTTTTTCTGTTTGGTGTAACTGATGTGTTAGCATGAGGTAGGTCGGCGTTGGTTACCTACATCTCTTGTCTACGCACTGACGCCATTACAGTCTGATTCTTCATTGTATACGTTGTTTACTGAGAGTTTAAGATTCCTCCGACAATCGTGAGTCCCGCTGATTGTGAAGTACGGGCTGTTATACGATTTCTTAGTGCTAAAGGCGTAAAACCGATTGATATTCATCGTGAGATCTGTGAAGTTTACATTTAAAGATGGCCGCACAAATGTGCATGATGAAGAACGGAGTGGGCGTCCTTCAGTCGAAGATTTGGTTGAAAGTGGACTGATCCGGCACCCAGAGACTACCATTTGTTCTTGCACTTGAAGAAACAGCTGGGCGGTCAGCGTCTGCAAGACGAAGTCAAAACATTTGTGACACAGTGGTTAAAAAGTCAGGCGGCAGAATTTTATGAGGAGGGTACCCGAAAACTGGTGCCACGTTATGACAAGTGCGTCAATTTTCACGAAAATTATGTTGAAAAGTAGATTAAAAGATTTCATGTAAAAATAAAATTATTGCGATATCTTTACACGTGTTTTTTTAATTCCAAAACGGTACTTACTTAAAAAACATGCCTCGTATCTGCCCTTTTGTGAGACCATGGTGGTTGTGGCGGTAGTTTATGTTTTAAAGTAACAGGCATTCTAGAGTCCGCCAGGACATGATTCACTTGATGGTATAGAGGAGGCTCGAGATTACTTCGATCTGAGTACATCTCCTGGTTTTTGCCTCTGTAAATTTGTTCTTGGACTGGATTATGCTCATCTACTGAGATCCTTGATGCGTAAGTTATTGGAGCATCTGTCTTCGAAGATTAAGTGGCATCTCACCCATTTACTTTGCTGCTCAGTGTATCTTTTTTTTTTTGCCTAGAGGTTTGGGGAAAGCATTATGACCATCTCCGTTAGCGGGCTCGCGGTGCTAACGGATTTGTGTGGGACTCTCACACCACTAAAACCCCTCCTCTTCCTGACCGACACAGTGAGTCCCAAGGACACCGACTCCTCTGTGAGGCCTTGGATTAAGACACCGGACTTTCCTTTAGAAGGAATCTCTAACGTGACGGATTTCACTTGAGTACTTCACCCACTTGGAAATTTGGGATGTGGGTCAAGCCTTGATTGTCCGATTTTTAGAAAGCATGGACCGCAGATCTGCCCTTATTTGAACATTTCCGCCACCATCAACTGTCCCTGTTCAGTATTCACCTGCAATCTGGTTACTGAACTCGATCTCTAGCAGGTATAGATCCTCTGGAGGCTCTTGAGCCATCCCAACCGGGAGGCATACGAACACCCCAGTTGTTGGGACTTTGCTCAGTGTATATACTAAAGTGAAACTAACCAATTTCGCGACTTTTGCAGGAAGAGCTCGTTGCAGTCATTTCCAAAGTGCATGTTACTTTGCGAATACAGTGATGAAAACAAATTCCTCTATAGCTTACCCTTGCGATTCTCAGTGTCCGAAGGCGGATAGAAATCACTGGGGTCTTCTTTCGAGAAATGGCATTCCGATGGGCGAGGATACTCCCTATGGGTAATTTTAGTTTTTAAAATCTTGAGCACTGTCATACTTATGCTGATGTATTTTGCAGAGCCAAAGGAATGTATTGCATAGACACCAAATCGAAAACCGACTGCCCATTTGATTAGTATTTTATTTTCATTTATTTATTTATACATTAATTGTACATTATATTTAAAAATAAATTATTGCTAGAGATTCTATAATACAGTCTAATCTACAGGGTGTCTGTAAATAACTGCGAAGGAATGATTGCTTAGTGAAAATTAATGGAGGAACTTCGTCTAATATTTTTTAATCGCCTTCCTTTCCACATTACACTCCTCAAAAGAGATAGACGAATATGCGGTTTAAAATTGTTCTTATCGGTTCTGAAGAATTTCACACATTCAATTAACTGCACAGTTGGGTTTTTCAGGGATATTTCCAACCCCCTAACTGAATTTGATTCGAAAAAGATAAAAGGATGAACCCATGAACCGAGATTATCAGTCACTTCGCTACGCTGACTATATCAACAAGAAAACCATAATCTTCAGGTTCCAGTTTGCAGAAAAACGAAAGCCATTTCAAATCTAGACATCGGATGCTACAGCTGTGCGACATACCCTCCGCAGGTTACCAGACGACCATAATAAAATACGATCCATTGGGTGAACAAAGACGGCATACCCAGTAAACATTCTTACATCTCAGAAACATTTCGAAAACATTCCATTTGAAACATGACAAATTTCATTTTTCTGGGATTCTAAGATATACGCTAAAAAGGACAATTTAAGGAGCGAACCCCATCATCCCGCCAGTGGTCCTTTGATGAATATTTACGCATTCGATGATTACTGGTAGTAGACAAATAAAGAAAGAAAGGAGGTACTACCACAGTATAGATACCAACCAGTAGTAGCACTCCGTGGATTTTCTTACACCAAATCCGTTATTTGAGTAGTGCTTCATTCAATTAGTTGAGATTGGTTGAAATATCTGGAACCAATGGAATGTCAGGAGGTTTACGCTTACTATCGTCATTTCTTTAATATTAGTTGAGATATCAGGAACCAATGGAATTTCAGGAGGTTTACGCTTACTGTCGTCATTTCTTAACGATTAGTTGAGATATCAGGAATCAATGGAATTTCAGGAGGTATAAGCCTACTGTCATCATTTCTTTACGATTAGTTGAGATGTATATATTCTTTTGAACTTTTGGCTTACATTATTCAGTTAGCAAACAATGAAGCATATAGATCAGGGGTTAGTGACGGGGTGTCATACAAGTCGGATTGACATAAAAGCCTAGGGAAAAAACCCCAGTAAAAAAAAAACCTGGCTCCCCGCCTAAGTGTGAAGTACTGGCGGTACTTTTCGATCATGTTGTAATGTTCCTATAATCTTCTCTCCATTGCGGTTGTAACCCTTGAGCTTGTGAGAATGATGGTATCTTCTGCGAAAGTGGCTACTATTACTTCACTTCTTTTTTGTATATCAGCTAAAGGAGGGACCCTATAATTGAACCTTGTGGGACTCCTTTTTGATGTCTCTCTCTTCTGGTGTTACTTTTCTATGGTGCACTCTGAATTTCCTCTTTTTTTAGATAGGTTTTGATGAGTCTAGTTAGTTCTTTAGAGATTTTTCATTCGATTATTTTGTAAAGCTAGCCATTGTGTTTTGACAAGTCTGAAAATATGGCTCCAGTTTTGTTTCCTTTCTTTTTCTTTGTTTATGTATTGTACATCTCTCGACCTGATGAGTGATCGAATGTGTGCCTGCCTTGAAGCCGAATTGCTCTTCTGGTATTACTTGGTTTTTATCTGTTGCCCTCCGTAATCGATTACGGTGTTACAGTTACGGTCGTTATTACTGCCAGATTGTCTTGATACGGACTATGACGTTATTCAGGACAAATATGTGACTCGGAACGGGGACCGGGCTTATAATCTGTTACATAACATCAAATTTCACATCCAATGAATTTTTAACCATTTTACTTTCCTGTGGAGTCTGATAAATGTTCTCTTTTTGTCCATAAATCATCAATTGTGTCTCTACTTTATTGCAACTCTATATTCATTAATAAGAGACCTGTTTTCAATCAGAATTGTATAAGGGTCGCGCTTTTTATCAATTACACAAATATTTATTACCTCATTCCGTTTTTCATTAACATTTAGTCGACCTATGAAAAAGATATCAAAATAACACATTTCTCAGAAACTATATTTGAAAACTAATAAATCACAACAACTTGAAAGAACAAATATAAAACAAAAAAAAACACTTCTTCATTGTTTTTCATTAATATTTCAATTTACATCTATCCAATCTTTGGAAAGGATGAGGATGTTTAGAAAACTAATAAATCTCAACAATTCAAAAGAACAAACATAAAACAAGAACTAAAGATATTTCCCCATTCTGTTCTTCATCAACATTTCAATCAACATTCGTAGGAGCTTTGAGAAGGATGAGGATATTAAAAGAACACATTTTTAGAAACTATTTAAAAATTAATAAATCTCAACAACTCAAAAAAACAAACATAAAATTAAAAAAATCAAAATTTACAAACAATATTGGAGAGGGACTCTTTAAGTTTAACGAATTTTTTCTTGAATTCCAGACCACATCCCTTTGATAATCTGAAATCTAGTAAGATCCTTTTCTCCATTTTGAAAATTGTGACCTTGAATATCAACTGATTTTTCATGTTATCCACGGTTGATATGGAAATCTATAAAATAAAACAAGAATAAATCACCGAAACAAATCAGAGCTTATAAGGTATTTCAAGCGAATAACCAAGAGTAACCGGTTATCTTTGGTCTTTTGTGGTAAATACCTTTTGCATTCAACCGGTTTGGGTTATAGATCCGTGACGTCATGAGTTAACCTCAATTTGATTGAGAAATGTCTTAGATTAGAATGTATTAGAGCAAGTAGGGTTAGATGTGTATAAACATGAAAATAGTAAACAATAGCAAGGACTTTGAATTATTTGGAAGTTGAAAAACTGATCTTGGTAGAACCGAAAGACTATTGAATATTTCACAGGGATAATTAATAATCCAAACTTTATAAGTAGCAACACGAAGTCGATTTAACGAAATGGAAGTTCAACTCCAGGTAAGAACTAAGGCAATTTAAGATCAAATTAAAAATAATGTGCTCTTCCTAAATTCACATGTTCAAAAGAAAACTTAAAGAACGTGGGTGAAAAGTTGTGTCGTTTAGATCATCAAAAATGGGACCACAATACCCCTGATATCAAATAAGAAGAATGTAAAGTTTTTCAACATAATAGAAACCAGAGAAATTATGAAATACAGTTCTTGAAAGAAGGAAATACTCAGGATCTAATATAATCATGTGCTTCTGATTAATGTTGCTGAAAATCATGTGGAAATTGTAAATTATAGATCAGTAATACAACTGGTCTGTGAACTGAAGGTGCGTTGAAATGAAACTTATAAATCCAATGATTTTCTTGAATTTTAACTTTGAGGGCTGTAGGTATTTGATCACAATTTAAATTTTAGGAAATCTCAAAAATAAAATTGGAAGCAGAAACTGTACATTCAATGGAGAAAAATTTCATTTCTATAAATCACCTAAGTAAAAAAAAAAATGATTTGGAAACCATTAGAAGCATTGTAGAATGTACAGATTAGGTTTGCTTTTCATTAGAGAAAAACAGTGTATTTTGTTAGCTGCAGTAATCAAAAATCAGCAGCTGCAAACATTGAATGCAGTGAGAAACTCAACCATTCATCAACTGAAAGTACGTTGAAGTAACACAGAAAAACCATCTATTCTTATTGAATTTGTTATAAAGAAAATATTAAATTCTATTTCAAATTTCAGGACATATATTCTGCTATGATATACCCGAGAACAATAGCAAGGATCAGTATTTCCTGCGATATGCCGATGACACCATTTTAACCACAAGATCAGACCAAGTTCTCCTCTAGTACAGATAGACAGTAGAAATATGACTCCGTCTCCGTCAATAAAGTACCTTGGCATACAAATCGACTGTAAACTAAATATGAAGCTTCAATCAGACCTCTCCAAGAAAAAAACAAATGCGAGAACAAAACATTTCAAATGTCTCACCTACAAGAACGAAGGAATAAGCATTGAAAATGCCACAAAAATATACAAAACAGTTTGCAGACCAATTCTGGAGTACGGGCACACATTATATGCAAACGCCACAAATTCGGTATTAAAAAATCTAGAAGTAGGGGAGAGAACATCTCTGAGAACGATAACACGAATGAGACACACCTCAATAAATTACACAATCCATCCAATGAACTACTCTACAGAAAGACCAAAATACAGCCAATAACAGAAAGACTGAAAATTTTAAATGGCAGATTTTTTAATCGGGTCAAAGAACTGAAGGATACATATGGCATGTTCCACAGAGATACAGCGAGCAACCCACTCAGAAAATTTCCAGACCAAACAATCATGGACAGTCTCACGTCCATGGCTATTTAGATCAATAAAAAATTAACCCAATTTTTTTTTGCTACATCGATGTATCTAAATGTACAAGGCTGAAGGACTTTGGTTGATGGCATTTGACTGTGGTCAATAAATGACAGTTATTATTATTATTATTAATTTCAGGATAACTCTATAAAAGAAGAAATAAAAGGTTCAAAGAGCAAATGTCATTTGTGTGAAGCAATCTAGATTGATAATGCTTTGAAAATTACAAGAACCTGAAAATTAAAGCCACAAGAAATCAATAAAAATCCATTGAGAATTCTGTTAATGAAACTATGAAAAGATAAATTTTCAGGTTGCTTCAAATATATGTTATGTGTGCAATACTGAGAGTATCTGCAAAGCATCGTATTAATAGTTTGGGTGTTCTGATGTTCTGAGAATGCACAATATGGTAGCAATGAGGAGAAAATTTAAGGTAGATCAATAAATTGAAAGAAAAACCAGTAGAAGTGACCAAATAACTTTTTAAATTGGAATAAACTGAAATATACAAATTCAAAATATTGTTTGTTAAAACCATCATGAGATTTGTCATTGCCGTTCCTAAGATTAAGAAGTTCTTTCATTGCCTTTTTGTGTTTGTTTCAAATTTTCATAAAGTATAATCTTGAAATAATGGAAAAATAGATTTCATTTCTAACTCTGGAAAAAAATTTGTCATTGACTTTAAAATTAAAACATTCCCATTCTGTCTCTTTGACTTAATTTTCTTCCTTTTATTGTTAATATTGATATTTTTCATTTTAATCATTTCTTGTCATTTTCTTCATTCCTAGTTACTCACAAAATAATTTTTTTATGATCATTTTTTACATGTATAGATATTATATGAGTCTAATTTGGTATTTTTTCCTTGTTAAATTTATTGTAGTTTCAGTAATTCCATTATAAGGATATAAAGACTCATAAAAAATTGCTTGTAAAAATGTTTTTTTTGTTTGTATAAGCTTCGGGAATGGGCCCTTTTTATCTGAATCAGATAAATGCTCAGATAACCTATGAGCATAAATAAACGCGAATCAAAAGAACGACAGCACGGATAACCAAACCCGAGTATTCAAGCGATAATTTCTGGTTATTCTTTCTGGATTTCTATGGAATAACCAAGAAGAACCAGCAATAACCGCTAGAAGGACCAAAATAATAACCTGGTTACTCTGGGTTATTCGCTTGAAATACCCTTATGTTTGTGAAGAAGATTATTACAAGTAAAATTCTAACGCTGCTTTATTTACGAACTTGTTAGTTAGTTTCGTAAGTAATCAACAGATAAGTGAATCATTTGTGCTAGTTTGATCAATAACTAATAATTGTTCAATTCCTGATAATTTTCTTTTTCATTATTCCCTATCTATTTCGCTGCCGTGTGGGTTTCAAACATAGTTTTTATGATTACCAATAATAAAAAAATTTATCTGAAACTTACAGCACCAGAACCATCAACGGTCCATGTATAATGGAGAGCATCTAATACAGAACATAAAGCCTCTGCAGTCTTTTCTTCAGTCTGTGTAGAAACAAAGAATCTCGTCATTCTCTGTATAAGATCATTAAAGTTATCCTATAAAAGAAAACAAATTAAAAATGCCATCATCTCGCAACAACCTAATTATATTCACTTTTGTAATAGGAGTTTGCGTAAATTGTAATTCCGAACTGATAATCAGGTGTTCGTTGTGAATAGGTTGTGAGAACCAGTTATTATCTCTCTTCTTATTGGTCTTCATATGTTTATCAACAATATGATCCAAGCAGACTGGCCTGGTTGGAAGAACTGGTTGCGATAATGTCACATGAGGCGATTCCCTATCTGCAGGGGTCTCCATCATGGAAGCCCTCCTTATAGCGTGAAGTCCGTTGGAATCATTTTCAGTAGTGCCATCCACTTGATCTGTAAATATTGAAATATTTACTATATTTACTTATACTATATTCATAGACAACTTCAGAACTTTAATAGTATATTCTAAAACAAGTTGCAGATGGGCACCTATTCCAACACGAATGCGAAATTCGAGAACGAGCGAGTTTTTGAACGCATGAGTGTTGGAATTACCTTCTACAACGAGTATTAGACGATATTCTCTCTATTTCAGTCAAGAATTGTGAGAAATTTATTGGAATTCAATGAAAAATTCAGATTACACCTCCTAGTGCATTTTGTATTTTATTTTCGCAGTTGGTGTGACTGATACGAAAATTGACAGATTATAGAATTTGAATAGTGCTTTCTAATCTCTAAATGGTTTAATATTGACAATTGACATGCAATGGACGCGTGTTGACATTCGAAATGATAGGATGTCAGTGTTGTCAACTACAAAACGAAATATGTAACTAAAAACACTGAAATAGAGAAAAAAATATATTGTATGAATAGAAACAAGAGTATAAATTGATTTAATTTGGACCTATATCAACATGTTTTGATGCACTCTAGGAATTAATTGAATTAAATTAATTTAAAGTTTCAATTCAAAAGTGATTGAATAAAAAACTTATATAATTAAATCTGCACATACTTTTCATCAAAAATATTGTAACACTACATATTGTCAGTATTGTTTTGCTAAATTCTTAGCTTGTTCAGGCGAGTTCGTTATTAAACTACTCTTCTTGACAAACCGACGTCAATATGTTGTCTACGAAGGATTTAAAAGTAAGCACATGACGGTGAAAAGCGGCGCGCCACAGGGTACAGTACTTGGACCTCTCCTGTACTTGCTATATGTGGAAAATATATCCAACGCAGGATAAGCTAAAAGCAAAATAATTCATGTTTGCTGATGATACCGTGCTACTCTACAGTCACAGGGACACTGCCTATTTACAACAACTGATTGATGACGACATCGAGAAATTTATCGAATGACTGGAGGTAACAAACTGGTTCTAAACAAGGGAAAAACTGTATACATGCACTTCAAACAAAAGAATAAAAGCAGTACCACACCCCAGCTCTCTATAGAAGGCGTTCCCTTACGTCGGGTTACTGACGTTAAGTACTTGGGACTTGACATCACGGATGATCTGCGCTGGGATAGACATGTGGATGCATTGGGGGGGAGATTGTCAGGATTAACTGGTGCCTTCAGACGGTTCACTGATGTTCTTCCCTATGAATCAAGGAAGATCCTGTACTTCGCTCATATACAGTCAACATTGAGCTTCTTATCAGTAATATGGGGAAACACATCAAAGTTCAACAGGGCCAGAGTTCAGAGAGTTCAGAATAAGGTACTAAAAACCCTCTATGGTATAAAGTATGATACTCCAACTACAGAACTCTACAAGTTAGTTCCAGTTCTTAAGTTTGATCTACTTAGAATATCAAATCAGTGCAAACTCATCTACAAAATAAAAAATAAGCTGACAAAAACTGAAGCTCTACTGAAGGAAGTTGGCAGCTTTCACATCTATGATACAAGGAATAGGAGCAATTTATTGCTAAAAAAGGCAAGAACCGAACTCGCCAGGGGGTCCCCAGTGTATGCCAGCACCCAGGAATACAACAAACTTCCATTCAAGGACTTTTATGTGAGCTTCCAGAAGTTCAAGAATTTATTGAGGAGTTACCTGATGACATAGTGCAGGAGTGATTGAGTTTTTGATTTCCATGTCTCTGTAGAATTAACTATCTTAGATTCCACAGTAAACATCACTTGCATGTGATGGTTGGTGGTCTTAATTGTAAATAAATAAATAAAATAAATAAATAAATAAAAAAACATCGAGTGTTCCTTATATATTCCACAAGTTGGAAAAGGGGAAACCAAATTCTCAACGCTGCTAGGATTTTTCATGGCATGTTCAACATTGGTAATTTGTTGACATCTGCTTGGTCTCAATGTAAAATATTCTGCTTGTTGTATGTTAATTTCCATTACCTCCAGAATATTGAGTCTTCTGCTTTTATTTTCGATATGTAATGTCACTTGTCTAAAAGATGGTTTGCTTAAGTCGAGTTCTGTTTTTTATTCAGAGAACTGCTCAAATGTTCCTCTTAATTCTTTACTCAAAGGTCCTTTCTGTTTGTCCAATATATAATTTCTGGCATGAACCACAATTGAACTTAAATACTCCTGATTTTTTGCTTTTATCTAATTTGTCTGTATTGTTTTTGATTAAATTACTTAGTGTATTATTGGTTTTGAATGCTATGTTAAAAAATTTCTTTTGTTTCTTCAAACCTTTGCTGTTTCTAGCAGCATTTAGAGTCCGTTTCTTCTATCTTTCATCTTTAAGATTATATAAAGAAGACTCGATGTTTGTTGTAGTTGTTAAAAATTGCAATAATTTTTTCACCCAACTCGACCTACTCAACCTACGCTCGTGGATTGTCTACCTCATGTATCATCGCCAACTTCATGATGATGTGTCAGTGACAGTTGATCGATACTTACGATCGATGAAAAAATCAGCTAAAAAAATAACAAATCACCTGATGATTCTACATTGATATTGCACCTCGAATACTTAAGTATACACTCTAACGACTCCTTTTTCAACTTCTCAGTACTTATATTGCCTAATATCATTATTGTTCTCAACTAATCATATTATATCATCTCAAATAATAGTGTTAGTTCAAGTTTATGATAATTTTCTCTACATCTCACATCTCTTATTCATCTCAATTCTTGAATTATCATAGGAATTCTTCTGCTTTTCTAATATAACTATTATTACTGTAAGCGTTGATCATTCTATGATAAATCTCTCAATTAAGTTAGTATGATACAGATGCTTTCTTAAAAACTAATCACTTTCCCAACTGCTCTATATTTTATATAACTTTGTCTCCTTTCAAGCCTCATTTCATACAGTTCAACTCCTCACAGATATTTATGTATTTCTACTTCTGTTTTTCTGATAGATTTGACAGGGTATCACTGTAAACGTTGTGAATCGTAATTATTCTTTCTCTTTAATCGCTCTGAAAGTCTGTCTTGTTACATTATAAACCTCAACATCTCAATTTATCAATAAAACCTTTTATTTTTCTGATAGTAGACAGTTTGACATAAATTCAAACTCTATCACTGTAAACTTGTGTTTGATTGATAGATGGCGCTTCTACTCTCAATATCCTTGACTTGAATAATTTCGGCAACACACATTACTCGATCTAGTCTTGCAGACAACGCTGTTTCTCGAGTAAACACAACGTTATGACTCTTCTATTGTGAAATATGATTCTACATTTTCTCAAAATAACTTCTCAATTATTATCACACTCAATATTCTCTCTATAACTACTCCATAATTGTAAATAGGTCAACTCTGTTTAGATGTAGTTAATTTGTAAATATTTTAACTTCGTGCCAGTACCTATTTATTATGTGAATGTGAACATTGTACAATAAACATTTTATTTTACCACCTCTAGCTCAGTCATTTGATAACAGTCTTCTTTTAAGTAATAGCCAAAAATCTCAACACCCATGGCACGACAAGAGCCTTTGAAAAGGAAACGAAAACGAAAGAAAAATTAATAATGAAATTCTGATAATAAGAAAAAATGACTCGAAGAAATATGCGAATGCTGGAGTATCGACTTCTGCCTACCTGGTTTCACAGTACGGCTGAATTAACTTGTCCAGGCACTCACGAGCGAGAATAGTCACTTTTTCACTATAGTTCTAATTTGTAGATTTAACGAGAAATTCATTTATTGCGAAGAAAAGTGTTGTACTTCATCTGAACGCCGTTTCAGTACTCGTCGTTCGACATAGGTCATATGCTCCAACATATGTTACGCGTCAATCCGGAAATGAAACGAACATACACAGAGTGTACCACCACTGAACCGAGCAAGCAACTTTGAAGAGAAATGATTGAATTCAACAAATTTAAAATAATAGTTGCAGTAACAACCCAGATTTTTGAACAGTAGTTTAATAACGAATTCGCCTGAAGAAGCCAAGAATTTGGAGAAACAATTGTCGCAATATGTAGTGTTACAATACTTTTGGCAATAAATACGTGGAGATTTAATTAAATAAGCTTTTTATTTAATTACTTTTAAGTTAATTAATGTATTTCAAATCAAATAAGGACCTCAACCATTCCAGTAAATAACAAGTTCTCAAACTTACATATAAATAAATGGTGAATATTCTTCATTGAGCATAAGGGGGAATTGATGCTTTGGTAATTTAGCTTTATGCACTCAAAAATAAATCATACAACCAAAATACCAAAGGAACAACAACCCGCATACCATTATATCTTGAAGGGTAAATACATAAACCAATGTAATAGAATAAAATTTGAATTCTTCATATCCTTACCACATGAAAAGCTGTAAGTCATCCACGGATGCTGGACGATCTTTTCCAAAGAAATTCTTTTTGTAGGATCAATATCCAAAATTTTAATCACCAAACTCAAAGGTGTGTTACTAAGCCTACTCCATGGACTGTTCGTTAAATAGTTTCCCTCTTTATATTGAGCAAACTCAGGATAATCCTCATGTGGACAATTCCATAAAAGTTCTATAGGGAATAATTTCAATCATTAGTTTAGCTACTACAAATTCATACAGGGTGGCCATTTGAAAACGAAACAGATGAGATTACTGACGAAATAAGTTTTTTCGATAGAAATGCTCGGACAGGTCGATTTCTGTTCATTGAGTTTTTCTGGTTGTTGAGTATAAACTTCGTGGAACAACCTCGGATTAGCATCGGCCCAATAACGACAATTGTGTCGATTTACTGTGCTGTTTCGAAAGAACGAACACTCATCGGAGAAACAAACATTGTACAGATAATTGGGATTAGCAGTTACTCGTTCACTCATTGTATCACAAAATTCAACACGACGGTCAAAATCATCTTCGTTTAGTGCGTGTGAAAGATGGATTTTGTAAGGATGGAATTTATGATGCTTCAAAATATTTGCAATTCGAGTTCGGGTAAAACCAGATTCATGTGCTAGCTGCCTCGTACTCGTCATTGGATTCAGAGCAATCTGTCCAAGAACAGCTACTTCAGCTGCTTCATTTCTTTCCATGTTTCGTTATTTATTAGCCACAGACCCGGTTTCTTGAAACTTTGACACTAATTCCAAAACATACTTTCTATTAACATGTTTATCTAAATCTCGTTGATTGAAGAATTCTGCGGTTCTATTCTTACATTGATTTTTTGCAAAAAAAAGTGAAATTATTTCCACCCGCTCTGCAATTGAATAAACCATGTCGAACAATGAATTAGAACACATTCTCGATTCAAAACTAAGAATAAGTCACATGTAAAAGAACCAGTAAGCCAACTTAATGATCTGTTCGTAATAAATAAAAAATTATCGATTCTCATTTTTTTGAAAAAGTTATGAATTCAATAATCAACAAAATGAAAACATATTGAACCCAACTGAGAAAACACTTCATAATTAAGTTGGAAATCGTTTCACGAATCGGGACTGGAATATTTCTGTGGCATCATTAATGATTTGATTTTCTTACCTGGTAATCTGATAAGAGATATGTACGTATTTGGACTTTTTGGAGTTTTCTATCGATGATAATTTAGATTGAGTTTCAGCAAGATTGAGCTCATTCGCAATACGCTTTGTTTGTTCGACATCTTGATTAAAGATTTCTATGTCAGTGGATTGAAGGAAGGAAGCCACAGTTATGCTTGTCTTAAAGCTCAAAATGTTGATTTTTCACAAAAAAAACACTACAAGTGCCATGAAAACACCTCATGAAACAATCGAATCTATCAGAAATTCCAAGGGTAACTACAACTAACTATGATGCCACCGTTAAGGTAACCATAGTTAATTGTGGCTATGGTGCCAAAATTCATCTCAAGTCTCGAAGACTTAAGGATTTCTATTAGAGGGATAATGATATCACTTCCTGAATGCCAACAAGTTATATCACAAAATTGCTCACATAAGACTCTAAATTTGACGATTGGGGAAATAATATCTCACCTCCAGCCAACATAGCAACAAGCACACAACCACAACTCCAAATATCCGCTGGTATAGCATGGTAAGGACCAAGAAGTACTTCAGGAGCTAGGTATGGCTTTGTACCGCATCTAAAATTTAAAGAAGCGTGTGTATCGATTATCTGGACACGAATGCAAAATTATTACTTTTTATCAAGCATCCTTTCCTTTCCTTTATGTCTAAACAATGTTGCCATACCAAAATCTGATATTTTCAAAATACCATTATGAGATAAAAGTATGTTTTCTGGTTTAATGTCTCTATGTGTAATACCTTTAGAATGTAAATACGATACTCCTTTTACTAACTGTTTCATGTAATTTTGAGCATCCCGAGAAGGCATTCCCACTCCAGGCTCTAAAACAAAGAGGTTAACCAAAGAAGGATGGTTTAAATATTTCAACTGACCAATTTGCTGAAAAAGTTCCCCTCCTGGGGCATACTCCAAAAATAAATAAACTCTGCTTGGTTCTTTTCTCAATCCATAGTATTTTATAATATTTTCATGATTAAGAACTGAATGTATTCTTATTTCTCTGGTTATCTCTACTTCACTGCCCTTATACTTGGCCACATCCATTATTTTACAGGCAATTTTTTCTCTTGTTTTTCTATTTGCAATAAGCCTCACCCTACAAGTCATTTACAATAAACCCAGACAAAATAATAACAATAAACTTACTCTCCAAAAGCACCTTCCCCTAATATGGTATTGTATATTAACCAGTCGTCTACAAATTTTCTCACTCCTCTTTCAGAATTATCTGTTACTTGAGATTCCGTCATTGTACTCATTTTGAAACAATTTGGTTGTTTCAAAGGTTTTGATTTTAATTTTTACAATATATGTAGTTGAAACACTGGTAATCACTTGACCTAAGATTCAAATCAGAGGGGAATTCATTCTATGGTATGCATAATATGAAAATACTGCATACAATTTCTTAGAGCCTGCTTGGGAAAACTTTATATGTTTTAAAGTTATCCACCAAAGTTACTTGTTTCAAATATCACAGATTTAGGTGAGCTGAAAATAGTGAATATCCGTTAATTAGGAATTAGTGTGAAAACCACAAATTGCTTGTAATACAGTTATTACTGACTGGTAGCTGAATTTTTGAATTGTCATTACAGATTACAGTAATGGATAACTATCCCCATAAACAAAGACTTTAACTTTTCCCAATTCCCGATTCCATTCCGTTTCCCTTGACCCAATGGGCAAGTGAGCGCGAAAAACAAGTCACAGAGCAAAGAGCAGAAATCAATCTTTGCACAGAGTTTGGAAGGCCACACTACGCCACTGGTAGCATAGCAACTGACTAGGAACCATGGTAGTATGAACCACAGAACACTAATATACAAGAAATGAAAACTCCTAACTAAATTTTGGCGTATGAACTATTACCAACCCTTTTTCCTATCTCAGTTTCCACCAAAAGTATTGAATATTATTCAATATCTTGTTACTTTATGGCTATGGCTAAGTTATCAATTTCAACGTAAAAAGTTTTAACCTTTTTAAAACCAATTTTACTTACCAACCCTACAAAATAATATTTATTGGCTTTCATCATTGGATGTAATATTGATTTATTCATTATTAAACAATATTGCGCAAGTTTTTAGGAATCTAGCAAAAATAAATCCACAGAAGAATATTTCTCACACGTAACGATGTCGAATTAAATGTAGAAAATATTATGATTTGATATAAATTCTATCTTATATTTTTCACTTTAGCAATTTATTAAGTCCGAATCTTGCAAACAACAGATCAATTGCTATTTTCTTCATTTCAATCAATCAAATAAAAATTTGTCGGAAGAAATATTCCTTCTATGACGATGACATTTCCAACCTCCTCGGTGTTCTTTTCGTTCTTTGTTCCTTTCAGTTCATCAACGCGTCCGAGCCGTAAGTAAATCTGAGGTTATTTCGTATAGTACTCGTTTATTAAGTGCACGTGGTAGTAATACCCACTTTTCAAAATGAGTTCTTTAAAGTTACAAAAAAGACTTGCTGCTTCTGTGCTGGGATGTGGAAAGAAAAAAGTGTGGTTGGATCCAAATGAAACAAGTGAGTTAGCCAATGCCAACTCTAGGCAAAACATCAGAACTCACATAAAAAATGGATTCATCATTAAGAAACCCGTTGCTGTACACTCCAGAGCTCGTGCTCGTAAAAATGCACTGGCACGTTCCAAAGGAAGACATTGTGGTTTTGGTAAGAGGAAAGGTACAGCTAACGCAAGGACCCCAAGGAAGGCATTGTGGACAGAGAGGATGAGAGTTCTCAGAAGGTTCTTGAAAAAATATCGAGAACTGAAAAAAATCGATAAACACTTGTACCATCTGCTGTACATGAAGGTAAAGGGTAACGTTTTCAAAAACAAGAGAGTTTTGAGGGAGTACATTAACAAAAAGAAGGTGGAGAAGAAGCGTGCTAAGCAGTTAGACGATCAAGGTATTGCCAGAAGGTTGAAGGTTAAAGAGGCCCGTAAACGCAGAGAAGAGAGAATTTTATTGAAGAAGGCTAACCTTGCGACTAAAGAAGAAGAAGTAGTCAAGGAGACTAAACAGTAAAAATGTATTTTCCGTTTTAAATATATGATTGTTTTTAAGTGGTAACTCTTTTGAACAATATAATTGAATCCTCTCACATTTGGTTTCATTTTTTAAGGAATTTCCTTATTCACTTTCGTTGTGAACTATGATACGTCAAATAACTTTTTTAAACCTAACCATATGTTCTTTTAGTTATGAAGTTTCTTCATTGTTATGAGTCTCAAAAAACAGTACGATTAGATTTGAATCCATTTACATAATCATGTAAAGAATTTGATTCACGTACTTTTTAATAACATATTTTTATTATGTCAGTGTTACTTAAATTTAGTAATGTGAAGAAGCTTGTGTAGAATTATCATTTGGGCAATAACCATTTTCTCTTCCTAATGTTAAACAGATATCTTCTGTCGTTTTAAAGGTTAGAATAAGCTTTTAAAAGAGCTGCAAGTTCAGAAAAAAGATATATAGATAGACAGACTACAAGGTGCTAATTTTATCTAATTTTTGTAGTCAGTCTATTTTTCACTTATTAGTGAAAATTTAAAAAAATTTCTGACCTTCCAGCTTTTTATAAAAGCTAATTTTTACCTTGAAAATGGCAAAAGATATCTTTGCCAAATAATGATTCTATACAATGTGGGTTTTATCCAACTTTGGATTTTAGGCTTTTATAGACCCACAGTCTTTAAATTTGAAAGCTCTTAGTTATTGTGAAATATTATTGAATGGTTTTTTAGTAGACCATCAATAGTATCGCATTGATGAGTTCGTTTAGCATTTCGTTAAAATCATCCAAAAATAAAATTAATTCCTACTGTAAAAGGAGGAACAGAAAGAACATAGTATAGCCACATATGAAAATTTAAAAAACCAAAGTAGCATTCTTCTGTACAAGACAATTAAAGCTTAATTTTGTCAGAATGAACTTAGTGAATCTGAACTAGTTGTTTGATAATTAATTGATGCTTTTAACCCAGAGGTCCTTCATATGTAATGATTCCGTTTATATAATAAAGTCAACATATTGAACCATATGCTCACTTCCTATAATGATAATTTAATAATTCCTTCAATTTAAAAATAAATACTTATTTTCTTAGTTTTTCATATGTAAATTTTCAATGCGAATATCTCCGAAACTATAAAGTTGGGGAAGTGCAATTTGGTATAAATGCTATACCTACAGGCAGAGGGAGCCACAGCCATTATAATTTGGTTATAGGATGAGCCACCTCTTAGGTTCCATACATCCCAACATTTTAAATAGCATCACCCCATTGTGTTACCTTAAATCAAAGGTCTTTATAGTAGATTTCTTTCCAAATGGTATACAGGGTCAAATAATCTTTAGTTTTAAGGTAATATTTTATCATTGAGTATAAATCTACCTAGAGGGGAAACGCTGTTCAAAGAAATGAAGCCAGAGATTTACTAGTACGATTTCTGGTTCATAGATGGACTGTATATTTCTGGAAATAAATGTATTTGTTCTTTACTGCATCTAACGGAGAGTTACCGAACTATTAGACGATGGCCAGGGCCGGCTTCAAAAAATATATTGTTCTTCACGAAGATTCCTAGTTATTTCATTTCGATATTTGTTCATCCAAACTAACATTCAATCCGAATACATCGAAACATTTCACGTTCTTTTCTTTTTCGTTTACCTGAACTGCTCCAGATTCATTTCAGAAATCCAAGTTTTTTTTCCGCAATTAACTCTGCGCCAAAACTATAAAAAAAATTTTTGGCTCAATACAGAGGATAAAAAATAATTGGGAAAAAAGCCAGTTGTTTCTCAGAATTAGGGTGATAAAATAAGAACTTGGTCCATTTATTGCTCATTCAAATATATATGTTACATACAGTTTTCTTGTGTACCGTAAATCCTGCCAACTTTGCCCTGCGACTACAACTTTGCCCACTTGCAAGGTCATATTCACTTTCATTTTTAAAGCACGGCAACACTGTTAGAACGTTGTATGGTACGTCTAGGCGTTCCTAGGAATTGGCGGGAATGTTCAGTGATCCTGCAACCACTGCTGGAACGTGTCAGGCTCGAACATCAGGTAGGAAAATTATCATCTTTTTCGTCAATTCCGAAGCCCAAAAGCTAAGGTTCAGACAAGTATTATTTGTAGAGAGATTCAGATGAAATTTTGACTTGATATGCTTTGATGCTTTGTGACCAAAAGGGATATTTCGATTTACAGCTCAATCTAATAGTTTTTATAGCGTGCTGAATTATCAGAATGGGCAAAGTTGCCACCTGAAGCATTGTATTTTCATTCTTTATTATTTTTTTAAATTGATAGTTAATGGTTTCATGGGAACATGAAATGAGTGATGAAACTATAAATTCATTTTTCAACGTCTTTCTTTGCAGTATGCCACGACCTAGCAGAAGGGTTCTTGGCGCTCGCCACTACAAAACTACTCTGAAGAAAATCTCTCACAAGCTATTTCTGCTGTCAAGAATCGGCAAATGAGTTCGAGGGAAGCTGAAATTAGATTCAAAGTTCCCAGAAAAACAATTCTGAATAAAATAAAAAACAAGCACACTGAGAATGTGGGTCGCCCCACAGCACTTACAGCGACTGAGGAACGCCACTTCGTAGATGTTATCATCGCGTGTGCTGAGTACGGTTCCCCTTTAACATCATTGGATGTCAGAATGCTGATCAAAAATTATTTAAACTCCAGAGGAGTTCGAAACCCGATCTTCTCAGATAATATGCCTGGCAAAGTTTGGGTAGAAGGGTTTATCAACAGACATCGGCATCTCTTAACAAAAAGACACTGCCAAAATTTAAAACGCTCTAGAGCAGAAAAAACTGATGAAGAAATGGAAGAATATTTTAAACGGCTAGAGAAAAGTCTCAATGGGGTCAAGCCTGAAAACATTATCAATTACGACGAGACGAACCTAAGCGACAATCCCGGAACTCAGAAGTGCATTTTTAGGAGAGGGACCAAATACCCAGAACGATTTATGAATTCGACAAAAAGTGCTGTTTCACTAATGTTTGCCGCAACTGCATCTGGTGAAATGTTGCCTTTGTATGTTGTGTATAAATCAGAACGTCTATATGATAGGTGGGTCACTGGAGGACCCCCTCGAACAGTCTACAATAGGAGCAAGTCAGGGTGGTTCGATTCATCAACGTTCCAAGACTGGTTCAACAAAATAATTGTTCCTTGGGCAAAAAAGATAAAGAAGTAAAATTGCTCATCGGTGATAACTTATCATCACACATCAACATTGATATAATTCAATTATGCCAAAGGCTCAACATAAGATTCGTTTTACTCCCGCCTAATTCGACGCAATTGACTCAACCTCTTGACGTCAGTCTTTTCAGACCTGTTAAACAGGCATGGAGATCAATACTGACAGATATCAAATTGAAACAGCCATCTATTAACTGCGTAGAAAAAGTGTTTTTCCTCAACTTCTAGCTAGATTATTGTCTAAACTTGAAGAAAATCTTGAAAAAGTAATTAAAAGTGGATTCCGGGCTACAGGAATTCACCCTTTCAGTCCACATGAAGTGTTAAAGAAGATGCCTAATGAGAGGTTCAAACAGCACGTGACAGAGACTATTGACAATTCACTTCTGGACTTTTTGAAAGGAAGAAAAGAGCAGGAGACAACGTCTTAAAAGGGGTAAAAGAAAGCCTTAGAATACAGCCTGGAGAATCCATACGATATGAGGATCTTAGGGGGACACAAACGAAACTGATGAAATTGATAGTGACGAAGATGGGAACGATGACTTGAACGCCGAAGAAGCTACCCAAATTGAAGAAGAAAAAATGATGACACAATGACAAAACCTACAAGTGGCAGAGATAATCAATTCAATGAATCCAGGCTCTCTAGTATTTCAAATTCTTCGGAAGAATTTGGTCCGTACGATCTTACGCAAGGAGCCTATGTCATAGTTCGTTTCCCAACTAAGAAGACCATCAAACATTACATCGGACAAATCCAATCGGTCTCCGAAAACGATGATAATTATACTTTAAAATTCCTCAGAAGAGACAACACTTCCTTTATCTATCCAGACTGTGATGACATTTCCGAGGTGAATTTTATGGACATCGAAAAGTTATTAAAAGCACCCAAAATAAGAAGAGGACACCATTTTTTTGAGACTGATTTGAAAATGTACAACCTTTAAGTCTTTAAGAACTTGCAAGACTGATATATTTTTTGTGATAGGTACTTATATTTTTGTTGTTCTTGTGAAGTTTTGATATTCGAAAACTCACTGAGTTGAAGAAGCAATGTTTATTTTGTTAGAATTTTTGGAAATAAATTTTATATGGATTTTTTCACATTCATAGCACCCAAGCATCCTTCTGATCAATAAATGGTGGGCAAAGTTATTAAATTGGGTGTTCAAAATTGATTCTCTACGTTTTTCGAATGTGTGGGTAATGTTGAAAGATTTGCTGACAACTTTGCCCACCATATATTTTTTTTTTTTTTTTTTTTTATTGAGGCTATACCTGGAAGAAGCCAGCTGCTTAAAGCTGTTTCGAGAATAGAGAGACATCATTAGACGAAAAAGAATCATGAAAAAATAGATAATAAGGAAAATAAAGACAAAAAACGATTTGCACCTAGGCAAAGTTGGCAGGATTTACGGTACATGCGTAACTGATCTAAATTCACTTCACGTATTTGATATCACCAACAATATGCCCATTCATTAAAATCGTCATCTAAATATACACAGATCATTGGACAGTAAGTCAATATATCTAAATAATAAAATATTCTGAGAGGTGATGTCGAATATATCCGGCCCTGGCTCAGACCAGAGACCAAGTCGCTGCAACCATAAATACAATGAAATAAATATTACCGTGTTTATACGCTTGAGACCGCCACTTTACCGGTAGAATTTTTGGCTTCATTTCTTTGAACTGCGTTTCCCCTCTAGGTAGATTTATACTCAATGATTTTATTAAATTAGATGCTCAACATGCATCATTCTATTTTGGGCTAAGCAAAAGTATAATTTATTTTCAAATATTCTGAGATACTTCTCTTGTTACCAAAGTTCGTCCAGTGATACTGGTTGTGTCTTAAACACAACAGTTTTCAAGTGATCGCAGAGAAAGAAGACTAGAGGTGTGACCTGCTGATCTTGTTGGCCATTCAATTAGGCCTTCTACCAATCCACTGATTGCAAAATGAATTACGTAAAAATTTCCTCACAGGAGTATTTTATTTAAGTAATACATTTTACACCCTGTATAAAGTTTTTGTGCAGGTAAATACTACTGAAAAAGAGCTTTAATTTAAGGTATCACGAAAGGGGAGGTACCATTTAAAATTTTGGGGTTCGGGTGGATGGAAATTGAGGGTTGACTCAAATATGGACTTTTTCCTCTAATAGTATCTAAGGCTGTGGCCAGAATAAAAATTCATGGGGTGATTTGGTTTGGGGAAATAGAAAATTATCAAATTATTTTGAAGAAATTAAAGACGAATTTTAGATTTAGAGGGTTAGATTTTATAGTTACTAGCTCATCTCATGTGTGAAATAAAAGCATTTTTCGCATTGATCCACAAATAAATTATGAAATGATATGTTGATCAGATCCTCTGAATTTACCAGATTTATAATATCTGGAACAGAGGATTCAATTACGAAAGCTATAAATGATATTCGTAAGAATATTTGATGGGTTTTTAGAACACAGGAGGCCATTTGAAAATGAAACAGACGAGATTACAGACGAAATAAGTTTTTTCGATAGAAATGCTCCGACAGGTCGATTTCTGTTTCGAGGGGGACAACTTAAGATGTAGGCATAGATGATGTAGGTTACAGACGCATTGCGCTTCAACCCTTGCCTCTACAACCCCCACCCCCAATTTTTGAATAGGGAAGATGGGGTGAGTGATACCTCAATTCAAAGGTATTTTTATACTGATTTCAGCACAGTAATTGTTTTTTCATTTTATGCATTAGTTCTCGAAATATTCATGCGTTAGTTAATTTTATCACTTAAATTAATTTTTTTCGAATAATTGACATTTCGTGCTTCCGAAATACCAAATTTCCGTACTTGTATTTGAAATTGCAAAACATCTACCACTGGGCAAATGAAGTCATTAATTAATGTGCTAGCTGACTCGTACTCGTCATTGGATTCAGAGCAATCTGTCCAAGAACAGCTACTTCAGCTGCTTCATTTCTTTCCATGTTTCGTTATTTATTAGCCACAGACCCGGTTTCTTGAAACTTTGACACTAATTCCAAAACATACTTCCTATTAACATGTTTATCTAAATCTCGTTGATTAAAGAATTCTGCGGTTCTATTCTCACATTGATTGTTTGTAAAAAAAAGTGACATTATTTCCACCCGCTCTGCAATTGAATAAACCATGTCGAACAATGAATTAGAACACATACAAGTCTCGATTCAAAACTAAGAATAAATCACATGTAAAAGAACCAGTAAGCCAACTTAATGATCTGTTCGTAATAAATACAAAATTATCGATTCTCATTTTTTTGAAATAGATATGAATTCAATAATCAACAAAATGAAAACATATTGAAGCCAACTGAGAAAACACTTCATAATTAAGTCGGAAATCGTTTCACGAATTGGGACTGGAATATTTCTGTGGCATCATTAATGATTTGATTTTCTTACCTGGTAATCTGATTAGAGATATGTACGTATTTGGACTTTTTGGAGATTTCTATCGATCAAGTGTTACCGCATGTTATTGGAAATACTGCAAATTCTATCGAAGATAATTTAGATTGAGTTTCAGCAAGATTGAGCTCCTTCGAAATACGCTTTGTTTGTTCAACATCTTGATTAAAGATTTCTATGTCAGTGGATTGGAGGAAGGAAGCCACAGTCGTGGTTGTTTTGAAGCTCAAAATGTCGATGTTTTTTCACAAAATACACTACAAGTGCCATGAAAACACCACTTCATTTTCAAATACATAGTTAAGAATATTTCGAGAACTAATGCATAAAATGAAAAAACAATTACTGTGCTGAAATCAGTATAAAAATATCTTTCAAATGAGGTATCACTCACCCTATCTTCCCTATTCAAAATTTGGGGGTGTGGGTTGTAGTAGCAAGGGTTGAAGCTCTGTGAGTCCGTAACCTACATCTCAAGTTGTCCCCCTCGAAACAGAAATTGACCTGTCCGAGCATTTTTATCGAAAAAATTTATTTCCTCTGTTTCGTTTTCAAATAGCCACCTATATTATTTTTTCGATTTCCCGGAGCCAATTTGAAAAAATGCTCTCAGTCCAAATGAAGATAAAAAACAATCAATGATTTGTCGCTTATATATTACAAAATACAATATAAATAATGCTCATTGTTTTTTTACAATAATGGATTTATCATCATTCACGATTATCAACCTTTTTGTTTTATACTTAATCATATATTTACAGAGGTAGATGTAGTGGAATTTATAGAAGTTCGTATTTCGGTATCTTCACCAATATCCTTTTCCATTTGTTTGGTATCAGTTGAGGCGACATATGTAGAGTGATGTGACGCAGCTGGAACTTGACTTTGAGAATTCGAAAATGCAGTAGGCTTAGGGTTTTGGTTAGGTTTGGGGAGAAGGGGCTGCTTATCCTGTTGATTTTTAGAGAGTCGTTCGCTAAGAGCTTTGAGTGCGATTTGTCTGAAACAATACAAATAATTTGAATTTCACAAAAACAATTTTGAGCTAATTATCTCTAAAATATTCACCTCCTTCTCTCTGCTTCATGCTGGTCGTTCCCAGGTATTATCATGACACCTATAGGATTAGCAATATCGTACTTTCTCACAATTTTATGGCATACACCAATCTTCACAAGAATAGTATGAATACTATTGCTTATCACTATTACTGGAGGTTGAATAACATTAGGCAGGAAACTGTAAAATCGAAATTTAGAAAGATTTGAAAATTCAGTTTATAGAGTTACCTTGCAAATGTAAAACAATCAGCCATATCACCCCTTGTTCCATTACTATGCTTTTGGTAAAATCTTAGGTATATCCAGCTCACAATTAATCCACTCAGGAACATAACTGGGTATGTCCCATCTAAGAAACCAATCAACCATGAAATTAAGGAAACAAAGAATACAGTCAATGGTACATTTCTGTTACTCAATTTTCCTAACGGTGTTCTAACAATTACAAGATCAGGCATAATTTGCTTAACAGCAACAGATACCCCTGCCAGATATCCAGCCAACCCATGAATATGAACTTCAAAAAGTAATTCATCATTACTAGTGAATGCAAAAGGACCATATAAAATACAGTTGTTATAACTGCCACTCCAAAATTGACAATTGCAAAAAACGAGAGCATTTCCATTTGTCCCCATAGTGGTTCTATTAGTTTTCCGCACAATCCGACTGTCACTATATCAACTAAAACTTCCCAAAAATATATTTCTAAGAAACAAAAAGTAAAAGCAGTCCACAACCAGAATCCTGGTGGCATTAACAGTCCAGGTGTTACTGATATTACTCTAACTCTCTATCGAACTTACTAGTCAAATATCTTAATATGCGTTTAACCGAATTATATTACTAAACTTATCACCCAAAGGTGAACCTCAAAGTTAGATTAATACTGGCCAGCATGAATAAAACACCTATGTAACGGTCTATATCTAGGTGACTGAACAACAGGTCAACTGTTTATCGCTATATCAATGTCTCGACCTAAGTCGTTTATATTCTCAGATAACTTAAATGCTACGGGCTAACCTTACATAACAGTCTAAGATGTACAGTGACTGTGAACAAAAGGATATTATGGGTTCTCAACCAACATTCACTCTTCAACCCTCGTAGAAAGGAAATTGGGTCAATACGTACTTCAGGCTCTTCGTAATACAATAATTCACATTACTTCCACAAGGCAAATGGCAACCAGGGTGTCTATTGTTCGATCTTCCAAGTAGAATGTGTTCAGATAGCTAGTACAGATGGTTTGTACAGAACGTAGATCCTACGTAGACTCACTTATTTCAGACAACCTCAAAACCGCCTCAGACCGTTCGCAGACAGTTTGCAGATAGTTCACAGAGTTCACAGACAGCTCGAGATCCGCAGCACAACAAACATAAGTACTCTCAACATAAAACGGAGCTAAAATAAAAGAAGTTGCAGAAATGGGCAACGTGACCGAATATAGGTTATCTTACCTAATCTTCTCCATCGAATATCTTCCCTTTATAATCCGCATTAAGCGTTAACCTTTTCCATAAACCAAATAGAAACAGGTCTCTATTAGGGCTTAAACCATAAATCTTGTTCCAATCCGCAATCAATACGATAAAAATCCAAGAGTTTAATGGTTTGATACTCGCCAGAAAAACGGAGAAAAGCAAAGTGACACGCTCCAGCTGATTTGCGTCAACCCGACATATACGACCACAGACGCAATCACAGAGCGGAGAGCATTCAGTCACGCTACCATCAACAGTAGTGCCACGGGTCGGAAAATGTACTATCTAGATAGCGGCGTTGCCAATAGTTGGTCGGAACTAACAGAACGGAAATTTTAAACCGTGACAACTCCCCTTCCTTCCACAGGAGGTGAGCATAGGTCACCGACGACTCACATAAGAACCATATTGCGCACTCGCCAAACAAAACTCAACGCCAAGATGGCAAAACAATCAAAAGTGAAAGATATCTAGTCACTGAGGGCGACTAGATACCGGCTTGTCCAGCTGGGTATAACGGAAAAACTACAAGAAGAAGAAGAAAGCAATCGATTCAACCAAAAACAAAACAATAAGCCAAAATGGTCGAAATGTCAAATTTTGAAACAAAAGAAAACTTAACCGGAATCCGAATCGAAGACCACGGTTAAGGTGCTGAACAAGGAGGACTTGCTTTATCGAAGGTCGCAACCTCCACGACCCCATCACATCCTAGAGAGGTGATGTCCGAATCGGGAAACTCAAAATCGGGATAATAATTTACTCAAATATAGGCAACGTCAAAGCCGGAAATTCCAATGGTCCTCGTGGGTAAAGTGCGCTGCGACAATACACGACCACTGGTGTCACTAACTCGTCGGGAGTTTCTCGAAAAAAACACAATAAAAGGAAAATCTCAATCAAGACACGCGCCTTCCAGGCAAACGCAAAGAAAAGTCACAATCGGGTATTTCACGTCATCAACTCGGAATCAAAAACGCCAAAGTCGCCACATCGGCACAAAAAATCAATCGCCGACACGGCAAAAAAAACCACAACACTTCTGCTCCAAGGCAGCCAACAGTGTAAGCCAATACGAAATCAAATCATCCCCACCATAATCGGGATCCCAAACTCACAAAGCGAAGGCAAGGCACAACAAAAAAACAAAACGAAACGGACACGTCAGATGTTAGACGGTCATAATCCCGAGCATATGACGGTCCCAAAATATATCCCCACCGTCACCGGGGCTAAAACGTACAGAAAAGGCAAGGTACGAACGACATTTACTTACTGAAACGGACTCGTCAGATGTTAGACGGTCATATTCCCGAGCGTATGACGGTCCCAAAATATCCCCACCGTCACCGGGGCTAAAACGTAGAAACAAAAGGCAATCTCAAGCCGGAACGCACTCATAAAGCACTAAGCCACCCGACAACTCAGAACCACCAAAACTAGGTACTCTCCTCCAAACAGGTATCAGGATATCGTCTGAGATCTTTAACATGCCAGACACCTCTATCACTTCCATCCCTCCATTGCAGTTGATAAGCATTATGGCCAACTCTCCGACGCACAGTGCAGGGTCCGACAAATCTGGGCGCCAACTTGGAGGCAAAGCCCTTAGAGGCATCAGATAAAAGTTTATTGCGGGTCAGGACAAGATCTCCCTCTCGGAAAGTGACAGGACGGCGGCGCAAATTATAACGTTGACGATTACGCTCCTGAGCGCGAGCCAAGCGCTTCTGAATGTCGGCAAACAACAGCCGGTAGCCAACCTTTTAGCGTCCACAACCTCCGAAGGACGTCTAGGGTCCAAATCTCTACCACAGTGTTATAGGCATCTCCAGATGGGCGATATTCTCTGCCAAAATTAGCGAAGTATGGGCTACAACCAATAACCTCATGACGACCAGTACGAACGGCGCAAGTAACAGCAGAAAGGTGTTTACTCCAAGTTTTATGGTTATCCTTGACATAACAGGAGAGCATGGTCTTAACTATACCATTGCTGCGCTCGGTAGGATCACAGTGCGGACTATAAACTGGAGTGAATATGATGTTGACTTTATATTTCTGACACAGCGACGTGAAAGAGGTACTGCGCATCTGGGTGCCATTATCGCAAATGAGCAAACGAGGAACTCCGTAAACAAGAAAAATATGCTGCTCCAGCAGATGACAAAGGAAACAGCAGTAGCATTGCGCAAAGGAAAGGTCAAAACATACTTGGAGAAATAATCAGTAACTACTAAGATGTACTTATATCCGTTGGACGATGGCAAGGGACCCACGAAATCCAAACTTATCATCTCCCAAGGTTCGGTAACAACCGGTCGGGTTCCCATAGTTCCAGCAGGAGCTTGAAGGTCAGGTTTATGCTCCAGACACACCGAGCAACGACTCACATATCGGGCTACATCGGCACGCATCTTAGGCCAAAAATAGCGTTGTCTCAAGCGCCAATAAGTCTTAAAGACACCAGGATGTCCGGCGGAAATATCATCATGATGTTGACGAAGTAGGCTCTTCCTGAACTCCCTAGGTACCACCAATTTCCAACAATCCCCGCATCTCCTAAACCAGGATAAGGGGCGGAAACGTATTTCCAAAGTAAGCCATGCTCCTCCCTCCAGGTAGGGTATTTGTCCGGAAATGTGTTCAAGTCTTCTCTCATCTTGAGATACCAAGGATCCCTAGACTTATGGAACAGCTGGCGATCATCAGAGTCCAGCACCTCGTCCACAGACACTGGGACGGACCTGGACAACATATCAGGCACGACATTCAGTTTACCCTTGCGATGGACAATTTCAAAGGTGAAGGGCATTAGGCGCAAACTCCAACGAGCCAATCGACCCTGTGGGTCCTTTGGGTTATGCAGCCACAGCAAAGAGTGGTGATCGGTAATTACCTTGAAGAAGGTACCCTCCAGGTAATGGCGTAGTTTTTCAACAGCCCAAATCACGGCAAGGCACTCACGCTCCGTGGTCGAATAGTTGCGCTCTTGTCGAGTTAACGAACGGGAAAGATAGCACAAAACTCTCTCACCATCATCAAATTGTTGGGTGAGAACGGCTCCGAGTCCGTAGGCGGAGGCATCAACTTGCACAATGAACTGGCGATCAAAGTCAGGGCAAGTGAGTACAGGGGCAGACGCTAGCTTCTCTTTTATTTCACTGAAAGCTAATTCACACTGGGGTGTCCAATTCCAGCGGACATTTTTCTTAGTCAAATTCGAGAGGGTTCGCTCAAATCGGCCAAATTAGGAATGAACCGGCGATACCATGCGGCGGTTCCCAAAGGAACGGATGGCGGCAACATTAGTGGGAGTAGGAATACTCAAAATAGCCTCGACCTTTTCAGGATCCGGGCGAAGACCATGTCTGTCGACAACATACCCCAAATATTTCAGCTGAGGGCGACAAAAAAACATTTTTCACGCTTCACGACAAAACCAGCCGCTATAAGCCTATCCAACACCTTACCCAAAATTTCTAAGTGTGTGGCGAAATCTCCACTAACGATGACAATATCGTCCAAGTACACAAAGACGTACGGCTGAAGATCAGGACCAAGAACACCGTCCATAATACGTTGGAAAGTAGCGGGAGAATTAGTTAGTCCGTAAGGCAAGCGTCGAAACTGATATAAGCCGCGACCAGGGACGGTGAAAGCCGTATATTCCCTCGAGTTAGAAGCCACCTGAACGTGGTGATAGGCCGTTTTTATATCCAAAGTGCTCAACACACGAGCATCGCGCAATTTGTCTAGTATTCCAGAGATATATGGAATAGGATAAGCGTCCCTCTTGGTGACGGCATTAAGGCGCCTATAGTCGACGCAAAAACGATAAGTACCGTCCTTCTTAGGGACGAGACAGACTGGTGAAGACCACGAGCTACCAGAAGGTTCAATTATTCCCTTTCTCAACATATCATCAATTTCCGCGTCTATGATCTTTTGTTTGTGTGGGGAAACTGGATACCAACGTTGTTTGACAGGTCGGGTATCAGGAAGCAATTCAATCTGGTGCTCAGCAGCAGACGCACATCCCAGGTCATCGCCCATGCGAGCAAATTTTTCCTTCAACATTCTATCCAGCTGCATCCTCTCAGCAGGTGAAAGGAATTCCTTAACGCCATTCGAAGCCTCGAGTTCATCCAAAGCTTCTACAGGGGAAGCAAAGTGCCAGACATCATCTCTTATATTAGGCACTATATCCATTTTTCTCCAAAAATCTATCCCAAGTATCAAGGAATGCCGCAAAGATGGAACCACCATTAGGTTCAACCAAATCAGCTTGTTCTTCAACTTAACAGGAGCCGAAATATAACCAGGACTCTCGCATATATCCCCATTAGCCACAGTACACGATTTAAGCGATGGAGTCAGTTTCAATCCAATCTCCAAAAGTCTCTCATATCCCTTACTACCCACAAGCGAAACACTCGCACCGGAATCTAACAAACCCACAAATTTAAGCCCCAAAATATGTACAGTAAGGTAAGGTCGCTTGTCTCCATCAGCATGGGACAAAATGTAATCAAGAACAGCTGCTCTTCCTATGACCGCACTATGATCAGACGAGGACGACCCGCGGTCATCTAGTTTCCTCGTCGGGAGTTTTCCGAAGGCGGAGGAGAAGCAAAGCGTACAGATCGAGAATTTACCTGAGGAGAGCAATCAGGGCATGTCCGAACAGTAAAACCGGTTTTTCCGCAGCGATTACAAAGTAATTGTCTTGGTGACGGACAATTGACACGTCTATGACCAGACTTCTGACAGTTCCAACACACGACAGCGGTCGACGTCGTCGGCGGTTCACGAGGACTCACCTCAGAAAGAGAACTAGACCGAGAGCTAGAAGAAGCACAAGGAAGCGACACACACGCTAGTTCGGAGTCAACATAACTCTGACGTTTCCTAGATGGAGGCACATAGCTATCAGCACGATACTTTTTAACCTCGAGGCGCAGGCACACATCCTCCAGTTCCTGTAGGCTATCAACAACAGGCAACTGCGTCGCATAAAAAGGCGCCAAATTTCTGGTTATTATTCCTAACTTTATCTGTTCATCAACTTCCCCATATCTCCTAAACATAGAGTTCATGCATGTCAAATAATCCACAATTGATTCTGAGGATCTTGCGTTCGGTTCAAGATATCGGTGAACAAACGAGAACGATAATCTGGAGGTTCGTAATGCCTAAGAAGCAGGGAGGACAAGCTCTTCCAGTCCTTAAATTTATCACGATTAGATCGATACCACATTAACGCTCTACCGGAAAAAGATCAACAGCTGAATCGAAAATTTGACTCTCTGTCACTCCACGAGCCCTTCCCAACTCTACAACACGTTCCAAGAAACTATGCACCGTAATATCCTTCGGATCACCCGTGAAAGTTAAATTCCACTTCTGTAAATTCAAAGAACGAGGAGGTTCCCAAAATTCGCATGAGTGCTAGTACGAGCAAATGGTGGATGCGCGGAAGCAACCGAGGCTTCATCATCAGAACAGTCACCCTCAGAGGAGGAGCAACAAAAAACAGAGGCAGGATCATAAGCCGGAGGCTGAGCGCAAACATCAACTAAAGTACTCTTACATTTTTTAAGCATATCAGCAACATTCAATGGCAAAGATTCTTTCGAACTACCAGACTCTAAACGTTCCAACCGAGAAACGACATGACACAACCTAGTAAATATCGCCTCAAGGCATGGGTCAGGTCCCCTAAACAACGTTAACAATTCATCATACTTGCTCATACAAATATTAAATTCTGATACAGTATCCAACTCAACTATAGGATACTCAAAAGACCTATTACCCTTCTCTACTTTCAACAAAGGACGCAAACAGGCACGCAAATCCCGAACTGTCTGTGTATCCGAACATTTAAAACCTCTTACACGCAATTCATATTGTAATTCATCTTTCTTAAGCCTATTAAGATTATTTTTCAGAACCATACTTGCCAAATACCTTTACAATAAAATCAAAATATGATCAAAATCTGAAAATCAAAGTAAACCGCACAAAAAAATTCAAATGAACCTTAAAAATAACAATCTATTTTCATCCAGTCACCACCTCAGTTGAACTTGTATAAATAAAAACAATCTCAAAACAAGTTCCCTCGAAACCACTTCGAGCCCCACGTCTGGGCGCCACTTTATGTCACGAGCCCGCCCGGTTCCAGAGAGTGTACCAAATACCTCCCGGACTAGCTCTCAGAGCTGAGACTATTTACTAGGGCGCCACTCTCTTTTTATGATGTTAAATAAAAGGGAGGTATCACCACAGATCTCAGGGGGGGAAAACAAAAGAGAGAAAACGTACACGAAAACCCACTCTCTAGAAGCCAGAACAAGCTCGATCACACAAAATGAGAGTAGTGACTGGTAGGAAGAAAAAAAAGAATCAATTGTTTAACAATTTAATCTCACCAAAAATGTGGTGATAACACTACAACTAATCAATGTCCTACCACAAAATATCTCTATCGAACTTACTAGTCAAATATCTTAATATCGTTTAACCGAATTATATTACTAAACTTATCACCCAAAGGTGAACCTCAAAGTTAGATTAATACTGGCCAGCATGAATAAAACACCTATGTAACGGTCTATATCTAGGTGACTGAACAACAGGTCAACTGTTTATCGCTATATCAATGTCTCGACCTAAGTCGTTTATATTCTCAGATAACTTAAATGCTACGGGCTAACCTTACATAACAGTCTAAGATGTACAGTGACTGTGAACAAAAGGATATTATGGGTTCTCAACCAACATTCACTCTTCAACCCTCGTAGAAAGGAAATTGGGTCAATACGTACTTCAGGCTCTTCGTAATACAATAATTCACATTACTTCCACAAGGCAAATGGCAACCAGGGTGTCTATTGTTCGATCTTCCAAGTAGAATGTGTTCAGATAGCTAGTACAGATGGTTTGTACAGAACGTAGATCCTACGTAGACTCACTTATTTCAGACAACCTCAAAACCGCCTCAGACCGTTCGCAGACAGTTTGCAGATAGTTCACAGAGTTCACAGACAGCTCGAGATCCGCAGCACAACAAACATAAGTACTCTCAACATAAAACGGAGCTAAAATAAAAGAAGTTGCAGAAATGGGCAACGTGACCGAATATAGGTTATCTTACCTAATCTTCTCCATCGAATATCTTCCCTTTATAATCCGCATTAAGCGTTAACCTTTTCCATAAACCAAATAGAAACAGGTCTCTATTAGGGCTTAAACCATAAATCTTGTTCCAATCCGCAATCAATACGATAAAAATCCAAGAGTTTAGGTTTGATACTCGCCAGAAAAAACGGAGAAAAGCAAAGTGACACGCTCCAGCTGATTTGCGTCAACCCGACATATACGACCACAGACGCAATCACAGAGCGGAGAGCATTCAGTCACGCTACCATCAACAGTAGTGCCACGGGTCGGAAAATGTACTATCTAGATAGCGGCGTTGCCAATAGTTGGTCGGAACTAACAGAACGGAAATTTTAAACCGTGACAAACTGCATCATCTGAGTACGATAAGCAATAACTAAACAGAACTATTCCACATATAGTCTTAACAGAACCACTCGTGTTACCAAGCAGGGCCCCAAACTGTTGTCTAATATACGGTAAATTCCTATTCAACGTTCTGATAAATGACATCTTTCTGATCTACTTAAAATGTTGAAACACTGGTAATAAGTTTCACATAATGTGAATTCGGTACATATAATTTATTACAAATATATTTATTGGGTTTGATACTAGTTGTTGTTAAATGATATTATATTTCTTGTTTATTTGTTATTTACAATTATTTCTTTCCAAATTTAAAGGTTAATTTCACTAAGTGTCTGTGGCATATATAAATATTCTATACTCTGTGGTCTGTGTTATGTCGATGGTCGATGACTTTTGACATTTCCAATAGGAATGAAAAATGCGCAAGTGTTTAATTAAGTTGATAAACATATTGTACAGTACGCTCATTAGCAAAGAGTAGAAACAAGAGAGGTATACTCTGTCAAATTAGTACTGAAAATTTTGTTAAAGTATTTCGAAGCGAGACCACAGAATCGCATACCAATGAAATCACATTTCGTTATCACGTGCAATAAGATAGCCAATCGGTTCCTAGCACAGTATAGATACCAACCAGTAGTTGCACTCCGTGGATTTTCTTACACCAATTTTTTATTATTTTAGACATCTTAATTAATTCCTTTGTATAATTAATTCGTTTAATATTTAGAAGAATATAATTTTTTTGAGATCTATTTAATATTCAAAGAAGAAGTTGAAGAAAAAAATACAGCCTGACCTATAATTCAGTGGAATTTCTTTGAGCCAAAATCTACCATGAACCAACAAAGCTCATTTATTTAATCATTTATTTTCACTCCAGTAAGTATTATGTTTCAATTTTAGGTTATTTTCAAATTAATTCCAAAATGATTAAAAATTGTAGCGTATACAACTGCAAAAACAATAGTTTCAATAATCCCAAACTTTCTTTTTTCTCAATACCATTAGACACCTATAGGTGAGTGATACATATAGTATTGTAGATTATGTTGTTTATTAAAAGCTCCGTTATTTGTGCAGTGCTTCATCCAATTAGTTGAGAGATATCAGGAACCAATGAAATTTCAGGAGGTTTACGTCTACTGTCGTAATTTCTTTACGATTAGTTGAGATATCAGGAACCAATGGAATATCAAAAGGTTATTATGAAATCTTATTGGTTTTCATTTTAATTTCGAGTTTTGATAGATATTTATTTTTATTTTATTTTAAGACGTATGTGTACTTATCATTGTTATTATTTTTATATTTTTTTACGTTTGTATTCCTTATGATTCTTTCTGAGTGCTCAATTGATTGTGTTTTCCTATTTTTGTAGCCTGAAGAAGGAAATAAAAGTTTCCGAAACGTCGCTGAGAGAATAATAAGTTTTTCATTTGGTTCCTTGTGCCGATATATACTACTGTATTAGAATGATTAAACTACTTTACTATTTTATTGTTAGTAGAATATTGTTTGGATGGGCAAAAATACGTACATAAACAATCTGAAATTAAAAGCAATATGGATATGGACAAATTGCTTGTGATAGTGAATTTTATCGCAGACAACTTTCTTCGATTTTATGTAATAGCCATAATAATTGACAATTAAGTGTGTATAATGGCCCGGTGACTCTAAAAGTATAGGATGGTACTTTTATTTATTGTTTTCGCTTCTCCAACGGAGCAAGAGAATGTTCTTTACGCCTAAAATAGTAAAAACACCTCAATTAAACACTTTCACCCAAATGAATCGGAATCATGTTTCATTACATCTTGCACCTGACCAGTGACGGCTCGTCAGGGTAGGCAGGGTCGGCCGGGCCGACCCAAACGACATCGATAAAGAGAAGGTGAAAATAAATATTTTTTTAATCGAAACTTATTCGAAAAATTAATAGCAATATTTAAATCTAGAGAAATTCCCTTAGTATCTTTTCCTCTGCCCTCTATATCTCATATTTCCACTCAACACATCGAAGTACACATTATTTCGGTCAAACACCTCAAATAATTTTTATTCCAAGTTCCCGCATCGGTCCTTATACGTAATGAGGCAGCTCAGCCATAGACTACCTATAGATAGGCAACTCTGGCATGAATATTGGTCCCGGCTTAGAGCTCAACTTACAGCGCCATCTTTCGTCATCTTAGAGTTGATTACAGATTCCATTCGCACAACGTTCCGTCTCGTGGCGCCCTCTAGTGCATTTTATAAGAGTTATCTAGGATTCCACGCAAGCGCAGGTTGAATCCCATATTTTTATTGGAAATGAAAACAAATACATTTAAAATGACCATAATTCTTTTAATCTGCTGTATATTGTCACAATTTCAATAAAAAATATCATTTGATCAGAAAATTGTGACAATTTGCAGCAGATTAAAGAATTATGGTCATTTCAAATATATCTGCCTTTCAAATCAAAGAACATACTAATCTTTAGAGGATGAAAGGAAATAAACAAAAAAGAAACTTTAGAAATATATATATATAATGCAGTAAATTATCAATTTACAAAAATTTCAATATCGAGGAAAGAATAAACGAACCAAGAATAATTATGCAACAATTACTCATCAAGTTATGAAAATACATTGAAAGAATAAATTAGAATATTAGTGACAGATACATCAATTTAAGCATGAAATGCATTAGATTTATACTTTTATGACAGAAACAATTTCTAAAAGTCTATTTTCTTTTAGATACTTTTTCGGATGACATCTTCATTATTGGATCATAAGATCTTATTGTTTTTTTTCCCGATAAAATTTTATAAATAGTTCTGTCATAAAAGTACAGAAATAATATCATGGCAAAATCAATAAACTTATTAACTGAAATTCCTTGAATTTGGCGTTTCAACGGTAAATCTCACATATCCGTTGAAGTATTCTAGGAATCTTCTGATAAACGATTTTTATGAAACCTACTATAAGTGGAATACCCAAAACTATAATCAATGACCATGAGCAGTTCACTTATATATAAATACCTTGTTGCCTCAAAGTTTCTTCAGGAGTTCTGGAGGGTAGACAAAATATGCTTACATAATCTGAAAGATTATTGAAATTACAAAAATGATAATCATAGGGAGTAGAATGAATTACTTGGCAAATTAAGTGTTGGTAGAGCAAATCTTTTCAGCTTTCCATGAGGGTCTATACAATCCATATGAAAATGCTTTATGCAAATAACACTTTTGGATGAATGAAAACATGGATTTCTGATTCTTTCCAACCAAACATTTCTAACACCCTCAACTTGTGTAATGAAAAACCTAGAAAGAAAACAGTGTTAGAAACTGTCCCAAATTTTTACTAATCAGAAATTACTACAGGAATATGAAATTGCTACAGAAAATATTAATTCACAGTACATTTTTAGTGAGTTATAAGTTAATCCAAAACTACTACTTATATGAATGCAACACATACCTTTTGACATTACTATCACTGTAGCAATTGGGAACACAGTAAGAATAAACCATTTAAATTAAATTAAATTGAATAAGTTGAAAATGAATAAACCATTTCAGACAACCAGTTCATGCTCATCATAAAATAGTTTCTTACTCTTCATAAAGTCCACCAAGAGTGAGGTCTGATAAAATCCGTTTTTACCGATCACTACTGAGAAGTACTAATTTACCGATCCGAGCTTCTAAGATAACAACAGATGTCTCTACCGCTCGTCGAAGAAAAACGTGACCAGCTTTGTAGTAGGCGAGTTCCCACCCCCTGAGCTCAGCCAGCCGAACCACAGCTTTCAGTATATGATTTCATCTAACACATACGTCGCTCGAAGTTGCTATTAATGCAACTCTACAATACCTCGAATGTGACACTTGTGAGGTCGGCCGAGAACCCTTGGCCGTCCCTATATGAAACGGCAGGCGGGTGAAATTGTTTATTATTATCGATGTTTATTGCAAATATCAAATTAAAAATTGTAATGTAATATCCAAAATCTTCATATGTTTATCCTAAATTTGAGATAGAATGAGAAATCATTATGTATTTAAAATTTGATCACGTATCCTGTTAATAGCTGAAATTTTCACCCTCAAATCTCAAATGACTATTATCATAAGTACTTGAATATTATTTCAACTTAATGAAAAAATGTATTCGTACTGTATGGAATAAATTTTTTGATTTTCTGACCATGAAAATTCATTATTAGTAACTGTAAATAGCAAAACAGCAACCCACGACTTGTTTATTTTTCAAAGACTAGGTCGGCCAAGATACCCTTGGGGAGGGGGTATATGAGAATTGCATTGCGAGTGTTTACATTTTGATTATCAGAGTTCAGTTCAGTAGGTCAGTAGTTTGGAGTAAGATGTAAGTGTGTAGGGCTTAGGGTTGTACGAGTTTTCGTTCGTTTTCGGTTACAAGTTGAATGTGCGTGATCCAGATGGCAAATGTAAGAAAGGTAGTATCAAATTGCGATGATTTGGTTAGTGTTTTAGTAGATAACAGGTTTTCCATCATTAGAATAATTCTAATTGACAGCGTTCACAACATCATGAATATGATTCTAATTTTACTAAGTTTTAAGATGAATTGTTGGACAGTTATACATTTTAGATATGATTGTCACTGTATTTGTAACATGTAAACTTGAAAAAGGCTCAATGCACGCCGAAACATATGTAGTAAAGTATTAATAAAAAAAAGATGAAATCCTCTTTTCAATCCAGTGCTCTAATCCCAAGAAAATTGCCTCTAAATTATATATATACAATATATATACGGATAGTTTTTAGAGGGGTAGGTTTTTTAGCTCCTGTTCTAGTTTGAAAAACTAATAAACAGCATGCTATAGGTTTGCCCGAATCAGTGGCGGCTTGTCCTATGAGGCAGGTGAGGCAGTGCCTCATCAAAAAAATTCTGAACCGTATATTTCTTCATTCCCTTTCATCATCACTTTTTTCCTCAATATTTTTCCCAATCTCACGTTCCTTGTATATTCATAATAAATCAAATCCTCTTTGACTAAACGGTTGGAGGCATGCCTAACGCAAGCTTCTTTGACTAAATTAGCGTGTTATCTACTTCGATGACCTACGAGAACGTAATGGAAACCCGTTCTGGGATTAATCCGAAGCTGGCCTCTGCACGATCTTAGCCGATCTGAGATCGTTTCGTTTCTGCGATGTCCAGAGGGTTATCTGCGTCGAAGCGGTGAGAGCATATCTACGGCTTTGAAGGCGGCTTCTCGAGGAATTAGAGGCTGGCCTCAGGATTTTATTCGAGTTAATCGGGAAGCGGGAAATAGAGAAATACGGTTAGTTCACTTTGTCGTTATTTAGTGGTATCGCGTTTGCTGTGTATCGGGTATGATTATAATCTTTTTCAGGTGAATTTTTTCTGAAATATAAATCTTTTTTATCGAAAGTGACTAACAGATCGCGAAATGGATTCAGCGGGACCTAGTAATAGTAAATTTTTTAAAATTCCTAAGGAACATATTCGGTGTACTTGTGATATTGTTAATTTTTTAATAAATAAGCAACATTTGTCGACTCATTCGTATGATGATAAATTATATTTAATTAAGGAAGTTAAGCGACCTGTTCCAGATTTGAGTAAATCTCTAATGTTTAGTGGTGGGGTCGGTAAATCAAATCGGGGATTCCAAAATACGTGGTATGGCAAGTACGACCGCCTTACTGGAAGTATTACTTTGAAAAAAATATTTTGTTGGCCGTGCATTTTATTCTCAGTAACTAATGGAAATTCCGACAGAGTTTGGTCGAAAAGTGGTTTTAGTGATTTGAAAAATTTATCTCGGGTTCTATCGCTACACAATAAAAGTGCAGCATATTTCATCTAATTGCAAGCTTACCGTTATGAGAAAGCAAAAACAAAATATCGCCACAGCAATAGACAATGCGCGTCAAATAGAAATTGAAAATTTCAATGCTAGATTCCAAGAAAATCGACAAATTCTAAGAAGTTTAATAGATATTACGATGCACCTCTGTATGCAAGAGTTACCTTTTAGGGGGCACGATGAATCGAATGAGTCTTTAAATCGCGGAAATTTCAAAGAATTGGTAGTTCTTGTTACTAAATTTGTCACGAATTTAAAAACCTTTTTAGAAAATGTCACCAACAGTAAATCTGTAATTTCTGGTACATCTAAAACCATTCAAAATGAATTAATTGATTCGGTTGCTTTTATTGTGAATAAACAAATCGAGGACGAAATATGTTACTGCAACTTATTATTTTAATTAAATTTGTTAGTTTCATTCATTTCTGTTCCAAGTTGCTTGCTCGATTCAATGGTAATACACTCTATATATGTTCATCTCATTTTCCGATTAACGCGTAACATATGTTGGAGCATATGACCTATGTCGAACAAAGAGTACTGAACCGACGTTCATCCGAGAAGTACAAGAACACTTTTCTTGGAAATAAATAACTTTCTCGTTAAATCTACAAATTCGAACTCTAGTAAAAAAGTGACTATTCTCGCCCGTGAGTGCCTGGACAAGTTCATTCAGCCGTACTGTGAAACCAGGTAGGCAGAAGTCGATACTCCAGCATTCGCATTTTCTTTCGAGTCATTTTTCATATTGTTTCAGAATTTCATTAATAATTTTCTATCGTTTTCTTTTACTTTTCAAAGGCCCTTGTCGTGCCAAAATATATATTACATTATTAAATTTTTTTTCATATGTGCCTCACCATACTATATTGTCACGAGCCGCCACTGGCCCGAATATCTGTAATTTTTGAATATCGAGTGAAAAATAATCTCGGTTGGGTTCAACTACCTCAGTATGAATTCGGGGTCACACTTGAGTATGACTAGCCGTATATTCTCATTTTCAAAGGCAGATAAGCTAGAGTTTTCAGATTTTCAGCATAGGTTAATTTTTCAAACATATCCAAGGTTGTTTTAGTATCACATTCTTCCAGACTCCAGAAAAATATTTTAGAACAAGCACGCTAAAGCTTCTATTTTCACATCAGTACTTTTACACTTTTTTGTTTTCATGTATTACCCCTAATTTTATTATGTTGGACAAGACAAGCTTTATTTGGCAAAATGGACTTTGAATTATTTCAGTAAGAAAGACTTATACTTCCGACTTACTTCCAACTTACTTGGTTTATGCTGAATTGTGTTTTTGTACGGTTGTTATCAAAGCGCAAAAATCATTTTGTTGTAGCTTATCAGGTTTCTCAGATCTCCTCAAAAAACAACTAATTTGAGACAACGATCCAACCCATCTTGAAACTTGAAGAGATTGCCGAGTCGCGCCAAAACAGAAGCTAGTGGAAAATTTAATCGTCACCATCAGAGCAGTTAATTTTAAATCTGAAAAATTACTAGTCAGTACTGTTTAACATTTTCATAGAAGAAAATGAATTTTCTTTTGCTACGTCGCACACAGGTGCACCTGAATACTCTAATGAGATTATGATAATGCAGTGGTAGCCGGGCGTAGCTTCATCGAGTTGATACTCTGTTGTTTAAACTTCTACTACCACTTTCACTGTCGGTGCCGCAGGTTCGTCTTGACTCGGAAGAACTTTTTTTCGATCGCCGGTGAACAACTCGAGTGAAAACCAAATAGTGCGATCGTTTGAACTAATAAATGTTTCTAATTTTCACTTTTCTGGACGAAAATAGATAGTGAGTATAGTTTATAATGTTTCTTATTTTGAGTCTAGTCGTAATGTGTTTGCTAAAAATTTTAAAAATAAGTTTTCATTCCATCCGCAAGATAATATAGAAGTTTTTTTGAATACTGAAGAACCTCATGCAAATATACCTCAATTTCTTCGAGAATTGATGTGGCGAAAACCGCCAACTTTTAAGTACATCCGTTTTCAATTTAATATCGAGAATTTGAATAGAATATAGATTTGAATATAGAGGGTATTTCTAAGGACAAGAGTGATTATATTTCTAACCTAGCAAAGGACTATGGTGCTGAGATTATTCTCCTTCAAGAGACAGACACGGATACTGAAAAAAATCTTCGTGAAAGAGGAACCATAAAAGGTTATGTATTCATTGATTATCTCCTTAGTAAAATTTACGGTTTACCTTGTTATGTTAAAAAATCCTTGATTCACAATATCGAGTTAAAACAAAAAGGCGAATTTGAGGGTGTTTTCTTTATCTCTTTCAAAATTTGTATTTTTGTTATTCAGTTCTTTTTCCTGCTTTTGTCTTTTTATTTCCAGATTCAATGTCGGCAACTTGAAGAAGTCTCTGTCTCCATCAATAGAAGACCACTCTTTAAGAAAGAAGTCCCTAAAATATATTTCAGCTTATTTTTGAACTTTTGGCTGACAATATTTAATTAGCAAACAATAAAGCCTATAGCTCAGGGGTTAGTGACGGGGTGTCATACAATTCGGCGTATCACATAAAAGCCTAGGGAAAAAACCCTGGCTCCCCGCCTAAGTGTGTAATATATTTGAGGGACTTCTTTCTTCAAGAGTGGTCTTCTATTGATGGAAACAGAGACTTCTTCAAGTTGCCCTTATGAATCAGGAAAAAAAAGACAGAAGCAGAAAAAAAAACTGAATAACAAAAATACGTATCATATTCGTTTGAAATTTATAACCCAGTCCAAGAAAGAATTGGAAACATCATGAATAGCCCTAAAACCATCTTGAAATTTATATATGGGACAACTATTGATGAGATGAGATATTGTTTCTTCTGCTTCTCCACATTCACAACTTGCGCTAGGAACTGAATTCCATCTAAATACCATGACCTGTTCTCAAACGATTAAGAACTGTCCAAATTTTTCTTGGAAGATCAAAACCTGGAACTTTTTCAGAAGGAACAGAAACGAGATACTTATTGAACATTTCGTAAGAGTTCTACACAGTCTTCCATAATTCTTCATCACTTATGTTCATATTGAAGAACGTATTATGCCATAATGGTTTACGTGACTTCAATCTGAGAATTATACAGGGTGTTCGGTACATGGACCGTCAATTTTTTTTTGGGGCGTTGTTAGGGTCATTTGCTACCTTTTCAGTCTTGGAACCTGGGTCCTTAGTATTACGGTTACGGAGGTATGATTTTTTTATTAGGTTTTTCTAAATTACCCAAAATGTATCCTTCGAAGCCCATAACTTTTTTTGCGTGTGCTTTTACATGCATTTTTTTTATTGTATTAAGTCTACATGAGTGTGTGTTTAAAAAAAAACTTATTTAATGTTACAGATAACACCACAAAATTAACACGTGGGCCTTTTATTAAAAAAAAAATTATGAAAGTATGAAAACATCTCCACTCCTATTGAAATTTTAAAAAAAGTTACAGTTATTACAAACTTAGTTTTATTTTAAAATGTTCTTTGGTTTATAACGTTGCTAACCATATGCTATTTACGTAAGTCAATAAAAAAATAATACTGCAAATAAGGTTTTAGTCAGAAGAGTGAAGAAAGTCGCACCTAAATAAAAGTACGGATTTCGACACAACACAGCGATGAAGGAAATTTTACCTGCCCGTTTAGACGCGTGTGAATTATTATTACTATTTCTGTCCTTAGGTTGGATTGGGTTAGTCGCCGCTGACTTGACCCTACCGTCATTCGAGATTTAACTGTCTCTGCTGTTGGAAGTGTCTGTGCCGCGTTGTTCAGTTTTTTAAATTTGTATTTTTTGTGTTTGTTACTTTTATCGACTTTTTGCTATTGTTGTTTTAATTTTGGTTGTTGATATGCCTAATTTCACCAACGCTGAGTATGTTGATATGGTGATGGCATATGGCAAGGCCGATGGTGTTGATCGTGCCGCTCAAAGGATTTATCAAGCCAAATTTCCTGATCGAAGATTACCACACCACGAAACATTCTCGACGACTTATCGACGATTAAGAGAGACTGGAAACTCAAAGAGCAACGGCACGAATGCTTGTAGTTGGATCTTCTTCAAAGGCTTGAAGTATTTGATCGTCAACTGCTACATGGTGTTGCCTCACATTGACCCGAGGCTCTTGAAAATTTAAGTTTCCAGTCTCTCTTAATCGTCGATAAGTCGTCGAGAATGTTTCGTGGTGGGGTAATCTTCGATCAGGAAATTTGGCTTGATAAATCCTTTAAGCTGCACGAGCAACACCATCGGCCTTGAAATATGCCATTACCATATCAGCATACTCAGCGTTGGTGAAATTAGGCATATCAACAACCAAAATTAAAACAACAATAGCAAAAAGTCGATAAAAGTAACAAACACAAAAAATACAAATTTAAAAAACTGAACAACTTGGCACAGACACTTCCAACAGCAGAGACAGTTAAATCTCGAATGACGGTAGGGTCAAGTCAGCGGCGACTAACCCAATCCAACCTACCGATAGAAATAGTAATAATAATTCACACGCGTCTAAAACGGGCAGGTAAAATTTCCTTGCTCGCCGTGTTGTGTCGAAATCCGTACTTTTATTTAGGTGCGACTTTCTTCACTCTTCTGTCTAAAACCTTTGTTGCAGTATTATTTTTTTTATTGACTTACGTAAATAGCATATGGTTAGCAACGTTATAAACCAAAGAACATTTTAAAATAAAACTAAGTTTGTAATAGCTGTAACTTTTTTGTAAATTTCAATAGGAGTGGAGATGTTTTCATACTTTCATAATTTTTTTTTTATAAAAGGCCCACGTGTTAATTTTGCGGTGTTATCTGTTACAATAAATAAGTATTTTTAAACACACACTCATGTAGACTTAATACAATAAAAAAAAATGCATGTAAAAGCACACGCAAAAAAAGTTATGGGGCTTCAAAGGGTATATTTTGGGTAATTTAGAAAAACCTAATAAAAATCATACCTCCGTAACCGTAATACTAAGGACCCAGGTTCCAAGACTGAAAAGGTAGCAAATGACCCTAACAACACCCCAAAAAAATTTGACGGTCCATGTTCCGAGCACCCTGTATTTTGAGGAATATATGAAATAATAGGGAATAAATTGGGAAAGGAATGATATTTGTTCCAAGAATTCAGAGCTGCAGTCTGTCTGCGAATATGGGCAGGGACAATGTTAGACAAAACTGGTAACCAATGAACCGGTGTAGATCTTATAGTGCCAGTAATTATTCTCATGAATGTATTCAAATGTGCATCAATTTTTTGTGTATGTGCACTATTAAACCAAACAGTAGTAGAATATTTGTGAAGTTAAAATACAGATTTGTTTTTTTATTCCATGTCACATTCACTATGAAAACATAGTAAACTGGAGGTCACATTATTGAATAATAGATATAGGACACGATCTGACCATTCACTATCAAAATTTCAACTGTCGTAGTGAAATTCCATCAGGTTCATAAATTGCACATTTATCATTGCTTAATCCAATGCTACAATCTATTACTTAAATTTAAACAGGACGTTCGTGAGCTTAAGCAAGAATTCATCAAATGCATCAACGAACTTGTCACTCATCTTCTAAATTTGATATTCGACCATCAGAAGTCAAGGTTGTGTGAATATTAAATATTCTTCCAACCAGAAACATAAATAATACGAACCGGACATTCGAAAATAAATTAGCACACAGAACGGAGTCTCATAATTTCAAGTTTTAGCATTTGGAATTTAAATGCCTGGGAAAACGAAAAATGGATTCTACGTTGTATTTCTACCTATTTAACCATAGAAACTGCGTTTTAATTGATGAAATTTACTATTGAGTCTTTCGATTCAAGAGAAATGTTTCAAAGCGCCGACGAGAGTTCAGAATCTATCTCGAAATTGTTCTTATTTTGTTAATATTTTTACTTTTTACTATCATTTTTACAACAGCACCAAAGCTACCTGACCTGACTTCAGGGATTTTGCTATTCTTGCGCCCTTGTTCTAGTTTAAAAACTAGTAGACTAGTTATTTATTTGGTTTAACCCATGGTTGTAAGGGTGGGAAACGCAGCCCTTAAAGTTTATTTCCAACTAGCTGATCCGACAGACTTCGTCCTGTCAAAAAGATTTGTAATGTGGCAGTTTTTGTGCCTACGTATTTTAAAAATTCTCCTGAACAGAACCGTCACCCTGGTGATAGGGCGTTGTGAATAAAAAATAATTAAATAAAACATATATAAGGATTTGAAAGTGAGTAATCGCTTTATTGTTAATCATGTGAATCATAATTATTATTATTATCATTGTAGTGCTTTGTGGTATACGATGTTTTTTGTTTGATTACCTGGCGCAAAGATAAACAAATCTGATGGATTTCCAATACGGGAACAGGCAACATACAATTGACCATGTGAGAAACATTGGTTTTCTAGATTAATACCACAAACACCTAATGATTGCCCCTGGGACTTGTTTATAGTCATAGCAAAAGCAAGCCGCACTGGAAACTGTAGTCGTTTAAACTCAAATGGCACACCAGTCGGAATTATTGGGATGCGCGATGAGAACATCTTCTCCCCTATACTTTCCTTTGAGTATAGTTGCTTCTATCACATTGTTTAGTAATTTTTTTATCGTTAACCGTGTACCGTTGCAAAGACGCGGTTGGTTGATATTTCGCAACATTATAAACACCGATCCAACCTTTAATTGAAGATTGTGAGGTGGCAATCCTGGCAAATCCAGCGAGTTTAAAAATTCCGATGGATAGTTGACTACATCATCTTGATTAGTAGCCGAATCAACTGATTTATATATCCTCAATTCGCCTGTAATTTGTTCTTGAATTATGAAATTTAATTCATTTACATCTATGTTTTTTGCAGCCAGTATAGCTCGTTCGCTCAACCAATCATGGTTTCTGTAATTTTGAGAAACATCTGGAAACACCTTCTGAATAAGTTCATCTTTTGATCGAGTTAACTGACAAAAACTTTGAGGAAAGTTAATGCAGCCAGTCAACATGTCTATAGGAAATTTGCCATTACCAATGTCAATGAGTTGTTTAGAGAATATGTTTCCAGATCCTTCTCAGTAAAATTCTCTCAAATACCTTCTCAATTTTAGATAGTAAACTAACAGGCCTCTAATTATTTATGTCTGATTTATCCCCTTTTTTAAATAACAGAAGATTGGGCAAAAAAGAGAGCTCGATATTCGGCTGGAAACAAATATGTAAATATTAGATTTTCTGATGAATAACACATGCAAAGTTAAGTTATTACGCGGCAAATTGTCATGGTTAAAATTCTCAACTATTCAGTAGCTTTATCACGTACCAGAAGAATAGGATGCCTAGCCTATGCACAGGTTTTCAATCAGTATTTTATTTTTATCGAGTATCACGTATCCTGAAGAAAATTCAAGCAATGTGCTTTGATGAAAATTCCACACCTGTAATTTTTAACTAATCTATTATAATAATATGATGGATAGTAAGGTCTAGCGCCTAAACCAATCAACCGATTTGCATCAAATTTTTTTTAAATTAATGGTAGGCATCTAAACTGATGCAAAAAAATAATAACAAGTGCCAAACATCTATAATTTCTCTAAAAAACACATAAAACTTAAAAATTAAGGGCGTTTGGCCTGTTTTCGCTGTAGATGGCGCCACCACTCAACAAATTTTTACTGATATGGGCTTTAATATCTCCTTATTGCACTCCAAGTCACCATTACCTTCATATAACTCATAAAAACATTTGTGAATCTGATTAACTTTATTTGAATTTAAATTAAAACATGTTACTTATAAATCATATGGTAACATTGCTAGAAGAGGAAAAACACTTTATTTCAGTTGTTTTCAGCTTGATTTTAAGTTTGAATTTAAGCTTATTTTAATTTCCAAACCTACCGAGTAAGTTAATTTAGAAAATTATAATTGAAGAAGATATTGAAAACCCAAATTTGGATGGTTATTCTCCATTTTTGGGTAAAAATTGAAAACGGGTCAAGCCCGATTTTTCAATTTTGAGTTAGGTCCAGTGTAAAATTTTAAAATTTTAATTTACAATGGAGACACGACAAGGCAGACCAGTGGGTTCTCGAAATGCTTCCCGGACAACCCGAACTGAAAGAAACCGACGCCGCGTTCATAACAATAATTACGCAATGCGATCAGTATTTGTAGCGAGAAGGGCTCCAGTTGAAGACGAAATTCCCGCGCCTATTCGTTTCACCTAATTCAAATATCTTACATCTTAAGGAAACCAAATTTCAAATGCTGATTACTCCTGAACTATTAAACGGATTTGGCTCAATAAACTCCGAGAGAATTGGACGGTTAACCTGTTCTGAAAATATGAACTCTCTTAATTAATCTCTTTCGAAAAATAGAGAGTAAGCCGTCGGACGGACATACTCAAAACCAATCAATTGAAATTATTTTTGGTTCGATATTCGAAAATAACAGATATTCGGCAAAACGATAGCACGAAAAAGAGCGCAAAAAATAAACTGGGAATGAGCTAGAGGTCATAAATTGAAAAAAGAGACAGTTTTATCATGATGGCGGACGAACCAAGAAGACGGGATTACGGAAGCTGGGATCAATTACCTAATGGTCCCAAAAAAAGCATTGAAAAATGAAAAAAAATCTACATTTGTTGTAACTCCCTTTTTGAGCGTCTGTTGACTGGAATATTTCTTTCGGGTATCATATGATGTAGTCAGTTTAAAAACGGTTCTACATTAAAGAATAAAGTGTCGATACTTCATTCTAACCTGTATTTACGCGTAATTTATTTCTTTGAGCTGTTATCAAGTACGTTGTACGATTATCCACCAATATTACATGCTCTCCATCAAAAGTAATGGTGTTGACATGAACAACTTCAATCTGCAGTTTCTTCACAGCTCCATGAATGCAGAAATGCAAAATTAGAGCTTGTGAATTTCCTACGCTCATTTTTTTAGGAACGATTCATCAACTCAGCCACAACTAGAACAGCTTCAATTACCTCTTTATTGCATAACTTTCCCTAAGGCATAAAAATGTCTACTTCATAATCATGATGGTAAGTGAATGCATGCATAATTAAGGTACATACGAGGTGCACTCACGCTGATCATAAATTTGAAGGGACATTCAGAAGAAAAGTGAGAGTACGCAGCCTGAAGTTTTGAAACTAGTTTTGCACACAACAATGGCGTGAAGGTTTAAACCACAGCATAGATAATATATAGTACAACAGAGAAACTCTGCTCTCATCCCTTAGAATTTAATGTTCCATAATTTGTGACCTTGAAAATATTACCTGTGCTATTACGGCAGACCAATAGTCAGGGCCGTATTCAGAAATTTTGATAACGGCCTCGGTTGGAAATACTACAAGCGACAGAGGGGTACTCTAAGAAAGTGTATGAAGTGTTTGAATGCAAGTTTTTATTATATAATGAGTATCAAAATTTGTTTGTTGTTCTGTTAAGTATTTTTCATTTATATTTATATATATATGGTCGAAAACAGGTTATTTTATTCATGGCAATCCATTTATGTCCTATTTAAAACTTACTGTTTTTCTGTTTTAAGATCACCTACAAAAGATTTCTTGCAGGGATTATAGTTCAATTTATAATATCTTTTTCATTAAATCAAATTTATCATATGAATCTAAATATCATAGTGACGCAATTATCATTTACTAAAATCGATTATACTAGATTGAAAGTTGGTACTTCTACAGGTTTTCTGTCATAATCTCAAATATTTCTAATTTTGAAGGTTCCTCGAAGATTAAACGAAACCATTAAATCAGTACGGCACTGAGTATTTGACGACTTCTTTATGCAGCGTTGCCAAAGTGCTAGAAAGTCTTGTCTTGTCTTTTTCTGACACATGGTGAAATAATTCAATGTTGGCTATTAATTTCAACAGTTTTATGAATGGAATGCTAGGTCTATCTCTTTATATGTCCATGGCTCCTTCCTATTCATTTATTTAATCTAAAAACTCCTAATCCGAACGAATTCATGGATGCACAACAATGATATGAATCAAATTTCTTCATTATCTGCTTGCTCAATATTAAATCACATTAAAGACGGGAAATAAACACTATGTAATTATTGCTTTCATACATGTAAGGGTTTCACTTCATTGGTACTTCATGGCTGCTTCTATTTATCATTATAGCCGTTAAATCACCAATAATGCCATTATAAAGTTCATTACTTGTACTTTCTAAGTTTATTTCTACGGAAGCCCAGAGGTATCGTTACAATTTTAGTTATGAACGCATGTACGCAATTAACACACTTTCCAAGTGAATAATGAATGGATCAAATTCCTTATCGGTACGTTTATAGCATATAGACGATTATAGTTAACTGCTTATCATAAATGTTAAAGCAATCTTGGAATATTCATCATTATTGAGTTTTTTACATCTAATACTGATTAAGCCCGATAATATATATATACTTCAGATGTCTAGGACCGCTCGGTTTTGCACTAGGCGCCAAATTTCGAATTCACTGTTATCGCCGCATTAGAGAACGGTAAAGTACATAATTTGGACTAGAATTTTCCGCTCTACAACGTTTGTTTAAAATTTTTTCTTACTAAACCTTCTAATTCGCAACAAAACTGGGTGTGACTCCTCTACCATGCCTTAAATCGGTACCGAAAAATCTATTTAGTCTTTGTTCTATACACATATCACTTCAGACACCACTCCAAGCTTTATCTGTCCTACGAATAGTGAAATATCCTTCTCTTGTGAACCTGTCTAATTCTAATGGATCCATCGTTGTTTCCAAATGCACCATATCCTGTAAGTACCATTGAGCACTTTTTGCATAGGCGAAATGCCCGGATGCATGAAAAAGTGGTAACATTTTCCTGACACTGCTTAAGTGTGCAAATCTTAATCTCCAATACTTTCTGCTTCGATAAACTGGAGTAAAATAATCACGATCTTCAAATATTGAAGTGTTCTTTCGAATTTCCGAGTTGAACATACTATCATTGGGTCAATATTACAGTCGCCCAAAGTAGGAGAATTTTCCTTCCATTTTTCGAACAACATTTTCACTTGATTCTCATCAGTCGCAGTTGTATTGCTTGTTTTCAAAATATGAATTCCTATAGCAGTGAAAGTTAATATGTGAGCACGTAAAGCTCTGCTGAAAGCCCTTCAGACATTTTCTTTACTGATTGTGCAGCGTATGAAGTAGCCCAAAGATCTTTCAAACCACTCCCATCCATGATACAGCCAATGGCGTCCATATATGACATCAATAAATGGAACCCTCCTAATCTCACAGCAATATTCCTAAACTCAGGATTGTCCGACTGCACAATGATAGAGTTAGCATTGAAATGAGGAGGCTGATCGAATGTTACAAAAGTTGTTCTACTTTTATTTCTCTTCGTTTCTTCAACTGCATAGAGCAAAGCTGTGTGTAATGTGGTTAAACTGGATGGTGGTGCATTAATGAATGGGAGACAATTAACATGCAACATGAAGCTAAAATAGAAGCAGGTGGCATTTCCATCAGCCTTTTGGAAACTCCTTCATATTCAACATCATATTCTGGTGTAATGACTTTAATATCCTCCAAACAGTGAAATGTTTCATGACCATCCGACGTACTTACATTATGATCTGTGTTATCAAAAACGAATTGAATGAAAGAGTTTAGATGCGTTAATTTTGCAGGTGGCATAATAACGGACGCTTCATATAATTGAATATTGTGGTATGAAGCTAATACTCCTAATTTACTCATCATGTCAATTATCAATCTGTAGACATAAGTTCCTACAGCTAACTGAAATTTGGAAATGAATATTCTTGGACGAACAATGGAAATTACGGAATGTGCTATTGTATCACGTTTCACATCTTTCCTTGCACTACATTTTGAATCTAGTAAATGGAATAGGAGAGTTTTCAAACTTCCCGGAATTTCAGATATAGTGCTATCCAAGAATTTACTTGAGAGGGGATAAATTTCATAGTTATAATCTTGTTTTTTTTTATATCAGCTACAACGATTTGAACAGCTATCCGTAAAATTAAATTTTTTTGATAATTACTGAGAGAATCGGGATTAAAAGCCAATCTTTTACTAAGCATTATATTGGGAGATTTGTAAAAAAAAACCAGTTGCTTCCCACGATGTTCGATGATAATGAATTTACTATATTTCTCTTTAAATTTTTTTTATGAAAGTATTATTGTTGAGAAAGTTTTCCCCCCATAACTAACTATATAATAATCTGTTCTTGTAAGTATTCAAAATCCCGTTAACGAGTTATTTGAGAAAAAGAAATTTTGGTGGGGCAATTATTCATTTCAATGCGTCACTGAAATATCGATTTGAAACTAATGAGTTTAAACTGAATGATTACATGTTATTGATATCCCAAGCGAGCTGTTATTCATTCTAATAGACCAAGAATTTCAAATCACACTCTCCAAACAATTTGTGCTGAATCCTACCCTGTTCTAGAACTTGTTTAGGACCGCTCGGTTTTGCACTAGGCGCCAAATTTCGAATTCACTATTATCGCCGCATTAAAGAAATACCTTAATAATCAGTATACAAAATCACTTTCGAGAACGACAAAGTAAATAATTTGGACTAGAATTTTCCGCTCTACAACTTTTGTTTAAAACTTTTTCTTACTAAACCTTCTAATTCGCGAAAATATCAGAAAAACCGTATTTTTCTCTATATTTTCAAGAATTTTTCAATGTTCCGGAAAATCTCAACACCTGCATTTTACACCATATGTTTCTCTCATTATAACAATCAACATATAAAAAATGCAGCTATTTCCCAGAAAAAGTGATTTCAGCCCTTCCTCTACTGGACTATATATCCCTGTTCGGTTTTCACGTTCCATCTAGAAATGTTAGAGGTATCGCGCACTAGCTTTGAGGACTTACAGGTACAATCACAACAGGCCTTCGCCAGTTCCAAGAATATCGCAAACATGTAATCACTGCCGGTAGAACAGGCATACACTTCTTTAATTTCAGTTACCTCTCTATTGTGCGTTATGTCAATCTTAATTTGTATTGATCTGTTAAAGTTTAGTTCTGGATTTTTTATATGGTGTAATTTTTTAAAATCTGTATTAAGTTATATCATATATTAACTATTATTATTATTATGTATCAAATTTGATCAACTCATGCCCAGAAGCAATCTTGATATATTTCAATGTAGCATTGAAATCCGATTTTTTAATGGGTTGAAAAACATAAAATATATTTTTCCTCAAACCACTCTGGCAATTTTTCGAAGCATCATCTAGAGTATATCCAATTATAAGAATAATCATAACCTGTTGAACTGACAACAACCCGTATTTGGACGATTCTTTGCTAGCTAAATTCTTATAACTCAGATTATTATTTTAAGAAGAAAATAAACAAGGCAAAGCCGCCCCTAAATTGAGATGATATTGAGGTATATGGTTTTCTAGAGGTCAGATCAACAACTCATTCATTTATTTTTGATCAAACTCACCCTTACGTTATAATTTCTTTCATTCAATTCATGATTTTTATTTACAGACAATGCCCATGTCCAACATCTATGGATTGTCTACCGATCAAGATAGCGATGAGTCTTTCCCTCACTTGGACCCTTCCAGCTCACACTATGTAGATCCTTGGGACTTGGAGAACTATGCATACTTAAAAGAACATTTGGATTCAGACATACCATCGGACCCAACCAGCCTTGGTGATTTTGTAGAAGCGCAATCTTCTTTCGACTATGTTCCAATTTTACCTCCCAAGATGTATCCGAATAATTTAGCGACGATCAAATATGACACGATGATGACTGATCAAGGTACCTATGCCTGCATCGATGAGCTGATTTACGAAAGAACAAGACCACAGACTGAAGCTATCTATGATGCACCACCGAAGAGGAATTTTAAACATGGAAGGCATTCAGGTAATAGATTCGCAGCAAATAAATGTCCGCAAAAAGTTAGTATTCCAGCAACATTATTTATCTGAATACTTGCATATCATGATGTCACCGAAGAATTTAATCTGGACTCATTTATCGGCATCAACCTTTTAACTAATCGAATAATTAAGATCGAATCTCTGTGTGTCAATTTGATCATGCTCCTGATACAAGAAAACAGTTCCAATGCATGATTTCTAACAACAATAGATGATGTCTTTTTAATTTTAGTAGCATTTAAATTTCGCAGAGGTTTTCAATGACGATTGCCTTCTATGGTCGACTCAAGTTGAATGCGAAACATCATTACCTTCGAGCGTATATTATCTGATTATTTCTCGCTTGGTGGGTTTAGAAATTTAGGAGTTGCGCATCTTTCGACCAAGTTTACGTTGTCTATGAAGAAATTAATGTTGGGTGTGTCTGTTGTTTGAGTGTTTGAACTTGTAATCATTAAACCAGAGAAATTGGAATGGAAATTTGATGAAGGATCGTAGGAATGAACATATTCGTAGTACACTACTTGTACAGGGTGTCACAACGAAAATTTGACCGCTTAGAGATAAGAAACGACGAATTTTCGAAGATATGCAAAAGCATGTCAACTTTTGTTTTGACCAGGTGTTGCACGGTATCGAATCTCTAGACATAAATAAGGGTCCTGGACCTGATAACTTTCCCGTTTCGTTTTTAAAGAAATTCAAAGAAGAAGTCCTTAAATGATGGTGTTTTCCCGAATACCTGGAAGACTGGGTTCATCAAGCCTATTTTTAAATCAGGTTCCAAAGAGAACGTTTCCAATTACAGACCGATTACTATGCTTAACATAATCCCCAAGTTGTTTGAATCTATAATTCATGAGCAAGTGAAATCGAGAATTTATGAAGGGATGATTCCTGAGCAGCATGGATTTTTCCGGGGTAGAGGCGTTGAAACCAATCTTCTGGTTTTCACTCAGTATGTTCTTGAAGCTTTAGATCACAATCAGGTCGATGTTATTTACACTGATCTTGCTAAGGCCTTTGACAGTGTGTCCCATAACATTTTGGGTATAAAGCTTGGGATGTTTGGTCTCTATGATAATCTTTGTCGGTGGTTGATGTCTTATATTTCAGGCAGACACCAAACCGTTAAAATTGGTGGAACATTATCTTTTTCGATACCGGTAACTTCGGGAGTTCCTCAGGGTAGTCATCTTGGTCCATTATTATTTTTTACTTTTATCAATGACTTGAGTCATGTTATCCGATTTGTTAAGTTTTTGCTGTTTGCGGATGATTTAAAACTTTTCTTCTCATTAGAATCGTTTTTCGATGTTGACTCCGCCAGTCGAATGCGGGAACGCCTTGGACTATCCTCCTTGACTATCCTCCTTGAAGCTCGAGGGTCTCCCCAGACTTGTTGTCACAATTCAACAGATATGTCCCACCTCGACCCATCCGAAGGTTTGATTTATTTCGACTCGCCCAATCAAGAACCAATTATTGTTTTCATTCCCCAGTTTCGAGATTAATGCGAAACGCTAATGTCGTCGACTCATTAGGAGTTGATATATTTCATGTATTATTTCGAGGTTGAGGAGAGAATTGAAGTACCTGATAAGACTGTGATATTTAAGATTAACTTTTATTTGTGCTTTATATTATTTTTCTGTTTCATATTACACATATATTTGTACTTATACTTGCTTTACCTATACATCTACTCTTTTTCGTGTTAAACTACTTAGATTTTATTATTTTGTGTTTTATTTTACATACAAAGGCCATGTACCGTTAATTAATGAATAAATAAATAAATAAATACACTGTGACACAAGTCAATAAAAACAGCCCCAAAAATGGTTGAATTGAGGTTTCAGTTGCTACCTACTCACCGGATTCTCAAAATCTGACATCTTTTTATGGGAAACTAATGCTGTGTCTAAAATGAGACATTGATAAATTCAAATAAATATGTTATTGCTATATATTCACTTACAGTCTCATCCAACTCGTGTATATAATCTTGAGTTAACAGTAAACATTCATTTACTTCAATGCGATAGTATATCCTTCAACAATATTTTTTGTAAAGTGTACACCGACGAACTTACGTGATGGATTCGCTCGAAGAACCTACCCATTGCTTCTTTCCATTTGAGAAAACTTGCGAAATAAAACTCCGTAATAGATAGCTCGCATCCATCCGATAAAATCGGCAGATTATTTACCTTACCTACTTAACTTTCATTTTCAATATTGGTCGCGCTTCGATTGATCGAGTGCAATTCAAAAAAAAATTACTGGAACTGGTAGTAAACGATTACTGATAGATTGCCCGCCTGGAGAATGCAGAAAGTGCACTTTCCCGTATTTGGTAGTATCACAATGTGAAAGGGAGCCAAGAGGGATACTAGAGAAGGGTGTTCAACGTTCAACATACGATACAATAAAATGAGATAATTTTGTGAATAAAAATTCACATCACTTATGTATATACCTTTGCGTGACATAAGAAATATAATTATTATATTATAAATTTTGCCATTTTGGAAAACCAAAGTATAAGTATCTATTAGTTTTTGGTGCTCTTGCTCACCTGAACACAGTGCTTGCAGATCTGCCCAAATGTCTGTATTTTTCGAATACTTGGGTAAGAGTGGTATCATTCGTTTTGTTTGAACTGATTGAGAATTGAAGGTCAAAATCGATTCTCCGCCCGTAGGCACAATTACGTACGAACGGGATGAATTACTAAGATGTATGAAGCAAATAGTTTTGCTTAATGTGAAAATCGTCAATAAATAACAAAATTCTGAATTAATATCGAGGTGAGAAATATAACATCTTTAAATTTCAGTATTATACCATCTTATTGTAAGCTAGATGAGTTTTTCATATATAAAGTAGTCGCAATATAAAAAATGGTTCATTCATTGTGGCGGTTATTTTAGTATCACCTTCTTCTGGAATGCAGAAAAACACTTTAGAACAAACGAGCAGTCTCCTGACCTCATGTCAATGCTTTTCTAATTTTTTATCTTCAAAATCCTCAGATTTTGAGTTCTTGGGGCGGGGGCAAATTCTCTTTGAGAAACTCTGGATATGTACCTATAATCTTTACCAAATTGCAGTTCTATGAGGATTTATGTCAGTACTGCTCAGTCAGGATAACTTGACCGAAGTAACAATACAGCATAGATAATATACAGCAGAATTTAATGTTCCAAAATTTGTGACCTTGAAAATATTACCTGTGCTATTACGGCGGACCAATAGTCAGGGCCGTATTCAGAAAGAAAAGAAGTAGTCTTTCAAAGGCTCTTGAAAATTTAAGTTTCCAGTTTCTCTTAATCGTCGATAAGTCGTCGAGAATGTTTCGTGGTGGGGTAATCTTCTGGTTTGATAAATCCTTTGAGCTGCACGAGCAACACCATCGGCCTTGCCATATGCCATCAGCATATCAGCATACTCAGCGTTGGTGAAATTAGGCATATCAACAACCAAAATTAAAACAACAGTAGCAAAAAGTCGATAAAAGTAACAAAAACAAAAAAATACAAAACTGAACAAAGCGGGACAGACACTTCCAACAGCAGAGACAGTTAAATCTCGAATGACGGTAGGGTCAAGTCAGCGGCGACTAACCCAATCCAACCTAAGGACAGAAATAGTAATAATAATTCACACGCGTCTAAAACGGGCAGGTAAAATTTCCTTGCTCGCTGTGTTGTGTCGAAATCCGTACTTTTATTTAGGTGCGACTTTCTTCACTCTTCTGACTAAAACCTTATTTGCAGTAATATTTTTTTTTATTGACTTACGTAAATAGCATATGGTTAGCAACGTTATAAACCAAAGAACATTTTAAAATAAAACTAAGTTTGTAATAGCTGTAACTTTTTTTTAAATTTCAATAGGAGTGGAGATGTTTCCATACTTTCAAAGTTTTTTTTTTTAATGAAAAGCCCACGTGTTAATTTTGTGGTGTTATCTGTAACAATAAATACGTTTTTTTAAACACACACTCATGTAGACTTAATACAATAAAAAAATGCATGTAAAAGCACACGCAAAAAAAGTTATGGGGCTTCGAAGGGTACATTTTGGGTAATTTAGAAAAACCTAATAAAAAAATACCTCCGTAACCGTAATACTAAGGACCCAGGTTCCAAGACTGAAAAGGTAGCAAATGACCCTACCAACGCCCCAAAAAATTTTGACGGTCCATGTGCCGCACACCCTGTATTATCTATGCTGTGGTAACAATGAATGATAAAACAGAAGCTCGGTCACAAGATGGCAATCAAAATGTGGGTCAGTTAGTTTTAGGAATTTAAAACCAGTTTTCAGATTGATATATCGGTACCGATGACTTTGAAATATCAGTTTTACGATCTTATTGCGTGATTGATGTGTGCAGAGTAATTGATTTCTCAAACATCATCCGTTTTCACACATTTGAAATGATTCGACTGTTATGAAATACAGGAACATTTTTATTCGAGGGTAGTAGTATGACATCGTAAGTCAAGGATGAATATATAATTTGTGATGTTAATTCTCCATAAACAAACTTGAAAATGTATTCTGGTTATTACTAATTGAAAATTGAAAGGATGCTATGTAGAAGTTAATTATCAAATATGAATTATACTGCTATACACTTTCACAAGAAGCAGCTAAGATATCTTAATACTATAAAAATACGAGGCATGTTTTTTAAGTAAGCACCGTTTTGGAATTAAAAAAAAAGACGTGTAAAGATATCGCAATAAATTTAATTTTACATGAAAGTCTGTATCTTAATCTACTTTTCAACATTTCCGTGAATATTGACGCACTTGTCATAACGTGGCACCAGTTTTTGGATACCCTCCTCATAAAATTCTGCCGCCTGACTACCACTGTGTCACAAATGTTTTGACTTCGTTTTGCAGACGCTGACCGCCCAGGTGTTTCTTCAAGTGCAGGAACAAATGGTAGTCGTTGGGTGCCAGATCAGGGCACTTTCTGCACCAAATCTTCATTAACGACCGAAGGACGCCCACTCCGTTCTTCATCATGCACATTTATGCTGCCATCTTTAAATGCTCTCACCCATTTCCTTACCATTGCATCGGTTTTACGCCTTCAGCACTAAGAAATCGTATAACAGCCCGTACTTCACAATCAGCGGGACTCACGATTGTCGGAGGAATCTTAAACACTCAGTAAACAACGTATACAATGAAGAATCAAACTGTAATGGCGTCAGTGCGTAGAGAGATGTAGGTAACCAACGCGCATGCGCGGAACGCCGACCGTAGCGCTACGGCGGCGGAATCGCAAAAGGGTACTTACTTAAAAAACATGCCTCGTAATTGAATTAAAAAGGGGATATATTGCGGTAAATTTAGATATAAGAGAAGGATAATGGGTGAAACTGCAGGAGTGCAGAAAATATGTTAAATGGATGGAAAGTACTTGCCGAAACGTGTTTCTGCTTATTGGCAGCCCTCGTATTAGGTATTTGAACTCTCAATTGAATCAACTTCCTCTACGTTCGTCATTTCCTTTAAAGAGTTATTGAACTTCCTATGAATTATTATTGGTTATATTTATTATTCAACGCATGTTGTATTTATATTTTTAAAAGATATCGGTTCCACAATTAACGGATGGTACGTAAGGAGACTCATTAATAAACAATCCTTAGCTGGGGCATCCACATTATGTAAACAGAGTATACATAACTAATTTTATTGTTTCTTAGGCGTAACCAATGATAAATTGAGTTCTTTCTTCGATATTACCTACAGATAAGTGTTACATAAACACTAAACTTGTGCTTGTAAAACCAATGGGTTAGGAATTTATCTGAATAGCAGCGAAAGTTATTAGGAAGGTTCAAGATTGATTCGGTATTGATGATCAGTATCTCTTTTATATGTTCTTCCCTATATAACGCCAATTTTTGTATTTTAAGACATTTGTTTCTTTAACGAATTCTGATATCCCTGTAGTTGTTTCATACTATTAAAACTATATTTTTCATCCATTTCAGAAGTAAGAGTACCAATTTACAACCACGCAAACTCGTCAAGCATTCATCACAACAGGAATAGAAACAGGAAAAATCCTCCCACAACAAGATACGATAACAGGGACCGTAGCTTGAGTTTTGCTTATGGCGAAGGGTAAGAAAAATCTATACTAATATTATAAAGAGGAAAAGTTTGTTTGTTTGTTTGTTTCGAATATGCTCCGAAACTACTGCATCGATTTGAAAAATTCTTTCACTGTTGGAAAGCTACACTATCCCCAAGTGACATAAGCTATATATAGTGTTAAAAAAAGTAGAGTTCCTCACCAAAACTCCGATAATGTAAGCCAAGGTGTAATCGCGAACGCTGTGAAAAAAAAAAGATATAACAAAGTGATGTACTACAATTATTTACAAAAACTTCGCGACATCATATCTTTAACTACAATAGTTTTGTCACAATAATAGTCCGATCAAACTATATATACCAGTTTACCAAAATTCGCATAGAGCTGAAAATTGGTAGAGATGGTCAGGATACTATTAGAAAGAAAAAAGTCCGCAAAAATCCCATTGTTGCTAAAAAAGTTATTCAAGGTCAAAGGTCGCGAAAATGGGTTTTTCGCTATTTTCAGCCAAACGGTGAGTTTTATCATAAAAACTGCTCAGACATAAATTGTAGATCGTGCAATTATCTACAAAAATTGTCTCAATACTTTTTTTCGTGAGAGTCACCGTTTCCGGGATATGAGCGAAGAAAGTTGTATGCTCCATAAAATGCATAAGTACGCCACGTTCATTCGTCACTGGCACCGTAATGCGAGTTGAATTCTTTTTCTTTCGGTATATTAACTTAAAAAAAATCAATATTAACTCAAAAGAAACTAAGTCCATTGCCTTCTACGCCAGTGCAACCTTGACGTCTGTTTTTAAAATGTTTGAGAAACAAGATTTACTTGATTGTGCCGAAGTTTTTAAAAATAATAAGTCTACTCCAAAAGACATAATTTTCATGGAATTCGCTTTCTTCTTGCCATGTACGGAGCTACAAAAAAAATTACCTGCATTGATAAGTTCCGTTACGTTTCTTTTGTCAAAAATACTCGTAACAAAAAACAAGTGCAATTGGCTTCTCTTCCTCCAACCTCGACTTCTGCACAACATCTTCTTCGGGTATATTATCAAGTTCAAGTGTGACTTGGTAATCAATTAGACCCAAAAGACTGGGGTTGGATGTTGATTGATAATGCATTAGAACCTGTCCAAACTTTACTGCCACCTGCACCAGAAAAACTCCTCAATACCATTTTTTGCAAAGGATGTAATGCCAAATGTGGCTGCAAGAAAGTTGTGTTGTTTTGTTCCTTAGCCTGTACAAGTTGTCAAGGCCAGCTTTGTTCTAATGCTGAATATCCATTAGAAGAGGACTCATATCATATAAACGACGAGACATCCGATCCATCGCTTTTGGACGAGTCTATTTTCACTCAGCTCGAAGAAGAAGACGAAGAACAAGAAGAAACAGATGTAATAATTTTAATGAAAGGCCCACGTGTTAATTTTGTGGTGTTATCTGTAACGATAAATACGTTTTTTTTTAAACACACACTCATGTAGACTTAATACAATAAAAAAATTCATGTAAAAGCACACGCAAAAAAGTTATGGGGCTTCGGAGGGTACATTTTGGGTAATTTAGAAAAACCTAATAATCAAATCATACCTCCGTTACCGTAATACTAAGGACCCAGGTTCCAAGACTGAAAAGGTAGCAAATGACCCTACCAACGCCCCAAAAAATTTTGACGGTCCATGTGCCGCACACCCTGTATTATCTATGCTGTGGTAACAATGAATGATAAAACAGAAGCTCGGTCACACGATGGTCATCAAAATGTGGGTCAGTTAGTTTTAGGAATTTAAAACCAGTTTTCAGATTGATATATCGGTACCGATGACTTTGAAATATCAGTTTTACGATCTGATTGCGTGATTGATGTGTGCAGAGTAATTGATTTCTCAAACATCATCCGTTTTCACACATTTGAAATTATTCGACTGTTATGAAATACAGGAACATTTTTATTCGAGGGTAGTAGTATGACATCGTAAGTCAAGGATGAATATATAATTTGTGATGTTAATTCTCCATAAACAAACTTGAAAATGTATTCTGGTTATTACTAATTGAAAATTGAAAGGATGCAATCTAGAAGTTGATTATCAAATATGAATTATACTGCTATACACTTTCACAAGAAGCATCTAAGATATCTTAATACTATAAAAATACGAGGCATGTTTTTTGAGTAAGTACCGTTTTGGAATTAAAAAAAAGACGTGAAAAGATATCGCAATAATTTTAATTTTATGAAAGCCTGTATCTTAATCTACTTTTCAACATTTCCGTGAATATTGACGCACTTGTCATAACGTGGCACCAGTTTTTGGATACCCTCCTCATAAAATTCTGCCGCCTGACTTGTTAACCACTGTGTCACAAATGTTTTGACTTCGTCTTGCAGACGCTGACCGCCCAGGTGTTTCTTCAAGTGCAGGAACAAATGGTAGTCGCTGGGTGCCAGATCAGGGCACTTTCTGCACCAAATCTTCATTAACGACCGAAGGACGCCCACTCCGTTCTTCATCATGCACATTTATGCTGCCATCTTTAAATGCTCTCACCCATTTCCTTACCATTGCATCGGTTTTACGCCTTCAGCACTAAGAAATCGTATAACAGCCCGTACTTCACAATCAGCGGGACTCACGATTGTCGGAGGAATCTTAAACACTCAGTAAACAACGTATACAATGAAGAATCAAACTGTAATGGCGTCAGTGCGTAGACAAGAGATGTAGGTAACCAACGCGCATGCGCGGAACGCCAACCGTAGCGCTACGGCGGCGGAATCGCAAAAGGGTACTTACTTAAAAAACATGCCTCGTAATTGAATTAAAAAGGGGATATATTGCGGTAAATTTAGATATAAGAGAAGGATAATGGGTGAAACTGCAGGACTGCAGAAAATATGGGAAATGGATGGAAAGTACTTGCCGAACGTGTTTCTGCTTATTGGCAGCCCTCGTATTAGGTATTTGAACTCTCAATTGAATCAACTTCCTCTACGTTCGTCATTTCCTTTAAAGAGTTATTGAACTTCCTATGAATTATTATTGGTTATATTTATTATTCAACGCATGTTGTATTTATATTTTTAAAAGATATCGGTTCCACAATCAACGGATGGTACGTAAGGAGACTCATTAATAAACAATCCTTAGCTGGGGCATCCACATTATGTAAACAGAGTGTACATAACTAATTTTATTGTTTCTTAGGCGTAACCAATGATAAATTGAGTTCTTTCTTCGATATTACCTACAGATAAGTGTTACATAAACACTAAACTTGTGCTTGTAAAACCAATGGGTTAGAAATTTATCTGAATAGCAGCGAAAGTTATTAGGAAGGTTCAAGATTGATTCGGTATTGATGATCAGTATCTCTCTTATATGTTCTTCCCTATATAACGCCAATTTTTGTATTTTAAGACATTTGTTTCTTTAACGAATTCTGATATCCCTGTAGTTGTTTCATACTATTAAAACTATATTTTTCATCCATTTCAGAAGTAAGAGTACCAATTTACAACCACGCAAACTCGTCAAGCATTCATCACAACAGGAATAGAAACAGGAAAAATCCTCCCACAACAAGATACGATAACAGGGACCGTAGCTTGAGTTTTGCTTATGGCGAAGGGTAAGAAAAATCTATACTAATATTATAAAGAGGAAAAGTTTGTTTGTTTGTTTCGAATATGCTCCGAAACTACTGCATCGATTAGAAAAATTCTTTCACTGTTGGGAAGCTACACTATCCCCAAGTGAAATAAGCTATATATAGTGTTAAAAAAAGTAGAGTTCCTCACCAAAACTCTGATAATGTAAGCCAAGGTGTAATCGCGAACGCTGTGAAAACTATTGAAGATATAACAAAGTGATGTACTACAATTATTTACAAAAACATCATATCTTTAACTACAATAGTTTTGTCACAATAATAGTCCGATCAAAGTATACATACCAGTTTACCAAAATTCGCATAGAGCTGAAAATTGGTAAAGATGGTCAGGATACCATTAGAAAGAAAGGGTGAAAAGTCCCCAAAAATCCCATTGTTGCTAAAAAAGTTATTCAAGGTCAAATGTCGCGAAAATGGGTTTTTCGCTATTTTCAGCCAAACGGTGAGTTTTATCATAAAAACTGCTCAGACATAAATTGTAGATCGTGCAATTATCTACAAAAATTGTCTCAATACTTTTTTTCGTGAGAGTCACCGTTTCCGGGATACGAGCGAAGAAAGTTGTATGCTCCATAAAATGCATAAGTACGCCACGTTCATTCGTCACTGGCGCCGTAATGCGAGTTGAATTCTTTTTCTTTCGGTATATTAACTTAAAAAAATCAATATTAACTCAAAAGAAACTAAGTCCATTGCCTTCTACGCCAGTGCAACCTTGACGTCTGTTTTTAAAATGTTTGAGAAACAAGATTTACTTGATTGTGCCGAAGTTTTCAAAAATAATAAGTCTACTCCAAAAGACATAATTATTCATGGAATTCGCTTTCTTCTTGCCATGTACGGAGCTACAAAAAAAATTACCTGCATTGATAAGTTCCGTTACGTTTCTTTTGTCAAAAATACTCGTAACAAAAAACAAGTGCAATTGGCTTCTCTTCCTCCAACCTCGGCTTCTGTACAACAACATCTTCTTCGGGTATATTATCAAGTTCAAGTGTGGCTTGGTAATGAATTAGACCCAAAAGACTGCGGTTGGATGTTGATTGATAATGCATTAGAACTTGTCCAAACTTTACTTCCACCTGCACCGGAAAAACTCCTCAACACCATTTTTTGCAATTGTAAAAAAGGATGTAATGCCAAATGTGGCTGCAAAAAAGTTGGGTTGTTTTTTTCCTTAGCCTGTACAAGTTGTCAAGGCCAGCTTTGTTCTAATGCTGAATCTCCATTAGAAGAGGACTCATTTCATATAAACGACGAGACATCCGATCCATCGCTTTTGGACGAGTTTATTTTCACTCAGCTCGAAGAAGAAGACGAAGAACAAGAAGAAACAGATGTAATAAATGATTATAATTCGGACCAATAATTTTATCAAATTCTATACAATTAACGACAATTTTTTTTATTATTTATTAGTACAGATCGGTTCGTGGAATAGGCCTACCGGGGAAACCACGCTAAAAAAACGCGTCAAGTACACTACCTCACAGGTGACGTGGAAACGTGAGCATACAACTTTCTTCGCTCATATCTCGGAAACGGCGACTCTCACGAAAAAAAGTATGGAGACAATTTTTGTAGATAATTGCACGATCTACAATTTATGTCTGAGCTATTTTTATGATGAAACCCACCGTTTGGCTGAAAAAAGCGAAAAGCCCATTTACGCGGCCTTTGACCTTGAATAACTTTTTTAGCAACAATGGGATTTTTGGGGACTTTTCACCCTTTCTTTCTAATGGTATCCTGACCATCTCTACTAATTTTTAGCTCTATGCGAATTTTGGTAATCTCACCTCCGTTATTTGGTCTAACTTGACCGGACTATAAGCAATTAACTTTGTTTCGTGAAATTCCCAAAAAACAAGATTGTTCTCAAAAAATTCTCACCTCTAGGGGTATTACCCTTGAAAAGTAGATAAAGATATAGGCTTTCATGTGAAAATAAAATTATTGCGATATCTTTACACGTCTTTTTGTGATTCCAAAACTTACTTACATGCCTCATAATTATGAGAGACAGTGTACTTGCAAATGAAATAATTTCGGATCAAAATTACAGGTACGACACCTATGGATATCGTAAACAGAGCATTCACAGCAGTATAGCAGAGAAGCCTGAAGACATTTATTATCCAATTTATGATGATCCAAAAAGTATAAGGAAACCTGACAACTTCGGACTCAGCAAATATGGACACTTGAAAATTGACTATTCTTATAGCTGGAATAATTTAAATAAATACATTGTTGGTTAACCAGTGATAATCTGTATAATAGATAAATATTTATTGACCATATATATTTCAGTGGTGTCTAACAAAACCGTTAGTAGCTTTTTTTGAAATGAACCTACTTATTTATTTTTTATAGTGAATACGAAAAGAGCTCGGAATATGTTGAATTGATTTTTTTTCATTTCATATTCTATGTTGTTAGAATATGAAGTTGAGAACATTCAGGTCTTTCTTAGCCCTAGTTATTAATGTAATTTCTAAGAAATGTTGTCATTCATTAATTTCGATATAGCTGTTATATTTGATCAGGTATACCATTACTAAAAATGAACACTTCAAACCGCCAAAGAGGTTTGAATAATTTATTGGAGAGATTTATTGTAAATATAGATTCTAAACTGAAGGGACTATGAATTTTTAATTAGATTTGAAAAAATTCTTTTTCATTTTACCCACTGTTTGGCATCCAATCTGTACATCATAAAATATACTATTTGGTTTTGAGTGCCTGATGCTCCCTATTGCATATTTATATGAATATATATAATTTAGAAGCAATTTTCTTGGGATTAGAGCACTTGATTGAAATTAGGATATCATCTTTTTTTTATTAATACTTTACTACATATGTTTCGGCGTACATTGAGCCCTTTTCAAGTTTACATGTCACAAATACAGTGACAATCATTTCTAAAATGTATAACTGTCCAACAATTCATCTTAAAACTTAGTAAAATAAAAATCATTTTCATCATGTTGTGAACGCTGGCAATTAGAATTATTCTAATAATGGAAAACCTATTATCTACTAAAAAACTAATCAAATCACCGCAATTTGATACTACCTCTCTTGCACTTGCCATCTGGATCACGCACATTCAACTTGTAACCGAAAATGAACGAATACTCGTACAACCCTAAGCCCTACACACTTACATCTTACTCCAAACTACTGACCTAGTGAACTGAACTCTGATAATCAAAGTGTAAACATAGGCAATGCAATTCTCATATACCCCCTCCCCAATGGTATCTTGGCCGACCTAGTCTTTGATAAATAAACAAGTCGTGGGTTGCTGTTTTGCTATTTACAGTTACTAAGAATGAACTTTTATGGCCAGAAAATCACAAAATTTATTCCATACAGTACGAATACACTTTTTTCTGAAAATGAAATAATATTCACGTACTTATGATAATAGTCATTTGAGATTTGAGGGTGAAAATCTCAATTATTAACAGGATACGTGACAAAATTTTAAATACATAATGATTTCACTTTCTATCTCAAATTTAGGATAAACATATGAAGATGTCGGATATTAAATTACAATTTTTAATTTGATATTTGCAACAAACATCGATAATAATAAACAATTTCACCCGCCTGCCGTTTCACATAGGGACGGCCAAGGGTTCTCGGCCGACCTCGCAAGTGTCACAGTCGAGGTATTGTAGAGTTCCATAATAGGAACTTCGAGCGACGTATGTGTTAGATGAAATAATAAACTGAAAGCTGTGGCTCGGCTCTGTTGAATTTATCGTAACAATTGCCAAAGCATCTACTACGACTATGTCAAAAAGTAACTATCAATGCTGTCGTGTGGTAGGTGTGGCCACAATTAAAAAACAAAGACCTCAAAATTGTGGAAGAGATTTTCATAAAAGCTGTCTCCTTGATTTTTTTATACCCACAATCTGTTATTGTTCTTCTTCCTATATATTCTATCGTTCTCAAGGTGAAGTTGCTTTTGGAAAAGCAGAAAATGATCGAAAATTCTTCAAATTTTATTAATTATCAGAATTGACAAAATTTTAATTAGATTACGAGGCATGTTTTTTAAGTAAGTTCCGTTTTGCGATTCCGCCGCCGTAGCGCTACGGTCGGCGTTCCGTGCATGCGCGCTGGTTACCTACATCTCTTGTCTACGCAAAGACGCCATTACAGTCTGATTCTTCATTGTATACGTTGTTTACTGAGTGTTTAACATGCCTCCGACAATCGTGAGTCCCGCTGATTGTGAAGTACTGGCTGTTTACGATTTCTTAGTGCTAAAAGCGTAAAACCGATCGATATTCATCGTGAGATCTGTGAAGTTTACGGACAAAACATTATGAGTGATGGAATGGTAAGGAAATGGGTGAGAGCATTTAAAGATGGCCGCACAAATGTGCATGATGAAGAACGGAGTGGGCGTCCTTCGATCGTTAATGAAGAAAGTGTCCTGATCTGGCTCCCAGCGACTACCATTTGTTTTTGCACTTGAAGAAACACCTGGGCGGTCAGCGTCTGCAAGACGAAGTCAAAACATTTGTGACACAGTGGTTAACAAGTCAGACAGCAGAATTTTATGAGGAGGGTATTCAAGAACTGGTGCCACGTTATGACAAGTGCGTCAATATTCACGGAAATTATGTTGAAAAGTAGATTAAGATATAGGCTTTCATGTAAAAATAAAATTATTGCGATATCTTTACACGTCTTTTTTTAATTCCAAAACGGTACTGACTTAAAAAACATAACTCGTTTAAAAATTTCGTAAACGTAGCAAAAATTGAATTGTTTCAGGATATCGTATCCTAATATTTTTCTTTTGGGAAAATAAATTTTTTCCATAATATTGGCGCGCACTCTATATAATGATTATCTCTTCAGAGATTCATGTTATAGATATGAAATTAGGCAGCATAATGAATTCATAAAAGTATCTTTAATAATTATTAAATGAATCCATCCATCGTTCAATCTGAATTAATTTATGTAACTGAATGTGATAACATCTTTCAATCGAAACAAATAGGACAGAAAACTACATAAATATACCTATCATAAAATTTTCTTCGCGTATTCATCATGAATTACATTGTTGTGTTTTTATTTTCGTCTATTTTATTGCTGTTCGTTACTGAGAATACTTCAAATGTAGGTAACTAAATTGAGTATGCTTAAACATATATACACTTATGAACTGTTAGGATTAAAAGAAACATATTTTAGCGATGAAATTTGTCGAAATTTCATCTCTTTAAAAGGTATCATAAAAATTGTAGAGCACTAACGTGAGTAAAAGACCTTTTGCGCACTTGTACACTGAGTAATACAATCCTTACACTAATTTCTACACGCATTGAAGATGTTATATTGAACCAAGTATTTAAAATCAATTGTATAAATCATAAAATATTCAGAACAAAGATCTGACTTTCATATCTATAAAAATTAGTTTTGTTTTTTACCATTTAGTCGCTTAATGCAAGTACTAACTACAGAATAATAATAAATCCAGTTTGCATTTGAGACGATCTCTGTAGTTGTTCCTAAAATATGTTTTTGCTGCAAACTGGTTTATTTTGGGCAAAAAACTCACGAGACATTTTTTGTTTAGAATGAAAGAGGCTATCGGAAATAAATTTTTAAATGGTAAACAAATAATAAGACAAAAAGTTACATTGGAAATAAACTTTAGAGGTTGCGTTTCCCACCCTTACAACCATGGGGTAAACCAAATAAATAACTGGATAATTGCTAATAGGAAACGTTAGGTTAATTTCAATATTGTAAATTTTTCATTTTCTCGTCTTTTTCCCTGTATAATGATTTTAGCCAGTTTACACTGTTATCCATGAAAAAGCTGAATTACCCTTCTTCAACAAAGACATTTTCGAAGATGACATAGATTTTGTTGTGAAAAAAATCAACCAAACGCATATATCCTTGAGTATGAAATACATGACTGCAGTGGATTTGTTGGACAAAAAAATAATGGTAAATATGTTCCCTTCATTGCTTTATAATCAGCTACTAAATCATTGTTTGTAGGTGAAACTTGGAGTTGATAAACTCACAGGAAGCATGTACAAACGAACCGGCACTTCAGGAAATGGAAATGTGTGCGATGGTTGGGAAAAAAATTTTTTTGGTATAAAAGATATGGTTCTGCAATATGGGAACATAGATGTTTGTGAAATAAAAAAGGTAGATACAAAACATTATTTGTACTAGGTCGTATTTTAAGGTTGTCAGAATACGGCGAATAAAGTTGGCATATATGGTATATTCTGGTCCTGTATAGATGAAAGAATGATTTTTTCACTCCATTATTTTGTCAGCAATTCGCTTGTAATATATTACAAAATAAAGTTTGTATATATGTATAATCTGTAACAAAATCACATTTTAGATAGATAATATCATACAAGACCGTAGCAAATGCAGGTTTCTTGAGGATCGATAAACCCCCTCCCAAATACAATCATTTTATATTTTATACAAAAATAAATTATATATTTGTACGGAAAATTCAGAGCGGAATTATTTCCAGACTGTGGACTGTGTAATTAGGTTGGAAAAAAGAAATCCATTATTTTCACTTTAATTTTGGGTCTTTATTTAACATAGATACAGTCATGCTTAAATATGCACCTATTTTTTCAATTACTTGTTGCCATTTAGAAGGAATTTCATTATGCCTTGTTCCCAAAACGTCTTATCCATATTAGCAAAAAATGAGATAATCTTCTCTTGAGGACAATTTTACACTACCAAGAGCGTTTAGATATGGACAAAAATAAATGATAGTCGTTTGGTACCAGATCTGGACTATAAGACGGATGCATAAGAAACTCCCAACCAAGGTCCCGAAGCTTTTGGCGGGTGATCAAAGACATGTGAGGTCTGGCGTTGTCCTGATGGATTACGAAACCTCTCCTATTTGCTAATTCTGGTCTCTTCTCAGAAATTGCTGCTTTCAATCGATCTAATTGCTGGCAATAGAGCAGTAGCTCAATGTAGATGACCCCTTTCCAAGCCCATCAAATACGCGGCTAAACTTTCTGGGCCGTCAATCCTTTCGCCACCGTTTGAGCTGCTTTACCGGCCTTCGACCATGAACGTTTTTGCTTGACTGATTTTCCACCGACTGACACTGAATTTATAAGTCCGGCCGATGCCAATTGAATACGTATCTGTGAAAGCATCGAGAATTACATATTAAGTAAGTACCGTTTTGGAATTAAAAAAAGACGTGTAAAGATATCGCGATAATTTTATTTTTACATGAAAGCCTTTCTCTTAATCTACTTTTCAACATAATTTCCGTGAATATTGACGCACTTGTCATAACGTGGCACCAGTTTTTGGATACCCTCCTCATAAAATTCTGCCGCCTGACTTGTTAACCACTGTGTCACAAATGTTTTGACTTCGTCTTGCAGACGCTGACCGCCCAGGCGTTTCTTCAAGTGCAGGAACAAATGGTAGTCGCTGGGTGCCAGATCAGGGCACTTTCTGCACCAAATCTTCATTAACGACCGAAGGACGTCCACTCCGTTCTTCATCATGCACATTTGTGCGACCATCTTTAAATGCTCTCACCCATTTCCTTACCATTCCATCACTCATAATGTTTTGTCCGTAAACTTCACAGATCTCACTATGAATATCGATCGGTTTCACGCTTTTAGCACTAAGAAATCGAATCTTAGCATCTTAAACACTCAGTAAACAACGTATACAATGAAGAATCAGACTGTAATTGCGTCAGTGCGTAGACAAGAGATAGGTAACCAGCGCGGAACGCCGACCGTGGCGCTACGGCGGCGGAATCGTAAAACGGTACTTACTTAAAAAACATGCCTCGTACCTACATATGCACATACATTTTCATATTTACGCAGCGATACTCATAAGATGTTTCATTCCAGGGAATTAACTACTACATGAACAATTTCATACCAGATTCTTCGAATTTTCCAAAAATTCTTCCATATGGAAGCTACAGAGTGATTTTCAATTTTTATCATGAGAATAGCACACAAACGACACCATTGGCACTTATACATTGGTATGCGAAAGTGGAAAAGATTTTAAAATTTTGAATAAGTATCGTTGAATATGGGTCTCAATAAAAATATCTCGATTGAATAAATGTGGTTTATTTTCAAGAAAACCTCTTTTCCAATGCATGTATTCTTTAAATTGTCGCATCATTCGTTGCCGAATATATAGGTCTTTGATATTAAAAGCAACGAGCCAGGTGTATTGCACATTTATTCTGAATATTAATATAAAGTTCTGAGACTGAATGAAAGCGAAGTGATTAGATGATATGAACAAAATTAAAAGAAAACATCAGATGAATACTACTAAAATAGACGATACTGAAATTATACAAAAATAAATAAAAGAATATTTTACATATTATCACAACAAAACTGACTCAAAAAATTTTGAAAATCATAACATAACATTCAACCGTGAATACAAGCAGAGCATAAATAATTGGTAGGAAGAGTTGAGTCTTCAGTATTGGTAGCACATAATGGATAGAAAAAATAAACATTTTTTAGAGAATTCAAGGTTTTCGATTAGCATACTTCGAAATTACAATGCAATGGAAAAACAGTATGAAAAATAAATAAAATTCATGTGAAATGAATAAATCTAACGAACTTTCAGACTTTATAAAAAATGAATTAATAGAAATGAATTTCAGAGTCATAACAAGAAACATATTAGACATTCCGTCATTCCACATGAAAAACCTTATGCTACATATAAAACACTTTAGAACAATAAAAAAATACTCATCGCTATGTCATATTGAATTAACAAATTGATAAAATATCACAGTGAAAATAGAATAAACACAAAGAAACATTACAGCAAATCACAGGATACCACAAATCAGAGACAAAGAAGAGTCTTTGTCTATGCCACAAATAGTCATGATCTAGCTAGATTACTGGCATTGTTTATAGGTTAGATCATAGCAGTGGCGGCTTGTCCTATGAGGCAGGTGAGGCAGTGCCTCATCAAAAAAATTGTAAACCGTATATTTCTTCATTCCTTTCATCGTCACTTTTTTCCTCAATATTTTTCCCAATCTCACATTCCTTGTATATTCATAACAAATCAAATCCTCTTTGAATAAACGGTTGGAGGCATGCCTAACGCAAGCTTCTTTGACTGAATTAGCGTGTTATACTTCGATGACCTACGAGAACGTAATGGAAAGCCTTTCTGGGATTAATCCGAGGCTAGCCTCTGCGCGATCTTAGCCGATCTGCGATCGTTTCGTTTCTGCGATGTACAGCGGGTTGTCTGCGTCGAAGCGATGAGAACATATCAACGGCTTTGAAGGCGGCTTCTCGAGGAATTAGAGGCTGGCCTCAGGTTTCTATTAAATCTTTTGAAATTCCTAAGGAACATATTCGATGTACTTGTGATATTGTTAATTTTTTAATAAATAAGCAACATTTTTCGACTCATTCGTATGATGATAAATTATATTTAACTAAGGAAGTTAAGCGACCTGTTCCAGATTTGAGTAAATTTCTAGTGTCTAGTGGTGGGGTCGGTAAATCAAATCGGGGATTCCAAAATACGTGGTATGACAAGTACGACTGGCTTATTGGAAGTATTACTTTGAAAAAAATATTTTGTTGGCCGTGTATTTTATTCTCAGTAACTAATGAAAATTCCGAGATTGGTCGAAAAGTGGTTTCAGTGATTTGAAAAATTTATCTCGGGGTTTATCGCTACACAATAAAAGTGCTCAGCATATTTCATCTAATTGCAAGCTTACCGTTATGCGAAAGCAAAAACAAAATATCGCCACAGCAATAGACAATGCGCGTAAAATAGAAATTGAAAATTTCAATGCTAGAGTCAAAGAAAATCGACAAATTCTAGGAAGTTTAATAGATATTACGATGCACCTCTGTATGCAAGAGTTTCCTTTTAGGGGGCACGATGAATCGAATGAGTCTTTAAATCGCGGAAATTTCAAAGAATTGGTAGTTCTTGTTAGTAAATTTGGCACGAATTTCAAAACCTTTTTAGAAAATGACACCAACAGTAAATCGGTATTTTCTGGTACATCTAAAACCATTCAAAATGAATTAATTGATTCGGTTACTTTTGTTGTGAATAAACAAATCGAGGACGAATTTTCACAATCATTGTTTTTTTCTTGGCAAGTTGATGAAACAACTGACACAAGCTGTCATTCCCATATCCAGTTATCAGTCATATTTCGTTATGTAATAGATGACCAACTTGTTGAGCGCTTTATGGGATTTTATGATGTTAGTTCTGGGCGTTCTGCTGATGATCTATTTTAATTTTTATCTTCAAAATTCGGAAAATTTGACTTGCGTTCAAAATTAGTGGCTCAAACATACGACGGAGCGAGTGTTATTTCCGGAGAAGTGAACGGGTTACAAGCAAAAATTAAATCTATAGCACCACAAGCAATCTTTACTCATTGCTATGCACATGTATTCAATTTGGTTTTAAGTAATGCTTGCAGTTCAATTCAACAGGTTAAAGTTTTTTCTCAACCTTGTCAGGATTTTCATCATATTTTTCCAAATCAACAAAGCGTACCCAAGTGTTAGAACAAATTGGAGGAACACGTATTCTTTCGAATGAGGCAACTTGTTGGAATTTCACATCACGAGCCATTCATACAGTTTTCAATAATAGAGATTTACTTGAGACATTTTATTTCATAATCAATACTAATAGTCGCGATTTTGATCAAAAATCTATTAGGGAAGCAATAGGTTTGAAAAATTTTTTAGAAGATGCTCAAAAAATATTCTTTTTAAAAACGTTTGTATTGATTTTTGAGCAACCCGATATTGTTTTTCCTGTTTTACGGAATAGAAATATAGACATTTTAAAGGCGAGAAATTTACTGCAAACAACATTGAATAGAATACGTGAATTCAGGAGTAACAGCACTTATATCTATAAAATTTATAGAAAACTGAATACCGCAGATTAACATTCGGAACGTCGTAAGGGATTTGAATTTGCAGATAAAGAACAACAGTTGAGACAATATTTTTTTCAAATTCTGGACATTATAATGACTCAAATAGTTAGATTTTGCGACATTGAAAAACTACATTTCTTCGATCTCTTAAAAAACTCAAATTTCTTTCAGAATATATCCTATTTTAAAGTGCCTTTTTAATTTTTTTATTCAGTGTTAATTTTTTTTAGAGTTTATTTTATTTATTTAAAGTTTTTTTCGTTATTTTGAAAATTTCCAACTTGATCTGATCCGATTCCCATCATTTCCATCCCACACCTGGCAGGAATGCTATACACCTCCACGTTAGTTCTTGTTGTACAGCTGCATAATAATGGTTTTTATATTTTTGAGCAATTTAGTATATCGAAATATAAGCTTATAATATATTGGGACAATTAAATTAATGGCTTTTATTGCTGAATAAAAAAAAGTGATATGTCTATAAATAATTGGAGGATTCATCAAAAATTCCAAGCATTAGTGGAGAAAATTTTTTTCATATATTTATTATGCAACTGACGAAGTAGAGTTCACTATATAAACTTTGTTCGCCACGTGAACTCTATATATATATTACATTATTAAATTTTTTTTCTTGTGCCTCACCATACTATATTGTCACGAGCCGCCACTGGATCATAGACAAAGTATCTCTGTTCTGTGTGTAGGACTACTGGTCTATTATTGACATCTGTGTAATGTTCTGTGGTAGCTAACCTGATTTCAGGAAGAAAAATCTCAATAACAAACAATAAACTTACTGATACTTTCTTGCATCCAATTGAGCTCTTACATCTATGAAATAAGTATTGTGAAAATCGGAAAATATTTCATTATTTTCAGTGCAACCTTGTTTAATTTTAGCCAAGATTGGATTTGCAAATATTGTTATAAGTTTCTCATTTTCGACCTGATATCCATCAACTTCCAAAATGTCTTATATGTTAGCACATTTACACAATGGATGGCAAGTCGATCAAGCTATTCTATCCGAAGAAGATCGTGTTGTGGTAAGTTTTAAAACATATATATTTCTTTTACTCCCTTATTAACTCTCTTCGTTCCCTAGGTAATCAGATTTGGACATGATTGGGACCCATCTTGCATGAAAATGGATGAAGTTCTATATAGTATAGCAGACAAAGTGAAGAATTTTGCAGTTATATATCTAGTGGACATCACAGAGGTGCCAGATTTCAATAAAATGTAAGTAACAGAGAATTGGAATATAAATAGGGGCTTTTGAAACTTGTTTTGTGTCTCAGTGGTACATATTTTGTCCCATATTCCAATCACCTCATGAACAGCCAGAACGCTTCATTTCATTTAAAGAAATACACTGTACCTCTTAAGTACAAGAATGAGGTGCCCCTTACAAACTCAATTTTGTGACATGTAGTACCCAACTCTAGTGAGTATCAAGTTATAATCAATTTGTAAGAATGTTTTCTCAAAATATTTGTACTACTATGTGGGGAATAAACCTTTGGTTATATTATATCATAGTAACACTTTATAGAATTAAATGTAATATAATACCTTATATTGAAAGGAGATAACACATGATTCCTCATTAAATTGATCATATTGATTGATTTGTCGATTCGAAGCTGTACTGTTAGTGATCCATTCAATTCTTTCAGAGCAAATTGCTGATCAGGACTAACTAACTTACGCTCTTGAAATTTTGTGGTCTGAACAATCAGATTAATTGAATTAAGTTTCTGAAAGCTATTTTAATATTGTTAGAAGAGGATTTTTCATTTATACCTTTAATGTTTTTTTTCAGGTATGAGTTATATGACCCATGTACGATTATGTTTTTCTTTAGGAATAAACATATTATGATTGATTTGGGTACTGGTAATAATAATAAAATTAACTGGCCACTGGAGGACAAACAGGAAATGATTGATATTTTGGAAACTGTTTATAGAGGAGCTAGAAAGGGTAGAGGTTTAGTTGTTTCTCCAAAAGATTATTCTACCAAATATAGATACTGAAATTTTACATGTACAATTTTTTTTTAATTGTGGTATATTAATTTCTCAATATTTATTTTTTTTTTTCAGAGTCTGATTCAAAATCTTCTATTTTGTAGATTGTCAGAATGTTTTATTGTACAAAATTAATAAATTCTTAATTTCATAGAAGTATTTTTATTCACAACAAATTTACCGAACTTATTATATATTCTGAAAATATGAAAAAAACTCTAGCTGTCCTCGTTTGGCAATTAGACAGTATACGGCTGCACCATCTCAAGTATGACCGCGGGTTTTTCACCAGGAAATTGAACTTAATCGATTGAGACCATGTTAGGCTTGATTTTGAAAATTACAGACATTTGAGTCAAACGATAGCATGCTGTTCTACTAGTTTTTCAAACTTGTACAAGCGCGAAAAAAACGGTTCCTTCAGCACAGCAATTCGTAACCTGATGAATTATAGATATTTTAATTAAGATTATAACAGATTTCTGCAAAGCAACAAATGTTATAGTATCTAATTCCAGCTTGCCAATCTCTATTACACTTTTAACAATTCAATTCTGATTTTCCAAAGCTGTTTTTGATGTCAATATTTTCTAAATGGACTACAAATTTGGTTTTCCATTTTCTGATAAATGTATGAAAGTATGAAGCATAGATAACCTTTCTCACTAAATATTTGGAGAAATTACGCCGATTTTAATTGCTTAAACAGCCGCATGAGGCGCTCGCATCTCTGTTCGTTTACGTGCCTTGCCACGCTATTACGAGACGTAATTCGCATTTCATTTGCAACGAGGTTGAGTAATAAGAGGCTAAGAAAGTGACTTTGTTTTATTTCTACAATAATTTATGTTATTTTCATCATTTACCAATACATTATTATGTACAATGAAAGGCCTACTTTCAAACCTAAATGCTTGCACTTTTTCATGTTGGGCAGTGTAGAATTTTTCCCTATCAAAGCGTAGTAATTATTTTATGTGGAACGTATAGCTAGAGACTGTCAGAAAGTATTTTTTGGTTTTTCAGAACGGCCGCACCTTGCAAAAATATCGAAAAAAAATCTTGAACTTTTTTCATGTTGGGCAGTGTAGAATTATTCCCTATCAAAGCGTATTAATTATTTCATGTGGAACGTATAGCTAGAGACTGTCAGAAAGTATTTTTTGGTTTTTCAGAACGGCCGCACCTTGCAAAAATATCGAAAAAAAATCTTGAACTTTTTTCATGTTGGGCAGTGTAGAATTATTCCCTATCAAAGCGTATTAATTATTTCATGTGGAACGTATAGCTAGAGACTGTTAGAAAGTATTTTTTGGTTTTTCAGAACGGCCGCAACTTGCGAATATTTCGAAAAAAAATCTTGAACTTTTTTCATATTGAGCAGATTTCCCTATGAAAGCGAGATAGTATTTTCTTTCCATGGATCTTATCAAATACGATTAGATATAAATAATCCGAAACCATTTTCGGTAGGCTGCTAAAAAAAGTTAAGATTATTTAAAGTCGTCAAAAAGGTTTTGAATATTCCTTAAACCTGATTTGTTTATTTGAAGTATTTTAAAATAAAAATAAATAAAACTTGATTTCTTCTTATTAAACGTAAACGTAGTCAATTGATATTCAGCGTCAGAGCGCAGCGGTCATTTACAACGGCGCCACTGGTCGATATGGTAACTTTGGGATTTCAGCCTGCTGATTCACACTGGTATGATAGGCTATGGTTCTATCAAACTTACTTCTACTCTTTGGTTCTATGGTTGAATACCTATGTCAAATGAAGAATAAAAATCCTTAACCTAAATGATGCCCTGATGTGCATGAAAGTACGTTTATAAATTGTTATGAAAATATGGGTGATTACGAGGTAAATATTTTTATAAAATCTTGTTGATCCTTATTACGTTAAATTTCCTTTTTTTTTTCATTTAGCTATCCAAGGCATTAAAGGATCTTCCTCTCAGGGTGCAAACCGCTAGTTTGAAGGGACGTAAAGAGGTTGTGGAAAATGTTATTAACATACTACCATATTCTGGTAATCAGATCTGATTCCATTATTTTAATTTCTCAGTTATAATGAATTTATTTCAGGTGTAAGCATAAATGTGGTGAAGGGAATTTGTAAAGTGATTCAGTTGACTTTACCAAGATATAGAGACAGCTCTTCTCAACAACTTGTTAGGAACTTGATAGTAGCACTAATAGAACATCATCCAGAGAATGCCATCAAAGGACTTTGTGGAATTCTTCTTGATGTTGCTAAGTTACATAAAAATTTAGTTGTGACGTTAGTAATTTTTTTTCATCTTGATTTTTTTTTCAATATATTCCATATTTTTAGTTCAAATACATGCCAGACTGGGTTGTATGCTCTCCATTGGTCATGCCTATTACTTACTCATGGGTATAAACAAAATGAAAAAGTAATTTTAGAGCATATTCCGCAGATAGTAGAGATTCAGTCAATCTTATATTCAAATGTTGAAGCAGGAAATAATCTGAAAAGGTCTACAAAGGCTTTCAATTTGGTGAGAACGTCTTGATTCAATAATTTCAATATAAACTTTCGTTTTGACTCTTTCATAGATAAACTCTGCCTTCGACAAAATACCAGGATGCGAGAAACTTTATTTAGAAACTATGAAAAACATGGAACAAAGTCCTTCCATTGTGGTGTTTGCTGCTGCAATTAATAAGAGATTATCCCTTACAAAAAATGGTGATCTCTTTGAAAACTATGTGGTGAGAAATACTTGGGAATATTTGGAGAATAATAAATATCTATTCAATCTTTTAGGATACTATTTTAGATTCTTACATCAAGAATTTTATTAGTTGCAAAACCAAACCTTCAGTTGAACTGATATCAGCTTGTGGTCCTATTTTTTCATCGATAACTGATGCTCACTTCAAAAAATTTTTATTACCAGCTATACAAAAAGCAATGTTGAGAAGTCCAGAGGTACTGATAGAATGCATGCCGATGATAATAAAAAATGCAAGTGTTAAACTCGATCTGAGTGCTCATGCCATGGATCTTGGTGAAAGCTTAATAGGTGAGATATTATGACGCAGGATGAGAATACGAACTTGAAATTATGTTTTTTAGCAAATTTATACTCCAAAAATGATTGTGCAAGAGAGGCTGCTGCAAATTCCCTTGGTGCACTTGCTTTAGCAATCTCACAAGTTAATGCAATAGAAAGTTTAATTAGAAAAATTTTTTCGGTGTTTGAGGGATCACAAGGAAAGTTAACAGTGGTTGACCACAAAATAAGCGTTTTAGAGGTATGGATGAAGTTTTTTTCTATTCTCAAATATGGACTTTTTCCTCTAATAGTATCTAAGGTTACTAGCTCATCTCATGTGTGAAATAAAAGCATTTTTCGCATTGATTGAAGATCCACAAATAAATTACGAAATGATATGTTGATCAGATCCTCTGAATTGACCAGATTTATAAAATCTGGTACAGAGGATTCAATTACGAAAGCTATAAATGGGTTTTTAGAATACAGGGTGGCCATTTGAAAACGAAACAGATGAGATTACAGACGAAAGAAATTCTTTCGATATAAATGCTCGGACAGGTCAATTTCTGTTTCGAGGGGGACAACTTAATATGTAGGTTACGGACGCATAGACCTCCAACCCTTGCTACTACAACCCTCACCCCCAAATTTTGAATAGGGAAGATGGGGTGAGTGATACCTCATTTGAAAGGTATTTTTATACTGATTTCAGCACAGTAATTGTTTTTTCATTTTATGCATTAGTTCTCGAAATATTCTCAACTAAGTATTTGAAAATGAAGTGGTGCTTTCATGGCACTTGTACTGTTTTTTTTTTGTGAAAAATCGACATGACTGTGGCTTCCTTCCTACAATCCATTGACATAGAAATCTTTAATCAAGATGTCGAACAAACAAAGCGTATTGCGAAGGAGCTCAATCTTGCTGAAACTCAATCTAAATTATCTTCGATATAATTTGCAGTATTTCCAATAACGTGCGGTAACACTTGATCGATAGAAATCTCCAAAAAGTCCAAATACGTACATATCTCTAATCAGATCACCAGGTAAGAAAATCAAATCATTAATGATGCCAGAGAAATATTCCAGTCCCAATTCGTGAAACGATTTCCGAATTAATTATGAAATGTTTTCTCAGTTGGCTTCAATATGTTTTCATTTTGTTGATTATTGAATTCATATCTTTTTCAAAAAAAAATCGATAATTTTTAATCATTAACAGATCATTAGGTTGGCTTACTGGTTCTTTGACATGTGAATTATTCTTAGTTTTGAATCGAGACTTGTATGTGTTCTAATTCATTGTTCGACATGGTTTATTCAATTGCAGAGCGGGTGAAAATAATTTAACTTTTTTTGCAAACAATCAATGTGCTAATAGAACCGCAGAATTCTTCAATCAACGACATTTAGATAAACATGTTAATAGGAAGTATGTTTTGGAATTAGTGTCAAAGTTTCAAGAAACCGGGTCCATGGCTAATAAAAAACGAAACATGAAAAGAAATGAAGCAGCTGAAGTAGCTGTTCTTGGACAGATTGCTCTGAATCCAATGACGAGTACGAGGCAGCTAGCAAATGAATCTGGTTTTACCCGAACTCGAATTGCAAATATTTTGAAGCATCCTAAATTCCATCCTTACAAAATCCATCTTTCACACGCACTAAACGAAGATGATTTTGACCGTCGTGTTGAATTTTGTGATACAATGAGTGAACGAGTAACTGCTAATCTCAATTATCTGTACAATGTTTGTTTCTCCGATGAGTGTTTTTTCTTTCGAAACGGCACAGTAAATCGACACAATTGTCGTTATTGGGCCGTTGCTAATCCGAGATTGTTCCACTAAGTTTATACTCAACAACCAGAAAAACTCAATGTTTGGGTTGGAATATTTGGTGACAACATTGTCTGCCCGTTCTTTTTATCTTATGATAATCTGATAATCTTACTGGAGATATGTATTTGGACTTATTGGAAAATCACATCGATCCAATTTTGACGGAAATTATTGAAAACAATGCTGGAAATTATGTGGAAGATCAGATTGTGTTTCAGCAGGATGGAGCTCCTCCACAATACGCCTTACCAGTTCGAGAATATCTGGATCAAAGATTTCCAAATCGGTGGATTGGAAGAAGGGGTCCCACTGAATGGCCAGCCAGATCTTCAGATCTAGATTTCTTTCTTTCGGGCCACGTGAAGAGTAAAATTTACTCTACACAGCCCGATTCCATAGAAGATTTAAGATGACGTATAGTGAACGAATGTCGTCAAATCACTCCAGAAATGCTGCAAAATGAGCGCCATCGTTTCGAACAAAACTTATTTCATTGTGTGGAAGCTAATGGTGAACAATTTTAATATTCAATTAATTGATGTGAATTTTTGATAAATTATTTACTTTACTTTGAAAAGTCTTATTTCTTAGATCAATATTTCAAATCGTTCTGATACCGTACAGTTGGAGAATGATTTCAGTGAATAAAACAGCTAGTCGAACATCTGACCCTAGTAGCTAAGACGTACGGTATGACTTCTTTTGCCCAGTGTTAGATGTTTTGCAATTTCAAATACAAGTACGGAAATTTTGGTGTTTCGGAAACATGAAATGTCAATTATTTGCAAAAAATTAATGTAAGTGATAAAATTAACTAACGCATGAATATTTTGAGAACTAATGCATAAAATGAAAAAACAATTACTGTGCTGAAATCAGTATAAAAATACCTTTCAAATGAAGTATCACTCACCCCATCTTCCCTATTCAAAAATTGGGGGTGGGGGTTGTAGCAGCAAGGGTTGAAGCGCTATACGTCCGTAACCTACATCTTAAGTCTTAAGTTGTCCTGTCAAAACAAAAATTTCGACCTGTCCGAGCATTTCTATCGAAGAATTAATATGGAAATAAATTGAAAAATCTTTCATCTAGAGTAAGGAAAAAGCTTCGGTTGTTTTCTAAAATTTTAGCCATTTTTCTTCACATTGTATGTTGAAGAATTAATATGGAAATGAATTGAAAATGGTCTTTCATATAGAGTAAGGAAAAGTAATTTAAATAAACACACCACTATAAAGTTTATTAAACGCCTTTTTACAATTGAAAATGTGAAGATATTCCTCATGTAAAATAACAGTTTTCAAAATTTCGAAACACTCTGATCTGTCAGAAATGCCGTGTCTGGCCGTATCCTCTCTAGCATCCAGACGAGATGAGCTAGAGTTTTCATATTCAAAAATTTCAGGAAACCAAATATAATTTTAAAATTTGTAGGGAGCCGGCAAGCTGAGTGTCTGTCATAACAAGTTGGATAAAGACAGCTTACAAGCGTTAATTCCAAAAGTAATTGATTTATTTATAAAAGTTCTATCACTTGAAGTTGCTGAAAAAACTGTGTGCCATTGTTTGGATATGTTGTCTTTATGGACCTCAAAGTTGGTAACCGAACCTTCGAAAAAGTTGATTGATGCAATAAAGGTGAGTTGACATATATACAGAAAACATTTTTGATCGCAAAAAAATTATTGACACCTAAGTAGACATTCAAATATAAGAGAAATTCCTTATTCAACAAATAAAATACATAATATGGCTAAAATTGGTAGAAACTAGGAAAGAAATCTTCAGTTAGAGAGAGCAGTAGCTACATATAAAGGGCGAGTTTGACCTACTGGTTAAGTTCTTTAGTCATGTTCATCTTCAAACTCAATTCCCTTTAATATTATTTCAGTGTCGTAATGAGTTCATTACAGTTTTTAGTACTGTAATGAACTTATTACAGCATTGTTTTAGTTATATTTTTCGTTTTGTGGTTGACAACACTGACATCCTATCCTTTCGAATGTCAACACGCGTCCATTGCATGTCAGTTGTCAATATTAAGCCATGTAGAGATTTGAACGCTCTAATCAAATTCTATAATCTGTCAATTTTCGTATCAGTCACACCAACTGCGAAAATAAAATACAAAAGGCACTAGGAGGTATAGTTTGAATTTTTCATTGAATTTCAATAAATTTCTCACAATTCTTGACTGAAATAGAGAAAATATTCTTGGATGGTCTGTAACAATCAGACTGAAATATCAATCAAAATTTTTAATTTTATTTTTACAGTTTGGGATGACTGCAAAGGCAGCTACTCCCTTGGTAAGGACAAGCTACCTTAAGCTGGTATTGAGGAGCAATTTTTTACCATCGAAGGAGTTGATTCCAGTCGTTCTGAAATCAGTTGAAAATGCTGTGAATCAGTCTTCTCAAGTGCAATGTGTTACAGAAGGATTATGTGCTGTATGTGTTCTTTTAAATGTGATTAGTCTCAGTAATGATAAGGAAAATGGTTTTCACAATATGTGGCATGCAGTTCTCGATATGGATAAGCAAGTTTTTGTCTCTGACAAATTTTTGTGCAATGCTACATCAGAAGGTAAGTTGTCGAATTTAAGGATTTGAAAATCCTTATGAATCATATATAAGAGGCATGTTTTTTTTTAAAGTACCGTTTTGCGATTCCGCCGCCGTAGCGCTACGTTTAGTGCGTGTGAAAGATGGATTTTGTAAGGATGGAATTTATGATGCTTTAAAATATTTGCAATTCGAGTTCGTGTAAATCCAGATTCATGTGCTAGCTGGCTCGTACTCGTCATTGGATTCAGAGCAATCTGTCCAAGAACAGCTACTTCAGCTGCTTCATTTCTTTTCATGTTTCGTTTTTTATTAGCCACGGACCCGGTTTCTTGAAACTTTGACACTAATTCCAAAACATACTTCCTATTAACATGTTCATCTAAATGTTGTTGATTAAAGAATTCTGCGGTTCTATTCGCACATTGATTGTTTGGAAAAAAAAGTGAAATTATTTCCACCCGCTCTGCAATTGAATAAACCATGTCGAACAATGAATTAGAACTCATACAAGTCTCGATTCAAAACTAAGAATAATTCACATGTAAAAGAACCAGAAAGCCAACTTAATGATCTGTTCATAATAAATTAAAAAAATTATCGATTCTCATTTTTTTGAAAAAGTTATGAATTCAATAATCAACAAAATAAAAACATAATGAAGCCAACTGAGAAAACACTTCATAATCAAGTCGGAAATCGTTTCACGAATTGGGACTGGAATATTTCTGTGGCATCATTAATGATTTGATTTTCTTACTTGGTAATCTGATCAGAGATATGTACGTATTTGGACTTTATGGAGATTTCTATCGATCAAGTGTTACTGCATGTTATTGGAAATACTGCAAATTATATCGAAGATAATTTAGATTGAGTTTCAGCAAGATTGAGCTCCTTCGAAATACGCTTTGTTTGTTCAACATCTTGATTAAAGATTTCTATATCAGTAGATTGGAGGAAGGAAGCCACAGTCATGGTTGTTTTGAAGCTCAAAATGTCGATTTTTCACAAAAAAACACTACAAGTGCCATGAAAACACCACTTCATTTTCAAATACTCAGTAAAGAATATTTCGAGAACTAATGCATAAAATGAAAAAACAATTACTGTGCTGAAATCAGTATAAAAATACCTTGAATTGAGGTATCACTCACCCCATCTTCCCTATTTAAAAATTGGGGGTGAGGGTTGTAGTAGCAAAGGTTGAAGCGCTATACGTCCGTAAGCTACATCTTAAGTTGTCCCCCTCGAAACAGAAATCGACCTGTCCGAGCATTTCCATCGAAAAAATTTATTTCGTCTGTAATCTCGTCTGATTCGTTTTCAAATGGCCACCCTGTATAAATTTCATATGAAACAATTGTGAGATACCTTATTTTATTATCTTCTCTGTTTTGAATAGAGTATATGAAAATCTGCTTATGTAATTCGAATGAATTGTCCAAAGGAATTATGAAACGGCGGTGGTTTTCAAAATCTGACTATTAACTATTTATTATTATTTATCCTCTTTTTATATCTCCTTTTTTTTATATATAGGTTTGGTACTTGTCATGGAACTTTGTGGGAAACTGCTTTTGAGCTATCCAGACAAACTTGGAAATAAAACTTCCCCATTATACAAAGCAGTAATATTTTGTGTTACCTCTGGTACTTCTCAAGTCCGAAGATCTTGTTTTTCCATTTTGAAAAACATGGTAAATGATGACGAAAAAGGATCTTCATTAGCAAGAGCTCTCTTCCATGAATTCACATTATTCTTAGATTCACCAACTGTTAAGGTGAGTATCTGTTTAATAATTTGTGATCTGTTTTGTAAAAGTTTTTTTTCTAGAATACTTTGGAGAAAAGAATGAAAGATCAGAGTGATTCTACTGATGTATCATCACATGCAGTGGTTGAATTTATTTCTACTTTATGTTCTTCAACCAAGTTATCTCTTGAACACAAGGAATTGTTAGCTTTAGATGCTCTCTTGCCTTGTCATCATCCCGTTGTTACTTCTTCAGCACCAGGTTTATGGCTTAAGGTGGTTAAACATTTGGGAATTCAGCCTAAGGATTTAGTTTTGAAGTACAACGCCCAATTTAGGCACGATTTGATCCAAAATTATCACACTTCTTCCGTAAGTACAGTATTCAGGATAGCTTTACACTTGAGGATAAAGTATAATCTAGATTTTATTGAGACCCCTTATAAATTAAGTTTTATCATTCCTCTTCTTACATTACACGTAACTTTGTATCTCTTAATCTCGTATTTTATATGAATGACGAGCTTTCCCAACATTTCTTCAGAGATCCAGATATGAATCAATCTTCACCTAGCTATTGAATTGATTAAAACATAGTTTACAATACCTTGATAGAGTTGAGCCTTTTTTACTTGTGAAAAAATATAAATGGAATAGGATTTATTGAATATTTCGATAGATAATTTTTCACATGAAATAATTCATATATGTTCAGTTTCAAAAACATTATTAATCGGAAATCGAGAGTAGTTTTAACAGAATCAATTATTCTCGATACCAAAACAAAATTGTCAAAAATTGATTAAGATGTACTTTTCATGATTCGTTGAAGAAATGAATATCTCGACTGAATTTGTTATTTGTCCAAATCGGCCTAGTAGTTTCGAAGTAATGAGATTTTTGTTTTAAAATTATACTTCCATCATTTTTCTTCTTGACAAATTAATACTTAATATATATAATAATGTATTATTATATATATATAAAATAATAATTATATAATAATTACTGGCTAAAATTTCTCCCTGGCAGTCTTATAATTTTCAGGTATCTGCTTGCCTGATGGTTTAGAATCTTCTTAGTGGAAAATCCTTAATCTATTTTTGTAATCTGAAAAAATCATGTTATTTATACTTAATGCAAACTACGAGTGTAATATTATGTATGTTGAAGCTTCATTGATTCAATTAATATAAATTTCAGTTCAAGTTAATTCAGAATAATATAGGAGTATTAGGTTTTTTCTTTGTTATAACTTGCTTTTTTTTTTCATTCCTTTCAGGCCAAGCAATATGCTTTAGCTAGCATAGTACAAATTAGTCCTGAAACGATTTTACCACCTCTAATAGAAACCGTAATAAATAACTTGCAAGATCCAAGAATTTGCCAAATAAGTAAAGATGATTATTTCACTTTTTTGACCCCCGAGGGAGAACTTTATGATAAAAGTGTCATTCCAGGGTAAGTCCAAGGAATCTTTGATAGACAATTTGCATTTCAACTAGATTATTCATTTTCTCAGGGACGATTCCAACAAAGAAATGAACATGAAAAGAGAGAGCAAACTGTATAGTTACAAAGAACAGTTAGAAGAACTTCAATTAAGACGTGAACTTGAAGAAAAAAGAAGGAAAGAGGGTAAGATTCAGGCTCCCAAATACACTCAAAAACAACTGGAAGCCATCAATAATCAGAAAGCAAAAGAGCAGGCCATAAGAGCGCGATTGTCAGAGGTAGGTTACAAATCATTTTCTCTATTTCAGTGTCGTAATGAGTTTATTACAGTACTAAAAACAGTGCTGTTATGAACTCATTACAGCATTGTTTTTAGTTATATTTTCCGTTTTGTGGTTGACAACACTGACATCCTATCCTTTCGAATGTCAACACGCGTCCATTGCATGTCAATTGTCAATATTAAACCAGATAGAGATTTGAACGCACTATTCAAATTCTATAATCTGTCAATTTTCGTATCAGTCACACCAACTGCGAAAATAAAATACAAAATGCACTAGGAGGTGTAATCTGAATTTTTCATTGAATTCCAATAAATTTCTCACAATTTTTGACTGAAATAGAGAAAATATCGTCTTATACTCCTTGTAGAAGGCAATTCCTACACCAATTCCTGTTGGAAGAGGTGCCCATTCTGCAACTTGTTTTAGAATATACTATTTCATCCCCAGTTGCGAATTCTATACAAAACGTTGATCAGTTTTGAAAAGTGTCACTTTATTTGTCAAAATTAGTAAAATGTTTGTTTTCCTACCTATAATGGAAATCTTCCTGTAAAATTGAAAGAATATTTATCACTAACCATTTTCAATCTCATAAGTTTCAAGCTGAAACGAAATGAACGCCTCCATATTTGTCTTTGGTCTTTGTGGTGATAGATCCAAGAAGCCGCATGAAGTTACATGTGTAGGAGTTTCTGGATAACTTTTCTTACTTGCTTTTGGCGGTTCTCAAACTGTTACGAAACTAAACTTGTGGACTAATCGACAATTGTATCCATCGAAAATTTCTCTTCTATCAGATAACAATTATATAGGTTTTCATGTCAATAATTGTGTATTGTGGAGTTAAATTCGATTTTCACTGAGACGTTTAACATCAAAATCTGTTTATTGAGTTTATTACAGTACTAAAAACAGTGCTGTTATGAACTCATTACAGCATTGTTTTTAGTTATATTTTTCGTTTTGTGGTTGACAACACTGACATCAAATCCTTTCGAATGTCAACACGCGTCCATTGCATGTCAATTGTCAATATTAAACCATAGATTTGAACGCACTATTCAAATTCTATGATCCGTCAATTTTCGTATCAGTCACACCAACTGCGAAAATAAAATACAAAAGGCACTAGGAGGTATAATCTGAATTTTTCATCGAATTCCAATAAATTTCTCACAATTCTTGACTGAAATAGAGAAAATATCGTCTAATACTCATTGCAGAAGGCAATTCCAACACTCATGCGTTCAAAAAACACCAAAATGAGACGTATTTTCCAGGCTATGAAATTGAAAAGATATCAGTAATTTAAAACACTATGTTGAAAACATAGAAATATTCTTTAAAATTCAGGTGGGGTTTATTTTCCCTCTCTAGTGAACCTAGGAATGGCCTAAACTCAAGTTTCTATTATTCTATTTATTCACAAAATCAATGTTTTACTTACAACAGTACCAGGTTACTAAGATTCTGACAATAAAAAAATGACAAGTTGAACCTGAAATTGGAATGGTAATTTTTAACTTATTTCTACTGACAAGAAAAAACTCAAACCAATTACTATGAAAAATTTGTTTTATAAATGCAATGTACTCAAAGTTTGATCAGCAACAATTAATTTAATCTTAGAAAAGTAAGAAAAGCAAGAAAAGGACGAGATTTCCAACATAACTTTCAGCAGAGAACGTAGCTGCAACACTTCATCTTCTCCAACGTGATGAGGTGTTGATTGCGTGATGAAAGATGAAAAAAATACTTGATAACTTCCAAAATACTCCAAATGATTTTCAAGGTGAACAATGCTCAGTTCAGAATTTCGCATTCGTGTTGGAATAGGTGCCCATTTTACAACTTGTATTAGAATATACTATTAATTTAGCACTGCCCTGTTAGTCACTTTGTTTTCAACCAACCAGACAGTCGCGGCATCATCACGTTTCTGATTGGTCGGCGCGTTCTCGTGTAAAATTCCTTTGTTCTATTTCAGTGTCGTAATGAGTTCGTTACAGTACTAAAAACAGTATTGTAACGAACTCATTATAGCATTGCTTTTAGTTATATTTTTAGTTTTGTGGTTGAAAACACTAACATCCTATCGTTTGGAATGTCAACACGCGTCCATTGCATGTCAATTGTCAATATTAAACCACGTAGAGATTTGAACGTACTATTCAAATTCTACGATCTGCCAATTTTCGTATCAGTCACACCAACTGCGAAAATAAAATACAAAAGGCACTAGGAGGTGTAATCTGAATTTTTCATTGAATTCCATTGAATTTCTCACAATTTTTGACCGAAATAGGGAAAATATAGTCTAATACTCGTTGCAGAAGGCAATTCCAACACTCATGTGTTCAAAATTTCGCATTCGTGTTGGAATAGGTGCCCATTCTGCAATTTGTTTTAGAATATACTATTCTAAATTAAAAAATTTTTACATATTTATTTACAGGTGAACAGTATCATTATAAATTCAGTCTCAATGATTAAGGCTGCTGCTATGGGCAATCCTACGGAAGTATCCCTGTATCTAAAGACTTTTCTGCCAGTTCTAATAAAAGACCTACAAAGCCCATTGGCAGCTCCGTATCTTTCCAAATTATTCACCGATTTAAGGTGTGTCGTATTTCCACAAAACGACACTTCTGGTGAAATCATTGCGTTTATCACGCTGAGATTATTGAAGCCACAGTGCGACCTTGATGCCAATTGGGAAGAAGAGGATCTCAATAAAGCAATGGTGAATATAATTTTTTTTGTCACAAGTCACATACTTTATCAAGTTTGAGTTCACAAACTTGCTCATGTGATAGAGAAAGATCATATGATCACAACTAAGTTTATTCAGCATAAGGTGTTCACAATAATGAGACAGGTACCCAGAGCTATATAGTAGCGTTTAATAAAACTGTAACACTTATACGATAACGTTTAAAGAGAGGAAGTATGCCAAATTTCGTAGATTTTTTTAAATATTGGATTACTCTAAATATTAGTTGAATCTCAACAAAATATTTTGCATGTGTGGAAGATATTGATATCTTGCATATTATGAAATGACATCTTCGTAAAGTAACATCACGAGAAGATATAACAAGCTCACTGCGCCAACTTTCATTTTATGTATTATCATTGAGTATAAATCTACCTAGAGGGGAAACGCAGTTCAAAGAAATGAAGCCAGAAATTTACTAGTACGATTTCTGGTTTATAGATGGACTGTCTGTTTCTGGAAATGAATGTATTTGTTCTTTACAGCATCTAACGGAGAGTTGCCGAACTATTAGACGATGGCCAGGGTCGGCTTCAGAAAATATGTTGTTCTTCACGAAGATTCATAGTTATTTCATTTTGATATTTGTTCTTCTGCACTAAGATTCAAGGGGAAGCCAAGATAGTAGCATTATAAAGTGAATCCCTCATATCATGATTTATCCGAATTTCTCTCGTGTATGGATCTTCTCAGTTTATGATTTTATATATTATACTTGTGTTTTTATAGAATTTCAGGAAATAATTCTTTGAACGAACATAAGCTTTCGAACTGAAATGGCGCATTTACATTCGGCTATCATTTTCAACTTAAAAATGAAAATCGTGAGGGTTTATTCACAATGAATGTAAGGTAAAGGCAACCATAAAATATCTCCACATTAATGGAGTTTCACACATTTTAGGCAATTATGTAACTTAATAGACGGTCCCATAATAATTTAACTCGCGCTGTATTTTGGAATGAATATGAACTTGATTATTGATTAAATAATCATTAAACTTGAAAATATGTTATAAGATACAATTTGCATTATCCTCACAGATTCTCAGTGCAGGATTCCACTACTTACCATTTTTTATTTCTGAAAGTGTGGTAAAATTCTATTCTTCCGTCAAGACGATCACTCTCGAACGGAGGGAAATATAGTGTGAAATTTTCATGGTAGGTTTGTGGGTTCAATCATAATTCATTCATTAAAATCGTCATCTAGATATACACAAATCATTGGAGAGTAAGTCAATATATCTAAATAATAAAATATTCTGAGAGGTGATGTCGAATAAATCCGGCCCTGGCTCAGACCAGCTCAAACAGTGAGACCAATTTGCTGCAACCATAAATACAATGAAATAAAGGTTACCGTGTTTACACGCTTGAGACCGCCACTTTACCGGTAGAATTTTTGGCTTCATTTCTTTGAACTGCGTTTTCTCTCTAAGTAGATTTAAACTCAATGGTATTATTGAATAGTTGTATCCATATTCGTTTTCCCAAACTTCATAAACTCGTTAAGGCTTCTTTGTTATATAGGCCCAATTATTTTCATATAAATATCGAACTGATATCAGGTAGTTTGATTTTTAAATGTAGTCACTATGCTCTGAAAAAAATCCAGGGATCTATTCTGGTTCCAAAAACAAGTAGTCTCTCATCTGCAAATATTTTCCATTTCTTGCATTTAGACCAAATGCTCCCTCTTATTCCATACTCCATAACTAACATGGAGTGAAAACAATTTATTGGAAAATTATCATACAAAAACTCATTGAATTTAAATGTTTTTTCCCAGATAAGAACAATGAACCTGATTTATGAAAAAACAGTGAGGAAAACGGGCGAAGAAAAGAAACCCACTTTATTCAGCGCACCTGCATTCTGTTATACTTTTCCATTTTTGAGGAGCAGTTTTCTATCTGATTATGCGAAGAAGCACGACGAGTTCCTTTCCACTGGGATTCAAATCATCGCTGAACATTCCAAGCTGCGAGGAGGTTTAAACGATACATTCACAACGGATTATTCCATCCCGAGGGATATTTCAACTGGTAGTTTGGGTAAAAATAAGCAATGTTCGAAAGATATCTATCATCCTAGGTATTTACCGACCAAGCAGATGTTTGAACTGTTGATCCGTATTATTAGTAAGTTATTTTTCTTTTCTTCGTTGCAATTGATGGTCAAATGTTGAATTAAAAGGTTCCATTTCGATTTTTAACAATTAATGCTGAGTTTCATAAACTTTGATGGCTTCATTAATTCGTTGATTGCGCCATTTTGTGCTTGAAATTCGGCGTTCCATTGGTCCATCCGACATACAAGTTGAAATTTACTGTGAATGCTTTGATCAACTATCCGTGTGCACCAACGCCCCTTGAAATGTCGTTTAGCTAAGTGCCGCTTAAAGTTAAGCGTCGCTTAAATTCATCTCCAGTTGCACGACTGTCACTTAACAGAAACTTAACTAAGCGACCCTTAACTTTCTCAATCTAGTGACATTTCAGTATTTCATTTCTCCCTAGATCAATAAAGCGATTTCATTGGCTACACGCAATGTTTGATGTTCTCTGGTTAAAGAAGTTTTAAATATTTCGTCTATTCTATGGCAGAAATATTTGTTTATAAATTAATATATAAATAAACAAGCCCAATATGGTTTTAATTAAGGACTTTATACGTATATACACCTAGGAAATCCTCTTTCCACAATTTAAACTATTTCCAGCCATTTAATTTTTACTGAACATTTAAGAAACCGATTTCCAAAACACCTCAAGCAGTGTTTTTCTTCAGACAATTTTATAATAGTTTTCAGATTAAGATATTGCAGATTTCACAGCATGGAAAAAATTAATGACTTAAGATAAGGTTGTAAAATAAATCCCGCAATCACTAACGATTTTTCATTCAATTTTAGATGAAACTTCAGCAAGGGTGCAATCTCAAGCCGAAGCATGTTTACTGGATGTTGCTAAATGTCTAAGCGGTGAAGTGAACTGTGCCGAAGCTTCTATTGAGGAGATAGATGTTCTTTTAGAAGCTTTACAACGTCCAGAAGGTTATGTCAGAGACGCAGCACTTCGAGCACTGAATATCATCCATGATTGTTTACCAACCTTTGAAAGTGATGCTGCATATGCTATGAGACTGAACAAAAGGATATGGATTGCGAAATTCGATGAAATGGCAGAAAATTGGTAAGAAAAAACTGTCAATTCATCACCCGGTTTTTCTTAAGAATTTTAACTGGTTTATGTTAATTGAACTAGTTTTTTCATAAATTTAATTTATTGAAACTCAAGAATAAAAACAGGTATTTCAACTTGAAAACAGTATTCAGAAGTTTTCATTATAATATCTAATCCATAGACAAAGTATCTTTATAGACTGTCAACGCACGTGTTAAGGACTTGTCACGCTAACAAAGCGACACCATGCGTTTGGTCGCTCGAACTAATTTCCTCATTGGCGGGAAAGCGGCTCATTTAAATTCATACCTCTTATGAACTATTATTTTCAAGCTAATTCGAACTTAAACTGAAGTCGAGTAAATGATATCTGATTTGGTCCATCTAGCGGTTATTGCTAGTTCTTCTTGGTTATTCCTTCGAAATCCATAAAGAATAACCAGAAATTATCGCTTGAATGCTCGGGTTTGGTTATCATTCTTTCTGTCATTCTTTTGCTTCGCCTTATTTATTTATGCTCATAGGTTATCTGAGCATTTATCTGATTCAGATAAAAAGGGCCCATTCCTCAAGCTCATATAAACAAAAGACATTTATATAAGCAATTTTTATTAGCCAATATATCCTTATAATAGAATTACTGAAACTACAATAAATATAATAAGGAAAAAATACCAAATTAGACTCATATAATATCTATCATATAAAAAAATGATAATAAAAAAAATTATTTTGTGAGTAACTAGGAGTGAAGAAAATGACAAAAAATGATTAAAATGAAAAATATCAATATTAACAGCTAGTAAAAGGAAGAAAATTAAGTCAAAGAGACAGAATGGGAATGTTTTAATATGAAAGTCAATGGCACGACACGGCCTTTGAAATGAAATGAAAAGGAAAAAGAAATTAATAATGAAATTCTGAAAAAATATGAAAAAATGACTCGAAAGTAAGTACGAGATGTTGGAGTATCGACGATTGCGTACCTGGCTTCCCAGCACGGATCAATGTGTCACTCACGAGCGAGAAATGGTCACCTTTTCACTGGCGTTCGAACTGTAGAATTAACGAGAAAATTCGACAGAAACGAAGAAAGAGTTTTGCACACACCGAACGAGCGTCGATGTCTGTATTCGAATTACGACTGCTTTCGTCTGGCACTGTCATATATCTCCAACATATGTCCACACGTAAATATACGTCCATAGAGAAAGAAAATGAACATACGTGGGCCGCACGAAACGAACAAGCATTTTGGAACAGAAAATAAACGAATGCAACCAACAACACCGAGTTGCAGTAACATAACCGCCCACCTAAAATAGAATATTTTATGAAACAAAGCAAATAAAAAATTGAGAAGATATCGAACATAAAGCGAAAAAAAATATATACATATATACATCAACATATTTCATAACTATTGGAGAGGTAATGGACATAATTTAACCACTGATCTCTGCAGTACACCTTGAGTAGTCCGAACAGTAGCTACTCTAGCTATTTGATCAGCGCCAGGATGCAATTTCTCAATGCGTCCAAGTCGCCAGCGCAACAGAGGGAGTTGATCATCTTTTATCAAGACTAGTGCACCTATTGAATAAGGTGGCGAGTCGCTATTGAACCACCTTTTTCGTTGTTGCAGTGTGTTCAGATATTCTAAATTCCATCTTTTCCAAAAATCCTGATGGATACGAGTTAATAAAAGCTGACAACGCGATAATCGACCGATAGATAGGTGAGATAAATCTGGTTCAGGAATAGCAGTTAATGGAGCCAAAGTAAGAAAATGTCCTGGTGTCAGTGCAGAAATGTCATTCGGACCATTACAAAGCGGACATAGAGGGCGAGAATTGAGCACAGATTCAATCTGTAAGTGGACTGTATAAAACTCCTGTATGACCTGTTGAGGCTGGGCACCTGGATGTAGATATATCTTGTGGAAATGCTGAATAAGGAGCTCAGTAAGACGATGAAATGAAGGAAGCAAAGCTGGGTGTTTGTGATCAAGAGCCAGACCAGAAAAAGACAGACGACCGCCCACCCTGAGAACACCGTCTTCTCCAATAAATGGATTCAATTTTCGAAGTGATTTAGATATGGGATTTCCCGAGATGAGATTATCGATCTGTTCCTTGAACACAACCCGTTGAACCTGTTTTATAATGAAGAAAAGTGCATCTTTGAGATGAACTGCGGAAAATCTATATATCCTAGGAGCTTTAGAGTTTTTTATGAAGTTAACGAATCTGAAAATGTAAGCTACCACCCTTTGAACCTTGGACAGAGATGAATACCTGGAGAGCAAATCATCAACAAACGATAGAGAAATGAAAGTTGACAAAGAGAGGTGACGCTCTTCTGTTTGTACAAGATGAAGAGAATTCTCTATTTCATCATTTGCGAAGGTGAGATGTTTGGAACGAAGCCAGTCAGGGCCTGTCCACCACAAAGAGCAGTTCAACAGTTCGGTTGGCGTTAAGCCGCGTGAAGCACAATCAGCTGGATTGTCTTTCGATTGAAAATGACACCAATTTTCTGTTGAAACTAAGTCCTGAATTTGAGTAGTACGATTGCTTACAAATGTCTTCCATCGATGAGGAGAAGACTTAATCCATGTTAGAGCTACCATTGAATCAGACCAAGCAAAAATGTCATCTATTGTAAAGGCTGATTGGTAAACAGAGGAAACCACATTAATGAGTTTTGATAATAAGAGACAAGCACACAATTCCAGTCGTGGAAGTGAAATTCTTTTCAATGGGGAGACCTTTGATTTACCACCTACGAAAGAGATGTCAATGGAGCCGTCATAATTGAAAAACCTGAAATATACCGCGGCTGCGCAACCACGCTCACTATTATCTCCGAAACCATGAAGTTCGCAACGATAAAATGGTTTCGATGCAAGTTTCGAGGTATCTTTAATTTACCCAATTCGGTTAATTCGGATTTACACTGATTCCAGCGACGGCTGACATCGTCTGGAAGTGTATCATCCCACTGCAAACCTAATGTCCAAAGATGCTGGATCAAATGTTTAGCAAGAAAAGCAAATGGAGAAAGGAACCCCAAAGGGTCGAAAATTCGAGAAAGTTCTGAAAGTATGGTACGTTTGGTACATACCTGAACAGTAGTTTCCGCAAAATAAGAAAATTCGTCCGACGAAGGAAACCACCTCAAACCGAGAATTTTGACTAATATTTGACGATACAGTTGTTTGATATCAACTGTGAAAACGAACCGATGAACACGAAAGTTCATCAAAATGGCAATAATATCCTTTTGTAATTTAGGACCTATCAATAGAGCATCATTTAAAGATAAATGACCGGGTACATGAGCTGACGCATCGAAAACAACCCTCAACTTTGTGGATGGACTGTTTGGTTTGATTATACAATGGTGAGGGATATAAAAAGTATTTTCATAATCCGAACTAGTAGAAATCAAGGACATATGATCTTTTTCTAAATATTCCTGCATGAAAGTAGAGTATTCCCTGTATATAGTCTGATTTTTAATAAGTTTACGTTCAAGGGATAAAAAACGACGTAGTGCTAGAGAATATGTGTCACCGAATGAAAGAGTTGACTGATCAGGTTTAAATGGTAATGCCACGGTGTACCGTCCAGATGTATTTCTAGAATAGTTCTGAGTGTATAAGTTTTCACAAAATTGATCTTCTGGTGATACAATGACATTCTCTGAAACTTCTTCAAGTTCCCAAAATCTTTTCAACGAGGAGTTTAAACCTGATTCAGACAATGACAAATGAAAATTGTTAACTGATATGTTAGGTGATTGAATCTTTCCCATGAAAACCCAACCAAATACTGTCTCAAGTACTGTTGGTTCCAAACCGTTACCCTCGATACGACCCGGTCGAATTATTAAAGAGAATATATCCGCTCCGAGGAGAAGATCTATTGATTTCGGAATGGAAAAGTTCGGATCTGCTAACTTCTTGTTTTGGACACAATTCCAAAACGAATAATTTACGAAAGAACTCGGCATCTCCGCACAAATCTTCGGAATCACGACGGCGTCGAATGTAAAAGATGGATTTATTTGACCTGATGGACGAATAGTACATTCAGTGCTGCAATTAGCAGAAGATGAGCTTTCACAAATTCCATTTATCGAAAATGAAGCATCACAAATTTTCAAGCCTAATCTATTTACACACGATCGAGTTATAATATTTATTTGAGAGCCTCCATCTAACAGAACTCGGACCTTCTGATATCTACCCCAAGCATCACGAATTTCAACCTCAGCGGTTGCTAAGAGAACGGTAGAATTTGAAGAAACATTGGTTAAAACCTGAGCTGAGCCTGAATCCGATGAATTTGCAGCATTGAAATGAAACGTCTCTGTTGAAGAATTATTATCCGCATTAGTGCGCATGTGCAACAGGGTATGATGCTTTCCGTGGCAAGTACGACAATTTGACCTTGAAGAACAATTGTTAATCTTATGTCCAGAATGGAGGCAATTGATACACCAATTTTTGTTCTTCACAATCTTGAACCGATCTTGAACAGTTTGTTCCAAAAATGATGGACATTTGTAAATATTATGAGCTAACTTGCAATAATTACAGGTTAAACGTTTCTTGAATGATTCAGTTTCCGTTTGAACGAGAAGAGTCGAATTTCTTTTATTCATTGAGAGAGAACTAGATTTCAAAACTTGAGAATTCGGAACTGAATGAGTTTTCGACGGAAGAGAAAGAGCTACTGCCTCCAAGGCTATACACTGATTTGTCAGGAAATTTCGCAAATTGACAAACGACGGAATATCTGTTGAACATTCTTGTAATTCAAAACGTTTGATCGTTGCTGAATCTAATTTCTGAATGAGAATGTGAAATAAAACAAAGTCCCACTGGTCAACGAGTAAACCTAAATTCCTTAATACCGATAAGTTTTCCGCAAAAACTTCTAGAATTCGCCTAAGGTCTTTAGCTGAATCACCCTGTAGCTTTGGAACATTACAGATTTCCTTCCAACACGTATTAGCGAGAAGTCTTTTATTTTGATATCTTTCCGCTAATGTCTGAAAAGCGCTTTCATAATTTTCAGCAGTCAATGGAAATCCTCTAACTAAATTTAAAGCATGAGAAGAAAGTGAACTAAGGAGGTATTGAAACTTTTCTATTTGACTCAAGTTAGAATTTTCATGTACCAAACTTTGGAACATATCGAAAAAAGTAGGCCACTCTTTATAATTCCCATTGAAAATGGGCAATACTATCTTTGGAAGTTTAACATTTGGCGAACTAATAGAGCAACTGTCTTGGTTTTTACTGGAATGTTTACTACAGGAAATAAATTAACATAAGTTGTTCTGATGGTGTAATAATTATCCATAAAGGTTGTTCGAATAACCTTCTCAGTGTCCAATTCGGGTTCTTCGGAAGATACTATCATAGAGATAATAGACGTATGTAAATTTTGAAAGTCCACGAGAATATCGTCAAGTATTTCACATCTTAATTTGAATCTAACATGGAGACTCTGATCAGTGACAGCGAATTGTGCTAAATTGAGAATTTCCTCGAGATCATCAATAACAATTTGACGACGAGCTTTGAGTTGTTTCAATTTTGTCGCCATTATTATTATTCAAGGTATACTGCAGAAAACAATATGAATTTCGTTTTGAGTAATTTCGAAAAAGAGTAAATAGACTAACCGATTGAAAAGAACGAAATTAATTAATAAAGCAAATAATTAAGATTGAATCTATTAAATTGAAAATCGAGTTGAAAATAAACAAATGAAAATAATGAAATGTAAATAAACAAAACAAGAATGTCAATCTTTGTTTATGTTTCGAATCAAGGTTATGAGCATAGATGAGAAAAACAAATGAAAGGTAATGAAAGCTAAATTCTTTTAACATGCGCAGATATTAAAGGATTTATGAATGTGTTCGATATCTTATCAAGTTTTCGAGGTCACATGAATAATGACAGATTGAAATAAATGCAAATGAAAAAAACGAAATGAAAAAATTCCAAAATGCTTGATCGCAATAATTTTGAAAACGCGGTTCGAAAATATGCGGCTCAAGAAGGACCAAAATGGCACGACACGGCCTTTGAAATGAAATGAAAAGGAAAAAGAAATTAATAATGACACTCTGAAAAATTACGAAAAAATGACTCGAAAGAAAGTACGGAATGCTGGAGTATCGACGATTGCGTACCTGTTGGTTTTACAGCACATCGAACGAGCGTCGATGTCTGTATTCGAATTACGACTGCTTTCGTCTGGCACTGTCATATATCTCCAACATATGTCCACACGTAAATATACGTCCATAGAGAAAGAAAATGAACATACGTGGGCCGCACGAAACGAACAAGCATTTTGGAACAGAAAATAAACGAATGCAACCAACAACACCGAGTTGCAGTAACAGTCAATGACGAATTTTTTTTCCAGAGTTAGAAAGTAAATCTATTTTTTCCATTATTTTAAGATTATACTTGATGAAAATTTGAAACAAACACAAAAAGGCAATGAAAGAACTTCTTAATCTCTTAATCTTAGAAACGGCAATGACAAATCTCATGATGGTTTTAACAAACAATATTTTGAATTTCTATATTTCAGTTTTCAGTTTATTCCAATTAAAGAAAAAGAGTTATTTGGTCACTTCTACTGGTTTTTCTTTCAATTTATTTATCTACCTTAAATTTTCTACTTATTGCTACCATATTGTGCATTCTCAGAACATCAGAACACCCAAACTATTGATACAATGTTTTGCAGATACTCAGTATTGCACACATAACATAAATTTGAAGCAACCTGAAAATTTATCTTTTTATAGTTTCATTAACAGAATTCTCAATGGATTTTTATTGATTTCTTGTGGCTATAATTTTTAGGTTCTTCTTTTAATTTTCAAATCATTATCAATCTAGATTGCTTCACACAAATGACATTTGCTATTTGAACCTTTAATTTCTTCTCTTATAGAGTTATCCTGAAAACAAAATGAATTTTTTCACAAAAAAATTGTAGGTACAGAGTGGTCCAAATTCACCATTCCAAGTCGTGTGGTGTTTTCAGGTATTTAAAATTTCGTGGAGGACAAACAATTTAGTTACCTGTTTATATTTTGAGCCGTTAGAAGTGGTTTAATGCTAACAGTTCATTAATTATGTCTGGAGCAAAATTTTTAAGTAAATTTTTGGCATTTGTTTCTCCTCCACAACACTTGAGATTAGGTCTGTGACGTCACTCTGGAACAGTCAATTGGACACTTGTGATAAAAAGCACCAATGTCTAGAGGAGTTAGAGACTCCTAGCGTACATGCTACAAGGTCGATTTTTGTGAAAGGAATCCGAAAAAATACGTTGAAAGAGAAAAACATGAAAGAACGAAGATACGCGAAAAAAACATGAAAGAACTGGAAGAAACACGAAAGAACCCGATGAAACACGAAAAAACGCGAAAAAACACGAAAAAACACGAAAGAACGCAAAAAATCCCGAAAGAACTTGTAAATTGCACACCCTGTATATCAGTCAATCGCTAATTCATTGTAAATTGCACACCCTGCATGACATTTTATTGAAATTAGCTCCCGTACGCGGAAAAACACGAAAACTTGTGAAAAAGTTTGGTGAAAGTCAGCGCTAGGAATGCGCAACTCATATGTGACATCCTGTATATGAATTGTAAATATTTTATCGAATTAAGAAGGCGTAAGCAGAAACAGCCGAAATAACTCGATCGAAGGTAGCTGTTAGAAATAGGCAACGTATATGAGACACCCTGTATATAATTGATTCGCAGTGGGTTCTTTTTCCACCAAAAAAAACCAAAAGAATATCGTTTCAACTCTATCGATTCGAGCTTGGTGAATTTTACAAAGGTGAAATAAAAATTATTCGATAAAGGTCTGAAGGTGTAACCATGAACAGAGTGCCTCGCCAATTACTTCGAATTTCGTTCCATTCGTTCACGCATAAACTAAGTGGGTCCGATTCGACTTCTTGTAATTTTCAAATCATTATCAATATAGATTGCTTCACACAAATGACATTTGCTCTTTGAACCTTTTATTACTTCTCTTATAGAGTTATCCTGAAATTTGAAATAGAATTTAATATTATCTTTATAACAAATTCAATAAGAATAGATGGTTTTTCTGTGTTACTTCAACGTACTTTCAGTTGATGACTGGTTAAGTTTCTCACTGCATTCAATGTTTGCAGCTGCTGATAAAATTTTTGATTACTGCAGCTAACAAAACACAAAAGGAATTCTGTTTTTCTCTAATGAAAAGCAAACCTTCTCTATACATTCTACAATGCTGCTTATGATTTCCAAATAATTTTTTTTACTTAGGTGATTTATAGAAATGAAATTTTTCTCCATTGAATGTACAGTTTCTGCTTCCAATTTTATTTTTGAGTTTTCCTAAAATTTAAATTTTGATCAAATACCTACAGCCCTCAAATTTAAAATTCAAGAAAATCATTGGATTTATAAGTTTCATTTCAACGCACCTTCAGTTGACAGTCCAGTTGTATTACTGATCTGTAATTTACAATTTCCACATGATTTTCAGCAACATTATTCAGAAGCACATGATTATATTAGATCCTGAGTATATCCTTCTTTCAAGAACTGTATTTCATAATTGCTCTGGTTTTTATTATGTTGAAAAACTCTAAATTCTTCTTATTTGATATCAGGGGTATTGTGGTCCCATTTTTGATGAGTTCTTTCAATCTAAACGACACAACTTTTCACCCACGTTCTTTAAGTTTTCTTTTGAACCTGTGAATTTAGGAAGAGCATATTATTTTTAATTTGATCTTAAATTGCCTTAGTTCCTACCTGGGGTTGAACTTCCATTTCGTTAAATCGAATTCGTGTTGCTACTTATAAAGTTTGGATTATTAATTATTTCTGAAATATTCAATAGTGTTTCGGTTCTACCAAGATCAGTTTTTCAACTTCCAAATAATTCAAAGTCCTTGCTATTGTTTACTATTTTCATGTTTATACACATCTAACCCTACTTGATCTAATACATTCTAATCTAAGACATTTCTCGATCAAATTGAGGTTAACTCATGACGTCACGGATCTATAACCCAAGCCACTTGAATGCAAAAGGTATTTACCACAAAAGACCAAAGATAACCGGTTACTCTTGGTTATTCGCTTGAAATACCTTTCAGGAAGACCCATATTTGATGATTACCACTTATTGAAAATACTTTAACTCACGTCAAAAATTTGAAATTTGAACATTGAACAACACGAAAAGAATTATTATACCTGTGCTGTTCTTTTATATTAGTGATTCCCAATCACGTGACGGATGTTGATGTTGAACGAAAATAATTTTATTTAAAGCATTAAAAATTTAGTTCTTTTGTTTGTTTACTATAATAATTTACGACGACAAACGATTATTATAAAAATTATAATTTCTAGAATTTTTAACCAAACAATTCAAGATGGTAAAAACATGATAAACAGTTCAATATATGGTTGTGAGATTACAGTTTTCTTCAGAAGTAGCGACTGATCTGACAAAAATTGATAGCGTTTGGTCGCTCGAACTAAAAAGTTGACGGTCTATAGAGATACTTTGTCTATGATCTAATGGAAGCATAATCCTTGAAAAATAAAAATGACAATATCATAGGAAACAATGAAAAAAAAATCGACTCAATTTTGTGCTAAATGAAGAACTTTGGCAACGGAGTCATTGTTTTCGACTTTTCTTTTAAGCATTGATTCAGTGTTTTAGCGGATGAGCTTTGGAATCTTGAGAACATGAATATTCCTACTGAATTATCTGATGAATTACTAATTGATATCGAAGTTTGCGTGAAGCCTGTCCAGGCTGCTGCTGCAAAAGCACTTGCTGCACTTTTGGAAATGAATAAAAGACAGGTTCAACCCACTTTAGAAGCTCTGCTCAAATTGTATGAAGATAAATTGAAGGTAACCAATCATGCAGTAGATCTTTCTCTTTTTAGAAACGTTCAAATTTTTTATTGCAGATGATCCCTCCTATACTAGACGAATTCGGGAGAGAAATTGAGCCAGCAATCGATACTTGGCAGCCGAGACGTGGTGTGGCTTTAGCCATCAACGAAATAGCACCACTCATAACGCCTTTGCAAATAGGCGATATCATTGAATTCTTTGTGAATTCCTCCCTGAGAGATAGAGATGAAACTGTAAGGACAGAAATGCTGAATGCGGCTCTGAAACTGGTGGACCTGCATGGAAAGGTAATAAAAATTGAATTATTGTCACCATTTCGATTGGATCTCTTTTCTTCATAAAACACACTTTTCTAGAGTCTTTTCCCGTACTCACAAACAGTTTAATATTATTATAACCTCCACAATGAATGAACAAACCTATATCTCAATTAAAAATTTAAAAGCACTGACGTGGGTCAGATTGCTTTGGCGATCTTGTTGAGCTAATATTCAAACCATAACAAATCTAGAAGCACTCTGATCACGTGAACAATAGTCTTTTCCCGTACTTTGGGACAATGTGATGCAAATATGAACGCCTAATGAATGAATAAACCTATATCTCAAATTAAAAATAAATAATCATAATTTTCCCCAAGTTTTGTTCGAAGCTATAATTCCCTTCCAATAAAACTTACGTCAGTGCTTTTCTGAATTTCGACAAGGTATATTATTCCCCGTTATAAAAAATTTTTATTCATATTACGCCAACTGATAAATGAGCCTGGCATTTTTCAATCGAATATCGATCTGTGATGGCCATCGTTCGAAGAAAATCACCGGGACTTCATGTCATTTCTCTTTTCTTTTGAGTAAAAGAAAAAAATGATCATAATTTCGATGAAAAATTTATTTCGAACCTTAACACAAGAGAATTGTTATCAATGACATTCACCCTTTCAATTTAGCTCTACATTTGGTTTCCGAACTTCCGGCAACTATATTGATGCAGCATTCATAAACAGTTATGCATATTTTGGCAGCAATAGATTTATTCCATTTCTTGTGGATTTCTCACTACTACTCTACAGATTGGTTAAATTGCATGAAAAACAAATATCGCTTGAACTAAAGGTCCGTATCTTGTACATCCTGGAATCATTAGTCATTTTTGCAGATAAAATCATTCCTCATCTTTCCTCCTAAATTGCACCATTCTTGAGATACTTGAAGTTGAAAGGAATTGAATTGAAATTGAAAGGAATATATAGTAAAAACTTCGAACCCAGTCTCCTAGATTTGTTTTGTACCTTTAAAGAAGTTTTTTCACATCTTTATTTCATACACCTATTCAACCTGGTTCACAAACTTAGGAGATAATAGAATTTGACTTAGTTTTAATATTTCTGAATGTTTGTTATGATGCATGGTTAATTAAAATTCAATCCATATTGAAACTGGAAGCTAAAAGCTCATAAATAAGAAAGATTAGAATAGAATGCATTTTCTGACCATAATCATTTCATACTGAATTGAATAATTTCAAACTATCGAAATTATCCTTAAAATATTTTCCACATTTTTTAAAGAAAGCTACAAATAACTGTTGACAGTTTCAAACAGAATCATAACAACAAGGAACCACAGAACACTATTTTATTGGGAACTACCCACCACAGAGACGTTATAATATTTTAAAGTGATAATAATTCACTCTAGTTATTCTGAGGAAAATTATAACTAAAGATCAATAATGGTTACAGATATTATCTTTGATTTAAAAAAACTTTGCAATTATTAATTTTTTTCTCTCCTGGGGTTCGGTAATAAATTAATATTCTATGGTAAGGTATTAAAATATGACATAATCTATGAATAACCTTTATTCAATATTTATGTTTTTGTTTACATTATTAAAACAGATACTCTGATTATAAAAACCAAAAATTTACACATGTTCAGTAATTAATTATAGTCTAAACAGAATAGATTCATACTAATGATAGTACAAAAAACTTTTTAGTAAAGAACACCTAGTTGATTTTTCAAAATCAAATTTAGGTGATCAAACTCAATTTCTTCAAGCAAGTATAATTGCACACCTAAATCTGGGAATACTTGTAATCTATCCAAGTAAATTGTTATTGGAATTCAGTAGAGAAAATAATCATCAAGCAAAGTAACATCACTTTAAAATAATTAGTCGTAGTGACACCATTCATTTTTTTTTATAGAAGTTTTATGTGCTTCGATTACAAGGATCATTAGCACTACGGTACAATTATATCTAATTTATGTTACATAAATAACAGAAGATTTAATTCAATCGAAAATCAAATTGATTCAATTAGGTTGGTAGCTTGTAGAAATTCAATTGTAGCTTCAAGTATGGTGATGTCCTGTCCCAGCACCTGCTGTAAAGATTTGGCCATTCCTGTTTGTTCACCTAGGGGTAGGTATCTAGGACATTCCAAGAGAAAATGGTTGACATTAAATGTTGTGTTGCATTCTTCGCACACTGGAGGAGTTCCTCTGTTTAACAGAAAGTCGTGTGTGAGTCTGGTACAGCCTAGTCGTAATCTGAATATTTTGATCTGGTGGAAGCGGTTGTTAGGCAGAGTAATTTCCTTGACTGGGTTAGTTTTAATTCTACTCAAGAATGTTGCTTTTCTTGACCATTCAGATCTCCACAAACATTCAATCCTATTTACTGCAGTTGTTTTGAGATCCTCTCTTGTGTGAACCTGAAGCATTTCTGTAACATTCCTTGAGGACCATCATTCATTGTTGTTGAAGATTTTCATATTTTTAACAGTATGATATCAAGAGACCTCATAGACCTGTTCACTGGTCTCTGTCAAGGAGAAGAAACTTCAGAAATATCAGTGTTTGGAAAATCACAGATGATTTTTTCTGGCTTTGAGTGAAAAAAAAAGCACAGTGACAACCTCTTGCCTTGGAAGTTTTCATAGAAATGATGGTTTTCATGATTTGGAAATTTTAAGAAGAAAATTACAAATGTATGATGATAACATCCAATAATTCTGAGGTTTTTTTGGAATTTCTCACTAGAAAGGGATGGTTTATAACCTTAAAGTAGAAAGAAATTATAGTAGAACAACAAAAATCTATGTTTATGTTGTTGAATTTTTTTTACCAGAAAATTAGTATTTTGTATCTTCCTTCTGGATATGGACCTCATCGGATGAAACATGAGTGAGTGATTCATTTTTTAGAGGAAAATAATGTTTTTAAACAAATCAGATTCAATACTGGATGTTGTGGAAGGTATTTTTCATTCAAACTAAACTGGACTACAGAGGTGAATTTACCCAATGTGAAAACTAAAAATGCTTATAACTTTTTAATGCAGCTGAATATGGAAAAACCGTAATGGATAAAGTGTTTCTTTTGATCTCAAGACATATGGTTAAAATTAACGCAGTGGTCAAAGACTCACCCTGTATAAATACCTTAACAATGCCGACGTTTTCTTTCTCAAGACTGGAGAATTATCTAATAATCCAACTTTGATTGAACATCAATAATGGACAATATAAAACAATTAATTAGGATAGATTCTGTGATACTAAAATGGCTGTAATCATATTGTCGAGAATTTATTGTTTGAAAGTATAGTTTTGTGAAGAAAACATAGATTGAAAAGTTGTACAGAAAATTATAAATTTGTTACAGGAAACTGTAGGAACTCTGTGGCCTGTTTTCGATAAGTTCATGGGAACCTCTTCGAAACAGGCACATTTCGATGCGGTTAAGCAAGCCGTTGTGATATTGATGGGCTCTCTGGCTAGGCATTTAGACGAGAATGATCCTAGAATCAAACCAATTGTTATGAGATTAATTCAAGCTTTATCAACACCTTCTCAATTCGTGAGTTGCTCTTCTGACAAATGATCGAAAACAGTACATTTTCATTCACTTTTTAGGTACAAGAAGCTGTTGCCAAATGTTTACCCCATTTGTGTGCTTCAGTTAAAGATGAAGCCCCAGGTCTAGTCAACAAACTTCTCCATCAATTGCTCAAAGGTGATAAATACGGGGAAAGAAAAGGAGCCGCATATGGATTAGCTGGTATGATAAAAGGCCTCGGTATTTTGACCTTGAAGCAGCAAGATATCATGACCAAATTAACAGATGCTATCCAAGATAAAAAAAATTATAAATTCAGGGAAGGTTTGTAGTTTCCCATTTGTGGATATTCGATATTCCTAAATTACATTTTCAGGTGCTCTGTTTGCATTTGAAATGCTGTTCCAGATGCTTGGGAAACTTTTTGAACCCTACATCGTTCATGTTTTACCCCACTTATTGCAATGCTTCGGCGATTCTAGTCAGCATGTGCGTACAGCTGCAGATGATACCGCAAAAGTGATTATGAGCAAACTTTCGGGCCATGGAGTCAAACTTATCCTACCGTCTCTGTTAGAAGCCCTAAACGAAGATTCATGGAGAACTAAAACTGGCAAGTTATTCTACAGGGTGCTCGGCACATGGACCGTCAAATTTTTTTGGAGTGTTGGTAGGGTCATTTACTACCTTTTCAGTCTTGGAACCTTAGTATTACGGTTACGGAGGTATGATTTTTTTATTAGGTTTTTCTAAATTACCCAAAATGTACCCTTTGAAGCCCCATAACTTTTTTTGCGTGTGCTTTTGCATGCATTTTTTTATTGTATTAAGTGTACATGAGTGTGTGTTTAAAAAAAACGTATTTATTGTTACTGATAACACCCCAAAATCAACACGTGGGCCTTTTATTAAAAAAAAAATTATGAAAGTATGAAAACATCTCCACTCCTATTGAAATAAAAAAAAAGTTACAGCTATTACAAACTTAGTTTTATTTTAAAATATTGTTTGGTTTATAACGTTGCTAACCATATGCTATTTACGTAAGTCAATAAAAAAAATAATACTGCAAATAAGGTTTTAGTCAGAAGAGTGAAGAAAATCGCACCTAAATAAAAGTACGGATTTCGGCACAACACAGCGAGCAAGGAAATTTTACCTGCCCGTTTTAGACGCGTGTGAATTATTATTACTATTTCTGTGCTTAGGTTGGATTGGGTTAGTCACCGCTGACTTGACCCTACCGTCATTCGAGATTTAACTGTCTCTGCTGAGGGAGAGGACGTGATTGGTGTCTTTGTTGACCTTAATAAAGCATTTGATACCATTAATATAAAAGTTTTATCAAAAAAGTTGAAAAAGATGGGTATCCAAGGACCAGCTCTCGGGATGTTTCGTTCCTTCTTGACAAACCGACGTCAATATGTTGTCTACGAAGGATTTAAAAGTAAGCACATGACGGTGAAAAGCGGCGTGCCACAGGGTACAGTACTTGGACTTCTCCTGTACTTGCTATATGTGGAAAATATATCCAACGCAGGACTAAAAGCAAAATATTTCATGTTTGCGGATGATACCGTGCTCCTCTACAGTCACAGGGACACTGACTATTTACAACAACTGATTGATGACGACATCGAGAAATTTATTGATTGGCTTGGAGGTAACAAACTGGTTCTAAACAAGGAAAAAACTGTATACATGCACTTCAAACAAAAGAAAAAAAGCAGTACCACTCCCCACCTCTCTATAGAAGGCGTTCCCTTACGTCAGGTTACTGACGTTAAGTACTTGGGACTTAACATCACGGATGATCTGCGCTGGGATAGACATGTGGATGGCATGGTGAGGAGATTGTCAGGATTAACTGGTGCCTTCAGACGGTTCACTGATGTTCTTCCCTATGAATCAAGGAAAATCCTGTACTTCGCTCATATACAGTCAACATTGAGCTTCTTATCAGTAATATGGGGAAACACGTCAAAGTTCAACAGGGCCAGAGTTCAGAATAAGGTTTATGAAAGTATGAAAACATCTCCACTCCTATTGAAATTTAAAAAAAGTTACAGCTATTACCAACTTAGTTTTATTTTAAAATGTTCTTTGGTTTATAACTTTGCTAACCATATACTATTTACGTAAGTCAATAAAAAAAAACAATACTGCAAATAAGGTTTAAATCAGGAGAGTGAAGAAAGTCGCACCTAAATAAAAGTACGGATTTCGACACAACACAGCGAGCAAGGAAATTTTACCTGCCCATTTTAGACGCGTGTGAATTATTATTACTATTTCTGTCCTTAGGTTGGATTGGGTTAGTCGCCGCTGACTTGACCATACCGTCATTCGAGATTTAACTGTCTTTGCTGTTGGAAGTGTCTGTGCCGCGTTGTTCAGTTTTTTAAATTTGTATTTTTTTGTTTTTGTTACTTTTATCGACTTTTTGCTACTGTTGTTTTAATTTTGGTTGTTGATATGCCTAATTTCACCAACGCTGAGTATGCTGATATGGTGATGGCATATGGCAAGGCCGATGGTGTTGCTAGTTCAGCTCAAAGGATTTATCAAACCAGAAGATTACCCCACCACGAAACATTCTCGACGACTTATCGACGATTAAGAGAGACTGGAAACTTAAATTTTCAAGAGCCTCGGGTCAATGTGAGGCAACACCATCTAGCAGTTGACCATTAAATACTTCAAGCCTTTGAAGAAGATCCAACAACAAGCATTCGTGTCGTTGCTCTTTGAGTTTCCAGTCTCTCTTAATCGTCGATAAGTCGTCGAGAATATTTCGTGGTGGGATAATCTTCGATCAGGAAATTTGGCTTGATAAATCCTTTGAGCTGCACGAGCAACACCATCGGCCTTGCCATATGCCATCACCATATCAGCATACTCAGCGTTGGTGAAATTAGGCATATCAACAACCAAAATTAAAACAACAGTAGCAAAAAGTCGATAAAAGTAACAAAAACAAAAAAATACAAATTTAAAAACTGAACAACGCGGCACAGACACTTCCAACAGCAGAGACAGTTAAATCTCGAATGACGGTAGGGTCAAGTCAGCGGCGACTAACCCAATCCAACCTAAGGACAGAAATAGTAATAATAATTCACACGCGTCTAAAACGGGCAGGTAAAATTTCCTTGCTCGCTGTGTTGTGTCGAAATCCGTACTTTTATTTAGGTGCGACTTTCTTCACTCTTCTGACTAAAACCTTATTTGCAGTATTATTTTTTTTATTGACTTACGTAAATAGCATATGGTTAGCAACGTTATAAACCAAAGAACATTTTAAAATAAAACTAAGTTTGTAATAGCTGTAACTTTTTTTAATTTCAATAGGAGTGAGATGTTTTCAAACTTCCATATATTTTTTTTTAAAAAGGCCCACGTGTTAATTTTGTGGTGTTATCTGTATCAATAAATACGTTTTTTTTAAACACACACTCATGTAGACTTAATACAATAAAAAAATGCATGTAAAAGCCAACGCAAAAAAAGTTATGGGGCTTCGAAGGGTACATTTTGGGTAATTCAGAAAAACCTAATAAAAAAATCATACCTCCGTAACCGTAATACTAAGGACCCAGGTTCCAAGACTGAAAAGGTAGCAAATGATCCTACCAACGTCCAAAAAAAAATTTGACGGTCCATGTGCCGAACACCCTGTATATTTCAAATATATATTCGATTCGAATTATGGATTTATTATTAGGTTCCGTGGAATTATTGGGAGCTATGGCTTACTGTGCCCCTAAGCAGCTATCATCGTGCTTACCAAGTATTGTTCCGAAATTGATAGAGGTCCTCAGCGATTCTCATATGAAAGTACAAGAGGCTGGTGCTGATGCACTTAAAGTGATTGGTTCTGTAATTCGTAATCCGGAAATTCAAGGTAATTATAATCCTATTTATATAATTTTTGTAATTTTGTAAGACTGGCATTATTTAAGATTTATTTATTATTCACTTATTGTTCTGAAAGTATTGTTTTGAAAAATTTGATTGCATTAAGGGGGAAAACAGTGAAGAATCAGTTACCAGTATTGTATGATGCTTCTGCACTTTCAGATAGGTAGTAGCTATTTAAAGATTGCAGGCACAATTGTGTGTTCATTTGTCGTGTAACATATTCATCGGGGATCAAGACCAATTAACTAATATTTCAATAATTCCATTTTTATTTTGCTTAATTTTATTTTAGTGTCTAATTCTTTCTTTTTATTATTATATGCTTATGAGAAAAATATGTTTCATTTCAAGGTTAATGAATCTGAAACACCATTCTCAATTTTCAAGTAAAGGTGATGATTTTTTGCAGCAATCGTACCAGTCCTTCTCAAAGCACTACAGGACCCTGCTAATAAAACTTCAGCGTCCCTGCAGACGCTACTAGATACCAAATTTGTTCATTTTATTGATGCTCCTTCCCTGGCCCTCATAATGCCCGTTGTTCAAAGAGCCTTCTTGGATCGATCTACAGAGACACGTAAAATGGCAGCACAAATCATTGGAAACATGTATTCGTTAACCGATCAGAAGGATCTCGTACCTTATCTTCCAACAATCATACCTGGTTTGAAGACATCTTTGCTCGATCCGGTACCGGAGGTAGGTGTTCAACCCACTACTGTATAATTTTCTGTCATGATCGGCTAAATAACACATTGTGTTTCCAAATTCGATTTATGCCCAACCACCACATGATACATAACACAGGCCTACAATTTTTGAGCTGATTTTAACTATATTTTTATTGCTGAATCTAAATATGATAGCAGTTTTTCTGTATCAGCTCTAGATTTTTAGATAAATTCACTTATCTATCAATGCTTTTTCCTATTTAATATTTTCAAGTATGAGTGTTGTAAAATTTATACAAGAGATAGATTCTTGTATATTTTCCTTATTGTCAGTCTTCATTTGTAACAAATTGAATTTAAAATAATAATATTTATTATAATTATTATTTCAATTCATTTATTACAAATAGAAGACTAACAATATGAGATATATAACTGGTTGGTTGACAAACTGTTAACAAGAGGGATTTAATCCTATTTAGTGTCATCTAGTTAGTTCCATAGAAATCCGATATATGGAGCTGTCTAGTCTGAAGTGAGAGTTGAGAGTTGAGGTTAGTTTGTGAATTCCCGCGTTGCAGATAGATAGAACTTAGCGTCATATGAAATTTCTCTTTAGTAACCAGTTGTTGAAAAGTAAATCTAAAAAGTAGATTGTTAATGTGAATTGTTGTATTTGTGTTGTTGAATAGAAATGAGTTCAAGTAGAAGAAGCTGTGTACATCATCCTGATATTTTTTGCTACATAAGTGGAGAATACACGTTCTTGGAAAACAGAAAAACTATTGGTGACTTTGTAAAGAGGGCTTATCTTGGATATTTTGGTGTTAAGCTTGGTGATCAGGATAAAACCTGGGTACCACATATTGTCTGTAAAACTTGTACAGAGCATTTACGACAGTGGACTACCGGAAACAGGAAAAGTCTGAAATTCGGAGTACCAATGGTTTGGAGAGAACCAAAAATTCACTTCGATGACTGTTATTTCTGCCTAGTAAATATTACTGGAATCAATCAAAATAACCGTAACAAGTGGACTTATGCAGATTTAGTATCTGCAAGACGCCCTATCCCTCACTCAGAAGAAGTGCCAATTCCAACTTTTCAGCAGCTACCAGAACTCTGTGAAGACACATGTCTCTCTGATCAGAATTCTGACACTACTGAAGGTGACAGTGATTTTGAAACGATGTCATCAATTCCCCAATGTTTCAAACAAGATGAGTTAAATGACCTCACTAGAGATCTCAACCTGTCGAAAGAAGCTTCTGATTTACTTTCTTCAAGGTTGAAGGAAAAAAATTTACTTGAACCAGGAACGAAAATTACATTTTATCGCACAAGGGAGAAAGATCTGCTACCTTTTTTCTCTGAGGAACAAAATCTTGTATTTTACCATGCTATTAGAGAACTCCAGGTAAAAATGTGTCTTCCTGAATATTTTCCGGATGATTGGCCCCTATTTATTGACAGCTCAAAGCGAAGTTTGAAATATGTTCTTCTACATAATGGGAACAAATATGGCTCAATACCAATTGCTCACTCAACGAAAATGAAAGAGCAATATGACAACATAGCTTTGGTTTTGGAAAAAATAAAGTATCATGAACACCAATGGGTGATTTGTGTAGACTTAAAAATGGTGAACTTTCTCCTTGGACAGCAAAGTGGCCACACCAAGTATCCTTGTTTCTTGTGCCTCTGGGATAGCAGAGACAAAACGCAACACTGGATTAGAAAAGATTGGCCTAGAAGAGAAAACATGGATGTTGGGGGAAAGAATATCATCAATGATCCTTTAGTTCATGAGAAAAATCATGTTTCCACCCCTGCATATCAAGCTGGGTCTAATGAAGCAGTTTGTAAAGGCTCTTGATAAGAATGGATCATGCTTTGCATATATAGGGAAAAAAATGCCTCAGCAGAGTAAGGAAAAATTTAAAGTAGGAATATTTGATGGCCCACAAATAAGATAGCTGATTAAAGACCCTGACTTCATTAATTCAATGCCTGGAATTCATTTGTTTCAGTTGTCCAAAATTTTCTGGGTGAACACAAAGCTGAAAACTATGTTGAATTAGTCAATGAGATGCTGAATAATTTCAGATCACATGAGTGTAACATGAGCATTAAGGTGCACTGTTTACACAGCCACTTAGACCGTTTTCCTGATTGGTGACCTCGTTTTCTTGAAAACCAACTACCCTAAGCAAGCAACTATAATCACTAGATGTTAGGGCGTTTTCGGAATTTCCTCAATATTTATTTGTTTATTATTGTTTTTATTCATTCATATCTCACATATGACACCACTTGTTTTAAGATCGCATTCTTCGCGTTTCCAGTCAGTTCAATCTTAGAATTCGACGCCGCCGTGTTATAGAATTTCGATAGTTTTTTACATTTTCGCTTTTCACCCGCTTTAGAAAAATTTAGCATAGTAAAACCGCAGTATTTAGTGTGCATCTTGGTGTTAGTGCATCACAATTATAGTACAACTCGCATTATAGTTCAACCCTCATTTCTATTCCAACCAAGGAAGGGCGGGATTACCATCTGTATCCCGAGCCGCAGTGGGAGTGCTTTCCAGGTTTAAAATTCATCTTATTTTTTCCTTATTTTACCTTCACCCTTCCTAATTAACTTCCTTTAATCGAAGGTGAATTTGGAAATAACGCACCTGGAAATAACTTGACCCCAAACTTAATAGTAAGTTAAACATTTTGGTTTGTTTTCATTTATAGTCCACTAAAATTAGCATAGATAGCATATAGGCCTTTGTAAGTACAAATTGCTTTCAATAATTGACCAAAGGCCGTACCACTAGATGTCGTCTTTTTTTTTACTACAAATTCTTAATCTCTTGATTTCAGCTGATCATGTGATCTTATGGTTAAAAAATTTGCTTGCAGCCCCTCACTTACGCCGAACGCGATATCTATTGCTGAACTTGAATTTAATAATTTAACTAAAAACTGAAACTACTGCTCGATGATAAATCGTCAGAAACTGTGACAAAATCAACAACAAATAGGCATATTAAGAGGACAGTAGCTTAATTTCGAAATATTTCAGGTGAGAAGCGTAAGCGCCCGAGCGTTGGGCGCCATGGTGAAGAGTATGGGAGAGTCAAAGTTCGAGGATCTGTTGCCTTGGCTAATGCAAACCCTTACGTCCGAGTCCAGTTCCGTAGATCGCTCTGGAGCCGCTCAAGGTTTATCAGAGGTTGTCGGCGGTTTAGGTGCTGAAAAACTGCACAAACTAATGCCTGAGATCATCAGTACCGCGGAGCGAAGTGATATTGCTCCGCATGTAAAAGACGGATATATAATGATGTTCATTTATATGCCTGTAGTGTTCACTAATGAATTCACTCCGTACATAGGTAAGTTACCGATTAGTGTTTTGTGAGCTTTCAATATCTCTTTTGAGTAATGTAGTGTTTTTCTCATAGATGAACTACATGCCTATTTCAAATACACCGACTCCTTCAAGTTGATGTTATTTCGTGTAGTACAGTAGCCCCTGAATGAATTTTGATGAGATGGTGTAAGATTGTGTTCCCTTATTTCAAGGATATCAAAAAAATTTCGTTGTTAGTTATTTTGAATATCCCTCAAGAATTTTTGTGCTATTTGCAATTTGGAATCTTTTTTTTTTTCATTATATCTAAGCGATATGTAGCGTTAATTGGTTATTAGTATTCATTTTCCACTAATGGCAATCCTCTGATTTATCGTGTGCTTTTCTCATACTTACCTAGCTTTACTTAGCAAGTCAGAGTAATGAGCACTATGAGATTATGAGTCTCGCCATCATGTAGGTCATCGATAGCCCTAATTTTGGGCTACAACCTCAATTCTTGTGTTATAGACGTCTGTATGCCATTAAAACTCTTTTATCTTATGCAGTTACATTATCAATAGGCTTATTTCACACTGCAATCTTAAAAAAAAAAACGAAAAGGCGTATCCTCCTCTAGGAGAAGCGACCGCGAAACCCCTCCGGGCGCTCTTAAAGCGCCCGAAATTTCCAAACGAAAATCGCGAAATCGCCCAAAGGCGAAAAACGGGCTGAAGTACTCCTCCGAAGCCGGAGCGTCTCGCGGGGCGGAGGAGGTCGCTTTTTCTAAACGAGGAACGTCCCCGTGCCTGGCTACGAGCTCAGCCGCGGAGCCCCTCGAAATCTATACGAAAATTATGCATATAAAACGGCGATTTTTAGACTCCCGACTTCTCTGAAACGTCAAAAACCGCACCTACGTTTTCCCTCCGAGCCGGTCGAAAACGATATAAATCGCCCCGCGATCGGTAGAAAACGAATCTACGTGAAATTTCCCATCTCTGGGTACCAATTTTCACATCCAAGTTGCGAGATAAGGCCGCGAATTCTTCATTCGAAATTCGGCAATTTCCACGATAATTCGAGGTGAAGTGTCACAGTTTCTGATACGATTCCGATGATGGCCGAACGCGAGTTCCAAATTTGAAAATCCGGCATCGATTTTTCGCTCGATATCGGCGCTGGAAGATTCTTCGCGCCTTCCAAGCGCTCGAATAAGAATCTACAGGAGATTCCGAATCTCTAGAGACCACTCACGATTCTTGAACCGAAAGAAAAATACCTCAACTATATGTTTCAAAATCGGCATTTTTTACTCGATTTTCGCGCGAACTCATTGCCCTCTCCGAGGTCCGATCCAACTCATGATACTCTATGTTAGAATCCGACACACTTAGTTTATTCAGGCGAAGCACTCTGTTCATGAATACACGTTCAGACCTTTTTCGAATAATTTCTATTTTACCTTTGTAAAATTGATGGAGTTGAAACGATATTCTTGGGGTTTATTTTTTATAGAAAAATTATTTTCGATTCATATACAAGGTGTTACATAGGAGCTTTATCGAATAATGTTTATTCTACCTTTGTGGAATGCACCGATTGCGATCGATTGATATACGTGCTGTGCACATTGGAAGCACTGACTTTCACCAGTTCGAGAGTTTTTCCGTCTGAATTTTTTATGGAAAAAGCACCCACTGCGAACCAATTATAGAGTGGGATCTAATTTCGATAAAATGTCATACATATTGGGAGGAGAAATCTGCAACTCTTGTATTTGTATAAATAAATGTTTTATTTTGTTATAGGTCACATTATTACACCCATTTTGAAGGCCCTGGCTGATGAAAATGAGTATGTTAGGGATACAGCCTTGAAAGCTGGCCAACGAATAGTTACACTGTATGCAGATTCAGCAATTTTACTGCTGTTACCTGAGTTGGAGAAAGGATTATTTCACGAAAATTGGAGGATTCGATACAGGTAAATTTAGTCACCTTTCACCAGTTCAAATGAGCCTAAACTTTTTCTCTCAAATGTGTTTTTATATGCATGATTATTTTTTTATTGATTTCAATCAATATGTAATCCAAAATGAGTTTATGGAATTAACGGTAGTAATTATCACTTTGGCGCTTTGGCAACGTCGCGTATACTGTAAGTGGGGAATACGGTGAGTGAATTTTATGAATGAATATGTTCGCGCAGAGTTGTCGATCATCACATCAGCCTGAAACTAAATTTGCTCAATTTTTACCAATTAATACCCAAATAGAGACAAGCCATTCAGCACTTTCCAACATCTCATAGGTTCAAGAACAGAAAAATATTTCAGACTTTATCTAGCACCTGACGATGGTGTGATAACCGAAGCCGGTCGTGTCGTTAGATCAAGAAAGTGGAAATTAGACAAAATGAGTGTTTCTTTTAAAATTCCTGATCGAATTTCACAAAATAAATGAGTCATCAATACGTTTAATTAATAACAGTATTTTATTTCGATAATGATGCGTTCTGACTGCGTCTTCCTATTATATAAATAATTTAATCAATTATCTTTCCAGTTCTGTCCAACTATTGGGGGATCTTCTGTATCGTATATCTGGTGTTACCGGTAAAATGAGTACAGAAACTGCCAGCGAAGATGACAATTTTGGAACTGAACAATCTCATTATGCTATAATCAATTCCCTAGGAGAAGAAAGACGTAATAGGGTGTTGGCTGGTCTATACATGGGCAGATCGGACGTTGCTTTGATGGTACGACAAGCAGCTCTGCACGTCTGGAAAGTGGTTGTTACCAACACTCCAAGAACGTTGAGGAGATATTGCCAACATTATTCAACCTGTTGTTAGGTGAGAATTGCAACATTTCAAATCAATATTTTCGATTTTAGAAAAAATCTGCTTGTTTTTGGTACTTCACGAATGAGATTAAACATTTCCTGCAATTTTATAAATTTCCAATAAATCGAATAATAATGAGCTATAAAACTATCAAGAAATTTGCTTGGTATTATTGCAGGAAGAAACTGTGGATATACATTGAACATTGAGGTAGAATAGTTTAGAGATTACATGAATCCACAAAAATGGAATCGGTTCAGTCATATTGGTGCGCAATTTCAGTCAAACTTTTCTCTATTTCAGTGTCGTAATGAGTTCATTACAGTACTAAAAACAGTGCTGTAATGAACTCATTACAGCATTACTTTTTAGTTATATTTTTCGTTTTGTGGTTGACAACACTGACATTCTATCCTTTCGAATGTCAACACGCGTCAATTGTCAATATTAAACCATGTAGAGATTTGAACGCATTATTCAAATTCTATAATATGTCAATTTTCGTATCAGTCACACCAACTGCGAAAATAAAATACAAAAGGCATTAGGAGGTACAATCTTAATTTTTCATTGAATTCCAATAAATTTGTCACAATTCTTGACTGAAATAGAGAAAAAATCGTCTAATACTCGTTTCAGAAGGCAATTCCAACACATGCGTTCAAAAACTCACTCCTTCGTCGCATTCGTGTTGGAATAGGTGCCCATTCCGCTACTTGTTTCAGAATATACTATTATATTTGTTCCATTTTTCATCGGCTTTGTGTATCTGAATGAAATACTGTCTATATAAATAGATGTGATCAAATTTCACCCATACGCTTCCAAGATCGTTAAGTTCTTAATTTCGGCTAAAAGTTCTAAACTCACGAAACGTCTATTCGTCTTTCGTCTTTTCTCCAAGGTTACCGTTCTTATCAGCGTCTAAACTATGAGTGTCTTTCGATGGAAACCTTCAGTCTCCAGGAACTTTCGTAATTTTAAGGTACATCCTTAAACAGTTATCTCATTGGTCCACTTTAAACGAATGGTGTTTACCATAGTTCCCACTACTGTACTCAGCCTGCTTTTCCCAATATTTATCACAACTCTTGAGAGGCATGTCAACCGTTGCACTTAAGGGTATTTCAAGCGAATAACCTAGAGTAACCGGTTATTATTTTGGTCCATCTAGCGGTTATTGCTGGTTCTTCTTGGTTATTCCTTCGAAATCCAGAAAGAATTACCAGAACTTATGCTTGAATACTCGGGTTTGGTTATCCGTGCTGTCAGTCTTCTAATTCGCGTTTATTTATGCTCATAGGTTATCTGAGCATTTATCTGATTCAGATAAAAAGGGCCCAATCCCGAAGCTTATGTAAACAAAAAGACATTTTTTATAAGCAATTTTTTATTAGCCAATATATCTTTATAATGGAATTACTGAAACTACAATAAATTTAACAAGGAAAAAATACCAAATTAGACTCATATAATATCTATACATATAAAAAAATGATCATAAAAAAAATTATTTTGTCAGTAACTAGGAATGAAGAAAATAACAAGAAATGATTAAAGTGAAAAATATCAATATTAACAGCTAGTAAAAGGAAGAAAATTAAGTCAAAGAGACAGAATGGGAATGTTTTAATATGAAAGTCAATGACGAATTTTTTTCCAGAGTTAGAAATTAAATCTATTTTTTCCATTATTTTAAGATTATACTTGATGAAAATTTGAAACAAACACAAAAAGGCAATGAAAGAACTTCTTAATCTCTTAATCTTAGGAACGGCAATGAAAAATCTCATGATGGTTTTAACAAACAATATTTTGAATTTGTATATTTCAGTTTATTCCAATTTAAAAAAAAAAGAGTTATTTGGTCACTTCTACTGGTTCTTCTTTCAATTTATGATCTACCTTAAATTTTCTCCTTATTGCTACAATATTGTGTATTCTCAGAACATCAGAACACCCAAACTATTGATACGATGCTTTGCAGATACTCTCAGTATTGCACACATAACATAAATTTGAAGCAACCTGAAAATTTATCTTTTCATAGTTTCATTAACAGAATCCTCAATGGATTTTTATTGATTTCTTGTGGCTTTAATTTTCAGGTTCTTCTTGTAATTTTCAAATCATTATCAATCTAGATTGCTTCACACAAATGACATTTGCTCTTTGAACCTTTTATTTCTTCTCTTATAGAGTTATCCTGAAATTTGAAATAGAATTTAATATTATCTTTATAACAAATTCAATAAGAATAGATGGTTTTTATGTGTTACTTCAACGTATTTTCTGTTGATGACTGGTTAAGTTTCTCACTGCATTCAATGTTTGCAGCTGCTGATAAAATTTTTGATTACTGCAGCTAACAAAATACACAAGAAATTCTGTTTTTCTCTAATGAAAAGCAAACCTAATCTATACATTCTACAATGCTTCTAGTGATTTCCAAATAATTTTTTTTACCTAGGTGATTTATAGAAATGAAATTTTTCTCCATTGAATGTACAGTTTCTGCTTCCAATTTTATTTTTGAGTTTTCCTAAAATTTAAATTGTGATCAAATACCTACAGCCCTCAAAGTTAAAATTCAAGAAAATCATTGGATTTATAAGTTTCATTTCAACGCACTTTCAGTTGACAGATCAGTTGTATTACTGATCTGTAATTTACAATTTCCACATGATTTTCAGCAACATTATTCAGAAGCACATGATTATATTAGATCCTGAGTATTTCCTTCTTTCAAGAACTGTATTTCATAATTGCTCTGGTTTTTATTATGTTGAAAAACTCTACATTCTTCTTATTTGATATCAGGGGTATTGTGGTCCCATTTTTGATGAGTTCTTTCAATCTAAACGACACAACTTTTCACCCATGTTCTTTAAGTTTTCTTTTGAACCTGTGAATTTAGGAAGAGCGTATTGTTTTAAATTTGATCTTAAATTGCCTTAGTACCTGGAGTTGAACTTCCATTTCATTAAATCGAATTCGTGTTGCTACTTATAAAGTTTGGATTATTAATTATCTCTCTGAAATATTCAATAGTCTTTCGATTCTACCAAGATCAGTTTTTCAACTTCCAAATAATTCAAAGTCCTTGTTATTGTTTACTATTTTCATGTTTATACACATCTAACCCTACTTGCTCTAATACGTTCTAATCTAAGACATTTCTCGGATCAAATTGAGGTTAACTCATGACGTCACGGATCTATAACCCAAGCCGCTTGAATGGAAAAGGTATTTACGACAAAAGATCAAAAATAACCGGTTACTCTTGCTTATTCGCTTGAAATACCTTTTAATCTAATTAATCACCATAAACGTCATTTCGTAACATATCCCTTCAATTTGGGAACGTCAAAAGGGTTAATCTACCCGGCGTCGAATAAATAAACGGTTTGGGCCCAATAAATAAAATGAGACTAGCTTGTCATCTTAGGATCGATGAAGATGCACTAAATATCGGATATCACCTTTTCAACTGCGAAGCCAGGTCCGCACTGGGACCCACTCCGTCCAAAAATGCTAAATGAATGAAATGTTTGCTTTAGAAAAATCGAGGCTACTTCAAACGTAAAAACATATTTCAGTGGAATCAATGAGGATTTGGAATACATTTTTTTTTTCAATTAATACAAAAGGTTATTCTATCATTCACAAATTGGAACATATAGAATATGAGCGAAATATTTCCTTATATATCAAGTATCACTCAGTGTAAGCTTTCAAAATTTGAACTGCATTATTGTTAAATGACTTGGCACATTAACATGAATTAAATCCAGTTCATGTTGAGTGTTTATCAATTTCATTGTTTAATCTCCATTATTTTCCTTCCCAGGTTGCTTAGCTAGCGACAGCTATGATAAACGACAAGTCGCTGCTAGAACACTCGGTGATTTAGTTAGAAAGCTGGGCGAAAGAGTTTTGCCAGAGATAATTCCCATTTTAGAGGAAGGCTTACAATCGAGCCGTTCTGATCAGAGACAGGGTGTTTGTATAGGACTTTCTGAAATAATGAGTTCAACTTCCAAAGACATGGTCTTAACCTTTGTTAATTCCTTGGTACCTACTGTACGAAAAGCATTATGTGATCCACTTCCCGAAGTGAGGAATGCAGCAGCCAGGTCTTTCGATTCCCTTCATTCAACTGTGGGTACTAGAGCTCTGGAAGATATTATACCAGCTATGTTGATTCAACTGGTAAGTTTATATCCATTGATGAAATAAGCCAACAAAAAAAAAAATTTTTTGAGCTGATTTTAACTATATTTTATTGCTGAATCTAAATATGATAGCAGTTTTTCTGTATCAGCTCTAGATTTTTAGATAAATACACTTATCTATCAATGCTTTTTCCTATTTAATACTTTCAAGTATGAGTGTTGTAAAATTTATACAAGAGATAGATTCTTGTATATTTTCTTTTTTGTCAGTCTTCATTTGTAACAAATTGAATTTAAAATAATAATATTTATTATAATTATTATTTTAATTCATTTATTACAAATAGAAGACTAACAATATGAGATATATAACTGATTGGTTGACAAACTGTTAACAAGTGGGATTTAATCCTATTTAGTGTCATCCAGTTAGTTCCATAGAAATCCGACATATGGAGCTGTATAGTCTGAAATGTACTTCAACTGGAGTTGACAGTTGAGGTTAGTTTGTGAATTCCCGCGGTGCAGATAGATAGAACTTGGCGTCATATGAAATTTCTCTTTAGTAACGAATTGTTGAAAAGTAAATCTAAAAAGTAGATTGTTAATGAGAATTGTTGTATTTGTATTGTTGAATAGAAATGAGTTCAAGTAGAAGAAGCTGTGTACATCATCCTGATATTTTTTGCTACATATGCGGAAAATACACGTTTTTGGAAAACAGAAAAACTATTAGTGACTTTGTAAAGAGGGCTTATCTTGGATATTTTGGTGTTAAGCTTGGTGATCAGGATAAAACCTGGGCACCACATATTGTCTGTAAAACTTGTACAGAGCATTTACGACAGTGGACTACCGGGAAAAGGAAAAGTCTGAAATTCGGAGTACCAATGGTTTGGAGAGAACCCAAAAATCACTTCAATGACTGTTATTTCTGCTTAGCATATATTACTGGAATCAATCGAAATAACCGTAACAAGTGGACTTATGCAGATTTAGTCTCTGCAAGACGCCCCATCCCTCACTCAGAAGAAGTGCCAATTCCACCTTTTCAGCAGCTACCAGAACTCTGTGAGGACACATGTCTCTCTGATCAGAATTCTGACACTACTGAAGGTGACAGTGATTTTGAAACGATGTCATCAATTCACCAATGTTTCAACCAAGATGAGTTAAATGACCTCATTAGAGATCTCAACCTGTCGAAAGAAGCTTCTGAATTACTAGCTTCCAGGTTGAAGGAAAAAAATTTACTTGAACCAGTAACGAAAATTACATTTTATCGCACAAGGGAGGAAGATCTGCTACTTTTTTTCTCTGAAGAACAAAAACTTGTATTTGCCATGCTATTAAAGAACTCCTGGTAAAAATAGGTCTTCCTGAATATTTTCCGGATGATTGGCGCCTATTTATTGACAGCTCAAAGCGAAGTTTGAAATGTGTTCTTCTACATAATGGAAACAAATATGGCTCAATACTAATTGCTCACTCAACGAAAATGACAGAGCAATATGACAACATAGCTTTGGTTTTGGAAAAAATAAAGTATTATGAACACCAATGGGTGATTTGTGTAGACTTAAAAATGGTAAACTTTCTCCTTGGACAGCAAAGTGGCCACACCAAGTATCCTTGTTTCTTGTGCCTCTTTGATAGCAGAGACAAAACGCAACACTGGGTTAGAAAAGAGTGGCCTAGAAGAGAAAACATGGATGTTGGGGGAAAGAATATCATCAATGATCCTTCAGTTCCGCGAGAGAAAATCATGTGTCCACCCCTGCATATCAAGCTGGGTCTAATGAAGCAGTTTGTAAAGGCTCTTGATAAGAATGAATCATGCTTTGCATATATAGGCAAAAAATGCCTCAACTGAGTAAGGAAAAAATTAAAGTGGAATATTTGATGACCCACAAATAAAACAGCTGATTAAAGACCCTAACTTCATAAATTCAATGATTGAGATTGAACAAAAAGCCTGGAATTCATTTGTTTCAGTTGTCCAAAATTTTCTGGGTAAACACAAAGCTGAAAACTATGTTGAATTAGTCAATGAGATGCTGAATAATTTCAGAACACTTAAGTGTAACTTTTGGTGTATACAGCAGACCTGCCCACATGTGCTAACACAACAATAGGAACATTCGCAGATGATGCTGCAATATTTGCAACCGACGAAAATCCTGAAAAAGCATCCAATATTTTACAAACGCACCTTGATAAAATACAAGAATGGCTCAACAAATGGAAAATCAGGATCAATGAGACAAAATCAATGCAAATCAATTTTACGCTTCGAAAAGGGCAATGCCCTCCTGTTCAGTTAAATAACATTCAGTTACCAGTATCAATAATACAAAATATTTGGAAATTCACTTAGATAACAAATTAACATGGAAGGAACACGTGGTTAAAAAAAGGAAGCAAATAGACCTGAAAGTTAAAGAGCTGTATTGGCTCATAGGCAGGAAATCTAAATTGTCGATGGAAAACAAACTTCTCATATACAAAGCAGTCATAAAGCCTATTTGGACATATGGTATTGAACTGTGGGGATGTACTTCTAAGTCCAACGTATCTATAGTACAGAGAAGCCAATCGAAAATACTAAGAATGATAGCAGATGCACCATGGTATGTGACCAATCAAACATTGCACGAAGATCTAAAAATACCTTATGTTATGGACGTCATAAAGGAAAAGAGCCAGAAACACCACGACAAACTACACGGACACATAAACGACCTTCTACAGCCATTGCTAGAACCACACACCACCCGAAGACTCAAAAGGAATTGGCCAGTAAGTAGGACAGAAGGGGTCTTTTCATTGGAGAAGACCCTATAAACCCACTTCAGAGCCTCATGCTCTACAGACATCTGATTAGCTTATAGAATTATTTTATTGTATTCTGATTGCTAATGAATAAATGAAATGAAAAAAAAAAAAAAGTGTAACATGAGCATTAAGGTGCATCATTTACACAGCCACTTGGACCGTTTTCCTAATAATTTATGCAACATTAGTGAGGAGCAAGGTGAAAGATTTCACCAAGATATCAAATGTATGGATGATCGCTATCAAGGAAGATGGGATACTCACATGATGGCTGATTACTGCTGGTCTTTAAAACGGGATTGTTCTAAAATACATTCAAGAATGTCACGCCAAAGAAGTTTCCGAAATGTTTAGTGAGTAATTGGTTTGAATGATGACTTTTTCTGTTTTCTATATTATATAATGAATAATATCTGTGTAATATAATAAAAATTCCTTTATTAATTTGTTTCTTTAAACCATGGTTTTTCTTTTAAAATAGTGTAATGTATAATTCACAAAAATGTTGATATCTTAAAAATTCGAGCTGACAGGCAAAAACTAATAGCATATTTGAATTCAGGGCATCAAATTCATATCCAAAAAGTGTTATCATTCCAAATTGTTCACCTTTTTTTTTCAGAACGATGATGATCCAAATATTGTTGAATGGACTCTGGACGGTTTGCGACAAGTAATGGCAATCAAATCAAGGGTCGTTTTACCTTATATGATACCTCAACTGACGGCGCCGCCTATAAATACAAAGGCCCTGTCAATTTTAGCGTCAGTAGCAGGTGAATCATTAAATAAGTATCTACCTAGAATACTTCCAGCACTTCAGGTGGCACTCTCTACATCGAGAGGAACTGCAGAAGAAGCTCAGGTAAATGAAAATATACTTACATTGAAATAAATCAACTGATATTGTTTTCTTCGTGAAGCAAATGGAGTACTGCCAAGCTGTGGTTTTGTCGATTACGGACGAATCTGGTGTAAGAATCGTTATAGATGCAATGTTACAAAACACGAAAAACGAAGATCCAAACCAAAGGAGAGCTGCAGCTGCATTATTGTGCGCATTTTGTGCCAACTCGAAGGCCCAATATCAAATGCATGTTCCACAATTATTGAGAGGATTGATTCTGCTATGTACTGATGACGACCAGGAAGTATTAAAAATGGCCTATGAAGCTTTGAATGCCATTACAAAGGTAACATTATGAGATTTGGTCTAGTTTAAACTTTTTGACTCTCTTAACACATTTCATTTCAGAACATGGATGCTAAACAGCTTCCCACTTACATCCAGGATGTTCGTCAAGCTGTTAGGTATGCAATGTCTGACCTGAAAGGAAAGTCCGACGTTCTTCCAGGATTTTGTTTGCCAAAAGGAATTTCACCGATTCTCCCCATCTTTCGGGAGGCCATCCTTAACGGGGACAGTGATGACAAAGAGCTGGCCACTCTGACCCTAGGAGAGGTGATCAGTGTGACTAGTAGTGAAGCGTTGCAACAGAACGTGATAGCCATCACAGGACCTCTCATCAGGATCTTAGGAGACCGTTTCACGCCGAATATCAAGATGGCTGTACTTGAGACTCTATCCGTGTTGTTGTCAAAGGTAAGAAGTTAACGAGTCATTTTGTAAATCACATAAAGTAGGGTATTGGATATGATTTAATCTCTCATCGTGGAATGCATCTCAATCTTGAATTAGCATATGTCTTTGGCCTCGTTATCTATAATATAAAAATGAATCGCAAAATGTGTTGGTAAGCGCATAACTCAACAACGCCTGGACCAATTTGGCCAAATCTTTTTTTAAAATGTTTGTTGAAGTTCAAGGATGGTTTTTACGGCGAGAAAAATTAGAATTATTGCTTGAAAAACCCTAAAAATAGCCCTTTTCTTTTTCCCATGCAAATGATTTGTAACTGTAGTCAATTTGAGCTTTATTGCTATGGTATCAAGTTCATATTAAATTACAAGCACTCACTGTTGTCTAAGCAATGTAGGTGTGTTCAATATGCAAAGCAATGAAACTCCAACCTGCAACGTTTCGAAGAACTCTGCAATGGCAAAGGTTTTGCAGCAATGTAAATTGATTGTTTGGGATGAATGCACGATGGCACATAAAAAATCTTTGGAGGCTTTAGACAGAACCTTAAAAGATCTACGGAGCAATAATAACCGATTTGGTGGTGCAATGATTTTATTAGCAGGAGATTTTCGTCAAACATTGCCAGTGATTCCACGATCAACGCCAGCTGATGAACTCAATGCATGTCTAAAGTCCTCCAATTAGTGGAAACCTGTCAAAGTACTTCATTTAAGCAAGAATATGCGTGTCGAGTTTGTAACTAAGGAACTTTATTTAATTATATAGATAGAATAATTTTGGCCGGCTAGCTGGAGAGCAGGTAAAATGATTTGATGCTTCTACCCTAATCAATGAAAGTTCGAAATAGAACAGTCGTTATTTATTCCACTTTTTACAAATATCAGTTATTTACAAATGTGCAGTCAAAATTGAGTGGAATTGACAAGATGTTCGGTCATGTATGTTTCACAGGTAATCACTATCCCCTTCACTGAAACTTATCTTGTTTATCCTTGTATATTGAGATTCCAGGAAAATTATCTCCTCTGGTGGTTTTTCAGTTGAAGAAACGTTCGGTAATTATCTTCTCTGGTGGTTGTTCAGTTGAAGAAACGTTCGATAATTATCTTCTCTGGTGGTTTTTCAGTCATAGAAACGTTCTGTACGCCACTGCTGCAAGTTGGCAACAAGCTCTCAACTTCAATGGATTTTGTACTTGATAGGTCGACGACAAAATTCCATAGCCCGACGGGTTTGGCTGTGAAAATCGGGTTTATAAGTTTTGACTTGATAAAAATCTCTTAGTTTCCATCGTTCTCTAAATGCATCATTTTACAAACGAAAATCTTTTAAAGAAGAAAAAACAACCACGTGTTCAGAAAAGAACCCAATGGCGCAGATAGTTCGACACTAAAAATTCAGAGAACTCTGGACACCGAGAAAACAATAAATTAAATAATTGAAATTGAAATTGAATAATAAAGTTAAGTACAATATCAAAGTAAATGAAGGTGAGCTAATCCACCAGATATTCTCAAATGGAAAAGTGAAAAAATGGCGGTCCGACCAGAATTATACGACCTCTTTTTGTCATCTACACAAAAAATAATTAAATGCATTAAATAAACATGACATTTAGGATCGAATAAACCCTGTCTGATCATAAATGAAAACTTACTGGAAAATCTCTGCCGCCAGGAAAAATTCGCATATAAAATCTACGAAAACACTTCAAACGTGTTATTTCAGCAGCTTCTCGACAGTGAAAAAGACAAACTGGATCCAGAACATCGACCATGTGATATCGACCGATTCGGCGCGTTAAGTAGGCGCTCGTTTATACTGGCTAGTACCTTATGCCGTAAGCCCTTACCTTATTCCGTATGCCGTAAGAGTTTCAGTAGGTGTTTATACTGGCTGTTAACTTACCTTAAGCAGAACATAGAGTTTATGGATTTTGCGCTATGCTTATTAATAATTCGTCATTTTGAATTTGTGTTTCTACGTTTTGATACGTGCTGATCATCTTGAATTATAATTTATGATATTATTTGAAATTACCGCTATTAAAACAGAGATCCTTTCCGTATTCAATACTCTGATATAAATAATTGACCCTCTATAGAATGCGCATGTGTCAAAAAAACTCGCCCAATATTACATTCCCTTAATTTGTCTTACTTATAAGATAGTCTTATACACTTATAAGATAATCTAATCCAATTATCTAATATATATATGCATTTGTCCATATTGTTGAGAGGATTGATTCTTCTATGAATGACGACCAGGAAGTATGAAAATGGCCTATGAAGCTTTGAATGCCATTACAAAGGTAACATTATGAGATTTGGTCTAGTTTAAGCCACTCTGACCCTAGGAGAGGTGATCAGTGTGACTAGTAGTGAAGCGTTGCAACAGAACGTGATAGCCATCACAGGACCTCTCATCAGGATCTTAGGAGACCGTTTCACGCCGAATATCAAGATGGCTGTACTTGAGACTCTATCCGTGTTGTTGTCAAAGGTAAGAAGTTAACGAGTCATTTTGTAAATCACATAAAGTAGGGTATTGGGTATGATTTAATCTCTCATCGTGGAATGCATCTCAATCTTCAACTAGCATATGTCTTTGGCCTCGTAATCTATAATACGAGGGCCGTTCAGGAACTAACCTCCGGTTAATTGAAAAAAATACACCAAGTTGAGTAAAAATATTTTAATATATACATCTTACAACTACATCTTTGCACTATTTTTCGACATTACGATTGAGGCACTTATCGTATCTCTTCACAAGCTTTGAAATTCCTTCTGCATAAAAATCACCCGCCTGTGCCTTGAGCCAGCCTGTGACCGCATCTTTGAGCTCTTCGTCGTCATCAAACCGCTGGGACCCGAGCCATTTCTTCATATGCATGAAGAGGTGATAATCGCTTGGCGCCAGATCTGGGCTGTGAGGTGGATGTTTGAAAACGTCCCACTTGAAGGACTCAAGAAGGGCTGTTGTTCTGCGAGCTGAGTGAGGACGGGCGTTATCGTGCAAAAAAACGATACCGGAAGTCAGCATACCACGGCGTTTGTTCTGTATAGCCCGTCGTAATGTTTTTAGTGTTTCGCAGTACACGTCTTGATTAATGGTCGTCCCACGTTCCATGAATTCAACAGCACGCACCTCACATTTGGCGGGATTTTCTATTGCAGCACACATTTCAAACTGCCACAAAACTAAACTAGCGCAGGTACGATGTTCACTCGACTACGGCTTGATGCCGACTGACCTGCTGAGCGCGTGAATGCACAGATGGCGCGCTACTCCCCCCACTACCCGCACTGTGACCAATCGGAGGTTAGTTTCTGAATGGCCCTCGAAAATGTTCGTTGAAGTTCAAGGATGGTTTTTACGGCGAGAAAAATTAGAATTATTGCTGGAAAAACCCTAAAAAACAGCCCTTTTCTTTTTCCCATACAAATGATTTGTAACTGAAACGTAGTCAATTTGAGCTTTATTGCTTTGGTATAAAGTTCATATTAAATTACAAGCACTCACTGTTGTCTAAGCAATGTAGGTGTGTTCAATATGCAAAGCAATGAAACTCCAACCTGCAACGTTTGAACTCGGCAATGGCAAAGGTTTTGCAGCAATGTAAATTGATTGTTTGGGATGAATGCACGATGGCACATAAAAAATCTTTGGAGGCTTTAGACAAAACCTTGAAAGATCTACGGAGCAATAATAACCGATTTGGTGGTGCAATGATTTTATTAGCAGGAGATTTTCGTCAAACATTGCCAGTGATTCCACGATCAACGCCTCAATGCATGTCTAAAGTCCTCCAATTTGTGGAAACATGTCAAAGTACTTCATTTAAGCAAGAATATGCTACAAGTTGCAAAATGACCAATCTGGAAACATATTCTCTAAACAACTCATTGACATTGGTAATGGCAAATTTCCTATAGACATGTTGACTGGCTGCATTAACTTTCCTCAAAGTTTTTGTCAGTTAACTCGATCAAAAGATGAACTTATTCAGAAGGTGTTTCCAGATGTTTCTCAAAATTGCAGAAACCATGATTGGTTGACCGAACGAGCTATACTGGCTGCAAAAAACATAGATGTAAATGAATTAAATTTCAAAATTCAAGAACAAATTACAGGCGAATTGAGGATATATAAATCAGTTGGTTCGGCTACTAATCAAGATGATGTAGTCACCTTCCCACCGGAATTTTTTAACTCGCTGGATTTGCCAGGATTGCCACCTCACAATCTTCATTTAAAGGTTGGATCGGTGGTTATAATGTTGCGAAATATCAACCAACCGCGTCTTTGCAACGGTACACGGTAAGCGATAAAAAAATTACTAAACAATGTGATAGAAGCAACTATACTCAAAGGAAAGTATAAAGGAGATGTTCTCATACCGTGCATCCCAATGATTCCGACTCCCATGAGCCATTTTAAGTTTGTGGTAAACGACTAAACAGTTTCCAGTGCGGCTTGCTTTTTTGCTATGACTATAAACAAGTCCCAGGGGCAAAAGCATTAAGTGTTTATGGTTATTAATCTAGAAAACCCATGTTTCTCACATGGTCAATTGTATGTTTATTTGCCTGTTCCTTGTTGGAAAAAGATCAGATTTGTTTATCTATGCATTCAGGTAATCAAACAAAATACATCTTATACCACAAAGCACTACAATGATAATAATAATTATTATGATTCACAAAATTAACAATAAAGCGATTACTACACTTTTAAATCCTCAGAATATATGGATAATATCTAATGTTTTATATAATTATTTTTTATTCACAACGCCCTATCACCAGGGTGACGGTTCTGTTCAGGAGAATTTTTTAAAATACGTAGGCACAAAAACTGCCACATCACAAATCTTTTTGACAGGACGAAGTCTGTCGGGTCAGCTTGTAGGATATAATTTTGCCCCCAGGGAGGATCGAGAATAGTTATGTATTTCTCGCAAATCTCTGACTCCCAAGAGTCACTTTTTGATATTGATTTCAATAATGACCGGCATCTGATTTCCAAAGAGAAAAAAAAACTACGCGACCGTTCGAGGTTAGCTTCGCGGAACACAGATAACCGGCATAGAACACATCCATATTCCATCGCAGGACCTACTTCAAATTTCAACCATAATTCGGGTGCGCGTACGGAATAACGTCAGTGGCGTGCAAATCGTTGCAAATGTTGATAAGTTTAATACTGCAAATAATAGATTTTTTAAATCTTGTTGTATCAGACCAATTCGCTTATTTTCAAACAAAATTCATTCACTTTTCATTAGTAGAGGTCTTATAGATAAAAATTACTTTATGCTTTACAGTTTGTTATATATCATTTATTTCATTTTCAGGTTGGAATTCTAATGAAACAGTTCTTACCGCAACTGCAAACTACATTCATTAGATCGCTAAACGATCCCAGTAAGACGGTGCGAATGAAGTCAGCAAACGCCTTAAAAAATTTGGTCAGGATACATCTGAAGCCTGACCCTCTTTTCACGGAAACTTACAATCTGATTTTGAGGACGGATGACTCTGCGATAAGGTAAAGCAAAATTCAATTTGAACTCATGAGATATTTTTGAACATTTTCCATTGTAGGCAGACAGCTTTGTACGCTTTGAGATGTGTTGTCTCCAATGGTGGCGACAAAATGGCAGAGGGCGTCAAAAAAACAATATTGGATACCTTTAGTCAGGTGGATCAATTATGGCCACTTGATAATGTTTGCAGAGCTTGCGCAGCTGGATGTCTTGGAGTACTGTGTCAGTGGCTCAACCCTGATGAACTGAATCAGCTCCTAACCCGAGAAATTTTATATTTGAGTAAGTGTTAGAATCGTATTTTGTCAAAAACCAATTTTTTTTTTTATCTAATTGATGGTCTTTCAAGGATCGATTCTTCAGGATAATTTATTGTTTCCGCGGTGTTTAAAGTTTAATGGAACTTGTTGTTGAATAATTTCAAACATTATAAACAATCAAAAATTCACTTTTAGCTGTTTATAAAAGCTCGTGTATATCGAACACTAATGAATATTTTGACGTGCTGTTTGGCATATGTGTTAATTACAGTAGTGCCAACTTAATAATAAAAACATTTGTCCCCATCGCAGTTCCCACAAATGTTATAATCAAATTTCCCGGTACTTTTTGCACACAATAGTTGGCAGAATTTCAGGGGATCACTCAACACTATACTCGTCATCGCTCAATTTTTGAAAACGGACCAAGAGAAACAAACTGTATCTGAAAACACTCAACCTCACAGTGTTTTCACTTTTAGAAATTCGTTTTTATCAATTGCCTAATTTGCATTGGAATATCAATACGTCCGGATAGCTTTGGCCGTTGGTGGAAGTAGCGGTCGTCATGGTTACGATAAACAAGCAGTTGTTAGCGATAACTTCAACAGCACATTTGGCAGTTCTGTCAGTTTATTTTCGTATTTTACCATAAAGTAGATAAGAATGAAACGTTCTGGGAATTGTAATATTACTTCAATTGAGGAAAGTGTGAAGAAAAGTGTGCCGCTTAATACAGTGAAGTCAAGATCCTAGATTTGGAAACAATTTGAAGAATTCTGTGCTGCCCGGGAATACCTTGTAAATGAAAAAACAAGTTTGTCAGAGCTCAATAATATTATGGTAGACTGGGCTTTCAATATGATGAAAAAAGATGGATCAGACTACAAGAAAAGTGTCGTAAAAACCTTGTGGAATAATCCTGCCAAACAGCTGCAGGAAAAATTCTATTCCGAATGGGGCGTTAGGTTCGATCCATTCACAGACGTGGCTTTTAAAACGGTGCGGGATGCACGAAATGCCAAGAGGCGTATTTCGCAAGTGGACCCTGAGAAAAGAAAAGTTAGTGCCAAGGCGCTGTCTTTGGAGCAACACAAAAAGATGGTCAACTTATGTAAAGATGATAATCCAGACGGTTTGAACAGAAAATTTTATTTTATTTCTGCATTGGACCTTGCTTGACGCGGAGGAGAGGTTTCATCATGCCTAATTTCGCATTTCCAATTCGAAATTGAAAACGATGGTAATCCCACGGGCCGAATTGCCTACAATCCGATATTTTCTAAAACAAGACAAGGTGGTGCCCAAAAATGTGCGGAAACGAAATGGCTGACTCCCAATATTGAAGAAGATATTTGCCCGGTGAGGTTATATAAGCTACTTGTGTCCAAAAGAACTGCAAACATAACCACTGAAAGACTATTCCTTACTCCACATAAGAATTGGAAATATGGTTCAAAAACTCCCCAGTCGGTCCCAATATGATAGCTAAATGGACAAAAGAATCGGCAGAACTCATTGGCATCAACACAACCAAGTCGAAGATAACCAACCACTCGCATCGAGCTACTGCTGTCAGCCAATTAGCCAAAGCAGGGATTGGCGAGGAACAGCTGATAAAGATAACAAGGCCATTCTTCTGCAGCGTCAGTGAAACCGTATCTCCAACTGGACCAACAACATTACAAAAAAATAATCACAGCCATAAGGAATGAAAAAAATGTCCTTCAAGAAACAACATCAGTATCTACTTCATCATTCGAAAATAATGCTCGTAATGTGTATAATAATTGTACTATCAATAATTATTATTTTGAGAATAAAGATGTATAATTTGTTGTTATGCTTCTATCTGGCTATTTTTGAATAAAAAACTATTTTTTATTTCGTTTGACTTATATTGTTGAATGATCTTTCCAAATATCACACGAGATTCGAATTTTTTTTGAGAACACTCTGTCGTTTTTTGAAAATTGTACAAATTTCACTCATCAAAGTGATCTCGCCTTCGACTCGTGGTATTTTAAAGATAACTTTGTTTCGTGAAATTTAAACGCATAATTCCCAAAAAACAAGAGTGTTCTCAAAATATTCTCACCTCTAGTGGTATTACCCTTGAGAACCTGCACCCGAACTGGCAAACCCGGTTCAATTTATAATTTTGCATCTATCTATATTTTCAGATGAGTCCCGAGATCCTCCCACCGAGGAGCATACAGCAGCATTGGTTTTATCTGTCATTATGAAAGAATTCCCTGAAAAAATATGGGATGATTATCAGGCTAAAATAGTAGCACAACTGCTTTACTATTTATCTCATAAGGATTCGCAAGTTGTTATAGTGGCAATAAGGACCTGTGGTTATCTTATCAAATATTTAGTACTCACTAATTTGACCGTACCTCAAAATCTCTTAGCTACTCTTGTGAGGGTGAGTATGACTTTGCTACATTAATTAATAGTAAATATCTTTCAAAATGCTGAAATTTCAAAAAAATCCTGCCTTTTCCATCAAGAATCAATTAATGAATTTGTCAAAAACCCCAAACTAGTACATTTTCAGCTTCAACTATCCTGTTTTAATTTTATATCAATTCCAGATTGTGAACAGAGCTGATAACGATGTCAAACAGCATTTTGCTAGAGTGTGCATGTTCATCTCTAAAAACGTACCTACTGAAATTTGGACAGATGAGTTACTGAAATACATTTTACCTACGTTGGTAAATGGCACTAAGGAGAAGCATTCCTATGTCAAGGCCAATTCAGAAATAGCTCTCATAGCTATTTTGAAGTTGAGAGAGGGTAGTTGCGTTCAAGCTCAGTGCTTGAAAGTCCTGGACGAGGGAGCTAGAGAGTCCCTCAATGATGTTTTAACTAGAGTTTTGAGAAAAGCTGCCCTGCAACCTGAAGGAAAGGAAGAGGAACTAGATGAAACATTACTGACTTGATCATTTTGGTACCTATTTAGTATTGAACTAATTCATCTTAAGACTAAATTTCCATTTTCACATACTAGAAATATCTGTGTTGAGTTGTATTATATGAGGTTATTTCTTGTAATTGATCTTGGTCTTAATGTTTCTCAACTTATTGTGGGAGTAAATTTTTTGTTACATCTGAAGCGTGTTTCAATTTATTACTTTATCGTAATCACATATCAAGTTGGGGGTTTGGCCATTGCATACTTCATCTATTATAATAGTATGATGCATAGTAAGGTCTGGTGTCTAAACCAATCAACCGATTTGCATCAAATTTTTTTTAAATTAACGGTAGGCATTTAAACTTATGCAGAAAAATAATAACAAGTGCCAGACATCAATAATTTCTCTAAAAAAACACAAAAAACTTAGAAATTAAGAGTGTTTCGCATGTTTTCGCTGTAGATGACGCCACCGCTCAACAAATTTTTACTGATATGGGCTTTAATTTCTTCTTGTTACACTCCAAGTCACCATTACCGTCATATAACTCATTAAAAACATTCTTAAATTTGATTAACTTCATTTTTAAATTATAACATGTGACTTATAAATCATATGGTAACATTTCTAGAAGAGGAAAAACACTTTATTTCAGTTGTTTTATGTAGGTTTTCAATTTAAAGGGGTGAAGTGAATTTTTGTGAATTTGCAATAGTTAAACATTTCAAATTTTATTATGAAGGGTGTTTGGCATGTTTTCGCTGTAGGTGGCGCCACCGATCAACAAATCAAAATTGACTTCCGCCCATGCTTCTGCAATTTCAGCTTTGACTTTCAAAGAGGAAAGACGTGTTTTGACGAGCTTGACTTAAAGCTTATTTTAATTTTCAAACCTACCGAGTAAGTTAATTTAGAAAATTATAATTGAAAAATATATTGAAAACCCAAATTTGGATGGTTATTCTCCATTTTTGGGTAAAACTTGAAAACGGGTCACGCCCGATTTTTCCATTTTGAGTTAGGTGCAGTGTAATATTTTAATTTACAATGGAGACAAGGCAGATCAGTGGGTTCTCGAAACGCTACCCGGACAACCCGCACTGAAAGAAACCGACGCCGCGTTCATAACAATAATCGCTACAAATGTAGCGAGAAGGGCTCCGGTTGAAGACGAAATTCCCACGTTTTCTGTCTGAGCTGTAGTTGAGGTAGTTTTTAACTTATTATGCGGCAAAAACCGTGAAAAATCCGCTTGCAGTAGCCTAAGATTTACGCCCGGTTTCACAATGTCTGGTTACCAATAGTTAACCTAAGGGTTAAGATAAAACCACCGAAAAGTGTTTCACAGTTGTCGGTTACACATTTACCAATAGTTAACCAGTAGTATTTTTGACCACTGGATAATTCGATGGTTAAGAGCTGACTATAATCCCTTAACCTCACTTTTTACTGTTTATCAGTGTTAATTTACTGTAGCATGACTCTCGAATATATTGGCAAACTTTAATAAAATAAGAGTTATGCTTTGATATCATGATGGATTTGTATGATGTCAACGCTGTGATGAGGAGGAAGGTCTACGGCGGCCAAAAGTTACCAGACCAAGAACGAACTTTTTCGAAGAATATTATAAAAGGGATTTCTTCGATCGCTTTCGACTCACTCCCAGAACAGCACAAAACGTGATAGATGAAGTAAGTGATCAGATTGAACATAATACAGGAAGGTAAATCTTGAAATAACAGTAAATTTAGCTTAATTATTAAATACTGTTATTTTTTCAGAAATGATTGTCTGTCTCCAAGTAATCAGGTGTTGCCCACTTTAAATTTTTACGCCAATGGCTCATTTTTAAGGACATCTGCTGACATGTCAGGTGTAAGCAAAGTAACTGCTAACAGAGTTGTCAGAAGAGTTAGCTTGGCCTTAGCATCTCTAGCCCCACGCTATATAAAAATACCCCAAGATGCAGAAATACCTTTGATTAGACAGGCATTCTACAACATAGCAAAATTTCCAAGATGTATTGGTGCCATTGACGGTACCCACATAAAACTTCAGTCACCAGGGGGTAATAATGCTGAAATATTTAGGAACAGAAAGCAATACTTCTCAATCAATGTGCAAACTGTGGCAGACCCAAATTTGAAAATTAGGAATATTGTCGTAAGGTGGCCTGGATCATCTCATGACTCCCATATATTCAGAAATTCCTCATTGTACCAATTGTTCGAGGATGGTGTATATGGTGACTCAGTTTTATTACGAGATAGTGCATACCCCTCAAAGAGTTACTTGATAACACCTCTTCATGAGGTGATAACTGCAGCTCAAGCGTTATTCAACGAGTCACAAATCCAACACGTAATGTCGTTGAGAGACAAATTGGAGTATGGAAACGTAGATTTCCAGCTCTTTCAATGGGAATGAGGGTATCATTGGACACAATTCAGGCCATCGTAGTAGCAACAGCGGTCCTTTATAATATTGCTTGTGATGCAAATGAAAATGTACCCGAAGTAAGCAATGACCAGGAAAGAGTTATTGAATTGGGAAATAATATTGGAACGGCATTAAATGAAAATGTTGGAAACAATATCACAAGGAATAATTTTATAAATTATTTTGCCAATATATAATTTTTATTGATTGTATTCATGGTTATACCTGTGTTCTATGTAAATTTTTTAATATCGAATAAATTATTTGTTGAAAGTGTTTTATGATTTCTTAAAATAGAATATTAATTGAAAAATGTGATCAAATTGAGCACAAATTATTCATGCATCCTACTCCACATACCGGTGAGAGATATGTATAAATGCAATTTATACGCAATGATATCGATATGTTCAAAATAAATACTTTCATCAGGGAATCAGCAAAAGAATTCAGTGAATATGTCAATTTTATTATATACATATATTTATTTAACATCATTATTGCTACCATCCACAATATTGATGCCATATTCAGCCAATTGCGCATCTATAAGTAGATGCTTTTTCTTAAAAGTTCCATTTTTAAATTGTGCTCCTGAAGAAAATTTTCTTTTTGAAGTTTTACAAATTCTAATTTTTGTTCCATTAGGGTAGTGGACGGATTACCTATTATTTTTGTGGTAGTTGACTTTTTAATTTTCTAACATTTTTGCCCTCAATTTCTCTGATGGAGCTCTCCTCAGATTTTTAATTGTATATGAACTCCAATTTTCGGAAGATGTTTTGCAATCATCCTCTTGTGGCGATGGATCCTCAGAATTTTCAGGTGAATTTTACCTTTTCTTCCGAATAAATGACTGGTAAATAATATGGTTCTATGGTTTGAAAAATGTCAACCATTGCCAACCTAAGTTAACCCATGGTAATTTGACCAACACCGTTACTAATTGTTGTGAAACGTTTTCACAGTTTACTATTAGTTAACTAGAAAGTATTTGGTCAAATTACCGATAGGTTAACTATACTTTGTGAAACCGGGCGTTAATTTATTTACATTGCATCTCTAGGCAAACCGAACAATTGTAATTTGGCGGTTGTAGCCCTGTGCTATATTCTTACACGTCTTCACCCAATGAAAGCTAGACACAAAATGACATGAACGGCTGCTTATAGGGGGGGCATTTGCTAATAACGACCGCGAGCTTCCTTACTTGCGCCCGTGGCGACACGGGCTTTTCCACTAATAAATAAATAAAAGATCTCGTAGTAAATACTAGAATCTTAATATACAGGCTGGGCCAAAGCAAAAAGTGCGGTGATTACAGCCGCTGTGGTGGGGATAAGAGCCATCATTATCCGACGACAATTCAAAGTGCCACGTGGTGATTACGTTCCAATGACGAAGCTGCAGCAAATGTTCCCTGCTTGCTTCGTCTCTCTGAAGACCTTGGATGGCCGGCGAGATCACCGGATTTGAATTTTTTTCCTATGGAACTACCTAAAAGAGAAGGTCATCACAATTTGGAAGAACTGAAGATCCCATCATCATTATGACGTGTTCTTTGAAACTCGAGTGAAAAATGGGGTGTAGTATTGACTCTAGCAGAAAAAAATACTTTTTCGTAGATTATGCCAATTTTTTTTATAGCCCGTCTAAACTGCACTGTTTGTTTGTGTTCTTAAAACTAACGTTTTGATAGTCATCTGTCGTTTTCGAGATTAAAATTGCTTTGAAAAAAAAAGGATACAATTTTCATAATAAAAATTTATTTTCAAACTTTTGAATTAGGTGGCATACTACAAAAATGAGCAATTTAATTATAGTTTACATTAGGAATATTAATTTACATCAGCATTTTTTTCCCATTTGAAATATTTGAAATTGATTTAAAAAGTTGGATGAAGTAGAAAATAAAATCGATCAATAAGAATCGTACAAAATTAAATGAGGTACACTATTTACATATTAGTTACATTATTTACAAATATAAATATATAAAATTTTATCTGATATATGTATATCATTCTTTCGAAAAACTCATCTTGCAAAATTCCAAATAATTATAAATACCTTCTTGACGAAGTTATCGATCATGAATTCTTGTGAAGAACATGTGCCTTGTCTAATTATTTAAATTTTCGTCTATAAAAATATACATTTATTTTCATAATTTCATTCAACTTGTCAAGAAAGTGTTTAATAAATAAAATAGTATAAAACAGGAAATATTACACGTAAACATAGAGGAATTACAAAAACATATATGTCTCATTCGAAGTTGGTCAACATTTCTATTGTAAGGCGTGTGATATTTTTTGTATATAATTTATAATGTTCAAACCATTCATTCAGAGTATTCGATTATACTAGCACTAGCCTTTCACGAATATGTACAAAGTGTTCCATCACAAACCGGGCAAACATAGGCAATGGTGTAAGCGTTACTTGAATAATCATTATTGCCATATGGCATATAACAGGTTTTAGTACCATTAGCGATATAAAGGAATTCAATTAATTTTTAAGTACATAATATTCAATTGTACGAAATCAATCATTACAATTTGGAAAAAACACAGTGCCTGATTTGTACCGAAGGCACTATTAGATCAATCAACATGAAAAATGAATTGATGATATGTACTGGCTTCATTTTGATGTATTTCGAGAATATTACGAGACACATACAACTTAAATATAATACTTTATAACTGCATCTACATATGTGATACATGGTTTAAAATTTAGACAGTCTTAAAAGTATAATTGAAGGACATGGATTTTGCTCTATTATGTCTCATAAATGCTACGATCAAGCTTTTCACCACGTACCTACCCGATTTACGTTCACTTTTGGGGCGACTGCATATGTTTGTCCTGGTAAGTATACAATAATTCTGTTAAGGTAGATACTGAAAACTGCGTGGGACTGGTAATAGCCTCATGCGACCATGTTTAACCAATCAGGACATTGCCGGTGTTCACACATAAAAAACGGAACGCCATAATTGAAAGCGGCGTTTAAAACCTCGGTTACGGGAGCATAAGGTCTTGATGAAAGAATTGGAAAGAGTCTAGCATACCTTACAAATACTTATTGGTATCCTAATGCATCTTGTAGTAATAAGGTCTGATTTGACATATACTGTTATTTATATTGATTGAATAATCTTGGAGGCGTGTTTGCAGGGAACTATAAACTTTGACCTAATTTTTTAAGTTGTGTGGACAGATGACAAGCCTTTGATAGGGTTTGTAGATGCTGACGGATTCTCGGATAAAACTGATCGAAAATCGTATATATGTTCAAATTATAACTCGAAATCCTTTCCTTATCACATTATAAAGTTTATTGGATGTCAGTTAACCTATTTTAAGCTCACAATAAAAAAAAAAAACATTGTTGTGTAAGTTATTTATTCCGTTTTACAGTCATGTCTTTGTAACAAACCATGATTTTAATTTATATAACTTACAGATTCTTTACATATGTACTTTTTAGATGTTTTGAAGAAGCAGTTGAAATACTGCGAAAGCTAAACATTGAGGTTAAGTTGCGTTTGTGGAAAATTTCATTATTTGACTTCTTCGAACATAATATTACTTTTATATAAACAAAAAAATGGATAGTCCAGTCAAATTAACTGTTCATTTTATAAATGAAATTTTTGATGATATCACCCTAAAAGAAAATCCAATTGGTGTATTCAGTTTTGTAGTCTGACATGGCGTCGAAATAAGCCTCATGAATTGTTTCGGGGAATATTATTTGACGTATGTTTGAGGCTTGAACGGGCAACTCCGGAACTCCAAGAGGGTGCACTTCATCACCTCAAAAGGGGTTGAGTGAGACTTCAGTTTATGAAAAACACAATTCGATCAACCATTTTTGTTGATTATTTTTCCGACCCAAATATCGACCAATAGAATTGCACCATTCGACGTCACGTGGTACAACCTACATGGTATTATACTGATAATTTTTTGAAAATTTTCTCTGGTAGTTGCTATATATAAACAAAACATGATCCAGTCAAATTAAGCACACGTCAAACTGACACGTTGAATTCAATTGTGAAAATTGGAGATTTTGCATGAAAATGAGTCGATTTGGAGTTTGTTCTCTGTCCACCATCGATAAAAAAGTCAAAGGAAATGTTCCCATTAATACGGAGAAGGCAAAAAAACAGTTTAGAACCAATTTACTACTTTTTGTACTGAGAGGGAATACACATTGAGTGCTGAAACGAGTGAAGCGCAATTGGCAAACATTATGAAAGATTACGCTTACAATATGAAGAAAATGGATGGAGAAGACTATAAAGAAGGTACAATAAAAACAATGTGGAATCAGACTGCCAAATTACTTCAAGAAAAGTATTTGAACGATTTCGACATCAAAATCAACCCATTTTCGGATGCTGCATTCAAGACCGCTCGAGGAGCTCGTGATGCCAAGCGTAAGGCTTTACAATCTATTCCGGAAAAACGGAGGGCAAGTGCAGCAGCGTTGGAGGAAAAAGATTGGGATACAATGACCACTGTTTGGGACGAGGAAACTCCTGATGGCCTCCAGAAAAAATTATTCATGATAATATCAGTGGAATTGGCTTGGAGAGGTGGTGAGGGCAGCATGGCGTCAATACATCACTTCAAGGCAGAACAGCGAAATGACGGGGAAACAACTGGGAGAATTGAATACAATCCAATCAGACAGCAAGTGGCTGGTGGAGAATCGGGAAATCCCTGACAAGTGCCCAGTGAGACTGTTCCAGAAATTGAGAGAGAAGAGAGATGTCAATATCAAGAGCGACAGACTATTCCTGACCCAAAATCCATTCTGGAATAAAGTTCCAGGCGCTAGGTGGTACAAGGATTCCCCAGTAGGCCAAAACACGATTTCAAAGTGGGTTAAGGAGTCAGCACAAAAAGCTGGGCTTGACCTTGGTAACAAAAAAATCACCAATCACTCCAGTCGTGCAACAGCCGTCTCCAATCTATCGAAATCGGGCCTGGGAGAGCAGCAGATAATCAAAATAACTGGACATGCCAACAGTAACTCCATCAAGCCGTATCTCCAACTCGACCAGGAACACCACGAATTAATTGTCAAGAAACTGCGAAGGAGTGCGCATACTGCAGAAAATGCCATCAACAGCATAAACCTCATGCCATCTACCTCTTCTGGGACCATTACCGATAACTATGACTTGAAGAAAACATGCACCAATGTTTACAACAATTGTATTTTTAATTGCACTACCCTGATTCTTAATTAAATGTTGTTTTATTCATTATGAAATTCTTATTTGTTAACTGTACATTTCGTCTCATGGTGCAATTTTATTGGCCGACATTTGGGACAGAAAAATAATCCCCCGAATACCACACGAGCTTCAAAATTATCTGGTATTTCCCGACAGGTTCCCTGCAAACAAATAAAATCGTCAAGTTTTTCACTCGTCAAGTTTTCACTCGCGCTTCGCGCTCGTGATTTTTTAACCTGAAAAAATTGACTCCTTCATTTGTTTGCAACGAACCTATCGGGAAATACCCGATAATTTTGAAGCTCTTGTGGTATTATAAGTGATTATTATACTCGTTGTATTATTGAAGTTTACATATTTGCCATGTTTAGAATTCTCTCTGTATTATGGAAGTTGCTCTGATTATTATGATTACTATCTGTTTTGTATTGTTATAGTTTTCTCAGAATTGTTATATTTGCCTTTGCTAGCTGTTAATGATTAACCATTTAGTTTTAAACAAGTGCCTTAACATCACCTAACATAAGGGGTTTTCTGCCTGAGGCTTTCCCCTATATTTTTTTAGACCCTGAATAAAGAGTTGATTGTTTGGGTCTAAGTGTTGTGTTTTATTTACCATCTTTGTTTCCCAATTATTTTCACTAATCTCAATTATCACGAACTTGAATTATTACGTAAACATCACGTAGAGTCCTACCCTTGCTAGACGATCACATTAAATGGCCAAGTCTTTGTATCTGAAGTCATTCAGACTCCAGTGTCGTAGTTAGTTTTAAAAATAATATTTTTCATTCTTTTCGAAAGAAAAAGTGGCAAATGTTACAGTATTATGCCCATAATATCCACCTGAACTCTGGAATTCTTATATGAAGTTCAGAACTTTAACTGTAACGTCGCTCATGAGAACAGAGACGCATATCTGCTTTGATTTGTTTAACATGGTCGCTGTTTCCATCGACACATTACGCATTTCAGAGTATCTACCTTTAGTCATTCTGGACGACTATTTTGATGATGAGAAAAACAATGTCCTTAAGATAGTTTTAGTTCTGAAAGTCAATTTCCATTGGTTTTGACATTTTCAATATTTCGAAACAAATAAATAATCTAAATAACATAGCAATAAGGGTGGGTGTGGTTAACTTGGGTCCCGTCAGGGACCCGCGAAGCGAAGCTGAGCGTGAAGCCCGAAGGGCCGATCCCGGGGCAATCTTAATTTATGTATTCATCTCATCATCCAAACACTCAATAACTAATCGCAACATATACGAAGCGTCGTTTAGTCAAAACTTTTTCTTTGTTTCTTCAGTAAATAATAATAGCCCTTTTTCGAAAACTTGATCGCATTCTTCTATTGATCGCTTTTGAGGTTTTCCACGTAACCAAATTGAACAAAACGGATATGTTTCTGGAGGTGATCTAAACTATTCGATCAAGTCTCCGAAAGCGGCTACCGATCTCTCTGTTTGCAATATATCAATCAGATTGCATCACATTCGTTTTATTACAACTATTACTACTCGCTATTGCACCATTGCACTTTCTTTTACATATTGCTCTTGCTTTCGTTTTGAAAGAAGGTGCTGAATTTTTCTTTGCAACTGGTTTATTTTTATTCTGCAAGTTCAATAACATTCTCAAATTTTCACCTGAAATATGATCTTGCGAGGTCAGATTCCTATTAGGTCCTACGGAATCTTTGTGCAAAAACTCAAACTGGATCATGTGGAAAAGATTCATCTTTGGTGAAATTCCGAAAATGTAGGAACCCAACATTAGCAGGATGAGAGTTACCAAAAGAAAGCTGAATATTCCTAGAAATGGTTTAAGATACCACGGCACGTTTTCTGAAAAAATAAAAGCAATTCAACAAAGGAACAATCAATTCCTGGATTTTGCAACAGATTAAGAAAGATAGAAAATCATCCAAAGCAAAGAATAAATGAGTTATCAGCAAGAATGATCTACAAGTATAGCGTTTCTTAGCGTGTTTTTTAAGTAAGTACCGTTTTGCGATTCCGCCGCCGTAACGGTACGGTCGGCGTTCCGCGCATGCGCGTTGGTTACCTACATCACTTGTCTACGCACTGACGCCATTACAGTCTGATTCTTCATTGTATACGTTGTTTACTGAGTGTTTAAGATGCCTCCGACAATCGTGAGTCCCGCCTATTGTGAAGTACGAGCTGTTATACGATTTCTTAGTGCTAAGGGCGTAAAACCGATGGATATTCATCGTGAGATCTGTGAAGTTTACGGACAAAACATTATGAGTGATGGAATGGTAAGGAAATGGTAAAGATGGCCGCACAAATGTGCATGATGAAGAACGGAGTGGGCGTCCTTCGGTCGTTAATGAAGATTTGGTGCAGAAAGTGGGCGAAAAGCCCTAATCTGGCACCCATTTGTTCCTGCACTTGAAGATACACCTGGGCGGTCAGCGTCTGCAAGACGAAGTCAAAACATTTGTGACACAGTGGTTAACAAGTCAGGCGGCAGAATTTTACGAGGAGGGTATCCAAAAACTGGTGCCACGTTATGACAAGTGCGTCAATATTCTTTATGTTGAAAAGTAGATTAAGATACAGGCTTTCATGTAAAAATAAAATTATTGCGATATCTTCACACGTCTTTTTTTAATTCCAAAACGGTACACGCATTCCTAGTCATCTTAAAGACACCAATTCGGCTGACGTATATCGGTTCATATGTGGAGATTCCAATTTTCCACGACTTTAATGAATATGAATTTGATGAAAATAGAAAATTTAGAGAATATAATTTAAAAAATAGGTTTTATATAATTACCAATAAGAGCCCACATGAAGTTTCCGAATCCAGCACCCAAATGTTTGAGAATAGTTACAACAACATCGAACTGGTCACTAATAACATGCAAAGGAGTAAAGATGTGAGTAGCAGCTCGTTGAGATAACAAAAACTGTCGTTTAGAATTTTGGCAATCTGAAATCATTTATACAAATGTTAATGGGGGCAGAAATCAAAAATAACACTACTGCATAGTAGTCAACCTCAAATGTTGTGGAGGACAAACAAATGCCAAAACTGTACTTAAAAATTTTGCTCCAGACATAATTAATGAACTGTTAGCATTAAACCACTTCTAACGGCACAAAATATCAACAGGTAACTAAATGGAACACAACCTTTGTTTGTCCTCCACGAAATTTTAAATACCTGAAAACACCACGCGACTTGGAATGGTGAATTTGAACCACTCTGTACAATTTTTTTGTGAAAAAATTTTTAAGTTCATTTTTTTTTTAATGGAGTGGAGTACAAAGAGATGATGAAAAACTTGAGGTCAATATTAATTGATTGAATAAACAGAGCTCATTTTTATGCCGTAAGTTGTAATGAATATTTTTCTTGCGCTATAGTCGAAGAATTGTTATTTCTATAGTACTCGCTTATGCAGAATGCACATTGTGCTCCGCTATAAGAATCCATGTCACTGAATTCCTTTGACTCCGCTAATTGAAATTATCACACCCCATGAAATTTTCCCCATATTAATTAAAAATAATTGTTAGTATACGTTATTGTAAACTTACATCCAGTAAACTTATCATATATCCAATCAAACCATCCTAGACGATCAGGGTCACAACCTTTATAGCTCTCAAACTCCAGTAATTGATCCACTTCAACTTCCTACATAAAAACATTATAATGTTAATATACTTTTAGCTTCAATAGATTGATTATAGACTTAACTCACCTCCAACTTAGCTCTATATCTCAAGACAAAGTCAGAAAGATAAACTAAAGGAAGAAATAGCTTAAACAGAGTGGTCAATTTGTATTTATGAGGTTGAATTCTCCATAAAATATATGAAACAATTGAAAGACCCAGGGTCAAGAGCACATTCTCATTTTGTATCATCAGATAAATGTATTCTCCAATTGAGAAGAAATATGTGCTATAGAAACTTGATTCAAGAGATTTTTCAATTATTCCACTGAGCTGTTTCAATACATGGTCGGCATTCAGTTCTGTAGATATGTATCTCTTGAGAAACTCATAATCAGTAACGTTCATATGAATTTCAATTATACCTTTGTAGACACCTGATCTCCTATCATAATATGTCATATCTGTAATCAATCTAATAAGTTTTCGCAGATGTGGAGAAGTTTTATCCCTGTATAAACTTTCAACACAATCACATGAATTAGAAAGCCCTTCATTTGGATTGGAATGTTCTTTTCTCACAGGTCTTATTCTTATATTCATGTCATGAGGGTCTACCCATTCTTCTCTACCCAGGATGAAATTTGCAGATGTTAGGAGAATTAGGAAAATGCAGATGACCTGAAATTTGGTCATAGTAGAATCTTTCAAATGATTGAAAGTGTCCAGAAATATTTTACCTTAGATTGCATTATAATTATATTGATTTGGTCTAATTCGTCCTTCAAATTGTTTATTTAAGTAGTTAAATATTCTTCAACTTCAACTTAACCTAGAAATTATTACCTTGTTTGTTTACGTACACGGAACAGAGAAACGGAATCGCTCTTATGAAACAGCTGATCATAAAGTGTCTATCCAAATTGTATAAGCGTAGATGTCGCTTGTGTTTTGATGTGGCAGTGATTGATATCAGTCACTGAAGAATGATGAGTACAACATTAGATAATATATAAACAATGGTAATAAACAATAAAAGATATGAAAAAACTTGATACTGACTCTCACAAATTTTCTTCAATTTGCGTATTTTTTTTTTCGATACAGAGGTGGCAACGTGTGTCTTAAACTTCATGTGACCTTCAAACTGTCAACAAAGAATGCGGCAGCGTAGTCTTGTCTTTCATCTGAATTTCTTTCCATCTGCGGTCTCTGACATAAAATAGCAGAATCAACTAAAGTTTTTCTTGTACTTCTTGCTAATATACCAATAAGACGGTTTCAATTCAAAATATAAAATTTTATACAATGTTTTGAATGCAAATTGGAGAAAATGTTTTTATTCACAATTATTGGGGGAATAGAGAAACCTACTATTTGCTCAGTTCGGCAACATGAAAATTTTTTAAGACCTGAGTGGACCAGCTCAAAACGTTACAATCGACCAGGTCTAAGTTTCAGATGCGACACTTTTCAATGTAAATAAAGAGGTCTATTCTTATATAGTCTAAGCTCAAATCACAGTATAGGGACAGTATTGGTACCTATACTGTGCTCAAATCATACGAAATTAAAAGGTATTTCAAGCGACGAACCAAGAGTAACCGGTTATCTTTGGTCTTTTGTGGTACATACCTTTTGCATTCAAGCGGTTTGGGTTATAGATCCGTGACGTCATGAATTAACCTCAATTTGATCGAGAAATGTCAAATCAAACCAAAATCGTAACCCTGCTCGAGAGCAGGGTTACGATTTTGGTTATTAGAGCAAGTAGGGTTAGATGTGTATAAACATGAAAATAGTAAACAATGCAAGGACTTTGAATTGACTGATCTTGGTAGAACCGAAAGACTATTGAATATTTCACAGAGATAATTAATAATCAAAACTTTATAAATAGCAACACGAATTCGATTTAATGAAATGGAAGTTCAACTCCAGGCAGGAACTAAGGCAATTTAAGATCAAATTAAAAATAATACGCTCTTCCTAAATTCATAGGTTCAAAAGAAACTTGAAGAAAGTGAGTAGATTGAAAGAACTCATCAAAAATGGGACCACAATACCCTGATATCAAATAAGAAGAATGTAGAGTGTTTCAACATAATAAAAACAGAGCAATTATGAAATACAGTTCTTGAAAGAAGGAAATACTCAGGATCTAATATAATCATGTGCTTCTGAATAATGTTGCTGAAAATCATGTGGAAATCGTAAATTACAGATCAGTAATACAAATGGTCTGTCAACTGAAGGTGCGTTGAAATGAAACTTATAAATCCAATGATTTTCTTGAATTTTAACATTGAAGTCTGTAGGTATTTGATCACAACTTAAATTTTAGGAAAACTCAAAAATAAAATTGGAAGCAGAAACTATACATTCAATGGAGAAAAATTTCATTTCTATAAATCACCTAGGTAAAAAAATTATTTGGAAAACATTAGAAGCATTGTAGAATGTACAGATTAGGTGCAGCTGCAAACATTGAATGCAGAGAGTACCTTAACCAGTCATCAACTGAAAGTACGTTGAAGTAACACAGAAAAACCATCTTTTCTTATTGAATTTGTTATAAAGATAATATTCAATTCTATTTCAAATTTCAGGATAAGTCTATAAGAGAAGAAATAAAAGGTTCAAAGAGAAAATGTCATTTGTGTGAAGCAATCTAGATTGATAATGATTTGAAAATTACAAGAAGAACCTGAAAATTATAGCCACAAGAAATCAATAAAAATTCATTGAGAATTCTGTTAATGAAACTATGAAAAGATAAATTTTCAGGTTGCTTCAAATTTATGTTATGTGTGCAATACTGAGAGTATCTGCAAAGCATCGTATCAATAGTTTGGGTGTTCTGAGAATGCACAATATGGTAGCAATTTTAAGGTAGATCATTAAATTGAAAGAAGAACCAGTAGAAGTGACCAAATAACTCTATTTTTTTTAAATTGGAATAAACTGAAATATACAAATTCAAAATATTGTTTGTTAAAACCATCATGAGATTTGTCATTGCCGTTCCTAAGGTTAAGAGTATAAGAAGTTCTTTCATTGCCTTTTTGTGTTTGTTTCAAATTTTCATCAAGTATAATCTTGAAATAATGGAAAAATAGATTTAATTTCTAACTCTGGAAAAAAATTCGTCATTGACTTCAAAATTAAAACATTCCTCTTTGACTTAATTTTCTTCCTTTTACTAGCTGTTAATATTGATATTTTTCATTTTAATCATTTCTTGTCATTTTCTTCATTCCTAGTTACTCACAAAATAATTTTTTTTATGATCATTTTTTTACATGTATAGATATTATATGAGTCTAATTTAGTATTTATTCCTTGTTAAATTTATTGTAGTTTCAGTAATTCCATTATAAGGATATATTGGCTAATAAAAAATTGCTTATAAAAATGTCTTTTTGTTTATAATAAGCTTCGGGAATGGGCCTTTTTTATCTGAATCAGATAAATGCTCAGATAACGTGTTATGCAGATAACCTATGAGCATAAATAAACGCGAATCAAAAGAATGACAGCACGGATAAACAAACCCGAGCATTCAAGCGATAATTTCTGGTTATTCTTTCTGGATTTCGAAGGAATAACCAAGAAGAACCAGCAATAACCGCTGGATGGACCAAAATCATAACCTGGTTACTCTTGGTTCGTCGCTTGAAATACCTTTAAATCTTCTTTAATGACAGGGAATGCCAACAACATAACAAAAATTATCTGAAAAGTATCATATATTTTTTTATCTATGGTCTAAGGTTATATCACAGTATAGGGACCAAGCAGTAGTCGCACTCCGTGGATTTTCTTACACCAAGTCTGACTCGCGCATTCCTCCCTGCGCATAACCTATAATCGACCGCGAATGTAAAAATTTTCATTGTTTTCATCAATAATTCTAAGATGTGTGGAATAATTTTTCTAAGATCAATTTAAAATTCAAAGAAGTTGAAGAAAAAGATGCAACGTCACTTATAAATTCAGTGGAATTTCTTTGAGTCAAAATCTACCATAAACCAGCAAAGCTCATTTATTCAATAATTTATTTTCATTCAAGTGAGTATTCTGTTTCAATTATGTGTTATTTTCAAATTAATTCCAAAATGGTTAACAATTGTAGCGTGGAAAATTGAAAAAGGATGCATTTCCAGATATATTCCAAGAAGGAACAGGTGAAAAGGGTATTTATTGAATAAATGTAACGTGTAACACATTCTGATCAGAATGTGGATGCTGGGGTTAAAAATACTGAAACATTTATGGATTCAAGTATCTGTACTATACCTGCTAAGAAGTGAACATTATCTTTTATTTATTTGTTGAACTCTGAGTCTAATGAAAGATTATCTTAACTCATAGTGAGAAAAACGGAAGTGACTCAAACATCACCAAGTTTGTCTGCCTACACTCCAAGAAAAAAAAGGTTGCAGAATATGGTGAAGAATTTGAAGAGGAGAAAGATTGCAATGAAGGAGAAAGAAACTGTAGAAATTGAGGATGAAAGTTTCATTCGATTCTGCAGGAATAATTTCAGCTCGAACATGGCTGATTTTATGATAGCGCAATTGCAACTCAAATGAACAAATCCTCATGGCTACATGTACTCCATCGCTTATAAACAATTTGCACTTACTATCTATTTTTTGGGACCTAAAGTTTAAGAAAAACTTTTTCCTTACCTCACAAGACTACTCTATGCAGAATAACTACCAAATCGAACTTTTCCATTGGTTTGAATGAATATGTATTTCGAGCAATTTCGGTGAAAGTAAAAACTATGACAGAAAGAGCAAAGGATTGCATATTATGTGTTGGTGAGATGTCTATCAAAACTCATTTTTTTTATGATATATCTCTTGACCAAATAATTGGATTTCACCAATGCAATGGTAACAGATCTTTCGAACCTGCTAATTGTGCATTAGTTTTAATGTATTTTCAGTTTGTCAGTATTCGTTTTATTTATAGATTAGGTACAAATTTTCTGATGGAATTGATCTAAAAGCAAATTTACCACATAGCGTAAACATTCATTCTATATATTTCTATCATATCACTTACAAAGTCCTTGTATACTTGTTATTTTGAATGTATTGATGTATACATAATTGTTGACTGAAATGCATGCAGAATTAAACTATTTTTTTATGATACTCTATAGTATTTTATTCCGTTGTATATTATTATATTATATTCATTATAGAAATATGAAAAATATAATTTTATATCAGAAAACCAGTTTTTTTATTGTATTTATGAGAAGATAATTCAATATTACCTGATAACTGTACTAAAAGTTTAGACTAGACTGAGTGAATCTTGAGAAAAATTTATTAAGGCAAAAAATATAAACAAACTGGGAGAAATCCACTAACAAGTAACAAATTATATGATCTGATGTTGATTTAATCTGGAAAATTTACTACATTTAACTAATCGCATTAAACAGGATTCGTAAGTTCGAAAGAAATTTGAAGCAAGAACATTTATATGGGGCCTATTACAGAAATCAGAAATGTTTTTTACAACATTTCGTGTTGAGGGGGTTTGCTGATAGTTTAGAATTCCATAATCAAATTCCTCTTTTCATAAATTGTATATATTAAAAAATAGTATCAGTTCAAACCAAATCAACAGAGAATTCATAGAAAAAATTTGTTCGAAACAATTCAATATAAAAATAAAGTTATTTTTCATGGACTCGAAGATAAATGTTTCAGTGAAATTATAAGTAATGAGGATTTGATATTAAACACATTCGATGCTTTCAACCACCAACTACTTATTTTTCCATATAATACCTACTTTTTAACTCAATCCTCGTTTAGAAAAATTTTAATGAGTCATTTCATTTACAATCCTAAGGTACCAAGGATTTTAAACACATTTCAAAAAGTTTCAGAGGCACCGGTTCTGCTGTTTCTGAGTACACTATTGAGTAAATTTAGTCACTAATTACTGTTTCTTTCAAAGTGATATTAAAACCACAGTAAAACAATATATCTTTTATTGAATGCGTTATGTTAGTGAGGAAATGTGATTACATTTACGGTTACATTATGAGCGGAGACCTAATTTTTATATGAATATAGACTAAAGAATGGTCCATACACTCTAAATATCACTGTGCTTAAATCAAAATATTTAAGTTTTCAGATAACGCAAATAACCTTTTCTAATCAATTTTTACATTCGCGGTCGTTTAGGTTATGCGCAGGGAGGAATGCGCGAGTTCCCTTTGGTGTAAGCGATTTCAGTTCAAAATCGACGGAGTGCGACTACTGCTTGGTCCCTATACTGTGGTTATATCCATAGATAAATAAAAGTATATAGATCGGCAACTCTAGCAGATTTTTGTGAATGCGCAAATGAACGCGACACTAGCGGTTGATGTTGTAGTGAAGCGAACTAAAAGGGCAGGGAGGTAGAAATTGTGGTGGGGGTAAAAGAGGGGTATTGGCGGGCTATTCGAATTGAGAAATTTTAATCGCATTTTTCGCTGAAATTGGACTGATAGAAACCAAGTCATTTCCAACCTGATTTGAATCAAGTTGGAAATGAAAGAGTTTCTATCAATTCAAATTCAGAGAAAATGCAATTAAAATTAGATTTTATCGTGAAAAGAAGACAAATTAAAGCTATATTCTGAATTTTATTAACATTAGCGTAATTTCTGGGCTTACAATCAATTACAATGCGATTATAGCAAAATAAATTGAAAATATGGATAAAACACAATTAATTCAAAACATATTGAACGTTATCGATTCCAAAAATTATGTGTGATATTTTCATTAAGACATGGTTATATTACAATTAATAAGATAAGAAAAATAATTTGGCATCTACAAACATACAAGAAAAAATTCAATTAACAAAATAATTATGTTTTCTTAATTAATCGAACACACTTTCAAGGATATGATAAAGAGACCAAAAACCTGGTACATGAAACACGAAGTGTTAATAATCAATTTTACCTCAAAGAATTAGAATTGTGAAGAATTCACATATAAATAAGGAAAAAAATTAAATCAACGAAAACAAATATTGGTAGGCCTGAGATCATACAATACGATTACAGCAAATAAATAGTGAACATTTTTTTGGCAAAGTATGTATACGAAAGCTTTGTTCAAGCTTGAGAAATTTCAAAATTTCTTCGATGGCCTAAAACAGTTTCACTTCTTAAATAATACATAACAAATTGCTACAACAATATCAATGGCATAAAATTTCAACATACTTCTTACTACCAGATCTTCCACAGGAGACAGCTGACCTACTGCCTCGGTTTCTATTTCCGAAGTACCTGGCTCTTCCACACTGGGTATTTCTATCTCTGAGGCCACTATAATGAGAAATCGAAATATAAATAGTGAAAATTTTTTTGGCAAAGTATGTATACGAAAGCTTTGTGCAAGCTTGAGAAATTTCAGAATTTCTTCAACAGGCTAAAATAGCTTCACTTCTTAAATAAGGCATAACTCTAAACTTACTTGGTGGTACTTCTTCTTCCATTAAGTTGATTCCAGTCTCCCTGATTCGACTGCCATCTCATAGTCTACATAAAAAAGTCAAATTAGTGCATTTCTTGGACATGCTAAAATAGATCTTAAATGTAACAAGTATAATGTAAAACTTACTTGGTGATGCTTCTTCCATATAAGATACCCTAGGTTCCAATATTTGTTCGGTGGCTTCTGAAAAGAGTAGACTTATGAAATATTGTGTACGTTTCACGATTCCATATTAATTCATCTATAAAAGATTCTCAAATAATGTCTTGTTTATAATATAGCCAAGTAAGACTTTTATGTATGAAAATTGCAATTAATAAAACAAGAAACAAACCTGAGTTTCCATCAGCAAGATTTAGAAATAATGAGGGTTCAGCATCTAGTTTAAGGATACTTCCTGCTTTGTTATTAGCAGGAATATAATCGTCAGGCGTAAAATGCTTATCACAAACCCTGTAATTGTCATAAAGTTCTCTTGAAGATTTTGCCTTCAAGTCTTCTCTCCCAATTTTTGTTAACCACTTCTCGGATACCTAAAAAGTTTTAAATATAAATATACGAGGATAAATAATTTGTAATCATTTGTTACACTCACCTCTCTACTTTGTGGAAATCTACGGAAATGGTATCCACGCATTTTACCATATTTGGTTGAACATCTTTTAACACAATTGAAACCCATTTTAAAATTCACGATTCGATACTGAAAGTCCAAAAGATTCACTCTACAATATCGCCAAAGCCAGAAATAGGTAGTCTATGGCCAGAAAAAACGGAAATTTGAGAGAGTCCGTAATTATAGCCATGCGAAGAATTATTAAAAATGACTTTTATTGTCCATTGCTTTCTTCTTGTCCGCCATTACGGTAGGAAATTCCCAGAAATTCCTTCGATCCCTTCCACAATTTTCATTCTATTTTCTGATTGGTCGATCCAGATTGACAATCGTGTAGTGAATCCAACTTGACCAAAATAAGCCCAAAACGAGGTACAGTCGTTTTGAACTGACTTTCCACCCCCTGGTTATATCCCATTTCTTAATCCCTCTCCCACTCATTTCCGTTTAAGGTTTTTTTATAATTTTTTTTTTAACTTCAAGATCCTCAATTTACTAAAACTTATTCCTAGTAGAATTCTTGAGGCCCAGAAAAATTAATATATTCCTACGCCGCTGTCGACGGAATCTGCTCGACGAATATCCAGAAACTTACAAATTGAAAATAACTTCACGCCATTATGTTACCTTCGATTTTCAATCTATGCTATGATTATTACCTTTAATAACTTTTTACCTATGATTAACTTTTTTTTTAATCGTTAGAGTTATTAATATGATGATGTTTGAGCGAATTCCTACCCACCATACATCTGTGGGTGTTTCCAACTATTAGGAAACTGGGATTGCCGCAACAGCAAATAAATTACTTTCTAGTTAATTGTTGTTTTTTTATCAGTTGAATGGAAGGAAACTAGCAGGATTATCGAAGTTTATTGCTGTATCAAGATTAATACCGTCATCTTAAATGGAACGTAACTAATGGTGCCCTGATTTGGGTCTGATAAACAACATTAAAAAAATTATTACTCTATTGAGAATCACTATTAATAATAAGAAAAATGGTATTACTATATGTTACCCTTATTTTCTTGCCAAGTAACATTTTAGGAGCAGTAAATTCGAAGGGTGAGGTTTATAAAATGAAACATTAGTAATAACTGAATCATAATTCAAAATAATTTAAATCTATGTAATTGTTCGACAGTATTATTTTTCATTTTAGTGCATTTGTTTATATATACATAATAGCTAACCCAACAATTTAGTAGAGTAGTAATTAAGGACATGAATATTTCAGATCCTGAATGGACTGGTAAAGTATTTCCAGACTTGAGAAATGAAAATTTGAGAATTGAAGAGAAAGGTGATCATGATAATAGGATTCCAATGGGTGTTAATAACTCCAAATGTGATTGGGGTGAGGTGAGATCAGATTTCTAACTGAAATCCGAACCGTTGGACTAAAACTTCAAATTAATGTATTGATTTAAGGACCCAAAAGGGTTTGATGGTGATTTGGGACCAAATTCATACACCTGTTTTGATGATAAATCACTATTCAATTCCAATCCAACAGTCCATCCTATTTTAAGGAAGGATTATATTCCCAAATCTTATATCGTAAGTTAAGATTTTCTGTTGGAAAAGTGATGTAATTTGTTATCATAGCAGGCAATGGGAAAAACTGACTCTATTTTATTGTAGCCATGGCATCACTGCATGAATGAATCAATCATCTATGATAAAATTATTCCTACCTTGTAAGTATTGTTTTACTAAATCTAGCAATTCTTGGAATCTTTTTTTCCGTATTTAGTGGAGACCACCGACCGCTCTGGCCCAAATATGGCGAGTACTCATTTTTACCGAAGCAAAGATGGGTTCATAGTCTGGAGCATGGATCAATTGTGATGCTTTATCATCCTTGTGCAGATAGAAATGAAGTTGGTTATTTGAGGAAAATACTCAAAGATTGCTTGTATCAATATATTATCACAACTTTGAATGAATTGAAACCAGAGCGGGTAAGAAAATCAATCTTCTCTTTGAAAAACAATATTTTTCATTCAGTCAAAATGCTAAATTTAAGACTTCTTTTCATAGACTACCTATAGATAGGCAACTCTGGCATGAATTTTGGTCCTGATTTCGAGAATTCAACTTACAGCGCCATCTTTAGTTATTCCCTAGTTGATTACAGATTCCTTGCACAACGTTCCGACTTGTGGCGCCCTCTAGGGCATTTTATATGAGTTATCATAGGATTCCACGCAAGCGCTGGTTGAATCCCATATTTTTATTGGATTTCAAAACAAATACATTTGAAATTACCATTATTTCAATCTGCTGTAGATTGTCACAATTTCAATAAAAAAAATATCATTTGATCAGAAAATTGTGACAATTTGCAGCAGATTTAAAGGAATTATGGTCATTTCAAATATATCTGCCACTCAAATCGAAGAACATACTGATCCTTAGAGGATGAAAGGAAATAAACAAAAAATAAACTTTGGAAATATATATAATGCAGTATATAATCAATTTACAAAAATTTCTATGCAACCATTACTCATCAAATTATGAAAAATACATTTAAAGAATAAATTAGAATATTAGGGACAAATATATCAATTTAAGCATGAAATGCATTAGATTTATACTTTTATGACAGAAAAAATTTCTTAAAGTCTATATTCTTTTTCTTTTAGATACTTTTTCGGATGCCATCTTCATTATTGGATCATAAGATCTTATAGTTTTTTTTCCTGATAAAATTTATTAATAGTTCTGTCATAGAAGTACAGAATGAATTTCATGGCAAAATCCCATCAGATTCATGTTATTGCTTTCAAAATGCTTTCATTCAACAGTGTGCGGTCTGTAGTATTTTCGAGTACCTCGGGAGTCCCGAAGGGCAGTAACCTTGGACCATTGCTTTTCATAATTTTCATCAATGATTTGGCTGATGTGGTGGATGTTAACTGCCTGCTATTTGTGCGCATTTCTCGTGACTTTTCGGATATAGCCACATTGAAGATCCTTTTTTACGCATATGTCAGGTCCAAGCTGGAATATGCAGCTTTAGTATGGTCCCCTTATCACCAAAACCATATTGTTGGAATTGAGTCGGTGCAACGACGTTTCCTCAAGCTGTTATCATATAGAGAGGATAATGTGTACCCGCCCATTGGTTTCCCTCAAGATTTACTTTTGAGTAGAGTCTGAAATGTCGGCGAGACTGCCAGTGCGTTGTATTCATACACAAGTTGATCAATAGGATGATTAAAGATTCTTGTATTCTCAGTAATCTCAATTTTCTAGCGGAGAACACATTTTACATGCCAACACCAATAACCAACACAATGAAATATTCTCCTGTTTATAATTTGTGTCATGCTTGTAACTCTGTTTATCCTAACTTTGATATTTTTTATTGTAGCATATCAGATATGAAGTCATACTATTTTGGCTGAATTTGTATTACACCTCTTATTATTGATATTTAGAATTAGTATTTTGTTCATGTTTACCTTGTTCTGTAGTTTGGTTCAACCTGTAGAACATTGTATATTTTTAATAAATAAATTTGCTTCTATTTTTCAGCCTTTAGTACTGGTTGCTTGGGGTGTGAGTTTGGAAATGTCCAAAGTTGATCCTAAAATTGTGATGGATTTTATTCGGAAGTATGCTTATAAAGCTCCAGAAAAAGTTTACTTGAATGGTCAATATACAAAGAATTTGATACAGGATGCTCCAACAGAACTTCAAGGAAAAATTGACAACGTTTGTCCAAATTTCTGAATAAAATGCTTCCCTTCAGACTGAAAATTTCAAATGAATATCTAAATGTTCGAGACATACGAATGTATTGGCTATCTACTTTGAAATAAAGAACATATTTTATTATCACTTGTTTTTTTTTTAATTTTCAAAAGTCAAATCAAAATTCGGAATTCATTTATACTGAAATGCCCCACGTTGGGCGCCAAAATTTATAGCGTCCTATACGACAAACTACAAAAAAAATAATAATCTAAATCTAAAAATCACTAAAACAAATAAAATGGGAAAACGCTAGAATTATCCTCGGTTTCGCTATTTCTCTATTTCAGTCAAGAAATGGAGAAATTTATTGCAATTCAATGAAAATTCAGATTATACCTCCTAGTGCCTTTTGTATTTTATTTTCGCAGTTGGTGTGACTGATACGAAAATTGACAGATCATAGAATTTGAATAGTGCGTTCAAATCTATGGTTTAATATTGACAATTGACATGCAATGGACGCGTGTTGGCATTCGAAAGGATAAGATGTCAGTAGTATCAACCACAAAACGAAAAATATAACTAAAAACAATGCTCTAATGTAATAATTACAGCACTGTTTTTAGTACGTAATGAACTCATTACGACACTGAAATAGAGAAAGTATTATTTTACCTCTAAGAAATAATTGACTAACTCATGTTTCATCATGTGTTGTCAACCACAAAACGAAAAATATAACTAAAAACAATGATGTAATGAGTTCATTACAGCACTGTTTTTAGTACTATAATGAACTCATTACGACACTGAAATAGAGAAATAATATAATAGATCTCAATTCCGGCCAAACACGTAAACACCGAAACCGATTCTAGAATTTATCACAAAATATAATACCTGAAAAGAAATTAAATAAAGGATCTAAGTGCACTTTACCCAATAGATATATTATACAAATTTTCACAGTAATGATCAGATATATCAATTTATAGTTAACAGAAGTTTTTATCCATCGCACTTGATCAAGCTTAATTTAACAATTAATTAATAATTATTTGGGCGTAATTTAAAATAATCAAAAATATTCAAGTATTCAACATCCCCGTTTCGTCAATTTTACTATTAGAGCGAGTCCATTCTTGAGCTTTCATATATTTTTATCTGAAAATGTGTTCATGTGAGATAAAACAGGTTCATTGAGTTCTTTCATCAGGTGAGCTGAAAAAAGGAAATCAAAATGGGTCCATTTAGGATTTGGTAGCTGATATAGTCTGGTGCATTTGGGTACTTTGGCACAGGTTGTCTCAATGTCCTGTAAATTATTTGGATAATTTTAAAGTTGTAAATTACTGATTATGTTACCTTAGGATAAACCAGACTATCACTCAGACCATAGTACAGGGCGATGGGTACCTGAATGAGTTGCACGGGGTATTCCGGTGGCTCTGGAGTACCATAAATCTCTAAGTTTTTCTTTTTACCATAATCCCACTGACTGAAACGGCCTGAATTGAGACACAATTAACTGTACTTTATTTCAATTAATCAATATCAAGTAGATAGATAAAACGAAATATTTTGTAGTAGATTGCAACGATTTGTACGCCACTGACGTTATTCCGTACGCGCACCCGAATTATGGTTGAAATTTGAAGTAGTTCTCCTGCAATAGACTTCCAACATTTAAAATGATATTTTTTAAAATTATTTTCAATAATTTTTTTTTACTAGTAAAGGCCATGTATTTATTATTTTCATAAAGAACATGTCATGAAAAGCAGAAAGAAATATCTACTACAAAGTATTTCGTTTAATTTCTCACTATTGATAGAAATAACAACGATTTTTTATTTGAATGGATTTTTTCTCAAATGTACAAATAGACTGAATTTCTTCTTTTAACAGAGGGGCTGATTCCTTATTGAAAATCGAAAAGTTGATGAAAAACTCACCCGAAGAGATGCTCTGCATGAAATGAAGTATTTGTTTTGCAGACACTGGCTGGACCCATCTTATTGCTTGCATTAACACAATCTGTAAAAACATGGAAAGCTCAATTGATTGAGCAGATGCCAAAAAGTATGCACTGTCTGAGATAGTGACGACAGATATGTGATTAGTAATACGAGCATATTTTATTCACGATTACAAAATTCAAGTCAGATCTCGCCTTCTTGAATACAGAGTGTCTCAAGTTCGAGTGCCTATTAGACGTTTCTGGAGAAGTAGACATATTATGATATTGTTCGAAGTTCTCTACATAGCTAAAATATTTTCGAAGCCCAAAAACTTCCGGTTATACAGGGAGTGAAAATAAATTCGACGAAAAATTTTTTTTTCAAGTTTTCCATTCCTGGTATGATCGAGTATTCAATAGTGAATACAATTCTGTTAAAAGCGTTGTATTAAATCGAATAGTTTTCAAAATATCCAAAAAAAAACTGGAAAAAAGTCAAATATGTTCAGTCAGTAATATGCTCATTATTCTTATTTTAAATATCCTGAGCGTAAACTGTTTTTACAACATCGAAGAGGAAGGATGTGAAAAAGTCATGCATCTTTTGGATTTCAAAAATATCATCACAGGGTGTTTCAAATTTTGTGTTGAAAATTCTGATCTTAAATTGGTCATAACTTCTGTTTTTCAAATTAGAACCCTATTTTTTTATAATTGTGTTGGATTCTGCGGTCAAAAATAATGATAGTTTTCTGACATGGTTATGCTCCTAAATTCAATAATTTCTGAGTTATTTGAGATTTTCTGGATCAGCCAAATATTGACGTTTACTCAGTTACTACGTCTACAATAACATTTTGAAGGTAGGGCATTAAGATGTCTTCAGGTAATCTATTTATTGTAACAAAACCGAATATGAACATTTTGGGGACTGCTGCAACGGCGGAGGAGTTCCGCTTCATGCGCCGACAAAGGGATTAAGAACATGATGAAAGGGACCGTTCGCCATAAGCTGTCACATAAAAAACGATTAGTGGTGGCATATTTACGTGACATAAAAGAGACCGCTACGATCTCTCTGGAATGTGAAGCATCTTTCTGGTAACTCCTAGAAAAACAGCGCCGGATATAAATGACTGAAGCCGATGCATGGATTCATTCATGGATAGAACTTGCCGACGAATAAACAGGTGTTCCTAGTGAAATTCTGTAGATAAATTGTGTATATAAATTATTGATTATTGTTAGTTAAGTGTGAATATAAATTAGTTTAAAGAAGACTTGTATCGTTTTTCTATTTCACTGAGGAAAAACTTAACATTATTATAGAGATTTGATCTTATGGTTAATATTAAATTTTATGTAACCTACTGGATTGAAATCTCCTGGATCGCCACCGGAAAATATATTGAATATACCAGAGCAGAGGACCTTCATTGGCGTTTCAGTACATGTTCCATATAGTAATTGGGTCAGATTGATCCAAGGTGGCGGAACTTCACCAAGCTTTGCGTTCTCGAAGATTCTCTGTAAAATCCTTTAAAGAAGTCATCAGTGAATCATCATGAGCGCAAAAGTAACCTACTTACTATAACAAGGACAAAATATAATAATATTAAAATTTAATAACAATTGCGAAAGACTGATTAATTAACAAAAAAACATTCAGTAGATGTTCGAATTGCTGTCCTTGAGAATGCACTTTTCCACTCTTTGCATCATTGATTAACGACATCTGTGAAATAAACCAGAATTATTATGAAATCTTTCAGCAGATTCCATAATTCTGTTCCATAACTGTTCTTCAGTATTGATTTCTATGGTATATACGAGGCATGTGTTTTAAGTGAGTACCGTTTTGCGATTCCGCCGCCGTAGCGTTACGGTCGGCGTTCCGCGCATGCGCGTTGGTTACGTACATCTCTTTTCTACGCACTGACACCATTACAGTCTGATTCTTCATTGTATACGTTGTTTACTGAGTGTTTAAGATGCCTCCGACAATCGTGAGTCCCGCTGATTGTGAAGTACTTGCTGTTATACGATTTCTTAGTGCTAAAGGCGAAAACCGATCGATATTCATCGTGAGATCTGTGAGGTTTACGGACAAAACATTATGAGTGATGGAATGGTATAGAAATGGTAAAGATGGCCGCACAAATGTGCATGATGAAGAACGTCCTTCGGTCGTTAATGAAGATTTGGTGCAGAAAGTGGACGAAAAGCCCTGATCCGGCACCCAGCGACTACCATTTGTTCCTGCTCTTGAAGAAACGCCTGGGCGGTCAGCGTCTGCAAGACGAAGTCAAAACATTTGTGACACAGTGGTTAACAAGTCAGGCGGCAGAATTTTATGAGGAGGGTATCCAAAAACTGGTGCCACGTTATGACAAGTGCCTCAAATGTGCCACGAAAATTATGTTGAAAAGTACATTAAGATACAGGCTTTCATGTGAAAATAAAATTATTGCGATATCTTTACAGGTGTTTTTTCAATTCCAAACCGGTATTTACTTGAAAACATACCTCGTACTTAATTATTCATAAACTTTCAAAATGCAAAATCGAAATTATTAAGGTCAGAACTACGAGCTGGCCGGGGAATTGGTCCTCCTTGACCAATCCACCTATTTCCAAATCTTCTTAGTAAAATTTTTCTTGATACTCGTGAGAAGTGAGCTGGTGCACCATCATGCATAAAGTGCATTTTTGCAACTATGTTCGGGGGATAATCTAATAATATTCAGCTCATTTGCCGAAAAATTCAGATAGATTTCGCCTTTAAATCGATTGGGCTGACATTACACTATTTCGAGACTCAGAGTCGTAAACGTAAGCCGTGATCACTCTTGCTTTTGTTTGTATGCTTACCTGAAGATATTTATGCCTTTTGATTAATGGTAATGCCAAAGTATTATTGAAATTCTTCATGAAACCAGCTGGCGCAAGAAGAGATGCCTGAATGATTTTATTCTGGTACTCTGGTCTCATACTATTCATGATGAAAAATACTGTCCCTCCCTGAGAATGTCCGATGTAGTATAGTCGTTTTTTTCCTGATACCTTGAGTATATAGTCAATCATTGCCGGCATATCGTACACTCCTATCTCGTGATAGCTGAGTGAATAAACATACAAGATAATAATTTTTAGCAAACAATTCTTCGAAATTACCTACCTGAAGTTCCAAAATTTGTACTTATTTGGATCAAGCCTCAAATGTCTCCTGGAGTGCATATTTCCTCGTGCGTTTCCAAGCCACACATCATACCCCTCGTCAGCAAAATATCCAGCCATACTGCTATTATACATTTCGGCGAGTACGAAATTTTCTGCACACCCAATCAAACCGTGCATCATAAGGACTGGTTTTGCATTAACACCAGTGCTATTTTTGCCATGTGGCACCCTAAAAATAGTTAGGATGTAGCCATCTTCGGTGACAACCTCGTGACTCTCTGCTGGAAAGCCATACTTTTCGAGCATATCCGTCTGGAGAACAAAAGTTTTGCTACTTTATTAATTAATTTTAATAATAATAATAATAATGAATCGTCTTTATTAGGTGAAATTATAACTAATGGCTACATTAATTAATCTATGACTTAACCAATGTTAAAAATATCTGCACCTCAATAAAATTGTGTGAAACCATTGAGTATAAATCTACCTAGAGAGGAAACGCAGTTCAAAGAATTGAAACCAAAAATTCTACCGGTAAAGTGGCGATCTCAAGCGTGTAAACACGGTAACCTTTATTTCATTGTATTTATGGTTGCAGCGACTTGGTCTCTCTCTTTGAGGTGGTGTGAGCCAGGGCCGGATTTATTCGACATCACCTCTCAGAATATTTTATTATTTACATATATTGACTTACTGTCCAATGATCTGTGTATATTTGGATGATGATTTTAATGAATGAATTATGGGTATATTGTTGGTGATATCAAATACGTGAAGTGAATTTAGACGCATGTACATAAGAAAATTGTATGTACATATTTATTTGAATGAGCAATAAATGGACCAAGTTCTTATTTTATCACCCTAATTCTGAGGAACAACTGGCTTTTTTCCTAAATATTTTCTATCCTCTGTATTGAGCCAAAAAAAAAATTTTATGGTTTTGGCGCACAGTTAATTGCGGAAAAAAACTTATATTTCTGAAATGAATCTGGGGCAGTTCAGGTGAACGAACGTGAAATGTTTCGGTGTATTCGGATGTTTAAAGCAACAGAAAAAAAATACTACTACTACTAATAAATTTTTGTTCCCATCAAATCCGTCTGTTTACGAAGATTTCAACTACAACAGTAAAGTTATTTTATTAATTCGTAAGTCTACGAATGAGCTTCTATGTTTACAGTATAAAGGTTTGCGTGATTCTCTCTGAAATACATCTGTTTTTCAGTTTTTATATCTTATAATCCTTCAAAGAAGTGTTTCGAAAATGGGGTACAAACATTCGAGAACATTCTTAACTGAGAATTCCAATGCCTTGGAAGATTCTCATTCTGATAAGTATATAATGTGACCGCATGATCCCCGTTCAAAGTGTTACATTCCTTACAAATAAAATAAATAAAAAAAGGTTCCTTCAATATATTTGTTAACCTTGTAATTGAGTCTTATGCTTTAAATGACCTGAGTGGCCAAATATCCTGTTGGTCAACAGATGTATCTGTTCAATGAGTAAAAAAGGGATTGAACACAACTCTTATTTTATTTCAACCCTGAAATAGGGGTGCATTCCTTAAATGACCCGACCACTCAAGCAGTTGTCTTCTCGGGAAAGGTTGTTTATGGTTAACAAATATATTTTACAAGGGATCGAACACTGTCATTTATTCATTCGTTATCGAATCTATTTAATTGAGCTATTCCACAGAGCAAAAGCTAATTGGATTTAAATGAATACTAAGGACTGTTGAATTTAGCCAAATATTCAAAAACTCACAATCGTCAAATCTTCTTGACACCAAACACTCAAAAAACAAATGGAGAAAAGCTCAATAAATGTCAACAGCGAAATTAACATGTTATCTGAGATCGTTCTACTAGATTCATTCCCAAGAAAAAATTGATTATATGTACCAAAATATTGAGTAAGGTAATGTATCTAACCATAAGAAGTCATTTGTCCGTCTATAATTTGCTGGTATATTATATTTCCGGCTGGGAGTAGTGGATTGCTCTCCTCTGTTCTCTCATTAAGAAATTTTTTTTAGAGACATAGGTACTATTCTCATGCATTGTAGCCTAGTATCTCTTGAGTATTTCGTTTTTTGAAAAATCAATTTATCTTGGAATCATCCAGAGATATTCAACATTTTATCAACTCTTGTATTTTATGCATTAGCCATAAATATCTTAGCAAACATTTGTCCGATTTGAATATTTTTCTTTCTTAGATGTAGCTCTTTTATTGGGGAATATTATACTACAATGAGATGTTCAAAAAAATAAATGCATCATGCTGTACAGGGCGTTTAAGTTTTCGGGTTTTTCTCATTACAGTTCGCATACAGGTCCGCACTGGGACCCACTCCGTCCAAAAATGCTAAATCCTACATATATATTCTTTTGAACTTATGGATTACAATATTATTACAATTATCTGTAAGAGGATACGATGAACTTGTTAACGATATCCCATTCATTTTTTGAATTTTCGGAATATAAATGACCAATGGGTTGTAAATGGTATGCGTCTCTTTGAGCAGTCTTCGATTTGGTATTTCAAATAGCTTAACTAATCTTCGGAAGCTGTTTCTCACCAAAATTACCGAGAATTGGATTTCAATCATAGAACTTTATTGAATGGTATAACTTGAGACCTTAAAGAATTTCATTGAAGTAGATTCAACTCTATGTAACATCAAATATTTTAAATTATCTTTTGATTCGATATAGTCCTTTGGAATTTTCCGTCCTAAACTGAAATATCGTATAGTTTTGAAATGTGTGAGTAGGATAATTCAAAATGAACCATTCGACAAAGTTTTTTCTCTCAATAATTTTTTCTTGCACTCATTTATAATCAAATGAATCAATTAAATGAAAAAAATATCAACGTTCCAAATAAAAATACCTACTTATGCTCAATAATAATCATATATCATCTGTACAAGAGCATTACTCGTAATTCATTAGGAAAAGTGGGCCTCTTAACGATATTATAATAGAACATGAGGACTAGGCCATATTTAAATTTCAATATTTGTCATTAGACAATCATGACTTGAATTATGGCGAATAAGATCAAATTGATGAGAAAAAATATGAATCTCAATTTTATGCGTCCAAGAACGATATATGACTTGTTCAATTTTTTTTTCGGTGATTGTACTGATGAATTACATTATCCGAGTTCCTAATTTACTTTGATTACATTTATTGAGTTGTCAGTTCTGAAATTATCGCTCTACAGGATGGTCTGAAATAAATGTGAGTATTCTCGATGAATCTTCATATTTCTCAAAGAGAATAATGTTTACAGTTCTGTGGCTCGAATTTTTTCATTGAAAACTATTTTTAGACCTCTGCTTTGTGAGTACATATTCGGTATTATTGCTGTTTTGAATATTGTGAACTATTATACAGGCCTACAAAAAATTTTTTTTGGTGCCTAGAATTTTTGAGCTGATTTTAACTATATTTTTATTGCTGAATATAAATATGATAGCAGTTTTTCTGTATCAGCTCTAGATTTTTAGATAAATTCACTTATCTATCAATGCTTTTTCCTATTCAATACTTTCAAGTATCAGTGTTGTAAAATTTATACAAGAGATTCTTGATATTTTCTTTTTTGTCAGTCTTTATTTGTAACAAATTGAATTTAAAATAATAATATTTATTATAATTATTATTTTAATTAATTTATTACAAATAGAAGACTAACAATATGAGATATATAACTGATTGGTTGACAAATTGTTAACAAGTGGGATTTACCTAATCCTATTCAGTGTCATCCAGTTAGTTCCATAGAAATCCGATATATGGAGCTGTCCAGTCTGAAGTGAACTTCAACTGCTGTTGAGAGTTGAGGTTAGTTTGTGAATTCCCGCGGTGCAAATAGATATCATATGAAATTTCTCTTTAGTAACGAGTTGTTGAAAAGTAAATCTAAAAAGTAGACTATTAATGTGAATTGTTGTATTTGTGTTGTTAAATAGAATATCCATCCGATCAAGTTGATACTTGGAATGTTATTGAGGGAGGCTGCAACGAAACGGCTTGCAAAATTTCGCAGAAATCGTCACGCTAGAAAATTTTTAAAAAATTCCCAAAAAAAAAAATTTTCAATACTCAATATCTCCTAAGACTTTATTTAGATTTAAATAAAAATCCGTATGTTTATTGAGGTTACCGATATCTTACTCGTCCTCAAATTTCATTGTCGTAGCTTTTCCCCTTCTGAAGATATGATCATTTTTTTCATTTACTCAAGAGAAAAATAGAAATGTCATGAAGTCCGAGCTTTGTCATTGAAAAATTTGCCATCACAGATCGATATTCGTTTGACAACTTGCGGACCTAGATATCAGTGTCAGTTGACGTAATATCAATCAAAATTTTCATAGAATTCATAGAGGTAGAATTCGATGTCGATGACGTTGCCAAAATTCAGAAAAGCACAGACGTAATATTAATCAAAAAATTTTTTATCATAGAGAAAGAATTTGATGGCGTTGTCAAAACTCAGAAAAGCAATGACGTAAGTTTTTAGGAGAAGCATAGAACAAAATTTGGTGAAAATTATGAGTAGTTATTTTCAAATTGAGATAAAGGTTTGTTTATTCATAAGGCTTTCATATTTGCATCACATTGTCCCATAGTACTGAAAAAGACTATTGTTCACCCGATCAGAGAGCTTATAGATTTGTTAAGGTTTGAATATTTACTCGCAAGTAGCTCAACAAAGCAATCTGACCTCACGTCAGTGCTTTCTAATTTTTTTTTGTTTGATGAGATCACAAAAGTTCGAGAAAGAGACCGACTTTTGCAAGCCGGGTAGGTGTCCGTGAACTTAACACCCACATTTTCGGAAATGAAGAAAATATTTTTTTGCTATCGTTAGTAAATCAATAGAAAGTATTTTTAAGCCCAATATTATCATTCGTAAGTCAAGGATACTAGTGAAAACACCGCATGAAAACACTGAATTTTTTGAATGGGGAAAGTGAGTCATGTGGTACTTTTTTGCTAGGTTTCACATTTTCTTTGCATGAATTTTCAAGAATATCATTGTGTATATATATATTGTTAAATTAAATATTCAAAATGACCCCCATCGTTCTGGATTCAAAATGAAAAATTGTCATCGAAAATGGTTTTATTATTTTGCAAATTATACATATAATAATTATTAATATAGTTTAAACATGTTTCCTTATTGAAAAAATCCTCAAAATATATACAAATATGATAAATAATAATACATTATTCACAAATATATCGAATATTATAGTTTTACATAAATACGATTCTAATCGTTTAAAGTTGTTTTGTTCATCAGGTTGATCAAATCATTTTCTTCCTTCAGATTCTGACGTCTTTCGGCGTAATACTTAACTTTTTTTTTGAGAGATGCATCGCTCGAGGTACACCGTTTGGATTTGAATTTAGGCGATAAACATTTAAACATAAAAATGTCAACAACGGGCCTTCTTCTGGGTGTTTTCTTAATACGAGTCATGATTTATACTGAAAAGAAAATTGCTAAACACGGTTCCTACATAACGGTATTATTCTGTTTCATAAAAACCTTTTTTTTAATTAATAATTAAAAGTAAAAACAAATGAAATAAAGAAAGAAATGAAGTACCGCTAAACAGAAATATGATCCTTTTATAATAAAGACAAAATAGAGAAACATGAATAAGGTGGAAGATGTTCAACACAAAGTGGAGCCATCAACATTCCTGGTCTGTTTATTTATAATTGAAATTGAAATTAAAATTCAAAGGAACAAAATTTCCAACATCCTGGTTTAATTTATTTTTCTGCAAATACCATTTATGTTGTTAATTCAAGAGAGAATCAAAGATGGAACTACATTTCATAAAACGTTCACAAATTTTGATAATGAAATAAAGGTTATATTGTTACTATGAAAGTATCATTCATATATTATAGAAACAGAAAATAAAAGTAAAATATTCGATGAATCAGTAAGTTACAAGTTGAGGTAAATTGATTAATTAAATTGATCTTACCAACTTTATTTTAATAGGAACTTGGTACTGTTAGTCATCAGATTTCAATTTTTTTTCATTTCAGCCTTGAATTTCTTTGTTAATTATTCGTCCATTCTTCTTCTTTTGTTTCGTGCTCATCATTTGGAATAATTAATGAAGTTACAGAATATTCCGAAAAATATATTTATTTGATCATAATAAAATAAGAGAATATCACTGGATTATACTTTACATTATTTTTATTTATTTCATTAATTATGTCTTAGTTCTTGTCAATAAAATAAAATTTTATCACTGAAAATGGTGTTTTTTTGACGACTTGTTTTAGTAGAATAGGGATCCGTCCGAATGTCTGTAATTATTAAATATCGATACGAAAACGGTTTAAATCGATTAGGTGCGATTTTCTGTTGAAGAAATTATTGTTGAATTTGAGTATGTCGTCCGACCGGTCGTATACTCTCTATTTTCGGAAAAAGATGAGCTACAGTTTTTTTTTCTTTGTCACATTTGGTATTATCTCACTCCTTATCAGATATCCTGTCTCAATCGGGTCTTTCTTTGTCGCAGTTTGGGGTTTAGTCTTGTATAGTTCGGGAATTTTTGTAATCATCCACTATTTGATCCTCAACTCTTTCATGAAGAGTTTATTATTTTGTGTGCCCACGATCTATCTTCTGTAATCAACCAGTTTTTTAATTATCTCTTAAATTTTTTTATATTATTTATTTCTTTTATTCTTTTGGGTACATTTGGGTAAAGTCTTGGGGCCAGATATGTGCAGATTCGCTGTCCTATTCTTTTTGGGCCTTCGGTGTTCTATAGTTGTCTTTCTTTGTTCGTGTTGAGAAATGATGTTCTTTCATTTGCAGAGGTATTTTTTTCTGTTGAATGTTTATGATTATATTATTCGCGAAAATTTGTCTGATATCCAATGCTTTCGATATTTCATAAATCTCTCGACTAGGAAAAAAAAATTTTTCCGCCCATTATTTTTAAGACTAATTATCCCACATGACAGTTGAGACTGAACTAATGCATCATAGAGTACTTGGAGATGATATACAGACGGTACTTCTTTGCGTATGACACTAAATCTGTACGCTATACCTCTCAACTTTTTCATTAGATGATTCATGTAAACGTCCCATCTCAAATGTTGATCTATGTGAATTCCCAGATATTTTGTGGCATTTGTGTTGGAGATTTTCAGTTGACTATTCACTTGGAGCATTCCTAAATCTGGAAGCCCGACTTTATTGGATGAAAAGGTTAAATATTTGGTTTTTGTCTGATTCAAGGTGAGTTTCTTTAGTTCAAACCACTTCTTCAGAATCTTTAAGTCATCAATTGCCTTCTCCTTCAGATTTTCCCATGGTGTATCCTCATAGATGACTAACATATAATCAGCAAAGCCTATAATTTCTCCCTTACTCTTCTGGTCGAATATACTATTCAAATATATTAAAAAAGTATAGGCCCGAGCACTGTTCCCTGGGGAACGCCATAAGTAAGTGTGTTCATACGGCTAAATTTTCCATTCAAGTTCGTGGTCTGTTTTCTGCCTGTAAGGAAGCTACGGAGTAAGTTATTCATTTTGCCTCTGAAGCCGTAATCTGAAAGTTTTTCTAGCAATTTTTCATGGTGCACGGTGTCAAAAGCTTTGGCTAAATCTATGACTATTGCTAGAGTTGGTATATTATTATCTATGTTCTTGTATATTTTTTCAGTTACCCTTTTTATGGCATCCTCAGTAGACATCCCTTGTCGAAATCCGAATTGATTTTTCGAAATTATACCGTATTTGTCCATAAATGCAACCATACGTACTTTAATTAGTTTTTCAAAGATTTTAGAAATATTGGATACAAGTGTGACCGGTTGAAGAATCACACCATATATTTTTGAGTCTCCTGGTATCAGGTTCCAGGAATATACTGGAATAACATTCACTTTATATCACTGGTTAATTGTTTATAAATGATTTTAGAGAACCCATATTGGACTAGATCAGATGATAATTAATTAAACTATAATTTTGTCATTATTTTCGAAAGAAATGTTGGCGAACGTTACAACATCTGAAAGGAAATGAAATAAAAAGAAAATTATTTGAAATCGAAGAATATATTCATGTTTCATTTTATTGATACATCTAAACCATCGTAATAATAGTTATCTCGATCAATAACACAATAGGAGTGATTGTTTTACAGCGTGTCCACATTTTTCTCACATCAAACAATACAGAATTCTGTTCAATGTTCAAAATCCAACTGCCCTTCCACCATGCAGCAAATCCTTGATTCAAGGTTTTCAAAAATCTCCCATCAGTACCATATATTTACCAAACGCTACATTTGTTGTGCGGGTTCATTGGAGATCCCAATGGACAATTATAAGCTTCAGCAAAATCGTTAGAGTTTGAAAGAGGACCTAGAACTCTTATTGGTCCTGGAGAATGAACGCTACTTCTAATTTTGGTTAAAGCATCTTCTGGTCTCATCGAACCACACCAGATCTGGGCGTAATTGAGGAAGAATAGTTGGTTGTGGGTAAGATCCAAGCCTGGTAGATATGGCTCTTCGCCGTGTTGTTTCACCCATTTTTGGTACGCCTGGAGAAAAATCAATGTTGCAATATTGTGAAATTTAATAATGAGGAGTCTACTGACGCTTATCAATAAGAAATATGTCACCCTTTGGTTTCAATAATTGATTTCTCTATTTCAGTGTCGTAATGAGTTCATTACGTGCTGTAATGAACTCATTACAGTATTGCTTTTAGTTATATTTTTCGTTTTGTGGTTGACAACACTGAAATCCTATCCTTTCGAATGTCAACACGCGTCCATTGCATGTCAATTGTCAATATTAAACCATATAGAGATTTGAACGCTCTAATCAAATTCTATAATCTGTCAATTTTCGTATCAGTCACACCAACTGCGAAAATAAAATAGAAAAGGCACTAGGAGGTATAATCTGAATTTTTCATTGAATTCCAATAAATTTCTCACAATTCTTGACTGAAATAGAGAATATATCGTCTAATACTCGTTGAGGAAAGCAATTCCAACACTCATGCGTTTTATAGGTGCCCATTCTGTAACTTGTTTTACAATATACTATTAATTTGATTTGGCATGGATTCTACAAGTTTTTGGCAGTTCTCAATAGTTATTATTACAACTAGGGAAATATGAATAATATATTTCCCAAGATTTCATGCAAAAATTGAAGTCTCATTTCACCCTATGTTGAGACGCCACTGGTTCCTCAAGAAAAGGAAGAACACATCTGTCACTGCCTAGTGCCCGCGGCGATCTGCGCGAGAGAAAGGAGGAAAGAAGAAATCCAAGATGGTGTGACCATTATCAGTCGAGTTGTGAGAGAATTGAGTTCTTTTTCGAAAATTATTTAGTGAGTGCTTTTGTGAGTGCTAAACCGAAGCCATTATTACATTGAGTGCCGCTCGAATCTATTTTTCAGCTTTCTACAATGTGTTACTGGAGTGTAACAGATCAATTTTATTTACTGTACCCTATGGTACAATAGGAATTACCAATCGTGTAATATGACATGTCTAGCGATGGTAGATATTGGGTCTTGATAAGCAAAAGACCATATCAAATCGAAATTCCCAGACATTCCAGACAGTAATAAACCTCTCAAACATATCACCCCAATAATCATAAAACCTAAGATTTAAAACAAAATTTATGTGGAAATCTTGATGGAGGTACGACGTAATAAAATTTGAGAATTTGCTAGGGGATTATAGTTTCGAATTAACGATGGGAAAAAGGTGGATCTTTAGTAAAAAATTAAAATTAAATCAGTAGACCAATCAGAGGTTTCTATCGAGAGACTCAATTGACTAAAGCCAATGAAACTTAGATTTCGAAGTAGTTGGGGTAAATTTCGAACTATCGAAAAGAGCGGCACCAATTAGGACAAATTAGGGAATTCCGGATTATGTTCGATAACGCCCCCGGACAAAGGAATATTAGGAAAAATTAGGGAATGGAAAGGCAGTTCAACGTGATCCGTAACCAGGAAAATACTTAAGAAAAGTATAGAAGAAATCAGTCTTCTGAATTCTAGAAAAATAGTAATTATGTTGTAATTGAGTGAGTTCGAAATTTCGCTAGTGAAGTTGAGTGTTAGAAGTCCAAGAAAAAAGGTCAGTTATAAAATTTATAAACAGTCAAAAGTCCATAGTCCGAAACCTCCGAAAATATTTTGTCAGATATTGTTTTAATTATTTTTTTGTGCTTGCTAAAATTGTCATTTTGTTTTTTTTTATTCAGGAATTTTTTTAAAGGTTTAAATGGTGGAAGCAGGATCAAAAAACGGTAAAATGATACAATGACAGTTCGCCGACGTTTCGGAAATATATTTTTCCATCTTCAGGGCTAGACTAAACAATTTTATATTTTGCATGGAAAGAAATTATCAGACCGCAATGAAAAATAAACAATATAGTAATTTTGAGAGACATACGTCGACACACGGAGGTGGAATCAATATGACCAATAAACAATAGGCAAAGTTTCTGTTGTCCAAAAGCATATTGAAGCAATTCTCTACGAAACTTTGATGAATCATCAGGATTCCTTGCACATCTTTTATACCTACCCTGAAAGATTGTTTAAGACCTCCATTATCTGCAATGTTTTCACCCTGTGTCATTCTACCGTCTATGTACATGCCCACCTCGTCGATTTTATACCTAGAATATTGATCTATTATGCATTGCGTTCTCTCCCTGAATGCCTTGATTGTAGCATTGTTCCACCACTGCATCATGTTGCCGTCTTTATCGAATTGACGCCCTGTACGAAAACAAACATATTTTATGCAAAATCAGAAAGTAACTTTCAAAGAATCAGGTGTCAAATATCAAAAGAATTCTCTGATGCCCATTAATCCTGGAAATACTTGAGACCTATTAAATTATGTTTAGGTACATTTTCGAAATACTCTATAACTTCCAGTGTTGCCAAATGTATGCAAATTCGGCAACAGCTTCGTTATTTGAATAGGACGCTCCTATTTTTGACGTGGCAACGTCTTACATAATTCGATAAAGCCGATCGGAACAGGACTCATGCGGCGTTACCTCGCTGTGAGTGAGCGATGCGCCCACGTGGACAGCTGCTGTATAATAATATATTTTCATGTTTTCGTCAAGTATGAAGTGCAGTGAAAAGTAAATTTGGTGTCAATTGTTTATAGCAACGATTATTGCGGCGATAATGGTAATGATCCGTTTTTTGATATTAAATATATATTAAGTGATATCAAATATTCATGCTTTCATCATTAAAATAAATAGCATAGACCCGTTGGTGCAGCCATGGTACTTTATGCTACGAGGCATGTTTTTTAAGTAAATACCATTTTGGAATTAAAAGAAGACGTGTAAAGATATCGCAATAATTTTATTTTTACATGAAAGCCTGTATCTTAATCTACATTTCAATATAAAGAATATTGACGCACTTGTCATAACGTGGCGTTAAATCTTCTACATATCATTACAAAATGTCTGAAATGACAGGTTGGTCCAGGCAGCCATCAAAGGGAACAACTTTTCCCTATATCAAACACTCTGAGGCTAGTTTTTTGAAATTTTTTCCAAATTTTAAATATATTGAATCATAATTTAATCACAATTCATTCTTGAAACGAATTATTCAAAATGATAACTCTTTACAACAAATTGAAATTGAATTAACAAAAATAATTGAGTTGGTAAATGAACAACAACTTTTATTCAGTTTACTAGCTGAAAAAAATAACGCCAAGAAAAAATTTATTATTATAAAACAATAAAATCCAAAATTAAATTTTAACAGTCGAAGAAAAATTTAAACAATGAATTCTATTCAATAATTCGGTAAATTCAAAATAATTTTATAAAAAAATGACACAATTCCACCAGTATATTCTTACGACGTTGCCACGTTCAACTATCGTCAGTAAACTTACTTTACAGATTTTTTTACGACTCTGTATTATTAAAATTTCGAACTCATATACATTTCAAATATTTAGCTAAATACATTCGTTCTTGTAACTCTCGAATTTAATTTAAAATTTCTAGAAATAACTAATAACTCCTAAACCATTAAAGATAGATCTTGGGAATATAAAGTTAATTAATTTAATAAAAACAAATAAACACTGGGTATAAAGCTGTTGCCAAATTTGCATACATCTGGCAACATTGAAATTACTTTATGTACTTCACATAACCTAATATTGAACTACAATATCTGCGCGCAGGTTCTAGTTGAAAAAGAACTAGTAGAACAACGTGCTATCGTTTTGCCCAAATATCTGTGTTTTCTTTTACCGGGGATATAACGTCTCTAAATCACTTACCTTTGTCATCGAAGCCATGGGTGATTTCGTGACCTATGACCACTCCAATACCCCCGTAATTGAGCGACTTTGGAAAGTGTTGACTATAAAACAATGGCTGCAGAATACCAGCAGGAAATACTGAAATTCTGAAGATCAATAATCTAACTTTCACGATTATCCGATTATCTCACCTATATCGTTTTTATTCGGATTGTAGAAAGCGTTCACAACAGCTGGTTCGGTGGACCATTTATCTTTGTCAACTGGCTGTCTCAATTTTGACAGATTCTGATCAGCGTCAAATTTCAAAACGTTGAAAATGTTCTGCATGAAATTATGTTTCGATATGTTCAGCTGAAATCGAAATCTTAGTCAATCTCCATTCCAAAAGAAACCGAGCTTTAAAAGAAAGTAGTACTACTAGCGCCATATGTTGTAATATTGGCTAAATCCCAAATGGATGTCTGTCGGTCTGAAAATGAGTTTCGAGGAGCTGCAATTGATTTTGTGTTTAACTTGGTAAAACTTTTACTTAAACGCATCAAATGCTACAAAAAGCATTTAGTGATGATTGTCTATCCCATACGCAAGTTTACGAGTGGTTCGGGCGATTCAAATCGAGTATAGACGCTGGATGATGACGAAAGAACAGTCCGTCCTAGAACCTGATTATCGGAAGATAACAATGAAAAACTGCGTGAACTCATCGAATAAACAAAAATTCGTCGGTAAAAGTTAGTGAAATGGAATTAAGCATTCCTCAAACAACCACATACCGCATTTAGACCGAAGTCTCGGGCCTTAGCAAGGTTAATTCGCGGTTTTCACCACACAAACTCATCGAGGACCAAAAAGTTGATCGAATATAGCATTGACATCGTTAAAAGTGCTCCGAAGGGTCAAAACTTCTTGAAACCGAGTATAACTGGAGACGAGACATGGTGTTTCGAATATGAGACCGGAACTAAGCGGCTGAATGAAGGAACGCCAACAAACTGACCTTTATATACTCTTGGATAAGTTTGATCCTATTTGTAATAATTGCAGGGTAGCCAATCCTTTCGTTCATTGCATTCGCTTTCTCTTTGGCAACGGCTCTAGTTTCATCATCCATCCAATCATTATCAGATAAGAGCTCATTGAATGCTTCTCTGATAGTGTGAATCATGACCAGAGCAGTTTCCTAAAAAAAAATAAACAAGCCAACGATAGTAGCAAGTTGAAAGTTGATCATCAACCTTGCTCTCATGATTGAAATTATCTTTAACGAAAAGAGCTCCCACAGCCAATCCTAGTTTCTTATTGGTCCATTCGACACATTGCGACCATCTGTGCCTCTCGCTCTGAACACCCTGTAAAATCTTTCTGAACTCTACCCTTTCTTTCTGGTAATCGCCGATCATATGGGACGATATGCTCATTACGAATCGCCATAATATGTAATTATGTATAACCCTGGAAATGTTATAATATAAAGATAATAATTAATATACAATGTATATAATAAACTGATAAAGAAGAACTTATTTAACTGATAATTTGATCGAAAAAGTGATTTCATACTTATTTAATTAAATAGGTTTTTATAATTAAATTCAAATGAAAACTTATTTAATTTATATTTTTATTAAATACATTATAATAAGTTTATTTAATTACTTTTGAATTAATTTATCGAATTTACATGAAAAAACTTTTTCAATTAATAATTTAATTACATAAGTTAATCAATAAGTTATTTAATTAATAATTTAATTAAATAAGTCTATCAATAATTTATTCAATTAATAATTCAATTGAATAAGTCTATCAATAAGTTATTCAATTAATAATTTAATTAAATAACTTTAAATTAATTCAAAATGAATTTCAAATAAAATAAATTGACATAAAAACCCCAATGACATCCAATTAAATAAGTTAGTAAAAGACAAGAAATAAATTATTTCCGAAGGTAATATGAGAATTAGGGCTCTATTCAAGAAAATATTTTACATTTTACGATACTTATAGATTGTTTGTATGTTTTTATTGTTGTAAAATTATGTATGATTATTTTTACAGGCTTGAAAATATGGCTCTGTCCGGATCGTTGCCATATTACATTACTTTATTGTTGAAATTGAAATTAAAACCTTGCACATCAAATACTTTTGTACAATAACAATTATTATATATTGCTTCGTTAATTAAAAAGTGATTAAATGAAGAACTTATTTAACTGATAATTTTATTAAATAAGTTATTTTATACTTATTTAATTGAATAAGTATTTTTATTATTAAGTTTAAATGAAAACACATTTAATTAAATAAATAATAATTTAATTAAATACCTTATAAAAAATTTATTCACTTTTGAATTAAATTATCAAAATCAATTGAAAACTTATTTAATTAGGTAATAATTCAATTAAATACATAATAATAAATTCATTTAATCACTTTTGCATTAATTTATCGAATTTAAATAAAAAACTTTTTTAATTAATAATTTAATTGAATAAGTTTATCAATAAGTTATCAATTATTAATTTAATTAAATAAATTTATCAACAAGTTATCTAATTAATAATATAATTAAATAAGTTTATCAACAAGTTATTTAATTAATAATTTAATTAAATAAGTTTAACTTAATTCAAAATGAATTTCAATGAGTAAGGACTTCAACCATTCAAGATTTACATTACCTGGTATCTGTTGAATCGAGTATTTTTCCCAATTCCACGAAATACGATAATCCATAAACGACAACTGGTTCCGTGTCATTTATCGCGATTCCCAAGAACGAATTGAAATATTTCAACCAGTCTATTTGCGGCACCAACTTTTGCAATTCGCCCACTAGAAGTTTCTTATATATTTCGCTAGTATCGTGTCGATCGGCTTCTGGAATGGAGGCCTGTAAGAATGTTTTTGAAACTTGCATACTGTCTTCGAACAACTCGGAATTATCGTAAAACAAGTTTCATCAGCGAAAATGAAAGATTTATTTTAATGCGTATTATAGTTTATTTCATAACACCTGTCGCATGAAGCTGGTTGCCCCACTCGTATGTCAGGTCCCTTGAATATGTGTTTTACGGTGTTGAAGTTTATTTTTTTATTTTTTTTAATAACTTTTTGATGAAGAGGTAAGAATTGAACTAAATGTGGTATACGTGGATTTTGTATGATGGAGAATCCATATGTATTATTAGATTTTAGATTACTAATAGAGGGCGGCAAATACAGGATTAATTCACATTTAAATCTACCCTAATTTTTTTGCCTTACACTGTACGTCATTCCGGACTAGAAAAATCTTTTTTGCTCCAAGAAAGTACACTTTGTTAAAGTCTCTAGGACCAACGCATCGAAAAGTTATGATGCAAACATTATCGACCGACGTGTTATTTAATCCAAATAAAACCTTACGTTCGCCAATGCGATTTCCAAATTGAGTACATCCCTGAGCTCTTCGGATGCAGAAGTTTGATTAGCTCCCAGCACAACAGCTATATTCGTCATATAGGTGTGATAAGCTTCCAAATCACCTCTGCTGATGGGTTTCAGATAGTAATCTCGGCTCGGGAGCGCCAATTGCATCTGATCAATCTGAAATTAAATTGAATCACCTTCGGAATGTACACACCAGATGTCGAATTGGATTATAACTTCAAACGTTCGATTGTATGATATGCAGTATTCGATGTGTTTACTTTTTGTGTTAATCTTTTGTTTAATCACAGCACTGAATTTATTTGTATTTGAACGAGAAAGCGTCACGGAGTGGAGATAATCAAAAGAATGCAAAAGTCAGAGTTGAAATAAAGAAATCTGGTACGGTGACCAATCTGAGACGTGCTCGTATCTAAACATACGCCCCGCCCATCTGACGTATTACTGCTAAATTTGAATCAGTTTATCAGATAACATTGACAATTAGGTATAAATGATAGACGGCTCCGCCCATCTACCAAGTGACAGCTAAACACGATGATTCAGTCAGTATTGAAATAAAGAAATCTGGTATGGTGACCAATCTAAGACGTGCTCGTATCTAAACATACGCCCCGCCCCTCTGACGTTTTATTGCTAAATTTTAATCAGTTTATGAGATAACATGCGCTTGACAATTGGGTATAAATGATAGATGTCTCCGCCCATCTGTCAAGTGACAGCTAAACACGATGTCTCGGTCAGTATTGAAATAAAGAAATCTGGTATGGTAGTAGATAGGCTATGAGAGTTCAAGCGCAATTTCGACCAATTTTACATGTAAATCTCCATAAGGAAATCTAAGGTCCATTCTGGTAATTTTTTGTCACCTTTTTCAAGGTTCAAGTCATTCTGCAGGCGAGTTGGGGATTGTGTAAGCAGTCTGTTGAGTTGCCTGTCCCTATATAAAAGCGGACTTAAGCTGTGTTGAAGCGGTCATTAGCTGTGTTAAAGCGGTCTGTAGGCCCGTTGCATCTCTCTACTGAGCCGTCTCTATCTGCATTAAAGCGGTCTGTAGCTGTATTAAAGCAGCCTGTAGCTGTGTTAAAGCAGTCTGTAGCTGTGTTAAAGCAGTCTGTAGCTGTGTTAAAGCAGTCTGTAGCTGTGTTAAAGCAGTCTGTAGCTCTAATGCAACAGCTGTGTTGAACCTGAATGATAGGCCGCCTGATGTTGTGTATGTGGATATTGACAAGGGTAAGAGATTGAAACACTATGAGAAGAAATTTATCATTTACTATTCAATTACAGAAAGCCAAGAGTTACTTAGTCACTATTGATTGCAATATGGATACCTTGTCAATATCCACATACACAACATCAGGCGGCCTATCATTTAGGTTCAACACAGCAGTTGCATTAGAGCTACAGACTGCTTTAACACAGCTACAGACTGCTTTAACACAGCTACAGACCGCTTTAATGCAGATAGAAACGACTCAGTAGACAGATGCAACAGGCTTGCAGACCGCTTTAACATAGCTAACGACCGCTTTTATACAGATAGAGACGGCTCAGTAGAGAGATGCAAGGGCCTACAGACCACTTTAACACAGCTAAAGACCGCTTCAACACAGCTTAAGTCCGCTTTTATTTAGGGACAGGCGACTCAACAGACTGCTTTAACACAATCCCCAACTCGCCTGCAGAATGACTTGAACCTTGAAAAAGGTGACAAAAAATTACCAGAATGGACCTTAGATTTCCTTATGGAGATTTACATGTAAAATTGGTCGAAATTGCGCTTGAACTCTCATAGCCTATCTACTTACGGTGACCAATCTAAGACGTGCTCGTATCTAAACATACGCCTCGCCCATCAGACGTTTTATTGCTAAATTTTAATCAGTTTATGAGATAACATGTGCTCGATAATTAGGTATAAATGATAGATGGCTCCGCCCATCTGCCAAGTGACAGCTAAACACGATGATTCAGTCAGTATTGATATAAAGAAATCTGGTACGGTGACCAATCTAAGACGTGCTCGTATCTAAACATACGCCCCGCCCATCTGACGTATTACTGCTAAATTTGAATCAGATTATGAGATAACATTGACCATTAGGTATAAATGATAGATGGCTTCGCCCATCTACCAAGTGACAGCTAAACACGATGATTCAGTCAGTATTGAAATAAAGAAATCTGGTACGGTGACCAATCCAAGACGTGCCTAAACCTCATTTTATCTTATTATAATCTCATTGAAAACTTCCTTTTTGAAACTTTCTACGCTACTGAACATGTAAATTACTAAATACTTCAGTTCTAATAATACACTTGCCTATGGAACGATAAATTCGGATCGAAATGGTATGGTGAATTCAACCGACGTCGTCGTTCGCTTCAAGACAAATTTCGTGAAGGTCGTCCAAAATCAGTTGTTATTCCGAAAACCATTGATGCTGTGCGCCAACTGATATTGCGAGTTCATCATTTTACATATCGTGAGATTGAGACAACCTAAAGAATTAGTGGGACCATTCATTATTGCATGAAAATTTGACCATCAAAATAATTTGTTCGCGTTGGATCCCACACAATATATCAATCGCTCAAAAAAAGGCTCGTGACAATTGGTCGAAGGAAATGCTCCAAAAATACGATCGCGGTGCTTCGAAGCACGTCTATGACATCGTGACAGGTGATAAATCGTGGATTTATGCGTATGAGCCCGAAACTAAACATCAGAAACCTTGTTTCATCACGAGAACGCTCCGTATCACAAATGGCGAGATTATTTCAGGAGCGATAAGGTTTACTTGACAGAAGCTTTAACAAATGTTCCCTGATAACCTGATACACCTGATAACAAGCCTTCCAAGGATGAAAAACAGAATGTTGTTTTATCGACTTACCTGTATTATGTTCGCTGAACTGTTCTTGTCGTCTGGACCTACCCATTGATCGATTAAAATGCCCTCATTGTAAACACCTCGGATTCTTCCAAGTAGATCTTCAATCCCATCTGCAGGGGCGATCCAGTTTTCTTGAGCTACAGGCCAACCTCCAAGAGATTGTAAGACCTTACGCAAAGGAATATCACCAGTTATGCGAATCTGATCTAGAAAAAAGGTCAATAAGATACCGCAAGTATTTTATATCATTTTAAAAGGAACTCTTCTCGAGCATTGTGTGATAATAAATAACCATCCAGAAGTAACACAAAAAAATTGAGAAGATACTGAAAACATACTCACATATATCTATGCAGCTTTTATAAAACATTTTCGCTTTTCTAGTGGCATCATTGTCCTCCAAGGTCATCGGCTTTTCCAGCACTTCTACAATTTTGAATAAAAATATACAAAAACCAATTATTTAGTGAATGACTTGATAACATTTTGAAATTGCTGTACGATGGACTTTATCCAAGCAGTATTATTTCAGTCATTTGCTTTGAAATTCTCAAAGAAATTGTTGGCGTTACTATGGAAACGTTATAATGTTGAACTGTCAAACTAGGCGCATAGAAATGTGATTTGGTGTTATAGAAAACAAACAGTGGGAAATGAGCCGTGATTATCCATTTTTAATTTTTGGAACTCGTCTACAGTTGATTTGAACAAAAATACTGCTTCTTAAGAATTAAACTTTCTCGATTTGGGGAAAATTACCTTTGAGGATGAGTTGTAGTTGATCGGCCATCACTTCAAATGTGCTTATCGAACTCCTATCCTCTGGTATCAAATGTTTCTTGTTCCAGGTACCACAGGCATACTGAAAAAAATTTTGGCAGGGATCCACATTGCGATCCATTGCTGATAGCAAGGAAGCAGCTAGAAAGCAGAACTTTTTAAATCTGAGAATAGATCATCGAGTTGAAGATTTACCTGTTCTGACGCATTCTTCTGTCATACATACTGGTCTCCTCAAACAATCTGAAATGAATGAAATTTAATAAACAGTTTGATTTTAACTGTCATACGCCATTTGCTTGGTTACGGTTGCTAGGCAAAATTCATTCTGACAGAATTGAAGTAAAATATTTTATAGTTATCATTTCCAGGCGAATGTGAAGTGACGTTCCATAAAAATCCTGCTAGTTTCTGTCTAAACCGAGGCGGAATTGAAACAGAAAGAGTGTCTCATTTCCTTTTACCGCACGTACATAAAATCCTTTGGAACTTCTCCATTCGCAACAACTCCAAGTCAACAAAGTTACGTTTTCACAGTTCGTTGGTTCGAATTAAATCCTAAACGAAGAATAGAGCTCGAGGCTACTGGAGCATACATAGGGGTTTGGAGGTATCCCTTTTCCTCAAGTTTCTCCATTATTTTTACCTAATGAAGGGAAACTTTCCTCCATATTAGCGATTAAAGGATGTTTGTTTCCGATGGAATTACTCAATTCAAGATTGGTCCAGAACTATACAGGGTCTTTCAAGAGGAACCTCATCCATATTTATACGGAAACTACTGAATGTATTTTCATGAAATTCAGCACTTATAAGTATTTCACGATGCTGATGAAATCTAAAATATTTTCAAGGCATGAGCACCTCCGGTTTTTCCGGAAATTACGTCGTTTTTCAAATTACAACACCATTTTTTTATTGCAGAAATAGATTCCTTAGAAAATTTCAAGTTATTTTGATGTAACATTGTTCAGTTTTGGTTGGAAAATTCTCTCCGAGCGGGAAAATTCGAAAAAAAAATTGAAAATAGAGCTCCGCTGAAACAAGAATAACTTCGAGGTTTTTGGATGGAAAATTTTCATTTTTGGGATTTTTCAAGATGTAAGATTGATGTATCCACTTTAAAAATCGAAATCGCGATTCATGATACAGGGGGTGAAAAAACCGCTTTTAAAGTTAGGGATAACAAAATCGTGAAAAATCAAGATAGATCAAAATAGATATTGAATCTACATTAAAAAATAATATGAGTATATGCATCACACCCTAAAGTGGATATTTTCTGAGTTAGGTATTCACAAAAAACTGTTTTTCGTTTTGAATATTCAGCTATTTCTTTTCCCTTCACGCCAAAAAGATGAAATTTTGAGGAACTGTTATTTGAAACATGCTGTAGATTTTTCACCCTTCTTGAAACAGACTTCAAAACGTTACTATCAGCATATTGGACCAACCTGGATTTGTCGCTGTCTAGTACTCGTAGAAGCTTCTGATGTTCTTTTATTCGTACATTCAGAGGGCGTTTAGTTTCTCCGATGTAAGATCTTCCGCACTCGCAAGGTAATTCATATATGAAGTTCTTTGTCCTTTGTGTCTCATTATTAGGCTTAACTTTTGTAAGTTTAGCTCTGATAGTGTCTTGAGTTTTGAATGCAGTCGTTATGTTGTATCTATTTCCAATTCTTCTCATTTTCTCCGACAAACCTTTTACATAAGGAATTATGGTTTTAATGGTCTCATTTATATCTGTTGGTTCAGGTTGACTTTCTCTTGTTCGTCTAGCTTTTTTTAATATCTTTTTGGGGTAGCCATTGCTTCTAAGAGTTTTCGAGATGTTATTTATTTCTTCATTTTGGTCTTCTTCAGTGCAACAAATATTTATTGCTCTATCAAATAAACATTTTGCTACTCCCAATTTAGTGTTTAGTTGGTGGTTTGAATCAAAATGTAGATATTGTCCTGTGTTCGTTGGCTTTTTATACACAGTGGTTCTTGGGATTCCATTTTGTTTATGTACGAGTACATCTAAGAATGAAAGTTGTCTGTCCTTCTCGATTTCAATTGTGAATTTAATTGATTCCTCTTGATTGTTTAGATATTGAAGGAATCCATCTATAGTGTCTCTTCCATGTTGCCAAATAATGAAAGTATCATCTACATATCTTTTCCACAGTTTGGGTTTAAGTACATATTTTTCTAATGCCTTCTGTTCGAAAATTTCCATATATAAATCAGCTAAAATTGGTGATAGTGGTGAACCCATGGCCATTCCGAATTCTTGTTGATAAAAAAATGTCTTCAAATTGGAAATATGTTGTTTCAATACAAATAGAATGGCAGATGTAATTAATGATATCTATCATTAAAAAAAGAATTTAAAACATATAAGTTTTTGCATATGGTTCATAAGGAATTATTTATTTATCACTGGAGAGAAAACCGATGGCCGATTAGTTGAAATAAAGAGGTTTGATACAAATTCGAATCCAAATTCTACATATATTTAGGAACAACCTGTAACTTTTTTCTCTTGCATATTAGGGTAGTAAAATCTAAAACATGTTTTAAGTAACAGTTTCTGAAAATTTCATCTTTTGGCGTGAAGAGAAAAGAAATAGCTGAAAATTCAAGACGAAAAACAGTTTTTTTTTTGTTTATAACTCAGAAAATATCCACTTTAGGGCAAGGGTGTGATGCATACACTCACATTATTTTTTAACGTAGATTCAATATCTCTGCCATAAAAATGGGGTTCTAATTTGAAAAAATTGATTTTTCACGATTTCGTCATCCCTAACTTTGAAAGCGATTTTTTCACCCCCCTGTATCATAAATTGCGATTTCGATTTTTAAAGTGGATACATCAATCTTACATCTTGAAAATCCTAAAATGAAAAATTTTCCATCCAAAAACCTCGAAGTTATTCTTGTTTCAGTGGAGCTCTATTTTCGATTTTTTCGAATTTTCCCTGCTCAGAAAAAATTTTCCAACCAAAACTGAAAAAATGTTACATCAAAATAACTTGAAATTTTTGAAGGAATCTATTTCTACAATAAAAATGGTGTTGTAATTTGAAAAACGGGAAGTCATTTCCGGAAAACCGGAGGTGCTCATGCCTTGAAAATATTTTAGATTTCATCAGCACCATGAAATACTTAAGTGATGAATTTCATGAAAATATGTTCAGAAGTTTCACGTATAAATATGGGTGAGGTTCCTCGTTAAAGACCCTGTACAGGGTGATTTATTGACATAGATCTACTAGAAAGGATCAAAAAATTCCTACTTACAGTATGGTATTTAGTCTCTTCCCATTGACTTTAATTCTATCTAAGGCTGTTTGAAAAATTGTTTTAAAGTGTAAGTTGAAGAGGATAGAAGATAAAATGTATCATTGTCTTACGCCTTAGAGAATTTTATTGGTACATAAACTGGTAAATTCAGTTACGTTCATAAAACGTATTTTTTGAGTAACGGCAGTAATTTTAATCGTTGAAAAAAACTGCAGAATGTCGTTTAAGAAAAACAACTATAGTACTTTTCTATAAGAGGATTAATTGCAGTTGGAAAACTAACATAGATCACTCATTACAAACTATGCGATTTTTACGAATATCACAATTAGTGGAAATCAACTGGTGACACGCTATCACACAATCGCAACCCCTGACTGTTCATCGTACCGCGTTGCCAAGGAAAATAAATTACAGAAATTTTATAAGTTTATATTCATTTAAAAGCAGAGAATGTATATTATGAATACAGTAGTATTGATAATAATTGGTTTCATATACTGAACGAATGAAAAATTTCAAAACGAAGAAAGTAGAAAACGAGCTTAGTATGAATATGTACTTAATTGTTGTTGATCAGAACTGTGGCAACGATGTGAAATCAGATTTCCAAATCGTACTATCACTACGACCATCCAACGTTGAAGTTTCACTGTGAAAATACGTTGAAAGGCTGTATTTCATAAAGAAAATAATAAGAACTCTTCATTTAGGGATCTGTCCTGCAAAAATCCATTTATTTTGTAAAATATATATGTATCTACTAAATTTAACGATAAAAATGTTATCTGAGGAAATATGTTATGAAAGAAATATTGAAATATCAGGTGTACAAATAAGTTTCCATGGTTTTTTATAAAAATTAGGAATTTATTGTAAAGGAAAAGTACATTACGTTTTATTCAAAGTATTTTCCATCATTTGCCACTACTTTTCCCCATCTTTCTGGCAACATTCGGATACCCCGTCTTTTGACGCTATCCACAAATCTACCCAATTTTTGGTGTCTTCATATGATGTGAAGCGCTGCTCAGACAGACCATGTGCCATCGACCGGAACAGATGATAATCAGAAGGGGCTAAGTCTGGTGAATACGGCGGGTGGGGTAAAACTTCCCAGTTGAGTGGTTCCAAGTATGTTTTTACCGGCGCCGCAACATGTGGACGAGCATTATCGTGTAAAAGAATAATTTTGTCGTGTCTGGAGTAGTAATGGGCGCGTTTTTCCTTAATCAATTGTGCAATTGTGTTCGGTAGAGAGCTCCAGTAATGGTTTCGCTTGGTTTCAGCAATTCATAATACACGACACCAAGTTGATCCCACCAAATACACAGCATGAGTTTTTTTCCATGAATATTCGGCTTAGCTGTCGATGTATATGGTTGGCCGGGCTTAACCCATGACTTTCTCTTTCTTGGATTATCGTAGTGTATCCATTTTTCGTCACGAGTGACTATACGATGCAAAAACTCTTTTTTTTTATTCCTGGCAAGCAGCATTTCACTCATGTATAATCGGCGTTCAACGTCTCTCGGCTTTAGTTCATATGGAACCCACTTCCTTGTTTTTGAATCATTCCTAACGATTTTAAACGATGTGAAATTGCTTGTTGAGTCATTTGTAGAGTAAAAGTTCTTTTTGCGTTTGGGACGAATCTTCCTCCAATAGTGCTTCAATTCCATGTCTTCGTACACTTTCGGCCTTCCACTGCGTTCTTTGTCTTTAACGTCAAACTCACTGTTCTTAAACTTTTGAAACCATTCTTGACAACTTCTCTCACTTAAAGCAGCTTCACCATATGCTTCTAGAAGCAAATCGATGCGCCTCAGCTGCAGATTTTTCACACAAAGAAGTAAATCAAAAGTTCCCGCAAATGATGCTTATTCGAATAAAACTTGAAATTTTTGCACGAAAAAATTACGTGATGCTGATACGGAATCACTAGTACTTTGCTGTTATGGTGTTGCTGTGATGACTAAACTTGGGATATTACGTTTTACATCTGACAATGCGTTCAGCATAATTGATAAGAATCCAAAAAATGTAGTTTTCAAGTTGAATAAAGGTTGTATGAATTTAGAGTTGATGATTGTATAATGTTGATTAATTCTTGTTGAATCAACGTTTAAGAAATCCAATGAGTATACATTTCATAATTTGGGATCCAAAGGTAACGCTGAAAAATCAACGATACCATTTATAAACGCTCAGTATACGTTTTTTACTGGGAGAACGAACACGCAAAGTACGAAACTCGCATTTAATTGAAACAAAACACTAAATAAAGACGGAAAATTATTTTCAAGAGACAGCAGTTTTAGTATCCATGATATTAGAAACAACATTCCATTTCCCATTTAATCTCGTTTCGAATGAAATGAGCTTCGATGAGAGAGATAGAGCAGAGAAGACGGGGAGATTGAGGAAAATTGCGGAGAGTTCTTTTGACACCATCTCCTTCAGCTAATGAAAAATTACGGTGAAATGGGAAAAAACCGATTCCAATCTCATGAATTATTAGATTCGACTTGCTTGCGAACCAATTCGGAATTAATTGGTTTCAATCGGCTTTCGGCAGAATGGAGTCGAGAGAATCAAGGATTTTTGTACCTTCAGCTTTGTTCAGAATTTATATTCGATGATTTCTTCCCATAATTTAAATTATGGGAAGATTTTTATGTTATTTTCAATCTTTTATAATAATCTCAATTCTTCGTGAAATCATAGAATGCAAAAAATAAAAAAGGACCCTACCACCACAGTTGAAAACAAGATTTACAAAATCCTTTATAAATATCGAAATGAATTTCCAGATCAATTCGTTAGATCAAGACTTACACCTCACTTCAGTAAACCACCACATTTATATGGTCTACCAAAATACACAAAGCAAATATTCCTCTATTGTGAGTTCAAGAAATTCAGCATGCCACCAATTGGCTAAATTTCTGCTGAAAATTATATCACCTTTAAAAAGTAATTCAACATCGATGATAAGAAACACGAAACACTTCATAGAAATAATGAAACATCAAGAAATCATGGAAGAAGACGTTATGGTCAGCTTCGACATTACCAGTTTGTTCACTAATATTCCGACAGATAAAACACTTATCATAGTTAGGAAAAAGCTTGAAGAAGATCAAACCCTTAGTGAAAGAACTACACTAAGCGTGAATGCAATTATGGAAATGCTTTCTATTTGTATTGAAACAACATATTTCCAATTTGAAGACATCTTTTATCAACAAGAATTTGGAATGGCCATGGGTTCACCACTATCACCAATTTTAGCTGATTTATATATGGAAATTTTCGAACAGAAGGCATTAGAAAAATATGTACTTGAACCCAAACTGTGGAAAAGATATGTAGATGATACTTTCATTATTTGGCAACATGGAAGAGACACTATAGATGAATTCCTTCAATATCTAAACAATCAAGAGGAATCAATAAATTCACAATTGAAATCGAGAAAGACAGACAACTTCCATTCTTAGATGTACTAGTACATAAACAGAATGGAATCCCAAGAACCACTGTGTATAAAAAGCCAACGAACACAGGACAATATCTACATTTTGATTCAAACCACCAACTAAACACTAAATTGGGAGTAGCAAAATGTTTATTTGATAGAGCAATAAATATTTGTTGCACTGAAGAAGACCAAAATGAAGAAATAAATAACATCTCGAAAACTCTTAGAAACAATGGCTACCCCAAAAAAATATTAGAAAAAGCTGGACGAACAAGAGAAAGTCAACCAGAACCAACAGATATAAATCAGACCATTAAAACCGTAATTCCTTATGTAAAAGGTTTGTCGGAGAAAATGAGAAGAATTGGAAATAGATACAACATAACGACTGCATTCAAAACTCAAGACACTATCAGAGCTAAACTTACAAAAGTTAAGCCTAATAATGAGACACAAAGGACAAAGAACTGCATATATGAATTACCTTGCGAGTGCGGAAGATCTTACATCGGAGAAACTAAACTCCCTCTGAATGTACGAATAAAAGAACATCAGAAGCTTCTACGAGTACTAGACAGCGACAAATCCAGGTTGGTCCAACATGCTGTAGATGAGAATCATCGTATAAAGTGGGATGAAGCATCAATAATATCCAAAGAAGAAAAACTTGCAAGAAGAAAAATCAAAGAAGCAGCATTTATGAAAATAACACCTGATTCCATAAGTGCTCCATCTATAGATCTGCCAGAAGTTTGGACGCCGATAGTTCGATCCAACTTAAAAAGATCATCATATCACAGATGAGTATATAACATCGTTCATTTTCTTTCATGACTTTGATGAAGATGTCTATCGAAACGTCGGAAATCATTACATCCACAATAGATGATGGTAATAGCCCAAACAATCATTCAACACGAGCTCCATCATCTACAATATCTCGTCATTAATCATAGAATGCAGTTGTAATTTTCTGTGTCGATTTGTTGAGCGAGAAAATACTCTATGCTATACTCTCTACGTTGACCACCAGTCTGGTCAGTTTTACTTTACCAGTTTTTTTACTTTCACCAGTCTATAACGGCACTCAGAACTACAAGTCCTCGTCTCAAAATAATCTGTCTTATGCATTTTTCTCCGGTTGGGTCAGTTAGCTACCCTTGTGCATTGTGAATCTGAATTATTCAATTGAAACTCTCCAGGCAAAAGGAAAAGGTTGTGAATTGTGAACCAGCGACTCAGGAAGTGCGCTGCTCTTCATTAAGCGGGTGAGAATTACTTACTCTTAAATTTGTACCCGCACAGTGGTGAAGGGTGATCCTTCTTCGGCGGTTGGTTTTCTTAGAAGACAACTGACAAACAAATGGTTGTGTACCACTCAGAATTTACTGTTCTGCGTCGTTCTAGTGGAACCATTACGACATGTCCAGTTTTTCCGAAAAAACAGGCAACTTTTATAGGATTCGGCACCCATACAGTCGACTGCTGTTTACTTTCACGCGTAAATCCACGATTCATCATGTCACGATGTCATAGATGTGCTTCAAGGCATCGCAATCGTATTTTTGGAGCATTTCTTGAGACCAATCGACACGTGCCTTCAAGAGAATGTGCACGATTTAAGTTCCTTTTTTTGGGCGAGATGAATCTTTTAAGTTACTCTGAACAACACAAATAGCCCTCGTATGTCAAAACGTTCTGACTACGTATAACCTCAAATGTCAAGCTTTACGATACAGCTGTCAGTTGGCAGATTGCAACACAAAGGGTTGTCCAATCCCGAAATATATAAGGCAACCCACGTATTCAACGCCATCATCAAACAAAGCTACTATTTAAAAAAAAATAACTCAGTTTCCTGAAATTATCCAGGGTTTGAACTTCAGTTTCAAGTAAGAATTACACAACATCCAATTTCAATTGAAAAACACAAAAACGAGTTTTATAGCATCTGTTTAAAATTCACATAATTTAAAATAAATTAAAATAAAAATACACAAACAAAAATTATAAATTGAAACCTAAGAAAAATGTGCAACCCCTGACTATTCATCGTACTTCGTTGCCAAGGAAAATGAATTACTGAAATTTTGTAAGTTTCTATTCATTTTCGAGAAGAAACGATGTATATTATGAATACAGTAGTATTGATAAGAATTGGTTTCATACACTGAACGAATGAAAAATTTCAAAACGAAGAAAGTAGAAAACGAGCTGAGTATGAATATGTACTTAATTGTTGTTGATCAGAACTGTGGCAACGATGTAAAATTAGGTTTCCAAATCATACTATCTCTACGACTATTCAACGTTGAATTTTAATTTAATAATTTTGATCATTGAAAGAAAATGCAGAATGTCGTTAAGGAAAACTAACATAGTTCACTCATTACAAACTATGCGATTTTTAAGAATATCACAAGTAGTGGAAATCAACTAGTGACACGCTATCACAAAATCGCAACCCCTGACTGTTCATCGTACCGCGTTGCCAAGAAAAATAAATTACTGAAATTTTGTAAGTTTCTATTCGTTTTCAAGCAGAGACGATGTATATTATGAATACAGTAGTATTGATAAGAATTGGTTTCATATACTGAACGAATGAAAATTCAAAACGAAGAAAGTAGAAAACGAGTTGAGTATAGATATGTATTTAATTGTTGATGATCAGAACTGTGGCAACGATGCAAAATTAGGTTTCCAAATCATACTATCTCTACGACTATTTAACGTTGAATTTTAATTTAATAATTTTAATCGTTAAAAAAAAATACAGAATGTCGTTAAGGAAAACTACTATAGTACTATCTTATAAGAGGGTCAATTGCACTTGAAAACTAACATAGATCACTCATTACAAACTAAGCGATTTTTAAGAATATCACAAGTAGTGGAAATCAACTGGTGACACGCTATCACAAAATCGCAACCCCTGACTGTTCATCGTACCGCGTTGCCAAGAAAAATAAATTACTGAAATTTTGTAAGTTTCTATTCATTTTCAAGCAGAGACGATGTATATTATGAATACAGTAGTATTGATAAGAATTGGTTTCATATACTGAACGAATGAAAATTCAAAACGAAGAAAGTAGAAAACGAGTTGAGTATAAATATGTACTTAATTGTACTTGAACTTCAGTTTCAAGTAAGAATTACACAACATCCAATTTCAATTGGAAAATGCAAAAACAAGTTTATATAGCATCTGTTTAAAAGCCACAAAGTTTAAAATAAATCGAAATAAAAATACACAAACAAAAATTATAAATTGAAACCTAAGAAAAATGTGAAAAAAATTTATTTAAATTATTATAGTGATAATTGGAATTGATCAATATTCACATACTTACTTTTACAATGCTTAGTGCTGATCACTACTAAGGCAAGACCCACAATTCCACTAACTATCACTAAACCAGTCAAAATTATAAGAATATAAGTTCTCTTAAATGATTCATTTTCATTGGCCACAATTGTTCTCGTCTTTTCACCGGACACAGTAACTACTGATGCTTTTGTTTTATTGTCTATCGTACAGTTGTTTTCGCTAATCGAACTGAGGTAGCCATTGTAGGACTTCTGTGAGACAGAGTCCGAACCCAAAACATTGCCATCTGGTGTTAGTTGTTGTTTATTCATTTTTTCTTGGAATCGCTGCAACAAATATATTATGTTAAGAGTCATATTTTACACAAATAAGTATCCGTGAATTAAATATTAAAAGAAATAAGTATTTTCTCTAATTTTCACTTTATTGGTCTTATAATGCGACCGGTGTTGTCAAAGATCGTCGAAACGAAGATCCTTACGGCAAGCTTGGAGGAGATTTCGCTGCGCGACCGAATAAAAAAAAATGTGATAGTAAAACCGTAAGAAAAAATCCGTGGAATAAAACCGTTAAATGAGACGTGAGCAGGCGCGACAGTCGTATACACCAGCGAGTCGTGTATAATACCTTTCTCTTTCTTTCTTTACGTTATCTCTCTATAACCACTCCACCCGCCAATGCATAGACAAGCCCGTGGCGAATACTCACATTATACATACATTCTACTCGTGAGTAGCCACGTTTATTTTCATATGATTTCAAATCGTCAAAATAATAATAAATAGTGTAAAAATGGCCAGTGAACTAACAAGTGAAACACTTTGGAAATCAGCAAAAATTTTGTAGCAACATGAAAGAATTTTCGAATACTCGGCTTGCGCCTCGACTTAGCAACACAGAGTCCAGGAATGTGGCTTTTCCTACGAGGTAAACATACTATTTTTCCGCAAATCGTTTAAAATTCGACAGATATTGATTGATATAAAAAAAAAACGCGATAATTTTATTCCCAAATAAATGGTGCTTTGAAATTCCTAATAAAATTACTTGGGTTACTATGGAAACGTATTGAGGTTGAATTGTCAAACTTGACGCTTATAAATTTAATTGCTGGTGTTCTCGAAAGTAAAATGATAAGTCATGATGAAATTTCCATTCCTGGGACTCCTCCAGAGCTGGTTGAGGCAGTGAATACTGCTTCATTAGAATTATTGCCAAAGAAATCAAGAGACAAGTACGAAAATGCATACAGACGTTTTATGGATTATCGCATGAGTAAAAATACGAGTTGTAATAGCATACTTCCTAGACCTTTGTTTAAAGATGAAATCTTCAACATTATGGGCCAATTATTCAATGCTGAAGTCAACCCTTGCACTTAAACACAATGTAGATATATCTACATACTCAAAACTTCGTTCTTTATTGAAACGGCAACCTAAAGGTTATAGGGCAAAGAAATCTAAGATTTTAACGAAGGAAGAAATTGAAAAATTTATCCAGGAAGCCCCAGATAAAGAAAATTTAATGATTAAGGTAATTTACAAGTTTTTAATTTCTATTTAGATTATAGCTTTATTTATTTTTTAGGTGGCTGTAATATTTGGTATTTCTGGGGCCTGTAGTCCGAATGAATGTACACGATATAGAAGACTTAGAATCTAAGCTTTTAATCAGCATACCTGATTCGAAAACCAACAACTACTTGAATGTTTATCGAAAGTATGTTTCGTTAAGACCAGTTAATATGAACAGTGACCGATATTTCTTTAAATATCAAAGCGGAAAGGGTTGTAGACAAGTGGTAGGAATTCATCAATTTAGAAAAATGCCCAAAATAGTTGCTACTTATTTGAACTTGGTAAATCCGACAGAATATACTGGTCACTGCTTTCGTCGGTCTTCTGCAACAATATTGGTTGACTCTGGTGCCGACATAACTAGTTTAAAGAGGCATGGCGGATGGTCATCAAACGTTGCTGAAGGATATATCGAAGAATTGCTTAACAATAAGGTTGAGGTGGCAAATTTTCACAGTACAAAATATTCAACAAAATGACCCTTCCACCCTGCATGTTGTCCAAAATGTTTCTCATAGTTCTAAGAGTGTTCCTCCAATGTTCAATAATTGTACTAACTGTCAAATTACTGTAGATATAACAAAATGATCTTAAAAATGTATTTAGCAATGACTTGATGTTTTCAAAATATAAATTTATTCCTTATAAGCAATGTGTTTTCTATCATTTATGTAGAACACTAACAACTGTACGGAAATATCATTTCCTTACAGTAAGGAAGTCCTGACTTTTTCTTCAAGAAATTTTGACAGGAATGTCAAAATTTCCTGGCGATTTGCGGAAAATAGAATTCTGTGAGTCCTAAAAAACAGTTTTTGAACTACTGCCATTAAAAGTGGCATTTTTTGGCAAAAATCACGCTGGGAAATCGAAAAAAGGTTTGGCCAGCACAATAGTTTTTTTTTCTGTGATAATTGTTCTATTCAGTTGTACAAAATTTGTCCTGACTTGTGTTAAAAACATTTTACAGAAAACTTCAATTTTTTTATTCTTTTGAATGGAGAAAAACTGTAAAATCGGTAGATTGGTTGATAAATAGATCAAATGGCAACAGTGTTGTAAATTTTGCCTCTAGCCTCTTCTTGATTTTGAGAAGTGAATATAAGTAACGAATATTTATTTCATTCAGCATAATAAAATTTATAAAGGGACAAAAATAAAATTTTATAGTTAACAAATACTCGTAATATGTAAATGAATATGAAACAATTTTTAGTTTTAACCATAGAGTTACACCATTGTGTTTTTTTTTTGTGAAAAAGGTAATATTGACTTCTACAATATAATTTAAAAGATTTTCTCTATTTCATTGTCATAATGAGTTCATTACAGTACTTAAAACAGTGCTGTAATTAACTCATTACTGTATCTTAACAAGGGATGCTCCAACAAGTTTCTTTATATAAAAGATCCTATCTTTTTTTCCATGAGGAATCACCTCCTTAAATATTTTACACTTATTTAGTTCACCCTGTATAATCGAAAACTTTTCGTTAAAAAATGTTTGAAATTTTTCTTGTAAAGTAAAAAAAATTAAAATGCAATTCGATATACGAAGGACAAGAATTGTGGAGCAAAATTAATCTAAAATAATTTGAATTGAAATACTTTAAATAACCTACATCTGACACAAATTTTCCTATAACCAAACATAGAATAAGAGCATAGATTATCTAAATTAATGAGTTGATTCTTACGTTACCAATTATGATGTTGATAAATTCGTCAATAACCAAAACATTTTACGAATGTCATAAACATTGGTATGAGAATGATTTTAACCCTAATTGCGATGCGACTCTACCAAAATCCAGCGTTGAACTGGAGGAAATCGTGCAGGTTTACGTTTTCCATTCCTTTTCACCTGTCCTTCGGACAAATTCGCTGGGGTGACGTACATTACCGATGTTACGTTACGTATTTCACCCCAGTTGCTTTTGGTTTATTCAAACATCTACGGGGTTAAATTGAATTTTAAGGGCAAAAATCAAGGAATATTTGTTTGAATCAATCGCGGGCTAGTTTCTTGTGGGATTCGAGCTATAAGTTTGCTTGAATGTCTGAAGAAATTTCGAAAAAGTCGGCCCAGCCGTTTCGTTTTTCTTTTCTGTGAAGAATGTTTCATACAGTTGTGGAAATTTTTGTGATTTTTCATAAAAGACTTCAATTTTTTCTTTCAAATAGAGAAAAATCGAAAAGTTAGTAGATTGATTGATGAATAGTTCGAATGGCAACTGAAGAATTTGGGCCTGATCGATGGGATTACCCAGATTTATATTAATATAGAAAAGCGAGCCTTTTGCTTAATAATAAATGAAACACTTGTAATCGTCCTTTTTTCTTTTTTTATTATAACCATTACACAGCAAACAGCGTCTTCATAACCATAGACACACATATATATTGATCATAGATGTTCATTCATTGACATAATATGACAAAACAACTTATGTTCTTATTCTTCTTTTAACAGCAACAGTGTTGTGAAGTTAATCCTGAACTTCTCGAATTACGGAAATTCAGGGTGGGCAAAATTCTGACAGCCAAAGGAAACTGAGTTTTTTGTTCCAGAATAATCCGAACATGAAAACAGATCCATCCTACTGTTCGTAGGTTTTAGGTTATGAACGATAATTGAGAAATTCTCAGTTTCAATAAAACTGAATAACTCCCTTGTTTGAACTTGTACTCGAAATCTGTTGTTACAACCTACAGGCACTTTTTTAGGAGTAATTCGAATATAATATGATTGAAAGTTTTAATCCAGCAATTTTTGAGAAATGGAAAAGATTTATGATTTCTCAATTGTAAACTATATTTGAAAATTCGCTTAACTTGCTACAAAATTTTTACTGATTCCAAAAATGTATAATATGACACCAATTACATGAATATCACATGAAAAAAAAATTTATACTTTTTCCAATTTTTCTATTCACTTTTGGGTTAGAAGGCTGGCGTTTATTTTGTGAACTCGGACCTCTATGATTTGAGTCACAAAACAAAAATCACTATAACTAGAAAAATTATCTATGTCTGAGCATAGAGGTTTCTTGATCTGTTCTTTCTGTCAGTGAGATGTTAAAATTCTATGGTTAACCTTACTGCTATTTAGGTTTTTGTCAATTTGATTAAATTTTCAGGAATTATGCTAAAAACCGGACATAACACACTGAAAACAAACAAAAAATAGTATATTCTAAAACAAGTTGCAGAATGGGCACCTATTCCAAACGAATGAGTGTTGGAATTGCCTTCTGCAACGAGTATTAGACGATATTTCCTCTATATCAGTCAAGAATTGTGAGAAATTTATTGGAATTCAATGAAAAATTCAGATTATACCTCCTACTGCCTTTTATATTTTATTTTCGCAGTTGGTGTGACTGATACGAAAATTGACAGAACATAGAATTCGAATAGTGCGTTCAAATCTCTACACGGTGTAATATTGACATGCAATGGACGCGTGTTGACATTCGAAAGTATAGGATGTCAGTGTTGTCAACCACAAAACAAAAAATATAACTAAAAACAATGTGTAATGAATTCATTGTTCACTAATTTTAGTACTGTAATGATCTCATTACATTGAAATAGAGAAAACAGTTTTTTTGGTTCAAACTTTATTCATCAACGTAATCTCCATCAAGAGCAACCAATCATTCCAGCGCCGCTCTAATATTTCTCTACCACTTTTGTAGAACGATTTATCTTTTGCCTCAAAACGGCTAGTAGTCACTGGGAGCCAAATCTGGTGAATACGATGGATGTGAGAGCGATTCGAAGTTCAATTCATGTAGTTCTGCCGTTGTTTTGATGACTTGTGACACGGTGCATTATCTTGATGAAACAAAATTTTTTTCTTTGCCTTATGTGGTAGTTTCTTTGCAATTTCGGTCCTCAAACTCTCCAATAACGATATATAATATTCACTGTTAATGTTATCTGATTTCTCAAGATAGTCGATGTCGCAACTTCACATTTCGGTCATTCCAAACGATTTTGCGGATTTTTTTATGTTTTCTAGTGTTACAGCCTCATTTGGACGTCCACTGCGTTCTGCATTATCGACCACTTTTGAAATCAGGAAACCAACGTTTTATTATTGGATCTGATGGATCGGAGACTCTTATAACACATTTCATGCCATTGTTTCGTTTGAACGGTATTTTGTCCTATCAAGAAGGTAAAATTAAAACACGAAATTGTTTTTGATACGGCCTTTTAGGAATAGCGAAAATATCGTCACCCTTAACAAATAACTCACAAACTAATGAATAGATTATAAACTTGTTACAGCTGTCGTATGAAGGAGACTGCAATAAAATACCGCCATCTATGTGTTAGGCCCGGGAGTTTTCAGCCCACGTAGTAAAAGGTTATGCTTCACAGAAAAAGAAGTTAAGATATAAAATAATATATTTGTCTTATTTAAAATATACATATTATATTATAAAAACATTAAAAATAAAGAATTGCAAAAAATATAAAAACAAAATCATATATAAACTCATTTAGGACCGTTAAAAAATATTGACATAACTGAAGTAGTATACTTCAAAAAAGTTTTGACATGAACTGGACATTTGTCATGGTATTTATTATACAGTGTGACTCAAAAGTATGGATCAAGTTTATTATTAAGAAAATATTTGGTTACAAAATCTTGAAACAGGTCAATTTTTGTTTCACCATGCGCCAATCAACCCTCTAAAATTTTTTGGCAGTATTTTCAAGAAAAAATTTTGGTTTCGAAAAATTACTTCGAGACGATGGTACCTCGTGAAATTTGTCACCGAATGAAATTCGACCGTTATAGTTAAACAAGAACAAAACTATAATGGTTGACTGAATTTGTTCCATAATTTTGGCGCACACTGTATATTATACCTAGATCATCTGATAAAACGATTTGGGCAGTCTGCATTTCGAATTAAACAAGCATCAATTGTCGAGTTGAAGTTCTCAAAATCACTAATTGACTGTTTTGAAGAAATGCTCTCACATTTGTTTTCCATATAAAATTCATATATACAACCGTTTTGAAAAAGTCTCTTTTTTGTAAGAGAGCATATAATAATTTTTACCATTTTTCTGCCATTGCAACTTCGACAGTTTATTCGTAACTGTTGTGCAGATGTCTAGAAAATGATACCTGAAAAAAAAATTTTCATATAGATTGTTTAATGTTTTTCCAATTTTTTATACAGAGTTCGTATAATTGGCCATATATGCAAAAATTTCTATGGAGATCTGAGTATTACCTAAGGAGTAATAGACTTTTGTTAAAAAAATTGTGTGAAATATAACCCTGTTTTTCACATGGCCAGTTTTATGTCGCATGTTCCCGTGTCAGAACACATACAATACTATTTATATAAGCGCAAGAAAAAAAATTTAAAAATATAACATAATAAATACAATTAAATAGTCATCTGTAAGGGTCAGCTAGTACATAAATATAATTTAATACAACGAACCTATAATGTTTCTAGACATCTCACTCACCTATCTGCTAGTGCTTCGATTTGGTCGCACAGAACTTGAATAAACCATGTTCCCTTCCTCTTATCTCTTATAGAAGCAAACCCTGGAACTGTCGAGGAGAAAATACAAAAGTTTGGTGCCTTTGGATCATCAGGTTCAACATTTGTGGTACCACCGTCCGTAGTTAAATCATCATCAGCTGAAACGCATCATTTAAATCATAAATATATAAAACTAAGTACCAGATACTATGGATCCCACACAGTTTGTCAATGGCTCAAGTCGATTGGTCCAAAGAAATGCTCCAAAAATACGATCGCGATGCCTTGAAGCACATCTATGACATTTTGAACCGAAAAATTGTCTTTTCAGGATTTTTCATCGCATGTGTTACCTTCCCAAAGGATACCCGGTATTCACGACAGCAGAAATAACTCACCAATTAGCAAAGAAGGTCCTTGACAAGTCTGAAGAATCAGTACTTTTGGTATTTTGTTCAACTTTTTGTGAGACATGATTTCAACAATTTTAGCGATTGTTATATAGCAACTGTTCGCACAATACACCACACCTGAAAGAAAAATTACATTTTCTATAATAAGAGTAAGAGTGGGCGTGGTTAACTTAGCTTTGCTTCCCGGGAGCCCGAAGGGCCGAGCCCGGGAAATCTTAATCTAAATAATATAGCAGTAAGATCGTGAACCAGAGAAAATTATGACGAGCGGGTCCCTCCCGGGACCCGTAGGACCGCTCGAGAGGCAATCTTAAAAAAAAACGAAAAGGCGTATCCTCTTCTAGGAGAAGTGACCGCGAAACTCCCCCCGGGCGCTCTTAAAGTGCCCGAAATTTTCAAACGAAAACGCCTTCCAAGTGCTCGAATAAGAATCTACAGGAGATTCCGAATCTCTAGAGACCACTCACGGTTCGTGAATCGAAAGAAAAGTACCTCGACAATTCGTTTAAAAATCGGCATTTCCAACTCGATATTCGCGCGAATTCATTGCCCTCTCCGAGGTCCGATCAAACTTATGATACTCTATGTTAGAATTGGACACACTTAGTTTATTCAGGAGAAAATAGCTAAGCACTCTGTTCATGAATACACGTTTAGACCTTTTTCGAATAATTTTTATTTTACCTTTGTAAAATTGATGGAGTTGAAACGATATTCTTTGGGTTTATTTTTTATGGAAAAAATATTTTCGATTTATATACAGGGTGTTACATAGGAGCTTTATCGATTAATGTTTATACTACCTTTGTGGAATGCACCGATTGCGATCGATTGATATACGGGCTGTGCACATTGGAAGCACTGACTTTCACCAGAGTCTTTCTTCGAGAGTTTTTCCGTCTGAATTTTTTATGGAAAAAGCACCCACTGCGAATCAATTATATAGTGGGTGTCCATTATGCATTTATCTTCAAGTGTTCATGTTTTTTCGCGTATGGGATCTAATTTCGATAAAATGTCATACAGGGTGTGCGATTTACAATGAATTTGCGATCATGTGATATACGAATCATATACAGGGTGTCAGATTCGAGTAGCGCTGACATTCACCAGAGTTTTTCTCAAGATTTCGTGCTTTTCCGCGTAAGGGAGCTAAATTCAATGAAATGTCATACAGTGTGTGCCATTACAATGAATTCGCGATCGATTGATATACAGAGTGTGCAATTTACAAGTTCTTTCGGTATTTTTTGCACGCTGTCGGATTTTTGTGCTCCCTCGAGGTTTTTGGCTTTCCTTCGAGTTTTTTTGGGTTCCTTTGGATTTTTTTCGTTCTTTCGTGTTACTTTGGGTTCTTTCATGTTTTTTCGTGTTTGATCCTGTTCTTTCGTGTTTCTTCCAGTTCTTTCATGTTTTTTCGTTTTCGACGGAGTTTTTTGCATTCCTTCGGGTTCCTCTGAGCTTTTTGCAATCTTTCGTGGTTCTCCGCGTTCTTTCGTGTTGCTTCGGGTTCTTTCGTGTTTCATCGGGCCCTTTCGTGTTTTTTCGCGTTTCTTCGTGTTTTTCCATGTTTTTTCGCGTTTCTTTCAATTCTTTAATGTCTTTTCGCTTTCAACGGGTTTTTTTGCGTTCCTTTGGGTTTTTTTGGGTTCTTTCGGGCTTTTTGCGTTCTTTCGTGTTTCTTCGGGTCTTTTCATGTTTTCTCGCTTTCTTTTGTTTTTTTGCTTTTTTTCATGTTCGTTCGCTCTCTTCCGTATTTCTTCGCGTTCTTTCAAGTTTCTTTGCTTTCAACGGGTTTCTTTGCCGTGTTGCGTGTTTCTGTGCGCTTCATAGATCTATGAGCTTCACTGATCTATGGTCTATATCTATGGGCTAATTGAACTACTGGTGTATGGATCTACTGGCCTATATTGATCTATGGTCTATATTGACCTATGGACCTATTGAACTACTGGCTTATGGATCTACTGGCCTATGGATCTACCGCTTACTAGTCTATAATAATATAGCAATAATGGTGGGCGTGGCTAATATAGCTTAGCTTCGGGAAATTTTAATTATATAATATGTCGATAAGAATTAAGTGGCTAATTTTCACTCGGAGCAAAGTTTTGAAATATTAAATCAAATTTCCAACAGGCCATAACTTTGTGAGAAATGGTCGTACAGAAAATAAAAAACCGGAAATTGTAGCTCCACATATATAGTTTTTGACGTGACAACGTCTTATAATTCGATGCAGCACGCATGAACCTATTTCTGAGATGTTCCATTATTGAAGGCTTAAAGTGCAAAGGAGAGCTCGGAACGAGCGACAAAGAGGCACAATCGTTCGACATCTACCTCTCTCCTACATGAGTGAGCGATGAATCCGCGTGGACATCCCCTATACAATGATAAATTTACATGTTTCCGACAAGTATGAGGTGCAGTGAGAAGTGAATGTGGTGTCAATTGTCTATAGCAATTTAATGTGATTTTATCTATCCGTCCTCACCTCGGTTACCATGAGATAAAATAATAACGCAAAGACAGGTGCATGTTTCGATACTGATATTTTTCACAAGATTCTCGAGAGCAACGATTGTTTTCGTATGGTTTAGATTTTTTTCAACTCTCACATCAAACTTTCTAGCTTTAAAAACTGATTCGAGCCTGTCGGAATCAAATTTGGTTCCGCTTCTTGAACTCAGTTTCTCTTCTTCGTAATTTGGCGGTAAAAGATGCTGAAATAGAGGAAAAATAATTATTATGCAATAGAAAAATGTAGAAGGTGAGGTCAGAGCTTTTGCACAGTTGTTCTAGAGACATCTTAACAATGTGATACAAATACAACAGTTTGTTGACAAACTAATACTTTCGAAGATATGATTTTGAAAATTTGAATAATTATTCGATAGGATCTGTACCAATAAGGCACATGCATTCAACATCCTTGCCTAGTGTTGTGATTAAATCCCAATCGGTTCAATAGACAATTTCAGTTCTAGCATATCTCGTAAATGTGATTTTCCAAAGTTTGAATAATTACATAGCCATCTGACCTCATGGTTGCATTTTCTGAATTTTTTCTTCTTGGAATAGATACTTACTTTATATTGCTCATTGATTTCTGTATAGAAATTTTCTTGATTTATAATAAAACATATTCTTTGTCCATTGTTTTTATAAATCTCCTGAGAAGAAGACTCTGTCAAATTTATCGGTACTTTATCCTGAGTAGCATCATTACTTGACGATGATATAATCTGTTCGCCATTATATATTTCATCGGATGTTATGTTCGAATTGCATCCAGCAAACGAACTTTCCCATTCAGTGTCTCTTTTTGAAAAAGATTCGAAATTTTTTAAATTATCTAGTAATACACCAGCTTCAAGAAAAGACAATTTCTTAAATATTCTATTCAAATTATCAGTGTTTTCTTTAGATAACCAACTTGTTTGAAGTAGAAAAGAAAAATACAATTCTAACCGAGAAAACAAAAACATAGGCAGAATTATATGTTTAGTCATCAAATCTTTCCTTAATTCTTGGAGAAATAATATTTCCTCAGACTTTTTGAAATTTTCACAAACTAGGTATAGAGTTTTCTTGAATTTGGAAATATGCTTTATTGCGTACTGATTGGAGGGAAAATATTCACTGATGAGATCTTCTTTACGTAAACCTGAAAGAAATACTCAATATTAGGATTTATACAGTTCACGGAAGAATGTAACATTACTGAGTAACAATAAATTTGTATACAGGGTGAGTTTTTAACTACTGCATTAATTTTAACCATGGTGTAACATCCTAGGTTTTTTTCAATACAAAAAAATCGTAGTTTCATACCACCCTATGCTGATATGCCAATGGCGGTTACCAAACCGTGGAAATAAATTCCATGGTCAGAATAAAAGACAGAAGAACACGTCTGTCACTGCCTAGTGCCCGCGTCGATCTGCACGATGCGTGAGAGAACAAGGAAGGAAATAATGCAAGATGGTGAGATTATTATCGGTGGAGTGGTGAGAGAAGTAATAGAGACACAAAAAAGTGGTAGTGCCTTTGTGTGAGTTCGAAAACGAAGCCATCTTACGTTGAGTGACTCTAGAATATATTCTGCAAGTATAATTGAGACTATTTTAAATGTTATTCGTTGCTTGTTCATTTTATTAACCTTTGTTGATGAATAGCATTTGAACTCGATTGGTTCAGTGAATTTATTATTTTTCTATTATGTTTCATGGTGTATTAGGTGATGTTTGGGCCATTGTCATTGATTCTGAGTTCTTTGTGAATGTAATGCTTTGTTTATTTGGATAAACCGGCTTTCTTTGTGCATGTAATGCTTTATTCAAGTTGTATTACACTGCTTGTTACCTAGGACATTAATTATATTACCTAGCCATGTAGTTTCACCAATTCAGACTATAAATCTTGGAATTCGCATGTCAACTATAACAAAGAAGGCTCTACCTTCAGCTTACCGCAAAATCAACGTAATTGTACCCAAAGCAATAATATTCATCGAACTCTATTTTGCAGCATAAATTGCCAGGGCCTTGATGGACCAGGATCTGTGGTTGAACTACAGAAACGTATGATAACGTTTGAAATCATCGATTAGTAGTGTTACAAAGATGTTTGATACAAAGTAGTGGATGTAACCCTTTGAATGTAGCACCATAATGTTGTATCGAGTGGTGAGAAAACTTTAGTTCAATTACTTCTGTTTTCTTGCTACCATTATGTATATTTCTTATTGTTGATTATGTGTATTTCTTACTGTCGATTAAGTATGGTTCTTAGTATCATGTTGTGCTCATGTTCCTTACTGTTATTCTAATTTTATTCACTTATGGTTACTATGCTATTAAGTGATGAGAGATCCTCTGTTTATTTAATTGTATGTTTTCTTGTAATCTTTGTAGAAATTGTCTTATTATTATTCATATTGTTCTCTTGCTGCTATTTATGTCTATGTTTCCTTTCTGTTGATTTATTTGTTTTATATTTATGTTTTACTGTTTTATCAAGTGGTGAGAGCACTTTCGTTTATTTATTTTTATGATCTCGTATCTATTTATCTTTATGCTCGTATTACATGATATTTCATTTAGGGGTCTCGAGATTGTGGACCATTCCTATATTGTTGTATGAGATTTCTTAGCTACCTGGATCGAAGGCCTTGAAGGGCCGGTTCCAAAGCCTTAAGGCAGGGACCGTTACTAACATGTGCTATAAGGCATGAGAGAATATACCTTTTTTATCGACCGCGAAACTTTCTGTCATTTTTTCAGAGCCGCCGCTGGAACTCCATGACCTTCCCCGTGTTCCCAATTCCTCAGCTCATACAATATTATAGTTATGGCTCACATACCCTGGGGCCGTGACCATGACATGGTCATAATTAGTCGTTTATCTATTTGCCATGATTATTATCCTGTTAGTCTGAGGGGGCTCATAATTTTCGAAATAGTGACGGAAACAATAGTGTTTTCCTGTGGATAACACGTAACAGCCATCTTTGCACCACCTCAACCCTTCTAGTGTGACATGGATATGCTCCACCCCAGGCCAGTATTCCATATTTTATATGTGGTTGACAAAGGGCCTTATATATGATCATCAGTTTTTCTACGTCTAGGTATTCTCTGAGATATCTGAGCTTTGATAGAAGACGTCTAGTTTTCCCACTACGTTGTTCATGTGCTTATCCCATTTCAACTGTCTGTCAACTGTGATCCCCAAATATTTGATATTTTCAGCTTCCGGGATTGATATATTGGCGTCGATCTCCAAATTACCCATATGTGGATGTCCCGTTACATAACATGCAAAGGGTAATTATTTCGTCTTTTTTGTATTGATTGTTAATTTGTTCCTCCTGAACCATTGCACTATGTTGTACAAATACTTCTCAGCACTGGATTTTAGATTTTTGCAAGAGGTTCCCTCATACAATATTGCGGTATCATCCGCAAAACTGATGATTTTCGCCCTCACATTCATGAACAGTAAGCTGTTCATATAAATTATACACAAAACCGGTCACAGTACAGTCCCCTGTGGTATCCCATATTCGATGGATCTTTTTTCGCTAGTGTGACTGTTTATCTTAACATACTGCCATCACAGTCAAGTACTCCTTTATCAAATCGTATGCGCTTCCTCGGAAACCATAATGATGGAGTTTATGGAGGAGAATCTCATGGGAAACCGTATCGAAGGCTTTCTCGAGATCCACAAAGGCACCTAAACCAACCCTCTTTCCATCCAAGAAGGTAGCACCACAGGTTTGTTTAACCAGATCTTCTTTAGGCGTTTTTGGTATATTTTCTGCCAATTTCTTCCCTACTTCACTATAATATCTGGCAAATTCCTCTACAATTTTTTCCCCTCTCTCAGCTCCCTGCCCTCAGAATCAACAATACACTCTATATCACTCCTCGACTTGTTCTTCCCACTAACATTTTCAATGGATGACCAAAGAGTTTTGGCCTTTGAACCATTCTTGGAGACGAATTCGTTCAGGTAGTTTCTTTTAGCCTCTCTTATTATCCTCTGAAAGGTATTTCGAAATTTTCTATACTGGTCTTGCAAGTTTTGGTCTAGTGGGTTTTTCATCATCTTTTTGTACAAGAGGTTTTTCCTATTTATAGACTAAAGTTTACATATTTGCCATGATTATTAATTCTTGTTGCATTATTGAAGTTACCTTATTTACCATGTTTATTATTCTCTTTGTATTATGGAAGTTGCTCTGATTATTATGATTACTATCTGTCTTGTATTGTTACCTTGCCTTTGCTAACTATTTAGTTTTAAACAAGTGCCCTAACATCACCTAACATAAGGGGTTTTCTGCCTGAAGCTTTCCCCTATATTTTTTTAGGCCCTGAATAAAGATTGTTAGGGTCTTAGTGTTGTGTTTTATTTACCATCTTTGTGTCCCAATTATTTTCACTAATCTCAATGATCACGAACTTGAATTATTACGTAAACATAACGTAGAGTCCTACCCTTGCTAGACGATCACATTAAATGGCCATGTCTTTATATCTGGAGTCATTCAGACTTCTGTGTCGTAGTTAGTTTTAAAAAATAATATTTGTCATCCTTTTCGAAGGAATAAGTGGCACAAATGTTACAATGAATTCTTGAGACAGATACAGGGTGTAGAAATTTCATTAAAAAAATTGATTCTTGCCTATATCTTCTTAGTGGATAATCTAAATTTTGTAGGAGGTTTCAAACAAACGGAACACACATTTCAGATTAAACACACTTGCCCTATCCTATAAGGTCTTCTATTTAATACATCACCAACTCATAAAACCATCAAAACATACCCTAAAATAATAGTTACTAAACATACTAGCATTTTCTGTATGCCTGAACATTTAGGAAGAATTCATCAGTTCACACTTATCTTCCAAAAATTCCAAGATATTCAATGATGAATGATTTGAAATTTGGAAAAAAAAGCTTTTTTCCTGGACTGAAAAAATCTCTGAGCCGAAATAAAGTCACGTTGCCACAGTTTTTCTTTTTTAAAATCATCATCATTGAAAATTTTGCTGTGTATGTAAAAAATTTCACCTCTTCTATGGATGGATGAAAATTAAGTAAACATACTGAAAAAGTTTCTAATTAATTATGAATTAAACGTAAATATTGCTTCCGTTTTGAATCCGATTGAATAACATTTACTTTGTGTTTCCGAATATTCTCAAAATGAACGGAAAATCTCTAACCATGGAATTCAGTATGATTTTCAGCTGCAATAATCATTTGGATAGAAAATAATGTGACATTTTCCGAAGAGCAGTAAAAAAGTGTTTTTATCATAAATATTACCGTTTGGAGCCTCAAACAGGGTGCATAAATAAGTATGTCTCTATAACACATAGCATAATGTAAATCTACAGATTAAACAAATAAATTTGTTATTTATCTCACATCTGTCCATGTACGAAAATGTCTGCAATTATTGAATTTTTGGCTGAACGATACAACCAAATATTTCATCACATACAAACTCACCGAACATCTTGGGCAATTGAAAATTCTTAATAATAGCCAATGCTTCCCATAGTTTTTCCTCCCAGAATGGTTGGGTTAACATTTCTTCAGCGGCCCACTCTGATAATTTGAGTCCTCTAAGACAATGTTCTGGTTCATCACTCAGTAAAAATATCATTGATATCTGTGATTATATAACATCATCAATCAAGAAGATCAAATTTGAAAATATTTTTCACCTTTTCGTAGTCATCTAGATGTTCTTCAATATATTTAACATGGGAAATTTCAAGTCTAGTAGAACGTGATCTATCAGGATTAATGGCATCAGTATCCAATGCTCTTTCCTGGATATCTAAAATGAAATCTACAATTTTACACTTACAAAAAGCATAGTGGTTTTATCAGTATGACTGGTGGTAGCAAAGTCTGCAATATGTTTCTTAGCTACAGAAATTTTGGCCTGACTTACCAATGCAGAATGATTTGCAATAATTGAAATTTTAACCAGATATTTAAATGAAATCAACCCCCCATAGGAAATGAGTCGTTTTTCAAATAATTTTCTGGGATTCATAACCTCACTAATAAAATAAATTAAACTCACAATCTGATAATCCTTCCATTTTTGTATCTAAAGTCGATTCCTGATCATCTTCGCTTATACAGGAATCATCTGAGGAACTCGTATCTGCGTCAGCATTATTTTTGCTCATTTTAGTAAACAAAATCCAACAAACCACGAACGATAGAGACATAAAAATTAGAATGAAAATAGAAATCATTGTTTACGGCATTTATTTCAGCCACACTGATAGAAAAATCTTGTTTTCTGTAAATTACCGCATAGGAGTAAATACCATTCCGTTTTACCAACATAAAAATTCTAAATTTAAAAACAATTCTGTGCATCTGGTCTCTGGTCCTAAAATGCATTCATTTGAAGTATTCGCATTCCCTATCAATTTATTATAAGAGAATTTTGAATAGGAAAAATGTTATTTAATGTTCATTTTCAACATACCATTCCATACAGCGTTGCCGTATCGGAGTACATTCCCTAATATTCGGTAATTTTTTTTTAAGCTATAGAAAAATTTTGTGGGGAAAACTGAATTGTTTTCTTAATGTCGTTCAATTTGAAAGAAATCAATGATATCTACCGAAATGAATAAATACCCCAAACGTCTCTAGCATCTCTAATCTCAATGCTTTCAAGCCTTTCTCTTAATAATTTCAAATACACCATAGGAATATGAATTGTTCTTATTTCCTAGAATTTCTCCAAATGCTTTCACAGGCAATTTGTAACATAAATCATTGTTCAAAGAATTCTACTTTTTGAACTGCATGGACAAAAATCCGAAACATCCGCATAGCGCGAAAAAAATGGTTAAAAAATGCCTGCAAACAGGGTAAAACCTTGCTGTTCGGCAACGTGAAGGATCTGTTTCCTCACGTCAGCCAAGTCATAGAGGAGAAGTCGAAATTAGAGTGGATCTATGTTTTTGAGGTGACCTAACCGCAGATGATTCAAAAAAAGTTGTTATGTTTTGATTTTATGTTTTTTGCTTCACAAAATCATGTTTATCGCACATAAATGAATCTGGTTTTACTTTTTAATTCTTACGATTGGTGCAGCGTTCAATTTTAACAATCAGATATGGATTCCGAAGAAGAAAATGATGATTTGATTGATTTAAGGGAAAATACGTAAGTACACATAGGAGATTAAATAAATGAAAATGTTTTTATTTGCCATAATACTTCAAAAAATGGCAATATCTGGATTTAGATCAGTACAAATGTTCACATAGGATTAAATCAATATAAGTGGATAAATAATATGTGTTTCAGCAAATGTGAATTCATACCTCTGGATCTCGATCTAGAAGTTGCAGATGCAATGAATGAACCTTTACCCGAAGTGGAACCTATGGATTTTGATGACGAAGATGAAGATGAATTTCAATACAACGAATTCGAAAGAGACAGTTCCCAAGAATGTACAGAGGAGAATGCTGATTCTAAAATGAATTATTTCGATGAGTCTCTTGGTTGTGCTGCTCTGGACTCACAAACACCAATTAAATCTCAAATAATCTATAAAAGCCTACCGAACTTAACTTCAAATCGAATTGAAAAGAAAGGTCCTACGAACGAATTGGATTTTGACATCGGAAAGTTGTCATTACATACTCCTGTAAAATTAAGTAGTCAACTGAAAAGTGCAATTCCAAAACGCACGATATCTTCGCCACACATTCCATCCATTTCTAAAGGGGCTGTTCCAAAGATCACAATAAGTTCCCCAAGCAAAACAAATTTAGCAGGGTCGAAACGAAAAATATCTCCCAGAGCATTCAACAGATCTGAAATTGATAGCACACCTGTCACTCATATTAGAATCAGCATGTTACCCACGCAGAGTTCCCAAAAAAATAAAGGGATATTCAGAACACCCATACAGCCAGCGAGTTTGATCAAACCTAGAGAACCCATTTCGAGCTCGTTAATTCCACGACGGCATATAGAAAGTAGTAATAAATTTGAGAAATTGGTGGTAAATGGTAATAGCTATTTTATTCTCAAAACGCTTGGTAAAGGAGGTAGCTCGACAGTTTTTCAATGTTTCGATTGTATGAACCAAGAGAATCGAGCAATCAAATGTGTAGAACTCGATACGAACGAGAATTTCTTGAAAGAAATACATTGTCTTAAGAAATTGCAACGGTATGATCGAGTAATTAAGATGTATGATTAGTAAGTATTTTTTTATATTGATCCCTAATAATCCACAATAGACAATCATCACCATAAGCCTTTTGTAGCATCTGGTGCCTTTCAGTAAAAGTTTTACCAAGTTTAATAGGAACTAGAAGAGGATACGCCCTTTCGATTTTCGTTAAGATTGCCCCCGGGGTCGGCCCTGCGGTCCTCTCGGACAGCTTCGCCCGCCCTTATTGCTTTAATATTATAGTTAAGAGAAGTTTTGATCTAGAAAGTGTAGAACTACACATGAACTTGATTGCTTAATTCAATTCCTACATGAATCATGTAGAATTTAACCCGGAGTATTTGATTTCAGTGAACACCTAGCGAATCAGAAAAAATTGTATGTTGTGATGGAAATGGGTAGCGGAGATATGTCTAAAATCTTGAAAGAACTATCATTAAATTTAAAATTAAATGAAATGGCTCCACCTTATTTGATTCTTTTCTATTGGATGGAAATGCTCAGAGCTGTTTATCAGATACATAAAGAAGGTAGAAATGAAACATTGATATCTTAATACAAACGTAATATAAAAATGAAAGAAAAAATCTCTACAGATTTATAACGAAAAAAAAACATGTTATACTGAAAGCTTTGGAAATTTTGCAGTTGAAAGCATTTTGTACCTTCTTTAAAAAAAATTTAAATATTCTTTTTAAGGTATAATTCATTCAGATTTGAAACCAGCAAATTTTTTACTTGTCGATGGAAAATTGAAAATAATTGATTTCGGCATATCCAGTTCTGTGGCGAATGATAGCACAAGCATTATCAAAACAGTCTCGGAAGGAACTGGCAATTACATTAGCCCTGAAGCCCTGAATTACGAAGTTAGTTCTAATAACTCAAGTCCAAACTTTGGAAAACCGAAATTTAAGGTAAGAAATGAGAATGCACGTTTGTTATTAAATTTGCATTTTATTGTATAATAAGATTCCCCCGGAGTCGGCCCTTCGGGCCTCCCGAAGAGCTTCGCTTCCCCGGTCCTTCCCGTCCAATTTCGAAATGATTTTCTCTGGTTCCCTCCTTACTGCTATATTTTATAGTCGATTAAAGATGGAAATACAGGTGTAGATCTGAATAATGGTTTCATTCTTCTTATCGTATTGCTTAGTGAAAGAAAGTTATTCTAAATGGTGATATGTCCAATTTTGATTGGAATTTGAGCTTTGAACAAAACTTGGGTTTATTTTTTTTTGCAGATTGGTTTCAAGTCAGACGTCTGGTCTCTAGGATGTATCCTTTATCAACTTGTTTATAAAAGGCCGCCGTTCCACCACATCACCAATACATGTAACAAATTGATGACAATAGCAAATCCTAAGGCAGTAATCAATTACCCACAACATTACAAAGTGCCAAATAAGTTCGTACAAAGTATAAAGAAATGTCTAGTTTTTGATGTAGCAAAAAGAGCCTCAGTTAAGGAATTGATTGAAGAATATTGTTTTTTTGATGTTTGAATTTAAATTAATTAACTATTTGAATTAATCATTTTTCTTGTAATTGGAAACCGTAATTTTTGTAAATAAAGACCATATAAGTTATAAGACTGTAAAAAAATATATATTTTTGTATAAAATGATTTTACTGAATTAAACATCAATCCACAGTCTATTACAGGGAGTGGCCCAGAAGTAATCACCCCATATTAAAATCTAAAAAAAAAAAAAAAAAAAATTGGTTGCCTGTAAAGTCGGTATACGGGCGAAAGTTTTACGTGACAACGACTTTGAGTGATAAAATAATTTTAATGTTTGAATTGTTGCGATGGACGAAACTACCTTCACATTATCACTACACAATCTTTTTACAATTAACTGGCAACGTATAAACTTGTATGCAGGCGCCTAAGCGAAATAGAAGAAGACATGAACCGGTGTGTATGCCTATCTCTCTCGCTCTTAGGCGGGCTAACCATGCCCGAGTGGAAGGGACGCGTGCCTCTCACTCGCTCTCATTGTGAGCGCATAACGTGAGCGGAGCGTAACGCAGTTTCTTGAAGTGTCACCCGGCAAACCAATTTATAAGACTTTGTGCACGTCAAAATTTCTCTATTTCAGTGTCGTAAGGAGTTAATTACATTACTAAAAACAGTGCTGTAACGAACTCATTACAGCATTGTTTTTAGTTATATTTTTCGTTTTGTGGTTGACAACACTGACATCCTATACTTTCGAATGTCAAGACACATCCATTGCATGTCAATTGTCAATATCAAACCATGTAGAGATTTGAACGCACTATTTAAATTCTATGATCTGTCAATTTTCGTATCAGTCACACCAACTGCGAAAATAAAATACAAAAGGCACTAGGAGGTATAATTTGAATTTTTCATTGAATTCCAATAAATTTCTCACAATTTTTGACTGAAATAGAGAAAATATCGTCTAATACTCGTTGCAGAAGGCAATTTCAACACTCATGCTTTCGAATTCGTGTTGGAATAGGTGCCCATTCTGCAACTTGTTCTAGAATATACTATTGAATTTTTTTCAGGTCTGCAAACAGCCAGTAGTTGCTGGGTGCCAAATCTGGCAGATACGGTGGATATGGGAGCAATTTGAAGTTCAATTCATGAGGTTATGCCATTGTTTTGATTGATTGTGACACGGTGCATTACTAGATTAAATAATTTTTTTTCTTTGCCATATGCGGTAGTTTCTTTGCAATTTCGTCATTTCAAACGCTCCAATAATGCTATATAATATTCACTTTTAATGGTATTTCATTTCTCAAGATGGTCGATGAATATTACACCACGCACAGCCCAAAATACCGAAGCCATAACCCTTCCAGCAGATTTTTGTGTTTTCGGGCACTTTGGACGAGGTTCACCAGTTTCTATTCACTCAGATGACGATCGTTTTGATTCCGTAGTGAAGTGATGGATGCATATTTCATTCATTGTCATATATCGATGCAAAAATTCCGGTTTGTACGGTAATACGTGGCCGGAAAAGTCCCGGGACTAGCACACAGATGGCGCTAGTTTAATTGCAGTCACCTTTTTTTCAGTTAATACGAGGCATGTTTTTTAAGTAAGTACCGTTTTGGAGTTAAAAAAACGTGTAAAGATATCGCAATAATTTTATTTTTACACGAAAGCCTGTATCATAATCTACTTTTCAACATAACTTCCATGAATATTGACGCACTTGTCATAACGTGGCACCAGTTTTTGGATACCCTCCTCATAAAATTCTGCCGCTTGACTTGTTAACCACTGTGTCACAAATGTTTTGACTTCGTCTTGCAGACGCTGACCGCCCAGGTGTTTCTTCAAGTCCAGGAACAAATGGTAGTCGCTGGGTGCCAGATCAGGGCACTTTCTGCACCAAATCTTCGACCGAAGGACCCCACTCCGTTCTTCATCATGCTTATTTGTGCGGCCATCTTTAAATGGACTCACCAATTTCCTTAGCATTCCATCACTCATAATGTTTTGTCCGTAAACTTCACAGATCTCACGATGAATATCGATCGGTTTTACGCCTTTAGCACTAAGGAATCGTATAACAACCCGTACTTCACAATCAGCGGGACTCGCGATTGTCGGAGGCATCTTAAACACTCAGTAAACAACGTATACAATAAAGAATCAGACTGTAATGGCGGCAGTGCGTAGACAAGAGATGTAGGTAACCAGCGCGCATGCGCGGAACGCCGACCGCAGCGCTACGGCGGTGGAATCGCAAAACGGTACTTACTTAAAAAGCATGCCTCGTAAATCGTTATACAAAAGTGGCGTTGCTCTCGATGGAGAGTATATCGATAAATGAAGCTAATTTTGAACCGAAAACAGTGTTTCCCGGGACTTTTCAGTTCTCTTAGTTTGCGTTGGGTAGAAATTTTAAAATTTTGTTGCGCTTATTGAAGAATGTTTTCCACTTTCTCTAAATTATCATTTAAATTTCCTGTAATTCATTTTTCTATTTTGAAATTCTTTTCACTTCTTCTAAATAACTTTAGAAAAAAGACGTGATTGTGAAATTGTATTTACGGATTTTCTGGCTTGACATTCCAATGGGCGTTTGGATTCTGGAATTTATGAAAGTTCTGACAACCATTCAAAACATGTCACAAGTTTTTCGAAGACGTCAGAAATGAATTATTTGCATGATACATCAATAACTTTGTGAATTCTTGAAACCATCAGTCCAATCTCACCAACTTCATCAAAATATGCCAATTGGTACCACTGGGCAAATAATTAAAGTTGTCCTCATTGTCATCCTCATTATTTTGTTGGTAAGTCAAATTTGGGATTTCACCAAGTTTTCTAGTGAAAATAACTCGATTGATAGTCTATAGGTTGATATACACATGGTACATAGATAGATTTAAATGTGAAACTGGTTTTTTTAATTGAGTATCCTACAAACATCGGTGTAATCAAGAAAATCACCCTGTAGATTCTCGATTGGATCTTCCAAAGTGTTTTGGAGTAATAATTCGCTGTGATTATGAGGTTTGGGTTTGTAGGTAATCGAATTCTTCACTCTCTTTGTTGGATTGGCATTTGTTATATTGCCTGGCGTCAAGAAAACCTTGGTTCACTATGGTTTATTCATGGTTATCGTGGCTGGATTGCTGATTTGCTTGGCCTTTGTGGGACTTTGTGGAGCCGTAAGGGAATGCTACTTGAAACTATTCGTGGTAAGTGAAAAAATATTACGGAAGACTAACTCGTCGAAAAAGTTTTCATATGACTACCAAACTCATCTTCCCACTCCAATGTTTTCGAGGGGTAGTTTATAACTGTCCCATTCAGAATCTAGCAATTCCATTAATGAATTAAAAAGTGTCTTGTTCAACGAATGGCGCCAGTTTGCATATAAATGTGAAATCATTCAAAATGAACTTTTTAATCTAAATTAAATTACATCTTATGGTCTAAGACCCACCCAGTATACTTTGTCATATTCTCCTTTCTTTCCATTTCAGTTTGCTGGTTTGCTGATTGCCGTTCTATTGGTTTCTCTATTGGTTCATCTTTTCATGTTACCACCTGAAGATCAGACGGGATCCAAAGAGGAATCATCCAAGGAGGGGGGCGGCGAGAAAAACGCATTATTTTCAAATCGTTGGCCGCCAATTCCCGGACCAGACCAGCGATATGTCGATAATATATCAGATTATTCGATGAAAATATGGGACAATGCCCATCGAAAAGTGAGAGGACAATTACACTTTCCATATTCGCATTCTCCAATAAATATGAGGTTTTTTTAAGTAAGTACCGTTTTGCGATTCCGCCTCCGTAGCGCTACGTTCGGCGTTCCGCGCATGCGCGCCGGTTACCTACATCTCTTGGCTATGCACTGACGCCATAACAGTCTGATTCTTCATTGAATACGCTGTTTACTGAGTGTTTAAGATGCCTCCGACAATCGTGAGTCCCGCTGATTGTGAAGTACGGGCTGTTTTACGATTTCTTAGTGCTAAAGGCGTAAAACCGATCGATATTCATCGTGAGATCTGTGGAGTTTATGGACAAAACATTATGAGTGATGGAATGGTAAGGAAATGGGTGAGAGCATTTAAAGATGGAAGCACAAATGTGCATGATGAAGAACGGGGTGGGTGTCCTTCGGTCGAAGATTTGGTGCAGAAAGTGGACGAAAGTCGCACCCAGCGACTACCATTTGTTCCTGCACTTGAAGAAACACCTGGGCGGTCAGCGTCTGCAAGACGAAGTCAAAACATTTGTGACACAGTGGTTAACAAGTCAGGTGGCAAAATTTTACGAGGAGGGTATCCAAAAACTGGTGCCATGTTATGACAAGTGCGTCAATATTCACGGAAATTATGTTGAAAAGTAGATTAAGATACAGGCTTTCATGTAAAAATAAAATTTTCGCGATATCTTTACACGTCTTTTTTTAATTCCAAAAGGTACTTACTTAAAAAACATGCCTCGTATTTCTGTAACCCTCGGAGATATAACACGAAGGTACTTCAATGAATAAACAGAAAAAGTGAACGGTCTTGTTGGGTTAGTACATGTCTTGGTTACACATTGTTGTTTTGTCCTAATGTTAGCCTAACCTGTAGTACCTCCACCGGAGACAAGTACATAAGACGAACAGCGCGTAGCGATTCGATTCGATTTTTCCTTGTGGCAAATATTAAACCGTATGAAATATATGGAGGATGACTGCACAGTATGGTATTTCATGTATTAATTCGTCAAGTTCCTAGTCGTGGGTCGATCAGTTCATAAATGGCCGTCAAAGTGTTGCATTCGGCAACGAATTAAGATTTCAACTCCTACGTTGGACCGCTAAATAACCGTTTTTGAAGACGTCAAGACACAGCATTCCAACGACTTATATGCCGAAAGAATACAGATCATGATATCGCGATGAGAAAAGGGGAAAAGAAGGATTCTGTCAAGATATAACTGTGATTTAATCGATATACAGGGTGTTCGGCACATGGACCGTCGAATTTTTTTGGGGCGTTGTTAGGGTCATTTGCTATCTTTTCAGTCTTGGAACCTGGGTCCTTAGTATTACGGTTACGGAGGTATGATTTTTTTATTAGGTGTTTCTAAATTACCCAAAATGTACCCTTCGAAGCCCCATAACTTTTTTCGCGTGTGCTTTTACATGCATTTTTTTATTGTATTAAGTCTACATGAGTGTGTGTTTAAAAAAAAACATATTTATTGTTAAAACACCACAAAATTAACACGTGGGCCTTTTATTAAAAAAAAAAAAAATTATGAAAGTATGAAAACAACTCCACTCCTATTGAAATTTTAAAAAAAGTTACAGCTATTACAAACTTAGTTTTATTTTAAAATGTTCTTTGGTTTATAACGTTGCTAACCATATGCTATTTACATTTATCGTTGAGTTGAGTCTTTGAGCAACGACACGAATGCTTGTAGTTGGATCTTCTTCAAAGGCTTGAAGTGTTTGATCGTCAACTGCTACATGGTGTTGCCTCACATTGACCCGAGGCTCTTGAAAATTTAAGTTTCCAGTCTCTCTTAATCGTCGATAAGTCGTCGAGAATGTTTGGTGGTGGGGTAATCTTCGATCAGGAAATTTGGCTTGATAAATCCTTTAAGCTGCACTAGCAACACCATCGGCCTTGCCATATGCCATCACCATATCAGCATACTCAGCGTTGGTGAAATTAGGCATATCAACAACCAAAATTAAAACAACAATAGCAAAAAGTCGATAAAAGTAACAAAAACAAAAAGATACAAATTTAAAAAACTGAACAACGTGGCACAGACACTTCCAACAGCAGATACAGTTAAATCTCGAATGGCGGTAGGGTCAAGTCAGCGGCGACTAACCCAATCCAACCTAAGGACAGAAATAGTAATAATAATTCACACGCGTCTAAAACGGGCAGGTAAAATTTCCTTGATCGCTGTGTTGTGTCGAAATCCGTACTTTTATTTAGGTGCGACTTTCTTCACTCTTCTGACTAAAACCTTCTTTTTTTTATTGACGTAAATAGGATATGGTTAGCAACGTTATAAAACAAAGAACATTTTAAAATAAAATTAAGTTTGTAATAGCTGTAACTTTTTTTTTAATTCCAATAGAAGTGGAGATGTTTTCATACTTTCATATTTTTTTTTTAATAAAGAGCCCAAGTGTTAATTTTGTGGTGTTATCTGTAACACTAAATACGTTTTTTTTTAAACACACACTCATGTAGACTTAATACAATAAAAAAAATGCATGTAAAAGCCCACGCAAAAAAAGTTATGTGGCTTCGAAGGGTACATTTTGGGTAATTTAGAAAAACCTAATAAAAAAATCATACCTCCGTAACCGTAATACTAAGGACCCAGGTTCCAAGACTGAAAAGGTAGCAAATGACCCTACCAACGCCCCAAAAAAATTTGACGGTCCATGTGCCGAACACCCTGTATATTGTAACGATATCGAGTTCGGACCTTGCTTGAGTGTCTCAGTAATGGATTAAAGCAGCAATTAATAAAATTAGGAATGATGCCCCGTCCGTATCACGACAATCACGCCGCAATAAAGACAATAACTGTCACATAAAAAGAGAGGATGAAAGGAGCCGCATTAGACTTGTTATTTTGATGGTATTGAACGAAAACCCATACAATAAGCATTGTTGCGATTTTATGTCTGTTTTTCCATTTATTTATTGAAGGACTCTCGTATGTTCTGACATTGGTTGATTTACTAGTTTCAACTTCATTAGGAATCATCAGTACCACATTGGTACTGGGTAAATTGGGAACAGTTGTGATACACTCTATTTTGAATAGAGAATATGACCATTTTTGTTAATAGTTTAGGTGTTGCGGTTTGAACGGACCTGAGAGCTGGTTGAAGATCAACAGAAGCATCCCTCTGAGCTGCTGTCACTTAAAAGACAATTCTACAGATCCCATTTCTGAGTTTTGTAAGGGAAGCGTATATGGTGATTACGTGTTTACGAAAGGTTGTGTCAAGTTTGAGAAGTATAAAGCGTGGAGAGGTTCAATTGCAGATTCTTCATCGGCTGCTGATGAACAACCGAGTAATATAACTATGGTTACCATCATACGGACGGCAGGATATTTCATTCAGGTTGGTTTCCAAATTTGTTTTAAAATTGATTCAGTTTTATTTTCTGTTTCAGTTAGCGGCTGTGGTTTTAGCTATTTGGCTTGGAATACTTATTCTGCTTTCTTATCATTGTGGATATTACTAAGCTTCCAAAAATAAATCAGGAGGTTAAACGATGTCAATGTATTTTACACTATATAATTTTTATAGCATTATTTTGAACATAATCTTTTTATGTAACTTGTAGACATTATCATTCATTATTATAATAATATCAGTTACTAACACTGATTATTGGTGACGTCAATGATATAAATAATTAAAAATTTAATTTTTAAAAAATATATTTTGTCTTCTACCCTTACCACAACAAATAAGCAACCACCAATGCAACCACAATACAGACAACCTTAGAAAAATAATCAAAAAACATCACATATATGACAGACTGCTTGAAATTAGGACGGGATTTTTTAGTTGCATTTTCAGTGGCGTTCGTTGTTTGAAAACTCAGTTCGACATATTCTTTATCAATACTCTCCATACATCCTCTCTTATAAATATATTTCCTTCCTACTATATGAGAGCAATGTTCAGAGGCTGGATCTCCAGAATTATCGAAGGTATGACAACAGCTGGCCGGAATCGACATATTGACGTAAATCCAGTCCTCTGGTCCAGATATGCCACAGCATTTCTCCTGAAAATCGAGACAGAGGGTCTTATTATTGGTCGCAATATTGCTGCCTATCAAAGAATATTTTCTGAATTTTTTATTTTTCTATACGTAGTCCGATATTCCCCAGATGAACCAGATGAAACCACTTGCAAAATATCTATGATTTTTCGACAGCGTGAAAGAGTAATCAAAAAAATTGCTCTGAAAATTTCGTGACGTTCGGTTTATTACTTAGACTATATAGTCTATATAGACTATATAGTCTAAAGTATATTATTTATCAAGTTAGAGTGGATTAATAGTATATTCTAATACACGCATTCGTGTTTTCTCTATTTCAGTCAAGAATTGTGATAAATTCAATGGAATTCAATAAGAAATTCAGATTATACCTCCTAGTGCCTTTTGTATTTTATTTTCGCAGTTGGTGTGCTGATACGAAAATTGACAGAACATAGAATTCAAATAGTGCGTTCAAATTTCTACATGGTTTAATATTGACAATTGACACGCAATGGACGCGTGTTGACATTTGAAAGGATATGATGTCAGTGCTGTCAATCACAAAACGAAAAATATAACTAAAAACAATGCTGTAGGTAAGTGATTTGTTAGAAAGGAAGTATTTAGGCCCGTTTGCACCAACCACACTCAGCGTTAAGCGTCCCTTATAATTAATCCTTAACTTCAATTGCGTTGCACCAACTCTTAAGCGGCACTTAAATCCCTTAAGCGAGTTTTAAATTTAAGTGCTCGTTCATGGCCACTTAACTATTAAGGGCGGATTTTACCCATAGATCAAAGGTAAATGTACATTTATTTTGGTATCTATCTATGATTCTAACCTAAAATAATTCGATTTGTTTGGTTTTCCAAATATTTGTCTACTATTTCTTTGTTTTGTTGTATTTTCCAACAAATGTGATGTGAATAAAATAATATCAATTGTAATTGTAATATATACTTCGAACAACGCTATTAACTTGTATAATGGACTTCTTTAATGAATTTAATGCATTTCATGACGACTTGGAAATAATAGAAATTGTGGAAAGAGGATTTCCTAGGCGTATATACGTATAAAGTCCTAATTAAAACCATATCGGGCTTGTTTATTTATATATTAATTTATAAACAAATATTTCTGCCATAGAATAGACGAAATATTTAAAACTTCTTTAACCACAGAACATTGCGTGTAACCAATGAAATCGCTTTATTGATCTAGGGAAAAATGAAATACTGAAATGTCACTAGATTGAGAAAGTTAAGCGTCGCTCAGTTAAGTTTCTGTTAAGTGACAGTCGTGCAACTGGAGATGAATTTAAGCGACCTTAGTCATTTACATGTTCAGTAGCGTAGAAAGTTTTAATAGGGAAGTTTTCAATTGAGATTATTATAAGATAATATGAGGTTTTCTTGAATTAAGGTTCCCAGATGACGATGAAAAAAGAAGAGTTTGGGCTTCGCTGTTGGAATGGTCAAGTATTTGCCCAAAGAAAGCAATTTTCATTTGTTCAGATCATTTTGACACTGAAGATATTGTGACTCGAGTAAATGGAAAAAGATTTTATGCGGTGTTGCCGGGTGAGGTTTCACAAGAGACTTTCAATGAAGGAGTCAAAACAAATCGACATTTTACAAAGGAATGCTTTGTCTATCTTATATAGTCTAAGGGAATATCAGTCACAAGGAACAGTTGTATACAATTTATTCAATGGCAACGTTTCTGAGCATTTAGCTCCTTCATGAGGCTAAAAGGCCTGAAATATATTATGTGATTCATTTCCGGACTAGGCTCAGTGGAAAGAGGTTTGGCTGATAAACATTTTTTTGTTTTCCTACCTAGGTTGAGGACTTATTGACCCATATGTGAGCTGAACTTGTATTTTTTCCGTTTCGTAAACTTTTGATGATCATACATAATGTATTCAGTACATACCTTCTCTTGAAGGTGATCCCAAGAACTTTTACGAACCAGTTCATTGTCTTCCACATATAATCCAAGGCTTTTCACAGACTCAGAAGGAGTCGAGGTTAAAAAGACCACCAAGTGAGTGAAACCTCCAACCAGAAATCCAACTATCATAAGTCCTGCAAACTAGAACAATTTATTCTTCATTTTAAACTTTGACCACGAATTCTTCAACATGGAGTCGGAAATTTATAGAATTTCTGACGCAATCTCTTTTAAGTCAGTCTACTAGAACTTACCAGTATCAAAATGCTTGCATATTCTCCTATAGCTCCTGCTGCCCCCGCACCAAGTATACATAAAAACATAATGGACAGAATAAGCATTATGAATCCATGTCCTTTCACTTCAGCTTTCAGCGGATCAATCGCCAAACATGCACCAATAGCCATTACACTAATATTGGTGAGCTGAAAATTTTTGTTAGATGACCACCCGATAATCCAATGATTCACAAAAGTTATGAAGAAAGAAAACAATAAAACATTCTCTACTCACAGCTTGGCAAATAAGACAAGAAATCAGAACTTGTCTGGTGACCCAATAACTTTTGCATTTATCCATCTATTTAATTATGAAAAACGTTCGAAAAAAATCAGCGACTCCATTTCTGACAGAGACGCAGTCAGTGTGACGTTGTCTTTCATGAAATGATTGTGTTTGTGTTCAAAATTTCATCTGGTATTGGAAGGGATCAATTGGATATTTCGTGGCGATGGGGCCTGTAGGACAAATTGTTAAGGTTCTGTTTTATATGTTCCTAGTGTCAGAGCTGGTGAGTTGAGTATGTTTACAGTGTACCTTAAGGTTTGTTGTGCTCCTTAACAGAGCTGCTCTCACCAAGTCCTTTACAGCTCGCCTTCCTGTCCAATATCTGCAAATGGAACTGTGAAGTCAAAACATTCCATGCCTTGGCAAATTGGAATCTCTTTTTCCTATCCACAGAATTTACACTCTTCAGCATAGACAGAGACACTTCTTTATCTATGCTCTTTAGTGTGTAATAAAACCATTTCAAACAGATGTTTCTTGATGCGATAGTGTCTAGTAACAATTACCTGTGAGAAGATGCAGTTTAATCTTGAAGATATCTTTTGGATGTTGCTGTTTCGAAATACAGAAAAAAAAATTGGTGTGACCCATCTCTAGGAAATTACTTTTCCTAGAATGCCTGGGTGTATGTTATGGCAACCAACACAATGCCTTGGTTTTTAACTTATCTTTACTTGAGATATCATGGGCATATTTGAGGCTATTACTCGATACGCAGTTTTAGAAATGCCATTGTGATGTTCCTTCTGCCTTTCGAGGTACTTGGCTGATTCTCTAGTTTTTCTCCACCATTAACAGGAGTCAATGAGACAAAAATTGGCCAATAAACCACAATTGCCAAATCTCGTAGCCATAATTTTGACATCTGGTAGCCAGTTCAATCAATAGCCTAGTGTTTCAAACGAGGATTACAAATAACCAAATGACTGCAATTTGATTTCCAGATTCTCTCAGTATCAATATATGCCATGGCTACAGTACTTTTATGTTCGAGAGTATTCATCCCTGAGCACATTCTCCTACATGGATCAATTGCACTCTTCCTGGCTATTGTTACTTTGAGTATCATCCACAGAGGTTTCCTAGCTGCCAATCACGATTGTCCGTTTCATCTGTATTGGGTGAGTAAAGATATTATCTTGTTTTTTGTTTGTTTAGTTAGTTTACTGGGGCTGTTCTTGTTGAACCAATCTTCGATTGACTCAGTTGGGATGTATATCTTAGAGGTTCAAAGATATACGTCGATACCAAAACGTTGTATCGAAATTTCACTTGATACTGCTGGGTTAGCTCAAAGTAAAACACTATTTAACTACAACAGTAAAGTGACTTTATTGTTTCGTCATTCTATAACTTAGCTTGATGTTTACAGTACGGAGGTTTGCGTGATTCTCTGTAAAATACATCTGTTTTTAGTTTTTATATTCTGATCCTTCTGGCGCAAAAATGGGGACAAACATTCGAGACATTCTAAAGAAATTCCAAGAGCCTTCTTGGAAGATCCATTCTCAAGTATATAATTGAACCACATGTTCCCCGTTCAAAGTGTTACATTCCTTACAAATAAAATAGTTAAAAAATATTCCTTCAAAATATTTGTTAACCCTGAAAATGCTTTAAATGATCTGAGGGGCCAAATATCCTGTTGGTCAACAGATCAATGCTGTAATGAGTTCATTATAGCACTGTTTTTAGTACTGTAATGATCTCATTACAACACTAAAATAGAGAAAAGCTAATGCTTTTCTGGGCAGATTTTCACGATTTGCGAGTAATTTAAGGCTTAGGTTTTATCTCACTTGAACATAGCAACTTTGTTCCAGTTTGCTGCTACTCTGGTTGTACTACTTTTGATACAATTCTTATGCGAAATGTTTGGAATTCGCGAAACCTCCAGAGAATCTTGGTACCGACAGCAGTCATTACCAATTCTCAAGACTCAAGAAGGAAAGGTGAGAACCTGTTTTTACTTCATTGTATTTTTTGACTCCTTGACGACTCTGTAATTCAGCCTATCTTCAGTATTATGCAGGGCAAACACGCTACGCTCGACCGAAGAGAAAAACTGTTCAGCTATATTTGCGCAGGTCTGACACGTGTGTTCACAGCGACCGTACGGTGCCGCTAGACCGAGTCGAATATCAAATTTGCTCCGGCGACCTGTGCGGTCTTGAAAAACTGCGACACACAAGCTCCGATCGACCTGCGCAGGTATATCTGTACAGATTTTCTTTCCGGTCGACCGGAGCTTTTGTTGACGAATTACTGTTTATATCCTTCATTGTTTTCGTCCAATTTTCAAGGTCAACATCGAAGATAGCGTGGAAAGCTTCGAAATAGAGCCACCGCATAAAATGGACTTCAGATATCCGACACTAGATGAAACAAAAGCTCACAAGAAAGAATTACATGGAAAAACTTACGACAAGAAAGAAATAGAAGATAAATTCAAATCTGAACACGAAAACAAAGATGCAGACAACGAAATAGGTCTGGAGCTTCCAGTCGTACCGTCAAGAAGAAGGGGCCCTTTCAGAAGGAGAAAGTGGAATCGAAACAGATATGCTACTCGTAAACCGAAATCAAAGAGAGCTGATGGAGAAAAAGAAACGAGTACACAAGTACAATCTACAACTCCGAGCACGCAAGCAAACAACACGACAGAGGAAAAGGATGAAACTATGAAATATACACCATTGGTTTTGGTGTTTCATGGTTATAGCTTCATTCTTAAGGTATACAGATTTCTTCCTACAGTTCCCTCTGTTGTCAAACACGGGTACTTATCAATACAACTTCGTATTTATGAAAAATCTGGTTCGATTTGATAAAAATACGATTTTATTTAAGAATTAAAATTGATAATTGGATTTTTTCAACAGGTGGCATGTATAGCGTTGGCAGGACTTACCGGTTTCTTGTCTCAGTTGGAATATATATGAAGAAAACATTTTCAATATGGAGGAAGCTATCATAAGAATATAGGAAATGAAAAAATATTCTCGAATATCGTGTACTTTCGGAGACATTGTAAATAAAAAAGATAACGTTGAAATAATTAAGTGATTTATTAATATACCGAGTGAGTTTATTTTAACCATAGATTCTTGACGTCAAAAGAAACATGGGTGTTGAAATTTCATAAAAAAATTGCATTTTCACCTGTAATATTCAAACAACAATATCAATTGAAATGATCTCTTGTAGAAGGTTTTTGATAACAGTCATGCATCTTTTGGCATCAGATAAAATCATTCGTCATCTTTTTTCCTAAATTGCACCATTTTTGAGATACAAACACTATATTGAAAGATATCAATCCACAACTATAAATTCACAAGTGTTTCTGCTGATTGGCTTCGTCAGGGCAAGGTAACAAAATAAGGAGATGGTTAAAGACAAAATAGACAATAGGAGTACACAAACAGGAGCGAGCGACCAATTTATGTCTTCAACACTAGGACCTGAGGAAAATCTAAGGCATTGACATGAAGGAAGCATAAGTGTAGATGTAACTCGAACCCAGGATTATTAAAATTCAAACACTATATTCATCGGGAATCAAATAAATAGGTACTTGAATCCACAAGTAGCAGAAGGAAATAAATGAGGATGGTACTTGCCGACACGTGTTTCTGCTGATTGGCTTCGTCAGGGCAAGGTAACCTTAGGAATAAGGAGATGGTTAGAAGACAAAATAGACAATAGGAGTACACAAACAGGAGCGAGTGACCAATTTATATCTTCAACACTAGGACCTCTCATTCGGATTCGGATTACCTTGCCCTGACGAAACCAATCAGCAGAAACACGTGTCGGCAAGTACCATCCTCATTTATTTCCTTATGCTACTTGTGGATTCACCCGATATACCTTTCCTATATATTTTTGAGATATTTGAATGGAATTGAATCGATATAATCATGTGATGAAACATGAGTGAGTCAATTATTTCTTAGAGGTAAAATAATACTTTCTCTATTTCAGTGTCGTAATGAGTTCATTACGTACTAAAAACAGTGCTGTAATTATTACATTAGAGCATTGTTTTTAGTTATATTTTTCGTTTTGTGGTTGATACTACTGACATCTTATCCTTTCGAATGCCAACACGCGTCCATTGCATGTCAAATGTCAATATTAAACCATAGATTTGAACGCACTATTCAAATTCTATGATCTGTCAATTTTCGTATCAGTCACGCCAACTGCGAAAATAAAATACAAAATGCACTAGGAGGTATAATCTGAATTTTTCATCGAATTCCAATAAATTTCTCACAATTCTTGACTGAAATAGAGAAAATATCGTCTAATACTAGTTGCAGAAGGCAATTCCAACACTGATTTCGCATTCGTGTTGGAATAGATGCCCATCATGCAACTTGTTTTAGAATATACTATTCTTTTGATCTCAAGTACCTATGGTTAACGCAGTGGTCAAAGACTCACCCTGTATATTCTTTAGACTGTTACAATTTTTGTTTTTAACATTGAAGGTTGTTTCAATATCACACTACTCCAGGATCCGGATAGAGGCTTTAGATTAAGAGCACAAAACCTTCTGGCTTCACGTCAGTTCTTTAATCAGATGTGATAGTTATGTTCCTCGCTCAGATTATCAGTTACAACATCCTGGAATCTCTTGACCCAGCTACGTTCATTTCCTCGGCAATTTTCGCCGTTTTCCGCCCTTAGAAGAGCTCTGCATTACCAGTTCTCCGGTTCTCTCCAAGTCGAAGGGGGTTTTCTCCAATCGGGGTCATTCTTATATAATTACACATAATCGTAATTCGAAGAGGGAGAAATCATCCCTATTATATTCTTAATCCTATAAAAGTTCTAATACCCAGTGACGTTTACTAATCGAACAAAACGGTCAAGTGAAACATCGAAGAAGGCATCACAGATATTTAAAGTGTCCAAATGAAGAGGGATTGTTTTGCAATTCGGAAATTGATCGTGAGATGTGAAGTTTTCATATTTGAAAATGTCGATTTATTCGTTGAATTTTCCCACATGAAAGCGTTCTGAAGCTGTGTTCGGTTCGTGATGGCTTCAGTTATTGATTAAATTTCTTGAAGCGTTCGGTGGGACGTTTTTAGGGATATAAATTCTGAACGATCTTTGGGCTGCGATAATTGGGATTGTCTTCTGTGAACTTATGGATAAGATGTCGTCTTACTATAATTTCGAACATTGGAGGTCATGGAAGAAATTGTATGACATTAGTTGATTATGACATCGAGGTAAGGTTGGCAATCTTGAAGAAACTTTTTTTATAGAAATATCTTAAGCTGTTCTTTATAAGTTGATAAAATTTTTATTGCATGGTAATACAACTACTAACCTAGCATATCGGGCGAACCAAGTTAAATTGAATTTTTTTGAAACTCTTCATGCAAAAAATGTTGAATTTTCAGTGTTGCAAGTGTATGGAAATTTGGCAACAACTTCGTTATTTCAAATGGGACACCTTGTATTTGTATTTTTTATGATTCTCCATGAAACATTTCAATTAATTTACTTTACTTCCCTTTATCTATCTTTAACGTTACGAAAATGACTATATTTCGCTGAATAATTGAGATTTAGGATCACTTGTGTTCATAGGACTTGAAGTATTCAACATCTTGCCTGAAAAAATAAAAAATATGAGCCAAAAAAATTCGAAACAAAGATGAAACATTTATTGAAATGCGATATTTTCTATAGTATACGAGGGTTGTCTTTTATATTTCGGATTTGGACAACCCTTATTGTTGCAATCTGGCAACTGACAACTCTATGGTAAAGCTTGACATTTTTGAGGTTATGTCTGAAAGTTTTGACATACGAGCGCTATTTGTGTTGTTTACAGTAACTCAAAAGATTAATCTAATCAAAAAAATGGAATTCGTGCGATTAATTTTTAGAACTTTCGACGTGGATTAACTCAACAACAGTGCATCGATGATTTAAATTTAATTTTTAGCGATGAAGCTCCATTAAGGACCAGTGTGTATCGAGGTTCACTCCAGACGTATTTCTTGAAGGTCATCCAAAATCAGTTGTTGTTCCTGAAACCATCGATCGCGGTGCTTCGAAGCAGGTCTATGACATCGTGACAGGTGATAAATCGTGGATTTACGCGTATGAGCCCGAAGGTAAACAGCAGTCTACTGTATGGGTGTTTCAAGATGGGCAACAAAAGTTTCTCGCCCACGAGGCACATCCAAGCAAATGGTCGCCATATGAAAACTACATTTTTCATCAGTAATATTTGAATCACATTAGGTATATCTATTGTAAGAATTTTGGTTTGAATCAATAAACCGTCGAAAAATTCAAATGAACTAATCGTCAGAGCTAACATTTATGTTAGCCATAGAGTATGTAATTAACTTTAATTAATATTCTATACTCTGTGGTATCACCACAGTGAATAAAATATTAATTCTATACTCTATGGATGTTAGCATCAGAAAATAGCGTTAACGACAAGTTTGAACGTTGCTAAGCGACCCTGAAATGAGTCGATTTTCGATAGCGCGTATACGCCACGAAAAATCTGCCATTCTTTCAGATTTTGATGTTAAACGTCTCAGTGAAAATCGAATTTAACTCCACAATACACAATTATTGACATGAAGACCTATATAATTGTTATCTGATAGAAGAGAAATTTTCGATGGATACAATTGTCGATTAGTCCACAAGTTTAGTTTCGTAACAGTTTGAGAACCGCCAAAAGCAAGTAAGAAAAGTTATCCAGAAACTCCTACACATGTAACTTCATGCGGCTTCTTGGATCTATCACCACAAAGACCAAAGACAAATATGGAGGCGTTCATTTCGTTTCAGCTTGAAACTTATGAGATTGAAAATGGTTAGTGATAAATATTCTTTCAATTTTACAGGAAGATTTCCATTATAGGTAGGAAAACAAACATTTTACTAATTTTGACAAATAAAGTGACACTTTTCAAAACTGATCAACGTTTTGTTTAGAATTCGCAACTAGGGATGAAATAGTATATTCTAAAACAAGTTGCAGAATGGGCACCTATTCTAACAGGAATTGGTGTTGGAATTGCCTTCTACAAGGAGTATAAGACGATATTTTCTCTATTTCAGTCAAAAATTGTGAGAAATTTATTGGAATTCGATGAAAAATTCAGATTATACCTCCTAGTGCTTTTGTATTTTATTTTCGCAGTTGGTGTGGCTGATACGAAAATTGACAGATTATAGAATTTGAATAGTGCGTTCAAATCTATGGTTTAATATTGACATTTGACATGCAATGGACGCGTGTTGGCATTCGAAAGGATAAGATGTCAGTGTTATCAACCACAAAACGAAAAATATAACTACAAACAATGCTCTATTGTATTAATTGCAGCACTGTTTTTAGTAGTTTGAAAGTAAATTTCGTCATTGATCTATGTACTGCTTTACCTAGAAGTCATTGAAATTGATACATAATATTATGATTTATTATTTCGTTTACTTCGCATACGTTTCGATTGGCACTTCTAACGTTTTCAGGGCAAAAAATTAGCTTTTGAAAACTGTTAAAAATATACAATTTGATTTTTTTGTATAGATGTTTTTCAATTTCAGGAAAAATAATCTGTCATTGGCTTAGTGGTGATTTGGTATGCAGTGGCGAAAACTTGCACGTTCCAAGATCATATCCGGTCGTTCACGTGCATGCAACATGCTCTGCTGTGGCCGACGCAAGGTAAGAAACCTCCTTATTACGAGGGGACGTTTTTAAGTTCGCGAAATGGGGGGAAAGAAATAGAAATAAAGAAATAATAGTTATTTGATCAACTAGATTAATAAACGAATAGATTACAAGATTTTTCCGTCGATTTCATTATGAAAGAAATGAATGATATGAGACAATGAAAATCTCGATGCTCCTTTTGACTTATTTATATTTATGGTTCCAACTGAACAATTCGTAAAATTCAGAGACGGAATTTTCGAGATGTGACATTCTGAATAGTCCACAGTTACTGACGATTTGCGATAAGGAATGTGTGGAACTGGTCGGCGCTGATGTATTAATTACTGGCCAACGATTATCGCATAAAATTTTTTCAGCAGTTTCTAATCTATTTTTCATCGAGTTTTCGATGTACCTTTCTGCAACAGATGTTGATTTCCATCCTCCAAGCCGTTGGATGGCTGCAAAATCTGCTCCGCTGTCCGAAAGGATAGATGCAGAAGAACAGTGACCTGTAAACAGATTGGGTTGTTCTAATTTGAGAAATTTTGCAATTAACGATGGTAATTTCGAAAACGTATTGATTCCTACTGGCTGTATTGAGCATTTAAAGTTCTTGTAAAAGACTACTTTTATTATATTACTCGTAATTTGACAGATCGATTATGTTTGGATTATTTTCATTATTTCTTTTCTCTGTGGAATAACAATGGAACCAGAGATAAATACGCGACTATTATGTGATTGAAGAGTGAGAGTCACATAGGACGAACAGACAAAGCAGTGTTTGGCCATGTTTAAACGTAACAAACCGGAATTCATCCCTTCACTCCGGAATCAAAACCATCGTCATCTCAATGAACAGCCACTGCTGAACCTCGTCCAAAGCGCCCGATGTGGTATTCATATTTTAAAATATCATATCTCCAGAATTATTATCGAGAATTAAAATGGTGTCTATATATTTGTTTCGTAGAACTGAGAGTCATGCATTAAAATAGAAAAAAATCGTGCATTAAAATGGGTCATTAATGCATGATTTTGTGAACTTTAAACAGAGCTTTTATTGGGAGGTCGACGGAAATACTCTATTCTAATACAAGTTGCAGAATGGGGGCTATTCCAACACGAATGCGAAATTTTCTCTATTTCAGTCAAGATTTGTAAGAAATTTATTGGAATTCAATGAAAAATTCAGATTATACCTCCTAGTGCCTTTTGTATTTTATTTTCTCAGTTGGCGTGACTGATACGAAAATTGACAGATTATAGATTATGAATAGAGCGTTCAAATCTATACACTGTTTAATATTGACAATTGACATGCAATGGACGCGTGTTGACATTCGAAAGGATAGAATGTCAGTGTTGTCAACCTGAAAACGAAAAATATAAGTAAAAACAATCCTCTAATGAGTTCATTACAATACTGTTTTTAGAACTGTAACTAGTAAGCCAGTACATCCATAGGGCCGTAGATCTATAGGCCAGTAGATCCATAAGCCAGTAGTTCAATAAGCCCATAGATCATGATCATGGATCAATATAGACCATATATCAATGAAGCGCATAGAAACACGAAACACAGCAAAGAAACCCGTTGAAAGCAAAGAAACTCGAAAGAACGCAGAAAGCCCAAAGGAAACTGAAAAAACTCGAAGGAACGCAAAAAAAACCGTTCAGAGCAAAAAATCATGAAAGAACTGGAAGAAACACGAAGATACGCGAAAAAACACGAAAGAACGCGAAAAAACACGAAAGATCGCAAAAAACCCAAAGGAACTCGAAAAAACCCGAAGGAACGCAAAAAACACGTCGAAAGAGAAAAAAACATGAAAGAACTTAAAGAAACACGAAAGAACCTGATGAAACACGAAAAAATACGAAAGAACCCGAAGTAACACGAAAGCGAGCAAAAAAACTCGAAGGAAAACTAAAAACCCCGAATGAGCACAAAAAACCGAAATCGCGCAAAAAATCCCGAAAGAACTTGTAAATTGCACACCCTGTATATCAATGGATCGCAAATTCATTGTAAATTGCACACCCTGTCTGACATTTTATTGAAATTAGCTCCCGTACGCGGAAAAACACGAAAACTTGAGAAAAACTCTGGTGAAAGTCGGCGCTAGGAATGCGCAACTCATATGTGACATCCTGTATATGAATGGAAAATATTTTATCGAATTAAGAAGCCGTAAGCAGAAACAGCCGAAATAACTCGATTGAAGGTAGCTGTTAGAAATAGGCAACACATACGAGACACCCTGTATATAATTGATTAGCAGGGGTGCTTTTTCCACCAAAAAAAAACCAAAAGAATATCGTTTCAACTCCATCGATTCGCTCTTGGTGAATTTTACAAAGGTAAAATGAAAATTATTCGATAAAGGTTTAAAGGTGTAACCATGAACAGAGTGCATCGCCGATTACTTCAAATTTCGTTCCATTCGTTCACGCATAAACCAAGATTTACGTCTAGAATATGACATAATGTCAACGACAATTGTCATTTCAGAGTAGGAATCGACAGGGGTGAAATGAATTGGCTAGGGATTGCAAAACTGGTTCTATGCTGGGTAAATTTTTGAATTTCATAAATACACATCGTGATCACTATAAGAGAATACCTCACCAGGGATCTTATGAATCGTATGAATTGAAGAATTTTCAAAATATTATACGGAGTATGGATTAAAATTGTAATTGAAATGATGTGACATTGTTCTGTGAACGTCGGACGTGACTGATAATCTGGAAATTTGTGCTGGTGCCGAAGTAAGCTATTTTCAGCAATTAATTTAGAATATTTTTAATTGCGATTGGAAGATACGAATAGCCCTAGCCAAACGTCCGATTCTCGGGGAGTACACATATGAAAACGGCTTTTCCTGATCGTGTCCGTGGAAAAAGCCTTTTTCAATTTTACCGGACCATCTTTCGCGAAAAACCGGGTGTGCGGGTTCAGAATTAGAAGTAATAATAATCACCCGCTTAATGAAGGGCAGCGGACTTCCTGAGTCGCTGGTTATACTAAAACAGTAGATCCAAAAATTATCTTTGGTAGAAAAGATGTTTGCAAGGTGAATAAAAACAAGTTTGTAGTTATAATAGAATTATGTATTCACAGATAAAAATAGTTACACAATGTTCGGCACTTGAGTTTACACTCTCAGAAAGAGTTTTTAGGTGTCAATAATAACCAAGGATTTGAAGTTCTCTGCTCAATCTAGGGCACTTCTGGTAATATAAAATGATAAAGAGATCTGACCTTATTTGTTGTTTGGAGGTCACCACAGCTCTGCTTCAATCGTCGAGGGTAGATTTCTCAGAATAAGGTGCAGGCGCTTTGGATAAAGCTTCTCAAACTTCCACTGATGAATTGTGCCTTGGCGATATGTTAATTACTTCACAGATTCACAATTCACAACCTTTTTCTTTTACGTAGAGAATTTCAACTGAGTAATTCACATACACATGAACTAGGGTAGCTAACTGACCCGAAAACAGATTATTTTGAGAGATCTTTAGAGGAACTCGTAGTTCTGAGTGCCGTTATGGACTCGTGAAAAGTAAATTGATAAGAGAACTTACTTGAGCACGAGAGCGTCTTGAGAGAGAATTTACTTCTAGAAGTGACTACCTTGAGAAGTGTAGACAGAATGAATTTTAATAACTGAAAGAGTTCGGACGTGTACAAAAGTTCAGGTAGCTAAATTTAGGGATTTCCAAAATTCCGTCCGACAGAAGGCATTCTTGGAAGTGACGGCCGCTACCCAAAATTCCAAGAACTGTCCTTTGTTGCGAGAATATCGCAACACCGGGAAATCGGTGTTTCAGATAATTTTTTTGAAAATGTTAGCGTGGTCGGAAGGGCATGTGAAATGCACCTAACGAAAGTCCGTCTTATGAACTTTACGATGCTCGCTTCGCTCGCAAGATCGCCTTCCCCTTTCTACCTCGAAATATCGCATTTCTAAACCCCTCGCCGACCCAAAGTTTTTTGATCTCTTTCGGTGGTTACCTGTATCGAACCATCGATTACCACAGAAATACTCCTTATTGTTTTTAATATATTGGGATGGGATGAACTCATTACGACACTGAAATAGAGAAAATTATTTTTCCTTTTCAATACATACACTTGCAGATCTTTTATTCAACATATTCATCCCTTTGATCTTTGTCTCCTTCAGTAGACAACAAATTTTGCCCACCTTGTACTGTTCATACCCGAACAAATAAAAATCGACGTCCACGTCAAATTCTTCTTTCATACCGAGTAAATTTACCCAGATAACGACATCAAACAGGAAAAAATTGGCGCGAACCGAACCTCTTCAAATCACTTCAAACAGCCTGCGCCGCGACACTGACATGATGTCGTGTGTCGGACGGACGCACGCGCCGTCGCGCTCCGTGACGTCACGTCGGCCCGATCAATACATCACACATAAGACGGGTAGCGTTCGAGTTGGTGGGCAAAAGGGAAAAACTGATCCGGTTAATGTGTGACAAAAATGGCAAAGGGTGTTTTTTTACTAGAAAGGTAAATGAAATCGTGCGTGAAGAAAGTTGCTTGGAATATTTGTCGGGTAAGAACGGTCGATGTCTGTCATAAAATGCTTTTTTTCTGTCATGTTCCGCGCGAGCCTTGGTTAAGACTGCTAATTGTACATCCATGTATAGTAAAATTCGTTTTTCGTTTGCTTGTAGTTTTTTTTTATATTTTTATTTATTTTTCAATGAATTTTAGGTTGAAATTTGTAGTTGGGGTGGGTTAGGAACAACGGGAAAAAATATTCGGAAATAAATTTTTTTATGCGTCATATTTGTGATTTGAAGTTAGCTACTTCGAATCTTCAGTTGGGAAAAATTTAATTTGAGAATCTTTGTTGTGATGGTAAACGTGCAGTCTTAAGGGTGAATGACCTATTTCACCCGAAAATCACGATAACTGGGAATATTGAGAAATCAGATCCATATACAGGGTGAGTCTTTAACCACTGCGTTAATTCCAACAATGAATTCTTGACGTAAAAACAAACTTTTTCTTCCTATAACATTTCTCCAAATTTGGCCCCGTTCAAAAGATATAGGGTGTTGAAATTTCATAAAAAAATTGCATTTTCACCTGTAATATTAAAACGACAATATCAATTGAAATGATCTCTTGTAGAAGATTTTTGATAACAGTCGTGCATATTTTGGCATCAATAGATTAATTCCATTTCTTGAGGGTTTCTCACTACTACTGAATAAAAAACAAATATCGCTGGAACTAAAGGTCGTATCTTGTACTTCCTGGAGTCATTAGTCTTTTTTGCAGATAAAATCATTCTTCATCTTCTAAATTGCACAATTCTTGAGATATTTGAAGTTGAGCGGAATTAAATCGATATAATTTTGTCCAAATTTTCTGATTTTCCCAAATCCAACTCTGTGCTGAAATGATTCAATAATCAGATTTGTTCAATGTTGCCATATTTTATGTCTTTATTAAATATTTCTATAAAAGGTTGGGGAAATTTCTCCAGTGTATGGTTCCACCACTAAACACTATAGATGAAATTAACCACTGAACAATTTTTGTCTTTCATTCACTACAAAATCTAAATTGCCATTGCTGTATTCATTATTAATGATGTCTAGCACCTTGAATCCAGAGTAATATTCCATCATAAATAGAGAAAAAGATTTCCATCACTCACATAGGTACTTCGGTATAATGTCATGACCGTTGAAATAGGTAATGTATTTTCTGTCAGGACCTGTTAAATTGAAGACTTGTCTTTATGTATAGCTGTTTCTTTATAGCTTCAGATTTTCAGGGTTCATCAAATTATATCTATTCCAACGTAGGAATGCTTCAAATTAAGCTCATATGAGTTTTAAAAACTTAAAACCCAGTCTCCTAGATTTGTTTTGTACCTTTAAAGAAGTTTTGTCACATCTTTATTTCATACACCGATTCAACCTGGTTCACAAACTTATATAGAATTTTACTTAGTTTCAATATTTCTGAATGTTTGTTATGATGCATGGTTAATTAAAATTCAATCAATATTGAAACTGGAAGCTATATGCTCATAAACAAGAAAGATTAGAAAAGAAATGTATTTTCTGACCATAATCATTTCATACTGAATTAAATAATTTCAAAGTATCGAAATCATTATTATTATTTTATTATAATATTTTCCACATTTATTTAAAGTACAAATAATTGTGAACAATTTCTAACAGAATCAAAACAACAAGGAACCACAGAACACTATTATATTGGGAACTACCCACCACAGAGACGTTATAATAACATTTTAATGTGATAATAATTCACTCTAGTTATTCTGAGAAAAATTATAACTAAAGATCAATAATGATTACAGATATTATCTTTCATTTAAAAAAATCTTGCAATGATTAATTTTTTTCTCTCCAGGGGTTCGGTAATAAATTAATATTCTATGGTAAAGTATTAAAATTTAACATAATCTATGAATAACCATTATTCAATATTTATGTTTTTGTTTAGATTCATACTAATGATCTAACAAATTTTTTTTTATGAAAGAACAGGTAGTTGGTTTTTCAGAATCAAATTTAGGTGATCAAATGTGATTGTGAATGAGAAACACACTATTTCTAGTTGAAACTTTTATTTTTACTCTGTAGGCGATGGATTTCGGTTTTCGAAAAACCATCATCAGGCCAGCTGAAAAAATCAACAATATTTCAGACAAATACAATATCATTTCGTTAGTACAAAACATTGAGGTTATGAAAGTAATTATAGAGAAGGCAGGTGTGGGCAACGTACCGTTGATCGAAATAAAATGTGAAAGATCTTAACCATCTAATCATGAAAATTTTCGGCAAAATCAAATCCACTATATTATCGCAATGAAAGGCATATAATGTAGAACAACGTGGAATCAAATTAATCTATGGTATGGGGATACAGGAAACGGAAAATGGAATAGATTAATTTGATCCCACGTTGTGATCAAACTCAATTTCTTCAAGCAAGTATAATTGCACACTCAAATCTGGGAATTCTTGTAATCTATCCAAGTAAATTGTTATTGAGATTCAGTACAGAAAATAATCATCAAACAAAGTAACATCACTTTAAAATAGTTAATCGTAGTGACATCATTCATTGTTGTTGAAGATTTCGAAAAAGATTTTCATATTTTTAACAGTATGATATCAAGAGACCTCATAGACCTATTCACTAATCTCTGTCAAGGAGAAGAAACTTCAGAAATATCAGTGTTTGGAAAATCATAGATGATTTTTTCTCGATTTGTGTGAAAAAAAGCACAGTGACAACCTCTTGCCTTGGAAGTTTTCATAGAAATGATGGTTTTAATGATTTGGAAATTCTAAGAAGAAAATTACACATGTATGATGATAACATCCAATAATTCTGAGGTTTATCTGGAATTTCTCACTAGAAAGGGATGGTTTATAATCTTTAAGTAGAAAGAAATTATATTAGAACAGCAAAAATCTGTTTATGGTGTTGAATTTTTTTTTACCAGAAAATTAGTATTTTATATCTTCCTTCTGGATATGGATAAAACTGTCTTATCCGATATATAAGCAGGAAGTAAAAGAAAAACTTCTGCTATTTTATGTCAGAGACCGCAGATGGAAAGAAATTCAGGTGAGAGTCAAGACAACGCTGCTCCATTCTCTGCTGGACAATTTGAAAGTCACATGTTCAAGAAGACGCACGTTGCCACCTCAGTATAAATAAATACGCAAATTGAAGAAAATTTGTGAGAATCAGTATTACATTTCAATGAGGGAGTCAAAATAAATCCACATTTTACAAAGGAATGCTTTGTCTATCTTATATACCTAGTCTAAGATTTCAAAATAACAAGGCCATAACCTTTCCAGCCGATTGTTGTGTTTCCGGGCGCTTTGGACGAGGATCACCAGTTGGAGTCCACTTAAATGACGATCGTTTTGATTCCGAAGTGAAGTGATTGATCCATATTTCATCGATTGTCAGATATCGACGCAAAAATTCCTGTTAGTCACGTTTAAACATGGCCAAACACTGCTTAAAGCATTGACACGTGAATTCACTTTCATATCGGAAATTACTATGACAAAATGGAAAAAAAAAAAATAGGTAGGAACATGAGAAAATCATAGATAAACACAATCAATTTATTTAGGTAGTATAATGTGACCCAGTTCTCTATTGATAGTGATATCAAAATCGATCTCATCAGTGAATACTAAACAATTTTATGATGCATAATTCATGTGGTTATTATTTTGTCTTGATCAATGGACGTATTTCATTCCACGCATGCTACTATACCGGTAACTGGCTATCTTGATTAAGAAAAATATATTGCATTCTTGTAATAAGTCAGAAAGTGAATGTTGATCTATATCTGGCGGATTTACCACACATTATATGGAACGAAAATAATTCCCTTCAAATATACGAAAATAGAAACGACGTTTATACAGGATGTTCAAACCATCTGCAAACAATTTCGGGTAGTGATTCTTGGCCACAAATAAGGTCAGTTAGTAATGAAGGGCTGTGTGGGAAAATGGTAAGAATATAAGAAACTATTTTATCTGATCGAAGGTTTCGTATTTTTGTTGACAATAAGTAGCAATTTTAAAACACTGAAAACCGGTCTTCCACAAGGATCAGTTCTATCCCCTTCACTTTTTGATTTATATGTCAGTGATTTACCCACGACATCATCTCAAAAGTTTTTTTATGCTGATGACATTGGTATTGCTTAACACCATTCGGATTTACATACTCTCGAGAACATACTGTCATCTGATCTGGAGATTTTAAAGAATATATATATATACAGGGTGAGTCTTTGACCACTGCGGTAATGTTAACCATAGGTTCTTGAGATCAAAAGAAACACGGTTCTTCCAAATTCAGCTGCGTTAAAAAGTTATAAGCATTTTAAATTTTCACATTAATACCCCTCTGTAGTCCAGTTTAGTTTGAATGAAAAATACCTTCCACAGCATCCACTATTGAGCCTGAATTGTTTAAAAAATTATTTTCTCTCTAAAGTAGTGATTCATGTTTCATCCGATGAGGTCCATATCCAGAAGAAAGATATAAAATACTTATTTTCTGGAAAAAAATTCAACATATAAACCTAGATTTTTGATATTCTACTATAATTTCTTTCTACTTCTAGATCATAAACCATCCCTTTCTAGTGAGAAATTCCAAAAAAAAACTCAAATTATTGAATGTTATCATCATACATTTGTAATTTTCTTCTTAAAATTTCCGAATCATGAAAATCATCATTTCTATGAAAACTTCCAAAGCAAGAGGTTGTCACTTTGCTTTTTTTTCACTCAAAGCCAGAAAAAACCATCTATGATTTTCCAAAAACTGATATTCCTCAAGTTTCTTCTCCTCGACAAAACTATTGAACAGGTCTATGAGGTCTCTTGATATCATACTGTTAAAAACATGAAAATCTTTTTCGAAATCTTCAACATCAATGAATGATGTGTCACTACGAATAATTATTTTTAAGTGATGTTACTTTGCTTGATGATTATTTTCTGTACTGAATCCCAATAACAATTTACTTGGATAGATTACAAGTATTCTCAGATTTAGGTGTGCAATTATACTTGCTTGAAGAAATTGAGTTTGATCACCTAAATTTTCTTCTGAAAAATCAACTAGGTGTTCTGTACTAAAAACATTTTTGTTAAATCATTAATATAAATCTATTCTGTTTAGACTATATTTAATTACTGAACATGCGTAAATTTTTGGTTTTTATAATCAGAATATCTGTTATAATTATGTAAACAGAAACAGAAAAATTGAATAATGGTTATTCATAGATTATGTCAAAGTTTAATACCTTAACATAGAATATTAATTTATTACCTAACCCCAGGAGAGAAAAAAATCAATAATTGCAAGGTTTTTTTAAATGAAAGATAATATCTTTAACCATTATTGATCTTTAGTTATAATTTTTCTCAGAATAACTAAAGTGAATTATTATCTCATTAAAATGTTATTATAACGTCTCTGTGGTGGGTAGTTCCCAATATAATAGTGTTCTGTGGTTCTTTGTTGTTTTGATTCTGTTTGAAATTGTCCACAGTTATTTGTACCTTAAAAAAATGTGGAAAATATTATAATAAAATAATAATAATGATTTCGATAGTTTGAAATTATTCAATTCAGTATGAAATGATTATGGTCAGAAAATACATTTCTATTCTAATCTTTCTTGTTTATGAGCCTACAGCTTCCAGTTTCAATATTGATTGAATTTTAATTAACCATGCATCATAACAAACATTCAGAAATATTAAAACTAAGTCAAATTCTATTATATCCTAAGTTTGTGAACCAGGTTGAATCGGTGTATGAAATAAAGATGTGAAAAAACTTCTTTAAAGGTACCAAACAAATCTAGGAGACTGGGTTCGAAGTTTTTAAAACTCATATCAGCTTAATTTGAAGCATTCTTATGTTAGAATAGATATAATTTGATGAACCCTGAAAGTCTGAAGCTATAAAGAAACAGCTCTTCATAAAGACAAGTCTTCTATTTAACAGGTCCTGACAGAAAATACATTACCTATTTCAACGGTCATGAGAATGAATATACCGAAGTACCAATGTGAGTGATGGAAATCTTTTTCTCTATTTATTATGGAATATTACTCTGGATTAAATATCAAACAAGGTGCTAGACATCATTAATAATGAATACAGCAAATGGCAATTTAGATTTTGTAGTGAATGCATGACAAAAATTGTTCAGTGGTTTCATCTATAGTGTTTAGTGGTGGAACCATAGACTGGAGAGATTTCCTCAACCTTTTGTAGAAATATTTAATAAAGACATAAAATATGGCAACATTGAACAAATCAGATTATTGAATCATTTCAGCACAGAGTTGGATTTGGGAAAATCAGAAAATTTGGACAAAATTATATCCATTTAATTCCTTTCAACTTCAAATATCTCAAGAATGGTGCAATTTAGGAGGAAAGATGAGGAATGATTTTATCTGCAAAAAAGACTAATGATTCCAGGAATTACAAGATACGGACCTTTAGTTCAAGCGATATTTGTTTTTCATGCAATTTAACCAATCTGTAGTAGTGAGAAATCCACAAGAAATGGAATTAATCTAATGATGCCAAAATATGCATGACTGTTATCAAAAACCTTCTACACGAGATCATTTCAATTTTTGTTGTCGTTAGAATATTACAGGTGAAAATGCAATTTTTTTATGAAATTTCAACACCCTATATCTTTTGAACACGGCCAAATTTGGAAAAATGTTATAGGAAAAAATTTTTCTTTTGACGTCAAGAATCTATGGTTAAAATTAACGCAGTGGTCAAAGACTCACCTTGTATAGTCTAAGGGTGTAATATTCATCTTGAGAAAGGATATACCATGAACATTGAATATTATATGGCGTTATTGGATCGTTTGAAATGGCGAAATGGCAAAGAAAATAATTTAGTTTCATCAAGATAACGCACCGTGTCATAAGTCAATCAAAGCAATGGCAATCCACCAGCTTATTTTGAACAAAAAAAACTGCGTTTTCTTTGTTAGGCCCGGAACTTCTCAGCCCGTGCTTTAAAAAGTCCCAAATACAAATTTTACTTAAAATCTAACAGGAGAAATGTCAAAAAGTTCGTTAAAAATTTCAATACTCGATGCTTTCACAGATACGTATTCGATTGACATCGGTCGGACTCATTAATTCAGTGTCAGTTGAAGTAAAATTAATACAAACGGTTCATTTACGGTGAAATAATATCGAAAAATTGACAACCCAAATTCGTGTTCACAGGATTAGATTCCGAAGATTCATCGCTTCTGTGTGATTTGGATTTGAATATATTGGGTATTTCAAAGAACAATTGTCCGCCCGTCTGAAATTCTAGTCTGACGATGAAAAAAACCTTGTTTTCCGATAGATAAATTTTCCTGATCATGTCGCCATATGCATTGAAAATATATTTTGAAATTGTTCAATTTCAAGTGGAACAGGATTGTGGCTGAAATGAAACTGAACGAAAATTTAATTTTTTTTCTAATTTGGATTTGAATACATAAGGTATTACAAAGGACAGCGTTCAATGAGTGCTTCATTTTTTTTTAATTCCAGGATAATGGAAGAGACACATTGGACTTCACAGCTTCCCCTTTACGAGCACCACCAGCAAGCTCAGCTGTTGCCCCAAATAATCGGTCTAATCACCCGCCCCCAATGGTTATACAGGGAGACTTTAGGAAGGTAAACATGATAATCTAACAGTAATTAAAGTTGCCTCAATTCCCTACATTTCTGTGTTCCTGTTTCTTTCCAGCTACTACAGCTCAACCGTATAGCAGGTTGTTACAGGCTCAATTGCGAACGTCTCGGGTACGAATTCAAATAGCTCCCGAACTCTTTTCGAAAATATCCAATTTATATCATCTAAATCATTTCGATTATAAATGAAAGCCGAAATTTTATCTCAATAGTTACTCAAACTTTCCATTTTTTCGCAAATCGTTTAAAATTCCAAAAATATTATCTCATTCATGAATCTATGGTGCTTTGGAAATCGGAATGAAGTTGGTTGCGTTACTATGGAAACGTATCAAGGTTGAACTGTCAAACTCGGTGTATGTAAATTTAATTGTTGGAGTTTTATAAATCAAAGTTCTATAAAATGATTACTGAAAATGAATTCCTTAATTCTGGGACTCCTCCAGAGCTGATTGGGAAGTTTTATTAGAATTATTGCCAAAGAAAACAAGAGAAAAGTACGAATATGTATATAAACGTTTTATTGACTGAAGCTAAAGTACAAACACGATTTCTTTTTCAGGAAATGTAAAGTAATACTTCGTAGACTAATTAAATCTTCAACATTCAATTGGTCATCAATGTTAAAGTCAAATTTTACAATTGAACATAATACATATACTATATTCATTGAAGTTTTTTAAAATTTTTTTAGGTTTCTGGAATCAGCAGTGAAATTTTCAAACAGATAGAAACGGTAGAAAATGATCACGATCCATCGACTGCAGCGGCATTGGAGGTTAGTTTTTATTGATTTTTTTACCTATTTATATATTTCTTGTTACATATTTTGACAATGAACTAAGAACGAGTGATGCTGAGGTACAGTTATTTTTTCCAAAAATCTATAGGGTGTCCCAAGGTGGGTGGCCTGTTACGGATACTATCCATGACAAATTTTTCAAATTTTGTTGATCAATATTGGGAATGTATGTAACAGATTTGTTGTTTTGAATTAGAAATTTTATTTTTTATTATTTTCTATAAAAAATGAGATTATTTTCGTTTTACTCCCCTATATCTATTTTTAACGATTTTTGAGTTATAAATTATTTTTAGAAATTTTAGATCTAATTTGAGGATTAAGAAAATAACTTTATTTAATTGGAAATTCGACCTTAGGTAACAGTTTCTTAGTGGTCTGTTAAACAGAGTTTATTACAATTTTGTAAGTTGACAAAACTTTATTTTGTTTGACTTCTCTGTATTACTAACCACTAGGATATATTTGAAAACAGTGGCGCAGATCAAACATTTATGAAAAATATTTCAAAATTCTTACACCCAGTATTTCTATTTTTTTTTAATTATTCTTCATTTACATTCAAATTAATTTATTTCATTTCATTATATCTATCTTTAACGGTTTTTGAGTTATGAATTATTTTTAGAAATTTTTAATCTAATTTGAGGATTAAGAAAATAACTTTATTTAATTCGAAATTTGGCCCGACCTTAGGTAACAGTTTCTTAGTTGTCAGTTAAACAGAGTTTTTTACAATTTTGTAAGTTGACAAAACTTTATTTTGTTTGACTTCTCTGTATTACTAACCACTAGAATATATTTGAAAACAGTGGCGCAGATCAAACTATTTATGTAAAATATTTCAAAATTCTTACACCCAGTATTTCTATTTTTTTAAATGATTCTCCATATAAATTCAAATTAATTTATTTCATTTAACTATATCTATCTTTAACGGTTTTTCAGTTATGAATTATTTTTAGAAATTTTAGATCTAATTTTAGGATTAAGAAAATAACTTTATTTAATTCGAAATTTGGCCCGACCTTAGGTAACAGTTTCTTAGTTGTCAGTTAAACAGAGTTGTTTACAATTTTGTAAGTTGAAAAAACTTTATTTTTTTTGACTACTCTGTATTACTAACAACCACTAGGATATATTTGAAAACAGTGGCTCAGATCAAACTATTTATGAAAAATATTTCAAAATTCTTACACCCAGTATTTCTATTTTTTTTAATGATTCTCCATATAAATTCAAATTAATTAATTTCATTTCATTATATCTATCTTTAACGGTTTTTGAGTTATGAATTATTTTTAGAGGTTTTAGATCGAATTTGAGGATTAAGAAAATAACTTTATTTAATTCGAAATTTGGCCCGACCTTAGGTAACAGTTTCTTAGTTGTCAGTTAAACAGAGTTTCTTACAATTTTCTAAGTTGACAAAACTTTATTTTGTTTGACTTCTCTGTATTACTAACCACTAGGATATATTTTAAAACAGTGGCGCAGATCAAACTATTTATGAAAAATATTTCAAAATTTTTACACCCAGTATTTCTATTTTTTTCATGATTCTCCATAGAAATTCAAATTAATTTATTTCATTTCATTATATCTATCTTTAACGGTTTTTGAGTTATGAATTATTTTTAGAAATTTTTGATCTAATTTGAGGATTAAGAAAATAACTTTATTTAATTCGAAATTTGGCCCGACCTTAGGTAACAATTTCTTAGTTGTCAGTTAAAGAGTTTTTTTTTAATTTTGTAAGTTGACAAAACTTTATTTTGTTTGACTTCTCTGTATTACTTACCACTAGGATATATTTTAATACAGTGGCGCGGATCATACTATTTATGAAAAATATTTCAAAATTTTTACACCCAGTATTTCTATTTTTTTTAATGATTCTCCATAGAAATTCAAATTAATTAATTTCATTTCATTATATCTATCTTTAACGATTTTTGAGTCATGAATTATTTTTAGAAATTTTTGATCTAATTTGAGGATTAAGAAAATAACTTTATTTAATTCGAAATTTGGCCCGACCTTAGGTAACAGTTTCTTAGTTGTCAGTTAAAGAGTTTTTTTTAAATTTTGTAAGTTGACAAAACTTTATTTTGTTTGACTTATCTGTATTACTTACCACTAGGATATATTTTAATACAGTGGCGCGGATCATACTATTTATGAAAAATATTTCAAAATTTTTACACCCAGTATTTCTATTTTTTTTAATGATTCTCCATAGAAATTCAAATTAATTAATTTCATTTCATTATATCTATCTTTAACGGTTTTTAAGTCATGAATTATTTTTAGAAATTTTTGATCTAATTTGAGGATTAAGAAAATAACTTTATTTAATTCGAAATTTGGCCCGACCTTAGGTAACAGTTTCTTAGTTGTCAGTTAAAGAGTTTTTTTTAAATTTTGTAAGTTGACAAAACTTTATTTTGTTTGACTTCTCTGTATTACTTACCACTAGGATATATTTTTAAACAGTGGCGCAGATCAAACTATTTATGAAAAATATTTCAAAATTCTTATACCCAGTATTTCTATTTTTTTTTATGATTCTCCATAGAAATTCAAATTAATTCATTTCATTTCATTATATCTATCTTTAACGGTTTTGAGTTATGAATTATTTTTAGAAATTTTAGAATAAATTTGAGACCTGTGTTATTTAGGAAATATCTGTCCAATTGTTTTATAACTTACCTTATACGACTTTGAGGGCTGCAGTAAACAATATCGAGGGATTGTTTAAAAGGTGATGAATACGGGAAGTTTAAAAGTTAAAATAATGTCACTGTAATGACAATTGGTTGTTGTGATGCGGGCTTGGCATAGATCTTGTCAGAAAATGAGCTGGCAAATTTCTCAATAAATTGTTACTGACGAACTGAACCTCCATCAAGTTTTTATACATTCTTCACCGTCAATTTTCAGCACGTGGAACGTCGGGGTGAGATGATCGTGCGCATCTTGGATCCGAGAGTGCTTGGACGGACTGCCGGAGATGCAACGAAACGTTTCCTGACCATGCAAGATGGCAAACACACTGTACAGTTCGTAGAAATAGTCAAGAGGCCGGGACAAACGCTTGGTTTATATATAAGAGAAGGAAACGGGATAGACAGGAACGATGGTGTTTTTATATCAAGGATAGCCTTGGAGTCAGCAGTATACAATAGCGGTTGCCTTAAGGTGAGGTTATATTTTTCCTAAACTAAAGGAAAATATATCGATCGATTTTTTTTCTGCAGGTTGGAGATGAAATTTTGGCTGTGAATCTCGTAGATGTCACACGAATGAGTCTGGACGATGTGGTAATAATAATGTCAATTCCGAGAAGATTGGTGCTTGCAACTAGACAGAGAAAAGGTTCGAAAGGGCAAGGATCGCCATCAGTTCAACCGAGATCCGAACACAAGCCGCCTCCGGTGGTGGTGATCAAACGAGATTTGAGGGAAGACGAGGGCGACGACACAGATCTCAGTCACAGGTTCGTCAAATTATCGATTTTTCTTAATTTTTCATCCTTAGTTGAGGTAGTCAATATCAAACATCGAAATACTGTATGAGCTAAGGAGGGAGGAACAAAGGTAAGGTCATGGAGTTCCAGCGGCGACCCTGGTAGTAAAAGATCCGAACCTAAATCGAACTTCATCGAGCTGATAATAGAGTAAAACTTATTTTATATTAAATTAACAGATTTTTAATTCTTAAATTCAAATTAGTGATCCAAAATTATATTTTCAAAGGCTTAATTGGTGGTAGCAGGATCAATGAAACAGGAAAATGAAAACTATGTCAGTTCGCCGACGTTTCGAAATATATTTTTCCATCTTCAGAAAGAATATGGAGATATAATGAAAAATTCCAAAAATAACACACATGTAAATATATGTGTGTTATTTTTGGAATTTTTCATTATATGCTCCATATTCTTTTGTAGAGCCCTGAAGATGGAAAAATATATTTCCGAAACGTCGGCGAACTGACATAGTTTTCATTTTCCCGTTTCATTGATCCTGGTACCACCAATTAAGCCTTTGAAAATAAATTAACAGAGACGTATCAAGCGTGAGGTGAAATTGAACTTGATTTTTGGAGCTTCAAAATCCTGGAGTGTTACATCCCTTTTAAGGGAAGAGCAAACACAATAAATCAATCAAATAATATTCCCGAAGTTTTGACATGTATGTGTCGTCAAGCGTTAAAAGAACAGGGTTTGTTTAACAATTCATAACTCCAAACGTGTTGGATCGCACTTGTTTTTACTGATGAGTACACAAATGAACTTTGATAACTAAAAAGAAAATCACTGAGTCTCAAAATCACATTTGTCAACAATTTTTTGAAGGTTATCACTTTCCACGCGTTAATTGGGCACAACTTTCTTCTTGACGGACGCTGTATTTTCTAGCGTAGTAATAATCCCACTTCTGATGTTAGAAATTATAAAAAATTGTTTCGAACAAAATCAACTTCAAGATATTATATATCGAATATCCAAATTTTTTTCAGGGAATCGTTGCGCCAACGTCATACGGGAGACGGGCGAGAAATGAGCGAGTCCCGTTCCAGGCTCGGACTGGGTCTGACGTCCATGGATCCATCCAGGCACGGTACGGGGGGTAGCCAAGATTCGAACGGCCTCGATCTCTATTATAACTCTAGACCGCCCGATACGGGTGGTTCGAATTGGGGTTATCAACCGCCACCTCCTGTTATAACCGAACAGCCGAAGACCAATATGCAGCATTTTCAGCCGTACGAAAGGAATTATCCAAACACCCTGGAAAGTCTGGCCGAGAAGGTTCACTCCTTCGGGATGACATCGAGAAGAATGAGCGCTGGGGGACAACCTTTACCGCCAAGGTATTCATCATCTTTTTCAGCCATTGGCAATTCGTGGTTTGAAGTAGTTGTCCTTTGAATGTCCTGCCATGTTCCATCTGATACCACCCTTTTCCTGTTATGCGAAGATGTATTGCGTTGTGTTTAACTCAGTCACCAGTGCATCTTCAACTTCCTCCCTTCGCCATACTCCTTGATTTCTCATTTTATATCTCGAATTTAACCAGACATCGCCTGAAACTATGCGAAACATAAAGCAGGAAGAGAAGCGGTCCCGAGATAGAGTCCTGGGTTACTCCACTTTGGAAGAGGAAAACGGCGATTAGATAGAAATGCCTTCATCCTTGAAAATCTTCTTTATCATAATAATAATGCGTGTTCACAGGCTCTCCTCGCAGCAGAATGCATCATCATCGCATTACTACGTTCAGCATAGCGGCACCGGTAGCAGAAGGATAATGCCCAGATCGGGATCAGATCAGCATCTACCTCACACCGAGTACTCGGATTATTCCAGTATATCGCAAGCTGGACGACATACGTTCCTCAGGTCCAGCTTGAAATCTGGATCCACGATGAGCAGGTATATTCGCTTCGAAGAAGCATAAATAAAAAAACATCTTTTGAACTTTCGTAAAATAACGTAGGTTCTTAGGTTGAGAAGCATCATCTATCATATTCGTTCTAGAAGGCGTTGATTTCATTTGGCTCTGTGATCTGGTGTTCCCCAGGGAAGCGTACTTGGACCCTTGCTTTTCTTGATATTACCGGAGACGTTCCCAAACTGACTAGTCTATTATTGGAATATTTGCAGACACAAAGTTATATTAATCTTGGGTATAAACCTAAGTGTTCAACTATATGATTGAAGTTAACACGCTGATGTCGGCCTAGGTTGCGTTTAAACTTGCACAAGTGTAGTTTAAAATACTCCCCTACCAATAAAATCGGAAATGACGTATTTTGAACTTCACGCCGACCAAAAACTACCATGGAAAACTCATATAAATAAAAGACAACAATTAGATCTCGAAATGAAGAAAATTCACTGGATTTTAGGCTGTTCGAAATACTCGACAGAAAATAAAGAAGAAGGTTGTAAGACTTGGTCATTTAATGTGATCGTCTAGCAAGGGTAGGACTCTACGTAATAATTCAAGTTCGTGATCATTGAGATTCGTAAAAATAATTGGGAAACAAAGATGGTAAATAAAATACAACGGTTGGAACCAAACAATCAACTTTTTATTCAGGGTCTAAAAAAATATAGGGGAAAGCCTCAGGCAGAAAATCCCTTATGTTAGGTGATGTTAGGGCACTTGTTTAAAACTGAATGGTTAATTATTAACAGCTAGCAAAGGAAAATATAACGATTCTGAGAAAACTATAACAATACAAACAGATAGTAATCATAATAATCAGAGCAACTTCCATAATACAAAGAGAACAATAAGCATGGTAAATATGGCAACTTCAATAATGCAACAAGAATTAATAATCATGGCAAATATGTTAACTTCAATAATACAACAAGGATAATAATCATGGCAAATGTATATTTCAATAATGTAACAGGATAATAATCATGGCAAGTATGTAAACGACTAATTATAACCATCGTCATGGTCACGGCCCCAGGGTATGTGAGCCATAACTATAATATTGGATAAGCTAAGGTAATGGGAACACGGGGTCATGGAGTTCCAGCGACGGCTTTGAAAAAAATGACAGAAAGTGTCGCGGTTGATAAAAAATTATATTCTCTCATGCCTTTAGCACATGTTAGTAACGGTCCCTGCCTTAAGGCCTTGGAACTGCCCCTTCAAGGCCTTCGATCCAGGTAGCTAAGAAATCTCATACAACAATATAGGAATGGTCCACAATCTCGACATCCCTAAATGAAATATCATTTAATACGAGCATAAAGATAAATAGTATTAGAAATTAAACAAACTCGTAATCGTTATCATTTAATAAATCAAATATTGCGAATTGGTAATTCAGAAATTCCGTGAACAGTTAATTCTACTAAATTATTTTCACAACACTTAGCTCGAAGATTCTTTAACAAAGCCAATTTTTCATGAACATACGTTTCATAAGTGTTTACAAATGAGCTATTGAATTTCGAAGCTTCTTCGAGCAATCGACCAAGGTTTCTTTTCGGTGAAAAAGCTTCGATGAATACTCTACTCAATTTCTGCACTCAGGGTGCCATCTTTCATACCATCTTTTGGCGTCACCAAGCATAAATCTACCAATTTTTGCTAATGTTAAAATATCTGACCATCCTAGATCATTTTTAATAGTTTCTACGTCACTCACCCATTTTGTTGATTCATATGATTGAGGCCGAAAACATGGTAAATCAATCCGGTCGGAACACCTTTGTGATTGTAAAGTCTTCAACAATTCAGCGAATAAGGAAGGCGTACTACTCACTGATGATCCATCGTTTGCAGTTTCCATGATTTCACAGACACAAATCACTTAAAAAGTCACACAAGTTTGTTTTTCACTATTCGAATTAATCGTCAAAATAATTGTCCACTACAGGCACAGATCTGAATCCCACTTCTGATATCAGAAATTAAACAAACTCGTAATCGTTATCATTTAATAATTCAAAAATATGGAATGAAAATAATAATGAATAAAAATAAGCGGCCTTGTATCTCTGAGCGGGGGCGTATACTGCTCTGATCCATTTTTCTTCGGAACTGCCTAATCAGTCTTTGGGCAATAAACATCACAAGTGTTTATTTAAATCAGCATTCTTCCTAATGGTCCCCGACCAGCGGAGGCTTGGGCAATTTTTCATCATATTTCTAACAATAGATAGCAGTACGAGATCATAGAAATAAATAAACGAAAGTGCTCTCACCACTTGATAAAACAGTAAAACATATAAATATAAAACATATATAAATCAACAGAAAGAAACATAGACATAAATAGCAGCAAGAGAACAACATGAATAATAATAAGACAATTTCTACAAAGATTACAAGAAAACATACAATTAAATAAACAAAGGATCTTTCATCACTTGATAGAATAGTAACAACAAAATCAGAATAACTGTAAATAACAACATGATACTAAGAACCATACTTAATCGATCTAATCAACAAATAGAGACATACATAATGGTAGCAAGAAAACTAATGACAAAAGCTTTCTCACCACTCGATACAACATTATGGTACACTAAAGGGTTACGTCCACTACTTGTATCATGAATAAACACTACTAGTCGATGATCTCAGACGTTATCATATGTTCCTGTAGTTTAACAACAGATCTTGGTCCATAAAGGCCCTGGCAATTTATGCTGCAAAATAGAGTTCGATGAATATAATTGCTTTGGGTTCAATTACGTAGATTTTGTGTTAAGCTGAAGGTAGAGCCTTCTTTGTTATAGTTGACATGCGAATTCCAAGATTTGTAGTCTGAATTGGTGAAACTACATGGCTAGGCAATATAATTAAGGTCCTAGGTAACAAGCAGTGTAATACAACTTGAACAAAGCATTACATGCACAAAGAAAGTAGAATCAATGACAACGGCCCAAACATCACCACCATGACACCTAATAATATTGCATAATTGTTAGAGTATTATTTCTACGAGACAATTCCTAGAGCGGCAACCAACAATAGAGAAATTAGAGTATAGAGGCTCAATAGACGATTTAAAACCGAATTTGTGTATTTGTGAATCATCTGCCCAGTTGAACCCATATATCCAAAAATAATAACAGTATTAATTTACAAACATAAGAGAAAAATAATAAATTCACTGAACCAATCCAGTTCTCAATGCTATTCATCAACAAAGGTTAATAAAATGAACAAGCATCTAATAACATTTAAAATATTCTCAATTATACTTGCAGAATATACTCTAGTTTTCGAACTCACACAAAGGCACTCACACTTTTTTATGTCTCTATTACTTCTCTCACAACTCCACCGATAATGGCTCCACCATCTTGCATTTTTCTTTCTTTTTTGTTCTCTCACGCAGATCGACGCGGTGGCACGTTCTTTTTCTTTCTCCGATTCTAACCATAGAATATATTCCCACCATGAACTCTCCTTTGAAGTACCTGAGGAGCCAGTGGCGTCTCAACATAGGGTGAAATGAGTCTACGATTTTTTTGTATTGGAAAAAACCTAGAATGTTACAAGGTGAAGACAACAAAGTGCAGGGGTCACATAACGGAACCCTAAGGCACGCCAGATCGTACAGGCTCAGCGAATGAAGATACGGTATCGCCTCGATAACCTAGATTGTTACTGATATCGCGGTTTTGATTGAGTTTTCATTCAGGTACAATCAGAGATACGTCGATCCAGCAGCTGTTGCGGCACAAATAAGCCAATCCAAATACGTTTCTCCATCGCAATACGCAGGTGCAAGCACACTGAGTAGAAGGAATAGAAGCAGCTTGGATTACTCAAGCGACACAGAAGCAACTACAGGGTCTAGAAGCAGTTATTATTATTACAATAGGTAGGGAATCGAGTAATCGAGTTTATCTGTAACTCAACTGATTTCTTTCAGAAACCAATCCGCCAATGTTCCTCATAGTACGATACCAACATTAGGTAGACAAAATACCTTACCACCGGTTGATATGACAACTAAATTCAATTCCTTACCGAGAGATTCGAGGGGGTCATCAAGGTGAGATATTCGACTTATCGGCTTGACACTTCAAACTTCTTCTCTTTCAGGTTGGCTATGAATAAGAGATTCGGGGATAGAACAGTTTCAACGTTGCTTCAGGACGACTCGGATGGTACTTTATCAGCACCAGAGATGCCGTCGATCCGTCGAGACAGAGGTGAGTGAAGGGAATTTACCAATTTCATTTCATGGCACCATCAAATCAAGTAAAACGGTTTTTCTCGATATGCAAAGCTTTTTCACAATTTCTCCCGAAAAGACAACCACAATGCACCCACACTACACTCACAAACAAATTTTATCACACAAGGAAGAAAACAGTCTCGAAGTTCAAAGGGTGTATTCACTTCAGATGAGTACCGCCAGTGGCTCAGTAGAACACCGTCGACCAGCGCCATCTACGAGCAGATCCGAGCTTCTAGGGACGTGCTGAACCAGCAGAGGGCCGCGAGGTTCACCTACAGCGCTGAGAATATACACGACGCTCTCAAAAATGTGAGTTCTTGGACGATCGTCGACGTTGAGCTATATGCAACCATTTTTTTTCCAGATTGAGAGTGGATATTATGGTTCCTATAATAGACCTGGTACTACCTCCACATTAGATAGGAATTTTTCTAGAAGTCAACAACCTTCCATGCCCGCTAGATCCTTATCAACTCAACATATCACCTCGTCAGGTGAGCTTTTGTTGAGATTTCGAACATTGAAGATCAAATTGTGAGCAACACCAAGACTGCATAATCTTATAGATTTTTTATGTATCGATCAATGTGTCCTTTTCCTTTTGTTCAGCACTAGGCTCAACGAGATCTCCCTCAATGCGTCGAATGAGACAACTCCTAGACCTGGATTCCGGAAGATCAGCTGCAGCACCAAGTCCAGTACCAACTCCGAGTGGGACGTTACCGAGGGGACAACGCCAGCTAGATATCAATCCTGCAGGTACGTTGGTAGAACAGGGGTGGTCAGCTTCGTTAACTTATTTCCTTAGAGGCAATCTTACAGTGGTGTTCCTCAGGGATCAGTTATTGGTCATTTATGTTTTTTTAATCCCATAAAGCAATTAATTGATTCTGGTTACTAACCAGAACCAAGAATCTGTCCATATCAATTATCAATAATCCATTTCTTCGAAGAATTCTTGAAGTACAAGATGGAGAAACCAGGGTTGCCTGGCGGCGGATCTTCCATACCGGGGATTTCCAGCTTGGCGGGACCGAACGCTCCGTCTGGTCTGATTGGCATGTCTTCGGCTGCCGACGAACCGGTTAGTGGCATGTTGTGGATTCATCTCTTGGCAGGTAGGGGATTAAGGGCGTCATCTGGAAACTCGGCGGCTACTACACCTGTAACGCCCAGTGGGACATCGCCCAGCATCACAGGTATGCGATTATTGAAAACAAAATTTCATGGGTGATCGGGTGATTTTATTCAAGGTGTCAACGTCATGCGGGACCTATACTGCGTTCTTGAATGTGATAGGGTGCATAAAGCTAGGACAGTGGTGAGTAAATACAGTTTCTAAGTTATGTTTTATTATATTATTTTATTAAATTTTTGTTAAAATGATATATTTTTTCGCAGGTTCGAACCGGAGACTTAGTTTTCGATTGGGACGAGAGCTTCGAACTGGATTTGGTCAATAATAGAGAGCTCGATCTTCTAATCTACTCGTGGGACCCTCAATATCGACACAAATTGTGTTACAAGGGTTCAATATACCTTCCGACTCTACTTAAGAGCGGCCCAATTCATCAGCTGGCATTAAAAATCGAACCTCGAGGTGAGAAGGTTTAAAACCTTAAAAAAACATAAGGAACCATTTGTTATAACTATTGGGGTTTCAGGTACCCTCTACTTGCGACTTAGGCACACAGATTCGTCCATGTTATACCGAAGGAGAACCCATTCTTCTTTGACATTGTCGCGTACGACGCCTTTATTCGGAGTGGATTTGGAGACAGTGGTAAGCATAAATCTTCCTGAGCATATAAATAAACACCTTCAAGCATTTACGTGAAGTCGCTTAATTCGTTATCGGGAGGATTTTTTTCTGTAATTGGTAGGGTAGGTGGCAGATGGGGTACCGCAAGGGTCAGTTCTAGGGTCGCATTTTTTGTTGTCGTACACGTCTTATCTCTGAATGATCAACTCCAACACAGCCCCAGGGTATGTGAGCCATAACTATAATATTATATGAGCTAAGGAATTGGGAACACGGGTGAGGTCATGGAAGTTCCAGCGATGGCTCTGAAAAAATGGAAGGATGTTTTTCGCGGTTGATAAAAAAAGTATATTCTCTCATGCCTTATAGCACATGTTAGTAACGTTCACTGCCTTAAGGCCTTGGAACCGTGTTATAAAATGCTGATGTAAATGAATACTTGAGATGTTTATTGTCTAAAGACTGATTAGGCAGTTCCGAGGGAAAACGGAACAGGGCAGGATACGTCCCCGCTCAAAGACACAAGGCCGCTTATTTTTATTCATTATCATTTTCATTCCATATTTGAATTATTAAATGATAACGGTTACGAGTTTGTTTAATTTCTAATATCAGAAGTGAGATTCAGATCTGTGCCTGTAGTGGACAATTATTTTGACGATTAATTCCAATTGTGAAAAAAAAACTTGTGTGACTTTTTAAGTGATTTGTGTCTGTGAAATCATGGAAACTACAAACGATGGATCATCAGTGAGTAGTACGCCTTCCTTATTTGCTGAATTGTTGAAGGCTTTACAATCGCAAAAGTCTTCCGACCGGATTGATTTACCATGTTTTCGGCCTGAATCGTCGATAAAAAAAGAATATTTTCTATGCCTTATAGCACCTGTTAGTAACGGTTCCTGTGTTAAGGCCTTGGAACCACCCCTTCAAGGCCTTCGATCAAGGTTGCTAAGAAATCTCATACAACAATATAGGAATGGTCCACAATCTCGACATCCCTTAATGAAATATCATGTAATACGAGCATATAGATAAATAGATAGCAGTACGAGATCATAGCAATAAATAAACGAAAGTGCTCTTACCACACAACAAGGGTTAATAAAATGGACAAGCAACTAAAAACATTTAAAATAGTCTGGATGATACTTGCAAAAGATATTCTTGAGTCACTCAACGTAAGATGGCTTCGTTTTCGAACTCACACAAAGGCACTAACACTTTTTTGATCTCACTTGTCGAACAACTCAACCGATCATGGTCTCACCATCTTGCACTCCTCTCTTTTTTCGCTCACACGCACTCGCGCAAATCGACGCGGGCACTTGACAGTGAGACACGTTCTTCTTTTCTTCTTTCCCCGATTCTAACCATGCAATTTATTTCCACGGTTTGGTAACCGCCAGTGGCGTATCAGCATAGGGTGGAAAGAGTCTACGATTTTTTTGTATTGAAAAAACCTAGGATGTTACGCACACAAATTTCATTTCCAGGTGAACAGAGAAAACAAAACTGGTGTACCAGGCGGTGTTGCCACTGGACTGGTTGCAGTCACTCAACAAATCCCTGTCATCGTGAAGAGATGCGTCGAAGAGGTAGAAAGGAGGGGATTAGACATAATAGGTAAATTAGTAGTTGGTGGTACCAGTATATCACAACATGAATGTGTGTATTTTAGGTCTCTACAGGCTCTGCGGGTCGGCAACGAAGAAGCGAATTCTGAGGGAGGCATTCGAGAAGAACAGTCGATCGGTGGATCTCTCTCCCGATAATGTCCCCGACATAAATGTCATAACCGGAGTGCTCAAGGATTATTTGAGGGAACTACCCGAACCGCTATTCACGAAATGTTTATATCAAATGCTAGTCGACGCACTCGGCGTTTGCCTACCGGACGATCCTGAGGGCAACGCCAAATTGATGTTCTCCATATTGGATTGTCTACCAAGAGTAAATCGGGTAAGTAAGATGAATATATTTTGATTTCCGCGAAACAATAAAAATGAAGATTGCATCGAGTAAAATCGGATAATTATCAATTTAACCATCACGATTAATAATAATAATAATAATACACCATTAAACCTAATAATATTGCATAATAACAGTATTAATTTACAAACATAATAGAAAATGAATAAATTCTCTGAACCACTCCAGTTCTCAGTGCTATTCATCAACAAAGGTTAATAAAATGAACAAGCAATTGCAGAATATATTCTAGATCACTCAACATAAGATGGCTTCGTTTTCGAACTCACACAAAGGCACTAACTAAAACTTTTTGGGTCTCTTACTTCTCTCACAACTCAACGGATAATAGTCACACCATCTTGGATTTCTTTCTCTCGCGCACTCGCGCAGACCGACGCGGGCACTAGGCAGTGACAGACGCGTTCTTCTTTCTTTTTATTCTGACCATGAACTCTCCTTCGAGGTACGTGAGGAGCCAGTGGCGTCTCAACATAGGGTATAATGAGACTTCAATTTTTGTATGAAAGAAATCCTAGGATATTACAAACTATTTAATAACTGAACTGAAACTTTCCAAACTAACTGAACCTTTGTTGTTCTCTTCTAACCCAACAATGCCGCCTAACAACAATCCATTTTCTCTTACCTGTATGTACCGCGCGATGTTCGATGAATAAGACAGAGGCGTATCAAACGTAGGTTGAAATTAAATTTTATTTTTGGAGCGTCAAAATCCTGGATTTTCTCTTGCGTCGTCTATAAAACAAAATTGAAATTAAGTCGGTCGGTTTCATGGATCGCTTTTTTTTTATTTGTTCGATGTAATTTCAGGCTACTCTGATCTTCTTAATGGACCATTTAGCACTCGTAGTTTCTGCATCAGATAGAAATAAGATGTCGGCTCAAAATTTAGCAACCGCATTGGCTCCGCCGCTGATGCTCCAATCGACTGAATCGATGACGCCAACAGCGCCGCAAAAGGTGACACGTCCTGGCGAATTGGATTACCAACAACCCATTTCGCTGCTTAAGTATCTACTCCAAATATGGCCTACACCCAAACATCTCTCAGGTACTGTGTAGATGAAAACTTAGCGAAATTATGTGCCATGGTTATATATATAGGTTTTCCACAGATATGCCGTAGTTACAACCTTTCTTAGCTTTGTCGTTTGGATTAGTTTATTGTAGCCGAATCTGCGAAAGAAACTACGGTTTATCTTTAGGAAAGTTACAATACAGTGTTCTTTGATTTTTGGATCACGAAAATTGCGTTTTGGTTAGAGCAAAGTTGTGTGTGTCTCTGGGTGTTGTTGGTATTTAGAGTGGGCCTTTCCAGACAGGTCGTCGCGGCAGGCAAGTCGGGCAGCATGGAGACACTCGAGGTGCGTATCCAGCGATCCAGCAGCGCCCTCAGCAACCGTCAGGGCAGTCTCGGCCCTCAGCGGCTCCGTCTCTTCCTCCTCCTCGCTCAGCAGCCTCGGTCCAGCTGCGAGGCCAGCAGCTACCGGCCCAATCACTACAGACACTAGTAAGTTACTCGAAAATGTTTTAAACGTAAAGTAAGTTAATATAAAGGCACGGAGAACCAGACCGGTTTCTAGGTGACTACCTCTCATCAGCACTGTTGATAAGTTTCTGTCTTATTGTCAACTCTGTTGATTCATACGACAACATTGACTCCCATTTTTTGTATTAACTGATTCTAGCTTCTAGTCTTTCCTGGTAGATGGCGTAGGAGATAGAGAGGAATTCATTCGTCTATATGTTACTGCTTTCTGTTCACTTCATAATCATTTTGAAGCTAGTTTGGCTTCTTCTCGGATGTAATTTCACAGTTTGAGAGATTAAATCTCGTATTTTTAATTCAAGGGCCAATCATTAGCAAACAAAGGTCCTTACCGTCCGCTATCACCTCGAGTAGGCCTACCGGCGGCAACACAATGTACGGTGGCCCAACCATTACCGGGTCAACAGTCAACGCTACGAACGCGGCAGGTGATAGTCTCTTCGCCTGGATCACCAAGCAGCAGCAGTGATTCTCAGTCGGGATCAGATACAGTGAAACACTTTCTGCCTAGTCGAGTTTCCTCGCCGGCAATAAGGTATTTCGCGTTTTTGTAGACCTCAACAGTTTCCATTATGTTTATTCCTTTTTTTTATCTAGGGTGACCTCAGCATCCGCCCAGAGCTCACTTAGAAACTCCCCTTCGATCACTCTGAGTTCGCCGTCAGTGCGACAGTCGCCGTCAACAACTTCGAGCTTTTTCACGGCATCGTCGGTAGCTGGTGGTCATTCGCCAGCAGGTCCAAGGAGTTCGCCTTCCGTCACCAGTTTGAGTAGAGCTGCCGGTGATGTAGTATCCAGATCGAGCTCTCCAGCCATGCAGGCGAGTTCAGCTGGTCTCAACGTAACGCTGGGACCCTCAATCAGTTTCAGCTCCACCACAACTAGCTACAGCAGCTTCGGAGGATACCAACCTAGCAGTTCTTCCATACCGACAAGTAACATTTTCGGAAGCACCTACACTCAACCTCCCATATACGCCAGTACGAATCCGTTTTTGACAGGGGCTTACTTGAACTACCAATCAGGAGACACCACTTCCTCTTATCCGGATAAATACAACACCATCGGTTCCGTCAAGGATACCAAATCGTTCTTCGAAAGTTCCACGGACACTTCTAGGTATATGACGTCAACAAAACCATCGTATGATGCTCCAGACTTGACGAATTACACCAGCGACACCAAATATAACACAATTGGAGGTAAATACAATAACGAACGTCTGTCGCATCATCACCAAACGATGGTAGATTTCAAATTTAACCCGTCGAGCCCTAAGGGATCGAATAAATCCGAGTTCGACGTTAGCCCCAGCGTGAACCATCCCGGTTCCTCGGGTCTGTTGGAAGTAGAGGAAACACCAACACCGACCAGCAGTATCGAAACGGAAGACAGTGCCACCAGGGAGGTCGGAGAGAAGGACGTCGAGGGCGACGGCGAGCAGAGTGATTAAAATCTTCGAACTGAAAGTCTTGGGCACAATTTTCACGTACGTGACAGCAATTTTTTTTTATAAGAAAAAAGACAAAGTTTTAGGTAGAAATCCGACTGTTATTATATCGTGTATCACAGTATTATCGCGTCATTTGTATCAAATCTGAAATATCGTTCCGGATATTTGATATCTCGTAATAAATTTTTTTTTTATCAATATCGCGTAAAATGAGGCTCGTGCATCTAATTCTCTTAGAATAAATGTTTTCGCTTTTTAGTACTTAAATGAAATTGTATCTTAGGATCATTGTTATCTAATTTATTAAGTATCTATTTGTAAATTCTTATGTGAAGTGAGAGGGTTACCTAATTGTGAGTCGGTTGGTATTTGCGATAATTACTTCGTATACTCGTAGGCGAACTTTCGATCAAATTCATTACAAAGTCCATTAAATAATTGATTTTCAACGTTTATTCAGTTATTGTTTTTTTTTCTTGAAATCTCATAAATTGATTCGAATTAAGATGGCAGATGGGCGGGGCTTAAGATATATCCTATCTTTGAATTAGCATTTTAAAGTTGCAAATTATTTGCGAAGGTAACTTTGTAGATAGCTGCAATTGTTTCCGAATATCACAATGAATCAACAATCATATTCAGTTAGTGTTTCTCCTTTAAAACTCGTGAATTTAGCGATAAGATGGCAGATGGGCGGGGCTTAAGGTTCAATTCAATCGTGATCATCCGGGGTAGATAGTAAAGGAGGTAATGATCCCTACCCAGAACACTGACAGCATTTTATTTTTATTCGTCTATGAAACGAAAATAAAAAAAATTGTGTTCTTATGATTGTGCATTTGTAATTTTTTATGGTTTTAGCGTAAAAACAAACAGGTGATTTTGTGTGTTTGAACGAAAAGTCGCCTTCCAAGTATAACGAACAATTTCGAAAATATTATTGTAAGCTGCACAATAACAATAAATCTCAACGAGTGTGATATTCACATTGAATATATGTAAAAAATAAACGTTTAGTTCGAAATTAGGAACCCCTAGGTATATAATAAATCCGATATTGAATGCACAAATACCTATAAAATGATATTACATCCTAGAAAAAAAATTGATTACACTGCCATCTAATGAATCTAAATATAATTAAAAATGTACTCCAATTCAATGATGTAATTAAAAATATTCAGTGTAGGCAGTTTCCAACGTTTCAACATTTTAATGGGTGAGTACGAAATGCAGAAATGTTTTTCCTTTTGAAATTTTTATTTTTGGAAACACTTCATGCAAAAAAAATCGAGTTTTGTTAATTATATATTATATAATATATATTATATAATATTATATATTATATAGTATAAGGTTATTCAAGGTAGTTTGAAGAAATAATTCCAAATTTCCAGTTTTGCCAGATGTGGACAAATTTGGCCACAGTTTTGTTACTTCAAGTAAGACATCCGGTATTTCGTATTATTTTATGATTCTTCATAAAGAATTTAATCGATTCACTTTAATTTTCCTTTAAATAAATAATTTTTAGAAATTTTATATTAAAATCACGAAAATATCTTTATTTCGCTCAATTTTCATATTTTTTTTTCTAAATTTGTACAATCCCATTGAAAAAGTGTAATTCTACGCATAAAAATGTAGATACGACATTAGCACTGAATGTAAGACTTATTTGATTGATTCAAACTACGAATTTGCTTAATTTCAATAATTTAATATTTTTAGAACTTGTTCTCTGTACAGTGATCTTTTCGATATATACGAATATAGAAGTTTTACTATGAGGAGTTTATTTGAATGTAAAATAAAAATATTTTGTTGAATATTGAAGATATTTATTGTGAACATAAATCTTTCTTGTAGATATTTGGTTTGTTGTATGATTTGTCAACTAATCTCTTCAAAGTATTTAACTTTGTAGTTCAGTGATAGGTGAAATCAAGGCTTGAATCAATGTTTTTTCCTTTTATTATATGTATCGTTCATCCTGAATTCATACATCAGAGAATATCTAGCATTATATATTGACAGACCAGTACCACCCTATGATACATGTCTTTTTCTTGAAAAAGCGACCGATCTCGGCCCGCGTGACGGCCCAGTTCGTTCATAAAACTTCCCCCTTGGGGACACTTTCGGAGAAAATGGTGTTTTTCGGGCATTTTAAGAGCGCCTAGGGGGGTTTTGAAGTGGCCACTTTCACCCTTTCAATTTTTATTGAGACTCCCCCGGGGTCGGCCCTTTGGGCCTCCCGGGAAGCGGAGCTTCCCGGGTCCTTCATGTCTAGTTTCGAAATTATTTTCTCTGGTTCCCCTATATATTATATAGTCGATAACTGATGATTCTGGAAAATAATTTTAATATTTTCGTAAAAGTATTGGGTTTTCTGAATTAATTGTCTTAAGAACCAGATGATAAGTATCGTTGAAAAGAGAATTTCATTTAAAACGCAAATACGTGAAAGAAATATAGGGTGGTCCATTAGAAATTTACAAGTCTATGTTATAACGTCAAAACCGTATCTTTCAAGAAGAAACTAGGAACACCATTGGAAATTTTTAAGAAATTGTTTTTTTTTTAATCAAACATGAGATTTGTTAGATTTTCTGCAAGTAATATAGGTGGGGTATATTGGACGAAGTTAGGATGAATTGTAGCAAATAAACAATGCTAGATATTCTCAAGACAACTTGGATTGTGGTTAAATGATGCTCTGTTAATGTTTTCTTAGTTTTCGCTGTTTGCATCGCACTACAATGTAATAAAATTATATACCGGGCACTGGCTTTCTTGAAAACCAATGCCTAAACGCCTAAAGAGCATTATGAATGTGGCTGAAATATGTATCATATTATATAATATGTTAGAAATTGTGTGCTGTGGAGAAATTACTATAGTCAATTTTCGGTTTTGTCAATTTTAGGAAATAAAATTATTAGATTGTTGTAACTGATAAATTTGACGCAAGGATTTTATTATAAGCTTCGTAATTTCTGGTAAACAGCGAATGAAGACATTTGAGTAGACAAAATAATCAGATGTTTAAATAGGATTAAATGAATCCAAGAAGAATTCCTTGCTTTGCGGCAGATTATTTGAACTTATATCGTGAGTGCATATCGGATGGTAAGAAATATATCATGTATTGAATTTCGGTTTGTACATCATCTATATAGTTTGTCAGTAGATTATCCTCTGGATTCGAATACATAGTTCATCATCCATCTTTGAATGTTTAAATTTCGTTTATTTAATAATATTGCTTCATCCATAACATCTTTGATTTAATAGTGATTTGGATAAGAATGGGGTATGTGAGAACATATCATACTAGGATTTATACTTTCCTACTATTCCATTCATGAACTGAAAAATTTCCAATCAAAGTATTGAAACTTTCACAATGTATCGTTATTTATAGATTCAATCGAAACTTCAATATGTTTTTGATGTTTTTTCAGAATTAACGATTTTCCTCAAGTGCTTTTTGGTTATCAAGATCACTTAATCAAAATTTCAAGTTTCAATTTTATTTAGTTGAAAGTATTAATTGTTTTATGATATGAAATCGAAACACTATTCAGATATAAGTTCTTTGTGATTTTAATTTGTAACACTACATGTTTCGAGCTAATTCAGCTCATCTTCAGGAGTACAAAGATCACACAGGTGAAGCTGAAAAACAACAAAAATTCATGGAGAAAACGCAAAAATTCTTTACAGTGAAAGACAAGGACAAAGTATAGAAAAAAACTAAGCAAAAAATAATAGTTAAATAAGGAAGGTCATTTATATAATATAAAACAAAGTCAACAGTATAAAAAACAGTTTGAAAAAAGTAATTGTAAGCTTTTAAAAAAATTCGTAACTGAAAATGGCGCGTGTAAAAAACCGCTACGAATAAAGCTAAACGAAAAAGGTAGAATGTCATAAATAAAAAAACTTACATAAAAATCTTCAGAAACAATTCAATGAAAATCATCCGAAGTCTGAAAAAATAGTTGTTTGAAGGGGGAACAGTGGTCTTTAAACACAAAAATATCCTGTTTTGAAAAATGGACAATATCGTAGATCGATCAAATTGTTAATGATTTCAGATTTCCATCAAAGGTTAAGAGACAAATGAATTACACAAACAAAACTGTATAAACTGGCGATTAAAATTTCTTTTGGAATTGCTTTCGACTATAATTTTTAATATATTATATATAATTAATTATTTATATATTGTATATATAATTTATATTATTTCATATAATTAATATTATATTATTATATATAATATATTATTAATATTAATTTTAATACATTTTCATAATTTTTAATTATGAAAATGTCTTTTTGTTTCTAAAATATTAAATATATATTAATATATATATTATTAAAATCGTGACAGCGCATCATCGTCACATTATATCATTCATGGCTGACGAAAATATTTAATATTTGAAGATTTTTTAAAGTTTGAGTTATAGGAGAAAATAATATCTTGATGGACGATTTGGAAAAATTAGGTAAAAGCTTTGTGTTGTTTGTTGATATATTAGTGTATTTATTATTGTGTAATTTACAGGAAATTGTCGACTGTATTATATTCCTTGAAAAAGGCGTAGATACGCCGAAACATATATTGGAAAAATAAAATAAATAAAATAATAATTTAACAATTACCATTATTAGTAAAATGAGTGCTATACACTCAAGAAATTTTAAACAAAAAAAATTATATCAAAGCACAAGAAATTCTAACAAAAAAATATATTATTAAATATATTAAAATTAATATTAAAAATATATTATATAAAATTATATAATTAATTATTATATATAATATATAATTAATTATATATAATAACATATTAAAAATTTTACTTGAAAGCCATTCCAAAAGAAATTTTGATCGCCAGTTAATACAGTTTGGTTTGTGTAATTCATTTGTCTCTTAACCTTTGATGGAATTCTGAAATCATCAACAATTCGATCGATCTACGATATTGTCTATTTTATAAAACAGGATATTTTTGTGTTTAAAGACCACTGTTCCCCCTTAAAGAAATTTGAAACAACTATTTTTTCAGACTTCGGATGATTTTCATTGAATTGTTTCTGAAGATTTTCATGTAAGTTTTTTTATTTATGATATTCTACCTTATTCGTTTAGCTTTATTCATAGCGGTTTTTTACACCCACTATTTTTAGTTAGAACCTTTTTTAAAAGCTCACAATTATGTTTTTCAAACTGTTTTTTATTATATAATTGACTTTCATAATTTGACTATTAGTTTTTGTTAGTTTTTTTACTTTTGTAAGCTTTCATTAGTTTGCTTCATCTTGTTCGCTTATATTGCTTTTTGCTTAGTTTTTTTCTTCACTTTATCCTTGTCTTTCACTGTAAAGATTTTTAGCGTTTTCTCCATGAATTTTTGTTGTTTTTGAGCTTCACTTGTGTGAACTTTAAACTCCTGAAGATGAGCTGAATTAGCTCGAAACATGTGGAGTTACAAATCAAAATCACAAAAGTACTTATATCTGAATAGTGTTTCGATTTCATATCATGGATCTCCCAGATATTAGGACATTCAATTCTAAATTGATTGTTTTATTGAATAAAACTATATACGAGCTGATCCAAGTGCCAGTGCCTTTTGGAAAACTGGACATATTTGAAATCTGAAAATTTGGATAGTGATATTATTCAGAATTCTTTACCGAGCTAAAATATTTCTGAAGCCTCAGCACTTTCGTTTATACAAGGAGAGAAAATAACATCGTAAAAAAATTCTCGACTGTTTTCAAAAACTTAAAAAACAAGAAAAAAGTCAAATCTTCATAGTTTAATTCATTTAACTAATTTATTTTCTCTCCTTCTAAAAACGAAAGTGTCCAGACTCTCGAAAGATTCAGCTCAATAGAGAATTTTGAACAATATCATAATCCCAATTTTCAAATATGTCCAATTTTCCAAAAGCAACAGGCACTCGAACTTGAATCACCCTGTATATCCAATTTACATACATGAAATTGTAGAAAAAAAATTCCGTTAGAATCAAAACCTTGAATTTATAGGAAACTGTAGCAATTACTTTTATTTCGGTTTTCCTTAAAATCAATTCTTTGAACAAAAGAATTTCATGTTTTCTTATTTTACTCATTGTTGTTTTAAATGTACCAACAGCGGTTTAAAATTTTCTATAATTGATAAGTTTAAATCATTGTTTGGTTTTTTTCGTCGAATAAAACTCTTCCTATAATTTTCCAATGTTGGTACCATAAAAAGAGCACTTGATGAATTCTTAGTTTCAAATGAACAGCAATGAATTTGAGCAAATTCAATATGATTCAAATGTTGCTATTATATTTTACTTAGTGACTCCAAAAAATATTCTGTTAAATATGCAGAAGCCGTTGTCTTACTCACATGATCTCATGCCACCATAACAATGCTGAAAAAGGGAATTCACAAGAACATAATATGTTTCAATGGTCTTATTTGAAAAACGGAAAAAAATTGGAACGGCAAGATCATGTCTGGAAGAATAAGTGGCAGCATTCAACGATACTTATGTGAGAATAATTAAAAATTATCAGTATTCAATAATCAATAATAGCTTCTACGGGAAGCTAGGCCATCCTAATGTGTATTGAAAGTTAATAAATAAAATAAATATTCAGTTCCATTATGCTATTTTCAAATTACCCAATCACTAGGAATCTCATCCACCTACACCTACAAATACATTCAGCTATAGTTGATTTTCGTAACGATCCCCTAAATTGATTCGAATTTACCAAGATGTCAGATGGGCGGGGCTTAAGGTTCAATTGTCATGGATTTGTTTGAGTCACTGTCACGTACGGTATCTAACAACAGAGTAGCGAACATAGAAATTCTCGTCTTTGATTGGTCCTCGTGTTTTTGGTATATTTTATACTGATTGGGTACGTTTTTTATTGGTCAGAATCTTAGACTATATAAGAATAGAACCCTTTATTTACATTGAAACATGTCGCATCTGAAACTTAGAACTGGTCGATTGTAACGTATTGAGCTGGTCCACTCAGGTCTTAAAAAAAATTTCATATCTATCATTTATACCTAATGGTCAATGTTATCTCATAAACTGATTCAAATTTAGCAATAATACGTCAGATGGGCGGGGCGTATGTTTAGATACGAGCACGTCTTAGATTGGTCACCGTACCAGATTTCTTTATTTCAATACTGACCGATCATCGTGTTTAGCTGTCACTTGACAGATGGGCGGAGCCTTCTATCATTTATACCTAATGGTCAAGCGCATGTTATCTGATAAACTGATTCAAATTTAGCAGTAATACGTCAAATGGGCGGGGCGTCAGTTTAGATACGAGCACGTCTTAGATTGGTCACCGTACCAGATTTCTTTATTTCAATACTGACCGATCATCGTGTTTAGCTGTCACTTGGCAGATGGGCGGAGCCATCTATCATTTTTACCTAATTATCAAGCGCATGTTATCTCATAAACTGATTCAAATTTAGCAGTAATACGTCAGATGGGCGGGGCGTATGTTTAGATACGAACACGTCTTAGATTGGTCACCGTACCAGATTTCTTTATTTCAATACTGACCGATCATCGTGTTTAGCTGTCACTTGACAGATGGGCGGAACCATCTTTCATTTATACCCAATGGTCAAACGCATGTTATCTGATAAACTGATTCAAATTTATCAATAATACGTCAGATGGGCGGGGCATCAGTTTAAATTACGAGCACGTCTTAGATTGGTTGTACAGTCCCAGTTCAAGCCTATTTCAATACTGAACCGAACTCAAATAAGAAATATCTGTTGTACAGTGTCAGTTCAGATGGCTGAACTTCACTCAAACACCCTCATTGAACTTTCAAAATCGGGCGCTCAAGCCTGGTTCAACAGTTATTTCAGTTCAATCATAGAGTTCAATTTACAATTTATAGGTTATATGTCAAATGGTTGTAGTTGAAAGGCTTGCCAAAGGTAGTAGCACGGTGAATGAGTTGTGTTCGTGTTTCACCGTACCAAAATTTCTTTTGATTTCAAATTAATAGAAATGATTTTGTTTATTTTCAATTATATTGCTGTATTTTTTACAAGATTTATTAAAATGTTCTATCATTTATACCTAAATTTGTCTTCGCATGTTATCTGGCATAATTGATTCAAATTTAGCAGTAATCACAACCACAACAGCATGGGCTAATCATCAGTTCAAATAGAACAATTCAAATTTTAGAAATTGGTTTGCACTCTTGTCATAGGAGAATTTCTTTATTTCAATTTGTCCAAAATTTGTTACATCGTGTTTAAAACGTGTCTAAACAGATGGACGTTGCCATTTTCTGATCATTTATACTCTAATGAAAGTTCACTTGAGCTCGCCTTAAACATAACCTGTACAACTGATGACATATCTGAACCTGGCTAAGACGAACAAATGGGCGAGCTTCGTGAGTTGTCACTGTACAACCGGGCCTCTTAGATTGGTCACCGTACCGGATATTCTTAAATATCCACCACAATAAATAATAAAATGATGAAAATTTATAACAGCTTTTTTCTTTATCATTTATCATATGCCTGAATCTCACATGAGGGGCATAATTCATTGTATATTTAGCATGATTGCTTGAGAAAATTTTAAATTCCCGCTGCTTTGTTAATTCAAATTTCCCGCCGCTTCGTTCCTGTACTAACAAATATGGCGGCCGATCAATGAGGAAACCCAGCGTTACCAAAAGACCGAACCATAGACAAAGCATATTTATAGACTGCCAACGCACGTGAGAGATACTCTGTCTATGGACCGAACACAATATCGGTTTGAACGTCTACCAAAAATAGGTAGATTGTTTAGGGAAAACAGCGGTATTATTTTCTTCATAAACATTCATTTCATAATGAAAAATTGAAAAAAGATTTACATTTAATTACTTATTGATTCATTTTCCTGAACTAGAAAGTTAATGCGGTCATGATAAGACAGCGATTAAAAAAAATGCTAATATAGGTATATCAAAAAATCTATCAGAAATGAGCCTGGGTAGGTTCATAAAATATTTATTTATATTCATAACAGCATGTTTTCAACATAGTTATTGGGACTTGACTCAACATTACATGAATCTAATCAACGAAAAAGAATTTATTTACGAGAATTTGCATCTTCTGGTGTCATTCGGATATATAAGGGTGTTCTATAGGATACATTTTGATGTTGAGTCGATGTAGATTTGACTCTAATCGGTAGAAATAGCGATAAATCGGTCACACCGGCAATGCTGAGGTAACACGAAGATACACTTTTTGATCTGCTGTTCATCATCAGGGTCATTCTTCCTTTCTCTATGGTTCATAGCACAGATCAGTAATACTTATTGGTCTGTGGTTGATAGAATATAAATAAGTGGTTAAAATGGCGGATTCTGAAGAAAGTATGTTTATATTTGTTACAAATATTCTATATATGCATTATTTATTATATTCAATATTCATCATTTGTAACTATCGAATTGTCGTCATTAAATTAATTTAGTGTACTTCTTTTTCTGATATTTTTGTCTATATTGTTGATTCCTTTCAGAAACAGTTACTCCTTCTGTGATAATTAAAGTGGAAAATTTAACAGGTGAGCTTCAATTTTTTTCAATACCTACCACTGATAATTAATTATTTGAATTATTTTCAGAAAATCCAGATATGCCTGCTGAAAAAAAAACTGATGACATGAAGTCTAAGAATTCATCTTCCAAATCATCAAAACCCTCATTCAATATAGCGTTGAAACCCAGTATCTTGAAACCTCCTCAACTGAAACTGGGAGATGGAACTCTAAATACTGCGAATTCTAACAAAACATTGACCCTAAGCCCGCCTGTGTTAAATCCATTTACTCGTAAAGAAGATGACTGCAAGATAGAAAACGGTGAAAAAAGCAATGGGGAATCAGTGAAAACAGTTTCCAGTGATCAAACCTCTTCTACAGCACCTTCAATAACTTCTACTGTTACTTCAACTACCTCAACTGTATCATCTACCTCATTTATTTTTGGGCAAAACCTCAAAGATCGTGTAATTGCCTCTGAATTAGAAAACAATGAATCTAAGCCATCTACTAGTTTAGACATCAATGGTACAACAGAAATGTTATTTAGTGACGCTGTGAAAACGGAAGTAAAACCCAATCTAAATACTAATGGTAAAGAAAATAAAAGCTTAGTTGAAACAGCTCGTGAGTATGAGGAATCACGTGCAGTGAAAAGGAAATATGAAGAGGTTGAAGTTAAGACGGGAGAAGAAGATGAAACAAATATTTTATGTATATCTTGTAAACTATTTTCTTTTGATGGAACAAGCGGAAGTTGGCAAGAGAGAGGAAGGGGCACGTTGAGATTGAATGATTTTGAAGTTGATGATCACCTCCAGAGTAGACTTGTATTTAGGACGTCTGGAAGTCTTAGGGTTATTCTTAATACTAAGGTAAGTCATATAAGATTGTTGTTCTCAAAATTTTCGTCGTACTGTTTTTGTATTTTCTTTTCTTTATAAAACTTTTGATTTTAGGTATTTTCTAGTATGACTGCAGAGAAAGCTAGTGATAAAAGTATAAGGTTAACAGCACTAGATGCTAGCGGAGAAATAAAAATATTTTTGGTTATGGTAAGAAAGGCAAATGTTTTAAAATAAAATTGTTTTAAATTGTTAAATTTTCAGGCATCCGTTGAAGATTCGAAAACATTGCATCAACACCTACAACAGAGGATACAAACGGAAATCGATGTATGCAAAAAGAGAAAAAGTTAATTGTTTTTGAATGTTGTACATATTTTATGTATATTTCTATAAAACACATTTTCATTCAGTCAGGTTAAGAATGAAATCTTTGAATAGCTTTATGGATGACTTTCATTGAATTGTATTGCATTTTATGATAGGATAGGAATAAAAAAAGAATTTCTTTTAATTTAACCTTTAATAGTGATACATGTAGATTTTACACAAAAATGTCGAAGAAAAACAAATGAAGTCATTTTATAAGGATTTTGAATGAATCACAAAGTTTAGTTCTAAGTATACAAAGTAATTTAATTATGCACAATATAGCAGTCAAACTATTGAAATTATATTATTACTCGACATGAATCCAAAGTTCTTTGGAATAGACTCAATAAAACTTTGATTTCATAAAATAACTGTTTACACCTATGAAATATTCAATTATAAAAAAATCAATTTTTTTTCTTATATTTTCTCATTTTTGTTGATATATCAATAGCCACATATCTTATTTGCCTCAAGGGTTAATTTAAATATTTAGTTTAACTTATGATGGCCTTTCGTTCATTTATATAACTATAAATAAGTAGAACAAATGAAAATATAGAACTATATGAATTTCGTTTTGTTTTAACGAAGAGAAGTAATAAAAAACCAGACAATTTGGGGAACACAAAACATATCTTACTAATAGCAGGTATTCATATGAAAACCATACGAAATAAAACTTAAAAAAAGATGGCACAAGATTGATCAACAATCTCAGCCATGAAAACACTTAACTATTGCACTTCATGTACCTACCGAGACAAGAAAAAATACTCGGGGATACCAGCAATATCTCAATCATGAATATAGATGCAATTAACTAAATTAGTAATTGAATAATTCAACAATAATGACAAAAAATAAATCATACGAAAAAAACATTCCAATCGTAGGTAAATAAGTTTCTTAAATAAAAAACAATTATATTCAAGCTATAATAGAAAAAACAAATGAATATAGCACCCACATGGAAAGGACAAGAAGGTAACAACCTTGATTTAAATAAAAATTAGTTGATTGTGCAAGTTCATAAACAAACCACAACCCTTAACAAAAATTGAAAACAACAAAATAATATAAAGCGTGGAAACCACTTATGGACGATCCTCTGGGGGGGTTGATTACCAGTTCCCCAGAAAATTAAATAACGAAAACAACAATACCCACTCCACACCAAATATTCTTCTCAAGGAAATATTCGATGGCAGATGGGCGGAGCTTTAGATAATATTTGATGGGCGGGGCTTAATGTAATATTTGATGCCGACCTCACGGGGTGGGGGGAGATTTATTGTCCCCCAGAACACTGAAAGCGTTAAATTTTTATTATGTATAAAATGACAATAACAAAAAATTTTTGTGATCATATGAATGTGTGTGAATTTTTTTTTTACCATAAGTGGTTCCAACACTTTACTTTTCACTAAAAACTAACTAAATTAAGGGCTTTTACGATGGCTGTAGTGTTTGGAAGCCATAATAAAAGACAACTCTTTTTGGACACGATATGACACAACAATTTTTTTTCCCCTTCAATACAGCAAATGGAAATAAAAAAATTTCATTGATCTTGCAGTAGATCATGGATTACTGGTGGAATTGTTCTCCACAAAAATATGTAAAGCACCTTCAGAATAGCCTCGTAACATCATGTAACTAAACGGAATCCACAGTGGATTTCTCCTCATGTAACAAGACTGCCCTAATGAAAATTTACTATCAGTATAACATTAAACGATGTTAGTGTTCCCCTTATCGAACCAGTTCATCCTTTGAAAGAAAACAGTTACCAAAATAACATTATCGAAATCCTAAGGAAAATCAACACAAATTGATTTATCAATTTTATTAACTTTCCAAACTTGGAGTTTAGATTATTGAACTTATTTAAAGCATGGAGAATTATAATCAGGAACGAAAAAGTATCTCAATTTTTTTTTCAACTGAATTGCGATAGAACAAATGTTGGGACTCTTCCTTTAAGAAGTAAACTTTCTTTCTGCCAGCACGTATATGAACTACCTCTTCGAACTAACTAAACAGTAGTGTCCCCAAATTACCAAACAAATTTTTTTAAATTAGGTTGTTTCAAAAGTTTTGTCCGGTATAGTCTATTTTTTATATTGACCTTAAATGGTCACATTAAAAAAATATTCTGGGGAATCTTAGATGAAAACAAATCTTCCAACGTAACTGTGCAATTTCACGTGCCACAACCACCGAATTCAGAGTATTCGACAAGAAAATATGGTTTTGTCAGGATGAACCCACTTGCCCCACTTCTCACCCTTGACTGAAATAATTTCTTGAAGAGGCACTACTCGATAGCCTTCTAGGAGTCCAGACTCGACTCCACTTGAATAATTTTATGGGGATATCTGAAAAAGAAGGTTCACAAACCCATAGCGAAATTTTGAGGACTGCCGGCAGCGCTAGGGTGTGATTATCACAAACTCTTCTATTTACTGTTACATTTGAATCTAAACGGACAAAACTTCTGAAACAACCCAACAATTCATAATAGAACTTGTTTTATATTCTTTTTTATCTTTTTTGTTTTTTTTTTCGATACTCAAGAATGGATTTTCATCAGCGAGTAGAATATTTGAAGCGATGGGTAAATTTTTAAAGTCGACCCAAAGTGTATCCACACGGAATACAACAGATTTCAAAGTGTCGAATCATCCACAACATCTAAAGCCCTATTCAACGTGGCTAAGTCTTTGGCTTCTATAGCTGGCTTCAGGTCTGTCCTTTTCATTAAAGACACGCACATCTTCAAGGTCGACCATATGGATTCCGACATTTGGGTTATACCACCCGATTTTGTGACATCTTCACCTCTAGCTTGCTGATTTAATGCCGTTAGAAAATGTTCAGCTGCTTGCCTGGAAAATTTTAATTCGAAAAAAACCATGGATCATCTTAAGTTCACTTACTTGTAGGCGTTCAAATTGATACAAGTGATTCCTACGTTATATCTGGCTCTGATGAAACCGGGAGAGAGACTGAGGGCTCTGTGGTAAGCTTCGACGGCTTCTTCAGACCGTGAACCATTCGCTAGAGTGGCACCCAGTCGGTTCCAGAGGCGAGCATCCTGAAACAGTAAGAATTAAATATTTTTCATCTTGCGAGCAAATAAATGCTTACATTTGGTTTAACTGCGAGAGCAGCCCTAAAGCAGTCCACCGCTTTATCGTAATCTCCCGATAAATTGAAGAGAACCCCCAGAGCACACTGTACTTCGTAATCAATATTGACAGGTTGTCTCTGAGCCGCTTTAATGAATAAATCTTGAGCCATTTTACTCTTCATACTGAAATAAAGAAATGTGAATCAATAAAACAACAAAAGCAAATAAGAAGGATAATTGCATGCTATTAACAACAGGTTAGATAACATATGGAATTTTCATATTCAAGAGCTTTCTTCATGTTTATGGAATGGTCGGTAGATAGATTATTCTTTGTCGCACCATAATTGAGCATCACGATTTGAAAAAAAACTAGAAATACATTACATTTGAAATTAAAAAAAACTACAATATACAAGACAGTGTCCTTCTTTGAATCCATTCCGCCAACTTGAATACTCAAGTATACTTAAATCATTATTTAGGAATAAGCATGCATTCACGAGGTCTGGCTATTATATAGTGAAGCGGCTTCAGCAAAAAACTTCATTATCACCAATATATTTTTGTCCTTCTGTAAAGGTCATGTACCACTTTCGATAAATGTTTTTGATGCTAACGAAAATTATGAAAATGTATTTTTGTTTCTAAAATATTAAAAATCTCGTCTGTTTCGTTTTTAAATGGCCACTCTGTATATATATTATACATAATAATTAATTATATAATTTTATATAATATATTATTAATATTATTAATATTAATTGTAATACATTTTCATAATTTTTAATTATGAAAATGTATTTTGTTTCTAAAATATTAAATATATATTAATATATGTATTATTAAATATATTAAAATTAATATTAGTAATATTAAAAGTATATTATATAAAATTATGTAATTAAATATTATTATTATATAATTATTAATTATATATATAATTAATTAATTATATATAACAATATAATATATTAAAAATTATAGTCGAAAGCAATTCCAAAAGAAATTTTAATCGCCAGTTAATTCAGTTTGGTTTGTGTAATTCATTTATCTCTTAACCTTTGATGGAATTCTGAAATCATCAACAAATCGAATTTCCAGTGTTACCAGATGATTGTAAATCTGGCAACAGCCTTGATATTTTAAATGGGACATCCAGTATTTCTATTTTTTTATGATTTTCCATAAAAATTAAACAAATTTTTTTCCTTTGTCTATCTTTAACATTCAATATTTGAAAACGTCGGTTGCTCAATTGACCAATTACTTGAGTAAGTCAATTCGTTAAATAACCAGACCCCGTATAAGCGTCATTATTTACAGATAAGCTCCCGCCACAAACTTACGGACTCAACAAACTAGAAACTTGCCCAGTTAAGTTGAAATCGGGAGGTACCAGATCGTTATATTTCGGATTATTTTTAAGCCAAAAGAGCAACGTTTCGCAGGCTTGATTGTATAAGTTTTCGTTGGTGTAAGACACTGATAATGCCATCAGGGCTTCCAAATGGGTGTTATCGAGTTTTAAGCATTGCTTCAAGGCTGGTATTGCATGCGTGTCCTGAAATCAAAATGTTTCGATGAATTTTGTATATTGAAAAAGAAAGGTTTTCGATTACTTGTTCGTTTTCTGCTTGCGTTCTTCCTAAATAGAACCAAGCTTCTGAATTTGTAGGCGATTGTTTTACTGCTGCCTCAAAACATAGTACTGCCGAAGGTAGATCACCTTCTTCGAGAAGTTGTTTGCCCCTATCTAAAGGATTATTTACATCAAACATTGGATTCTCTTCGGTGAAGGTATAATGCTGGAATTTTAAAACAATGAAGGGCTCATCCTTTTCCAAATTAATTATATGTCATACCTCATAACTTTCATCCTGTAATTCTGAAAGCCAATCTTCCGACGAATCAGCTTGAGTATCTACAATATTTTTAATTTGTTCCTGTATGCTTCCCCATACATTAGAGTTATAATCATCTGAAATAAATTGTTATTTGATGAACATCTTCAAGGAAAGATCCAATAGTTTATGTTGTGTGATCTTTACTGAATGATAGAATTCTGAAATCATCACCGAGAGAATTACAAAGCAAAAAAAAATGCAATTTCCCTATTTTTCCCAAATCTACAACACTATTCATCTATCGAGTGTCCCAATGTGAGTCTATTAAATTATTATGCAATATTAGGTTATGTAAGGTGCATTTCAGAGATACTTTCAAATTTCCAGTGTTGCCAGATGTATGCAAATTTGGCAACTACTTTGTTATTTCAAATGGGACATCCTGTAATTCTTTGGAATTGAATAAGATATAAGTACTTATGTGATTTTAATTTGTAACTCTACATGTTCGAGCTAATTCAGCTCATCTCCAGGAGTATAAAAATCACACAAATGAAGCTGAAAAACAACAAAAATTCATGGAGAAAACGCAAAAATTCTTTACAGTGAAAGACAAGGACAAAGTAAAGAAAAAACTAAGCAAAAAACGTCAAAAAAAACGATATAAGCGACAAGATAAAGCAAACTAATGAAAGCTTACAAAAGTCAAAAAACTAACAAAAAATAATATTTAAATTATGAAGATGAATTAAATAATATAAAACAAAGCCAACAGTTTGAAAAAAGTAATCTTGAGCATTCAAAAAAAGGTCCCAACTGAAAATAGCGGGTGTAAAAAAACCGCTATGAAAAAAGCTAAACGAAAAAGGTAGAATGTCATAAATAAAAAAACTTACATAAAAATCTTCAGAAACAATTCAATGAAAATCATCCGAAGTCTGAAAAAATAATTCTTTCAAATTACTTTAATGGGGAACAGTGGTCTTTAAACACAAAAATATCCTGTTTTAAAAAATGGACAATATAGTAGATTGATCGAAGAAATAGTGAAGCGACTTCAGCAAAAACTTCTTCATCATCACCAATATATTTTTGTACCACTTTCGAAAATGTTTTTGATGCTTACGAAAATTATGAAAATGTATTTTTGTTTCTAAAATATTAAATATATATAAATAAATATTATTATTTTTTAATATTATTAATATTAATTTCAATACATTTTCATAATTTTTAATTAAGAAAATGTATTTTTGTTTCTAATATATTAAATTTATATTAATATGTATATATTATTAAATATATTAAAATTAATATTATATTAATAATATTAAAAATATATTATATAAAATTCTATAATTAAATATTACATATAATTTATATATATAATATATAATTATATAATATATTAAAAATTATAGTTGAAAGCAATTCCAAAAGAAATTTTAATCGCCAGTTAATAATAAATAATAATAATAAAAACAAATTCAAATATATTATTAAATATATTAAAATTAATATTAATATTAAAAATATATTATATATAATATAATAATATATTAAAAATTATAGTCGAAAGCAATTCCAAATGAAATTTAAATCGCCAGTTAATAGTTTTGTTTGTGTAATTCATTTGTCTCTTAACCTTTGATGAAATTCTGAAATCATCAACAATTCGATCGATCTACGATATTGTCAATTTTTTAAAACAGGATATTTTTGTGTTTAAAGACCACTGTTCCCCCTTAACGTAATTTGAAAGAACTATGTTTTCAGACCATTCGGATGATTTTCATTGAATTTTTTCTGAAGATTTTTATGTAATTTATGATATTCTACCTTTTTTGTTTAGCTTTATTCATAGCGGTTTTTTACACCCACTATTTTCAGTTAGGAACTTTTTTAAAAGCTTAAAATTCCTTTTTTCCAAACTTTTTTTTTATACTGTTGCTTTGTTTTATGTTATATAATTGACCTTTATAATTTAACTGTTATTTTTTGTTAGTTTTTTGACTTTTGTAAGCTTTCATTAGTTTACTTTATCTTGTCGTTTATATCTCCATTTTGGACGTTTTTTGCTTAAATTTTTCCTTTACTTTGTCCTTGTCTTTCACTGTAAAGAATTTTTGCGTTTTCTCCATGAATTTTTGTTGTTTTTCAGCTTCACTTGTGTGATTTTTATACTCCTGAAGATGAGCTGAATTAGCTCGAAACATGTAAGAGTTACAAATTAAAATCACAAAAGTACTGATATCTGAATAGTGCTTCGTTTTCACATCATCCTGTATGATTTTCCATAAAACATTAAATTGATTACTTTCCTTTGTCTATTTTTGAATGTGGAAGAAAATCAATCGTCATTGAAAATTTTGCTATGTATGTAAAAAATTTCAGCTTTTCTGTGGATGGATGTGACGCTGTTCCATTTCAAATAAATAGTGTCATTTCCGGTACAATAGAAACCCTTCATAGATGAAATTATTCCAAATCAAGAACTTTATGAAAAATATCTCCATAAACTTCTGAAGAGGGAGACCCTATATATGGTTAAAAGCAGAAAAAATATATCACCTTCATTTGCTGTTAATTCATCGGCCCAAATTTCAGGCATTGTTCTACCCATGGCATTCTTCAAAAACTCAGTACTCCATATTTCAGCTTCCCTTTCAGTTAATCTGACTGAATTTTCAGAACCCATCTTTCCATCGTCAACATTCTGCATGAAATTGACAAACTGAAAAATGATTATTTTTAATTCATACCCTACAAATGGAAATAACTACCATTATCAGAAAAAATTGTATGTAAATACCTTTGAATAGACAAATTTGGGATCTTCAACACTAGCTAAAAATTCCTCAGCACTTGCTTGTGCATCATTGGTCCTTGAACCGATTTGTGCAAAATATTTTTGTGATTCTAAATTGCTCCTCTCTTGGGAAGATATTTCAGCCCATATTTCACTATGATCAAAGTTGTGCTGCAAAAAAAAATAGCATTCTTTCAAAAATATCAATTTTGCTGGCGCGCCTTACATTAAAAGTTTTTCCATTATCTATGTATTGTCTAGCCCATTCACTATCTCTTTGAATTTGTTCTTTGACAGCAGATGCTGGAACTGGCGGTAATGCTAACTTTTGGGATTCTATTTCTTGCATTTCCCTCATTAAACCTGTCGAAGATTCGGAGAAGAATTAAACATTAACAAAGGATGGCATACGTATAATTACCATCCATCCTGAATGTGTGTGGTAAAGATCTCGTTTCTTGTAAAAATTGTTCCACCAATTGATCTGCTGAACTATTTGGAAATAATTGTCCATGATTATCAGAAAATGCTCTGTCTTGTGTAAGATTTGATGACAATTGCACGAGTGAATTAGGCTGGCCACAATCAGAATCCATATTAGGTCTATTTGTTTTTCTTCTAAAATCGTTCAATAATAATTTTTCTTTTTCGATAATTTGGTGGGATGATTAATTGTTAATGATTTAGGCTGTGATTTTGACCAGTGCGACTTTATTGTCACTTGAACAACATGACAGTCGATGGTTGGAAGTCAAACGCCAAATAAATTATCCAACCACAGAACAGTGCGATAAGAAAATGAGCGCGGAGTTTTTAGCCTAGAGTTACATTTTGAAGAATAGATGGCCGGTCATCTAAATGAATAGAATTCTGCAAATAAAATGAATATAATATTTTACGACAATAGATGTTAGGATAGTGCGGAGAAGGAAACTATAGATAAACAATCTTGATTGGGTACGAATTAAAAACATAAGATAGCAGCACGATCGCCTACAACATAGTCAGATTTCTTCTTTACCTACTTTTTAGAGAAGTTTATGAAGTTAGCAACACGTTTCCAGTAACAGTTTATGACGTGAAGGTCGTCGAAAACGGGCAAGCGTGAAATTTAGCTCCAGAGTTGCCAGTTTTCCCTGAAATTCCCAGAAACATTTTCCACTTAAAATGCTCTAGTTGAAAACTTCTGGACATATGATTAGTGATTAGACAAACAATACTGAAATTGCACATATAAAAAATAGATAAAATTATATTTCAGAATTTGTACAACCCTTGGAAGAGGGGCGAAGGGATTATTGTATAAATAGTTGCGAGGGAAAAGTGAAACGTTTATCTTTTGTTTAATTGGGCGTAAAACGTGATAGAAATGATTCAGAAAATTGGCAATACTGGAGCTAAATTTAGCATTTTCCCACACTCGACAGTCTCCACGTCACAAAACATTGTGAAACGCGTTACTAACTTCACACAAATTCTTTCTAGCGGAGTTTTTTATAAACTAGCATTGATCGACCATAGAGAAACAGTGCTTTCAATTCTAATTCCTTACATTTTTTGATAATTGTTTAGTTTAGATCCATTTTAAGGTATTTTTGAGATTAAAAATGGTAAAGTTAACAGCAGAATTGATTCAGAACTCTATGCAATACACTAACCCAGTTAAAGACAGAGAATTAGACCTTAGAGGTTTGTACAAACTTTTTACAGGTTATTTCAGCTCACATATCTTGCAAACCGGTAAAACCAATTTAATAACTTGAAAATTATGCACTTTTCAGGTTACAGAATACCAGAAATTGAGAATCTAGGAGCCACAGGAGATCAGTTCGATACTATAGATTTCTCAGACAACGATATCCGAAAGTTAGATGGTTTTCCTTATCTGAAGAGACTCAAGTGCCTGTTCTTCAATAATAATAGAATTGTGTAAGACATATTTATATATGTGTTAATAATTAGGTAACTTAAGTGAATGATATTTTTACAGAAGGATCGGTGAACATTTGGAAGAACATATTCCTAATCTAGAGTCGCTTGTGCTCACAGGAAATCATATTGAAGAAGTTGGAGATTTAGAACCGTTAAGTTCTCTACCAAATTTGCAATATCTGAGTCTTCTTCACAACCCAGTTACAGCTAAACAACATTATAGATTATATTTGATCTATAAACTACCTCATCTTCGTCTCTTAGATTTTCGCAAAGTGAAAGCTAAGGAACGATTACAAGCGAAAGAACTGTTCAAGAGTAAAAAAGGAAAAGAAATACAAAAAGAGATAGTTAAAAGATCGAAAACGTTTGTACCTGGTGGTAATATGCAAATTGCGATGAGTAGAGGTTAGTATTATTGATTAGGATTTATTTTTTACTATTTTTGATGCGGTTTTGAACTTTCAACTACGATTTGATTAATTTTATTCTTAGGTTTGACTGAAGAAGAAATCAGAAAGATCAGAGAAGCTATTATAAATGCTAGTTCGCTGGAGGAAGTTGAAAGGTTACAAAAGCAATTACAAGCAGGTCAAATACCTGGTCATGGTGAGTGATCTCATATTGATTTATTTATAATTTGATAATATTATTCCTTTAATTTTTTATAGGTGTACAAAATGGAAATGAATGAACAAATAAGAGTTACTAAAATTGGTTGGTAAGGACAGGTTTCTTGCGAAATCAAAACATTACATCTCCATTATTGTATATTTAAGTTGATAAGAATAGATTTTATAAAAAACTGAATTTGTAATAATAAATGAGAACACTGAATCTAACAACTTGGTTTTTAATTGGGTCGAGAAGCGATAATAACTTTGAGTAAGATTATGATATATATTTTATTATTTTCAGGCAAATGGAAGGATTGATTGCAACGTTGATTGATTCAAACATCCTTATTAAATTTTAATGCAATTTCAGAAAAGGCAGCTGCTGTTAAAATTAATAATCCAAGGTGGATTACTTATTGAATTATTATGGACACTTAATGTAAAAAATTGCAAATTTCGTACATAAACATTAGGTTATGTAATACTGAAAAACCTTTGAATTTCCAGTGTTGCCAGATGCTCGCAACAGTTTTTATTTTAAATGGGACATCCGGTATTTAAATTTTTTTTAGATTCTCCATCAATTGATTTTCTTCTCTTCCCTATATACAGGGTGTCAAGGAAAAAAGTAGCGTGTATAGTGCCATGCAATAAAGGCCATATAATAAGAAGAAAAGTTCTTATGAATATTTGCCAACTTTCGAACTGAAATCTTGAAATAGAGTTCATTTCTTTACAACTCAAATATCGTTAAAGATAGACATAGGAATGTAAAAGTAAATTAATTCAATTTCTTTAGGAAGAACCATAAGACAAATAGAAATACCGTGTGTCCCATTTAAAATAACAAAACTGTTTCCAAATTTGCATACATGTGGCAACAATGGAAATTTGAAAATATGTTTCTTTCATAACCTAATGTTGATCAACAAAACTTAAAATTTTCTGGGTGAATTGTTTACTTAATAATTTAATAAGCCACCTACCTTGGGACTCCAATATATGCAGTGCGGAAACCACTTAGGAAATGACATTTTGTATATTATTATTTAAGGAAATTATTAAATAGTATATTCTGAAACAAGTTGTAGAATGGGCACCTATTCCAACACGAATGCGAAAAAGTGTTGGAATTGCCTTCTGCAACGAGTATTAGACGATATTTTCTCTATTTCAGTCAAGAATTGTGAGAAATTTATTGGAATTCAATGAAAAATTCAGATTATACCTCCTAGTGTCTTTTGTATTTTATTTTAGCAGTTGGTGTGACTGATACGAAATTGACAGATTATAGAATTTGAATAGTGCGTTCAAATCTATGGTTTAATATTGACAATTGACATGCAATGGAGGCGGGTTGACATTCGAAAGGATAGGATGTCAGTGTTGTCAACCACAAAACGAAAAATATAACTAAAAACAATGCTGTAATGAACTCACTGTTTTTAGTAGTTAAGTGGATTCATATTTCAAAAAAATATACAAATACACAAGGTGTCCCATTGAAAAAATGAGTTTGGTGGACTTGCGTGATTCATTATGTACATTTGAATTTATATACAAATAACACATACTTGCATTTTTCATATTTTTTTTCTAAAATAAGGATATACAAAATATTATTTCGTAGGTAGTTACCACATTGTGAAAACCATATATTGGGTGTTTCAAAAATATGAAACTAGTGGATTTTATTTCGGGGGTCATTAATTATTCCGACTTAAGAATTTAATTTTGGGTCCAAAAAAGCCTAATTTTAAAAATGAGAAGGGACAGTCTATACAAGAAAAAAAGAAGTTTTCATACAACCCCAGATATCAGGCTAACTATGAAATATAAGTAAAGAAAGTAAATAATCTGATAAGAATAAAAAAAAATTCAGTGAAAAATTACTGGAAATTGGCAATAAAATGGCAATGAACAATAGGTCTATAATAAATAAAATTGTACATAAAGGAAGGACATAAAAATGTAGAAAAAAAAGGAAATTTTCTCAGCAGATACTTTATCCATGCAGCTGTACAATCGAAAAGAATCAACAAAAATAAACCGAAATTTGAGGAAATTGAACATGAATAGTCGCTCTATATGTTAAGAAAATGAAAAAGAACAAGGTTAGTAAAGTTTTTTAAAAGAAAAACCTCTCCAGGTCCTGACAATATAAGCACAATAAATCTGCTTGTTCTGTCTACGATTAATGAATGTTTAAAGAGTGGAACATTTCCAAGAGTATGCAAGAATAACTACTGTTTAAAAAGAGTTAACCAGCTAACTTTATGCCTATATCAAATACTTCAATATTTGCTAAAATGATAGAAACAATAATGAAAAAAGATAAGTGAAATTTTTAGAAATATCCTAAACATCAATATCGATTTCAAGAAGAAAGTTCCAACAGAGCATTTGATACAATCATCATAACTATATTGCTGAGGAAGTTGAAGAGAATGGGAATTCAAGGAAATGCCTTCATGTTAAAGTAAACATAAAAGAATTAAAACTGGAGTGAATGAGCCGCCAAGTATTGAAGTTGATATCGTTGTTGACAATTATAGTATTTATGCGTGTTTTTCAAACATTGTTGGGTGATTTATAAGTCTTATGAAAGCGTGAATAACCGATGACGAATTCGTCGATACGCGTGGAAAGGGAACAAGTTATGTTCGGAAGCTCTATAGCGAAAACCTCGTAGTGTTAAGAGAATAAAGGTTTTGCTCACAAATGTAGTTTTATTACAACCAAGTTGTAACAATAACTAAAAACAATGCTGTAATGAGTTCATTACGGCACTGTTTTTAGTACTGTAATGAACTCATTACGACACTGAAATAGAGAAAGGAATTTCACACAACTGCGCCGACCAATCAGAAACGAGATATTGTCGCGACTGCCTGGTTGGTTGAAAACAAAGTGACTAACAGGGCGGTGCTAAAATAATAGTATATTCTAATACAAGTTGCAGAATGGGCACCTATTTCAACACAAATGCGAAATCCGAAAATGAGCGACGAAGGAGCGAGTTTTTGAACGCATGAGTGTTGGAATTGCCTTCTGCAGCGAGTATTTGACGATATTTTCTCTATTTCAGTCAAGAATTGAGAGAAATTTATTGGAATTCAATGAAAAATTCTGATTATACCTCCTAGTGCCTTTCGTATTTTATTTTCGCAGTTGGTGTGACTGATACGAAAATTGACAGATTATAGAATTCGAATAGTGCGTTCAAATCTCTACATGGTTTAATATTGACAATTGACATGCAATGGACGTGTTTTGACATTCGAAAGTATAGGATGTCAGTGTTGTCAACCACAAAACGAAAAATATAACTAAAAACAATGCTGTAATGAACTCATTGCGATACTGAAATAGAGAAAAAATATTACTAGTCTCCAAACTTTGAACCGCCAAAACTAGTGCGAGTATCTCAAGCTGCCTACACTCATGGCATGACCGCGTTGGGCGCCCTCATCTACTTCATATCACGAAGGCTATCCGTCGCAAGTACCGAGAACGCGCGAACATGCTATTGTAACCGCCAGAATGATAATATTTGAAGATATGGAATCCAAGTGTTTCCGAATATTCGGGCTATGATTGCTATAAATACAAACTGCACATTCTATAAAAAATATATTAATTTAAAACAATATTAACAAGGAGTTTTACTAAGTGTAACATTCATCTTATCGAACTGCAATCCGATTCTATCATTCAACATTGTATCTCTTCCACAGAATTGCCAACTGCAAAGTAAATTAATATAAAATCAAAATCAGTAACCGAAAGCTCATTCAATCACCTGTTTCCGTACATATCTCGAACAGTTATCCTATCTATATAAATGGTATGATTCACATCGTTGTTCTGCTCGCCGTAATCTATATCAACATAACTCAAACTCGCTTTGATATCTTCTACTTTGGGTGTTAGTGTGTTGAATTCTGTCACTCCTAAACCATTCATCACAGTTCCTGTCATGATAAAATCTAAAATTCTTCGAAAGAACATGCGTTAATTTTCAATATAACATCGATTGTGAACTTACTCGCACTTGATGTTGAAATTTGTTGTGTAATTCAAATACTGAAGATGGAGCTGCAGTACTCCTTTCGTTGGCTTTGTTTTTTGAGATATCTGAATTGAAGCTTGGAGTTGAGTGCCTGGGAAATTAATAAAATGTGAGTCATCGTATATCGACAAATTTGAATCACTCGTAAACTTGCGTACAAGGTAGACAATCATCACCAAATCAATTTTGTAGCTTTCAGTAAAAGTTTCACCAAAAAAAAACTGGACCAACTCCACACACATTAAAACTCATCAATGTAACCCAGTTAAAAATATAATTCAAGTACAACCGCTTAAAATTCTTATCAAACTCAAAATCAACAAATTTGAAATGTTCGAACTTCCTTTCGACCTATAAACATAATTACACCGACACTCTCCGTTAAACCAGATTCCAGGTATCTTCTTCGAAACAACTATTCCACTTGAAAGTTTACTTTTCCAATTCCACGGTATGGCATTATCTTGAGGTGATTTATTCTTATGCACATCATCGTCACTGCAGAGATAATTAAACTTGCTGTGACATCTTCCGTTTGGACATTTCGAACATGGTTCACCGATTTCATATAAATGTACGTTAGGAATATTTCCTGTCGGTCCCATATTGCAAACTATAGTCAAAATTCTGACGGGATTATCTTCATTGTCATCGAGCTTTTTATATATTGAAGCTCCACAGCCTATGTACCGGGTGTTGCCCCATACAGACTGACTGAAAATTTGTAAAGCCTTGCTTGAAGTGTTATCGAATTCAAAAACATTTTCAACTGTGAAATGTTGAAGTCCCTCTAACCATTTTCTGTTGAAAATTCCTGTAAACTGAGGTACTTCTACAGGTATTTCTATACTGAATATAATTTGTCCAACGTGATAATCTTCTACATCTCGACAATCATCATTTTCATCGATAGGGCATTGATTGGCCCATCGTTGTGCAATTTTTGCTAGTCTTTCTTTCCATTTCAGCATATTCATTTGCGAAGCTTCAGGAAAATTAAAAGTTGTACCATTAATGGGAGATCCGGATGCAACGTAATTCCTTAAATAATTGAAGGCTTCCACTATCTCTGTTTTGTTTTGTTGCGATAAAGAAATCAATCTAAAATCAATGCAATCGGTAGATGGATTTTCTGTTCGATAAATACACATGGTGTGAGATTTACATATTTGGCAATATCTGTTCGATTCAACTAGTTTGAAATTCATGATTAACAGGCTGATCAATAGCATTTTGACAGTTTTATGGGTTTCATAAAATTTGATCGCTTCATAGAGCGATTCTATGACTAAAATTATTTGTTGAAGTATTCTGTGAATTATTTGATCAAAGATATTCATGAAACCTATTTTTAATTTGTGATTGAAAGCATAGAATATGAAAGATTTATGGAACATTCAAATCTTTATTGAAAAAGTACACCTATTTTAACTAATAATACAAAGGAGGCTTATGAGATCAAGAAAAATAATAAATTAATACCATTTAATTGGTCTTGCTTTTCTTCTTCCTAGGAGTTTCCTCCGAAATGTCCATCTGTGTGACACCATTCTCCTCTTCCTCTGTTTCATTTTTACGTTTTTGCAGCACAGGAACACCTGTCTGTTGAATCGGAATCTCCCTGCATTCCTCTTGATTCTCCCCAATTTTCGGAGCAGTTATGGACAAGACGCCATCAGATGACAATTTACTGCAGACTTTGTTTATATCGTGGCCTTTTGGAATTGTGTATCTTCGTACGAAACGTCTTGAAATAAAACCGTGATCGTCCTCTTTTTCTTCGTGTTTCCCTTCGACGGTTATGGTATTCTCGCCGGAAACTTTAACTGTAATTTCTTCAGGAGAAAACTGTTGAACGTCTAGATTAACATGGAATCCTTGCTTGTTCGATTTAATAAGGGATCCGTGGTCTTTTCTGGATTCACTTGAAGACCAGTTTCTCACGTACGGATGATACAGAAGCCTTCTTATTCTTCTTGGAACCATCGAAGTTGAAACTAGATCGTCATCATCTAAATCAAGTCCGAATCTCTGATTCGTGATAAGTAAAGGTCTCCAATAGTCCATCAGTTCATCGCGCAATTTATAAAGAGCCATTTGAACACCAGGAATTATTCACTTCAGTAAATAATCGTAGAAATATGCACTTTTCACTCGAAGTAAACTGAGAATATCTCGCAATCTGCATGCACTTATTTGAATTCACAAACGAAGCCAACACGCAACTGCTTATATACCTCGGCCAATGGAAATTTCTGGATTTGCCAGAAATTGTGCTGCGTTGCCAAATGTATAGACGCCAGCCGATGGAAATTCATTCGATGGATAGGTTCGAACCGAAATTGTATATTCTAAAACAAATTGCAGAATGGGCATATATTCCAACACGAATGCGTGTTGGAATTGCCTTCTGCAACGAGTATTAGACGATATATTCTCTATTTCAGTCAAAAATTGTGAGAAATTTATTGGAATTCAATGAAAAATTCAGACTAAACTTCCTAGTGCCTTTTGTATTTTATTTTCACAGTTGGTGTGACTGATACGAAAATTGACAGATCATAGAATATGAATAGTGCGTTCAAATCTCTACATGGTTTAATATTGACAAATGACATGCTATGGACAAAGTATCTCTATAGAGATGTCAGTGTTGTCAACCACAAAACGAAAAATATAACTAAAAACAATGCTGTAATGAGTTCATTACAGCAATGTGTTTAGTACTGTAATGAACTCATTACGACACTGAAATAGAGAAAGAAATTAACAATTGCAATTTTTTTGATGAAATTAATTGAGTTAATTCATGAAGTTCTGTGATTAATTTCACAAGAAAAACTCCCATATCTTTTTGAGATATTACGTTAAGATAATGAAATTTCGGAAAATGCAAACTATCAATATGTTACTGAATGAAAATTCAGAAAAGCACTGATGTGAGGCTAGTTCGAAAGTCTTTTTCCTTACTCTGTAACTGTAAAACACTAATATATATCTCTAATTGAAAATAACCACTCACAATACCTAATGTTTTGTTCGAAGACCAACTTCACGTCTTCTAAAAATTATCAACATCAAACATTATTAACAATATCTTTCTTCCGGTAAGTATTTGCTGAAAATTTCATCATCTGTAACGTAAAATCACGAGCAGCTATGATTTTTTTTTTATTTAATGAAATCAGAATATTTCCATAAATTATCTATATCCGTTGTTTTTGTATTGCATTGATCTAGAATCCGAACGAAATCTCCTGGACTTACCTCAGTGCTTTTCCACATTTTCGTTAGGTCGCCGGACAAATCGTTAGATACGGCAACATCGAGGAGAAGCTCTGCGCCGCGACTAGATAATTCGATCTCCCGAAGAATCTCGAATTTGCTCGAATGGACAAAGAACCTTTTTTACTTTGTCTATGGCTCGAATCACGGAGAAATAAATTACTGAGCAGAGATAGCCAGTGGCGTTCATTTCAAATTTAATATCTTTAAAGTTTTAGAGAATTGGTTCCGAATGAAATTTTGAGCGTAATTTGAAGGTAAAGAATGTACCGGCTCATTGATTCGTTATTCCACACGGTTGCCGAAAAAATATTGTACGCAAATTGCCCGTTAGTTTTTTTAACTCATTTTGTCTATTCGTCCAAGAAAACCCCATTTTCCGGACTTGTTACGTAAATTACCATTTCGAGAAATATTTTTTAGTTCGTTTTAAATTTTTCGTTACTGACCACAAAAACCGGAAGAACTCCTGGTGGTCAAATACATAACGCCTTCGCCTTTTGCATCCTCGCCCAATTTTCCAATTTCCGTCCTATAACTTGGATCGAGATATAATTTACTCTTTGGATTATCCAAATGCGGAAAACAGTGTCCTCTTTCAAACGACGGCAGGCCCCCGGGACAACTGTAGGAGATGAACTCACAAGTGTTATTTTTTCCTGATACCTTATTCAATAGTGTCTCTTGAAACAGATGCCACGCCCTGATGTGGCTACACGCTATCTCCCTTGTAAGTGTTTTATCTGTCGGGAAAAATGTATTATTATCATTTTTTTTTTGGTACCATTCGACTGACCGAAACTTGTGACAACAATGGATCCTCTGGTATCTGTACATCCTGGTTGGTCTTGCCCACCGTTCGGAAAGAAATCGACGTGACCGATGGGTTCCCATATACCAAAACCGTCAGTGGCAAACTGTAAATTAGAAAATGAAATAGCAACTTTGAAGCTGCCAGTTTTTGGCATTTGACAAGTAGAAGTTAAAACATCAAAAGAATGGAATGAAGACGTCTTGAAATTATTAAAATTCAGATTTTACCGGGCTCGAATCTGTATGAACTACATCAACAAAATGGGCGTCGTCTCTGTCCAACTTCTTGTGTTTCTCTCGCAGATGGTTGCTTCTAAAAAGCGGACTAGCGGCGTCGAGCCCTGAAAAACAAATCTAAATCACCAAACACCAAGTCCGAACTATACGGCGGATGACTCATCAAATCGATGTTTCGAGTGCTCAAAAATGCAGTTGTTTCGGGCTCATACGCGTAAATCTACGATTAATCGCCTTGTGTTTGGAACTTACCTGTTATTCTTCCTAACAAATGCCCATTTGACTTCAGGACTTCGGAAGCGCTTCCGGCGACATGGGCTCCTAGAGAGAATCCTATAAGATGGATGCTCTTCGGATCCATCCCATTTTTGATTATCCTCAACAGAAGAATCCCCGTTTGTCTACCTACAAGTTCGGTATTTGCAGCGGCTGTTGCATATTGAGGACCTCTGGCTCCTACTCCCCAGTCGACTAACATCATATTGCAGTCGTACTGTAAAAATATAGTATATAACATTACTAGCGAGGTAAGAGGATTTTTACTGGCGACTAGAGGATATAACTAACGAGCCGCAGGCGAATAAGTTACCTCCTTCAGCCAGTAAAATCCGTTATATTGCCGGTATTGTTTTATATTTTATTTGTAAAAAGGTTAGATAAATTCCATAAAAACCTCAATAATTGGACATAAAAGATTCGTTTTCCACCGCTGAAAGGGCGCTTAGGAGCTTCTACCGCCTGCACGAAACGGAAATATCAGGGCGGTTTTTTGACGTTTATCGGAACTCGCGGCTCGAAAAATTGCCATTTTGCATACCTTCCTTTCGTACAGATTTCGGGGGGCTTCAGTGTCCATACCAGTACCACTCTATGAGACATGTCTTTTTCTTGAAAAAGCGACCGATCTCGGCCCGCGAGACGGCCCAGTTCGTTCATAAAAGTTTCCCTCGAAAATGGCGATTTTCGTTTGAAAATTTCGGGCATTTTAAGAGCGCCTAGGGGGGTTTTGAAGTGGCCACTTCAAGAAGAGGATTCACCCTTTCGATTTTTATTGAGATTTCCCCGGGGTCGGCCCTTCGAGGGCTCTATAGGTAAAAAATATCAAACCCGATTTCTTTGTACACGTAATAAAATATTTCATCAGAAACAAAAATAATAAACAGGGTGTTCCATTGCAAATTCAAAATTGTTGAAAAATATGAAAACAAATAGGCAATCTACTGCAATATCAATCTTCCAAATTTCATTTTAATAATTTAATAAGAGATATGTACTTGATTCCATACATTCGGCCATCACTGTATAGCAGAAAGTCGACTCTTGCTATGAAACATGGTCCTATAAGCATGCAGCAACTTACTACTCGTACAGCCCCCGTATAAATACACTTAATTTCGGTTACATCCGCGTGGACTTCCGTTCCGGACAGAAACAATTCTGCATAATTTCTCCTCTGTTTGGAGAAAGTGTTTCGCAGAGGCGAATATGATTTAAGAAATGACGTAAGTTATTTTAGCAGATAAATATATTACGGTTAATTATTAGTTTTAAAAGGCACGGAAAAATTTATGTAGGTATTTGTTGTGTTGCATGATTGATATCAGATCGTTGGTTCAGAAAAAGATGAATGAACTCTTATTCGAAATTAAAAATGAAAGTGAATTTTTACGAACATTGAAGATTTTATACAGGATGTCTCACGGGACGGCCTTTAGGAGTTAATGGAGGAACTAAACTTGCTTCTATTTGATGTACGAGGGTTGATTTTATATTTCGTATCGATTGGTCGAAAGAAATGCTCCAAAAATACGATTGCGGTGCTTCGAAGCACGTCTATGACATCGTGAATTTAAGCAAGAATGCTCAGTAGCGAAAACAGCGACAAATCTACTACTTACCAAGTCCAGATATGCCTTTGAAGTAATAAGAGCGCCTTTTTCATTCCATTTGCTCATATATCCATGAATGATCATTTTCAGAGGTTGAGAATAGTTAAATTTCGATGCTCTGAGTGATGCCCCATCGTCATCGTATTTTATCGTTTGGGGCGTTGAAAAATTAATGTCTCTCCTCAGGAGATAGAATTTCGTTCCCAACATGTCAGGATCTTCAGGTACTTTTTGTAGTGGGGATCTTTTATGCGGCAAGTTGAAGCAACCGACTGCATCTGAAAAAAAATTAAAGAATTCACCCGAAGAAAGAAGGCGATTTATTCTTAATCATTGGTATTCTTAGTCTGACTGTACGAAGATGATAACATTGAATTATTCAGTAGTTTTTTCACGAGTATCTCCCATTATTCATCTATTATTGTTTTCGTTTTCATAATAATTTGTAGATGATAAAACCAAGAAGGGTCTTGATTCTCTGTCATACGTCAATCGTGACTAGCTCGCACCATCAGAATTGTCGTTCCTTTTTATAATAGGATGCCAAATATCTCCCGTTCGCCTTTTTGTCTTTTGAATTTCGCTGCTATGTACAAAGCGCTACAGAGCTCGAAACTGGCAATACTACACATAATTTGAAAGGTCTTGACATAACCTACAAAACGATTAGTTTGGATATTGCGTTCAACAGTTATAGACGTGTAAACATGGAGTTCACTAACGCCGAAATTCGCGCTATTTTAAAGTTTTCCTTCGTTAAAGGCAAATCCGCTAGAGATTAATGGTGTTTTGGGAGATGGTACTTTATCAGTTCCCGGAGGAATGGTTTCGACGATTCAGAGCCGGTGAAAACGACACCATGGATAAGCCAGCCGGCGAAAGACCTGTGACGACAAATACCGATCAAATCATGGAATACATCGAGTTAGACCGGCATGTGGCATCTCGTTACATCGCTCAGGAGATGGGAGTTAGTCACCAAACCATTTTAAACCATCTGCAGAAGGCTGGATACAAAAAAAAGCTTGATGTATGGGTGCCGCATGATTTGACGCCAAAAAACCTTCTATGACGAATCAATGCCTGCGATTTGCTGCTGAACCGGAACGAACTCGACCCATTCTTGAAGCGGATGGTGAATGGCGACGAAAAATGGATCACATACAACATATCAAGCGAAAACGGTCCCAAAACAGTGGCCAAGCCGGCATTGACGGCCAAGAAGGTTTTGATGTGTGTTTGGTGGGATTGGAAGGGAATCATCCATTATGAGCTTCTCGATCGACCAGAAACGTCCAGAATTGGCCAACAGGAAGGGTGTAGCGTTCCACCAGGACCACACACTTCGTTGATGACTCGTGAAAAGCAACGGGAGCTCGGATGGGAGGTTTAATCGCATCCACCATATAGCCCGGACATAGCACCAAGTGCTTACCACCTGTTCCTGCCCATAGCGACCGCCCTTGGTGGCGTTGAACTCAAAAGAGGTTTGTGAAAAGTGGCTGTCCGAGTTCTTAAGGAGTGGGGCTTCTACGAGGGAGGTGACAGATTATCGAACAAAACGGCGCATATTTGAACTAAATCCGATCACTGTATCACTTTGTATAAAGCATTGAATAAAGAGCAAAAAAGCGGGAGATATTTGTCAACCTATTACGAGGGCCGTTCAGAAACTAACCTCCGGTTAATTGAAAAAAATACACCAAGTTAAGTAAAAATATTTTAATATATACATCTTACAACTACATATTTGCACTATTTTTCGACATAGTCTCCATTACGATTGAGGCACTTATCGTATCTCTTCACAAGTTTTGAAATTCCTTCTGCATAAAAATCACCCGCTTGTGCCTTGAGCCAGCCTGTGACCGCATCTTTGAGCTCTTCGTAGACAAGTCCGCCATTGTGAAACGTCGATTTTCACGAACTTTTGCATCAACTGTCTGAACGAGTTCGTCATTCACCAATGATGGTCTACCACTCCTCTCTTCATCATGAAGGTTTTCTCGTCCACTTTTAAATAAACGTACCCATTCACGGGCAACTCCTTCACTCATAAATTTTGGTCCGTACACGGCACAAAGCTCACCATGAATAGCTGCTGCAGAGTATCCTTTGGCTGTAAAAAACCTTATAACAGCACGCACCTCACATTTGGTGGGATTTTCTATTGCAGCACACATTTCAAACTGCCACAAACACTAAACTAGCGCAGATACGATATTCACTCGACTACGGCTTGATGCCGACTGACCTGCTGAGCGCGTGAATGCACAGATGGCGCGCTACTCCCCCCCACTACCCACACTGTGACCAATCGGAGGTTAGTTTCTGAATGGCCCTCGTATATTGCATATAGATTTTTTTCATGTAATGTATTTGTACTCATTTAATATAAGAAAAAACTGTATGAAAAATTAAATTACGATATTCTATTTTTCTATTCGTTTCAAAACAAACAACTTCTTAAAGAGAAGGTTATGTTTTCTGCCATAGAATAGAGAAGATGTTACTGGAATGGATAAAATATGTAAAAGAAATTGAAATAAAATATGCAATATTGCATATTTAAGAATTATAACTGACGAAATAACAAAGCAAATAGTATTTTTAAAATTTATTCTGGGACTTAGTTTTTAATCAAACCCAAGCTACGATTTAATTGAATTTAAAAAAATGTTTCATTGGATCTCAAAAATATATGTTTAAAATCAATGTAGTAGTCGAAGACTCACCGTGTATAGATAATGATGCAAGTGGCACTCAACCTTTCAGTTCAGTAAACAATAAAACGAGACAACGTGTGAATATGCTGCTAATTGAGTTATTGAGCAAATCGTAAAACTTTCAAACTGATCAAGACAACAAAGCAATAGATTTCATATGAACTAGACTTTTCACATTTTCAAAATAGGTTAACTGTCCAAATATCCCGGTCAAGTAAGTTATTGAGCCAAATCCGTTGAATGGTTCAGGAGTTAATAGTATCTTCAATATCGATCAAATCGATTTGTAACTTGGAAGATGTTTACATGAGGTTCAAAAAATTTACTGGCAAAATTTCATAGAACTTGACTAGCTTTTTAAAATACCTAAAAACAGTCTCAACTCATAAGATTAAAAACAAAACAGATAAATACGCACCATAACAAACGGTTTCTGTCGTCCTTGCTCTATATTGATTCAATTTTTCTTGTAACCTAGCCTTAATCCTAGGTTTCATCTGTAACCTCGACATCAGTTTATATCTGTTGAATAGGTTTTGCGCATCGTAAAAGTCCAAGAACAAACATAACACTAAGAATAAAGAATAAAAAATCATCGTAACAAGAAATTTACAAATATACCGAACATCGGTTGTAAAATGACTACGATCGGAAATTCATTCACTCTGCATCGTATCTATCGCAAAACTGAAGAATTGAATTGAGTTATCCTCATGGGCGAAGACCGCTAGCTTTCACTTTTGATGCATTGAGAGGAACTCGACTATGCAAGTTGACATCGTCATGGTTGGCTGTTATCAGCTAATTGAGTGTGACAATATCAATGATGAAATATAGAAAAAAGTTATTTGAAGAAGCAATCGATGCATGCTTTTTAAAAAAGCAAAATACTCAATAAACATCACTGTGTAGTTTTTAAAAGCATCAGGTATCTGGTATTGCCCACAGAAGGCGTTAAACTGTAATGAAAAAAACTCAAAAATTTAAACGCCCTGTATAGCAAAATGCATTCCTTTTTTAGAACATATCATTATAGTGTAATATTTGCCAATAAAAGAGCTACAAATATAAAAAAAAACATTCAAATCGGACAAATGGTTGCGAAAATATTCATGATTAACGCATAAAATACAAGAGTTGATAAAATGTTGAATATCTCTGGAATATCTCGAGATAAATTGGTTTTTAAAAGAATAAAATACTCAAGAGATACTAGGCCACAACGCTTCATTGTTTTTATATGCCTCAGCAACCTGGAATTGCCTATAGAAGAAGTTAAAATTTGACTAAAAAACATGACATTATTTAAACGCCCTGTACAACATGAATATTTTATTTTTTGGACTTCTGTTTAATGGAGGGGATTTGACAAAAACAGAGCTACAATTGGAAAAAAAAACATCAAAATCCGACTAAAGATTGGAAAAATATCAATTGTTAAAATTAAAAGTAAGTAGGTAAATAAAAAACTCAATTAATTTAATTTTCTAAACTTTTCTTATTGCTCCGCGGATATAAAATATGTAACTTTAAATTTTTATTTGAAGGTCGCTTTGATATTTGGAGTATCCGGGGATTTGCCAAAAGATGGCAAATATAAAGAGATATACAGGGTGGCCATTTAAAAACGAAACAGAAGAGATTACAGGCGAAATAAATTTTTTCGATAGAAATGCTCGGACTTAAGATGTAGGTTACGGACGCATAGCGCTTCAACCCTTGCTGCCACAACCCCCGCCCCCAATTTTTGAATAGGGAAGATGAGGTGACTGATACCTCAATTTAAAGGTATTTTTATACTGATTTCAGCACAGTAATTGTTTTTTCATTTTATGCATTAGTTCTCGAAATATTCTTAACTAAATATTTGAAAATGAAGTGGTGTTTTCATGGCACTTGTAGTGTTTTTTTGTGAAAAATCGACATTTTGAGCTTCAAAACAACCATGACTGTGGCTTCCTTCCTCCAATCCACTGACATAGAAATCTTCAATCAAGATGTCGAACAAACAAAGCGTATTGCGAAGGAGCTCAATCTTGCTGAAACTCAATCTAAGATATCTACGATATAATGTCCAATAACATGCGGTAACACTTGATCGATAGAAATCTCCAAAAATTCCAAATACGTACATATCTCTAATCAGATTACCAGGTAAGAAAATCAAATCATTAATGATGCCACAGAATGTCCCAATTCGTGAAACGATTTCCGACTTAATTATGAAGTGTTTTCTCAGTTGGCTTCAATATGTTTTCATTTTGTTGATTATTGAATTCATATCTTTTTCAAAAAAATGAGAATCGATAATTTTTTATTTATTACGAACAGATCATTAAGTTGGCTTACTGGTTCTTCGACATGTGAATTATTCTTAGTTTTGAATCGAGACTTGTATGTGTTCTAATTGATTGTTCGACATGGTTTATTCAATTGCAGGCGGGTGGAAATAATTTCACTTTTTTTTGCAAACAATCAATGTGCGAATAGAACAGCAGAATTCTTCAATCAACGACATTTAGATAAACATGTTAAAAGGAAGACTGTTTTGGAATTAGTGTCAAAGTTTCAAGAAACCGGGTCCGTGGCTAATAAAACACGAAACATAGAAAGAAATGAAGCAGCTGAAGTAGCTGTTCTTGCACAGATTGCTCTGAATCCAATGACGAGTACGAGGCAGCTAGCACATGAATCTGGTTTTACACGAACTCGAATTGCAAATATTTTGAAGCATCATAAATTCCATCTTAAGTTGTCCCCTCGAAACAGAAATCGACCTGTCCGAGCATTTCTATCGAAAAAACTTATTTCGTCTGTAATCTCGTCTATTTCGTTTTCAAATGGCCACCCTGTATTTTTCGATTTCCACCAAATGAAACACAATTTCAATGAAATATAACATTCGAATCACATGAACATATTATTTCAACACCTATAGTATTCAAAGTTGCCAATGGGAATGGAGTCGACCTCAACACTTTCTTCATTTTTACCATATCTTATTTATTCATTAATAATGAACATACGAGGGGGAGTTTTTAAGTACGCGGAATAGGCGGGAAGATGATAAGGAGAGCGGGTATTTGTCTTAGACTATATAGTCTAAGCAAGATAACGCACCATGTCATAAGTCAATCAAAACAATCCACCAGTTAATTTCGAACAAAAAAAAGGCGTTCTCTTTGTTAGGCCCGGGACTTCTCAGCCCATGCTTTAAAAAGTCCCAAATATCAATTTTTTTAAAATCGAAAAGGAGAAATGTCAAGAGTCAGTATTGAAATAAAGAAATCCGGTAACTACTCAGATCGAAGACAAAAAATTACAGAATCTCGGCTCGAATGGAACAAAATGCGGAGCCTTAGCTTATTTAATTTAAAATAAGTTTAAACCAATGAACGCATCGCTATAATTACTAAATTAAAAAAAATACCATATGATGTTTTAGTGGACTGTATAATGCGAGAAAAGATAACTGAGTGACAAATGTACTCACTTGTAATATCTGGAGCTATTTCTTGTGGGATTCTGGTACCCTTACACTCATTCTTAGGTAAGATTATTAGACCAATAAAAAACGTACCCAATCAGTGTAAAATATACCAAAAACACGAGGACCAATCAAAGATGAGCATTTCTATGTTCGCTTTTCTGTTATTAGATATCGTACTTGACTGTGACTCAAACAAATCCATGACAATTGAACCTTAAGCCCCGCCCATCTGACATCTTGGTAAATTCGAATCAATTTAGGGGATTGTTACGAAAATCCACTATAGCTGAATGTATTTGTTGATATTTTTCTAAATGATATAGAAAGCGTTCATTTGAATAAAAAAATTCATAAATGCGCTTTATGTTCAGTCTTCGCAAAATTGAGAAAAGATGTTGTTATTCATATGGATAGCGTCCACTTAAAACTAAAGAGGTTCAAATGCGATTATAGAGCGAGCAGAAAACAACATATCAAAATTCATTTGAGCGTTCATCGAAAAATAAAAGGTCCAAAAATTCAACCAAAAAAAAAAAAACCGGTACGGTGATTTTGATTAGTGAAAACCAACAGCGATTCAAATTATTTGTAAATGGGTTATAATATGAACCTAAATCAGCAGTCCAATGGCAGCCAAGAATTGATAGTAATCCAGCTTGCGTGAACTCACTTGGTTATTTTAAATCAACCACTCTTGGTAAAAGAAAGTGATTATACTACAACGAATTCTTCTTGGGATTTTATTTATTGACTCTGAATGTTACAATTTGAGTATATATAGTCTGAGGCTTTAACCAATCATGTTGACTATGAAGATCATTAATTTACTAATGTTCATAAGAGCCGCGGTGCGATGGCTACACTGCAGAAAATAACGGCTCACCCACCTTACAGTCCTGACCTGGCTCCCAGCGATTATTATTTATTCCCCAAATTGAAAGAATAACTTCGTGGAAAAAAATTTTCGAGTGATGATGAAGTGAAAGATGCAGTTTTTGCGTGTTTTTCAAAGATCAAAATTTGTGGATCTCAAAAATGCATGAGGGTTTCAGATGAATGAATGAAAAAATGAAAAATAACGTCCCCTCGTCTATTTATAGATATTTGACAGTTGGAACAATTATTGAGGATTGGAGGAACATATTAAAAATATCAGAAACAGGACAACATGCGAGGTGGTAGTGCCATTTTGTTGCATATTTGATCTGTGAAAATCTTATTTACCATCTCAATTATATTGCTAGATAATTCGACTGTTGATAATTTCCATCAACGATGTCTATTCAAACTCCTTATGTACTAATATTGTTGCAAAAGACCGACAAATGCGTTGACCAGTATATTCTATCGGATTTTCCGAGTTCAAATAACTAACAACTATTCTGGCAGTTTGCTAAATTTATGCAATCCTCCTCAAAGCCTACCTTCACGTTGATATATGAAGGAAAATCGCTCACTTTATTTTTTCTGGTCTTAAAGAAACATACTTTCGATAAATCCAATTGACTATGAATGATTCGAAACAAGTATGCTAATTAAAAACATAGATTCTAGGTCTTCAACATCGTATAGAATCATTTAGACTAGCACATCCATTTTACAGATATTAAATGAAAATCCCACATGTAAAATTGAAATCTTGCAAATTACCTTCATCATCAAGTTTTCTTCATACGGGATTGCATGAGCCCAATTCTATACTAAATAATTTGTCAACAAAATAACCATTGTTTTTATTCTTGAAAATTTCATCTTTTTGGCGTGAAGGGAAAAGAAATAGCTGAAAATTCAAGACGAAAAACAGTTTTTTGTGAATAACTCAGAAAATATCCACTTTAGGGCAAGGGTGTGATGCATACACTCAAATTATTTTTTAACGTAGATTCAATATCTGCCATAAAAAAATGGGGTTCTTATTTGAAAAAATTGATTTTTCACGATTTTGTCATCCCTAACTTTGAAAGCGATTTTTTCACCCCCTGTATCATGAATCGCGATGTCGATTTTTAAAGTGGATACATCAATCTTACATCTTGAAAAATCCCAAAAATGAAAATTTTCCATCCAAAAACCTCGAAGTTATTCTTGTTTCAGCGGAGCTCTATTTTCGATTTTTTTTCGAATTTTCCCGCTCAGAGAGAATTTTCCAACCAAAACTGAAAAATGTTGCATCAAAATAACTTGAAATTTTCTAAGGAATCTATTTCTGCAATAAAAAAATGGTGTTGTAATTTGAAAAACGGAAGTTGACGTCATTTCCGGGAAAACCGGAGGTGCTCATGCCTTGAAAATATTTTAGATTTCATCAGCATCGTGAAATACTCATAAGTGATGAATTTCATGAAAATATGTTCAGTAGTTTCCCGTATAAATATGGGTGAGTTTCCTCGTGAAAGACCCTGTATAGTAACGCAACTGATTTCACGACTGTATTCAATGCACTCAAATAAACTAGGAAGAAGCGCGCAAAATGTTATTCTCGAATTGTAATCTGTAATATTTCTTCTTTATTTAGTGCTTTGCATCTCACCTTTAAATTTGTAATTGATTTAGTAAACCTAAATTCACAATTTTCTGATTAGAGAAACGATGTGATGGGCGACACGTGGCTCTATCTATACTTTGTAATCGGAAACGGAAGGTTCGATTCACAGATTCCTTGACTGAGCCAGTAATCTTCAATGAATCCTACATGATATGGAGGGCATAGATGAAACAGAAATTCTTTATAATCTATGATGGAGGGTAAAGAATAACTCTTATGGAACCACTGATCAATCACCACTTCGGGTTCCTCAGTGTTGCCGATGCTACCTATTTATCGGTATTTCTATAGATTTATAGACAATTTACCAGATTCGGCGTGTGAAAATAATTGATGGTATTCTAAGTCACTCTGTATGATAATAACGTGATGAAAAAAAACACTCATGCAAGAAATTGAATTACATTTTTAACAAGGTGCTGCTCGATCCCTTTACTCTATTAAAAAAACAGAGATATTTGTCCCCCTTTCAAAGAAATTTGATCTGTCTTGACTTTTTCGTTATGTTAGTCCACCCCAATGCTCAAAAGTCGGGGTGGAAAGTTAAGTATGGCCCACTGTGTATGAAAGAAATGTGTCATCTCATTGATTTGTTATTTTACACGGTTGCCGAAAAAGTATTGTACGCAACACGACCAAAAATGGTTTTTTTTGGACTCGCTGACGCTCGTCTTGGAATTTTCTCTATTCTTCCAAGAAAACCCTAAATAAATCACTCTTTTGTCGAGTAACGAGCTAAAAATCCGCCTTCAGCCGAATCCATAGAGCCATCTGCTCTTCGAGCGGCATTCCAATTGAGGGATTTGCCCAATTAACAAGTTCGCCCAAATAATCCTGCTGAATATTTCAGAAGGAAAAGCCTCCTGCGTTTGAAGCGTCAGGAAAACACGCAAGCAGACGAGAAACGCATCGACCGATGTCGTGAATATCCGAACTCCTTCTCTTATAAAAACGTGTTCAGTTACAGTTCTGCCAATTGCGCCAAAAACATCGCGCGTGCAGGTTCGCCAATCTGTCCGGTTCATTTTCCGTGCTAATATCCGATAACTTATCGGATACAGTTTCATTTTTGTTAATTGTTCAAGTCGGAATGTATGAATCTTTGATTTGATTGAATTTCGTATTGTGATTTATGAAAAGTGGGTTAATTGATTTGAGGAAATTTCGGTAAATAAGAGTTTATAAAGAGACGTGAATTAAGTGGAAATTGTTGTTCAAAAAACCTTGTTTTTACGGCTGTTTTTATTGAATCCAGTGCTTGGTTCGACACGAAGCAGGTTTCACCCATTTATTGATTTTATTCGGTGGTAAGTACATGGAATCGACACACCCTCATTTTCAGGAATTTATTTAAGGAATTGTCGCGTTTCAACCGTTTAATCCTTGCCTTTTCGGCATCTATTATTCGTACTATTTTTGTATTTTATAACCTAATAAATTTTATGTTTCTGAAAACATTCAGTTAAGATAACAGAAACTTATCAACGGCGATGTATCCTGAATTAACTTGAATGAAGTCATTCAGCTGATTGATAAGTTTAAGTAACCTAACCTCCAAAGTAGATTCAAATATTCGGTTGTTGTCCTTTCTGGATTTTTTTTCATTTTTTTCTCAAAAACTAAACTACTCACAAATATAGTGAAAATAAGTTTAAAAACGCTGGTTTTCCAGACATTTTTAAAATGATAATACAGACACTATACAGGGTGAGTCTTTGACCACTACGTTAATGTTAACTATAAGTTCTTGAGAACGTTTTCCCAAACTCAACCGCATTGAAAATTTATGAACATTTAGAATTGTTTCACTCACTCTTGTTTCATCATATACAGGGTCTTTCACGAGGAACCTCACCCATATTTATACGGGAAACTACAGAACGTATTTTCATGAAATTCAGCACTTATATGTATTTCACGATGCTGATGAAATCTAAAATATTTTAAAGGCATGAGCACCTCCGGTTTTTCTGGAAATGACGTCAACTTCCGTTTTTCAAATTAGAACACCATTTTTTTATTGCAGAAATAGATTCCTTAGAAAATTTCAAGTTATTTTGATGTTACATTTTTCAGTTTTGCTTGGAAAATTCTCTCTGAGCGGGAAAATTCGAAAAAAAAAATCGAAAATAGAGCACCGCTGAAACAAGAATAACTTCGAGGTTTTTGGATGGAGAATTTTCATTTTTGGGATTTTTCAAGACGTAAGATTGATGTATCCACTTTAACAATCGAAATCGCGATTCATGATACAGGGGGTGAAAAAATCGCTTTCAAAGTTAGGGATGACAAAATCGTGAAAAATCATTTTTTTCAAATTAGAACCTCATTTTTTTATGGCAGATATTGAATCTACGTTGAAAAATAATGTGAGTGTATGCATCAGACCCTTGCCCTAAAGTGGATATTTTCTGAGTTATTCACAAAAAACTGTTTTTACTACTTGAATTTTCAGCTATTTCTTTTCCCTTCACGCCAAAAAGATGAAATTTTCTGGTACTGTTATTTGAACCATGCTGTAGATTTTTCACCCCTTCTTGAAACCGACTTCAAGTTACTATTAGGAGAACCATGGCAAACTCTCGCAGTTATAACTAGAGAAGATGCTCAAAGTTTTGACCGTTAATTTCTAGACATTTATTTATACGTCTCAGGAATGCTGTAGTTTTCTTAACGAAAGATCCGACATTTCTCAAGTTTGTCATGGTTCTATTAATGGTATCTCTCGTTGGTCTGGGTCGGTCAGGAAACCTCTCAATAAACAGTCGAATCGTTCTATCTACAACTTTATTACATTCTCCATGAAGTAGAATGAGATTTAAATAATCTTCATTGGTAAAATTAGGCATAGTGATCGATTTTATAACTTAATACGAATTATCACCAAATTAATAGTAAACACAAAATGCTACTGAATACAGAGGAATTTGGCAGATGTAACTAATGATATCTATCATTAAAAAAAAAGAATGTAAAACATGGTTAGTTCTTGCATATGGTTCATAAGGAATTATTTATTTATCACTGGAGAGAAAACCTATGGCCGATTAGTTGAAATAGAGAGGTTTCCGATACAAATTCGAATCCAAATTCGCCATCTATTTAGAAACAACCTGTAACTGAAACTGTAACTGAATGGAAAATTTTCATTTTTGGGATTTTTCAAGATGTAAGATTGATGTATCCACTTTAAAAATCGACATCGCGATTCATGATACAGGGGGTGAAAAAATCGCTTTCAAAGTTAGGGATGACAAAATCGTGAAAAATCAATTTTTTCCAATTAGAACCCCATTTTTTTATGGCAGATATTGAATCTACGTTAAAAAATAATGTGAGTGTATGCATCACACCCTTGCCCTAAAGTGGATATTTTCTGAGTTATTCACAAAAAACTGTTTTTCGTCTTGAATTTTCAGCTGTTTCTTTTCCCTTCACGCCAAAAAGATGAAATTTTCAGGAACTGTTACTTAAACCATGTTTAAGATTTTACTACCCCAATATTAAAGAGAAAAAAAAAAGTCATCTTTTTGGCGTGAAGGGAAAAAAATAGCTGAAAATTCAAGACGATAAACAGTTTTTTGAGAATAACTCAGAAAATATCCACTTTAGGGCAAGGGTGTGATGCATACACTCACATTATTTTTTAACGTAGATTCAATATTTGCCTTAAAAAAATGGGGTTCTAATTTAAAAAAATTGATTTTTCACGATTTTGTCATCCCCAACATTGAAAGCGAGTTTTTCACCCCCTGTATCATGAATCGCGATTTCGATTTTTAAAGTGGATACATCAATCATACATCTTGAAAAATCATAAAAATGAAAATTTTCCATCCAAAAACCTCAAAGTTATTCTTGTTTCAGCGGAGCTCTATTTTCCATTTTTTTTTTCGAATTTTCCCGCTCAGAGAGAATTTTCCAACTAAAACTGAAAAATGTTACATCAAAATAACTCTAAAAAATCTATTTCTGCAATAAAAAAATGGTGTTGTAATTTGAAAAACGGAAGTTGACCTCATTCCCTGAAAAACCGGAGGTGCTCATGCCTTTAAAATATTTTAGATTTCATCAGCATCGTGAAATACTTATAAGTGATGAATTTCATGAAAATACGTTCAGTAGTTTCCCGTATAAATATGGGTGAGGTTCCTCGTGAAAGACCCTGTATATGATGAAACAAGAGTGAGTGAAACAATTCCAAAAGGAAAACCTCAAAATGTTCATAACTTTTCAATGCGGTTGAGTTTGGGAAAACGTTCTTAAGAACTTATAGTTAACATTAACGTAGTGGTCAAAGACTCACCCTGTATAGTGTCTCTATTATCATTTTAAAAATGTGGTGAGGTTCCTCGTGAAAGACCCTGCATACGAAATTCAATAATTTACAGAAGTAAACTTGATCCAGCTTTAAAATGTCGAATGATTTTCAACAAACAGGTAAAAGAATTTTTCATCGCAAAACCAGAACTTTGAAGGATTATAGACCATCATTCAGAACCGACCGACCTTTGGAATGTGGACAATTGTCGAAAATTTTATTCTTCCTGAAAATATTACTGCCATACTCAAGGTAGTTCGGTTAATTGAATCGTAAACTCCAATTGCTTGGATTTCCAGAATGGGCATTTTATGGGTTCATATGTTGAAAAGCTGCGTGTTGCGTGCGAGGAAACCAGTTTTAGAATAGTATATTATAATACAAGTTGGAAAATGGGGACCTATTCCACCACGAATGCGAAATTCGAAAACGAGAGACGAAGGAGCGAGTTTTTCAACGCATGAGTGTTGGAATTGCCTTCTGCAACGAGTTTCAGACGATATTTCCTCTATTTCAGTCAAGATTTGTGAGAAATTTATTGGAATTCAATGAAAAATTCAGATTATACCTCCTAGTGCCTTTTGTATTTTATTTTCGCTGTTGGTGTGACTGATACGAAAATTGACAGATTATAGAATTTGAATAGTGCGTTCAAATCTATGGTTTAATATTGGCAATTGACATGCAATGGACGCATGTTGACATACGAAAAGATAGGATGTTAGTGTTGTCAACCACAAAACGAAAAATATAACTAAAAACAATGCTGTAATGAGTTAATTACAGCATTGGTTTTAGTACTGTAATGGTCTCATTACGACACTGAAATAGAGAAATAAATGTCGCATATGTGGACGGAATTCCGAATAACTGGTATGTATTTCCTACTCGTACTGTATAAATTCGAAAAACGTTTAGTAAAAGGGTGTGAATCCTGTAGACCACAATCATTTGAAATGGAATTGCTAAGATAAGTTTATTTGAAGATAAGGAAATGCAAATATTTGTTGTGATTTTGTTGTCCAAGCGATTTGATGCAGAATATGAAGTTTTTTTCGAAATTGGCATGAAACATGGAAAAGTTCAATCTGAATTATCTTATGTTCTGAATTCCGATAATTATTTTAAAAGATTATAAATATACACAGATTTGATTTGAGAAATCTGAGTATAATCACGTAAATTTGCTTCTGGAAAACCCCGTTGGTATTTTTTAATGAAAAAATCTATGTATTAATAATTCTTAAATCTTCTTTATACGAAATTAAATATATGTAACCATTATTGATATTCAATTATCATTAACATTCGAAAAAAGTATGATTTGACTATGTTCTTCAAAAAAGACGTATGTGTTACGGATCAAGGCTTTATTCCAAATGCAGTTACGTCAAGTTTTACCTGAAATTTTATGCAAAATACATGCACAGGTTTATTGTCTGTTATAACCTGTTCCTGTTCCATGTCCAAAAAATTATTTATTCGTGTTGAGCAAAATGTTATATTAATTTTTTTTCGTAGGATTAAGGATTTGAGAATATAAAATTACTAAATTCATATTAATGTATTCTTTTTATTCCGCATGGCTAAATTAAAGCATCCATACAAATCATCTATTTTTGTTATTTCCTGATCAACCCGTTTTTGAATTGACTAGAAATAAATTAGTGGAAAAATTAAGATGCAAACAGGGTGATTTCAACTTCAAATTAATTATAAATGAAATGTGCAATTTCCTATAAATTTCAAACTACTCGTAGGTGTCCCATCTTGAGAAGCTGGGTGAAATAAGAAAAATTAAGGAAAGACGGAAATCGCCACAGTTGACAAACAACGTGTTGAAAGAATACAATCATCATCACATCGAGACTTTAACATCTTTAATTTTAATGACTACGTAATATATAGTGAATATACTAATGAATCTGAATTGTTTAAAAACATTATTTTCACTCTAAGAAATGATTTACTCACTCATATTTCATCCTTTGAGGTCCATATCCAGAAGGAAGATACAAAATACTAATTTTCTGGTAAAAAAAATTTAACACCATAAAAAGATTTTTGCTGTTCTACTATAATTTCTTTCTACTTCAAGATTATAAACCATCCCTTTCTAGTGAGAAATTCCAAAATAAACCCCAAATTATTGGATGTTATCATCATACTTTTGAAAATTTCTTCTTAAAATTTCCAAATCATGAAAACCATCATTTCTATGAAAACTTGCAAGGCAAGAGGTTGTCACATTGCTTTTTTTCACTCAAAGCCAGAAAAAATCATCCATGATTTTCCAAACACTGATATTTCTGAAGTTTCTTCTCCTTGACAAAGACCAATGAACAGGTCTATGAGGTCACTACGAATAAAACTTTTAAAGTGATGTTACTTTGCTTGATGATTATTTTCTCTACTGAATCCCAATAACAATTTACTTAGATAGATTACAAGTATTCCCAGATTTAGGTGTGCAATTATACTTGCATGAAGAAATTGAGTTTGATCACCTGAATTTGATTCTGAAAAATCAACTAGGTGTTCTTTAATAAAAATTTTTTTGTTAAATCCTTACTATGAATCTATTCTTTTTAGACTATAATTAATTACTGAACATGCGTAAATTTTTAGTGTTTATAATCAGAATATCTGTTTTAATTATGTAAACAGAAACAGAAATATTGAATAATGCTTATTCATAGATTATGTCAAATTTTAATACCTTACAATAGAATATTAATTTATTACCGAACACCCGGAGAGAAAAAAATTAATAATTGCAAAGTTTTTTTAAAGGAAAGATAATATCTGTAACCATTATTGATCGTTAGTTATAATTTTTCTCAGAATAACTAGAGTGAATTATGATCACATTAAAATGTTATTAAAACGTCTCTGTGGTGGGTAGTTCCTATAAAATAGTGTTCTGTGGTTCCTTGTTGTTTTGATTCTGTTTGAAACTGTCAACAGTTATTTGTAGCTTTCTTTAGAAAAAATGTGGAAAATTTTGTAAGGATAATTTTGATGGCTTGAAATTATTCAATTCAGTATTAATTCATTGGTGATGGGACTTTAACTGGTAAGATAGAACACTACACATGTTTGCATTATTTAAAGAATGTTCTCCCTTAGGAGATAGATATTTTGACATATTGACTCCAATAATTGAGCCGCTAGTACAGAACCATAATGACTTATGGTATCTACAAGATGGCGCGCCTCCACACAATTCACTCAATGTGTCAAATATACTATAAAGGCTATTTGAAGATCGATGGTTGGCGAACAATGGTCCACATCTTTGGCCACCACGCTCCCCCGATTTAACTCCTTTAGACTATTATGTTTGGGGTAGGATGAAAAATATTGTCTACTCAACTCCCCTGACTGATAAAGAGGACTGCATAGAAAGAGTCAGAAATGCGTTCAGGTTTGTTTAGATTTTCAGATTCATAGTTTTGAAACTCAATTTGGTTTTTAAACACTTTTGCAGATCTCTTCCTCCCGATGAAATAAGAAGAGCAACGCACGAAGCATTCCTGAGACGTATAACTAAATGTCTAGAAATTAACGGTCAAAACTTTGAGCATCTTCTCTAGTTATAACTGCGAGAGTTTGCCATGGTTCTCCTAATAGTAACTTGATGTCGGTTTCAAGAAGGGGTGAAAAATCTACAGCATGGTTCAAATAACAGTTCCTGAAAATTTCATTTTTTTGGCGTGAAGGGAAAAGAAATAGCTGAAAATTCAAGACGAAAAACAGTTTTTTGTGAATAACTCAGAAAATATCCACTTTAGGGCAAGGTTGTGATGCATACACTCACATTATTTTTTAACGTAGATTCAATATCTTCCATAAAAAAATGGGGTTCTAATTTGAAAAAATCGATTTTTCACGATTTTGTTATCCCTAACTTTGAAAGCGATTTTTTCACCCCCTGTATCATCAATCGCGATTTCGATTTTTAAAGTGGATACATCAATCTTACATCTTGAAAAATCCCAAAAATGAAAATTTTCCATCCAAGAACCTCGAAGTTATTCTTGTTTCAGCGGAGCTCTATTTTCGATTTTTTTTTCGAATTTTCCCGCTGAGAGAGTATTTTCCAACCAAAACTGAAAAATGTTACATCAAAATAACTTGAAATTTTTTAAGGAATCTATTTCTGCAATAAAAAAAATGGTGTTCTAATTTGAAAAACGGAATTTGACGTCATTTCCAGAAAAATCGGAGGTTCTCATGCCTTGAAAATATTTTAGATTTCATCAGCACCGTGTAATACTTATAAGTGATGAATTTCATGAAAATACGTTCAATAGTTTCCGGTATAAATGTGGGTGAGGTTCCTCGTGAAAGACCCTGTATAATCTGTCAATTTTCGTATCAGTCACACTGTAACCAATTAAGTGTTTATCCTCTCTTCAGAGATCTGTTAGTTACTAGCTTCAGTCGGAGAGGTGGTCGGGGTTAATAGGTTGTAGCTAGCCCGGAACCTATTTTCAAAATAGAAAGCAATCTTGAAGGCCTTGGTTCCCACACAAAAACAAATTTATCCACTTTCAGAGATTTATTAATAACATCGAGTAAATTGCTCAGATTAGAATAAAAAGTTAAGAGTGAAATATTGAAAAATAGCTGCTTACAATTGGATTTCAACAATGAAAATTATTCTGAATAGCTTCGAAGCGCAATGTCTCAAGTGCAAAATGAAATAGAGCACACGAAATTATATAAATTGGATATCGAATAGAGTTACAAAATATATAACAGAATACTTCCATTAGCAATTAAAATCCAGGTGAAGTGCATCTATGCAGGAAGAACCATCTGATTTGGTACGATACTGTACACAGCACCATATAAGGAGTTCCAGGTTCTGATCACCAAGTTTTCAGGTGTGATGGATTCTTCGAAGTTGGATGTTGGTCAACGAAGTTCAACTTGGAAATATATATTCAAATCGAAAATCTGGGCTTCACCCAAAAACTGTAAAATTAACTTCTTTCAGAGACCGTTCAGTAGAACATATTATTGTCCCTGCCGTCCATGTTTCGTATAAAAAGTTGTGTACTCAAGTATAACAAATTACATATGTGAATCGACAGCCATTTTTAAAAAAAAAAATAATAATGATCTAACAAATAAAATTGGAACTGATTTTACCTTTACATTGAATTTTGAATATGAAATGAAAAATTTTTAATGAGTGAATTGAATTGAAGGGAACACTTTAGTGAAGATTTATTTTATATGGCGTGAGATTTTGAATATGAAAATGATCTGAATAATGAAATCTATAAAAAAATTAATTTTGAAGCGAATGAAAATGGACCTGAACGGCAAGGATGAATCGAATTTCGTTTAAAAAAATCTTTGTTGGGCAGAGGAGATTGTAAAAACAAAAAAAATAAATATATTTTAAAATATAAAGGCATCTTACCTCAACTTTTAATTGAGTTTTCACTAAACCAATAGAAACTATCAAATATCAACTAAATCACAAAATTTAATACCAAAAAATATCTATATCAAGAACTCAACTCTGAAGACTTATCTCATTCATCAGACAAAGCAGAAAAGAAAGAATAAAATCTTCGAATAACCGATTAATACCTTATCAGATTGAAAACATGCGCTAATCTGCAAATCTGAATTCTTCGATACACGTACAAATGCAGTGGCGGTACAACAAATATGTAATGAATAAATTTAAATTTCAAAAAGAAAAATTGTAACGATCGTATCGTTACAACACTAACTGCGAAAATAAAATACAAAAGGCTTTAGGAGGTATAATCTGAATTTTTCATTGAATTCCAATAAATTTCTCACAATTCTTGACTGAAATAGAGAAAATATCGTTCAATACTCGTTGCAGAAGGCAATTCCAACACTCATGCGTTCAAAAACTCGCTCCTTCGTCGCTCGTATACAGGGTGTCTACTATAATAGGTGCCAAACTTCAGTAGGTGATAGTACAAGTTATTTGCAACAAAAAATGACCTAAACACTTTTTCGAAAAGTTGATAGTTATCGAGTTATTTAACACTTCTTGGTTTTTCGAAATTTTTTGCTTTCCCCTTTAAAAACAAGAATATCTCTGTTATTCTTACTGCTACATCAAATCTGATCATATCATCAGAAAGGGCAGTAAATACGTTATAAAATAGGTACTTACTAATGTTAAAAAATGTTTTATACCGGGTGTTGGAAAAGGGTAAATGTAAAAATTGAAAAGAGTTCAAACTTAGTGGTATTTTCTGTAAGCTGTACCACTGAAAATTGGTTAATAAGTAGTGATTTTTTTTCTAGGAAAAACTAGTACATGTAATAGACTTTTAAACGGTATATCAACTTTTCACTTAACTTTTTGTTTTTCCAACCATATCACTGTTTTAAGTCAGAAAAACATAAAATTCAGAAACGCAAATTTTATAACAATTCATTTCAAAGCATTGTAGGTTCAAAACAGTGAATAACAGTATAACATGATAGTAACATAAAAACATTAAATAAACTTTGATGAAACTGAATGAACGTAAAAATCAATGTTATTGCAAAACCGACTTAAAAAATATAAAAACTGTTTGCATCGCCTACCCCTTTGGTCATTGCTATTTGATCACATCCCCACTCTTCCAACTTATTTAGGTACCACCTATAGAATTCTAATCTGACCTCACCATCCACAGGTAACAAATTCTGGACTTTATTTGAATGATACGGGTGTAAATTATTTTGTTTCAAAACTCTGTGTACTGTGGAATGGTGAAGCCCTAATATGGCACCAACACTCCATCACTCCATGGGATCTTCTCTAATAGCGCGAAGTATTGCTGGTGCTTGCCTCCAGTGATGAGCATTTCAACCACCTTCTCTATTTCGTAAACCTCGATCCAGTTTCACCAGAGCGCCTAAAAACTTCTACAAATGAATTTCTGCTAGGTTGTTGTCTATTGGGGAAACGTAACGCGTACTCCCGTACTGCTGCTCGCAAATTTCCGTATGCGGACCCGTAAATAAACAGCATATCCCGATATTCAATACTTGAGAAAACAGTCATATTCTTTTTTTGTAGATGCGTATAAGTCGAATTAATTCGTTGAAGTGAATGATCTTTTTCTTAAGTTTACTTAATAACAAATTTTGTCAAATTTAAGTTAATTTGCATATCTTCGAACCCATGCAAATGTTAAGTTTGCTTAGCTCAAGATTAAATTCTGCCATATCTCCTCAGACCTTTTTTTACAACTTATTTTTATAATATATATTACAACTTGTTTTTATGTTACTATTAATAATATTTATGACTGTTTTGAACCTACAATGATTTGAAATGGATTATCATAAAATTTGCGTTTCTGATTTTTATGTTTTTCTGACTTGAAACCGTAATATTATTAAAAAAACACAAATTTAAGTGAAAAGTTGATGAACCGTTCAAAAGTTTATTACATGTACTAGTTTTTCCTAGAAAAAAAAACAACTACTTATTCACCAATTTTCAATGGTACAGCTTACAAGAAAATACCACTAGGTTTGAACTCTTTTCAATTTTTACATTAACCCTTTTACAACACCAGATATAAAACATTTTTTAACATTATTAAGTACCTATTTTATAACGTGTTTACTGCCCTTTCTGATGATATGATAAGATTTGATGTAGCTGTAAGAATAACAGAGATATTCTTGTTTTTAAAAGGGAAAGCAAAAAATTTTGAAAAACCAAGAAGTGTTGAATAACTCGATAACCATCAACTTTTCGAAAAAGTGTTATAGGATATTTTTTGTTGCAAATAACTTGTACTATCACCTGCTGAAGTTTGGCACCTATTATAGTAGACACCCTGTATACTATTATCTATTCGTCCAAAAAACCAATTTTCCGAAATTTTTACATAAATTACTATTAAATTTGTCAAATTCTTATTCGAAAATATTTCCTGTAGCTAGAAAAACACAATTGCGAATGAATATGTAGGAATTGTGCATTTAAGACAGGTGATTTTCCTTGGCTTCTTCAGGTTAGTGGAACAATACCGAATATCATTACAACGTCAAGTGTCACCGATGCGGCAACTCCTAAATAATTGACTTTCATTATTGATGAGACAAGTGGTTCTACTTACCATCATGAAATCGTCGGTATGCGATTATCTTATGTGGTATTGAATGATTTTTTTATCATTTTCTTTTACGCGATCTTAAGATGCCATTCAGTATTTTTCCTAAATTTCTTGGGATGTGAAAAATATTTTAAATAGATGCTCGTATCGATTTTCTTCAGTTCGGCTGGAGCGTTTGGAGTGTTCTGATGCTTGTTTTTTTTTATATCGAGTGATCGGTGCAGATAACGCATTCAACTTTTGGGGTAAGTTTCTAAAGTTTTGATTCACATATATGATTTGAGCTGTTTTTACCATCTGTTATTGGTGTTCTTTTTCTTTTGAACAGACCTCGTATATCTTCGAAAAAACGCATTTATGAAGCGGTTTCTGAACGCCCACGTATGTCTAGAGATGATAATCAATTAAAATGTGTGTGAATTTAGTATAGATGTTACGTGATGATAGATAAGATAATTCAAGATCGAAAATCGTAAATTTTATATGATAAATATACCGCCATAAAAGGCAAAACTTGAAGGATTTTTTTATGATACAATGAAGTACTTGCGTCAATACTTAATTAGTTGATAGTGGTTATAATATAGTTGAGTTGCCAATTTGTACCCATGGATCGAATAAATAAAACTAACATAGATATAATAATAATAATAAATTAAAAAAAAATCATTTGGTTTATCTATAGATGTTTGAGGACAGGAAAACTCATTTGGTCAAATACCCCTCTGTAGTCCAGTTTAGTTTGAATGAAAAATACCTTCCACAGCATCCATTAATGAATCTGAATTGTTTAAAAATATTATTTTCCCTCTAAAAAATTATTCACTCACTCATGTTTCATCAGATGAGATCCATATCCAGAAGGAAGATACAAAATACTAATTTTCTGGTAAAAAAAATTCAACACCATAAACAGATTTTTGCTGTTCTACTATAATTTCTTTCTACTTCAATTTATAAACCATCCCTTTCTAGTTAAAAATTCCAAAAAAACCTCAGAATTATTGGATGTTATCATCATGTATTTGCAATTTTCTTCTTAAAATTTCCAAATCATGAAAACCATCATTTCTATGAAAACTTCCAAGGCAAGAGGTTGTCACATTGCTTTTTTTTCACTCAAAGCCAGAAAAAATCATCTATGATTTTCCAAACATTGATATTTCTGAAGTTTTTGCTCCTTGACAGAGACCAGTGCACAGGTCTATGAGCTCTCTTGATACCATACTATTAAAAACATGAAAATCTTTTTCGAAATCTTCAACAACAATGAATGATGTCACTACGAATAATTATTTTAAAGTGATGTTACTTTGCTTGATGATTATTTTCTCTACTGAATCCCAATAACAATTTACTTTGATAGATTACAAGTATTCCCAGATTTAGGTGTGCAATTATACTTGCATGAAGAAATTGAGTTTGATCACCTGAATTTGATTCTGAAAAATCAACTAGGTGTTCTTTAATAAAAAAATTTTGTTAAATCATTAATATGAATCTATTCTGTTTAGACTATAATTACTGATTACTGAACATGCGTAAATTTTTGGTTTTTATAATCAGAGTATCTATTTTAATTACGTAAACAAAAACATAAATATTGAATAATGATTATTCATAGATTATGTCAATTTTTAATACCTTACAATAGAATATTAATTTATTACCGAACCCCAGGACAGAAAAAATTAATAATTGCAAAGTTTTTCTAAATGAAAGATAATATCTGTAACCATTATTGATCTTTAGTTATAATTTTTTTCTGAATAACTAGAGTGAATTATTATTACTGGCACGACAAGGGCCTTTGAAAGTTAAACGAAAACGAAAGAAAATTAACAATGAAATTCTGACAATAAGAAAAAAAATGACTCGAAAAGAAAATCGAATGCTGGAGCACTGACTTCTGCCTACCTGGTTTCACAGTACGGCTGAATTCACCTGTCCAGGCACTCGCGAGAGAGAATAGTCACTTTTTTCACCAGAGTTCTAATTTGTAGAATTAACGAGAAATTTATTGCGAAGAAAGTGTTTTGCACTGCACCGGACGAGCGCGGCTTCAGTACTCTTTGTTCGACATAGGTCATATGCTCCAACACATGTTACGCGCCCATCGGGAAATGAAACGAACATACGTGGGCCGCACGAAACGAACAAGCAACTTGGAATAAAAATGAATGAATTTAACTAATAATAATGAGTTGCAGTAACAATCACATTAAAATGTTATTATAACTTTTCTGTGGTGAATAGTTCCCAATAAAATAGTGTTCTGTGGTTCCTTGTTGTTTTGATTCAGCTTGAAACTGTTAACAGTTATTAGTACCTTAAAAAATGTGGAAAATATTATAATAAAATAATAATAATGATTTCGATAGTTTGAAATTATTCAATTCAGTATGAAATGATTATGGTCAGAAAATACATTTATATTCTAATCTTTCTTGTTTATGAGCCTATAGCTTCAAGTTTCAATATTGATTGAATTTTAATTAACCATGCATCATAACAAACATTCAGAAATATTAAAACTAAGTCAAATTCTATTATCTCCTAAGTTTGTGAACCAGGTTGAATCGGTGTATGAAATAAAGATGTGAAAAAACTTCTATAAAGGTACAAAATAAATCTAGAAGACTAGGTTCGAAGTTTTTAAAACTCATGAGCTTAATTTGAAGCAGTCCTATGTTAGAATAGATATTATTTGATGAATCTTGAAAGTTTGAAGCTATAAAGAACTAGCTCTTCATAAAGACAAGTCTTCAATATAACAGGTTCTGACAGAAAATATATTACCTATTTCAACGGTCATTATAATATACCGAAGTACCTGTGAGTGATGGAAATCTTTTTCTCTATTTATTATGGAATATTACTCTGGATTAAAGATCAAACAAGCTGCTAGACATCATTAATAATGAATACAGCAAATGGCAATATAGATTTTGTAGTGAATGTAAGACAAACATTGTTCAGTGGTTAATTTCATCTATAGTGTTTAGTGGTGGAACCATAGACAGGAGAGATTTCCCCAACCTTTTGTAGAAATATTTAATGAAGACATAAAATATAGCAACATTGAACAAATCTGATTATTGAATCATTTCAGTACAGAGTTAGATCTGGGAAAATCAGAAAATTTGGACAAAATTATATTGATTTAATTCCTTTCAACTTCAAATATCTCAAGAATGGTGCAATTTTAGATGAAGAATGAAAAAAGACTAATGATTCCAGGAATTACAAGATACGGACCTTTAGTTCAAGCGATATTTGTTTTTCATGCAATTTAACCAATCTATAGAGTAATAGTCAGAAACCTACAAGAAATAAAATAAATCTAATGATGCCAAAATATGCATGACTGTTATCCAAAACCTTCTACAGGAGATCATTTCAATTGATATTATCGTTTGAATATTACAGGTGAAAATGCAATTTTTTTTATGAAATTTCAACACCCCATATCTTTTGAACGGGGCCAAATTTGGAAAAATGTTATAGGAAAAAAATGACGTCATGGTTAAAATTAACGCAGTGGTCAAACACTCACCCTGTATATTTGAAAATCATTTGTTCTACAAGCAATGTTTAAAGGTAAACTACAACTAAGTCTCATGAATAATGGAACATATCAAATCGTATTTCATGTAGTATAAAAATCAAATACGGTTCTGGCTGGGCTATAAATGATTTCGGAATAAATCAAGCGATAATGTATGAGTCAGAATAACACAGTATCTGTCCTGATATCATTCTTAAATATTCAGAGTTCCGCTTGGCGTCAAAAGAATGTGAAATTCTGCATTGAAAAATATTTCCATTAACGGAAAATTTTTTTCTGTTTACATACAATAACTTTAAATATTCATAAATCACGATTGAGGTAAATCATTCGGAATAATTGACGTGATGTCTCCAGGCCTATGGGATAGTGTGGATTGAAAAAATACATTATTTGTCAAAGCTTTAAGAGCAATTATGATGAATGTTTATATTTATTTCTTAAGAGAAAGGATGAAATACACTCTCCATTCAGAAACAGAATTAAAAAAAAACCAATGTATGTTTTGGTACAAATCTGGTGAATAGGGCGAATGATGCAAAGGAATAACGAGATTTTTGCTCAAAAATTAAGTTACTAGTCGCGAACCATATGATGGTGCATTATAATGCAAAAGAGTCCAACTGGTTTAATAATCCGGTTCTGGGACGATCTTTCGTCAACATCCAGTGTCTCTCTACCCGATTTAAATTACCCGAACCACTCGTAAACTTGCGTATGGGATAAACAATAATCACCAATGCATTTCGTAGCATTTGATGCGTTTCAGTGAAAGTTTTACCAAGTTTAACACCGACCGATGTACAAAACACACTGACAATTGAAACACAATATTTTTTTTTTGTATTTTCCAAATGTAATGATATTTATACTAGTTGTTACTAAGGAACTACCCCACCGACGGGTAAAATATTACAACAATATTAAGTTCGGTTTCTATCTAAATATATGATCATTTCTTTCATTTTCTCAAGAGAAAAGAGAAATGACATACGTCCCGATGATTTTCTTTGAACGATGGCCATCACAGATCGATATTCTAATGACAAATGCCAGGATCATTAATCAGTGTCAGTTGGCGTAATATTAATCAAAATTTTTCATAACGGGAAATCATAGAGATAGAATTCAATCTCGATGGCTGAAATAATATACGTTGTCAAAATTCAGAAAAGCACTGACGTAAGTTTTTAGGGGAAGGGAATTATAGCCTGGAACAAAACTTGGGGAAAATTATGAATAGTTATTTTTAATTTGAGATATAGGTTTGTTCATTCATTAGGCGTTCATATTTGCATCACACTGTCCCATAGTACAGAAAAAGACTATTGTTCACCTGATCAGACTGCTTATAGATTTGTTATGGTTTGAATATTTACTCGCAATTAGCTCAACAAGAGCGCCAAAGCAATCTGAACTCACGTCAGTGCTTTCTAATTTTTTTGTTGGAATAAATGGTGTATAAATGAGAAACTCCTAAATCTTCTAATTTTGACGACATTTCAGAATATGAAAGATATCAATAATCATAAATGCACAAGTTTTAATGTTGAGATTCGACGAATATTTTATGAGATAACATGTATGGAAAAATTTTTTTTTTTAATATTCTGGCGTGTCGATTTCTACGAAATTTTGGAAGCCTACTTGTTTCAACCTAATTGAAATATATTTCAAGTTACAACTTGATCCGATGGATATTGTAGGAGTTATTGATTGAACCAAAGTTCAAATGGTCATATCTGCTGTATCATTCGACGGATTTGGCCAGGTTGCAAACTTGGGAATCAACCTTTTCTGAAAATATCAGGTACTATATTGCGAAAAATTCCTTGACTCGGTTTCTCCTCTTGGAAACATTTGGGGAAAAATAAATAAAGCATCATTAAAAATCTCTACTTAGAATTTTCCCAGATTCATCATAATGGATTTTTTTGATCCTTATAGGTGAGGACTGTTCCATGAATCATCTATTGAAAGTGTTGAAATTCAAACAATATACAGGGTCATTCTTCTTTAGCCTCGCCTGAATTAATTTGTTACTCAAGCGACTAGCTTCTGGGATTTTCATGTTTCACTGGGAAGATATGATTCACTCTCCTTGGACTACCATGGGTAGATCTGGTCCAAGAAAGCCCCAAGCTGCGGAGCAATTTGTCTGAGTAATGATCAACACTATCCATTTCTTTCTCTTTGGCGCTCTTCTTCACAAGAAATCATCAATTTACCAGAATGTCTGTACTTTGTGAATTTTTTATCAAGAATGGCATCAATCATTTTATCACGAGAAGATATAGGAGTATTTTCATTTATTTGAGGAAGTGACAGAATTGATATTTCTTGGGTACTTCTACCAAAGAGTAGGTACAAGAGGGTGCACTATGTCAAATTAGTACTGAAAATTTTGTTCAGGTATTTCGAAGCGAAACCACAGAATCGCATAAAACGATTCCTCCCTTGACTCAAAATCCCATAAGAGCAATGTAAATCAAGGCAACCAATGAAATCACATTTCGTAAGATAGCCAATCGGTTCCTAGTTCCTGTAGCAGAAATCTAAACAGAAAAGGATTTTAATCGACATGAAGATGAATTTGGAAAAATCATTTTTTATTTATTAGGAAATATGAAAGCACTCTTCTTTCATCACAAGTATTTCTGAACGATTTACTTCAGGAACCAATACGCAATTTCGTGAGTAGCAATATTTCCACTGTTAATTTGTATTTTGATCATTTGCAATCTATTTTAATTTATTACTAAAATATCTTATAAATTAAAACTACAACAATTCAACTGAGAAAATCGTAAAAGTTCACACCTTTTAAAATTTTAGGTCATTGCCATACAACTTTGAGGAAGAGTTCAATAACAGAACATTTATTTCCTGTGGAATATGTGTGAAGACCAGAGAGAATTAATAAGAAACAATAAAATATCATTTGACACAATGGACGAATTAAATAGTAATGTTACCCACATATAGTTCAACTAATACTGCAGTTTTGTAAACAAACGAATAAGAAATATCCTTTTTCAAAATCGTATGAGAAGAAGAAATTTTCTTTTAATTGATCTTATTATATGTGGATGAAAATTGTTTGATAAGCATTTCTTAAAATATTTTAAGTATTTCCTGATACAAGAATGTAAGAATAATGTATAATATATTTTCATCAAAATTTTAATGGAACCATTATATTATGTTTGCAAATTAGAAGTCCTTTGATTATTGATGACAAACTTCTTACGAAGAGGTTAATTTCTGTCTTATGAATTGTTTCACCAACTTCAAAGCTGACGAATAATTGTAATCATAAAAGTTTGTGAATTTCGCTGATCAAATTTTTCACCAATTCCAGACAATATTTTCACTTTCATGTATTGAATGTCTAAATAATGGACTGAAACAAGAGTGCAACAAATAAAAAAATTTTCTTTATAATTCATTTAATATAGTCACATCAAAAGATAAAGAAATTCATTAAAAATTTTTAGTGAAGTTTTCTTTAGCATTATCAATCTTTGTCATATAATTATCTCGGTTCCATCTTGAGCATTCTCAGAACATAAAAGAACAATTTCCTATTCTATAAAAATATTCATACATACAAAGGGATCAGATCCCTGAACTTGATATCCAGTTGAACGGTAACTTTTGGAAGAAAACACTGAGAAATATTAACTTAACATCATTTGTGCTGCAGAAAGGGATAGTTCTCAGCTTTTGGATTAGCAGTTGATGAGGATATATAGTGGCAGCGGCTTTCATGTTTTGTGATGTTTGCACATTGCAGTTTACCATTATTGTGGAACATGTTTGAGTTCCCTTATTGATTCCTATTCCATCGGTTTTTGTACTTATATCAAAGCTTTTCGGTCTCTTAAACAGGTTCAAAGTATGATCAGCCGTTTTATTTAAGTAGCGGCCAGTCATTAAATAAGGTTCACTGCAAATCCTGTTTCCTCAGAATTATCGCATCGCTGCAGGCCAATTTCCATTGCAGGGCTCGTTGAGGGTCATTTGAACTGGGAAATCTAAAGAATCTCACACCCGAAACATTCGAACATTACTTGACTGGACATCTTCTCATAGTTTCACTCATTATATCTACAAACCAGACTTCTCTGCAGAGCTATGAAAAAGCTTAATCCAAATACGAAAACCCGTGTGGAATGAAATTCTAAATTTCCTATACAAAATCAGCCATAACTTTTATTCCATATATCACACTATCATTAAAAATTTTCGAATTTGCCATTTAATTCAAAGGTTTTGATTAAATTAAGGATCTGCTATGATTTTCAGAAATACCCGGTGAATTGTTTCGCGGTTTAAATTCGAATTTGGAGAAGAGAGAGATATATCCTTCTCTTGTTAGTCCCGCCCCTTTTTTCAACGATAGAATTCTCAAGGTCATTGAATCGTTAACGAGAAAAAGGCCGGAGTGCTCCATCTTTGTAAGTTAATCTTTGCTTCTACGCCCGATAAATGGTACATACATTACAGCAGTTCAGTTATATTTTTCGTTTCGTGGTTGACAACACTGACATCCTATCCTTTCGAATGTCAACACGTGTCCATTGCATGTCAATTGTCAATATTAAACTAAGTAGAGACGTAGAACGCACTATTCAAATTCTATAATCTGTCAATTTTCGTATCAGTCACACCAACTGCGAAAATAAAATACAAAAGGCACTAGGAGGTATAATCTGAATTTTTCATTCAATTCCAATAAATTTTTCACAATTCTTGACTGAAATAGAGAAAATATCGTCTAATACTCGTTGTAGAAGGCAATTCCAACACTCATGCGTTGAAAAACTCGCTCCTTCGTCTCTCGTTTTCGAATTTCGCATTGGTGGTGGAATAGGTGCCCATTTTCCAACTTGTATTATAATATACTATTCTTAAACTGGTTTCCTCGCACGCAACACGCAGCTTTTCAACATATGAACCCATAAAATGCCCATTCTGGAAATCCAAGCAATTGGAGTTTACGATTCAATTAACCGAACTACCTTGAGTATGGCAGTAATATTTTCAGGAAGAATAAAATTTTCGACAATTGTCCACATTCCAAAGGTCGGTCGGTTCTGAATGATGGTTTATAATCCTTCAAAGTTCTGGTTTTGCGATGAAAAATTCTTTTACCTGTTTGTTGAAAATCATTCGACATTTTAAAGCTGGATCAAGTTTACTTCTGTAAATTATTCGGTTTATGTCGCGACCTTGTGCTGATTGGTTAATAAAATAATGTAAACAGAGGATTGCTGGTTGAAGTACACATTGGAACGTCTGCAAAACGTGATGAAATTTGGAGAAATTCACTATTTGATTTCACTTGTACGAGATATGAAGTAATTGATGACACTTTCCGATACAGACGTTAGAAGGTTAGAACCTTGATTCATACCTTTTGCTACACTTAATATACATCAAACTCCTGACTTGAATATTTATTCAAGTTGCCAAGCCATTCTAGAAAACTATTTCAAAAACTGGCCAATCGCGGTCGAAAGACAGCTCGTATTTCATAGATCTTACTATTTCGGTTGAACCACAGATTAATCTTTGATGAAACTGTGAACATCGTAGGGTACAGACTAATTAATCAATAATAGTTCTGTACTCTATGGTGGACACAAATGGTTTGACAATATGAATTGTAGACGTCAACATCTTATTTCGAAAAAAATTTCAAACAAGATATCGTGGAATATTTTTGGTGGGGCTATCTTAAGGACAGAGTCTATACGAACTGACCAATCACGGTGGAAAGACAGCTTGTATTACATATTCAATAGATTTACAACTTCGGTTGAACCACAGATTAATCTTTGATGAAACTGTGAATAACGTAGGGTACAGAATAATTAATCAATAATTAGTTCTGTACTCTATGGTGGACACAAACGGTTTGACAATATGAATTGGAGACGTCAACATCGTATTTCGAAAGAAAAATACAAACAAAAAATCGTGGAATATTTTTGGTGGCGCTATCTTAAGGACAGTCTATACGAACTGACCAATCACGGTCGAAAGACAGCTTGTATTTCATATTCAATAGATCTTACAACTTCGGGTGAACCACAGATTAATCTTTGATGAATCTGTGAATATCGTAGGGTATAGAATAATATGACAATATGAATTGTAGACGTCAACATCGTATTTCGAAAGAAAATTTCAAACAAGATATCGTGAAATATTTTTGGTGGGGTTATCTTAAGGACAGAGTCTATACGGAGCCAATCGAATCGATTGCAGCTAAAGGTGATTAAAAATTTCGATGAAATACTATCCGAATCTTGGCACAAGAGGACTGCTTCCTAAGACGTTCACGTGGGGGCGCTACCATGCAAATAATCCATTAATATTTGACAGGTCTTTGTGGCGACATCTCACGAAAAACAAAGGAAATAGCACAATAGTGTATCTTAGGTGCCTAACCCACGAAAAATTCGGGCGACAGCTCACCGATCTAGCATGCAAAAAGATTATGTCATTTCATTTTGACGTGAATTTCCCGGTCGCGTCCTCAAAATGTACAATCAGAACTGTGATTTTGAATTATGACGACGGTAATCAAATAGAGTGCTTTGTGTAATTATGTCCGGCTTGTAAAATTCAGAACATTGACTGAACATGAAAATTGACCTCAAAGTTTATGAGTTTTTCGCCAATTTTAATTGATTTATTATTGATTGATAGATTATTTCCTAGTGAATGTATTTATTCGGAATAGCTTATATACGTTAATTGAACATATAAAACATCTTCATTGTCTTTTAATTCGTAACGGTGTTGAGCTGAATTACGTATGACATACTCTGGTCAATAATACCGGTCTTACGACCGGCCGTATATACACACTCTATTCCATGTCCTCTCATCCCCAAATGCAGTTTAGGGAACACATACAAGTCGGATCTGATGAGTAGGGCGAATGATGCAAAGGAATAACGTGAATTTCAGTTACAAATTGCGAACGATGTCTAGATATTCTGGCCGAATACGACAAGTTTTAGCCAGAAACGCTTCAAGACGCCCAAGTAAAACTCTCCAGTGACTGTCTAGTCGAATGAATAATTCCTTTTGAATCTTAAAAAAATATTAGCATAACCTCAATATCAAGTGACTTTTTTCGGGGGTTCCTTCATCCGGTGCTATCCATTCAGCCCTTTGCCGCTTGTTGCTCAATAAGATCAACTTTTTAGTCTTCGGTGAGTTTGTGAATTGATCGTCTTAATTCCGATCAAAATGGGGTACGAGCGTCTCTCTACCCAATTTGAATCGCCAGAACAACTCGTAAACTTGCGTACGGAATGGGCAATCATCACGATATGCATTTGATACGTTTCAATAGTAGTTTTAACATGTTTAACACAAAAATCACTAGCATCTCTTGAAACTCATTTTCCGATCGATATACAAAGCACATTGACATTTGAAACGCAATGACTTTTGTTGTATGCTTCCGAATGCCAGGAAATATATACAAGTTGTCACTAAGCCGTTTACGGGTAAAATACGAGGCATGTTTTTTAAGTAAGTACCGTTTTGAAATTTAAAAAAAGACGTGTAAAGATATCGCAATAATTTTATTTTTACATGAAAGCCTGTATCTTAATCTACTTTTCAACATAATTTTCGTGAATATTGACGCACTTGTCATAACGTGGCACCAGTTTTTGGATACCCTCCTCATAAATTCTGCCGCCTGACTTGTTAACCACTGTGCCAAAAATGTTGTGACTTCGTCTTGCAGACGCTGACCGCCCAGGTGTTTCTTCAAGTGCAGGAACAAATGCTAGTCGCTGGGTGCCAGATCAGGTACTTTCTGAACCAAATCTTCGACTGAAGGACGCCCACTCCGTTCTTCATCATTTGTGCGGCCATCTTTAAATGCTCTCACCCATTTCCTTACCATTCCATCACTCATAATGTTTTGTCCGTAAACCTCACAGATCTCACGATGAATATCGATCGGTTTTACGCCTTTAGCACTAAGAAATCGTATAACAGCCCGTACTTCACAATCAGCGGGACTCACGATTGTCGGAGGCATCTTAAACACTCAGTAAACAACGTGTACAATGATCCTTATAGGTGAGAACTGTTCCATGAATCATCTATTGAAAGTGTTGAAATTCAAACAATATACAGGGTCATTCTTCTTTAGCCTCGCCTGAATTAATTTGTTACTCAAGCGACTAGCTTCTGGGATTTTCATGTTTCACTGGGAAGATATGATTCACTCTCCTTGGACTACTATGGGTAGATCTGGTCCAAAAAAACCCCAACCTGCGGAGCAATTTGTCTGAGTAATAATCAACACTATCCATTTCCTTTCATCAATTTACCAGAATGTCTGTACTTTGTGAATTTTTTATCAAGAATGGCATCAATCGTTTTATCACGAGAAGATATAAGAGTATTTTCATTTATGAGGACGTGACAGAATTGATATTTCTTGGGTACTTCTACCAAAGAGTAGAAACAAGAGGGTGCACTATGTCACATTAAAACTCAATATTTTGTTCACGTATTTCGAAGCGAAACCACAGAATCGCATAAAACGATTCCTCCCTTGACTCAAAATCCCATAAGAGCAATATACATCGAGGCAACACCAATGAAATCACATTTCTTTATCACGTGCAATAAGATAGCCAATCGGTTCCTAGTTCCTGTAGCAGGAATCTAAACAGAAAAGGATTTTAATCGACATGAAGATGAATTTGGAAAAATCATTTTTTATTTATTAGGAAATATGAAAGCACTCTTCTTTCATCACAAGTATTTATGAACGATTACTTATATCAAAGCTTTTCGGTCTCTTAAACAGGTTCAAAGTAGGATCAGCCGTTTTATTTAAATGCCCATTCTGGAAATCCAAGCAATTTGAGTTTACGATTCAATTAACCGAACTACCTTGAGTATGGCAGTAATATTTTCAGGAAGAATAAAATTTTCGACAATTGTCCACATTCCAAAGGTCGGTCGGTTCTGAATGATGGTCTATAATCCTTCAAAGTTCTGGTTTTGCGATGAAAAATTCTTTTACCTGTTTGTTGAAAATCATTCGACATTTTAAAGCTGGATCAAGTTTACTTCTGTAAATTATTCGGTTTATGTCGCGACCTTGTGCTGATTGGTTAATAAAATAATGTATACAGAGGATTGCTGGTTGAAGTACACATTGGAACGTCTGCAAAACGTGATGAAATTTGGAGAAATTCACTATTTGATTTCACTTGTACGAGATATGTAGTAATTGATGACACTTTCCGATACAGACGTTAGAAGGTTAGAACCTTGATTCATACCTTTTGCTACACTTAATATACATCAAACTCCTAACTTGAATATTTATTCAAGTTGCCAAGCCATTCTAGAAAACTATTTCGAAAACTGACCAATCCCGGCCGAAAGACAGCTCGTATTTCATAGATCTTACTATTTCGGTTGAACCACAGATTAATCTTTGATGAAACTGTGAACATCGTAGGGTACAGACTAATTAATCAATAATAGTTCTGTACTCTATGGTGGACACAAATGGTTTGACAATATGAATTGTAGACGTCAACATCTTATTTCGAAAAAAAATTTCAAACAAGATATCGTGGAATATTTTTGGTGGGGCTATCTTAAGGACAGAGTCTATACGAACTGACCAATCACGGTGGAAAGACAGCTTGTATTACATATTCAATAGATTTACAACTTCGGTTGAACCACAGATTAATCTTTGATGAAACTGTGAACATCGTAGGTACAGAATAATTAATCAATAATTAGTTCTGTACTCTATGGTGTACACAAACGGTTTGACAATATGAATTGTAGACGTCAACATCGTATTTCGAAAGAAAAATACAAACAAAAAATCGTGGAATATTTTTGGTGGCGCTATCTTAAGGACAGTCTATACGAACTGACCAATCACGGTCGAAAGACAGCTTGTATTTCATATTCAATAGATCTTACAACTTCGGGTGAACCACAGATTAATCTTTGATGAATCTGTAAATATCGTAGGGTATAGAATAATATGACAATATGAATTGTAGACGTCAACATCGTATTTCGAAAGAAAATTTCAAACAAGATATCGTGAAATATTTTTGGTGGGGTTATCTTAAGGACAGAGTCTATACGGAGCCAATCGAATCGATTGCAGCCAAAGGTGATTAAAAATTTCGATGAAATACTATCCGAATCTTGGGACAAAAATACTGCTTCCTAAGACGATCATGTGAGGCCGCTACCATACAAATAATTTATTAATATTTGACAGGTCTTTGTGGCGACATCTCACGAAAAACAAAGGAAATAGCACAATAGTGTATCTTAGGTGCCTAACCCACGAAAAATTCGGGCGACAGCTCACCGATCTAGCATGCAAAAAGATTATGTCATTTCATTTTGACGTGAATTTCCCGGTCGCGTCCTCAAAATGTACAATCAGAACTGTGATTTTGAATTATGACGACGGTAATCAAATAGAGTGCTTTGTGTAATTATGTCCGGCTTGTAAAATTCAGAACATTGACTGAACATGAAAATTGACCTCAAACTTTATAAGTTTTTCGCCAATTTTAATTGATTTATTATTGATTGATAGATTATTTCCTAGTGAATGTATTCATTCGGAATAGCTTATATACGTTAATTGAACATATAAAACATCTTCATTGTCTTTTAATTCGTAACGGTGTTGAGCTGAATTACGTATGACATACTCTGGTCAATAATACCGGTTTTACGACCGGCCGTATATACACACTCTATTCCATGTCCTCTCATCCCCAAATGCAGTTTAGGGAACACATACAAGTCGGATCTGATGAGTAGGGCGAATGATGCAAAGGAATAACGTGAATTTCAGTTACAAATTGCGAACGATGTCTAGATATTCTGGCCGAATACGACAAGTTTTAGCCAGAAACGCTTCAAGACGCCCAAGTAAAACTCTCCAGTGACTGTCTAGTCGAATGAATAATTCCTTTTGAATCTTAAAAAAATATTAGCATAACCTCAACTTCAAGTGACTTTTTTCGGAGGTTCCTTCATCCGGTGCTATCCATTCAGCCCTTTGCCGCTTGTTGCTCAATAAGATCAACTTTTTAGTCTTCGGTGAGTTTGTGAATTGATCTTCTTAATTCCGATCAAAATGGGGTACGAGCGTCTCTCTACCCAATTTGAATCGCCCGAACAACTCGTAAACTTGCGTACGGAATGGGCAATCATCACGATATGCATTTGATACGTTTCAATAGTAGTTTTAATTTAACACAAAAATCAATAGCATCTCTTGAAACTCATTTTCCGATCGATATACAAAGCACATTGACATTTGAAACGTAATGACTCTTGTTGTATGCTTCCGAATGCCAGGAAATATATACAAGTTGTCAATGAGGGACTAAGCCGTTTACGGGTAAAATACGAGGCATGTTTTTTAAGTAAGTACCGTTTTGGAATTTAAAGAGACGTGGAAAGATATCGCAATAATTTTATTTTTACATGAAAGCCTGTATCTTAATCTACTTTTCAACATAATTTCCGTGAATATTGAAGCACTTGTCATAACGTGGCACCAGTTTTTGTATACCCTCCTCATAAAATTCTGCCGCCTGACTTGTTAACCACTGTGTCAACAATGTTGTGACTTCGTCTTGCAGACGCTGACCGCCAGGTGTTTCTTCAAGTGCAGGAACAAATGGTAGTCTCTGGGTGCCAGATCAGGTACTTTCTGAACCAAATCTTCGACCGAAGGACGCCCACTCCGTTCTTCATCATTTGTGCGGCCATCTTCAAATGCTCTCACCCATTTCCTTACCATTCCATCACTCATAATGTTTTGTCCGTAAACTTCACAGATCTCACGATGAAAATCGATCGGTTTTACGCCTTTAGCACTAAGGAATCGTATAACAGCCCGTACTTCACTATCAGCGGGACTCACGATTGTCGGAGGCATCTTAAACACTCAGTAAACAACGTATACAATGAAGAATCAGACTGTAATGGCGTCAGTGCGTAGACAAGAGATGTAGGTAACCAGCGCGCATGCGCGGAACGCCGACCGTAGCGCTACGGCGGCGGAATCGCAAAACGGTACTTACTTAAAAAACATGCCTCGTTTTATAACAGATGCCACAAGTGGTACTATTTTTTTAAAGTTCGGTTTCTTATGGATTGGAGTTAACCAGTACATTACAGATATAAAACTGCCTTACCTTTTCGCCTCATTGAATAGTTCTGATGAGTTTGTACTAGAATAGATTGTTGTATCATAAATATCCCAAGTGTAAATACATCTCTTCCTTACTCATTGAGCAAGTGTCTCGAATGACTGCAATTTACTGGTGAAATACTTGCAGATAAAAACTACAATTGCATGACGAATCTTCGCTGGGCTTTCACTCAGTTTTGTTTTCTCTTTAAATCAGAGCCTCTCTCATGAAACGTTCCACTTTTTTTGCATTGACGTAACTCAGTAATATGAACAAATATTGTACATATAGGACAAAGATCGTGTATTCTTTTGTCATCCTAGTTTCTGACTTAGATTCACATCTGGGAATGTTGAAGAGCACTGACGTGAGAAACTTTTACGTGCCTTTTGTGGAGTATTTTCTAGGTCTCTGGAGTTTATCATAATAATACAGGGTATAACTAAATAAGTGTAATATATTTTCGATAAGGAATCACCTCCTTAAATATTTTACACTTATTTAGTTACTAGTTACACCCTGTATATTAATTCTATTACTTTAATGCTATTACTTCCAGAGATATGATCTTTCAATGTTTGAATTACTCGGTAAAATTTCTTTCATTGAATTTCATGACTTTCAAGTAGCTGTTGACGAGAAATTGTTGATGATGGAACTCGTATAAAATAATTATTTGGGCAATAATCATCATCTATTTGTGATCTTGCTCCCAACTCTCTTACAAAAGTTGCTGATTTATAAGATTTATCATCCTTTATTTATTTTCTACATGGCAAACATTCATTTAATTTTTTTTTCAGATAAAATGGCTTCCTTAGTAGCTAGTGCAGTGGGCAGATATCACTATGTCTTAGATCACAAAAGCGGTGAGTGTTATTTGGAAAATCTATTAAGTTGACCTGAATATTCTGAATGTTAAATATTTTTCATAAAAGAATTTCAATTGAAAAAATATAGGAAATACTCATCATTGAGTGATATTCTCATATTTCTTTCTTCCATGTAGTTGATATAAATCTTGGCTTAATCAAGCTCTTTAAAGTTTTTTAATCGATGCCGAGAAGTTTTCTATTTTGGATTTTTTTCTTTCATCGAAACATTATTTGCTTTTTTTATTTCCATTAATACGTAATAATTTACTTCCCTATAAATAATTTTAAAGTAATATTATTTTTGCATTGAATAATTGAATTCTGCTACGAAGAATTATTCGATAATATAAATATTATTTTATATTATATTATATATTATTATATTTAATATATATTATATATAATATTGATGAAATTTATTTGGGTATTCAGCAATGTTGGGAATAATCAATAATCAAAGTTGTAAAACATCTATATTTCGAACTATTTTGTATTGTACATACAAAAGATTATTCGAACAACTGACAAGAACTTGAAATATTTAATTTGGCAATATATTATCATAGATGAACTAAATTAAGTGACGTCTAAAGAAAGTAGGTATTCAGAGATAATATTTAAATTTTTAATATCCGTTTTTTTATGTTGTTCTTATTTTCATTAATATAACACATTTCTAGAAATAGTCTTTTATTATAGTCATCTTTGTTAAGTTATAAAAAGTTTATGTAACAAAGATGTCATCTTTGTTGACGATATAAAAATTTTATGTAACAAAGATGACTATAATAAAAGTCTGTTTCTAGAAATGTGTTATATAAATGAAAATAAGAACAACATCAACAAAAAAACAGATATTAAAAATTTAAATAATATCTATGAATACTTTCTTTCTTTAGACGTCACTTAATTTAGTTCATCTATGATAATAAATTGTCAAATTTAATATTTCGAGTTCTTGTCAGTTGTTCCAATAATTTTTTGTATATAAGTAGGTTATGCTTTAATATTGTGCTCAGTTTCTTATATTTATTGTTCCTCTATAGCATCCTGAAGAACTACAAAAAAGTTCGAAATATAGATGTTTTACAACTTCGATTATTGATCATTCGCAACATTGCCGAATATCCAAATAAATTTCATCAATAAAATAAAGGCAAATCAAATTATATATTCTATATACATATAATATATATTATATTATTTTATATAAATGTTTTCAACTCTTCAAAAATTTGTTGAATATTTTATAGTTTTAGCTGATGAATCCAGATTTTTACTTGTCATCATCGTATGGTAAAAAAATTCAGTGAAAAATATTCAACTTATTTTAATTTTACAGCTTGGATAAAGATAATAATTTTTATTACCCTTTCGTGATAATAGATTCGCTATTCATCCTGATAAATGAATTATTGGGTATAATTTCTGAATTTAGAACATCTTCATTCAATTTCTCTATTCGTTAGAAGAATCTTAGTGATTTATAGATTTTTCTGCCAAAATCAATCGATATTTGTGATCACATAACAATAAATTAAACATCATTATATTCTTTAATATTTATTTTTACGTCTTTAGATGCCCATTTCAAATTTTTATATCTTAATTACTGAACAACTACATACATTTTCAACCTGTTCAATTGTTACGTCTCAAAAAGTAGGTTACGTACTGAATCGATCGAGGAATTCGTAAATAAACAATTGCTTCTCGGGTTTGGTAATAATTACTTCGACAACTACCGAAGGATAGTTGAATAGAGCATAAAATTACGTCGCAGCTCTTTTCGCCTCTTTAATTTCAAGTTATGGATCATGAAATCATCATTTACGATTATGAAATTCCCGCGCTTTTTCTTAATGGAATAGCGAGAGATCGTTTCTAAAAAATGTCCGTAATCTTCGGATGTCGGCCCGAAAATGGGCTTTATTTCCTGATGAAGAATCTATTTTCTAAAGGAGATGAGCTAGAGTTTCCATACACTATTGGAAAGAATTAAAAGATAAAAAAAAATTTCAAATATTTAGGCAATTTTTAGCTTCGAGAGAAAAGGTTGTACAAAGAAATGATTTAGAAGGAAATTGTAGCTGCAATTATCTAGTTTTTATATTAAAACTTTAAAACTAAAAAGAAGTCGATCGGTGCTAAGTCAGGACTATACGGCAGATGACTCATCAAATCGATGTTTAGAGTCCAAAGAGAGATTTTTGAAGACACTACCATAATAATTATAAAACAGCACGTGAGAAATCAAGGGATAAGAATAGATACGAATAAATGCAAATTGCATATTGAATTTTAACAATCATCGCAGGAGTATGTGAAGATTATCAATATGAAAATACAATGCAAAACATCATTTGATATTCCTTTAGTCAATGAGAAGTTTAATAAATATGTCATTCCTAGTTATCGGTTGACTATTAAGTACCGTCTCATTGTTCAGTAATCATTAAAAAAATAATTCCTGATAACACTCGTAATTATTGAAGAATATACAGGGTGATTCACGACGATGGGCTATTAGACGATAGACATAGACAAGCAAGAGGTGAAAGAATCAGGTCTGCGAACTTCCAGTATTCGCTGGGAGCCAAATCTGGCGAATACAGTGGATGTGGGAGCAATTCGAAGTTCAATTAATGTATTTTCGCCGTTTTTTGATTGACTTGTGACACGGTGCGTTATCTTGATGATCTTAGCCATATGCGGTCGTTTCTCTGCAAGTTAGGCTTTCATACGCTCCAATATCGCTATATAATATTGACTGTCAATGGTATTTCCTTTCTCAAGATAGTTGATGAATATTACACCACGCACATCCCAAAATACCGAGGTCATAACCTTCCCACCCGATGGTTGTGCTTTCGGGCGCTTTGGACGAGGTTCACTAGTTGCTGTTCACTCAGATGACGATCGTTTTTATACCGGATTGTAGTGATGTTTCATCCATTGTCACACATCGACGCAAAAATTCCGATTTGTTATTTTAAAACATGACCGAATACCGACGTTTTGTTGTTGTTTCTGATTGCGCGAAGTCCCCATAACACTTTTCAAGCCATTGCTTCTCCTGAACGGTATATTTTCCCATCAAGAAACAGTGAAAAATTATTTTTGATTCATTGCTTTGAAAATAAAAAAATTAGCGATACAAACTGATGAATAGAATATTGAGAAATTTTAACAGCAGTGTTTTGAAGGTTAGTACGAGGCATGTTTTTAAGTAAGTACCGTTTTCGAATTAAAAAAAACGTGTAAAGATATCGCAATAATATCATCTTTAAATGCTCTCACCCATTTCCTTACCATTCCATCACTCATAATGTTTTGTCCGTGAACTTCACAAATATCACGATGAATATCGATCGGTTTTACGCCTTTAGCACTAAGAAATCGTATAGCAGCCCGTACTTCACAATCAGCGGGACTCACGATTGTCGGAGGCATCTTAAACACTCAGTAAACAACGTATACATTGAAGAATCAGACTGTAATGGCGTCAGTGCGTAGACAAGAGATGTAGGTAACCAGCGCGCATGCGCGGAACGCCGACCGTAGCGCTACGGCGGCGGAATCGCAAAACGGTACATGCCTCGTATTAACTGAAAAAAGTGACTGCAGTAAAACTAGCACCATCTGTGTTAAGTCCCGGACTTTCCAATCCATGTGGCTAGAAGAAATGTAACTGAGTACATCTCTGTTAATTGCATGGAGAAATTGTTGAATAGGCTTTTGCGTCAAGTGTTTACGTTCTGAATGTCGGTCAGTACCCCTACTTACTCGTCTTACTCGAGTTATTCAAGATAGAATATTCCAGACAATTTCGCCAATGGCGGCCCTTATGTAATGAACTTCCGATATCTCGGTCAAGGTGAATGTTTCGGCGTGTACTTCCTCCGCCTGTGCCCACAAATGTTCTCCATATTGCGAAAGGTTCTTCATTAATCATTTAACGGATATTCAATATCAGCGTCTGAACTTAATGACTGAACTGGATGATGAGATACAATGTGTAGTTGACGAGAATTCTTGATGGCGGAAGTCGTTCAGAATTATTGTTATCAAGCTTTTAAAAAAGCAGAAAATTAACGAAAAAATATTGTAATAAGTACCATACGAGATGGTGGATATAGCCCAAACAATTTTTGTTGGTTGTTCATTTGAGATTATTCAAAAGAGTGGAATAGATGTTGTGTGTGTATGCAAAGCATGATACATTCTTATCAAGAGCCTTTACAAACTGCTTCATTAGACCCAGCTTGATATGCAGGGGTGGAAACACGATTTTCTCTCGCGGAACTAAAGGATCATTGATGATATTCTTTTCCCCAACATCCATGTTTTCTCTTCTAGGCCACTCTTTTCTAACCCAGTGTTGCGTTTTGTCTCTGCTATCCCAGAGGCACAAGAAACAAGGATACTTGGTGTGGCCACTTTGCTGTCCAAGGAGAAAGTTTACCATTTTTAAGTCTACACAAATCACCCATCGGTGTTCATGATACTTTATTTTTTCCAAAACCAAAGCTATGTTGTCATATTGCTCTTTCATTTTCGTTGAGTGAGCAATTGGTATTGAGCCATATTTGTTAGGCACCAATCATCCGGAAAATATTCAGGAAGACCTCTTTTTACCAGGAGTTCTCTAATAGCATGGCAAAATACAAGATTTTGTTCCTCAGAGAAAAATGGTAGCAGATTTTTCTCCTTTGTGCGATAAAATGTATTTTTCGTTCCTGTTTCACGTAAATTCTTTTCCTTCAACCTGGAAGCTGGTAATTCAGAAGCTTCTTTCGACAGGTTGAGAGCTCTAGTGAGGTCATTTAACTCATCTTGGTTGAAACATTGGGGAATTGATGATATCGTTTCAAAATCACAGTGACCTTCAGTAGCGTCAGAATTCTGATCAGAGAGACATGTGTCCTCACAGATTTCTGGTAGCTGCTGAAAAGTTGGAATTGGCACTTTTCTGAGTGAGGGATGCCCTATCCCTCACTTCTTCGTCTTGCGTCTTGCAGAGACTGAATCTGCATAAGTCCACTTATTTTGGTTATTTCGATTGATTCCAGTAATATTTACTAGGCAAAATAATAGTCATCGAAGTGATTTTTTGGTGTTCTCCAAACCATTGGTACTGCGAATTTCACGGTAGTCCACTGTCGTAAATGCTCTGTACAAGTTTTACAGACAATATGTGGTGCCCAGGTTTTTCCTGATCACCAAGCTTAACACCAAAATATCCAAGATAAGCCCTCTTTACAAAGTCACTAATAGTTTTTCTGTTTTTCAAGAACGTGTATTCTCCGCATACGTAGCAAAAAATATCAGGATAACGTACACAGCTTCTTCTACTTGAACTCATTTCTATTCAACAACACAAATACAACAATTCACATTAACAATCTACTTTTTAGATTAACTTTTCAACAACTCGTTACTAAAGAGAAATTTCATATGACGCTAAGTTCTATCTATCTGCACCACGGGAATTCACACCTCAACTCTCAACTGCAGTTGAAGTTCACTTCAGACTGGACAGCTCCATATATCGGATTTCTATGGAACTAACTGGATGACACTAAATAGGATTAAATCCCACTTGTTAACAGTTTGTCAACCAATCTGTTATATATCTCATGTTGTCTTCTATTTGTAATAAATGAATTAAAATAATAATTATAATAAATATTATTATTTCAAATTCAATTTGTTACAAATGAAGACTGACAATAAGGGAAATATACAAGAATCTATCTCTTGTATAAATTTTACAACACTCATACTTGAAAGTATTGAATAGGAAAAAGCATTGGTAGATAAGTGAATTTATCTAAAAATCTGATACAGAAAAACTGCTATCATATTTAGATTCAGCAATAAAAATCAGCTCAAAAATTCCAGGCACCAAAAAAAATTTTTTGTAGGTCTGTGTTATTGTACTAACCATAGTCAACAATTTCTCGATACGGTAGAAAATTACGTAATCTATCGGGCGTCGGTGAAGCGAGAAGATGTTGAAAAGGAAAGTAGAAGTGCAAGATTGTCTTCCAAGAATTTAATCCCACCAGCCACAGGATAGGATTCTGCTCTTAATTCACGGATACAAAATAAGCTGCCTTCCGATATTTATATCCGAGGCATGAAATCATTCAGAACCTTAATTTTATTGTAGATTTATTATTACACATCAATCAATATAGCATTTACGGCTGCTTTAAGGAGTATCCTTCTCGTTCTCTTAATTTCAATCCGTTAGATTTTTTCTTTAAAGTCACGTGTTCACGATAGACGATTGATAACATTACTACAAAATAGGCAATAAGTAAAAACAGGGTGATCCAAGTTCGAGTGGCTATTAGACAGTTTTTGGAAAACTGGTCATATTTGAAATCTGAAAATTGGGTTTATATTGTAAGAAATTTTCTACCGAACTCAAATATTTCTGCAGTTCGTATACAGAAGGAGAAAAAAATTAAAAAAAAATTCTTCGTGAGCTAGATTTTTCGTTGAAGATGAGGTTATGTTTATTCCAACTGGACTGTTTTGGTACCAGTTTTCGGATTTTTTCCAATAAGGGTTTGGAGTTAAAAATAATCATTTATTGGCGACGTTCTTTCTCTTGTCTTGGAGTTTCAAGTACATTCTTATTGGGCAGGAACTGGGACTTTTATTGTTTTTGGCGCTCTTGTTCACCCGAACAGAGTGCCTATCATTTTGCCCGAATGTCTGTAATTTTGGAATATCGAACCGAAAATGATCTCAATCGATTGGGTTCGACTCCCCGATGAAGAATCCGTGGCGAAAATTGAGTCTGTCCGGCCGGCTGGCCGTATCCTCTCTAGCATCCAAAAGGAATCAGCTAGGGTTTTCATATTTTCAGAATAGATTAATTGTCCAAATATCTCGGTCAAGTTCGTTATTGGGCCAAATCCGTCGGACGGTTCAGTAGTTATGAGCATCTGAAATTTTGTTTCCTCAATAACTACTAGAATATCCATCCGATCAAGTTGATACTTGAAATATTCTTGAGGGAGGCTGCAACAAAACGGCTCGCAAAATTTCGCAGAAATCGTCACGCTAGAAAATTTTTAAAAAATTCCCAAAAAAAATTTTTTTAATCCTGACTATCTCATAAGATATTTTTCGGATGTCAATAAAAATTCGTGAATATATTGAGGTGATCGATATCTTACTTATCCTCAAATTTCATTGTCGTAGCTCTTTTCCATCTAAAGATATGATCATTTTTAATTTACTCAAGAGAAAAGAGAAATTACATGAAGTCTCGGTGATTTTCTCTGAACGATGGCCATCACAGATCGATATTCGAATGACAAATGCCGGGCTCATCAATCAGTTGGCGTAATATTAATCAAAATTTTTCATAACGGGAAAGCATAGAGATAGAATTCAATCTCGGTGGCTGAAATAATATACGTTGTCAAAATTCAGAAAAGCACTGACGTTAGTTTTTAGGAAAAGGGAATTATAGCTTCGAAGAAAACTTGGGGAAAATTATGAGTAGTGATTTTTAATTTGAGATATGGGTGTGTTCATTCATTAGGCGTTCATATTTGCATCACATTGTCCCATAGTACGGGAAAAGACTATTATACACGTGATCAGAGTGCTTATAGATTTGTTATATTTACGCGCAAGTAGCTCAACAAGAGCGCCAGAGCAATCTGACCTCACGTCAGTGCATTCTAAAATTTTTTTATTAACCATTTCATTAGTTGAAATTATAAAGATATCACTTGGGATACAAATTTTGCAGTAAAATTTTCAATTAAACCAATTAGGCAATCATTCCTTATCTCGAATCGATTTTTTAGTATTCTCCTGAAATTATGACGGTATCGATAAAAGTGTTTCAAGGAATTTCCCACTTGTTATATTCCAGTTTTTTTAATAATTTCGCTCGAATTATGAAACAAAATTAGTAACACCTGGTAATCTTGATATCAATTCTATTCGCAGAATTTCTCACAATTTAACATACAATCGATCAATTTTGACAGCCGCGTGTTATCTATTGAAAGATTAAATTTGAGAAGAAGCACTCTGATTATTTCTACCTCTAATCCAAAATACAGGGTGAGTCTTAGACCATTGCGTTTGAGATTACATAAAAACCAGCTTTCGCATTGTGATATTCCATCAATTTGTAGAGACATACTTGTTGATGCCCCTGTTGCTCTTTCAGGTTTCAAAGTTTTCTCCGACTCCACTGGAGTTGATAGAAGCAGCGCAAGTAGCGTCACGAAAATTATTGCCAGCTTAATCGCGGAAAATTTACGAAACCGCGTATTCAAGATTTATGGAATGGAAAATGAAAAAAACATGTTCTTTCTCGGAGATAGTGTTATAGGCTTATTTTTCGGAACTGGCACAACTACAAAAGCCATCAACAGTGTGGTCGAATTATCCAATGCTTAAAAATATGTTTAGATCCAATAATAATGTCGACATTATTATCCGGTTTTACAGGGAGTGAAAATAAATTCGACGAAAAAATTTTTTTTCAAGTTTTCCATTCCTGGTACGATCGAGTATTCAAGAGTGAATACATTTCTGTTAAAACCGTTGTATTAAATCGAATAGTTTTCAAAATATCCAAAAAAGACTGGAAAAAAGTCGAATATGTTCAGTTCAGTTTTTACAACATCGAAGAGGAAGAATGTGAAATGGTCATGCATCTTTGGATTTCAAAAATATCATCACAGGGTGTTTCAAATTTTGTGTTGAAAATTGTGATCATAAATTGGCCATAACTTCTGTTTTTCAAATTAGAACCTTATTTTTTTATAATTGTGTTGGATTCTGCGGTCAAAAATAATGATAGTTTTCTCACATGATTATGCTCCTAAATTCATTATATATATAATTATTTGAGATTTTCTGGATGTATGTAGTACGTAGAGTCAAATTCTTCGAATCTGATTCATAAGGATATTCTGTGAGCATAGAAGATTAATCATACCCTAAAGAATACAAAAAAGGGCAGTTGATGAAATTAGTATTTCGACTTATTTGGGCTTCGAAAATATAATAGCTCTGAAGAGAACTTCGAACAATATAATAATCCCAATTTTCAGATTTCAAATATGTCTAGTTCTCCAGAAATGTCTAATAGGCACTCGAACTTGAGACACCATGTATATATATCCGGGAAAAAAGTAATATCGTGAAAAGTTATATTTCGTTACCTGTCAACAGAGATGAAATGTCAATTTTTTTTTCGTCACAGAAAAAAATAATTGTATCTAATATCAACTTTCCCAATTCTATGATTCTTTCCAATTCTTTATATCATAAAATCGACACTGTTGCCCTATTTTCTAATTTTCCATAATTAATAAAGATTTTTATCTGTGTTCTCTTCTATGTCCTATTTTGAACATGTGAATTTCAATGTTTTAATAATTCATAAAATACAAATTTCAAAGTTGTGATATTCAAAAACTTTCCCATGTTACGTATTGTCAAAACCTATTCGGAACAAATTTTTTAACCAATTTTAATATAACTGCGGATAGATAATGAAATTTTTCCTTGACGATTAATTTCATAGAGTTCCATTTAAGACTGAAAATATGTCTTCAAAGTATTATGGATCAAATGTTTTCTGTTTTATGGCAGATTCGGATTCATGGACTTTGAACCGTGAGATAAAACGCAGCAAATATATTATTTTTATTACGTTTGCATATATTCAATGTTTTTTCCTTTTATACGAAATAATTCCTTAAATGTTCAAATAATTTTATTAGTATATCTGTCATCGTTATATCCGTAATTTATTTGTTCTTCATTAAGTAATAATATTTGATGGATATTCATGGACATGGAAAACAAATTTACCTTTATTGATTTCCTAGAAATGAAAATCCTTCTTCAGAAATGGAAATTTACCTTCTCATAGAAATGTCTCCATTTAGTAAACTTACGATTTAATAACCTATAATTTATGCAATTACAAATATACCTTGATGTTAATTGTCATTTTTTTCCTTCGTCATATTCTGTACCTCCAATTACAAACGAAGCCAATATGTTCAAATTTAAATAATTTTTTCACGTTTTTTTTTATCGTGTCGATATTTTTGCGCACTTGCTCTACTTGAAAGAACAAATTTATATCGTGTCAAATAATTATTTGGAAAAAATTACCATTTATCTAACGTTTATATATATATATCTTCCATCGTTTTCAAGGCAAAATATAGCTTTAAAAAACTTGACAATATTCGAAAATACTTCAATTTTCATCACGTGTCATGATTGACAGAACTCTGTACACTAGATAAAATTCGTTTGATTTTTATGGAATTTTTTTATGTTCATGGAAGAGTTTAATGTTTTAATATTTTGTTATTTAGTAATAACTATAATATAAAGAGATAGACCTAGCATTTCATTCATAAAACTGTTGAAATTAATAGCCATCATTGAATTATTTCACCATGTGTCAGAAAAAGGCAGGAATATATGCTTTGAAGCACTTTGGCAACGCTGCATAATGAAGTTGTCACATATTCAGTGGCGTACTGATTCAATGGTTTCGTATAATTTTTCAGGAACCTTCAAATTTAGAAATATTTGAGATTATGATAGAAAACCTGTAGAATTACGAACCTTAAATCTAGTATAATCGATTTTAGGTAAATGATGCAAGAAAAATTGCGTCACTATGATATTAAAATAGATTCTACGATAATAGAGGGTATTTCTTTCTATATTTCGAAAGATTTAATGAAAAGTGTAGATATTATAATATTGAAATATAATCCCTGCAAGTACAATTTTAATCGATATCTTTTGTAGGTCTCAAGAGTGAAACTGCAAAGTCTGTTAAATTTTACCGAGTAGCAGTTATATCTGTGGTAATAGGACATTAATAGAATGCCATGAAAAAAATAACCCTGGTTTTAGCCAGAGCACAAAATTGTGTGAAACATGTTTCATCAAACTTGTGTAAAAGTTGGGTTAATGAAACAAACTTTTAATGTTTAAATTTGTTGATAATAATATAATATAGCAATAAGGGTGGGCATGGCTAACTTGGGTCCCGTCAGGGACCCGCGAAGCGAAGCTGAGCGTGAGGCCCGATCCCGGGGCAATCTTAAAACAGATCCTCTTCCAGGAGAAGCGACCCCGAAATCCCCCCGGGCACTCTTAAAGTGCCCGAAATTTTCAAACGAAAATGTCGAACGCCGTTTTTCACGAAATCGCCAAAGGTGCCCCGGAACAAGGGAAATAAACTCCGAAGCCGGAACGCCCCGGGTCCGGGAGTCGCTACATATTCCAAGAGCGAGGACGAAAGGTCTCCTTAAAACCCATCAAAACTTCGGAGCCCCCCGAAATCTTGCGAAAATAGCGTATGTAAAACGGCAATTTTTAAATTCGCCAAGCTCCGCGAAATGTCGAAAACCTCGTAGATAATATAAATTCATAACAAAACCACTCAAAATGATAATTATGCATCTAAAGCATAGACTCAACTTGTTTTAGTATATATCGACCTAGTCCTAAATTTTTTCGGAATATCTACTAATTTTCTGGGTTCATGATTGGGCCTTATATGTAAATAACCCACCAAGATATTGCTTTAAAAGCTATTCAATTAATACAAACAACTTTTGCATGCACTTCATTCTACGACACTGATTGTTCAAATATTGTTCAAAAATTCAAAAATATTGACGCCAAAAATTATTATCCGGTTATACAGGGAGTGAAAATAAATTCGACGAAAAAATTTTTTTTCAAGTTTTCCATTCCTGGTATGATCGAGTATTCAAGAGTGAATACATTTCTGTTAAAACCATTGAATTAAATCGAATAGTTTTCAAAATATCCAAAAAAGACTGGAAAAAAAGTCAAATATGTTCAGTTCAGTTTTTACAACATCGAAGAGGAAGGATGTGAAAAGGTCATGCATCTTTTGGATTTCAAAAATATCATCACAGGCTGTTTCAAATTTTGTGTTGAAAATTGTGATCTTAAATTGGCCATAACTTCTGTTTTTCAAATTAGAACCCATTTTTTTTATAATTGTGTTGGATTCTGTGGTAAAAAATAATGATAGTTTTCTCACATGATTATGTTCCTAAATTCATTATATATATAATTATTTGAGATTTTCTGGATTTATGTAGTACGTAGAGTCAAATTCTTCGAATCTGATTCATAAGGATATTCTGTGAGCATAGAAGATTAATCATACCCTAAAGAATACAAAAAAGGGCAGTTGATGAAATTAGTATTTCGACTTATTTCGGGTATCGGGCTTCGAAAATATTTTAGCTCTGTAGAGAACTTCGAAGAATATCATAATCCCAATTTTCAGATTTCAAATATGTCTAGTTCTCCAGAAATGTCTAATAGGCACTCGAACTTGAGACACTCTGTATATATATCCGGGAAAAAAGATATATTTCGTTACCTGTCAACAGAGATGAAATGTCAATTTTTTTTTCGTCACAGAAAAAAATAATTGTATCTAATATCAACTTTCCCAATTCTATGATTCTTTCCAATTCTTCATATCATAAAATCGACATTGTTGCCCTATTTTCTAATTTTCCATAATTAATAAAGATTTTTATCTGTGTTCTCTTCTATGTCCTATTTTGAACATGTGAATTTCAATGTTTTAATAATTCATAAAATACAAATTTCAAAGTTGTGATATTCAAAAATTTTCCCATGTTATGTATTGTCAAAACCTATTCGGAACAAATTTTTTAAGCAATTTTAATATAACTGGGGATAGATAATGAAATTTTTCCTTGACGATTAATTTCATAAAGTTCCATTTAAGACTGACAATATGTCTTCAAAGTATTATGGATCAAATGTTTTCTGTTTTATGGCAGATTCGGATTCATGGACTTTGAACCGTGAGATAAAACGCAGAAAATATATTATTTTTATTACGTTTGCATATATTCAATGTTTTTTCCTTTTATACGAAATAATTCCTTAAATGTTCAAATAATTTTATTAGTATATCTTTCATCGTTATATCCGTAATTTATTTGTTCTTCATTAAGTAATAATATTTGATGGATATTCATGGACATGGAAAACAAATTTACCTTTATTGATTTCCTAGAAATGAAAATCCTTTTTCAGAAATGGAAATTTACCTTCTCATAGAAATGTCTCCATTTAGTAAACTTACGATTTAATAACCTATAATTTATGCAATTACAAATATACCTTGATGTTAATTGTCATTCTTTTCCTTCGTCATATTCTGTACCTCCAATTACAAACGAAGCCAATATGTTCAAATTTAAATAATTTTTTCACGTTTTTTTTTATCGTGTCGATATTTTCGCGCACTTGCTCTACTTGAAAGAACAAATTTATATCGTGTCAAATAATTATTTGGAAAAAATTACCATTTATCTAACGTTTATATATATATCTTCTATCGTTTTCAAGGCAAAATATAGCTTTAAAAAACTTGACAATATTCGAAAATACTTCAATTTTCATCACGTGTCATGATTGACAGAACTCTGTACACTAGATAAAATTCGTTTGATTTTTATGGAATTTTTTTATGTACATGGAAGAGTTTAATGTTTTAATATTTTGTTATTTAGTAATAACTATAATATAATAATATAAAGAGATAGACCTAGCATTTCATTCATAAAACTGTTGAAATTAATAGCCATCATTGAATTATTTCACCATGTGTCAGAAAAAGGCAGGAATATATGCTTTGAAGCACTTTGGCAACGCTGCATAATGAAGTTGTCACATATTCAGTGGCGTACTGATTCAATGGTTTCGTATAATTTTTCAGGAACCTTCAAATTTAGAAATATTTGAGATTATGATAGAAAACCTGTAGAATTACGAACCTTAAATCTTATAATAATATAAAGAGATAGACCTAGCATTTCATTCATAAAACTGTTGAAATTAATAGCCATCATTGAATTATTTCACCATGTGTCAGAAAAAGGCAGGAATATATGCTTTGAAGCACTTTGGCAACGCTGCATAATGAAGTTGTCACATATTCAGTGGCGTACTGATTCAATATTTTCGTATAATTTTTCAGGAACCTTCAAATTTAGAAATATTTGAGATTATGATAGAAAACCTGTAGAATTACGAACCTTAAATCTAGTATAATCGATTTTAGGTAAATGATGCAAGAAAAATTGCGTCACTATGATATTAAAATAGATTCTACGATAATAGAGGGTATTTCTTTCTATATTTCGAAAGATTTAATGAAAAGTGAAGATATTATAATATTGAAATATAATCCCTGCAAGTACAATTTTAATCGATATCTTTTGTAGGTCTCAAGAGTGAAACTGCAAAGTCTGTTAAATTCTACCGAGTAGCAGTTATATCTGTGGTAATAGGACATTAATAGAATGCCATGAAAAAAATAACCCTGGTTTTAGCCAGAGCACAAAATTGTGTGAAACATGTTTCATCAAACTTGTGTAAAAGTTGGGTTAATGAAACAAACTTTCAATGTTTAAATTTATTGATAATAATATAATATAGCAATAAGGGTGGGCATGGCTAACTTGGGTCCCGTCAGGGATCCGCGAAGCGAAGCTGAGCGTTAGGCCCGAAGGGCCGATCCCGGGGCAATCTTAAAACAGATCCTCTTCCAGGAGAAGCGACCCCGAAATCCCCCCGGGCACTCTTAAAGTGCCTGAAATTTTCAAACGAAAATGTCGAACGCCGTTTTTCACGAAATCGCCAAAGGTGCCCCGGAACAAGGGAAATAAACTCCGAAGCCGGAACGCCCCGGGCTTGGGAGTCGCTACATATTCCAAGAGCGAGGACGAAAGGTCTCCTTAAAACCCATCAAAACTTCGGAGTCCCCCGAAATTTTGGCGAAAATAGCGTATGTAAAACGGCAATTTTTAGATTCGCCAAGCTCCGCGAAATGTCGAAAACCTCGTAGATAATATAAACTCATAACAAAACCACTCAAAATGATAATTATGCATCTAAAGCATAGACTCAACTTGTTTTAGTATATATCGACCTAATCCTAAATTTTTTCGGAATCTCTACTAATTTCCATTCCAAAGGAACCCAAAAAACCCGAAGGAGTACAAAATAACCGAAAGCGCGAAAAAAACTCGAAGAAAAGCTAAAAACCCCGAGGGAGCACAAAAAATCGAAAGCGTGCAAAATATAGCACAATAACTTGTAAATTGCTCACCCTGTACGACATTATACCGAAATCAGCTCCTATTCGCGAGAAAACTTGAAGAAAAATGCATATGGGACACCCCGTATATAATTGATTCGCAGTGGGTGCTTTCATCATAAAAAACAAACCGAAAGAATATCGTTTATAACTCTATCGTTTCAAGTTCAGTGCATTCCACCAAGAAAGAACCCGACCAAATACGAAAAAACATGATAGAACCCAAAGTAACACGAAAGAACGAAAAAAATCCAAAGGAACTCAAAAAACCCCGAAGGAGCACAAAATCAACGAAAGCGCGCAAAAAAACTCGAAGGAAAGCTTAAAACCCCGAGGGAGCACAAAAAAACCGAAAGCGTGCAAAAAATAATGAAAGAACTTTTAAATTGCACACCCTGTATATCAATCGATCGCGAAATCATTGTTAATGGCACACCCTGTATGAGATTTCATTGAGCTCCCTTACGCGGAAAAGCACGAAAGCTAGAGAAAAACTCTGGTGAATGTCAGCGCTACTCAGATCTGACACACTGTATATGAATCGAATATATTTTATCGAATTCAGAACCAAAACACACCGAAGGAACACAAAAAACTCGAATTTGCGCGAAAAAAATCAAATTAACTTGTGAATTGAGCACCTCGTATATCACATGATCGCAAATTCATTGTAAATCGTTCACCCTGTATGACATTTTATCGAAATTAGATCCCACTCTATAATTGGTTTGCAGTGGGTGCTTTTTCCATAAAAAATTCAGACGGAAAATGTCTCGAAGAAAGAATCTGGTGAAAATCAGTGCTTTCAATGGGCACAGCCTGTATAGCGATTTTTTCGAATGCGCAGCCTGTATAGCGATTCATCGCGATCTATGTGCATTCTTCAAGGACGAAAATGAATTCGCGCGAAAATCGAGCCTGAAATGACGATTTTCAAACGCATATTTGAGGTGTTTTTCTTGCGATTCGTGAAGCGTGAGTGGTCTCTAGAGATTCGGAATCTCCTGTAGATTCTTATTCGAGCGCTAGGAAGGCGCAAAAAATCTTCCACCGCCCATATCGAGCGAAAAATCGAATTCTAATGGGTTTTAAGGATTGCCTCTCGAGCGGCCCTTCGGGCCGCTCGGAAAGCTTCGCTTTCCGGGTCCCTCCCGGGACCACCTGTCAAAATTTTCTCTGGTTCACGATCTTATTACTATATTATATAGATATGGACATAAGTTTATGTCCGTGTTAGAATCATATGAGTTGTAGAACGAAAGCAAAATCTCCAGACCTGACATGTGAGTTTCCCAAATTCTGTCTAGGCGGTTTTTCTGAATGAAATAGAAAAAATCAAAATTCAATCATCACTTTGCATAAATTTAAATTTTACGAATACACGTGTCTTGATCGTTATCAAGATAATAACCATAAAAAATTTAATTGATGTATCCAACCTTGAACCAATCTTGAACCAAAAAATTACAGGGTGACCCAGTGCAAATGCAAAACGGCGTATCTCGCAAGCCATTTGATCACTTGAAATGTTTCGAACACACCAAACTTGTCAGAATTAGACACTTTCAATAGTTAAAGACATCTCAAATAAGGATATAGTCCACCGAAACAAAGCACAGCAATGCGCCCTGGGTAGACGACAGGTGTGGTATCTTAGATGGCAAAATCTGGTGGAGGTCCCCAAAGACAGCTCCCACGGCCGTAATTCAAAGACAGCCTAGACTAACAGCTCGAAGACTTCAAAGACAGTTCAGAATCTGCGGTACCTCGCAACGGTACAATAATAATTCTCAATTCGAAGCAGAATGATGCAATCCCACGTCGTTTTTCCAAACAAATACGCCACTCCGCTAAAGCGCAAAAATCTCACCAACGAACAAACCAAACCAACATGATAAGATTTCTCTCAGGGCTTCAGTTAAAATCCTGATCAGATCCGCAAAATTGCGATTAATTACTCCAGGAGATTTTAACCGAATATATGCCGGAAGAACGACGTAATTGACAACCTACGTCACATGCACAGAACAGGACCACCGACAACCGTCCATTGAAACGTACGAGATAAGCTGGTAAACTACTGCGACTAACGCCACCAGTTCGGTTTACAGGTACTAACTGGAGCGGGAATTTTGAAACCGTGACACTTCTCATAAAATTCTGCCCCCTGACTTGTTAACCACTGTGTCACAAATGTTTTGACTTAGTCTTGCAGACGCTGGGTGCCAGATCAGGCACTTTCTGCACCAAATCTTCGACCAAAGGACGCCCACTCCGTTCTTCATCATGCACATTTGTGCGGCCATCTTTAAATGGTCTCACCCATTTCCTTACCATTCCATCACTTATAATGTTTTATCCGTAAACTTCACAGATCTCACGATGAACATCGATCGGTTTTACGCCTTTAGTACTAAGAAATCGTATAACAGCCAGTACTTCACAATCAGCGGGACTCGGGATTGCCGGAGGCATCTTAAACACTCAGTAAACAACGTATACAATGAAGAATCAGACTGTAATGGCGTCAGTGCGTAGACAAGAGATGTAGGTAACCAACGCGCATGCGCGGAACGCCGACCGTAGCGCTACGGCGGCGGAATCGCAAAACGGTACTTAAAAAACATGCCTCGTATATTTTTCGATGTAAATATTCTTTGTTTTGCACAATTGTTATTTGTTGTTGTAGTTCAATACCTTGATACAAGATGAAGGCCATGAAAAATCTTAAAAATGCTAATATAAAACGTGTAATTATTATGTTGGTGAATGTTCATAAATTACTATACATTTTATGCAAAAAAAACAATACAATGCTGATTTTAAATATGTCTAAAATAACTTGAGGTCAAAATTCTCGGAATTTCGTCGAGACTTGCTAACTATTGTTCAAGAATTAGCATATAAAAAAAATTCAATCCAGATATTCTCTTCATTGAAAATCATTTGAATTTTGTGTATAAAGGGTATTAGATAATTACATTCATTCCGGAACAGGAACTATGTGACAACAATGAAAAAAATACATATGGAGATATCATGTTTCATTCATAGTCCATCCATATACTAGAAATTTATAAACAATACATTTCAGTTATTATTCGAGTATAACAGTACTGAATATTTTTGATTGCTTATATCGGTCCCAACAATTTTCTTTATTTATGAATAGTGGACTGTTTGTATTTCAAATCCTGGCAATGAGAAACATTTTTTTTTTTAATTTCGACAAATAAAGTGACACTTCAATACTCATCAACTCGTAATTAGTTACTAAAAATAAAATATTTCGCAAATGAAAATCTCGATGCTCACTTTGACATATATATTTACATATATTTATGGTTCCAATTGAACAATTAGTAAAATTCATTGCCGGAATTTTCGAGATGTGACATTCTGAATAGTCCACAGTTACTGACGATTTGCGATAAGGAATGTGTGGGCGCTGATGTATTGATTACTGGCGAACGATTATCGCATAAAATTTTTTCAGCAGTTTCTAATCTATTTTTCATTGAGTTTTCGATGTACCCTTCTGCAACAGATGTTGATTCCCATCCTCCAAGCCGTTGGATGTCTGCAAAATCTGCTCCGCTGTCCGAAAGGATAGATGCAGAGGAACAGTGACCTGTGAGCACTTAAAGTTTTTGTAAAAGACGAACAACTTTTCGTGCGGAGTGTGAATTGGTCTCAAGGATACATATACAGGGTGCTCGGCACATGGACATTCAAATTTTTTTTGGGCGTTGGTAGGGTCATTTGCTACCTTTTCAGTCTTGGAACCTGGGTCCTTAGTATTACGGTTACGGAGGTATGATTTTTTTATTAGGTTTTTCTAAATTACCCAAAATGTTCCCTTCGAGGCCCCATAACTTTTTTTGCGTGTGCTTTTACATGCATTTTTTTAATGTATTAAGTCTACATGAGTGTGTGTTTAAAAAAACGTATTTATTGTTACAGACAACACCACAAAATTAACACGTGGGCTTTTTATTAAAAAAAAGCAAGAAAATTTTACCTGCCCGTTTAAGACGCGTGTGAATTATTATTACTATTTCTGTCCTTAGGTTGGATTGGGTTAGTCGCCGCTGACTTGACCCTACCGTCATTCGAGATTTAACTGTCTCTGCTGTTGGAAGTGTCTGTGCCGCGTTGTTCAGTTTTTTAAATTTGTATTTTTTTTTGTTACTTTTATCGACTTTTTACTACTGTTGTTTTAATTTTGGTTGTTGATATGCCTAATTTCACCAACGCTGAGTATGCTGATATGGTGATGGCATATGGCAAGGCCGATGGTGTTGCTCGTGCAGCTCAAAGGATTTATCAAGCCAAATTTCCTGATCGAAGATTACCCCACCACGAAACATTCTTGACGACTTATCGACGATTAAGAGAGACTTAACTGGATATTAGATTAAGATTGAAAGCAGCTATATAATTCGTAATTTGACAGATCGATTATGTTTGGATTTCTTTCATTATTTCTTTTCTCTGTGGAATAACAATGGAACCAGAGATAATACGCGACTATTCTGTGATTATGACGTTACTCATATTACTTCTGAATACTCTATGTTCGGTTGCCCATGACAATCATGCATTAAAATAGAAAGAAGTCGTGCATTAAAATGGGTCATTAACGCATGATTTGAGAACGTTTAACAGAGCTTATATTGGGAGGTCGACGGAAATGAAAATTTAGGCAACAAATCCGGAAAATAGGTTTTTTTAGGACGAACAGACAAAGCAGTGTTTGGCAATGTTTAAACGTAACAAACCGGAATTCATCACTTCACTCCGGAAGTCATCCGAGTGAAGAGCCCTTGGTGAACCTCGTCCAAAGCGTCCGATGTAGTATTCATATTTTAAAATATCAAATCTCCAGAATTATTATCGAGGTGTCGATATATTTGTTTCATAGAACTGCATCACGAGAAAAATTTTATTTGGAAAGTGTAATTTAATAAAAAAAAATTCCTACTTCCAAAACCATTCAGCCGATTTGGCCCAATAACGAGCGCTAAAATTGTAATTCCCGTATCACGAAAATATTTATCTCTATGTCAACAATGAATATCAAGTTTCATGAACTCACGAGAATACTTCCAACTTGAATAAATTTTTTTTCTATTTTCAGATCCGAGAGTAAACAATTGGCCAATGATGAGCAGTCCTCTTCCTACACTCTTTATATGTCTTTTTTACGTATATTTCTGCAAAGTTCTGGGACCAAAACTTATGGAGAATAGAAAGCCTTTTCAACTTAGGAATGTTTTGATCGTATACAATTTTCTACAGACTGTCTTTAGCGCGTGGATATTTTATGAGGTAAGTTTATTTTTCGTCTCATTCATTTTTTCAAATAAACGTGGCAACACTGCGTGATACGAGGAAAAGATATCAAAAGGATTTGTCAGTGACGCATGAGTGTTGTAATTGGCTTCTGCAACGAGTATTAGACGATATTTTTTCTATTTCAGGCAAGAATTGAGAAAAATTTATTGGAATTCAATGAAAAACTCAGATTATACCTCCTAGTGCCTTTTGTATTTTATTATCGGAGTTGGTATGACTGATACGAAAATTGACAGATTATAGAATTTGAATAGTGCGTTCAAATTTCTACATGGTTTAATACTGACAATTGACATGCAATGGACGCGTGTTGACATTAGAAAGGATAGGATGTCAGTGTTATCAACCACAAAACGAAACCACATTACAGCACTCTTTTTATTACTGTAATGATCTCATTACGACACTGAAATAGAGGAACTAGATGTCTAACTCTCTCACTAATCGTCCTTGAAATGAAGCATTTAATTGACAAAATGGCCGTCTAGTTTTGGTCATAGAGAAATGAATAGATCTATGTTTGAGTGATGATTTTGCCATAAATAAAGGTTTCTATATCTATATGACTTAACGAAGCTTATTAATAGTAAATCAGATACATAAAGTAATTACATATAGGGTGGAAACTGAGAAAGGAAAAATGGTTCACAATAATAGTTCATTTTGCCGCCGCATGGTGTCTCTGGCTTCTCTGATTTTTGGTTTGTTGATACTTCCATAACCTCGTCGTTTCTATTTTTATCCCTCGTGGATGTAACAAGCGTAATAAAAAAATACTACACGAAAACACTATCATAATTACAGTTTAACTTAATCAATTCGTTCGAAGACATATCAACAACAACAGACGGCCGCCATTTTGTCAGTTGTCAGTTTTCTTTATCTATGGTGAAACGAGGAATGAAACTAACGCCATCTACGTGTTAGCCTATGTAGTAAGTGATCGCTTCGAATAAATCGTTTTTAAAATAACAAACCAGCAACACTTGAACTCTATAAACTCTGATTACTTTCTTCTTGATTTTTTCCAGTATTTGATGAGTGGTTGGTGGGGAGCGTACAGCTTCAGATGTCAGCCTGTCGATTACTCAAACAGCCCTGTGGCAATGAGAGTAAGTACGTTTATCGCCATTCTGTAACATCTTTTTGAATTCTTTCTTCGATTCAGATGGCGAATACCTGTTGGTGGTACTATTTTTCGAAATTCACGGAATTCGTCGATACCCTGTTCTTCATCATGAGGAAAAAATACAGTCAAGTCTCCACACTCCACGTGATCCATCATGGAGTCATGCCTTTTTCTGTGTGGATGGGGATGAAGTTTGCACCAGGTAAATATGATTAATAAAAAATGTCTAAATGACGTTTATCATCAATATAATAAAAGCGATAAGATCGGGAACCAGAGAAAAAAATCGAAAATGGTCCCGTCAGGGACCCGGAAAGCGAAGCTTTCCGAGCGGCCCACAGGGCCGCTCGAGAGGGAATCTTAAAACAGAACGGAAGGGCGTATCCTGTTCTAGGAGAAGCTACCGCGGAAACTTGAGGAAATTCCCCATCTCTGGGTACCAATTTTCATATCCAAGTAGCGAGTCAAGGCCGCGAATTCTTCATTCCAAATTCGGCAATTTTCTCGATAATTTGAGGAGAAGTGTCATAGTTTCTCATACGATTCCGATGATAGCCGAACGCGAGCTCCAAATTTGAAAATACGGCATCAATTTTTCGCTCGATATGGGCGGTGGAAGATTGTTAGCGCCTTCCAAGCGCTCGAATAAGAACCTACAGGAGATTCCGAATCTCTAGAGACCACATACGGTTCACGAAACCAAAGAAAAACACCTCAAATAAGCGTTTCAAAATCGTCATTTCTCAGTCGATTTTCGCGCGAATTCATTGCCCTCTCCGAGCTCCGATCCAACTTATGATACTGTTAAAATGTTAAAATAATGTTAAAATCCGACACACTTAGTTTATTCAGTGAAAAACGGCTAAGCACTCTGTTCATGAATACACGTTCAGACCTTTTTCGAATAATTTTTATTTTACCTTTGTGAAATTGATGGAGTTGAAACGATATTCTTTGGGTTTATTTTTTATGGAAAAATTATTTTCGATTCATATATAGGGTGTTACATAGGAGCTTTATCGAATAATGCTTATACTGCCTTTGTGGAATGCACCGATTGCGATCGATTGATATACGGGCTGTGCACATTGGAAGCACTGACTTTCACCAGAGTCTTTCTTCGAGAGATTTTCCGTCTGAATTTCTTATGGAAAAAGCACCCACTGCGAATCGATTATATAGTGGGTGTCCCAAATGCATTTTTCTTCATGCTTTTTCGCGTATGGGATCTAATTACGATAAAATGTCATACAGGGTGTGCGATTTACAATGAATTTGCGATCGGGTGATATACGGGGTGAGCACTTTACACACTGTCATACAGGGTGTGCAATTTACAAAGAGTTTACGATCGGGTGATACACGGGGTGTGCAATTCACAAGTACTTTTGTTTCTTTGCGTGCTTTCGTTGTTTTTGTATTTCTCTGGGGTGTTTCGCGTGACTTCGAGTTTTTTTGAGCGCTTTCAAGTTATATGTATTCTCTCGGGTTTTTTGTGTTACTTGGGGTTCTTTCGTGTAACTTCGGTTTCTTTCGTGTTTCTTCGGATTCTTTCGTGTTTTTTCGCGTTTCTTCGTGTTTTTTCCAGTTCTTTCGAGTTTTTTCGCTTTCAAGGGGTATTTTGACGTGTTTCGTGTTTCTGCGCGCTTCATTGATGTATGGGCCCTATTGATCTATGGTCTATATTGATCCATGGGCCAATTGAACTACTGGCCTATGGATCTACGGGCCTATTGATCTACCCGCTTACTAGTGTTCTAATATAGCGATTAATCGTTCATTCAGCGATCCCTCTCGTCTTATATCGGTGGGTTCACGTTGCGTTCTTTCTCTCAATAGAACTTAAGTCAGTGTTTTCTGATTTTTTTTATTTTGCAGGTGGTCACAGCACATTCTTCGCTTTGTTAAACACTTTTGTACATATAATCATGTATTTCTATTATATGATTTCTGCGATGGGTCCTAAGTACCAGAAATACATCTGGTGGAAGAAATACTTAACTACCCTTCAAATCGTAAGTCTTATTTCATTATTTATTTAATCGTAAAAGTAAAAAGTAAAAGAATGTCATATCAAGCTTGAGATAAAACAACTATCAGATATTAAATGAGATCTGAAGCTAAAAAAAAATAGTCGATACATAATCAATGAAGATTAAAAGAATTAAATTGAACAAGTCATTCTTGAAAAATGTAAATTAATTAAAAATAATCCAAAAATGACAATTATAGTCGATTGAAGTAGCTTTGATACCCTTTTTTATTCCAGAAAATACTGTTTTTGTTTGTTAATATTTTTATTATGCCTATCTTTAAATTTGTTATTTCAGGTTCAGTTCATCGCGATCTTTGCTCATCAATTCCAGCTGCTGTTTACCGAATGCAACTATCCTAAATCCTTCATGGTCTGGATTGCGCTCCATGGAGTGCTCTTCATGTTCCTGTTCTCTGACTTTTATAAAGTAAAATATACGGAAAACAAAGGAAAGAAAAATGTTAATGGAGGCTTTTGTATGGTAAGTTCTAATTCAGAGAGCGAGAATGTTGAAAAGGTTTGGTATGTAAGAAAGTCTCGCCATCTGTTGACTGTTTCCCGCACTCACCTGGTAATTTCGGTAGGATTCGCGGGGTTAGCAAGCATCCGTTTCCAACCTATAGATGGGAAACTCCCCTTCAATGTTGTGTTTTAAAACGCACCCATGCGGCTGTTTATGAAGTTATTTTCGAAAGATCGGCGCCTTCTGGTGGAATTATTTTGAAATAAAGGCGTAAAAAAATGAGCTTCCCGTTTATACTTTCAAACTGTCACAATCAGAGTAATGACGTATAAATTTTCGCAGAATGACAAAAGACTGGATAAATATTAATTACATTTAGGAATTCAGAAAAAAATTATATAATAAAAGTATTATATTTGCATCTTCAACAGTATAAAAAAGCTAACAAAGTGGGCAACATAATATACATACAAGACTGAAAATATTTAAATAAAATTTTTGTTAAGAATCTCAAGGGGGTTATAAAAAAAATGTTACACTAAAATGTAAAACCACACATCTAACAGACTCAGATATTTTTTTGGATTAGGAAATCTGTGTCGTTTACAGCTTCTATCCTCACAGTTTGACACATAGTATATGGATTTTAAAGTAGTGATTTTTTCCATTTTAATTATACATAACTACGTATGGGTAAATGATTGTGAGCATAAAATAAATTATTGGAAAAATAAAATAAACTAGGCACTTGTCAGTTTCTTAACCTTAGTACCTAACCTCGTTGCAAATGAAAAAGTGGTAAGAACGTAAACATGAGGCGAGCGCCTCATGCGGCTGTTTAAGCAGTTAAAATTGGCTGAATTCCTGGAACTATTTGAGTGAGAGAGTTTCCCCCCATAGGTTGTCTATAAGTAGGAGTAAGTTGAGCTATTTGAATTGATTTACAGAAGTCTCGATTTGTTTTAAATATGGGATCGTTGAAAGTTTACGGGACGCCATCTGTTGACTGTTTTCCGCACTTACCTGGTAATTTCGGTAGGATTCGCGGGGTTAGCGAGCATCCGTTTCCAACCTATAGATGGGAAACTCCCCCTTCAATGTTGTGTTTTAAAACGCACCCATGCAGCTGTTTATGAAGTTATTTTCGAAAGATCGGCGCCTCCTAGTGGCATTATTTTGAACTAATAGCCGTAAAAAATGAGCCTCCAGCTAATATTTTCAAACTGTCACAATCAGAGTAATGACAAGCAGAGTAATGACATTCTTTCGAAAAGAATGACAAATATCAATTTTAAAACTAACTACGACACTGGAGTCTGAATGACTCCAAATACAAAGACTTGGCCATTTAATGTGATCGTCTAGCAAGGGTAGGACTCTACGTTATGTTTACGTAATAATTCAAGTTCGTGATAATTGAGATTAGTGAAAATAATTGAGAAACAAAGATAGTAAATAAAACACAACACTTAGACCCAAACAATCAACTCTTTATTCAGGGTCTAAAAAAATATAGGAGAAAGCCTCAGGCAGAAAACCCCTTATGTTAGGTGATGTTAGGGCACTTGTTTAGAACTAAATGGTTAATCATTAACAGCTAGCAAAGGCAAATACAACAATTCTGAGAAAAATATAACAATACAAAACAGATAGTAATCATAATAATCAGAGCAACTTCCACAATACAAAGAGAATAATAAACATAAAAATGCCTCGATCAAGGCAAGTGTACTTTCAGGAGAAAAGAATAGAACGTTGAATGATGTCTTAAGGAACTGGTTTGGAAAGAATCGCAGACGCTTGACCGCTAGATGGCACCTGATGGTGTATATGGTTCCAATGTGCATTCCGGTTTGAGTTAAGTTCTGTGGGTTCATTTTTGGCTGTCATCATTAATCAAGTTAAGCGACACTGATGAGGAATAATAATGCCGAAACTATACTCTGCCTGCTACTTGTGATAGATGGCGACACGTTGTCCAGCCAATTCTCTTGACATTGTTCCAATTTGAAATATGAATTTCATTTTTTTTTCTTCAATTTTGGCTTCGTTTTTTTTAAACCTAACTTAAACTAACCTTTTTTTTCCACCTTAGACAGGGGGAACTCCTCATGCCTTCCCTGCACCCACTAAAACCCCCTTCCTAATTCCTACCACAACCCTCTCCAGTTAGAGTCCCAAGGACACCGACTCATACTGGCGGGTTGCATATAGGGGCGGAACATCTACTACGTGAGCAGTATACGTGCCACCCTCGCACTCACTCAAACCCTCACTTGGAATTTGGGGATGTGAGGAAGAGCTTGTATTGCGTTCTAGAACGGTTCCGTTGTCTCACGAAGAACTCGTGAGGGTCAACTAACTCTGTTCCGAATGTTCCGTGTTCACCCGGCTCTGGTTACGGAACTCGTAGCCCGGGTATAGATCCTATGAAGGTCCTGAACCTATACACCCTTTGGTCATACAATGCTCCAGGTGTATGGTTGTATGGACCTGATGATACTCGAGGACTTGGCTCCGAGGTTGTGATAGAGCTACGACTGTGCTCCCCAGAACTATGCCAACTAGGGGGGAGAGACGGGGCTCATCCTCTCGCCTAGTAATCGGATTAAGCTAGCAGCCATATCGCACCACTTCCTCTAGTTAGTCGTTCGACAATTTTGCTTGCTGGCTCCGTCTCCAGCGTCTCTAGGTGGCGAAGCTTAGGATGGTGGCAAAGGTATCACGACCTATGCGCCGCCTAGACAGTTCCCTGGATGGGAAGGGATTAAGGGGTTTGTTGATTCTTGGTTCGTCGCTTATTACAGCTACTTAAGCCCGTACACCACGACAAGGTGATGACCACGTACGGGAACTTAAACTAACCTAACCTAACCAGACGAGAAATTATGTAAAATATAGGTAGAGTCCTTAAACTGCAAATTAACCTCAACGACAAGGGCCCAAACATCACCTAATACACCATGAAACCTAATAAATATTGCATAATAACAGTATTAATTTACAACCATAATAGAAAATTAATAAATTCACTGAACCAATCCAGTTCTCAATACTATTCATCAACAAAGGTTAATAAAATGAACAAGCAACGAATTACATTTAAAATAGTCTGAATTATACTTGCAAAATATATTCTAGAGACACTCAACGTAAGATGGCTTCATTTTCGAACTCACACAAAGCCACTAACACTTTTTTGGGTCTCTGTTACTTCTCTCACAACTCCACCGATAACGGTTCCCCATCTTGCATTCTTTCTTTATTTGTTCTCTCACGCACTTGCGCAGATCGACGCGGGCACGTTCTTCTTCTTTCTCCGATTCTAACCATGGAATTTATTCCGACCATGAACTCTCCTTCGAGGTACGTGAGGAGCCAGTGGCGTCTCAACATAGGGTGAACTGAGACAACGATTTTTTTGTATTGAAAAACCCTAGGATGTTACAAATGTACTCCCCTTCTGCATCAATACACAAATGTCAGTAGTGGTACTATTTTTTTTTTAAGTTCGGTTTCTATTGAATTGAGGGCGCGAACTAGAAGCATAGCTAAAATTCTTTCTATAGTATCTCTGTTTTTTCTAATGTACATTTTATTCTCCTTTTCCAGGCTGTCCTCGATGACGCAGACAGTACACGCACCCACAAGAAGACAGACAGCAACGGAACACTGAACAACACCTACATCAAAAGTGACCTATCAGATTCCTACAAAGCCTGCTACTCGAACGGAAGTTGCAAAGGCTTCGTAACGCAACCGAATGGCTTACCGGAAGCAGAAACGAAGAAGGAAGCGTAGTAACAATAACTTAAACACCTTGTGTGTATGTGATATATTCTACAATATGGGAAAGGGTATCAAGGACATTGTAGAATTGGTGGAAGGATTTGTTGTCAAATATTTTGTCCTTGCTCAAAGAATACGTCATTGAGAAGAGACGACATATTGAAAATGGACATAAAAATTCTCACCCTTATTTAACCGAGATGAAAACCTTTAAAACACCAACGAATAAATCTTATTTTATTCCGATACTTTTTAAAGTGTCGCGAAGGTGAAATTGTAGTCCATTTTTTATTATTTAATCTCGAATCTCGGAAAAAATTGTAAATAGATATTTTTAATAGAAATAGGTAATTTATACACAAGAACTATAAGGTCAGAACGTTCATCAGCTGGTTCGATCTTCGATGTAAAAAAATGTGATACATTAACAAATTTCTGGAAGTTACATTTTACTTTTGTCGGTCTCAAATATGCATTGAATAATTTTAGTGATTTAAAATTATTTTTATTGCACATGGAGTATTGTTGTGTTTTGTATAATTGTTTTAATTTGTTTTTTTGTAGCGTTCATGAAATTTTTATTATTTTTAATTGTGAAAATTTTTGTTTTTATATCTTGCAGATTTTTTAAATACTCTTTGCCCTGACAAAATGACCAATTTATATATGTATACTTCGGGCTCAGTTTAATTTTTCAAGTCGGAATGCTTCAAGAAGCATTTTATGAAGGATAATGTGAAACTTCTTTATATTTTGAGCTGAAAAATGTTTGAGTATTTTTGTAAATAAAAAATTTAAGAAATATTGATTAATTTGTTTGAATTTGTTCCCACAATAAAAATTATACATTATTAAAAGCTTTTTGGAATAAAATTATTAATAACATTATTTAAAAAAAAATTATAAGAAATATTGAGACACGTCTATTTCTTAATTCAAGTGTGCGTTATTTAATATTAATACATAATATATATATATTATATTTATTAATAATAAATTTAAATATACAAGGTATATTTTTTCGAAATACTCTTAATTGACTGGTTTCAACAAACTGTACTGAATGATCAATTAAGAATTATACATGGTGACTTATTAGAGGTTCATTTGAAATCTGAAAATTGATAATATGATATTCAGGGCTATTCACTAACTCAAGTTGCTTTCGCCGTGACTATCCAAAGCAACTCGTAGAACAACTTTCGATAGCCACTGCTACCCTTTTTTTGGTATTCTCTAACTAACCATTAACAACTGTTGTTATCATAACAACTTTTTGTGAAGAGAGTCATGGCAACACCGCAAAATAGTTCAAATGTCCGTTTTCTCGATTCAACCATAGACAAATGATATGGATTTGTCTGTGGAATAAGCACATACATAACCTTCAAAATCACGAAAAATGACCGTTAAAGAAAGTTGGGAAAAGATTTCAATTATTTTCGAGGAATCTGTACTGTAACTGGAAGAAGGATGAGGTTATATAAAAGACAATTTTCGGTATTTTTAATTTAACATCTCTTATTTTAGACATAACAGGTTTAAAAAGGCAAGCAATGAAGATATCAATTTATGATGAATTTCCTGAGCGAATATAAAGTGATGATGAAAGTAAAACTATCGCCAGCTGAATCAGTAAAAGTTGGAGAGCTGTGAATGCAACGCACAAAAGAGTTGAATAATATGAAGACAGCGTTAAGCCTTTGCAGCAGTGGCGCATTTACCCTACAATACTCTGTATTAATACCTTTGTAATTCCAAATTCATTAAAAAGTTCATTTGCACTAAAAATGTCATTCTTATTCGATTAAAACTTCTAATTGTTCACATGAATGAAAAAAACAATAAACAAACAGTAGCCGACAAGAGTGGTTATCGATAGCTACACCTATAAAGCAGTTGCCAGTAAACTACTAGGGATAGTCACTAGTCGTTATGCAAATTAACTTTCATAACCACTTTCTTGAATAGTGAATACCGATTTTGCGCTTAGCAACTGACCTTGAAGATGACCACGATTTTCAGTGGCTATTCATAGCAACTTGAGTTAGTGAATAGCCCTGATTGTGCGTAATTCTCTACCGAGCTAAAATATTTCTGGAGCCTGAAAACATTCGTTTATACAAGGAGAGAAAATAAATTTGAAAACACCAAAAAAAAATGTTATCTTTTTATTTCTGATGTGATTCGGTATTCAATACTGATTTCATTTTTTTTTCTGTTAAAATTATTATATTAACTATATTCTTTTAAAGAATTTAAAAAAACAAGAAAAAAATCAAATATTCATAGTAACTTTTATAACTTATTATTATCCTTATTCCTCAATGAGCACTAATATTATACAATTCATTCAAATATGGCGACTTGTTTATTTTGGGCAAAAAACTCATGAGACATTTTTTCTTTAGAATGAAACAAGCTATCGCAAATAAATTTTTAAATGGTAAACAAATAATAAGACAGAAAATTACATTGGAAATAAACTTTAGGGGTTGCGTTTCCCACCCTTACAGCCATGGTATAAACGAAATAAATAACTGGAAAAGTGTCTTTTTGCTAGTAGGAAAGAATCTTTCCTATTATGGAAATCGTAAAAACACCTGTCTCACTCAACGGTATAAGGATTCATGTTGGCGGAAACATCTTTAAACCACAGATAACGAATATTTTGATGTTTAAAATTATTAATTTTTAATATTTATTTTATTGATCAAATTGAAAAAAATTTTTTTTTTTACAAATTCATTTTATCTCCTTGTATGAACGAAAGTCTAGAAATATTTTGGCTCGGTAGAGAATTTTTAACATTATTATAATCCCAATTTTCAGATTCCAAATACAGGGTGTAACTGAAGAAGTGTAAAATATTTAACGAGGTAATTCCTCATCGAAAAAAAAATAGGATCTTTCATATAAAGAAACTTCATTGGAGCATCCCTTGTTAAGATACAGCCCTTCAAAGGGAGTACATAAAATTTGTATAACAATTTTCTTTACAAGCACCAAAAAAGTTATAATATTGAAATTAAATCTTTTTTTCGATAAAGAATCACCTCCTCAAATATTTTACACTTATTTATTTACACCCTGTATATCCAGTTTTCCAAAATCGTATAATAGCCATTCAAAACTGGGTCACCCTGTATTTCTCAGTTTACTCAATTGAAATTATCGTTCTGAAGTTCCCCTGTATAATTTATAAGTGACCATTTAATACAGACTTGTGAGGTTCACCCCGTATATTTGAATAACACGCACTTTGATTATAAAATTTAACCGTCTTAGAATTTTTTATTATTCTCTGAAATAATGATATTCAAAGTGGAAACTATTCATGCTGAATATCTCAAATTTTGTAGACCAATATGGCGTTATGTGAGGTGCATTTTTAATATACTCTCGAATTGGTTAATCTCACAATTTCATTCAATGAATAATCTTCATGAAACTCACCTTAGGATTTTTAGAATAATGCTGTATGCACTTCGCAAATTTGAATGGGGACGCCTTTCCAAATCTTGGGAGTATGGGATTTATTTTGACAGATCTATGATTTATATTCATTCCCTCGAAAGTCGTCAAGGAATGTTTGACATTTTGCATTACAGAATTGTTCGTTTCGAAACTTGCATAATACTTTTGTTACATTTTTAATTCAATTCACTGCCTGGCTGTATGCACGCGAAAAGCGAAGGAAAGCGTCCTCTTGTTGCCAACCCTGGAAAACAAAATGGAATCAGTGCTAACAACAGACATGTTGTTATAAGGATAATTAAAGTTCTGTGACCTGTGACCAAAGGCTATTGGAATATTTCGGACTGAAGCAACTGGGTTTCTGCGAATTATTCTTGGATTTGCCAAATCGATAAATATTCATTAATAATCGGGGGAAATTCCATTTCTTGGGGACTCGCCCGTTAATCTTATACTCAGGTAGGTACCAACCGTTTTAACTTCAAAATTAATGTTTTCGATTGGGGAATGACGTCAATCGAATGAAGATTTGAATTTAGGCTCAGTCATTAAAGGAAGGTAAAAAAATTCCAATAACCTGCCGAGAAAACTTCACATTGAATAGTAATTTACGTAACAAGTCCGGAAAATAGGATTTTTTGGACGAATGGCAAAAGTCTGAGTCCAAAAAAACATTTTCAAACGTGTTGCTAGCAATATTTTTTCTTTTATTTTTTCATAAAAAAATTGCATTTTCACCTGTAATATTCAAACGACAATATCAATTGAAATGATCTCTTGTAAAAGGTTTTTGATAATACTCGTGCAAATTTTGGCATCAATAGATCTATTCCATTTCTTCCTTATTAAATATAATATAAATTAGAAAATAGGGCAAGAGTGTCGATTTTATGATCTAAAGAATTGGAAAGAACCATAGAATTGGGAGTTGATATTAGATATAATTATTTTTTCTCTGACGGGAAAAAAATTTGACATTTTATCTCTGTTGACAGTTAACAAAATATAACTTTTCACGAATTTATTTTTTTCCCGGATGTATATACAGGGTGTCTCAAGTTCGAGTGCCTATTAGACGTTTCTGGAGAACTAGGCATATTTGAAATCTGGAGATTGGGATTATGATATTGTTCGAAGTTCTCTACAGAGCTAAAATATTTTCGGAGCCCAAAAACTTCCGGTTATACAGGGAGTGAGAATAAATTCGACGAAAAAATGTTTTTTCAAGTTTGTCCTTCCTGGTATGCTCGAGTATTCAATAGTGAATACATTTCTGTTAAAACCATTGTATTAAATCGAATAGTTTTCAAAATATCCAAAAGAAACTGGAAAAAAAGTCAAATATGTTCAGTAATATGTTCATTATTTTTATTTTAAATATCCTGAGCGTAAACCGTTTTTACAACATCGAAGAGGAAGGATGTGAAGAGGTCAAGCATCTTTTGGATTTCAAAAATATCATCACAGGGTGTTTCAAATTTTGTGTTGAAAATTGTGACATTAAATTGGCCATAACTTCTGTTTTTCAAATTATAACCCCATTTTTTTATAATTGTATTGGATTCTGCGGTCAAAAATAATGATAGTTTTCTCACATGATTATGCTCCTAAATTCACTAATTTGAGATTTTCTGGATTTATGGTGTACGTCATAAAATAATTGGTTTCTAATTTGAAAAACAGAAGTTGTGGCCAATTTACGATCACAATTTTCAACACAAAATTTGAAAAACCCTGTATAAAAGACAACCCTGGTACATATTGAACCGAGAATGGTCTCAATCGACTGGGTTTGACTTTCAGGTGAAAAATAAAGAGTCAAACTCGATTCTCTATAAATAGTTCTATACCGGTGATATCGAAAAGCTAGAGAAACTTTGGAATTACTGTTCAGAGATAATATTGATGGATAAAAGATATAAAGAAAGGAACCACAATACAAAAACGAATATTTTTAATGAAACTTACAAAGTCTAGCTATAATAACTTACATGTAGGATTTATATACACATAATTACCCTTGCTACATTTTCTGCAAAGTATATACCATGTATACACTAAATATGATGTGGATGTATAAAATGAATATAAAAACATCTACCTACTCAGACAATATACACCAAATACTTGTACAGCCAGGGATTCGTGGGACAAATTTCAAAGAGTAACAACATATCAACATTTATATGTATTTAAACATTGGTATGAGAAAAATTTCAACTGTTCACATTAATAAAATTTTAAACAATCATAGAAAAAGTGAATGCTTAAAGTGATCTATTAAATAAATCTTTGGTTTTCGTTCTCTCAGTTATTTGCACAAATAGATAATCTATTGTGGCTAAGTTCAAAGTGGAATGAATTTTACGTCTTCAGAATAAAAAAAATAAGAAAACATCGGGTATCTAGCTCAATTTTGGGGACATTACGAATCTGCTGTGGTGATTGTATTGATAAACGCCCTGTTTCTGAGAGTATTATCGTCAGAGGTTTTGTAACCCTTCTTTATTCTCTTGAAGCTCTCATCATCGTCATAGAGGGAGGTCTGTGTTGCAAAACAGATTCCTATATTGTACCTTCTTTCATCGTCTTCGTGCATATCATCAAATTCGTCATCCATATATTCCTTTTCTGATTTATCCTGAAACAAACATTACTCAGTTAACTTTAAAGTCTTAATGGGAAATATTTTGAAAAACAATACAGCGATTTTCTATGGTTCAATCATTACAGCATTGTTTTTAGTTATATTTTTCGTTTTGTGGTTGACAACACTGACATCCTTTACTTTCAAATGCCAACAAGAGCCCTTTACATGTCAATTTTCGTATCAGTCACGCCAACTGCGAAAATAAAATACAAAAGACACTAGGAGGTATAATCTGAATTTTTCATTGACTTACAATAAATTTCTCACAATTCTTGACTGAAATAGAGAAATTATCGTCTGATACTCGTTGCAGAAGGCAATTCCAACACTCATGCGTTCAAAAACTCGCTCCCATTCTGCAACTTGTTCTAGAATATACTATGTCGTATAATGAAATATAAAAGGTAACCCTCTTAGCTTCAAACAACTGCGAGAACAGTGGCATCGAAAATGGCGACTGAACATCAATGAGGGTAAGTCAGTTCAAGTTACATTTACTACAAAAAGAAGTACATGTTCCCCAGTCAGAATACTCGAAAATGAAATATCAGTCGACACCAAAGCGAAGTAAATACTATATGAGGTCAATTTTTATCACGTCTTGTTATAAAATTGCTAAAACTACAATCTTGCTTTGATGAAAAAATACAGAAATATGACTTAACGAACTAATATTTTCTTTCAACGATTCGCCAACATTAGTTATGACTTTCAGCAATTGCAATATTGCTGGAAAATCATCGAATCGTTGAGCTGACAACACTGTATTGCACTGATGGGGTAGAGATTCACCCATAGACATATGTCTATGGTTTCATCATTTCACAGGACATAATACAGAATTCTATGATTTTTCTTTGGAAAAGGAGAATAAATTGACAGTTGAGTTAGTTGGTGGTTGTGTTTTTTGCGTTTTATATCAAAACAAAGAATCTCGTTTTTTTGTTTTATCACGAGAAGAAATCGATTATTACGAGGGTCTGATGGAATTCACAGTCAATTTTTAAATCCTGCAATAGACGTCCATTGAATTCAGGAGGAAAAAACAGTAAGTATTTGTATGCATGTTGTTTATCAGTGTTAACTCCTTTTTATTATTTGATAACAAAATTTTCGAATACTTGGAAGAAATGTGAACACAAGGGATTCACTGCAATTTTCAACATTCCTATCCTGTAATAGTTCTAAAATGATGCTGCTGACATAGAAAACTGAAATAAGATATATTTTGAACTGACATCTTATTGCTGAAAATTAATAAAGGGAATAGGTACAAGTTTTCCCAAACATTGCTGTGATAGCAATATATTTTCTCTATTTCAGTGTTGTATTGAGTTCATAACAGCAATGAAAACTGTAATGAACTCATAACAGCATTGTTTTTAGTTATATTTTTCGTTTTGTGGTTGAAAACACTGACATCCTATCCTTTCGAATGTCAACACGCGTCCATTGCATGTCAATTGTCAATATTAAACCATAGATTTGAACGCACTATTCAAATTCTATGATCTGTCAATTGTCGTATCAGTCACACCAACTGCGAAAATAAAATACAAAAGGAACTAGGAGGTATAATAATTTTTCATTGAATTCCAATAAATTTCTCACAATTGTTAACTGAAATAGAGAAAATATCGTCTAATACTCGTTGCAGAAGGCAATTCCAACACTCATGCGTTCAAGTTTAGCATTTAGCAATTAAGATGATTTCATATATCATATATAAAAATTGAGAAAACCTTTTTTTTTGGTTTTCCGCCGAAAACTGACATAAGGGACATAGAATCGAGACAATGACATCACATATGACCATCGCTCGAAGTGGCAACCTGGTCCAGTGGTGGCGAGCGCGCCCTTGACCGCATTCAATTCACAAATATCAGACTACACCAACGAAACGTTACAATTGTTTAGCACAATTTATCCAACCTTTTTACAAATGAAAAACAAATAAAATATAAAACAATACACGCAAGGTAACGGGTTTTACTAGCTCAAGGGGTAAATCCTCCATTCTCCAGTAAAAACCCTCTTACCTTACTATTAATGTTATATACTATTTCAGGGTTGTTTAAAATGCCTTGTCTACATGTTCAATTTGTTTTTAGGCGTAATTCTAAATGCTACATGTCTTTTTTTCATTTTATATTAAAGTATATTTACCTCAGCTTTCAACTTTTTCTTCATTTTCTCATCTTCCGTGTAGGTCTCTTTATAGAATTTCGAGAACAGGGCGTAGAACATCAAGCCATGTCCTCCAATCCACCAAACGAATGCTTTCGGGTAATCGCATTCGATGAAGCACAGCTGGAAGGCGTGAATTATCACCAAGACGAACTGAATCTGAAAATTTCAATAAATTAATTTGAATAATCATTCAGTCTTAAATTTTTTCTTTTGAACGAAATATCATGTGTTGACACCAGTGACGGCTTGTCAGGGTCGGCCCGACATCGACAAAGAGAAGGTGAAAATAAATATTTTTTTAATCGAAACTTATTTGAGAAATTAATAGCATTATTTAAATCTCGAGAAATTCCCTCAGCATCTTTTTCTCTGCCCTCTATATATCTCATATTTCCACTTAACACATCGAAGTACACATTATTTCGGTCAAAAACCTCAAAAAATTTTTATTCCAAGTTCCCGCATCTGTCCTTATTCGTAATGAGGCAGCTCAGCCAGCCCAGCCACAGCTTTCAGTTTATGATTTCATCTAACACATACGTCGCTCGAAGTTCCTATTATGGAACTCGATTGTGACACTTGCAAGGTCGGCCGAGAACCCTTGGCCGTCCCTATGTGAAACGGTAGGCGGGTGAAATCGTTTATTATTATCGATGTTTATTGCAGATATCAAATTAAAAATTGTAATTTAATATCCGACATCTTCATATGTTTATCCTAAATTTGAGATAGAAAGAGAAATCATTATGTATTTAAAATTTTTTCACGTATCCTGTTGATAATTGAAATTTTCACCCTCAAATCTCAAATGACTATTATCATAAGTACTTGAATATTATTTCAATTCCAGAAAAAAGTGTATTCGTACTGTATAGAATAAATTTTGTGATTTTCTGACCATAAGAATTCATTCTTAGTAACTGTAAATAGCAAAACAGCAACCCACGACTTATTTATTTTTCAAAGACTAGGTCAGCCAAGATACCCTTGGGGAGGGGGTATATGAGAATTGCATTGCGTGTGTTTACACTTTGATTATCAGAGTGCAGTTCAGTAGGTCAGTAGTTTGGAGTAAGATGTAAGTGTGTAGGGCTATGGGTTGTACGAGTTTTCGTTCGTTTTCGGTTACAAGTTGAATGTGAGTGATCCAGATGGCAAGTGTAAGAGAGGTAGTATCAAATTGCGGTGATTTGCTTAGTTTTTTAGTAGATAACAGGTTTTCCATTATTAGAATAATTCTAATTGACAGCGTCCACAACATGATGAATATGAGTTTAATTTTACTAAGTTTTAAGATGAATTCTTGGACAGTTATACATTTAAGATATGATTGTCACTGTATTTGTAACATGTAAACTTGAAAAAGGCTTAATGTACGCCGAAACATATGTAGTAAAGTATTAATAAAAAAAAGATGAAATCCTAATTTCAATCCAATGCTCTAATCCCAAGAAAATTGCTTCTAAATTATATATATACATATATAAATTCAAAGAGAAGATAATGCGGTGAAATTAGATATTGAAGAAGGATAATGGGTTAAACCGCAGGAATGCATTTACCATATTTTCTGCATTCCTGCGGTTTAACCAATTATCCGTCTTTAATATACATATATATATATATATGCTTGGTCTGGCCGACCCACTCCTAGAAGGCACGAGCCGTCACTGACACGTTGTGAATGCTAGAGAAGAGATGATGATGTCTGCTTACCATTTGGATAGTGGTTAGGTACTTTTTCCACCAAAGGTACTTCTGGTACTGTGGTCCCAAAGCAGCTAATAGGTAGTAACTGTACATAATGATGTGGACAAAAGTGTTGAGGAATCCGAAGAAGGAAGAATGTCCACCTGGTGTAAATTTAACACCAAACCAAACGGACAAAGGCATGATTCCATGATGAATTATGTGAAGAGTCGATATTTGACGATTTTTCTTACGGAGAACAAAAAAAAGCTGAAAAAGAATGATTTCTACTTGGAGAAATTGCAGTTAGCTTTAAATCTCATAGTTGAAAGAAACACCAATAGATGGCGTCAGCGTCAGTTCTCTTATCTATAATTCTATTATTTGTTTTATATTTTTGTACTCCTTTCTTCCTTATTATGAGATTTTTTAATATTAATATAATAATTTGTATATTTATGTATAATCTAAGATAAGCTTTTTGTTGTTTGTATTCTAAATTAACCTTATATGATTGAATTTCGTGACGTCCCAGAACTAACCGTTATTCTCTCTCTCTTGTCTTGTCAGCTGTTGAAGAAACATAATCTAACTGGGGTTATGTTGTATGTAAATATATAACGTTTAAACTATATTTGTCTAGTGTTTTTTGTGTGAACTTGCAAGTAAACCAGCGCAGGCCTTTAAAATAATACAGTCCACTATATCGAATAAAAATACCACTACTAATGCCTATTGAGCTGGCAAAGCAATATGTTAGAAGGGAACGACAATTACGAAGTATTTGTTTCGGAAGTCATATGTTGTATGGATCTCCAGAGAAAGCGAGTCTGGTTCAAGATGTAGATGGCGCTCTTTCTGAACATGACTGGAAAGTTCATCACATTTTATGTTAAGACTGGCAGTCTCCTTCAAGACTGTCACACTGTGTCACCTCGAAATCGGTCAACAATTGCATTTGAGGTCTTGATTCTCTGCGATTACCATGCGTCAATAATGACTAGCTCGCACGCTGGAAGGATGATTCTTCGTAATTGTCGTTCCTTTCTAACATGAAAAAATTTATAATGTTCGATATAGAATAATTATTTTTTATGAAATAGTGGGAAAATAATACATAACAATAACCATCATCTCTTTATTCTTCTTCCCAAAGTTTCAACAGACATCTTCTGTCGTTTTCAAGGTGAAACTTGGCTTTTAAAAAGCCTACAAGTTCAGTTAATATGTCAATTTTACTTTAGTGTCAAACAGACTACAAAAACTCTGTGGTTTGAAGAGTTCAAGTTACATTGAACAAACTTCGGGCAACTCAATTGAGGGATTCATGAATGCTGGCTCTCTGATTTTTCTTCTTTGAATATTATTAAATGTTTTATTACAGTGTTTTTCATCCACAGCATGTTGGACCAACCGGTATGTAACACTTGGGAGAGCTTCGGATATTCTTTTATTCTCACTTTCAATGGGCGTTTTGTTCTTCCGATATAAGATCTTCTGCATTCGCATGGTATCTCATATATGCAATTCTTCGTTCTTCGATTGTTGTTATCAGGTTTTACTTTCGTTAGATTAGCCCTGATGGTATCTTGTGTTTTGAACGCGGTTGTTATGTCGTACCTATTTCCTAATTCTACTCATTTTTCTAATAAACCTATCATATAAAGGTGTGTCCAAACACAGCGCGCAAAGTGCGCGGCAGCTGCGCGCGGAATTCGCTGGACGCAAATTTGCCGCGTAACTAGTTTTGACCTTTTGCGCGGCAGTACTGAGCGGCACGTCTGAGACACTCCGCGCTCTTTATTTTGTATTGAAGACCTTCATAAAAACATTCGCGCGTGGATGGTAACAGACACTGCCGCGCGCGGCAGTCGTCCAATCACAGCGCGGTGTGCCGCGCTCGAATGCCGCGCTGTGATTGGGTAAATGAAAAAAATGATCATATCTTAAGGGTGTGCCCAAAGACAGCGCGCAAAGTTCGCGGCATTCGCTGGACGCAAATTTGCCGCGTAACTAGTTTAGACCTTTTGCGCGGCAGTACTGAGCGGCACGTTTGAGACACGCCGCGCTCTTTATGTCGTATTGAAGACACAATGAAAGCGGCCGTGTATGTTGTAATTCTGCTTATTATTCGTAAATTACGAAGGAATTAGGAAGAGAACAAAGTGCATTAAAACAAGGCAATGTTGGAGCAGTTTCGTTATCCATGTTACTTGTTTAAATACGTCCACACACAATTACCGACGAACGAACAATAAAAACATTCGCGCGCGGCAGGTAATAGACACTGCGCGGCGTGCCGCGCTGTGATTGGACACACCTTAAGGAATTACGCTTTTTATAGTTTGCTGCATATCTTCTTGTGCTGTGTTCAAGTTTCTGTTATATGTATCACTCTTTCTAATATCTTTTTGGGATAATGTTTGCATTTGAGTGTTTTCGTGATGTTATTTATTTCTTCATTTTTATCTTAGAACTTATATTTGTTGCTCTGTCATATAAACATGTTGCCAATCCCAATTTAGTGTTTAGTTGATGGTGTGATAGATGGCACAAATCAAAGGTTGATTAATTGAACTCCAACTTGAAAATTGTGAAAATAATTTACAATTCAAAAACAGTAAAAGGTAGATGTAGGTTATTGAAGTAAATCAATTAAATTTTGTAAGGAAAATCATAAAAAAATTGATGGCTAAATTTGCATACATCTGGCAACACTAGAAATTCGAAAGAATTTCGAAAATGTACCTTATTTAACCTAACATTAATCACCTAAATTTGAAATTTGTTGTATGAATAATTTAATAGGCCATTCACTTTGGGACACCCGATATATCCAAGGTCACGCAATCAATATGATATTAAATTTGTAGGAAACTGATCTTACCGTATCGCAAAATTCAGAAAATTTGGACATGTAATACCACCAACATCCTCTAGCCATCTGAAAATATAATTCAAAATTGGTTGTTTATTTTTATTATTATCAGTAATATATACTTACTCTTAAAGCCAATGGGTTATTAGAATAGTCCACAGTCTGACATCTAAAACTATAATGACTCATCCAACCTGCCACACAACTCTGGAAAAAAAACAAATTTAAAAAATTGAATTTTTGGCACTCAGAGTGCTTATAGATTTGCCAAAAGTCTGTATTTTCCTGTAATCGCCATATTTAGTTAAGGGAACAGATAGAAGTCGCATGGAGTCAGATCTGGTGAATAGGACGAATGATGCAAAGGAATAACGTGATTTTCCATCAAAAATTCAGTTACATGTCGTGTACGATGTGGTGTAGCGTTATCGTGCATAAGAATCCAAGTAAAAGTATCCAGTGATTGTCTAGTCGAGTGGAACTTTTGACTTTACCAAACGAATAGGAAGAATATGTTTCTGGTTGAAAACAAATTTCAGTACTCACCTCATAAAATAACCATGTACTTATGCAAACCTGCAAGAAATTGTAGATAATGAGTATATTTTTCAGCTGGAAAGGTTTTCTATTTTCCATCAATTTAGGCCCGACAACCTTCATAGAATATACGTATATTAAACAAATGAGGATGGTAGGAAATGGAGAACTCATCAAAGGCCAATCTCTAACTCTGGGATCTGAAAAGATATTGGATTGAACAAGTTTATTTTTGAAAGTGTAAATAAATCAAAAATAATCTGAAAATGATAATTATTGTCTTACACACATGTGTTTTGACAGTTTTTGTATAACTTCTTGTCTCTTTAGGCATTCATATCCGATTAACAGTAATTTTAACAGTGCTTGGCTACAACTTACGGTGTGACATGCTGCGACGGAACAATTTTCACGTGCCACTTTGAAATTGGTTGAAAAACTAACCTCTGTGTTTTGACATTTGTATTTAACGCACATTCATATACGATTAACAGTCATTAAAACAATTCTTGGTTACAACATCAACAGGAAAACGTCTACTTGCGACCTTGAAATCGGTTGATATTCTAAAAACACATGTTTTTTGTAGTTTCTTCGAATTGTTTTACGTTGTGATAAAAATGAAAAATTATTTCTTATTCGTCAAAGAAGACAGTACTTTCTAGAATAAATTTATTCACACATTCAAGAATAAACTTGTTCAATACAATAACTCGAATTATGGGAAGTTTTCAATTTAAGTCAATTTCATTCTTTTATAATAGATTTAATTCTTTAGAAAAATCATAGAATGTAGTTGTAATTTTCTGTGAAACGAGATAATACTGTATGCTATTATTTGAGGTTGTTTTTTAGAATATCAACCGATTTCAAAGTGGCACGTAGAAGTTGTTCTGTTGCAGCATGTCACACCGTAAGTTTTTAAAATTATAGCTAATGTAACATGAATGCCTGAAGAGATATGAGTTTTATTCATAAATTTCGAAACACATGTGTCGTATTCGTTTCATTTTTTAATAAATTTTTTTGTAGTTTATTTTTAATTGTTTGATGTTATGAATTATTTGTCATTCATCAAAGAAAACAGTGTTTTCTAGAATAAATAATAAAAATGATAATTCAATCTGAAAATGTAAGAATATAATTGAAATTGTTAGATTTTTATCTGAAAAATATTTCTTTTTCAGTCTGGTTACATACTAGACAGACGAGGCACACAGGAATTCTCAAGTTCGAGTGCCTATTAGACATTTCTAGAGAACTAGAGATATTTAAAATCTGAAAATTGGAATTATGATATTGTTCGAAGTTCCAAAAAATCTCAAATAAATAAAATTATTAAATTCAGGGGCATAATCATTTGAGAAAACTATCATTATTTTTGACGGCAGAATCCAACACAATTATAAAAAAATAGGGTTCTAATTTGAGAAACAGAAGTTATGGCCAATTTAAGATCATAATTTTCAACACAAAATTTGAAACACCCTGTGATGCATGATTTTTGAAATCCAAAAGATGCATGACCTTTTCACATCCTTCCTCTTCGATGTTGAAAAACGATTTAAGCTCAGGATATTCAAAATAAGAATAATGAACATATTACTGACTGAACATATTTGACTTTTTTTCCAGTTTTTTTGGATATTTTGAAAACTATTCGATTTAATACAATGGTTTTAACAGAAATGTATTCACTTTTGAATATTCGATCATACCAGGAATGGAAAACTTGAAAAAAAAATTTTTGTCGAATTTATTTTAACTCTCTGTATAACCGGAAGGTTTTGGGCTTCGAAAATATTTTTTGCTCTGTAGACAACTTCGAACAATATCATAATCCCAATTTTCAGATTTAAAATATGTCTAGTTCTCCAGAAACGTTTAATAGGCACTCGAACTTGAGACACCCTGTATTTTTTTATCCTCTGTATGTAAATCTACAAGATTTGAGTTTGAATTCTCAAGTAAATAAGACTAATCTCCACTAAAAATGATTAAAAGAAAACCTGTATTTCTTAGGATAGCATGTTTTCACTTAAACTTTTTTTTGTGAAATTTCAACTCGTAGACCAATTAAACTACTTACCGCTTTTGTTTTCCATGAGATCATGGTACCCATCAACTATAATTCGACCAAGGTACGTCATTGTGCTGGAAAGAAAGAAGGTTTTGAAAATTTCCACTATTGAAGTAAAATAATAGAATAATAATACATAACAATAACCCTAATATCTTATATCTTCCCAACGTTTCAACAGACATCAGGCCCGGATCTAGTGGGGAGGGGCAAGCGCCCCGGGCGCCAGTTTAAGGGGGCGCCAAAATCAACCAAAGGATAATTTTTTTGGATTATCTTGGAAAAATTGATGAGGAGATATTGTTGATGATGGAGCTCGTGTTGAATGATTGTTTGGGCTATTACCATCATCTATTGTGGATGCAATGATTTCCGACGTTTCGATAGACATCTTCTATCTTTATCAAGGAGGAACAGTAAAAAACCTTTTGGAAATTATCAATTTTCAAAAAGTCAATATGACAGAAGTCATGAAAGAAAAATGAACAATGTTATATACTCATCTGTGATATGATGATCTTTTTAAGTTGGATCGAACTATCGGCGTCCAAACTTCTGGCAGATCTATAGATGGAGCACTTATGGAATCAGGTGTTATTTTCATAAATGCTGCTTCTTTGATTTTTCTTCTTGCAAGTTTTTCTTCTTTGGATATTATTGATGCTTCATCCCATTTTATACGATGATTCTCATCTACAGCATGTTGGACTAACCTGGATTTGTCGCTGTCTAGTACTCGTAGAAGCTTCTGATGTTCTTTTATTCGTACATTCAGAGGGCGTTTAGTTTCTCCGATGTAAGATCTTCCGCACTCAATATGACTTCTGTCATATTGACTTTTTGAAAATTGATAATTTCCAAAAGGTTTTTTATTTTTCCTCCTTGATAAAGATAGAAGATGTCTATCGAAACGTCGGAAAACATTACATCCACAATAGATGATGGTAATAGCCCAAATAATCATTTAACATCTTGGAAAAAATTAATTATCTAATGCTATAATTGAAACTTTAAAATGGAGACATGATAAACCATTATTATGCCAAAAATGTTTAAAATAAATGAGGATTCAATCGATCAATTATTAACTACACATCATTCAGTCATCTACGAATGACGTAAAACAGGTAAGGAAGAATAGGACGATAACATATTAAAAATTAAAGTATTTTAATTTTACGAGCAGTATTCAATGTATTTCGTATGAATTAATGTCATAAGAGTGTTCTACTGAATTACTGGAAGTAAAATTAAAATTATGACTTCATGGTAAAATATATAGGGTGTTGAAAAGAGACAGGGTATCATATATTTATTTTTATTATTTATTTCTTGTTATTTTTTATGAATAATTCATATATTACACAAATGAAGAAATTAGATATATATACATTTTAAAGCTTTCAATTCTCATATTCAATCTTAGGGGGGGCGCCATCATGAATTTTTTCCGCGGTCAGAAAAAATCGTAGATCTGGGCCTGACAGACATATTCTGTCGTTTTCAAGGTGAAAATTAGCTCTTGAAAAAGCTGCAAGTTCAGTTGTTAAATTTTCTCTAATAAATGTACTTTATTTTGGTTAACCATATAGATGTGGAGGATTGCTGTAGTGGTGTGTTATCCTCGATGTAATGTATGGATCAGGGAATTCAATTCCATATTTAAATAAGACTAGCTTTTTACCCGCAGCTTCGCCCGCAGTGGAGCCATTAAATAAGTATAAATATGAATTAGATATTGTCTTCACCATCGGTAAAACAGTGGGACGGTATTACAGTATTCAGAGTTGAAACTTCAAAACTGTAATACTAGATGGCGTTGAAGTAGCTAAATTTGCCGATTTTTCCACAAACAATGTTCTTATCTTTCGTAAAAATGATGTTTTCTTAATTAAAAGTATCCTATGTTACTTCTAATACCTTCAAGAGTATATGTACAAAGTTACATGATGATCAGTTAAGTAGTTTTTGTGTGAAAGCGTTACAAACAAACTTACATTCGCATTTAGTTATAATAGTAGTATGATTTCATAAACCTTCGTTTTAATTGTGGAGGTAGGATTTTGTTCAGTTTCTTATATTTTCTTTCGTCTAATATTTCATTAATTTTCAGTCTACAGGGTGTTTCAAAAAAATTGAACATAACTTTTTTATTTAATATTAGATTCATTGAGCAAAATTTCAAGTGTACTTAAACATCATTCGATGTCACACAAAAAAGGTACTCATGGTAAAACTCGATACTGTGTACGGTTTTCGCAGTATTTTGATTTGAAACAATTGATTTATTAGTGATTATTTTTCCGACCCAAATATCGACCAATAGAATTGCACCATTCGACGTCACGTGGTACAACCTACATGGTTACTGATACTGATAATTTTTTGAAAATTTTCTCTGGTAGTTGCTATATATAAACAAAACATGATCCAGTCAAATTAAGCACACGTCAAACTGACAGGTTGAATTCAATTGTAAAATTGGAGATTTTGCATGAAAATGAGTCGATTTGGAGTTTGTTCTCTGTCCACCATCGATAAAAAAGTCAAAGGAAATGTTCCCATTAATACGGAGAAGGCAAAAAAAAAACAGTTTGGAACCAATTTACTACTTTTTGTACTGAGAGGGAATACACATTGAGTGCTGAAACAAGTGAAGCGCAATTGGCAAACATTATGAAAGATTACGCTTACAATATGAAGAAAATGGATGGAAAAGACTATAAGGAAGGTACAATAAAAACAATGTGGAATCAGTCTGCCAAATTACTTCAAGAAAAGTATTTGAACGATTTCGACATCAAAATCAACCCATTTTCGGATGCTGCATTCAAGACCGCTCGAGGAGCTCGTGATGCCAAGCGTAAGGCTTTACAATCTATTCCGGAAAAACGGAGGGCAAGTGCAGCAGCGTTGGAGGAAAAAGATTGGGATGCAATGACCACTGTTTGGGACGAGGAAACTCCTGATGGCCTCCAGAAAAAATTATTCATGGTAATATCAGTGGAATTGGCTTGGAGAGGTGGTGAGGGCAGCATGGCGTCAATACATTACTTCAAGGCAGAACAGCGAAATGACGGGGAAACAACTGGGAGAATTGAATACAATCCAATTTTCAGCAAGACAAGGTGGTGATAAAAAATTATCAGACAGCAAGTGGCTGGTGGAGAATCGGGAAATCCCTGACAAGTGCCCAGTGAGACTGTTCCAGAAATTGAGAGAGAAGAGAGATGTCAATATCAAGAGCGACAGACTATTCCTGACCCAAAATCCATTCTGGAATAAAGTTCCAGGCGCTAGGTGGTACAAGGATTCCCCAGTAGGCCAAAACACGATTTCAAAGTGGGTTAAGGAGTCAGCACAAAAAGCTGGGCTTGACCTTGGTAACAAAAAATCACCAATCACTCCAGTCGTGCAACAGCCGTCTCCAATCTAGCGAAATCGGGCCTGGGAGAGCAGCAGATAATCAAAATAACTGGACATGCCAACAGTAACTCCATCAAGCCGTATCTCCAACTCGACCAGGAACACCACGAATTAATTGTCAAGAAACTGCGAAGGAGTGAGCCTACTGCAGAAAATGACATCAACAGCATAAACCTCATGCCATCTACCTCTTCTGGGACCATTACCGATAACTCTGACTTGAAGAAAACATGCACCAATGTTTACAACAATTGTATTTTTAATTGCACTACCCTGATTCTTAATTAAATGTTGTTTTATTCATTATGAAATTCTTATTTGTTAACTGTACATTTCGTCTCATGGTGCAATTCTATTGGCCGACATTTGGGACAGAAAAATAATCCCCCGAATACCACACGAGCTTCAAAATTATCTGGTATTTCCCGATAGGTTCGTTGCAAACAAATGAAGGAGTCAAGTTTTTCAGGTTTTCCTGAAAAACTTGACGAAATACCCGATAATTTTGAAGCTTTTGTGGTATTATAAGTGAAAATAAAAAAAATTTTCTGAACTTATCAGTTTTTTTAAGTTAAAAAGTTAAATTTCACCTGGAAAACCTCAGATGGTTGAAACATGTTTATTGCCCAAATAATAATTCTACATCACATTGTTTTTTGATCTCGCTCAAATTCAGGTCGAGAGTTAATTCGTGAATGCAATATTTGCTCTATCACAAGTACCCTCATGTCTAGCTCCAAGAAATAGTTTCTCAAACATCGAATCAATTACGCGGTGATCTTAATTAACTTTCAGTTCGAGTGAGATGACAATCTATTGATGAGATAGACGTGAATATCAAAGAAGACACTTAAGACGCCATTAACATATTATGTACTCCTCGTGACTTTGACATATTTGAGAGAAAGCACTGATGTAGACTCGAGAAAATTTCTGATTTTCAAGGTGAGCAAGTGACATTCGAACAGGGCATTAATGGATTGTATTAGGATATTAAATCAAGCAGTCCGTTAATTTGATATCCCTAATGATCTGTTGTAATGAATCAGCTAAGTGCAGGTCGGATTCAGGCACCTGAAGATATACTGGGTGATTCAATAGTTTGAAAATTTTGATTTGAGTAAGGGTTCAACCCTTGCTGCTACAACCCCCACCCTCAATTTTTGAATAGGGAAGATGGGGTGAGTGATACCTCATTTCAAATTGTTTTTTCATTTTATGCATTAGTTCTCTTGTGTGATCTTTGGGCTGGAGGCAAAATTTGACTTTACTTCTTTGAAAATGAGGCTGGTCAAGCAGTGACTGTTACTGATGCTCGATTTCGCGTCATGATAACACAATTTTTTTTGCCTAAATTGGATGGCATATGTGGTTCAACAAGACTGTGCCACATGCCCTACAACCCGCTGTGAAATTACAAATAAAAACATCAGAAATATTCTTTTTCTTAGTTGACTTACTCTAATGATATCGGTAATGCTCACTCATTGTACATATTTACAAAAGTAATTTCCATCGACTGTCGGGTCGAAAAAGTAGGAATTGTTAATTAACTATAATTGACGGTAGTCAATTCTACCAACCGATAACTCTATCTGCGAAAAACATATATAAATAGAGCTTTTACGAGTTTTCGGGTTATTTAGACATTTATATGATGAATGATGTGATATTAAATTCAGTGGACGTCATATACATTAACAAGGGTTTGGTGTGTAACGAATATTTAAGCTTATTGTACAGGGTGGGCACTACAACTTTTAAACTAGAGGAGATAGACCCCATTCTAGTTCTCTTTTTCTGAGAAACTAACATAGTAGTTTTCATTTTTGGCTTTTCTTTTCGAGTTATACTATGTAGCGTGCTACACGTAAATTGTTTACCCCTGTATTTATTTTCCATCTGATATCCCTAAGAAATAAAACGTACTTGTGCGATGGCAGTGCATATGTCTTATCTTTGACACATGCATGTGCAAATATCTGATTGACGTGGAACCTTCTTTTCAATTTCGATCGTCATTGAGAACATTGAAAAGAATATAAAATCGAGATTTTACCTAATATCTTTTGTGTCTATCTTGAAAACCCTTTAAGGGGTAAGTGTAAACTAATTTTTCTCAAATTGTTATATAATTGCTGATAAATACTTACTCAACTTTTGAACGCATCATTTACCTGAGTTTTGCAATATATTTCGTAAAAGTTTTTAAATCAAATGCATTTTTGTTGATTTTATTGCACGATTGTTTTAATTAGCATGGCTTGCTGCGAAGTTTCTTCATTTTTGCATGATCAATAATTGGCAAAGCTTGTTTGATATTTGATATTTTTCTGAGACAATCTGGGTGTGATTGCTTTTAGAATTCAAATGCTCATTTTCTTATTCATTGAATTTTTTTTTAATGTATATACAAGTGTTTATGAATTTTTTATTTATATAGCTTATATGAACCAAAGGATGTTTTATGGATTGTTTCAGAGACATGAACCATATTTCCAATTCTTATGTGGAGTAAGGAATAGTCTTTCAGTGGTTATGTTCGCAGTTCTTTTGGATACAAGTAGCTTATATAACCTAACCGGGCAAATATCTTCTTCAATATTGGGAGTCAGCCATTTCGTTTCCGCACATTTTTGGGCACCACCTTGTCTTGTTTTAGAAAATATCGGATTGTAGGTAATTCGGCCTGTGGGATTACTATCGTTTTCAATTTCGAATTGGAAATGCGAAATTAGGCATGATGAACCCTCTCCTCCGCGCCAAGCAAGCTCAAATGCAGCAATAAAATAAAATTTTCTGTTCAAACCGTCTGGATTATCTTCTTTACATGAGTTGACCATCTTTTTGTGTTGCTCCAAAGACAGCGCCTTGGCACTAATTTTTATTTTCTCAGGGTCGACTTGCAAAATACGCTTCTTGGCATTTCGTGCATCCCGCGTCGTTTTAAAAGCCACGTTTGTGAATGGATCGAACCTAACGCCCCATTCGGAATAGAATTTTTCCTGCAGCTGTTTGGCAGTATTATTCCACAAGGTTTTTACGACACTTTCCTTGTAGTCTCATCCCATCTCTTTACTTCATATTGAAAGCCCAGTCTAGCATAATATTATTGAGCTCTGACAAACTTGTTTTTTGATTCACAAGGTATTCCTGGGCAGCACAGAATTCTTCAAATTGTTTCCAAATGTAGGATCTTGACTTCACTGTATTAAGCGGCACACTTTTCGTCACACTTTCCTCAATTGAAGTAATATTACAATTCCCAAAACGTTTCATTTTTATCTACTTTATGGTAAAATACGAAAATAAACTGGCAGAACTGCCAAATGTGCTGTTGATGTTATCGCTAACCACTGCTTGTATCGTAACCATGACGACCACTACTTCCACCAACGGCCAAAACTATCCGGACGTATTAATATTCCGATGCAAATTAGTCATTTGATAAAAACAAATTTCTAAAAGTGAAAACACTGTGAGGTTGAGTGTTTTCAGATACAGTTTGTTTCTATTGGTCCCTTTTTAAATATTGAGCGATTTCATTGGACGATGTAGTATAGTGTTGAATGATCATCTGAATTTCGATATTTTCTATGGATTCAATTGCCGATAAACACAGAAAAATTCAGCATCGTATAATTACCACAGTCTCCTTCTAATTGTCTTTTCATTTCTACGCTCCATTTTCAATTTCTCTAAGATCAAAGAATAATGGACTGCCGTCATAGAGATTCGAGATTGTGACTGTCAAATCATTCGAAAGTTTTTCACAAATACCCTGATGGAAAATTACTAATTAATGATTTTCGGCTGGAATAATGATTTTGAAGGGAAATTATCTGACTCAAATAGAAGAAGAGTGCATAAACAAGTATGTCTCTACAATATTATGGAATCTTGAAAGAATCCAGTGGTGGCTTAGCCCATCTTATATCCTTAAATGGCTTGTATCTTTGAAACGGCGCAGAATTGTAAAAATTGATATAGGAAAAAGTTGGCTTCAAGAATCAGTAGTTAAAATTAACGGAAGACTGTCCCTGTATTATATGCATTCGAGCAAGGAATCTCTCATAATGGTTGCATAATTAAGCGATTAATTAAAAATTAGACTTAAATCGTCGTGTAAACAAATCTAATATCCAATCACTAATTAGTAATTAAATGAACAAAACAATAACAGTTTTTTTTCGAATGTAATCTTTCCGTCTGAACTAATCAGATGTCGTATAACTGTAGTAATGAAAAAAATTAAAAGCCTGATAAGAGATAAAACAAGTCTTACATAATGCAATATCGGGAGAATCGTAAAGAAATGCGTTCAGGAAGAAAAGATTATGAGATATGTTTTGCATAATAAATTGACTGTCAAAATCGAAATAAGCCTTGACTAATGGATGCATCTCAATATAAATTAGTCAGTTCAAATATAAACAAGTTTTGGGCTAGTTAAAGTTACTAGTTCCTGCTCGATGCGTGGCATTCAAGTTTCATTTAATTAGATGCAGTCTGGAACTGAATTCTTGGATTTCAGGTGAATTGGTTCGGAAGAATTTCTTGGTTAAGATGTCGATAACCCTTATAAATATCATAACAGGGGATTTTTGGCCAGAGCTTGTTGGTATACATTCCTTGAATATGTGTATTTCCATGGTGGAAAAATGTTGAAAAGCACATGTTCAAGTTCGTTCTTTAAACTCTGCGACATATTGAAAAACTTATCTACTAGGGATTATACGCTACGATGATGAAATTTCAAAATATACAAGATATCAATGAATCGTATATCATGAAACAATTTCTGACCGTTTAAAAGCTATGGGAAGGATTCAAAAGGGGAAAATGGGTTCCACATGAACTAAATGAAAGACAAATGATAAATTTGAACCATGATTTGATCGAGAAACGACCAGAATGGGCCAGAAGCCACGGCAAGGTAAATTTGCTCCATGCACACAAAGCAAAACCGGTTCAGGATACAATCAAAACACTCGGCTGGGAGCTGCTACCCCACCCGCCGTATTCACCAGACTTGGCTCCTTCAGACTAACATTTATTTTCATCGATGGGACACGCATTGGCTGAGCAGCTCTTTGATTCCTATGAGGACGAACATTGGGTGTCTGGTTTGTTTGTATTAAGGCTGTACATCACCTTCTTTGTGCCTATACTATTTCAATGCTAATTTACTTCCAGAATAACGCTTGAACCGTTTGTAGGATTTCATTCAAAATTTGAGTGAGCATTGTCATGAGTATTTCCTAGTGCGTACCTTCCGCCGACTTTTGATATGATGCATAGTTTTTGGCTAATTACACTTTGATAATTGAAATACTCTTCAGATGCAAATATTTCCTCAAGGAAATATTTTATCGAAAAAAACTCATAGGTAGTCGTTCGGTATTACATTGAACTTTGTAATTAGCTAATTTTTTTTTCAGTTTTCTCAATTTTTCGAGTTATTCTCGTTCTTGTATTAAATAATTGTATTTGGCCCGCCTCCCAATGGTTGACACCTCTTTACGGCAGATGGGCCAATAGAAATATTCTAGAGCACCGACTAAATCTATTGTAGGTACTTGAGTATTGTTGTGTATTGTGTATTATTATGTACTTCAATAATTTCTGTACAGTTGATTGATACATTTCAAAATAACTGATTGTATGTACAATGTCCAAATCTGTACAAGGCTAATGACCCAAGCAGTCGATGCCTTCAATTACAAATTATTATTATATTCTACCTGCACAGCTGGAGTCCTATCTATCGAAAGTAACGAGAGTGATCTCAGATTTGCTGTTTCAAGAAATATCATTTTTAGTATAGACGTCAACTTCATCTCTGAACGCTCTTTATTTCTGAACTATTCAACACAGTTAGTACAGTGTTATTTCGTATAAGATTCTAATACATAATTTCATTCCGCACCTATGGCGAATAAGCGAACTGCTCCATCAAGAGTGACAAAAAAAACCATGCAGAATTGTATGGTACCCCGTGCACCAACCTCAGCTAGGGACATTTTGTTTCAATATGTATTGCATTATATCAGCTCCCTCAATCCAAATAATATATTTTAAAAAACAAAAATTTTTTATTTCCCATGTTTGATATGCCCAGGAAAAATGTTTTGGAGACATGGAAATTTTATATGCTTCTTCAACTGATTAGATTTGTCCGAATAAATTTTTTCATGTAGTATAGCGCCCCATGTACAAATTCAAGAGATTGTTTTAATTAATTTGCATCACTCACATTCACATAAATAATTATAGGGTCAATTTAGACATTCAGAGTTACATTCCCAACAAGCTGAAAGTTGGTGCAATTGTTCAGAACCTAATTATGAATAAAATTTGAAAGTTTTTCATTATTCCGCTGTACGGAAATATTCAAGTCAAGGTCAAAGGTCAAGAATGCGTTTTTCGCGATTTTCAGCAAAAAGGCAAGTTTTATCACAAAATTACTCCAGAAAAAATTGTAGAACATATATTATCTATAAAATATGTATCAACTTTTTTTTCCTAAGATCCACCGTTTTTGAGATACAACGTTTCAAAAAGTTATAAAAGTTGTAATCGTCATAATATGCAGGGGATATGAGTTTATCCATCATACTATACTTATTTTTCAATGTACCCCCAGATAGCTCGATACACAATTTTGACTCACCCTGTATACGTTGCCAAATCATGTATATTATGACGATTACAACTTTCATAATTTTTTGAACCGTTATATCTCAAAAACGGTGACTCTTTGGAACAAAATATTGATACACATTTTATAGATAATTATATGTTCTACAATCTTTGTCTGGAGTAATTTTAACATAAAACTTGACGTTTTGCAGAAAATCGTGAAAACCGCATTTTTTGGCCTCCTTGAATAAAATTTTTCCGTACAGGGAAACTAATATTTTATTCATAATTATGTTTTGAACAATTTCACCGACTCTCAGCTTGTAGGGAATTTATGTACAATAACTTCACCCTTGTTATTTGGTCTCAATTGACCGGTCTAAATAGAATGAACTATGTATTTACCATTCTCTTCGAAACCCACAAAAAATCCATAAACACAAATTTACGTTCCGTTTCGATCTTACCCACCGGCGACAGTACCTAGAAAGTTTATTAGGGGTCATAAATACCGTACAGACCGTCCTATTTCGTACAATGGGCGTGCCTGTTTTCAGTTCCTTGAAATTTTCGCTTGGTGCCATCTAGCGGAATTCGAGTTTCGCCGCAAGGTGGTGTACAGCCTTAACCGGCCAGACAATTTAGAAGACTTAATGGAACGAATTAGACACGAAATGACTCTTATAACTCCACAGATGATCGAAAACTCTGTAAATGCGGTCTACCATCGTCTTGGCCTATGTCAGTTAGTAAACGGGACACAGTTTGAACAATTCTTATAAGAAATAGTTTTGGTTAAATGGACTGTTTAGTTAATTGAGAAGTTATTATGAAACTTACGTTTATTTCGTTTTTATTCAATTTCTCGTCTTTTTCTTATGTTAGCCCTACTGCAACTATTTTTTCCTAGGGTAAAAAAACAAGCTTTATCACATAGTGTAATAAAAATCTTAGCTTCCCATTAAAAAAATATAATCATAACTTTGACAAATTTGACTTGTTATTTTTGTAACTTATGTCGAGAGATGCGGAATATAAAACACCGTTGGACGTGTTTTTGCATTTTTTTCAAAAGTGATTGTTGTACGTTCTATGAATTTTGTGCATTACTTTATCATAACCCTGTATATTTCTTCAAGTTACGTTTGCTTATGCAAAACTTAAGTAACAAGTTTTTGTCTTACTTTTTCATAGAATTGTTCCTACACTCGGTATATCGCTCTTCGGCCTTGTCCTTCGAAGGTCGCTCATTCATTTGAACATTTCTCCACGAGGAAGTTGAACCAGTTAATTACAGGTTTGTTCAACTTCCTCGATCGGTCACCGCCAGAAGATAGAATTCAATGATGATCCAATATCTCGGAGGATGCAAAAGAGATTTATTGCCTCTTCCTTCCAATAAAATTTCCATTGTTTTGAGAATACGATCAATAACAAATAAAATCTTCCTTTTTATCCTCGGGCGGTAAGATTATGATGATGTTTTTATGATCGGTGATTGGTTTACAAGCGAAGCACGGTAAAGATGCATATTAATGAATTTGGTCGAGCACTTGCAGATTTTTTATAAGTTTATTCAAAATGAGTGGATATTTTTATTTCGAGATGAATAATATACATAAATTAAATGAGAATTGCTGGATACTTTCCGTCATAATACAGGGTCTTTCTCGAGGAAACTCACCCATATTTATACGGGAAACTACTGAACGTATTTTCATGAAATTCATCACTCATAAGTATTTCACGATGCTGATGAAATCTAAAATATTTTCAAGGCATGAGCACCTCCGGTTTTTCCGGAAATGACGTCAACTTCCCTTTTTTCATTGCAGAAATAGATTCCTTAGAAAATTTCAAGTTATTTTGATGTAACATTTTTCAGTTTTGGTTGGAAAATTCTCTCTGAGCGGGAAAATTCGAAAAACAAATCGAAAATAGAGAGAATAACTTCGAGGTTCTTGGATGGAAAATTTTCATTTTTGAGATTTTTCAAGATGTAAGATTTATGTATCCACTTTAAAAATCGAAATCGCGATTCATGATACAGGGGGTGAAAAAATCGCTTTTAAAGTAAGATACGACAAAATCGTGAAAAATCAATTTTTTCAAATTAGAGCCCCATTTTTTTATGGCAGATATTGAATCTACGTTAAAAAATAATGTGAGTGTATGGATCACACCCTTGCCCTAAAGTGGATATTTTCTGAGTTATTCACAAAAACTGTTTTCGTCTTGAATTTTCAGCTATTTCTTTTCCCTTCACGCCAAAAAAGATGAAATTTTCAGGAACTGTTATTTGAACCATGCTGTAGATTTTTCACCCCTTCTTGGAACCGACTTAGGAGAACCATGGCAAACTCTCGCAGTTATAACTAGAGAAGATGCTCAAAGTTTTGACCGTTAATTTCCAGACATTTATTTATACGTCTCGGGAATGCTGTAGTTTTCTTAACGAAGGATCCGACATTTCTCAAGTTTGTCATGGTTCTGTTAATGATATCTCTCATTGGTCTGGGTCGGTCAGGAAACCTCTCAATGAACAGTCGAATCGTTCTATCTACAACTTTATTACATTCTCCATGAAGTAGAATGAGATTTAAATAATCTTCATTGGTAAAATTAGGCATAGTGATCGATTTTACAACTTAACACGAATTATCACCAAATTAATAGTAAACACAAAATGCTACTGAATAAAGAGGAATTTGGCAGATGTAATTAATGATATCTCTCATTAAAAAAAAGAATGTAAAACATGGTAAGTTTTTGCATATGGTTCATAAGGAATTATTTATTTATCACTGGAGAGAAAACCGATGGCCGATTAGTTGAAATAAAGAGATTTCCGATACAAATTCGAACCCAAATTCGCCATCTATTTAGGAACAACCTGTAACTTTTTTCTCTTGCATATTAGGGTAGTAAAATCTAAAACATGGTTTAAGTAACAGTTCCTGAAAATTTCATCTTTTTAGCTGAAAATTCAAGACGAAAACCAGTTTTTTGTGAATAACTCAGAAAATATCCACTTTAGGGCAAGGGTGTGATGCATACACTCACATTATTTTTTAACGTAAATTCAATATCTGCCATAAAAAAATGGGGTTCTAATTTGAAAAAATTGATTTTTCACGATTTTGTCATCCTAACTTTGAAAGCGATTTTTTCACCCACTGTATCATGAATAACGATTTCGACTTTAAAAGTGGATACATCAATCTTACATCTTGAAAAATCCCAAAAATGAAAATTTTCCATCCAAAAACCTCGAAGTTATTCTTGTTTCAGCGGAGCTCTATTGGATCTGTATATGGAACGATTCTGATTTGTTGGAAGATAAAGGGTGTCCCAAAATTAACGCAAGATTTGAATTAAATAGAAAACACGGTTTTCAATATTTTTATTGTAATTTTTTATGATTTATATAGTATACGGGGTTATAATAAAGTATTGCACAAAATTCATAAAACGTACAACGATCACTTTTGAAAAAAATGCAAAAACACGTCAAACGCTGTTTTATATTCCGCATCTCTTGACAAGTTACAAATATAACAAGTCAAATTTGTCAAAGTTATGACGTCATCAACATATTTTTTTTATAGGAAGCTAAGATTTTTATTACATTTTGTGATAAATCTTGTTTTTTTACAATAGGGAAAAATAGTTGCAGTAGAGCAAACCTAAGAAAAAAACGAGAAAATGAATAAAAAACGAAATAAACGTAAGTTTCATAATAACTTTTCAATTAACTAAACAGTACATTAAACCAAAACTATTTCTTATAGGAATTGTTCAAACTGTGTCCCGTTTTCGATCATCTGCGGAGTTATAAGAGTCATTTCGTGTCTAATTCGTTCCATTAAGTCTTCTAAATTGTCTGACCGGTTAATGTAGACCCAACTTTTCAAATGTCCTCACAGAAAAAAATCAAGGGGGGTAAGATCAGGTGACCTAGGTGGCCAATTCATTGGACCACGTCTTCCAATCTACCGTCCTTCAAACTGGTTATCCAGAAAGCTTCGAACAGTAAGACCATAACGTGGTGGAGCACCATCTAATTGGAACCAAATACTGGGATCCAAGTTTTCCCCATTATTAGGATCCGAAAATGCCGCAAGTAGGTCCGGAAGCACTGCCATACGAAGATGTTCCAAATATCGTTTAGCTGTTAAATTCCCGCGAAAGTAATAAGGACCAATAAATCTTCCCCTGACGATTCCTACCCAAACATTAATTTTTTGGGGGCGCTGGGTGTGTTTTGTCTGCATTCAGTGGGGATTTCCCCGAGCCCAGTAGCGACAATTGTGTCGATTTACAGAACCACTTAGACAAGTGGAAAATACTACACTATTAAGAAAATTTGGATTTTCGTCACTATGCCGCATGAAGATTTCTCAAAATTCCAAACGTCTGTCCGGATCATCTTCTGCGAGTTCGTGAACAAGTTGAACTTTGTATGGGTGTAGTTTTTTTCTTTTTAACATCATTACCACAAACGACTGACTAACATTTTCTTGTAAGGCAATTTCTGTTACAGTTGCGTGAGGGTTGTCTTCTACTGACAGCAAATATCTTACTTCACATTGTCGCTTATTCCTGGTCGTCCAGATTTTGGAGCATCCCTCACGCTTGTCGTTGCATTAAATTTTGCAACAATTCTGCTTACTGTGCTTCTAGCAATTGGAGGTCTTTCCAAATGTGTTGCGTTAAATAAGGCACATGCTTCTTCATGACTTCCAAAGCGATTGCCGTAACCTACCATCATTAGAATTTCTATTCTTTCTCTTTCGTTTAAAAGAGCCATAATAATAAACACACCGTTGTTTTAGTAAATCAATCTAAAAAATTGATAAGAACAGATGTTCTCACTAGATAAGTTTAGGTTTGACCTCTTTTTATAATTGGTTTTGTTATATCGTTTTTTAATCATTTTCTCGTTTTATTCTTATGTTAGCCCTACTGGAACTACTTTCCCTAGTGTAAAAAAACAAGCTACCCATTAAATAATATGTTGATGGCGTCATAACTTCGACAAATTTGACTTGTAATTTTTGTAACTTATGTCAAATGATGCGGAATATAAAACACCGTTTGACGTGTTTTTGCATTTTTTTCAAAAGTGATCGTTATACGTTTTGTGAATTTTGTGCATTACTTTATCATAACCCTGTATATAATGCACTGGCCGCTATATTGACATTTGAATGACTTGTTTTTGGACGACCAGTGTGTTTGGCGTCTCCCACTGATCCTGTCTCTCTGAAATTTTCATTTGACTTCTTCACAATTGATTTTCGAACTGTTCAACAATAAGACATGTTGTTTAATTGCGTAACGCTCCATTGTTACTAACTCTAAACTGTCAACTATCGATTTATTTTGCATTAAGAGTTGTCAACACTGTACTGCATAAATGGCGGTAAATTCAAATCTGAGATACCCTTTACAAAGATCAAGACTATCATGTTACATTAAAGATCCATGAGAATCGATTTTACGTCATCTATCAATATCAATTTGTATAAATCTTCAATGTCAAGAAATTCCAACCACCCACTGGATGAAATCTACCGTCTTGTACACACATTCATTCAAACCGAAGACTTGTTTGCCTTTGACACTGCGTCATTCTATTTATCGAAGACGAAGGTGAAGCTTCCGTTTTAGAATATTCATCGTATAATGTAATACATAAATTAGATATGCGATATGCTGCCACTCTGATAGACCGCTTTTCCATATACAAATCAACAATTTCGAATACAGGTTGATTCGATACAATGTGTGAAGTGAAACAAAATTGTGTTTTTTCGCTTGACATTGTCGTATGTGACCCATTTCTCGTCACCTCTTCAGAAGTGGATCGATTTTGTTCAGTTTTGCAGATGGAAACACGATCCATCAAATTTTTTCCGACAACTTGTGCAAGCTTCTTTTTGAAGCCGTCCTTATGCAAATAGTTTAGAACTGTTTTAAAGTCCAGTTTCAGCCATGCGGCAGCTCTCATACCGGGCTTCTTCGATCATTTCCAATATTTTATCAACAACCTTGACTACAGGCCTTCCAGTGCGTGGTGCATCTTTCACATCGAAATAACCGGAATGGATTCGGTGAAACCACAACTGCGCGTGATTTGGGCTTTTACAGTATTGGCGCCATGAACATCATTTAGATTTGTAGCCTCCTGACTTGCATACTCCCCTTTATCAAAGAAAAATTGAAAATTACCATTAAGTTTTATATAAATATCCGAACTGAAAATTCTCATGATCAACAAAAATTGCTTGAAGTGTTTCAAAATTCACGTGTACATAAAGGTCATGTTGCATCTGAATGATATGATTTTAGAAACAATTTGATAAATACTAAAAGTTTTCAACTACAAGTGATTAATAGTTGTGAAGGATATTTATCAATTATATTAGTAATATTTCATGATCAATTGCACTATCAAAACCGACAAGTTTTTTCCATTATTTTATTATACCAAATTGACCTAATTATGAATGAGCATTCAGTAATTTCTTGATGATGACGTTGGTACATAATGAATATTTATCAGAAATAATTTTTATAAACAATTATTTTCATAAGAAAATCTTTCACATAAATTATTTCAATTATATATTAGTTGATTTCAAAATTAGAAGAATACACGATGATGAGATGGAATAGTGCTATAATGAAATCATAAGAAAAATAAAAAAATTGTACTGCACTATTACGTAAAGAAGCTGATTATTTAAGCTAATCCTATACCTAAATTTAAAACTTGCATAATTACAAAGGAAGAACTTGTAATAAAGAAATCTTAAATTAAAAACAGAGTTGGAGAAGCGTGTAATTTCCCAAAACAAAGAAAGATGTTGCAATTAATCGTTACAAAAATAACATTTATCATTTTAACAGTCACATCTTTTTCCAACAATCGTTACGTATACAGGGTGTCTCAAGTTCTAGTGCCTATAAGACGTTTCTGGATAACTAGTCATATTTGAAATCTGAAAATTGGGATTATGATATTGTTCGAAGTTCTCTACAGAGCTAAAATATTTTCGAAGCTCAAAAACTTTCGGTTATACAGGGAGTGAAAATAAATTCGACGAAAAAATTTTTTTCAAGTTTTCCATTTCTGGTATGATCGAGTATTTAATAGTGAATACATTTCTGTTAAAACCATTGTATTAAATCGAATAGTTTTCCATTATCCAAAAAAACTGGAAAAAAAGCCAAATTTTCAGTCAGTAATATGTTCATTATTCTTATTTTAAATATCCTGAGCGTAAACCGTTTTACAACATCGATGTGAAAAGGTCATGCATCTTTTGCATTTCAAAAATATCATCACAGGGTGTTTCAAATTTTCTGTTGAAAATTGTGATCTTAAATAACTCAGAAATTATTGAATTTAGGAGCATAATCATGTTATCAATTTTTGACCAGAATCCAACACAATTATAAAAAAGGGTTCTAATTTGAAAAACAGAAGTTATGGCGATCACAATTTTCAACACAAAATTTGAAACACCCTGTGATGATAATTTTGAAATCCAAAAGATGCATGACCTTTTCACATCCTTCCTCTTCGATGATGACGAGATATTGTTGATGATGGAGCTCGTGTTGAATGATTGTTTGGGCTATTACCATCATCTATTGTGGATGTAATGATTTCCGACGTTTCGATAGACATCTTCTATCTTTATCAAGGAGAAAAGTCAGAAACCTTTTGAAAATAATAGAAATAATGAAACATCAAAAAATCATGGAAGAAGACGTTATGGTCAGCTTCGACATTACCAGTTTGTTCACTAATGTTCCAACAGATAAAACACTTATCATAGTTAGGAAAAAGCTTGAAGAAGATCAAACCCTTAGTGAAAGAACTACACTAAGCGTGAATGCAATTATGGAAATGCTTTCTATTTGTATTGAAACAACATATTTCCAATTTGAAGACATCTTTTATCAACAAGAATTTGGAATGGCCGTGGGTTCACCACTATCACCAATTTTAGCTGATTTATATATGGAAATTTTCGAACAGAAGGCATTAGAAAAATATGCACTTAAACCCAAACTGTGGAAAAGATATGTAAATGATACTTTCATTATTTGGCAACATGGAAGAGACACTATAGATGAATTCCTTCAATATCTAAACAATCAAGAGGAATCAATTAAATTCACAATTGAAATCGAGAAAGACAGACAACTTGCATTCTTAGATGTACTCGTACATAAACAAAATGTAATCCCAAGAACCACTGTGTATAAAAAGCCAACGATACAGGACAATATCTACATTTTGATTCAAACCACCAACTAAACACTAAATTGGGAGTAGCAAAATGTTTATTTGATAGAGCAATAAATATTTGTTGCACAGAAGAAGACCAAAATGAAGAAATAAATAACATCTCGAAAACTCTTAGAAGCAAAGGCTACCCCAAAAAGATATTAGAAAAAGCTAGACGAACAAGAGAAAGTCAACCAGAACCAACAGATATAAATCAGACCATTAAAACCGTAATTCCTTATGTAAAAGGTTTGTCGGAGAAAATGAGAAGAATTGGAAATAGATACAACATTACGACTGCATTCAAAACTCAAGACACTATCAGAGCTAAACTTACAAAAGTTAAGCCTAATAATGAGACACAAAGGACAAAGAACTGCATATATGAATTACCTTGCGAGTGCGGAAGATCTTACATCGGAGAAACTAAACGCCCTCTGAATGTACGAATAAAAGAACATCAAAAGCTTCTACGAGTACTAGACAGCGACAAATCCAGGTTGGTCCAACATGCTGTAGATGAGAATCATCGTATAAAATGGGATGAAGCATCAATAATATCCAAAGAAGAAAAACTTGCAAGAAGAAAAATTAAAGAAGCAGAATTTATGAAAATAACACCTGATTCCATAAGTGCTCCATCTATAGATCTGCCAGAAGTTTGGACGCCGATAGTTCGATCCAACTTAAGAAGATCATCATATCACAGATGAGTATATAACATCGTTCATTTTTCTTTCATGACTTCTGTCATATTGTCATTTTGAAAATTGATAATTTTCAAAAGGTTTCTTACTTTTCTCCTTGATAAAGATAGGAGATGTCTATCGAAACGTCGGAAATCATTACATCCACAATAGATGATGGTAATAGCCCAAACAATCATTCAACTTCCTCTTCGATGTTGTAAAAACGGTTTACGCTCAGGATATTTAAAATAAGAACAATGAACATATTACTGACTGAACATATTTGACTTTTTTTCCAGTTTCTTGGGATATTTTGAAAACTATTCGATTTAATACAATGGTTTTAACAGAAACGTGTTCACTATTGAATACTTGATAATACCAGGAATGGACAACTTGATTTATTTTCACTCCCTGTATAACCGGAAGTTGTTGTGGTTCGAAAATATTTCAACTCTGTAGAGAACTTCGAACAATATCATAATCCCAATTTTCAGATTTCAAATAATTCTAGTTCTCCAGAAACGTCTAATAGGCACTCGAACTTGAGACACCCTGTAGTCAATCTTAGTCCATTGAATGTAGTTTCTTTCTGTGTTTTCGAAAGTCACAGAATACTTTCGATCATTTATAAGTTGGGTAGAATTATCTAAAAGAAGCACGTCAGTTCATTTTCTACATTTTTTGGGACATTTCCTTTTTCCCAGTTCAGAAACAGCCTGTACCTCTAAATCATTGAATGAATGTGTACAACCTTCTGAATAAATCTGATAGTTTTTGCTCCTGTACAATAAATAACTATTTCTTTAGAGCATTCCTTGAAAATCTTTTTATCTTGAAGCATAGAGTGAGTCGACTGAATAAAGAAAAAAAAATTACCTGGTTAGCCTCAACATATACTTATTTGTGAACCGGATATAAGTAATACTATTTTAGATGGCCTGGAAGCACCTTAATACATATCTGGGATTACCCATATTACAGACATACTTAATAACTTCTCAAATATAATTCGCTAATCCAAATGGATTGCAATTTTCAATTTTGTTTTTGTTAGTTTCAAGTTCGCGTTTCTTGATAATGATTACCAATTACTGGCATTCATCGTTTACAGGGTGATTAACCAACGTCGTTACGTCTGAAATCTTCGTAGAGAAGATATAGAAGTTTTTGTGATGAAATCACAGAATTTCGTTGTATAAAGTTAAGAAATGATATTTCTTTATGATGAACTTCTATGAATTATAATCGGTACAAATCGAAAGATATGATTGTAGGATTTAGCATTTTTGGACGGAGTGGGTCCCAGTGCGGACCTGGCTTCGCAGTTGAAAAGGTGATATCCGATATTTAGTGCATCTTCATCGATCCTAAGATGACAAGCTAGTCTCATTTTATTTATTGTGCCCAAACCGTTTATTTATTCGACTCCGGGTAGATTAACCCTCTTGACGTTCCCAAATTGAAGGGACATGTTTCGAAATGACGCTCATAAGAACGGTAACTTTGGAGAAAAGACGTTAGACGGAAAACGAATAGATGTTTCGCGAGTTTAGAACTTTTAGCCGAAATTGAGAACTTAACGATCGTAGTAGAATTAGACAAAGAACTCAGTATCGGCCTCTGTATTTATATATTAGACGATCATTTTATTTATTCTTTTGGTGTAAATAAAGTTGTAAATACGAGAGCCGGGTTTATTTCGACGTTAGGCGGAAATCTATCATAACCCCTAGACAATTGATAAAAATACCTACATGATTTTACCATAAGGAATTCTATCTTTTGAGAAAAAAAATATATAATTCCCTGATTTCTCTGAAATGGATTTTGTAGGTTCTATCTAATCAAAAATACTCTGTAAAAAACTAGCCAAGATTCGATGGAGGGCGCACTGCCGTGCACTCAAATTCTTGATAGTCATGGAGTTGTTGGACTGATTGTCAGAATGATCTGAGGCTTCCCTCCTCACGTCTACATTTTTGGCGCTCTTGTTCAACCGGACAGAGTCCCTATCATCTCGCCCAAATGTCTGTAATTTTCTGATATCGAGCCGAAAATGGTCTCAACCGATTGGGTTCGACTTCCCGGCCGGCCGTATCGTCTTTAGCATCGAAACGAGATGAGCTAGAGTTTTTATATTTTCAGAATACGTTAATTGTCCAAATATCCCGGTCAAGTTCGTTATTGGGCGAAATTCGTCGGATGGTTCAGTAGTTATGCATCTGAAATTTTCTTTCCTCGATAACTACTAGAATATCCATCCAATCGAGTTGATACGTTAAATATCGTTGAAACAAAACGGCTCGCAAAATTCCGCAAAAATCGTCACGATAGAAAATTTTTTAAAAATTCCCGAAAAAAAATTTTTCAATACTCACTATCTCATAAGACAGTTTTCGGATTTCAATAAAAATTCGTGAATATGTTGAGGTGATCGATGTCTTACTCATCCTCAAATTTCATTGTCGTAGCTTTTTTCCATCTAAAGGTGTCTCCAAACACAGCGCGTAAAATGCGCGGCATTTGCTAGACGCAAATTTGCCGCGTAACTCGTTTAGACCTTTTGCGCGACACGTCCGAGACACGCCGCGCTCTTTATTTCGTTCCATACATCTTCTCCTATTTTATTATTGTGATATTCTTTGCACCCCATAATGGACCATGGGAGCCATATATTTCAATTAACCGAACAGCAGTTTCGTTATCCATGTTACTTGATAAAATACTTCCGCGCATAATTACCGACGAACGAACAATAAAAATATTCGCGCGCGGCTGGTAATAGACACTGCCACGCGCTGCAGTCGTCCAATCACAACGCGTCTGACCGCGCGCGGCGTTCCGCGCTCGGATGCCGCGCTGTGATTGGACACACCTTTAAGATATGAAAATTTTTTTTTCATTCAACCAAGAGAAAAGAGAAATGACATGAAGTCCCGGCGATTTTCTTTGAACGATGGCCAACACAGATCGATATTCGATTGACAAATGCCGGGCTCACTAATCAGTGTCTGTTGGCGTAATATTAATCAAGATTTTTCATAATGGAAAATCATAGAGATAGAATTCAATATCGGTGGTTGAAACAATATACGTTGTCAAAATTCAGAAAAGCACTGACGTAAGTTTTTAGGGGAAGGGAATTATAGTTTCGAACAGAACTTGGGAAAAATTATGAGTAGTTATTTTTAATTTGAGATATAGGTGTGTTCATTCATTAGGCGTTCATATTAGCATCACACTGTCCCATAGTACGACAAAAGACAATTGTTCACCTGATCCGAGTGCTTATAGATTTGTTATGGTTTGAATATTTACTCGCAAGTAGATCAACAAGAGCGCCAAAGTTATCTGACCTCACGTCAGTGCTTTCTAAATTTTCTTTAATTTATAAAATTATAATTTATTATAATTTATATAATTATATTCGATCGAAAATGAGGATTTTTTAAATGTTAGGCGATAACAGAATAGAATCGGGTTATAAAGCGAATCTAAAAATTTCAGGAGTTCGGTTTCTATTGATTAGATCTCGGTCAGATCTAAATGTACCAACGTCGTATTATCGTGTATATGCAGAAATCCAACATTCTAAAGTGTGTCAGTTGTTCCAATTCACTCGTTCAATATGCATTAAATATGAAATATCTCAATAAGTAAGTGATTATAGAATTTGGATTAGAGCTGAAAAGCGAAAGTAAATTCTCGGACATCTGTAATATTGCACTGTTGCAAGTCAAAATGTCGGATATGTAGAAATAGATGCCGCTGGCGCTTATCAGCCGATTCATCTCTTTACTCTTTGTTGTGTTTTCTCCTACGTCCATCTGCTTATTGCAGATTTCATGATTGATTGCTAAATAATGATTGAAACTGATGCACCCATAGATATATAAATAGATAGATAAACATTAAATCCTGTAGCTCCCATTGAAAAAGCAATTTGGCAACCATACGCCATACGCATCCAACCCGTTTGTTATATTCTCATTCTGTGTTTTATTTCTTGAAACTTTTTGAAAATATTCAGCAGAATGACGTCAGCACAAAACTAAAAACTAAGAACTGATACTTAACTATGTGATGATCGACAACTCTGCGCGAACATATTCATTCATAAAATTCACTCACCGTATTTCCCACTTATATTATACGTGACGTTCCAAAACGCTAAAAAGTTAACTTGTATTTGTTTACAAGTGAAAATTAAGTAAAATTAAGGGGTTACTGTGATTTTGTAGACTTCGAAAGAGTGTTTCAACTGTAAAACATGGTTCGACAATGTTATATTTGCGAAAAATATGATTATTTGAACAATCAGTGTCGTAGAATGAAGTGCATGCAAAGGTTGTTTGTATTAATTGAATAGCTTATACATTTGACCAAAATGAAATACCTGAATCAATATCAAACCCTATTTGTATCATTCATCCATGTACGACTTCTTCAATAATGTTTATTGCAGGTTTCTGAGTAATACCGAACAAAAAAAATTGGTTTTCCTTGGTACGATTTTCTATCCGGAATGTCTTTGTGGGTTAAGGCTCAATCATGAAACCAGAAAATTAGTAGGTATTTCGAAGAAATTTAGGACTAGGTCGATATACACTAAAACAATTTTGTTTTGGAATGAGTGATCAATGTCGAGTCTATGTTTTAGATGCATAAATATCATTTTGAGTGGTTTTGTTATGAATTTTTATTATCAATAAATTTAAACATTGAAAGTTTGTTTCATTAAGCCCGTAGATAAATGAATCCGTAGATCAACATAGGCCAGTAGATCCATAAGCCAACAGTTCAATTAGCCAATAGATCTATATAGACCATAGATCAATGAAGCTCATAGATCTATGAAGCGCACAGTAAGCGGATAGATCCATAGGCCCGTAGATCTTTCCCCTTGGGGACACTTTTGACGATTTCGACGAAAAACGTCATTTTCGCGATTTTCGATTGAAAATTTCTATCGTTTCAAGAGCACCTTGTGAGGTTTCGAGGTCGCTTCTCCTAGAAGAGGATACGCCCTTTCAATCTGTATTAAGCTTGCCCCTGAGTCGGCCCTTCGGGCCTTTCCGGAAGCCTCATTTCCACGGTCCCCCCCGTCGATTTTCGAAATAATCTTCTCTGGTTCGTTTCTTACTGCTATATATATTTTGATCATGAAACCAGAAAATTAGTAGATATTTCGAAGAAATTTAGGACTAGGTCGATATACACTAAAACAATTTTGTTTTAGAATGAATGATTAATGTCGAGTCTATGTTTTAGATGCATAAATATCATTTTGAGTGGTTTTGTTATGAATTTTTATTATCAATAAATTTAAACATTGAAAGTTTGTTTCATTAAGCCCGTAGATAAATGAGTCCGTAGATCAACATAGGCCAGTAGATCCATAAGCCAGCAGTTCAATTAGCTCATCTATAATATAAAAATGAATCGTAAAATGTGTTGGTAACTCAACAACGCCTGGGCCAATTTGGCCAAATCATTTTTTAAAATGTTCGTTGAAGTTCAAGGATAGTTTTTACGGCGAGAAAAATTAGAATTATTGCTGGAAAAACCCTAAAAATAGCCTTTTCTTTTTCCCATACAAATGATTTTTAACTGAAACGTAGTCAATTTGAGCTTTATTGCTATGGTATAAAGTTCATATTAAATTACAAGCACTCACTGTTGTCTAAGCAATGTAGGTGTGTTCCTAACGTGCTGCAAAAAACATAGACGTAAATGAATTAAATTTCAAAATTCAAGAACAAATTACAGGGGAATTGAGGATATATAAATCAGTTGATTCGGCTACTAATCAAGATGATGTAGTCAACTATCCACCGGAATTTTTAAACTCGCTGGATTTGCCGGGATTGCCACCTCACAATCTTCAATTAAAGGTTGGATCGGTGGTTATAATGTTGCGAAATATCAACCAACCGCGTCTTTGCAACGGTACACGGTTAGCGATAAAAAAATTACTAAACACTGTGATAGAAGCAACTATACTCAAAGGAAAGTATAAAGGAGAAGATGTTCTCATACAGCGAATCACAATGATTCCGACTGATGTGCCATTTGAGTTTAAACGACTACAGTTTCCAGTGCAGCTTGCTTTTGCTATGACTATAAACAAGTCCCAGGGGCAATCATTAAGTGTTTGTGGTATTAATCTAGAAAACCCATGTTTCTCACATGGTCAATTGTATGTTGCCTGTTCCCGTGTTGGAAAACCATCAGATTTGTTTATCTATGCGCCAGGTAATCAAACAAAATCATCGTATACCACAAAGCACTACAATGATAATAATAATAATTATGATTCACATGATTAACAATAAAGCGATTACTTACTTTTAAATCCTTATATATGTTTTATTTAATTATTTTTTATTCACAACGCCCTATCACCTGGATGACGGTTCTGTTCAGGAGAATTTTTTTAAATACGTAGGCACAAAAACTGCCACATTACAAATCTTTTTGACAGGACGAAGTCTGTCGGGTCAGCTAGTAGATCAATGAAGTTCATAGATCTATGAAGCGGATAGATCCATAGGCCCGTAGATCTTTCCCCTTGGGGACACTTTTGACGATCTCGACGAAAAACGTCATTTTCGCGATTTTCGTTTGAAAATTTCTCTCGTTTTGAGAGCACCTTGGGGGGTTTCGAGGTCGCTTCTCCTAGAAGAGGAGACGTCCTTTCGATCTGTATTAAGATCGCCCCTGAGTCGGCCCTTCGGGCCTTCCTGGAAGCTTCGTTTCCACGGTCCCCTCCGTCGATTTTCGAAATAATCTTCTCTGGTTCGTTTCTTACTGCTATGTTTATTTTGATCATGAAACCAGAAAATTAGTAGATATTTCGAAGAAATTTAGGACTAGGTCGATATACACTAAAACAATTTTGTTTTGGAATGAGTGGTCAATGTTGAGTCTATATTTTAGATGCATTAATATCATTTTGAGTGGCGTATTTCAGTTTAATTATTAAAGAAAAATTTTTTTGCCTAATGCAATGATGAAGTTAAAACCGGCGATCAAACATGATATCGGTAAACATTTGAAATTGGGTGCATTCTTGAGAAAAATCTATCTCCAGAAACAATCTACAATTTTTTTAAAGGGTTCGAAGTAACGGACGATTGAAGGAAACTGATATTTCGGTAATTTTAATTTTGTGTTTTGATCACAAGCTTGTTTCTTATTGTTTTATTATTCGGAGTAGCTGATGCATATATTAAATTTTGAAAATGAAAACTTTGGATATAGAGGATAAAGGTAATATTAGAAAAGTCAATATTCTTCACAGTAAACAAAAAGCTTGTACATTCAAAGTTATAAGGAAGAATGATCGAAAATATTTCGTTGGGCATAAAGATTTTAAACATCATTAAAACTGAAATGTGAGCAATGTGTCACAACAATCAATTAAGCGATATTGCAGAGTGACAAACTCTTCATGGGATTTGAAAGCGTAACCGATTTAATATTGAGTAATTTTTCATATCAGAACATAAGGGGACGATATATCCAATTAAATTAACAATGAATTCAAGATCGCCGAAAATAACGATCATTTTAATACGGTCAATAATTGCTTAATAATGGCGTCAGCGAGGAAGAATAACAGTTGCTGAATCTCACCTATGGAAGAACCCAATTAAACAGTGGAAGGACACAATAATCATTTGATGACTTCACGCTATCTGTGATTGTCCCCTATTTCAGTGAACGTATAATCAAAGTTCAAAAAACTTCATACGTGGTGCAACAAGATAGGTCTATGATTTTATTAAATTTTCATCACAAAACAACGATCTACATAAGCCAGAAAATCTCAAATAACTCAATACAAATAAATAGCAAATAATTATTTTAATTATATATTAGTTGATCTTAAAATTAGAATATTATACGATGATGAGATGGAATAGTGCTATCACGAAATCATAATAAAAATAAAAAAATTGTACTGCACTATTACGTAAAGAAATCTAATTATTTAAGCTAATCCTATACCTAAATTGAATAATTAAAAGGGAAGAACTTGTAGTAAAGGAAATCTTAAATTATAAACAGAGTTGGAGAAGCGTCTAACTTCCCAAAACAAAGAAAGATATTGCAATTAAGCGTTACAAAAATAACATTTGTTATTTTAACAGTCACATCTTTTTCCAACAATCGTTACGTATACAGGGTGTCTCAAGTTCGAGTGCCCATTATACGTTTCTGGAGAACTAGACATATTTGAAATCTGAAAATTGAGATTATGATATTGCTCGAAGTTCTCTACAGAGCTAAAATATTTTCGAAGCCCAAAAACTTCCGGTTATACAGGGAGTGAAAATAAATTCGACGAAAAAATTTTTTTTTCAAGTTTTCCATTCCTGGTATGATCGAGTATTGAAGAGTGAATACATTTCTGTTAAAACCATTGTATTAAATCGAATAGTTTTCCACTTATCCAAAAAAAACTGGAAAAAAAGCCAAATATGTTCAGTCAGTAATATGATCATATTATTATTTTAAATATCCTGAGCGTAAACCGTTTTTACAACATCGAAGAGGAAGGATGTGAAAAGGTCATGCATCTTTTGTATATCAAAAATATCGTCACAGGGTGTTTCAAATTTTCTGTTGAAAATTGTGATCTTAAATAACTCAGAAATTATTGACTTTAGGAGCATAATCATGTGAGAAAACTATCATAATTTTTGACCGCAGAATCCAACACAATTATAAAAAATAGGGTTCTTATTTGAAAAACAGAAGTTATGGCCAATTTAAGATCACAATTTTCAACACAAAATTTGAAACATCCTGTGATGATATTTTTAAAATCCAAAAGATGCATGACCTTTTCACATCCTTCCTCTTCGATCTTGTGAAAACGCTTTACGCTCAGGATATTTAAAATAATGAACATATTACTGACTGAACATATTTGACTTTTTTCCAGTTTTTTTTTCAGATATTTTGAAAACTATTCCATTTAATACAATGGTTTAAACAAAAATGTATTCACTATCGAATACTCGATCATACCAGGAATGGAAAACTTGAAAAAAATTTTTTTCGTCGAATTTATTTTCACTCCCTGTATAACCGGAAGTTTTGGGTTTCGAAAATATTTTAGCTCTGTAGAGAACTTCGAACAATATCATAATCCCAATTTTCAGATTTCAAATATATCTAGTTCTCCAGAAACGTCTAATAGGCACTCGAACTTGAGACACCCTGTAGTTGCAGGGTTTAGTGAAGATTGAAATATTTTCTAAATTCTATGTGTGAAATGGTACATCACCATTAGATTTTCCTCATGAATATGTCTCAGATATTGACGTAAGACCAATATTTCCAAAACTTAATCCATATTCAAACGATTGCGTCGTAAATTTTCTTCTGTGGAAAAATTTCAAAAAAATTAACACGATAGATCGACTCATATTCAATGCAAATAACTAAATGAAAAATATGTCGTAATTGTACTCAATCAGTACAGTTCATTTGTCTTGATGACCCCTCATTAGGAAAATTCCCATTGAATGAAAAACAAAAATCCACAGGTGAATACCACAAATAAACACTTTTAACCTCATTTTGTACACTTACAGGGTGAACGTTTAAATGTATAGAGAAATTTTTCTTAAAGATAAAAAATAAAATAAACCACATCGTCTCGATATAAATTGGTATGTTCTCCTTGATAAGAGAAGATGCATTAAATATATGGAATAACGTAGTTGGAACTCTGTCACAATTAAATTCAAGGAGAACAAAACAACATTCCCGGAAACTTTCAACACATTTGTGCAGATCTACGGCATTTTTATCTGATGAATCTATCACCGGAAATGTCAATCGATCTGAATGAATTTTTTTTCTGTGACGGGAAAAAAATTTGACATTTCATCTCTGTTGACAGGTAACAAATATAACTCTTCACGAAATTACTTCTTTCCCTGGATATACAGGGTGCGGTAATTTCAACCATGAATTCTTGAAGTCAAAACAAACATTTTTTTCCTAAAACATTTTTCCAAATTTGGCTCCGTTCAAAAAATGTTGAAATTTCATAACAAAAATTGCATTTTCACCTGTAATATTCAAACGACAATATCAGTTGAAATGATCTTCTGTAGAAGGTTTTTGATAACACTCGTCCATAATTTGGCATCAATAGATTTATTCTATTTCTTGTGGGTTTCTCACTACTACTCTACAGATTGATTAAATTGCATGAACAACAAATATCGCTTAAACTAAAGGTCCGTATCTTGTAATTCCTGAAATCATTAGTCTTTTTTGCAGATAAAATCATTCCTCATTTTTCCTCCTAAATTGCACCATTCTTGAGATATTTGAAGTTGAAAGGAATTAAATCGATATAATTTTATCCAAATATTCTGATTTTCCCAAATCCAACTCTGTGCTGAAATGATTCAATAATCACATTTGTTCAATGTTGCAATATTTTATGTCTTTATTAAATATTTCTACAAAAGGTTGGGAAAATCTCTCCAGTCTATGATTCCACCACTAAACACTATAGATGAAATTAACCACTGAACAATTTTTGTCTTACATTCACTACAAAATCTAAATTGCCATTTGCTGTATTCATTATAAATGAGGTCCAGCACCTTGTTTAATATTTAATCCAGAGTAATATTCCATAATAAAAAGAGAAAAAGTTTTCCATCACTCACATAGGTACTTCGGTATATTCTCATGACCGTTGAAATAGGTAATGTATTTTCTGTCAGGACCTGTTAAATTGAAGACTCGTCTTTATGAATTCTTCATAGCTACAGACTTTCAGGTTCATCAAATTATATCTATTCTAACATAGGAATGCTTCAAATTAAGCTCATATGAGTTTTAAAAACTTCGAACCCAGTCTCCTAGATTTGCTTTGTACCTTTATAGAAGTTTTTTCACGTCTTTATTTCATACACCGATTCAACCTGATTCACAAACTTGGGAGATAAAAGAATTTGACGTTTTAATATTTCTGAATGTTTGTTATGAAACTTGGTTAATTAAAATTCAATCAATATTGAAACTGGAAGCAATAGGCTCATAAACAAGAAAGATTAGAATAGAAATGTATTTTCTGACTATCATCATTTCACACTAAATTGAATAATTTCAAACTATCCAAATTATCCTTAAAATATTTTCCACATTATTTTTTAAAGAAAGCTACAAATAACTGTTGACAGTTTCAAACAGAATCAAAACAACAAGGAACCACAGAACACTATTTTATTGGGAACTACCCACCACAGAGACGTTATAATAACATTTTAATGTGATAATAATTCACTCTAGTTATTTGAGAAAAATTATAACTAAAGATCAATAATGGTTGCAGATATTATCTTTCATTTAAAAAAACTTTGCAATTATTAATTTTTTTCTCTCCTGGGATTCGGTAATAAATTAATATTCTATGGTAAGGTATTAAAATTTGACATAATCTATAAATAACCATTATTCAATATTTCTGTTTTTGTTTACATAATTAAAACAGATATTCTGATTATAAAAACCAAAAATTTACGCATGTTCAGTAATTAATTGTAGTCTAAACAGAATAGATTCATATTAATGATTTAACAAAAAATTTTTTAGTAAAGAACACCTAGTTGATTTTTCATAATCAAATTTAGGTGAACAAACTCAATTTCTTCAAGTAAGTATATTTGCACACCTAAATCTGGGAATACTTGTAATCTATCCAAGTAAATTGTTATTGGGATTCAGTACATCAAGTAATGTAACATCACTTAAAAATAATTATTCGTAGTTACATGATTCATTGTTGTTGAAAATTTCGAAAAAGATTTTCATGTTTTTAACAGTATTGTATCAAGAGACCTCATAGACCTGTTCACTGGTCTCTGTCAAGGAGAAGAAACTTCAGAAATATCAGTGTTTGGAAAATCATAGATGATTTTTTCTGGCTTTGAGTGAAAAAAAAAGCAATGTGACAACCTCTTGGCTTGGAAGTTTTCATAGAAATGATGGTTTTTATGATTTGGAAATTTTAAGAAGAAAATTACAAATGTATGATGATTACATCCAATAATTCTGAAGTTTTTTGGAATTTCTTACTAGAAAGGGATGGTTTATAATCTTAAATTAGAAAGAAATTATAGTAGAACAGCAAAAATCTTTTTATGGTGTTAAATTTTTTTTACCAGAAAATTAGTATTTTGTATATTCCTTCTGGATATGGACCTCATCGGATGAAACATGAGTGAGTGAATCATTTCTTAGAGGGAAAATAATGTTTTTAAACAATTCAGATTCAATAGTGGATACTGTGGAAGCTATTTTTCATTCAAACTAAACTGGACTACAGAGGGGTATTAGCCCAGTGTGAAAACTTAAAATGCTTATAACTTTTTAACGCAGCTGAATATGGAAAAACTGTAATGGAAAAAGTGTTTCTTTTGATCTCAAGAACCTGTATATGATTTCATAAAACCATTTTTTTTTATTTCAACACTCTGTATCTCCGAAAGAAAGCATCAGAGACATTTTGTTCATAGGGGATCATTATATCATAAAATCATCAAATTTATGTAAGTTTATTCTGAAACACCCTGTATATACATAAATGCTGTATTATAAGAGTTCAAATAGTGCTTCAGTCAGTCAGTCAGTTATAAATAATTCTCATATGAAGAAAACATAAACATATGTCTGTAAATGTATTGCATCGGTTTTTTGAAAAATTATTATCACCAAGTGTTTTAAAAGATGAATATCAACAAAACTTTGATTCAAGAAAGTTTATGAAAGCATATAACTCAAGAATTCATATAAAATCCATAAACAAAATTAATTCGAATTGAAAAATAAAGTCAAATTTAAAATTCATTGTCGATCAAGACAAAAGTTTATTTCTTGTATAGGTAATACTTAAATTTTTCAAAATTAGTTGTAATTTTTCGGATTTTCCAACCGCACATGAAATGCAGAATAAAAAAATTTTAATTTAACTTAATAACAGTTTGTGATAATTATATTACTCGAAAAATTTCAATGAATTTTAACTATTACTAAAAACAAACAAATAACTAACTCACCTCAAAGAATGTCGCCTGCAATCAAACCACTAGACACGAATAAATCTAAAGGGAGAATCACAATGTACCTTCACCAACTCTTTACACTTGTTAAGCTCCGTTCACACTGTGTACTTCTGATAATTAGGTACTTGATTCCGCACTGCAACGAGATTTTAGAAGGTGGTATAACCTAGTCTTGACGATACGTCTTATGAAATCTTGAACGAACTGAAATTGATTATAGATATATAGATGCCCCCCCTTTCATTGATCAAGACAGCACGTGGTAATGATCTTTACCTGCTGAAAGATGTATGATTTCTGGCCAGATATTGATTGCACGATTATCCGAGATTCAAATGCAATTATGGGACGTCAGAATTCTCGCATTTCAAGAGTTAAATGACACTCATTAAAATATTTGAATTATTTATGTGCCTTAATCGATAATTTTGAATTAGACTCTTCGAATGTACTTAACGATTATTTTCTGATATTAAAGTAAAAATTTGCATAATCAATTATGGAGAAGACGAAACAATCGTGTAGCTATTGGAAAATGTTTTTACACGTACGCCTATGCTGATTATGAACGAGATTAAGTGGATTTGACGTTTAAGAGATAGAGGTTGTGAGAGATCATTCAACAGTATACTACATCGTCCAATGAAATCGCTCAATTTTTAAAAACGGACCAATAGAAACAAACTGTATCTGAAAACACTCAACCTCACAGTGTTTTCACTTTTAGAAATTTGTTTTTATCAATTGCCTAATTTGCATTGGAATATTAATACGTCCGGATAGCTTTGGCCGTTTGTGGAAGTAGCAATCGTCATGGTTACGATAAACAAGCAGTTGTTAGCGATAACAGCATATTTGGCAGTTCTGTCAGTTTATTTTCGTATTTTACCATAAAGTAGATAAAAATTAAACGTTTTGGGAATTGTAATATTACTTCAATTGAGGAAAGTGTGAAGAAAAAATGTGTGCTTAATATTGAAATTGATCAAATAAAAATTTGAAGAATTCTGTACTGCCCGGGAATACCTTTGTCAGAAAAAACAAGTTTGTCAGAGCTCAATAATATTATGCTATACTGGGCTTTCAATATGAAGAACAGAGATGGATCAGACTACAAGGAAAGTGTCGTAAAAACCTTGTGGAAAAATACTGCCAAACAGCTGCAGGAAAAATTCTATTCCGAATGGAGCGTTAGGTTCGATCCATTCACAGACATGGCTTTTAAAACGGCGCGGGATGCACGAAATGCCAAGAGGCGTATTTTGCAAGTGGATCCTGAGAAAAGAAAAGTTAGTGCCAAGGCGCTGTCTTTGGAGCAACACAAAAAGATGGTCAACTTATGTAAAGAAGATAATCCAGACGGTTTGAACAGAAAATTTTATTTTATTGCTGCATTGGAGCTTGCTTGGCGCGGAGGAGAGGGTTCATCATGCCTAATTTCGCATTCCCAATTCGAAATTAAAAACATTAAAACTCGCCTTCGGCTCGTGGTATTTTAAGGATAACTTTGTTTCGTGAAATTTAAATGCATAATTCCCAAAAAACAAGAGTGTTCTCAAAAAATTCTCACCTCTAGTGGTATTACCCTTGAGAATTCCACATTGGAATTTTTTGTTGACAAGAAATTGTAGCTGACAGTATTTCAGTATTTTTCAATATAAGATTAAATAAATATTTTGTAAAAACGTTTTTGTTTACTGAATTAATTGTAGGATCGAAAGTGTTATCCCTACTTATGCGTTTCGTCTCTGGTGCACACATTTGGACTCATCAGTATGGCTTGTGTGCGCCATGCAATAGACGCAGGGGTTAGAAGTTTTGAGGGAGCCGCCGGGAATTGAACCCGGCACCTAGTACCTAGTCGGTGTGAAACTTGAGCGCTAACCTCTAGGCCACCGAGGCGCTGTGAATTAAGCTATGCGTGGCTATATAGGCGGTTTGCATATTTGTATGTGGCGACCTCGGTGGCGGAATTCGACATTTTTGTTGTGAAAGAATTCAAATTCGCTGTCATTTCCCTGTGTTTTACATATTGATTTGGGGCATAATTTCTGATTCTTTTGTGGTGGAAGCGTACTTAAGAGTTTATGCAATTGTTGATTTACAAACCTCAATATCGAAAATGAATGCTGAAGGCCAAGGAGTATAATATTCTTCACGTATTCAGTGTTGTGTAGTTAGGTGCAACAATGCTTATTATAACACAGACAATTCTATTAAATTTTATTTTTTCCTAATGAATGGTTTGAGAAAGAACGGAAGCAGATATGGATTAATAGAGTTAGAAGAGTTTGGTAAGGATATCTGATTGATTGGAGATGTTATCATAATTTCATTCATTCAAAACTTTAGTAATGATGGTACTTCCAAGCAATGGCAACCGACAAAATTCCAGAAGATATGTAGTGCTTATTTCGTAGGAAATGCCAAAAGTAATATACCTGATTGCCCGTCTTATAACCCAACGATATTTCCAAAGGTTAGTTCAGTTTCAGTTATCTATGTCCTATCTCATTCTACTTATTTCAGATGTATAAAAAATTGGATAATTCCACTATGGCAGTGGAGAGATTTGAAAGAAAAACAGCAAGATCAAGAAGAAAGGATGAGTCAAAGGAAGGATCTATTGTTGAATCTTTAATTGAAATAGGTAATAATAATCATTCAGTGCAAGTGGAAAGAGGCCAGAAGGAATTTTCATGTCAAACTGATCCATAAGATTCAGATGATGATATATTTTTATTTAAGAGTTATTTCATGGGAGATAGTGCGGAAGAAATGTCTGCCGTGGCAATTCAATGTAATATTGCCGATAAGACCAAATTATTTGTGAGTAAAAACGACAAATGTGTTGGCATCGATGAACCTATCAAATGAATGGGCTTCCATGATATTAAATCTTTAAAATGTGATTAAGAGTTGAAGTGTATTGCTGGTATTGTCTTCGATAGATTCAATTTTAGCTTTCAGCAACCATGGAAATTGTAAACTCAATGTTGAAAATAGATTGTTACTTTTTTGATGAAAATTAAACTTGGCTTATCATTTGTGTAACTAGAAGTTTTATTTCAACTATATTCATCGAATTGCCAAACAATTTTTTTCTTCTCTTTTGGAAGAACAAGCACAAAAACAAAAATTTTCATATTTTGGCATAGTCGAGAAGTGTGGTTACGGTTATTTCAACATTGTAAGGTAGCAAATTTATCGAAGTTTGTCTCGTTACTCTGGAAGTAATGAAACCAGTCCACTTTATAATGTTGTAAACATGACCAGCTTTCTTCAAAGCCAGTCCTTATTCTTCATTTCCTTTGGAGAAATGACCAAATTTTATTTTCAAAAATCCAAATGATCTCTCAATATCCATCCTTTTTCTGGGTAAACTCACAAAAATACTTTCCAAAACAACTGAAAAGTTCTAGGAAATCTAATATTATGACTGATCTATTGACAATTCTTTCACAACAAATATGCTGAATTCAATCTGAAACCGTTAGAGTCATGCAGGGAATTTTTCTGGAAAAACATGTTCTAACGTTACCCTGTATCTACATTCTAAATTGTTTAATATACGCCAAGGAAAATGAGGGCGAATGGTTGAAACTATCAAGTCAACATGAATATAATACTAGAAATCTACAAACAATGATGTTCCCTAAACATAAAACTTCCAAATTTGAATGCTCTCCCTATATCGAGGTATAAAGTTTTTTAACCATTTGCCTTCATCTCTGAAATCCTTGAATTTGAGAAGGTTTAAGATAGAGGTCAAGAAGATTCTGCTGAGAAAGGGTTTCTATTCAGCAGATGAATACTTTGTAGACTCATTGTCAATTCAATTGTTTTCACCTTTTCTTTATCGTATTCATTGACTTGTCCTATACAAAATGTAGTGTCTTAAAGGATTAATAAAAATTATTATTATTATTATTTTTTTTTATTTCGTTTGATTTATATTGTTGGATGATCTTTCCAAATACCACACGAGATTCGAATTTTTTTGAGAACACTGTCGTTTTTTGAAAATTATACGAATTTACTCAATAAAGTGATCCCGAAATACCACTCGCCTTCGGCTCGTGGTATTTTAAAGATAACTTTGTTTCGTGAAATTTAAACGCATAATTCCCAAAAAACAAGAGTGTTCTCAAAAATTCTCACCTCTAGTGGTATTATCCTTCAGAATTCCACATTGGAATTTTTTGTTGACAAGAAATTGTAGCTGACAGTATTTCAGTATTTTTCAATATAAGATTAAATAAATATTTTGTAAAAACGTTTTTGTTCACTGAATTAATTGTAGGATCGAAAGTGTTATCCCTACTTATGCGTTTCGTCTCCGGTGCACACATTTGGACTCATCAGTATGGCTTGTGTGCGCCATGCAATAGACGCAGGGGTTAGAAGTTTTGAGGGAGCCGCCGGGAATTGAACCCGGCACCTAGTACCTAGTCGGTGTGAAACTTGAGCGCTAACCTCTAGGCCACCGAGGCGCTGTGAATTAAACTATGCGTGGCTATATAGAGTGCCGCCAAGATATCCCTATACCCACCCCTGCCGCTGACAGAGTGTCGCTACATAATTATAATCAAATCGAAACAGATTCATCAAAACATAAATTTTTTCATTAGAAAGCACCTACGGGGTTTTCCAGAAGCAAATTTACATGATTACACTCATATTTCTTAAAACAAAAGGAACTGTACGCCTAAATCTGCGAATAATCTTTCAATGTAAATTGTTGATGACGAGATATTGTTGATGATGGAGCTCGTGTTGAATGATTGTTTGGGCTATAAATAAAAATATAAATCAGACCATTAAAACCGTATTCCTTATGTAAAAGGTTTGTCGGAGAAAATGAGAAGGATTGGAAATAGATACAACATAACGACTGCATTCAAAACTCAAGACACTATCAGAGCTAAACTAAATCCAAATAATGAAGCAAAGAACATTTATATGAATTACCTTGAAAATATATTACACCTGATTCGCCCTCTGAATAAGTGAACATCATCTATAGATCTTGCCAACATGCTGTTTGGACATCAATAATATCCAAAAAGTTCAAGAAGAAAAATCAACTTTAAAAAATAACATCATATCACTCCATCTATAGATCTGCCAGAAGTATATCCAACTTAAAAGATCATCGTTCATTTTCTTTCATTTTTCTTTCATGACTTCTGTCAATATTGACTCTTTGAAAATTGATAATTTTCAAAAGGTTCTTTACTTTTCCTCTTTGATAAAGATAGAAGATGTCTATCGAAACGTCGGAAATCATTACATCCACAATAGATGATGGTAATAGCCCAAACAATCATTCAACATGTAAATTGTTGTTAGAATTCAGAACAGAAGATCATCATCAAGCAATGGAAGAAGCAAAAAGGTTTTTTTCAATAAATTATATGCATTTGTAGACTAAAATCATTAAATCTTTTTGTAGATTTTGTTTATCGCTATAAGTGAGATTGTTGCCAGGATCATCGAGCCCCACGTTGGGCGCCAATTTGTGTAACATGAGGGGTATTTGCCCAATGTGAAATCTTAAACTGTTTATAACTTTTTAACGCAGCTGAATTTGGAAGAACCGTAATGGAAAGTGTTTCCATTTGATCTCAAGGACCTATGATTAAAATTAACGCAGTGGTCAAAGACTCACCCTGTATTTAATGTTTTTGTTACCATCCTTCAACTTTCAGTACCTGACCGATCCTTATGAAGATCGTTAAACGACTCTATAAAGCAAACGTCAAAGTCACTCCAAATCATTAAAATTCATCAACAAAACACCCTCAACCATAAATAATTACTTCTTATTTATTATGTTACCGAATATTTCAACATAATATTTATGTTGTTATTGTTCAATTAAGTAAACTTCAAGCTACAATTCCTTACGAAATGCATTGGAATTACCATAAAAAATTTGGCGTCATTGAATGCCGTCAAACGGAAAATTTTGGAATAAAAAATTTTCCTCTTACAATATATCGAGGTGTTTTGCAATATGCTCATGATTTTTCATTAGGACTCGGAATAATTACGTAAACATATGCATTAACAAGAAATTACCTGCTCGATTCTTATGATGGCGATAAATCTTCAAAACTAATTAGTTCATGTTGAAATGGCGCCATTTTGTTTCAATAGATTATCCCTGAATTTTCTCGTTTTCTTAGAAAACAGTAAATTTCTTTGTTACAGCTGTTTTATTTTTTCAATTATATCTTTTTATCTATCACAAATTAAATAATGTGATTCTATAATAGATCTGGTGTGAAATTATATCATTTTGTATCTGTTTCTTCAATATAGTTAGTATACAGGGTGTTTCGAAAAAAGGTGACCCCCTCTCTAGGATAGATAGAAAACTGAAAAATAATTGGGGTTTGCTCAGTAAAAATTTTCGTAAAGCCATCAGTATTCAAGATACAAGGTCTTGAAGAAAAAATTTTTTTTCTTCAATTATTTTTCAGTTTTCTACCTATCCTAGAAAGGGGGTCACCTTTTTTGAAACACCCTGTATATAGTATATTATATCTGGTGTCGAATTATTTCTATTTTGTATATGTTTCGTCACTAGAGTTGCTTTTATATTGTACGATAGTATTTGATGAGCACGGTTCAATTTTAACCATAAAGAAATGTAATTTGGCAACGTTTCGGACAGTGCCTATAATAGTATATTCTAAAACAAGTTGCAGAATGGGCAGCTATTCCAACACCAATGCGAAATTCGAAATGGAGCGACGAAGGAGCGAGTTTTTGAACGCATGAGTGTCGGAATTGCCTTCTGCAACGAGTATTAGACTATATTTTTTCTATTTCACTCAAGAATTGTTAGAAATTTATTGAAATTCAATGAAAAATTCAGATTATACCTCCTAGTGCCATTTGTATTTTATTTTGGCAGTTGGTGCGACTGATACGAAAATTGACAGATTATAGAATTTGAATAGTGCCTTCAAATCAGAGATATAGAGTGGGGAGAATACGCTTCGACCACTGCGCATCCAAAATTAGTGGCTAAATTCTTATGTCAAATTTCGACCATTTTTATACTTTCGTAGTCAGCTGTTCTAGATTGACATACTTGTCAGATGAATTAGAAATTGCTCGAATTTTACATTGTGCTAATAGATACTTCGATGTTTTCAACATGTCTTGTATTGTTAAAACGTGTAAAAACTATAAAACAAAGAAGGTCGAGGGAATATCATTTTATACGTTAGTTTTTATTGAAATTGTCCGACTGATCATACTGCATGGCATTGTTTATCTGCTCAGTGGCGTGTTGTTTACTTTCCACAGTAATATGATTCTTTTTAGTTTCCCGAAATCAGTAGATATGAGGACAGTTTGGACTGATATTCTGAGTATAGATTCTGAAGCTATAGATTTATCTAAGAAATTGATATGCTCTATACTTTTCATTTTAATTCTATATCAACTATCCCTCAGATACACTGCTTTCTAGGCAATGAACCGAAAGTATAAAAATGGCGGACGAAAAATTAGCCACTTCGCGCATCTCGAAGATCATTCTCCTCACTCTATATCTCTGAGAGAAACACGCATATTACAAGAAACAATCGTATTTCATTCAAAAACAGACGCCAAACAAGTTCAAACCACTCAACTAACCACTTTTGTAACCTTGTTTTTTCTATTTCAGTGCATTCGTGTTGGAATTGGTGCCCATTCTGCAACTTGTATTAGAATATACTGTTCTGATAGATCATTTCCTTGTAGATATATATTAGGTTGATTTTTCATGGAATTTTGAGGAAAGCAATTGGTCAAAAACTACATCCAACTAATGCCAACGTTTCGTAGATATATTTCTACTTCTTCAGGGCAAAGTCGAACTTATGTTTTACACACAAAGGATCTTAATATTAGTTTGTTGAGCAAATTGAAAAGGAACTTATGGGGAAACTTTGGAAAACTCTCAATATTCCTCAAAATTCCATGAAAAATCAACCTAATTAGAATATACTATTTTCGTTTTGGAAATAGGGATTTCGTTAACCAAATTAGTGAAACTTTAGTAGACAGTCAGATAATTAGTGACTAACAGCACAGTTTTCATCTCATTATAATACATTTACTGCCTCATTACTAATTTTGTTCCGATTCAAAAAATATCCAATTTTATACGGTTTGTATCAATGTGAGTATAGAAAATTGTCAAAAACCTATTTTCATCTGAATCTCAATATTTTCTATGGTTTCAATTGTCGATGAACACAAAAAATTCAGCATCGAATGATTACCGTCTCCTTCTAATGGTTTTTTCATTTCTATGCTAATTTCTCCAAGATCAAAGAATAATAGAATGCTGTCATAGAGATTCGGACTGTGAAATCATAAGTAAGTACGAATTCAAATCGGCGCTATTATTTTTCTGTGCTCATCGACAATTGAAAATAGGTTTTTGACAATTTTATATCGTTTATATTTATACGGAGCATTCCATGTTGCATATTTTTGAAATCAGAAAAAATCAGACTTTCTCATTAAAAAAAGGAAAGCAATAGTGGAGTATCCGATTCTGGTTTGAAAATTACAGTGATGAAACATCGACATATGCCCATACTGTACTTGGACATACGTATTCAAGTTTATTAAAAATCGTAGAGAACAATCGTGAAAGCTCCTTACCTCAGGTCAGTGATATTTTGAATTTTTGCTATTACATTGCTTGACATATTCTCCATTTATTGGATGTGCTATTATTAGTGATAACAAAATTACCATAGTCAAATTAATCATTGTAATGCAAAGCAGGAATCCTCTCCATTAGACCACACAAGTCAATATAATTTACATTTACCATTTCACAGCAACTCATGATGAAACGATAATACAGCATTTGTTTGTTTATTTCTTACCGCGTTGTTCAGTTTTTAATCGAATGCAATTTACGTCTTTGTTCGTAGAATTTATTTCGATCCCAAATTTCCGAAGAACTTCATCAATTTCTCTTTGAGCTACGATCATCATATACTGGGTATGGAAATGTTGAATTTATTTGGCACAATGTAAATTTCTGATAGGAAAATATTCCTATTCCTTCGATGTGGAAGTTTAAACTTCAAACAAAATTTAAGGAAAAGCCTGAGTAGATATTTTCATTGTCTATAACACAACATACAAATCCCCAAAAATTGAACGTTTGGGCCGGCATTTATAACAACAGAAACGTGGGACCCTTCTTTCCACAAGAATCTTTTAACGGAGATAGGTATTTACAGCTTTTAGTGGCGCAAGTGATTCCAGCATTGAAGGTAAAAGGACAATTAACAAAATATGGTTTCAGCAAGATGGAGCACCACCCCATAACGCTCTCACTGTTCGAGATTATTTAGATAGGATATTTCATCACAAATTGATTGGAAGAAGGGGTATTTATGAATGGCCTGCACAAAGTCCCGACCTTAATCTCTTGGACTATTTTCTGTGGGGTTGGTAAACCTGCCGAATACACATGTAACCTAAAAAATATATTCTGGAGCATCCGCAGTGCTGTATCATTTCCGATTTTGTTGCCAGATTGTGCATACCTCTTTCAACTTTTACAAAATCAATTCATAGAGTTTTTTTTTCCAGTTTGATAGTTTTTTTGCAAGTACTATTGCCAATTGTTTTTTTTCTTAATTCTGTATTTTGTAAGTCAGTTTACTGGGTCCCTTCAATTCAAAGTATTCATGTTTATCAAAACCAAATCTTTTAATTTAGAAAGATATATTTTTTGATTGAATTAATTTCATAAATCCAAACAAAATACATATTAATTTTTAAATCAATTCAATAATACCACAATACAATTTTCTCTATTTCAGTGTCGTAATCAATTCATTACGGTACTAAAAACGGTGCTGTAATGAACGCATTACAGCATTGTTTTTAGTTATATTTTTCGTTTTGTTGTTGTCAACACTGACATCCTATCCTTTCAAATGACAACCAGCGTCCATTGCATGTCAATTGTCAATATTAAACCATGTAGAGATTTGAATGCCTTTTTCAAATTCTATAATCTGTCAATTTTCGTATCAGTCACACCAACTGCAAAAATATAATACAAAAGGCACTAGGAGGTATAATCTGAATTTTTCATTGAATTCCAATAAATTTCTCACAATTCTTGACTGAAATAGAGAAAATATCGTCTAATACTCGTTGCAGAACGCCCATTCTGCAACTTGTATTAAAATAAACTATAATGAAAATATGAATGTAAATTAACTTCAGATGTCAAGGAAAAATTCTTCGACATTCTTGAAATGAACGAAAAATATTTCTATCCGGCAACGCAGCCACCAATTTGACGTAACGTTTGAAACATCTCACTTCTTACTTGTGTTATCGGCATGTTTACCAACCGGAAGTTCAAAATTGTTAGAAAATATGAAAACAAATAAGCAATCTATTGCGGCATCCATGTTCTAAATTTCATTTAGATATCTCAAATATTTCCAGGGATTTTTACTTGGATCCTCACATTTACCATCACTGTATATTTGTAATATTGAATAGTTAAATTGTTATTAATGTTCCGAATTACTAGCAACACTATTTATTTATTATTGTAGTAATTATATTTTAAACCTGTTTGTAATAGGCTGGAAGACTTCAATTGATTTTCTTTTTAAACTTGAGATTACCCCAAAAAATTTGGGACACCCAGTACATGCAATTTTCTAACATATTCAATGATGTTTTGATCTTTGTTGATTGATATCGTCACATTTTTCGAGCAGAACTTTGCGGAAGAACATATTGGAATGGATGTAAACAGAAAAAGCAATGTATAGTCAAATATTGAGCATCGACGTTCTGAATTGAAATAGCCGGTAATTTCTATTGTGTAGCATTAATCTACGATTTATCATAGCTCGTTGGAATGTTCTTTCCTTGCCTTCGATTTAATTTATTGTCTTTGTGCTCATCGAAGTAATTCAATCATTGAGATGCCGAGGTGTTATTTTCCTTATGGAATATAAATATACGCAAGCATCAATGATGAAGCCATAGAATTTCATAGAATAAACTCAAAAACGGATATTTCTTTTGTGAATTCTACGAACCATAAATGGTTCGAATTGATAGATTATAAATCGAAGCTTATCGCTTATCAACAGGAGATATCCTCTTTTTCGATAAAAAAATAACATTATTCGACATTTCTGAGAAAAGACTTTGACAAGTTTTTTTATTGGATTATATGAAGAGATTCATAGAATTATATGGACGACATCAAATGTCATCTCCTAAATATTGGATTGAAAATCAGACCTAATGTCAAAAATAATCGTCCAAATATTTCCATTATCAGAAATATCATGAATGCTATGAATAAGTTTGATGATTGCATTGAAATTCCTAAATTTGATAATCTGAATGATAAATAGATTTTTTCAACTGAAAGAAATGTAATATAACCTTAAAAAATCGTTAAATTTTAATCGTATTGTCTCTCTGGTGAAATCTCTCATTTCACACCTGTTAATCGAGGTCCATAGGTGAAATTATCCTCAAAATGTCGATTAATTATCGACTATAAACAATAGCTCATCAATTGAGCGAACAAGTTTATCCTTTCAAAGTAATGATTTTTGAACGATTATGTATAATGATGGAAAAGCGTGAGGTTTGTTTGAACATTTAGATAATCACTTTTTCCTCAGAATTTCATGAGATATATGACATAAAATAAAATGTATTATTGTCTACAATACCTGTATCCATCTGACTAAATTACACAACACAACTTTTACGAGAGTTTTGTTTTGTGATAATTCTCACGAATAAAGTCCAGTGTTGTCTGTTGTGGAAAAATGAACATTTTTCTTAGAAATTTCAAATAAAGGCTTGTCAACCAACCATTGTTTTAATTGTCATCCAAATCGTTAAAAGATTTTGCAGTTAAAAAAATCTGTTGACGGAATTTCAAATTACGCGGTAAAATGTTGGAACTACTGGAGCGCCGTCATTGAAAGCTATGCCATAGAGTTGAAATAAGTGTAATTTGATATTCAGTTACGATGTCGATTTGAATAAAATTTGTGACAAATGAATTATTAATTTTTTGGTATTCAACATTCCTTACTGACTCCTAGAAACATAGAGATGTTACTCTTAGTCATTTCAAATATCACGTTGTTCTATGGTTCATAGTCAATTTTCTGAAGTGTTTGAAAATTGTTCAAATAGATTGTAAACTCTGGGTTTCCCTAAATTAATTATTCCAAAGACACATGACTCGGATCAATTTCGATACATAATGCAATCAAAACTGCAATTTTCCTAATTCAAATGAGGACAAAAAATTTCATTTTTATTTTATGTAGTGTTGTCATAATTAGTGTAGTTTTAATTGCTTTCGGTCAGAATAAACCGGACGCAATTCAGAATATAGTTTCGACAACGCATCAGCAATTCCGAAATTTTCAGGTACAGGATTTTTAAACTAATTGGAACTGTTTGAAAAATGAATTTTTGCAGGATAACCTACGAGATGCTGAATCCAAGACCTTAGTTGCTGATGCTAAATATTTGAAGCAATTAGGATTCGTTAAAACTCCGAGACTGTATCCTAATGATATTTGGAGAAATACCTCTTTACCTGTCATAGTTACAAGTGTAAAGGAAGGACAAGAGAGTCAAATTTATGGACTTATTCTGAATGTTGTTCGCATATTTCCCAACAATACTCTCCTTGTTTATGACTTAGGATTAAGCAGCTACACACTGAAATTTGTAAGAAATTCTGTTTCTTGTAAGAACGTTCATAATCATTTACTTTTAGCTGCTCAATTTTTGTAATAATACAAGATGTCAAGTGCAAACCTTTGCATTTTCCAAGTTTCCTTCTCATGTTGGCATAGAAGATGCACATGCTTATAGACCATTAATCATACAGGTAAATAAGTCATACAGCTTTTTTATGAGTCATGTTTTTAGCAAATGTTGAGAGTGAGGTTATATTAATTGAAATTTAGTCATTCAGTTAATCTTATTTTAATTTTAATACATTGTCCTAATTTTAGGATGCTCTCCAAGCAACCGGTGCCATTTTTTACATAGAATGCGATTATAGATTTTCACGACACACAACTAGCGATAAGATATATTCCCTATTCGAAAAGCTTGTGAAAGATCCTCAGAAAGCGATAGTGACATGGCCGATGAATTCCAAGAATCCGGTGTCGAGCTTAACTCACAAAAAAATGTTCGAATATTTCCATACTGATGCCGAGAATTTCTTATTTCTTCCGATGATCTCTGCCGAAATGCTGATTGTAGTGAATACAGGGTTCGTACATCAAGAAATCATGCTACCTTGGGTGCAATGCGCGTTGACTCAAGACTGTTTGATTCCGATTGGTGCTCAATCCGGAGGATGTAGATTTGATAAGAAACCGTTGTATAGGTAAGTCTATCAATTCATGTAGTAAACTAGTAAATCAGATATTGTGGCTCAATTTTCATGGACAAAAAGATTTCGGTTTTTTTCTCTCTATTAAGCTATTTTTTTTAGTTTCCATAAATAGCCAGCAACTTGGCGAATCGTCGTAATTCTTTAGTTTTTCTAATGCTCATTCTGTTACATAACTGATATCTGAGAATGCAACTGTCTTAGGAGCAAATTGTTGCGTTGAAATCGTCGACATTTTTGTCGTTTATCACCAATATTGTTTATAATTCAGCCAATTTAGGTTATTATATTGTTGTTTTTCTTTTTGTTCGAAATTTGGCTCTTGTTCAAGCCTGTTCTAACAGGATTAATAGTATATTTCAAAACAAGTTGCAAAATGGGCACCTATTCCAGCATGGCAACTATTCTGCAACGAGTATTAGACGATATTTTGTCTATTTCAGTGAAGAATTGTGAGAAATTTATTGGAATTCAATGAAAAATTCAGATTATACCTCCTAGTGCCTTTTGTATTTTTTTTTCGCAGTTGGTGTGACTGATACGAAAATTGACAGATCATAGAATTTGAATGGTGCGTTCAAATCTCTACATGGTTTAATATTGACAATTCACATGCAATGAACGCTTGTTGACATTCGAAAGGATAGGATGTCAGTGTTGACAACCACAAAATGAAAAATATAACTAAAATCAATGCTGTAATGAGTTAATTACACCACTGTTTTTAGTACTGTCATGAACTCATTACGACACTGAAATAGAGAATAGTATATTCTAAAACAAGCTGCAGAATGGACACCTATTCCAACACGAATTCGAAATTCGACGAAGGAGTGAGTTTTTGAACGCATGAGTGTTGGAATTGCCTTCTGCAACGAATATTAGACGATATTTATAGTAAATGAAATTTATCGGGATTCTTGAACAGTCGTTTATTAATCGATTGTTCGATTTGTAACAAACGCCAACGTTTCGAAACAAATTGTTGCTTCTTCAGGGCTAGTTACTGCAGAAGCAATTTCGTCAAATTATAAAAGTAAGAAAAAAGTCTATTATACATAAAAGTATTTCGTCTAACTTAGTCTAACATCCATGTAGGTAAGGAGTTACGATTAGATGTTATAATCATGTTTGTTAATGTCATGTTTGCGTAACCTATATATGGAAGAAAACCAATGTGCTTGCCTACTCTTAGACTTAATACTTTTATGTATAATAGACTTTTTTTCTTACTTTTATAATCTGATGAAATTGCTTCTGCAGTAACTAGGTAACATACTTTTTAGAGTTTTCACCATATGTTTTATCCTGATATATTTTTAGCCCTGAGGAAGAAACAATTTGTTTCGAAACGTTGGCGTTTGTTACAAATCGAACAATCTAATAATAAACGAGTGTTCAAGAATCCCGATAAATTTCATTTACTATACTATTACAATGAATGATAACCAGACAATATTAGACGATACTTTCTCTATTTCAGTCACGAATTGTGAGAAATTTATTGGAATTCAATGAAAAATTCAGATTATACCTCCTAGTGCCTTTTGTATTTTATTTTTGCAGTTGGTGTGACTGATTGACAGTTGATTGATAGATTATAGAATTTGAATAGTTCGTTCTACATCTCTTCATGGTTTAATATTGACAATTGACATGCAATGGACGCGTGTTGACATTCGAAAAATAGGATGTCAGTGTTGTCAACCACCAAACGAAAAATATAACTAAGAACAATGCTGTAATGAACTGACACTGAAATAGAGAAACTAATTTTAATCTCTCTTGTCTGAAAAGGGTCTGAGTCTTTGTTAGGTTCTAGTTACTAACTCTATGGTTCAGTTGACAGTTGTCTTGTCATTTCATTTTCATACCAACCTAACTCTAAATCATTGTTGCCAATCAAGTATTCATATCTGGAATAGTGTTTCCATTTTTATACTATGGATCGCCCAGATATTCCATTCAAATTTGAAAATTACTGTTTTTACTTGTATTTTCGGTGGTGTTCGATTTTAAAGTTCTTACACAGGTATTGGATAACCCTTTACTACTATAGTTTCCATATTTCAGGTATTCGGGATGTCATAACTACGACGTATCTGCATTGAACGTTGTATTGGGAGTGAAAAACAAGTTTGACTATAACGTTTATACTTACATGGAGAACGACATATCTTTCACGAAAATTCCACTGGCGGAAGCTGTTACACTAATGAAAACGTATGAACAGAACACAACAACCGAAGCCAGGTACTCGGATAGTACATAACTCGAGCCTAATGTATTTTTTTGAGACGTTTTATAATAATTTTTCATATGAATTAATTTTCATCAAGACATTGCTCCGTTCAAATAATCAACTGTTAAAGGCTTTCATTAAGTACAAGGTTGGTTAAAATATGATCGAGACAAATGCTATAATCTCCGTTTATTAGCATTGAACAAATTTACTTGAACTGTTGAATCTTTCACCTCCAAGAATTCTTTTCAGTGCGGGTTGATTGATGCAGTGTGTAGGAGGCAGTTTCTATACTATATCGAGTAATGAGAAAAATTGATCTTCGTGATGGGCATGGGGAGGGAGTAGAATGCAGCATTGATTTGTACGGTTTGTCTCCATCATATTTGAACCTCCCTCGTATCAAAAGGAAGCCCATAAAATTTTACAGACTGTCTACGGTGTTCATTACGACTAATTGTTTTTACGTAAAATATTCCAAGGTACCAATGATCGATTGACTGATACTGAAATGTTCCTGTAAGATGTTTTAAATTTATGATGTGTGCACTGGTTGATATTTGTGTAATAGTCAGTTAAAATTTTTTCAATTTAGTGAGAAATTTATAGAATCATCTAGAAGGCGACTCACAGGATGGCCATTTATTGATAAATTTATGAATGTTGAGTTGAAAATTTGTAAGTTGGGGTTGTAACATTTGCCACTTTTTCTTTCGAAAAGAATGACAAATATTAATTTTAAAACTAACTACGACACTGGAGTCTGAATGACTCTAGATACAAAGACTTGGCCATTTAATGTGATTGTCTAGCAAGGGTAGGACTCTACGTTTATGTTTACGTAATAATTCAAGTTCGTGATAATTGAGATCAGTGAAAATAATTGGGAAACAAAGATGGTAAATAAAACACAATGATAGTCCCAAACAATCAACTCTTTATTCAGGGTCTAAAAAATATAATAAACATATAACAAACCTTATAGAGCAAACAACAAACACAAACAACAAATACAAAATAAAAACCACCAAAGCGTAGAGTGAAATTGAATTTTATATTTGGAGCTTCAAAATCCTGTGATGTTACACTATAAATGCTAGGAAAAATGTAATAAAATTAGTGCTCACATCATTCTTTTACATCTTAGTTCCTTTGAATATTACATTGATGATTGCTATTAAAAAGGCATCATTTCTCTTAATGGAAAATTATTAAGTTTTGTTTAATATTTTATTTGTTTTCAAATTCTGGCAACTATCAATAAAAATTTCTTTTTTTAAATCTTTTAAGTTTTCGGAGTTTGCATGCATTGTTGGACCAAATTATTATGTGATATTTCAGTGACTATTTTAATATCTTTTCTGAACCAAAACTTATTTGTGATAATTGTTATATTTATATTACAACACGCTAAAAATCAACATTCCAATGGATATTGAATCTGTTGTACCATTTAATTCAGAATACTCAAATCATTTTATGGAATGGCTGAAGTGAATCTCAAATGTAATGGAAACGTTGAGCTCAATTTTGTAGGTTGTAGTAAAACTTCATGTTTTGATGTTTTTCTTAATGTATTTTCTTATTATAGAGTTATTGTATTCATGAAATCAGGGTTGACAGTTGTAAAAAATACTGTGCAAGGGCATTTTTTCGGAGGAATAGAAATTTGAAATGTTTGCAATTTAAAACAGTGTTGCCAACATGATTTTATATACCTCAAAAACGCCCCTTATTTTATTACAATTTTAACAAGCGAAAATGTGGAAAACCATTGTTGAATGAAATTTTTTTAAACATTATTTAAAAAATGCTGGGACAAGTCAATAATTCAATTCAGGTGTCCCTTATTCAATTATACTGGCTGAATCGCGCAATCTTCCAAACCGATTGTCCTTTTTTAATGAACACCCGGCATATTTGTACTTTTTTTTTGTCATTTGTTTATTTTTATCTTGAGCTCACAATATTAAAATATTGATTATAGTTTGTTGAAATCAGTTCATTTAAAATTGTACACATATACAGAGTGTCCCATTGAAAAAGGGACATCGAATGTGCGAATCACCTGTACATTTCAATTTATTTTTAAATATTTTAGACCTCAGTTTGAAAGCTCTAAAAATTTATTTTCAAGGTTTTTGGAATAATTATTTAAAGAATTTTAATGCATAAGTTTTTTTCACACTGTATATGAGTTTATTCTGAGGGAATAAACAAGCCTTTTTTTATTTCAGTTGAAATGTTGGTCCCTCTACATCACCCTGTATTTCATTATGAGCAGAATATGTTGCGAGTTAGTACTTGAGGTAGCTTTGCAATTTAACGTATCTTATAGTTAACAGTGAATGTGAACAATATTGTTGTGATATATTAGGAAGTTATTTTCTCTTCTTTTAACATTATCTCGTTTTCTGATTCATTTTTGCAGCCATAAAATTATTGAGTCCTATTAATTTTATATTGTACATATTGCATTAAAATTTGAAAAAATATTCATCACTTTGCCACACATCTTTTTTTAAAGGGTTATTTTCTATGTGTCAGATGACATTTGATTTCCTTTATTTGTTTTCAGCTCGTAACAATTTCCATATACAAATATGTACATAAAATGTAAAAAGTTGTAGAATTTCAAGTGGATTACAATATCAAAGAATCTGTTTGTGTTTGACTTATCCTAACTAAGTTAATTTTTGTTCTTCAAGAGTTTCTTCTGGGCCTCATTCTGAAGATCTTGATCTCCTTATTCGTTGGATGCTCGACAGATCGTCAACTGATGATTAATTCAAGCGTTCATCTACAGCCTGTTCCTAAATTCATCTACAAAGATTTAGGTTAATCTTTCCTATAACAAAATTTCTTAAGCTCACCTCTTTCTTGCTAAAGTTGAATCAGTATGTCAGAAAAACATTAATAACTGAATGTTTTCGTAGACATTTACATACCAATTCAAATATATAACACTACACCAGAAACACGAGGATTCAGAAGGTAATAAACAAAAGAGTCAAACAATGAAGCTGACCAATTAAATACGAGTATTCAGTACTGAAACAAAGAAGATTAGCCGACCAATCATAAACGATCTGAAGCCCCGCCCATCTACAATCTCCTTGCTGAAGTTGAATCAGTTTATCAGAAAAACATTAATAACTGATTGTTTTCGAAGACATTAACATACCAATTCAAATATAAAATACTACACCCAAAACACGAGGATTCAGAAGAGAAATAAACAAAAGAGTCATACAATAAAGCTGACCAATAGAACACCAGGATTCAGTACTGACACAAAGAAAATTAGCCGACCAATCATAAACGATCTGAAGCCCCGCCCATCTATAATCTTCTTGCTGAAGTGGAATCAGTTTATCAGAAAAACATTAATAACTGATTGTTTTCGAAGACATTAACATGCCAATTCAAATATAAAATACTACACCCAAAACACGAGGATTCAGAACAGAAATAAACAAAAGAGTCATCCAATGAATCTGACCAATATAACATGAGTATTCAGTACAGAATCAAAGAAAATTAGCCGACCAATCATAAACGATGTGAAGCCCCGCCCATCTACAATCTTCTTGCTGAAGTGGAATCAGTTTATCAGAAAAAACATTAATAACTGAATGTTTTCGTAGACACTAACATACCAATTCAAATATATAATAGTACACCGAAAACTCGAGGATTCAGAAGAGAAATAAACAAAAGAGTCATACAATAAAGCTGACCAATAGAACACCAGGATTCAGTACTGACACAAAGAAAATTAGCCGACCAATCATAAACGATCTGAAGCCCCGCCCATCTATAATCTTCTTGCTGAAGTGGAATCAGTTTATCAGAAAAACATTAATAACTGATTGTTTTCGAAGACATTAACATGCCAATTCAAATATAAAATACTACACCCAAAACACGAGGATTCAGAACAGAAATAAACAAAAGAGTCATCCAATGAATCTGACCAATATAACATGAGTATTCAGTACAGAATCAAAGAAAATTAGCCGACCAATCATAAACGATGTGAAGCCCCGCCCATCTACAATCTTCTTGCTGAAGTGGAATCAGTTTATCAGAAAAACATTAATAACTGAATGTTTTCGTAGACATTAACATGCCAATTCAAATATAAAATAATACACCGAAAACACGAGGATTCAGAACAGAAATAAACAAAAGTGTCATATAAAGGTATTTCAAGCGATGAACCAAGAGTAACCAGGTTATGATTTTGGTCCATCTAGCGGTTATTGCTGGTTCTTCTTGGTTATTCCTTCGAAATCCAGAAGGAATAACCAGAAATTATCGCTTGAATGCTCGGGTTTGGTTATCCGTGCTGTCATTCTTTTGCTTCGCTTTATTTATTTATGCTCATATATAGGTTATCTGCATAACACGTTATCTGAGCATTTATCTGATTCAGATAAGAAGGGCCCATTCCCGAAGCTTATATAAACAAAAAGACATTTTTATAAGCAATATTTTATTAGCCAATATATCCTTATAATGGAATTACTGAAACTACAATAAATTTAACAAGGAAAAAATACTAAATTAGACTCATATAATATCTATACATGTAAAAAATGATCATAAAAATTATTTTGTGAGTACCTAACTAGGAATGAAGAAAATGACAAGAAATGATTAAAATGAAAAATATCAATATTAACAGCTAGTAAAACGAAGAAAATTAAATCTATTTTTCCATTATTTCGAGATTATACTTGATGAAAATTTGAAACAAACACAAAAAGGCAATGAAAGAACTTCTTAATCTCTTAACTTTAGGAACAGCAATGACAAATCTCATGATGGTTTTAACAAACAATATTTTGAATTTGTAAATTTCAGTTTATTCCATTTTAAAAAAGAAGAGTTATTTGGTCACTTCTACTGGTTCTTCTTTCAATTTAATGATCTGCAGATACTCAGTATTGCACACATGACATAAATTTGAAGCAACTTTTCATAGTTTCATTAACAGAATTCTCAAAGGATTTTTATTGATGTGGCTTTAATTTTTAGGTTTTTCTTGTAATTTTCAAATTATTATCAATATAGATTGCTTCACACAAATGACATTTTCTCTTCGAGCCTTTTATTTCTTCTCTTATAGAGTTATCCTGAAATTTGAAATAGAATTGAATATTATCTTTATAACAAATTCAATAAGAATAGATGGTTTTCCTGTGTTACTTCAACATACTTTCAGTTGATGACTGGTTAAGTTTCTCTTTACATTCAATGTTTGCAGCTGCTGATAAAATTTTTGATTACTGCAGCTAACAAAATACACAAGAAATTCTATTTTTCTCTAATGAAAAGCAAATCTAATCTGTACATTCTACAATGCTTCTAATGGTTTCCAAATAATTTTTAACTAGGTGATTTATAGAAATGGAATTTTTCTCCATTGAAGTTTCTGCTTCCAATTTTATTTTTGAGTTTTCCTAAAATTTAAATTGTGATCAAATACCTACAGCCTTCAAAGTTAAAATTCAAGAAAATCATTGGATTTATAAGTTTCATTTCAACGCACCTTCAGTTGACAGACCAGTTGTATTACTGAACTGTAATTTACGATTTCCACATGATTTTCAGCAACACTATTCATAAGCACATGATTATATTAGATCCTGAGTATTTCCTTCTTTCAAGAACTGTATTTCATAATTGCTCTGTTTTTTATTATGTTAAAGAAACTCTACATTGTGGTCCCATTTTTGATGAGTTCTTTCCATCCAAACAACACAACTTTTCACCCACTTTCTTTAAGTTTTCTTTTGAACCTGTGAATTTAGGAAGAGCGTATTATTTTTAATTTTATCTTAAATTGCCTTAGTTCCTACCTGGAGTTGAACTTCCATTTCATTAAATAGAATTCGTGTTGCTGTAGTTTGGATTATTAATTATCTCTGTGAAATATTCAATAGTCTTTCGGTTCTACCAAGATCAGTTTTTCAACTTCCAAATCATTCAAAGTCCTTGCTATTGTTTACTATTTTCATGTTTATACACATCTAACCCTACTTGCTCTAATAACCAAAATCGTAACCCTGCTCTCGAGCAGGGTTACGATTTTGGTTTGATTTGACATTTCTCGATCAAATTGAGGTTAATTCATGACGTCACGGATCTATAACCCAAACCGCTTGAATGCAAAAGGTATGTACCACAAAAGACCAAAGATAACCGGTTACTCTTGGTTCGTCGCTTGAAATACCTTATAATGAAGCTGACCAATTAAATACGAGGATTCAGTACAGAATCAAAGAAAATTAGCCGACCAATCAGAAACGATCTAGAGCCCCGCCCATCTACAATATTCTTGCTGAAGTTGAATCAGTTCATTAGAAAAACATTAATAACTGAATGTTTTCGTAACTTTAAAATGTCACCTCAAAGATAAAATTCTACACTGAAAACACCAGAATTCAGAACAGAAACTAAACCGCGGTGTTTTCTGTGTATGGTGTTTGCTATAAGGTATTTTTTATTTGGTGTGTTTTGTTTGTTGCTTTTTGTGTAGTGTATGGTATTTAGTGTTTGTTAGTTGCTGTTTTTTGTGTAGTGTTTGGTATTTAGTGTTTCTTAGTTGCTGTTTTTTGTGTAGTGTTTGGTGTTTGTTGTTTAGTGATTGTTGTTTGATAGTAATAATAATGTTTCTTTATTTCAATTCAAAATAAAAACAAGAGTACAACAAGAGATGAGTTGAAATAGTGTCAATAATTAATTATATTCTCATTTGATACAATGTGATAAACTAGATAGTTCCATATTCAATAAGTAATTATATTGGCTCCTTTTAAAGTATTTTAAATTTTCTATCTTTTTCATCTGATGGGGAATTATAGATTCCACCTGTTTCTGACTTGTCGCTAGAGAACTCTTAGGGTAAATGTATTCTACACTTCTGGTTTCATACTTGAGTTTTTGTTCCAAATTTTTTGAAAAGTTTGGCTTATCTTGATAAATAGTAGACACTCTTGTGTTTATTGCATTTATAATTAATAGACCGCTATTCCTAAAAGCGCCTCTGCAGGTTTGTATGTATCCAAGACCATTTATTATTCTCACCAACTTTTTGTTGTGAAATAAATAGATTCTCTTTGTTCGATGTTCCATATAAAATTATTCCAAACCTTAATTTGAATTCAATTGTTGCCTGATAAAATCTTTAATACATCTCTGCTGATATATTTTGAGATTTCTCCAATTCTTTATGCTGATAATTTGATTTTCCTATCAAGTTACTACATGTTTAATCCAATTAAGATTTTTATCAATGTCTATTCCAAGAAATCTGGTGGAGCCACTCAAGTTATTGTTGGCTTGGTTATTCTCGATGTTTGTGTTGGAGGGTGCAAAAGAAACCAACCTTTGTTTTTCTTTTGTGGAGAATGCAAATATTCAACCATTTTCTGATAATTTTGAAGAGGGAAGTTGTAGTTTGGTGTGAAGTGTGTAGTTTACAGCGAAGTCCTCTTCTTTTCTTACTCCAAGACAGGAATCAAGAAAACTTGTCAATTTGGCATATTTTTCCTGTTATCTCCGCTAATATGTGTCTTTTTTCATATAGATAGAATCGAGGTTTTAAACATTTTTTGTTCTTGTTTTCAGGTGTTTTATCTTTCAGTTTAGTATTGAATATCTTCATTTTATATTCATTTCTTTTCAGTAGTTTGCTTAATTTTCAGATAATTATTATTTTTAATACAAGTATAATAATATATTTCTCAAATTACTTGTTCACTTTCTACTTTTTCATCGAATTATTTTTTTTTCCTTTATCCTTTTAGTTGCATATCGGATGCCTATTGATAGTTCAGCGTGGGTGTAAATAACAATTAGCAAATCCTCGGTTCTCATAGCTAGAAACTTGTACTATTTTATCGTCTAATTCTTTCATTTTCTTGTCAACCATTGACAAGAGCTCTTGGACGTGAAACTCGTGTGCGTATTCTGAGAAAACTTTACAGATCGTTTGAATGTACCAAGTCCCATCTTCCACGTCTCTGTTCGATACAAAACCTGTAATTAAAATATCTTATTATAAATAATAAATACACGTCTATCGGTGGTTCTTAATCCTTTCGCGCAAACTCCCGGTCTTATAGATTCTTATAGATGCTTATAGATTCCTCTAAATAAACAAACACTTCTGAAAAAAATTATGTGTGTGAATTTTGCACTTAAATTCTAGAAAAAAAAATTGTTTTGCTGAAATGTACTCATTTCTTCTGTTTCTGTCTTTATTCGATGTAATTTTCCAAATTATTCATGAACGAGTGACAGTATATTCTAAAACAAGTTGCAGAATGGGTACCTATTCTATTTTGTTCTATTTTTAACGCATGAGTGTTGGAATTGCCTTCTGCAACGTATCAGACGATATTTTCTCTATTTCAGTGAAGAATTGTGAGAAATTTATTGAAATCCAATGAAAATTTCAGATTAAACCTCCTAGTGCCTTTTGTATTTTATTTGCGCAGTTGGTGTGACTGATACGAAAATTGACATTATAGCTAATAGGACTCGCATGGTTGACATTGACGAATGGACGCGTGTTGACATTCGAAATGATAGGATGCAGTGTTGTCAACCACAAAACGAAAAATATAACCAAAAACAATGCTGTATGAGTTCTAAAAACCGAATTTAAAAAAGAATACTACCACTAGTGCCATCTGTTGTAATATTTCATCCGTAGATGGCATAGTCTTTTATTGACCACTGGTATAAATTTCATGACAACAAAAATAATTGCGTTTCACATGTCACTTTTTTTCTTCCTCTTAAATGGAGAAAAACTGAAAAATCAATAGATTGGTTGATAAATAGTTTACATGGCAACACTGTTGTGAAGTTAACCTAACACGAAAAATAATCTTTTAATTTCTAATTCTTTTAAATTTTTCCCAAATTCACTTATTCGTGGATCCATCATATTCCGGATTTATACTCCAATTTTTCACTCTCGGACACAATCTTTTATCGCCACAACACTGTTGCCATTTAAACTATTCATCAACCAATGTACGGATTTTTCAGTTTTTCTCCATTCAAAGGGAAAATTCGAAATCTGTAGTGAAAATATTATCAGCACAAATTTAACACAACTTTATGAAACAATTAAAAAAAAACTGATGGGAAAATTACATATTTTGATTGAAAAATAAATATGATAGTATAGCATTTTTTGTTTAGAGATCCGGGGGAATATGGTATTCAGTGTTAATATGGAAATTTTTATTTAAAAAAAATTTACATCTCACCTGGTATTGTTGAGTAAGCTATCAGAGTGTTGGACTTATCTTGCGGCTTTTTAGATGTGGGAATTGCATCAGTTTGTGTCATCGAATTCCTGAAATTTTGATAAATATACTGGAATTACATAGTGAATGTCAATGACTATGGAAATTTCTATAGTCGGATCTAGGAAGGGTAATTTTCCTATATATAATACAGATATACAGAGTTGGGATAAAGTTTGGCACCAAATTAATATCTTTAAAACTAAACGGGCGATATTTTTGAAATTTGGCAGCTGAGTGTAATGGACCACGATGCATCTCATGAGCATATTTTCATTAATGAGATACTTCCGGTTTAACCGGAAATGACAAAAAATTTTATTCAAATGGGACACCCTGTATATTTCTGCAGATTCCGAAAGTGCACCTTGTATTAGTTTGGCGCCAAACTTTATCCCAACCCTGTATATCATATAGATATAATATGGGGTGTAATCTATAAAAAAAATCGAAATATTCAAAATATCATGGGCATTGATACGATGAAAAAAAAAAGAACTACAAACCCCCCTCCCCCATGCGCAGCCATTTAATTGCACCTTAAACCCCGCCCATCTGCCATCTTACTGAATTTGATTCAATCTATGAAGTTTTTACGAAAAACAACTAAAACTAAATACGTATGTTGATTTACTGTGATTTCATCAAATCAATTACAACTATATGACTCACTTTCGTGCTTCAATAATGTAAAATAGTTAAAAAGTAGAAACGTCTAAAAATAAAAATAATATACAATAAAATAAAATATACCGAAAACGCGAAGAAAAGATAATTAGCTATTTTATGTAACCGACCAATTAGAAACTTCACCAATCCAGATGAAATATGCCGGAAACACTAGGATTCAGTATTGAAACGAAGAAAGTTATGTGACCAATAGAAATCGAGAACCTCTATTGTCCACACTCTCTTGTTAGTCACTGTAGTTACGTATACAGTAACTTGAACATGTCAAGTGGACCACGGGCAGTCCTAGGAAGAATTTCTGGGGGGGGCTGATAATCAACGAAAATTTAAAATTAACTCCAATAAGAGAAACACAAAATCCAAGCAACATCAAATGAAAAAAAAAAGGAAGAAGAGGTAACTAAAATAAGTCATTAATAAGTTTATTTACCTGCAGCATTGAAATATGAAGACTTTCGGTTTATTCTTAAGTGAGACGCAATCGGATTCGTTGAAATAATCAATGATTTCTTCGTTAGATATTTTTTTACCATCGGTACATAATATTTCCGTGTGGCCTCCAGGAATGTTATTATTTGTTCCATGACTCATCACAACCACGAAACAAATGTCTACCTTCCTCAAATAGGGATCTTTCGAAAAATTTTTCAGGATAGATTCGATATCCTACAAAAAAAATACTTGGTGTGTAATTAAAAAAAAAAATTAGTTGATAAGTGGTAAATTTTTCACCACTCTTTATAACCGACAACTAAGATTCGAAAACAGTGGCGGCGATTGAACTAAAATCATGAATTTAGTGAAAGTCGTCCAAAATTAGTTGTTGTTTCGAAAACCATTGATGCTGTGGCATACATTCAATTTTGCACCGAAATATAGTAATTTACGTAACTCCCAAATTCGATCTAAAATTCATGAAAATAATTTATAACTCAAATATCGTTAAATGCATAGAGTAAAATAAAAGTAAATTAATTCTTTATGGAAAATCATACAAAAACTAGAATTATGGGGTGATCAAATTAAAATAATAAAGCTGTTTTTAAATTTGCATACATCTGCCACACTGGAAGCTAGAAAGTATTCCAAAAATGTAACTTACAAAAAATGTAACTTACAAAAATGATATTTACATAAAAATGTAACTTACAACTTACAAAAAATGTAATTACATAAAAATGTAACTTACATAATATATTGATCTACAAAATTTGAAATTTCTTGCATAAATAGTATTCATATTTTTCTTAAAAATCAAAGAATTGACTGTGAGTTCGTACTAATTTCACCGGCCAGCTATTTACTTCTGCAATGAATATCACTTCCTTATGAAAAAATACGAAGATGATGATATCATTATTGGCAGCAATTAATAAAAATTCATTCCTCTAGTTTTCATTATTATTTATGAAATTGTGTGATGAAATATGAATAACTGATGCTACGATGATGAAATTTCATAACAACAAGAGCTCAAATACACTTACTTTTTTTTCCACATCATAATGTGTTTTAACTCGAAATCCGATCTGCTGAAGAACATCTTCCAAATCTCTCGAATCCTTTCTAGCCCCTTTTCTATATAGATTTTCTTTATAAAATTTAATATTATTAATAATTAAAGCTCTTCCCCTATTTTTTGAATGTGTCGAGTACACTGGTATCAAACTATTTGTCGAGTTATCATAAAATTTGTAGGTTTTTTTCACTTTGTATTTTTCAGGTTTTTGATCCGTTTTTCGTCGTGAAGTTCCATACTGAGGATTTCTGAACATAAGTGCATCCCCCCTAATAGGACCGGTGTTGAATGAGATAGGGTGAGATGATGTTGTCCGTGTATTTCTGACGAATTCTGCAAATAGACAGAAACATTTATAAACAATGTACACTTAATCAAACGAAATGTGCGATTACTAGTTAGAAAAATATCGTTGAAAATAATTTTCTTCTTTTCAAAAATCAAGGCAAAATTATTTCTTATCGATTTATTTGTTTTTTTTTAATATCTCTTATTTATTTGAAAGCAAGAAAGATTTACTAGTAATAAATATTTTTAAAAATCTATGATCCGAGCAGTAAATGGGTAAAACAAATAAAAATGTAATTTTTGTTGAAAAACTATTTTCTTTTTCATTTTTGATATGCAACTTTAAGTCAATTAGAATGAGGTAAAAACCTACGTTATTGTAAAAAACTTGTAGATCAATTAATGTAAGCATTCTAAAAATGTAAAGTCGATGTACTATTTTTTAAGTTACATAAAAAAATTTGAAGTATTCACAAAAAATTAATCTTAGTACTTATCACTAGAAAATATAGGTTTTTTATTTTTCATTATAATACTAAGTCTTTCTAGCTCTCAAATAAAACTACTTCGAAAAGTAAAAAATCCTTGATTCAAGGAGAGAGAAATTTTTAAACGAAAGAAGGAAATTTTTACATAAAAAAATTAAAATGCCTTGAGTTTTTGAAATAGCTTACATGAAAATTTTGTGTTCGATTGTCCATGGATAATTTTTTAATCTATTTCGAAAATCAAGGCATTTAAATTTTCATTTATTTAAAGGGTGTTTTTTTTCTCTAAGTACTCTTTTTTGACAGCAAGAAAAATTAACTAGTAATAAAAATTTTAAAAACCTGATGGAGTTCCATACTGAGAATTTTTAAACATAACTGAATCCTTTTTATTATATATATTATTATTTTTGTAATTTTGTTTCAATACCTGATGAAGTTCCATACTGAGGATTTCTGAACATAAGTGCATCCCCCCTAATAGGACTGGTGTTGAATGAAATAGGGTGAGATGATGTTGTCCGTGTGTTTCTGATGAATTCTGCAAATAGATAGAAACATTTATAAACAATGTACCCTTAATCAAACGAAATTTGCGGTTACTAGTTAGAAAAATATCGTTGAAAATAATTTTTCATCTTTTCAAAAATCAAGGCAAAATTATTTCTTATGGATTTATTTGTTTTTTTTAATATCTCTTATTTATTCGAAAGCAAGAAAGATTTACTAGTAATAAATATTTTAAAAAATCTATGATTCGAGCAGTACATGAGTAAAATAAATAAAAATGTAATTTTTTTGTTGAAAAAATTTTTTTTGCATTTTTGATATGCAATTTTGAGTCAGTTAGAATGAGTTAAAAACCTACGTTATTGTAAAAAACTTTTAAATCAATTAATGTAAATATTCTAAAAAATCCGATGTACTATTTTCTAAGTTATATAACAAAATTTGAAGTATTTACAAGAAATTAATCTTAGTACTTTTTATTGCTAGAAAATATAGGTATTTTATTTTTCATTATAATACTAAATCTTCGAAAAGAAAAAAAACCTTGATTCAAAGAGAAAGAAATTTTTAAACGAAAGAAGGAAATTTTTACATAAAAAAATTAAAATACCTTGAGTTTTTGAAATAGCTTATCGACAATTTTTTAATATATTTCGAAAATCAAGGCATTTAAATTTTCATTTATGTAAACGATTTTTTTCTTCTCAAAGGAGTCTTTTTTGACAGCAAGAAAAATTAACTAGTAATAAAAGTTTTTAAAACTTATGATTTCGAGCGGTAAATTTGTTAAGAAAAAAGATATTCTTTTGCTCAAAAATTTAGTTTTTATATGGACGACTCTATAAGATACATCGTTTACTTAATTATAAAAGAAATCATATGGAAAGATGGAAAATTAAAAAAATAAAATAAAATTCATTGAGTTTAAAATAACTTCCAAATAGTATTTTTATTAAATTTTTCATATATAATTTGATCTAATATAGTGTAAATTAAACACATTGTATAGAACATTGTAATAGGACTGGGAATAAAATAACGAGGTGGTTCCCTTTCCAAAAAAAAGAGTGCCTTGCTTTATAAAAGTTTTGCTGTCCAATTAGGCTCCAGTTTATTGTTGTACTGCAATTCAAAGAGTTATGCGGCTGGCAACATGGCTATTAAAACACCGAATGGAATCTTATTCATGATTTTTCCAAAATACAAATTCTTATACTTACTAGCGTCCGAATATGTAATCGTCGTTTTTGTGTGACTTTCATATGAACTTCCATCTTGATTTTCAACTGAAAACGTATTTGATCTCAATACTTCATTATGAGACGTCTTTCGTGGTTTGTTAGTCTTTGAAATATCCCTATAAATACATAGGTTAATTGGAATTTGTTTTATATCGATAGTCAGTGTCGAAAAATTTTTTTTATTGAATTTTCATTTAATTGTCTTCCACGGACTCTACTTCACTTACGGCCGTTTTCAATAATGTGTTGAACATAAATCTCTTATTCATTTGTCTTTCTATCTTTGTCGCTATTTCTGTGTGTTACATTTCACAAAATGATAAACTTACCTATCCATGGAAGAAGATTATAGATAGCCCCTTTTCAGCCGATATAATATGTGCGATAAATTGTCTTATTTTGAACAAGAGAGCAATGGATCTGTTTTAAACTCATCCTCCTACGGATCTATCAGCCGTAGTGTCCAGACCGGCCAAAGGAAACATAGTGTTCCCAACGTTTGAGTGTTTAATGATTATTATTCGATATAATAGTTTTATATGATTTTAGGTAAAGTAATTAATTCAAGTAATTATCAGATCACAGTCGTTACTGGTCGAACATGGCCAGTAAACGATTTCACCTCTAAATATCCTTTTTGACATCTTTGATTAACCTCAAATTTCTGTAAAACTCAGGTAGGCGAATAAAATGAAAATTTCTGATTATGTTAGATGTTATTGAAAACGGCCGTATAGCACCAAAGAGAATAAATAATGCACTTGAATGGGGAAAACGAAAAACTGTTACTGAACAAGAATCAGAACCGGAAAAAAAATATAGGTAAAAATAACAAACCTCTTAAAAAAGCTTTTCGTATTTATAAACAGACACCTTATATCAATTTCAATATAATTTTTGTTGGAAAAGAAATTTATTATTATTTTTTATTCAAGATATACGTTATTATATCAATCACGCCATCAAATTACGATAGGCATCTATACGATATCATAAGAATGAATCATATTAATAATCTTGCTTACTTGAAGTTCATTTAATATCGTTCAAATCATAATTATTTTCCTTTGTTCGTTTAACTTCCGAAAATTCTTCTTCTATATATTTTTTTCAGTGTCTTCTAGCTATAATAAATAAAAGGAGTACGTTCAACCAAGCTGAAAAACTGATCATATATCTCATGTAGTTTTTTCACATTTCTTCAGTTTCTATTTTATACAGGGTGTAACTAAATAAGTGTAAAATATTTAAGGAGGTGATTCCTTATCGAAAAAAAGATAGGATCTTTCATATAAAGAACTTCATTGGAGCATCCCTTGTTAAGATACAGCCCCTCAAGGGGGTACATAAAATTTGTATAACAATTTTTTTCACAAGCACCAAAAAAGTTACAATATTTCTTTATATGAAAGATTCGATGAAGAATCACCTCCTTAAATATTTTACACTTATTTAGTTAAACCCTGTATTTTTCTACGATAAATTTCCGTCAGTTTTGTTGGAACCCATGTCCGCTAAAATCCTGTACTCGATCCGCATGAGTCATGTCATATGTTCTGATTGATTGTAAATCAGCATATTAGAATAAAATTTTGTAACTCACCCTTCAGAGGAAGCTTTTCTGCTGAACCACGACCCCATTTTTGCTACACCACATAAATACAACCATCGAGAATGAATGATTTCCTTAAATATAATTTTGGAAGAAGCAGTTACGATAAGATAAGATAAATAAAAATTCAATGAAGGAAATCGATAATTCCGTTGTTGCATTTGCAGCATCCATACATGGGTTGACAAGTCTCGGGCCTAACACATAGATAGCGCTATTTTTATTACAGTCACCTTTCTTTCAGTTGATACTAACCTTTAAACTGTTGAATTCATAGACATATAAAGAGATAGACCTAGCATTTCATTCATGAAATTGTTGAAATTAATAGCCAACATTGAATTATTTCACCATGTGTCAGAAAAAGACAGGAATATATGCTTTCTAGCACATTGGCAACGCTGCATGATGAAGTCGTCAAATACTCAGTGGCGTACTGATTAAATGGTTTCGTTTAATCTTTGAGGATCCTTCAGAATTGAAAATATTTGAGATTATGATAGAAAACCTGTAGAATTACGAACTTTAAATTTAGTATAATCGATTTTAGGTAAATGATGCAAGACAGATAGAACCACATCCACAATGCATTATCAAGCAGTTCCAATTTAGGCTTTTTTAGTGTTTTGCGATTCTTAAGGGCGTTTTCACCATCAATCGTAATTGTATATGATTCAGTGTCTTTGTGATTTCTCGACTTCGAAAGAGTGTTTCAACTGTAAAACATGGTTAGACAATGTTATATATGCAAAAATATGATTATTTGAACCCAAATCTTTCATTCCACCGGTAAGTTTCTAAATATGCTTTTGGCGTCAATATTTGAACAATCAGTGTCGTAGAATGAAGTGCATGCAAAGTTTATTTGTATTAATTGAATAGCTTTTAATGCAATACCGAACAAAAAAATTAGGTTTTCCTTGGTACGATTTTCTATGTCGAATGTCTTGGTGGGTTATTTACATATAAGGCTCAATCATGAAACCAGAAAATTAGTAGATATTTCGAAGAAATATCGTACTAGGTCGATATACACTAAAACAATTTTGTTTTGGAATGAATGATCAATGTTTTAGATGCATAAATATCATTTTGAGTGGTTTTGTTATGAATTTATGTTATCAATAAATTTAAACATTGAAAGTTTGTTTCATTAACTCAACTTTTACTCAAATTTGATGAAACATGTTTCACACAATTTTATGCGCTGGTCAAAACCAGGGTTATTTTTTTCATGGCATTCTAATAATGTCCTATTACCGCAGATTTTAACAGACTTAGCATTTTCACTCCTATGACTACCTATATGATTATAATCGTACTTGCAGGGATTATAATTCAATATCACAATATCTACACTTTTAATTGAATCTTTCGAAATATAGAAAAAATACCCTCTATTATCGTACGAATCTATTTTAATATCATGTACATAAAATCGATTATATTAGATTTACAGTTCGTAATTCAACAGGTTTTCTATCATAATCTCGAATATTTCTAATTATGAAGATTCCTCAAAAATTAAACGAAACCATTAAATCAGTACGCCACTGAGTATTTGACGACTTCATTTTGCAGCGCTGCCAAAGTGCTAGAAAGCCTATATTTCTGTCTTTTTCTGACACATGGTGAAATAATTCAATGTTGGCTAATAATTTCAACAGTTTTATGAATGAAATGCTAGGTATATCTTTTTATATGTCTATGTGTGTAATTAAATAAATTATCAACAGTGTCTTAGAAAAGGGCCCCGCACTAAAGGGACCTCCAGCTAATCGGAAAGCTCTCAATATGGCCCCAATAAGTGAAGGTAAACACTTGTCGATTCTTTACACTTTTCTGACCCAAATAATGAAGATATCCGGGAAAATGTGGGAAATCTGGATTCAGATAAATTATATAATATTAAGATGACAGGTTCCCATAGTTTTTTTTCTTGCTGTCATCCCCCTAAATATTGACACTTCAAATCCATTTTCCCGAAATAAATTTCATACTACTCAATATAATTTGAAAAATACTCGATATGATGAACAGTAGTAGGGATCACTAAATATTCTGCCCTTATATTTAAATTAGCTACTTTACTTTAACAGGGACGTACATTTCAATACTTACTCTTCAGAATGATAGAATAGGCTTTGAAAATAGATTATACCTACTTTCATATAGCCCAAAATGGAATGCATGTTAAGAGCAAAGAATTAAATAAAAATTATCTCATAAAAACAAAGTTTATTCAAGTTAAGTTATACCTTTAGTCGGCCCTGTATAAAATTTCGTGGAGGTAAATACTACTCAAAATAGAACTTAATTCTGTAAAATCATGAATCATGGCTCAAATGAAACCTATTTATAATAGTTATCCTTTCTTCATTTGAATATGAAATTCTTTGCAATAATTCGATCGGGGTCTATCGACGATAATAAATATGACATGAAAAAATATTCTCAACCAAACCGAAAAATTCTATGATTTCCATCTGCCAATAAACATATTATTCTGCATTTTGTGACGGCTGTTAATTGAAATCAGTACATATCACCACATGTCCAAGCAATGTAAACATAAAGAAATTCTCGAGGATCGATTTCAAAAGAATACCATTCGAAAAATAACAAATAGATGCTCAGAATGAATCTCGAAAACGCAGTTGATTCCAAATTTTACGATGTTTTACATGAACTGGGCAGGGGAATGTTTGGGTAAGTAAGAAATGGAAGAGATTTTTTTTATTTAATCAATATTTAGTTCATCTAAGATAATTCGCGCTGCAGCCAAAAATGGAACACACAATATTATTGTTATTGATTTGAAAATGTCATTTTGTTTTGTTATTTTATCTATATTATATCTATCATCTGTTCCTGGAATGATTAATAACATAGAAAAGCACTGATGCAGCATCAAAACCTTTAGTACAAATAATCATACCATATTTACGAGGGATGATCCGAAAGTAATGATGATAAAAAAAATTTGAAAATAAATGACGTGAGGTTAGAAGATTTTGTGCACTTGTTCTTTTCCTGGACTCTGGAACAATGTGATACTGAAACAACCATCACAATGAATATGGAAGAATAAACAAACCTAATAATTGAACTGAAAATAAGCACGCACAGTTTGCCTTCAGTTTTATTGGAATAAGAAAACTTCTCTAAAACAAATTTCTCCTCCCCAATCGAAAGTCATATAGAAATTGATATTTTTCCTCAGTATCCTCTTATCTTTTAGAATACCTAATTTATGTCCAAATTCGTCTTCACACAACTAAATCTTTTGAAATTTCACTCTACAAAATTAAATAAAAAACACAAAACTTTTTTCAACTACTTAATATCTCATAAGATATTCATGAAAGATCCAAAATGTTTTGGTAATCAAAAAATATAGAAAGTATATAAAATCCTAACATAAAAACCTTGAGTTAAAATTATCCTTTTCCCAATCTGGAAATGAATAAATTGAGATATTTCAAAAGACAAAGAGCTAATAATTGCATAGATTAGTTTGTTTTCGTACAGTTGATTAAACGATCTATAAAAATGTCTAATTCTAGTTTTTTCAACAGGACCGTGTACCTTTGTGCTAGAAAACACAATAAGCAAAAACTGGTGATGAAAGAAGTAAAGTCGAATCTTCAGGGTGATGATTTGAAGGCAGCCAAAAACGAAATCTCGATTTTGAAATCTTTGAGACACCCGAATATCATTTTATACTACGACAGTTACTCGAAGAAGAACGTGTTTTATATCGTGATGGAATATGCCACTAAAGGAACATTACAGCAGTATTTATACCAAAGTCGATACAACCTGTCCGCACAGGTGATTAAATTCACTGACTCATAAAAATGAGCTTAAATATTGTAGAAATATGTGTTATTTTGACAGTAACTAGACAGATTTACTACCTTATAAATTGCTTTTCTCTATTTCAGTATCGTAATGAATTCATTACAGTATTAAAAACAGTGCTGTAATGAACTCGTTACAGCATTGTTTTTAGTTATATTTTTCGTTTTGTGGTTGACAACACTGACATCCTATGATTGACATTGCATGTCAATTTTCGTATCAGTCACACCAACTGCGAAAATAAAATAGAAAAGGCACTAAGAGGTATAATCTGAATTTTTCATTGAATTTCAATAAATTTCTCACAATTCTTGACTGAAATAGAGAAAATATCGTTTAATACTCGTTGCACAAGGCAATTTCGAATTTCCTATTCGTGTTGGAATAGGTGCCCATTCTTCAACTTGTATTAGAATATACTATTCAAAATACTTTATTGATATTATTTAAAAATGTACAATCTATATTGAAACTCTTGAAAGCAATTTGATGCTTACTTATTCTTTATTTTCAGCGAGTGATGAACTACTTCTGCCAGATATTGATGGGACTAGACCACATCCATGAGAAAAAAGTTATTCATCGAGATTTGAAATGTGAGAATATTTTCTTGACTGGATCGAAATCCGAAGTTGTCAAAATTGGTGACTTTGGAATATCGACTTTGATATTAAAGTGAGTAAGCAACCCAATTACTTATTTGGACAATAATAATAAAACTGGTGTCACACTAATTGTACGGCTGACACTGATACACCGTTGTTTTAGTAAATAAATCGAAAAAATTGATAAGGACAGATGTTCTTACTAGATAAGTTTAAGTTTGACCTCTTTTTATAATTGGTTTTGTTATTTCGTTTTCTATTCATTTTCTCGTTTTTTTCCTATGTAAACCCTACTGCAACTATTTTTCCCTAGTGTAAAAAAACAAGCTTTATCACATAATGTAATGAAAATCTTAGCTTCCCATTAAAAAAATATGTTGATGACGTCATAACCCAAGCAACACAAAATCGTCTAATTCACATAAAGTAAACGTCTATTGTGATCTAAAAACATCTTAGTCTAATAAAAAGCATACACAATATGTCATTTTCTAGACATGATTTAGATTCATATCCATTCTATGTTTTTAAGAGTGTTTTATGGGACGTAAATTAAGAGTTAATATTTTTGTGCCTATTCGACGTTGAATAGACAACTTTTTTCAATGTCGAAAAATGATCATGAAATAAACAATTTGCTACAGAATTTTGAATGAGTTCAGAAAAAAATTCTAAAATGTACAATGAATTGAAACTAATCATTTTTCGATGAAGCTCAAGTCATGATAACATTCGGAATGTCGAACACGAAACTTCAAGGAATTGAATTCAATCCATCCATTCACGATGGATTGGTGGACACCACACTAACATTTCTAACACTCTATAAAATGACCTCTATCTAGCATCTGAAAAAATTATGAGAAATACATAAATTAGATGGACATTTAGATATCGTTTTGATAAAACGAATCTTTTGAAATATGACTGTCATTAGATGATCTGGTGAACATCTATTATACATCTTAATTATGTAAGTGTGTTACTTGGGAACTTTGACTTGTTGTTATTGTTGTAAGTTATGTCAAGAGATGCGGAATATAAAACACAGCTTGACGTGTTTTTGCATTTTTTTCAAAAGTGATCGTTGTACGTTTTATGAATTTTGTGCATTACTTTATCATAACCCTGTATATGTGATGAGTTCAAGGATATTTTTGATCATATTTATTACTTTATTAGTCTGATTAATGTTCTTATTCAATTCTGCTCCCTGTTTTTTTGAGTTTTTACTTGTTTTTACTATTAAGTTTGTCATTTATTTTAGAGCCCTGAAGATGTTTTAAAAATAAAATCGAAACGTCGGCATTTTGTCTAATCGAGTCTCTGAAATTTCGACCGAAAAGAAACCTCTAAACACTAATACACATTATTATTTTTTTCTGTCACTTAATTCGCCAATTTTACTATCAAATTAAAACAATATAATCTTTCACGTTCCAATTCAGAAACTTATAAGCCATTTTGACAACTACTGTCACTTCTACAATGAATTTCATGGACTACTAGATACCATTAAATTTTTCTGTTCTTTAGTTACTTTTCTGTAAATATCTCGATAAGTATTGAAGTAAAATATCGAACCCGACATTCTTGTACTCGTAATAAAATGTTTGATCAGAATCTCTAATAATATACAGGATGTTCTATTGCAAACTTTAAAATTGACAGTATTTCCGGTAAAAACGAAAGTTCAAAATTGTTAAAAAATATAAAAACAATTAGGCAACCTACTGCAGTATCCATCTTCCAAATTAATTAATTAATGTATAGATTGTATAACGATCAATAAACGTTGAAAACAATAAAGATGGCGGAAACACTGAATAGGTTTTTCCCATTTCAGAAATACGTTAGCGAAGACAGTTGTTGGCACCTGCAACTATTTGGCTCCTGAACTTTGCGAGGAGAAACCGTACGACAATAAAGTTGATATATGGTCCTTGGGATGTATCCTCTATGAGCTATGCATGAGAAAAAGAATGTTTGAAGGATCAGTAAGTATCCTCGTTTACAAATTATAAATTTTTACGTAATCGCTGAAAAGTTTTGACATTCTAGACAACATTTCTCAAAAGAAAAGTCGAATTGGACAGTTGAAAAAAAATAGTATCACTAGTGCCATCTGTTGTAATATTTTACTTGTAGATGGCTTAGTTCCTCATTAACAACTGGCATAATCCCCCTTGCATAACCTAGGGGGGCTAGCCGAGTTCCAGCCGAGTTTTCTGTGAGAAATTCGTACCTGGGAAACTAGCAAAGGATTGAGGTCAAATTTGACAATTTACTGACATTTACTACTTATGCCACTTTTACTTGCACCCCCCAGGGGGGTCAGTAGGTACTCACCATAATTATTAACATTTCATATAAATTCAACCAAACGTGAGAAAGCTATCATACTCCTGCAGAATGATCTACATAATGACAATAAAATATTTCAGTAGTTATCTCTAACTTGCACCCCCATGGGGGGCTAAAATAACGGCTTAATGATCATTCAAACAGATACGAATATCTCGAGAACTAGACAGCAAATCGATACGAAATTTGGTATTTATTCTTCTCTCTAAATACACAAAATAACTTTATGACCCACTTCTACTTGTACCCCCTGGGGTGGGGAGGCTAGCCGAGTTCCAGCCGAGTTTTCTGTGAGTAATTCATACCTGAGAAACTAGACATAGGATTGATGTCAAATTAAACAATAACATCCAGAAAGACCAACTGACATTTACTGCTTATGACACTTTTACTTGCACCCCCCAGTGGGGTCAGTAGGTACTCAGCCTAATTATTAAAATTTCATAAAAATTCAACCAAACGTGAGAAAGCTATCATACTCCTGCAAAATGATCTACATAATGACAATAAAATATTTCAGTAGTTATCTCTAACTTGCACCCCCATTGGGGGCTAAAATAACGGCTTGATGATCATTCAAACAGATACGAATATCTCGAGAACTAGACGTAAAATAGATACGAAATTTGGTATTTACCCTTCTCTCTAAATACACGAAATAACTTTATGACGCACTTCCACTTGCACCCCCTGGGGTGGGGAGGCTAGCCGGGTTCCAGCTAAGTTTTCTGTGAGTAATTCATACCTGGGAAAATAGACATAAGATTGATGTCAAATTAAACAATAACATCCAGAAGCACAAACTCATAATTTCTGCATATGCCACATTCACTTGCACCCCCCAGGGGGGTCAGTAGGTACTTAGCCTAATTATTAAATATTCATAAATTATCAACCAAACATAAGAATGCTATCATACTCCTGCGGAATTATCTACATATTGACAAAAAATATTTCAGTATTTATCTCTGACTTGCACCCCCATGGGGGGCTAAAAGAACGGCCTAATGATAATTCAAGGAGATACAAATATCTAGAGACCTAGACCTAGAATCGACACGAAATTTCGTTTTTATTCTTTTGCCCATATACACATAATAACTATTGTACCCCCTGGGGGGGCTAGCCGAGTTTTAGGTGAGCAATTCATACCTGGGAAACTATACATAGGATTGAGGTCAAATTAGACAATAACATCCAGAAATATCAACTGATATTTACTGCTAATGTCACATTTACTTGCACCCCCTGGGGGGTCAGTAAGTACTCAGCATAATTATTAATAATTCATAAAAAATCAACCAAACGTGAAAATGCTATCATACTACTGCAGAATGATCTACAAGTCGGCAAAAAAATATTTCAGTAATTATCTCTGACTTGCACCCCCCTGGGCGGCTGAAATAACGTCTTAATGATCTTTCAAACACATACGAATATCTCGAGACCGAGACTTAGAATCGACACGAAATTTCGTTTTTTCATGACATTTGGATTCATACAACAATAGTAACTGGTGACGAGACTGCCTAATCAAACATCCTCAGGCTAACAAATGCATGTTTTCTGCCCTTCAGACGCAATGTACTCTTGTTTACATCTCACCTACATCTATTCAGTCACTTATTTCTTTTGTAGTTGTCAAGTGTGGTGAGAGCAATCACTCAGGGTGTGATAAAAGAGGTAGATATTCAATTTTATGGTGCACAGATTCAAGAAATAATAGCCAGCACAATGAAACTGGACCCTACAAAACGTCCTGATACAAAAACTTTGATGTGTTATCCAGACGTTTTTCCTAGCATGTACGTTTTGGGAACAAATTTAGGATGTGTTTTTTGTTAGACTTTCATGTTATAGTGACGAAATCTTTTTATATGTTTTTAGATCACTTTCAAACTTTGATGACATTTTTAATAATTTTTATTGAATTTATTCAATTTGTCTTTGTTCTCTATTTGTCTTTGACTTTTTACTGTGACCCAAACTTTTTTGTAAGAAGAATGAAGATTAAAGGAATTTAAATTACAAAATTTTTTATTCGCAAAGAAAAACATTGAATAGACTTAGTTTGCGTTTTCTCTCCAAGTATTATTAGAGTGGTAGAGGAGTTTATACGAGGCATGTTTTTAAGAAAGTACCGTTTTGGAATAAAAAAAAACGTGTTCAGATATTGCAATAATTTTATTTTTACATAAAAGCCTGTATCTTAATCTACTTTTCAACATAATTTCCGTGAATATTGACGCACTTGTCATAACGTGGCACCAGTTCTTGTTAACCACTGTGTCACAAATGTCACCCATTTCCTTACCATTCCATCACCCATAATGTTTTGTCACAGATATCACGATGAATATTGATCGGTTTTACGCCTTTAGCACTAAGGAATCGTATAACAACCCGTACTTCACAATCAGCGGCAGGACTCACGATTGTAGCAGGCATCTTAAACACTCAGTAAACAACGTATACAATGAAGAATCAAATTATAACGGCGTCAGTGCGTAGACAAGAGATGTGGGTAACCGTCGCGCATGCGCGAAACGCCTACTGTAGCGCTGCTGCGGCTGAATCGCAAAACGTTACTTACTTAAAAAACACGCCTGAAGGACGACGCATATAATCACTCACTCGTTGGAGGTTATTTTGAAACCAACTTTTGCTGTTTACAAGTTAAAATATTGCTTGAACCATATATGTATCATTTAAAACTGTTATTTTCTTCCAAGTTGAAATGACTGACAAAATATATGCCAGGCTCTTGTATAATACCCAAGGATACTGCATAGCGAGTTTTTTTTTCTAAATGAAAAGTTCGAAATTCGATGCAGCAGGTATCCACAGCTCGAGAATCTATAAACTTTGTGAAATCAGATATAACAACAAAGCGTACAGATTCTAAAGCCGACGATATCTAGTTTCTAGGTAATCTAAAAAAAATACTTGAATACTTGGAACTAATCATAATAATAGAATGAATTGATGACTCATTTATTTTGTAAAAATCCATCATTTAATCATAATAATTTATTTATCGTAACACCGAATTCATTTTTTTTTCTATGGGTTTAAAATAACAAACTACGTCAACTTAAAAATTAAGTACTTATTTCGAAATTTTTCATATCTTTCAAAGTGTTCAATTCAGATGTAAAATCTTTTATTTAGTATCCGCTCATCGCTATTCACGTAGAATATTCAATAAAATATAAAAAAAAACAATAAATTTAGAGTTTTTTCAGTACATTAGCGAAGTTTTTCAAATTCGGTTCATTAAGGTTATTACAAAAATAAATAAATACAGAATGCGTTTCAAAATCATGGCACAAATTCGTTTTCTCAGAAGAAAAATATTTTGCAACAAAATCCCGAAATGCATTTCAAAAGGATTTTTTTAACCCTGTGTTATTCTATCCTTCTAAATTTTTTTGAATAGGGACACAGGGTCATTCGGTACTTTTTCTGGAAAAGTCTTCGAGTCTTGTCTACAGACATTTCAGGAAAAAATTTTTTTCCAAAAATTAGTAAGTTCAAAGGGATGTTTTTTCACGTGGGAAGGGTTGAAAGTTGTGCATGAAAAAAACTGCATTTGTCGATTTTAATTCGGTGAAATTTTTCAATTAAAAAATTCTTGAAAAAAAGTAATTTCTCTTGAAAATTTATCCATGGCTGTAAAGGAGATACAGAGACCGTGCCAAAATAGTAATACAGGATCGACTTTACTTATTCAAAAAATTGAGAGGCTTGATGGGAATGCATCAAATTTTCAGGATTTTGTTGCTAAATATTCTACTTCTGAGAAAATAATTTTGCCGCGCACCATTGAGTATGAATCTACCTAGAGGGAAAACCAAAAATTCTACCGGTAAAGTGGCGGTCTCAAGCGTGTAAACACGGTAACTTTCATTTCATTGTATTTATGGTTGTAGCGACTTGGTCTGATTTATTCGACATCACCTCTCAGAATATTTTATTATTTAGATATATTGACTTACTGTCCAATAATCTGTGTATATTTAGATGACGAGTTTAATGAATGAATTATGGGTATATTGTTGGTGATATCAAATACGTGAAGTGAATTTAGGTCAGTGTTTCCTGAAATTCTATAAAAACACAAGTATAATATATAAAATCATAGCTGAGAAGATCCAATGACATAACATACATGGGAGAAATTCGGATAAATCATGATATGAGGGATTCAATGTATAATGCTACTATCTTGGCCTCCCCTTGAATCTCAGTTCGAAAGAACAAATATCGAAATGAAATAAGTATGAATCTTCGTGAAGAACAACATATTTTCTGAAGCCAGCCCTGGCCATCGTCTAATAGTTCGGTAACTCTCCGTTAGATGCTGTAAAGAACAAATACATTTATTTCCAGAAACACACAGTCCATCTATAAACCAGAAATCGTATAAGTAAATTTTTGGCTTCATTTCTTTGAACTGCGTTTCCCCTCTAGGTAGATTTATACTCAATGCGCGCACTGTAAAGGGTGTCCCATTAAGAAAAAATGGCAAACTTATGCGATTCACCATTTATATTTAAATTTACGTTCAATTAACGCACACCTTAATCCAAAAATTGACGTGTCTCAGCATTTATCATAATTTTCTTTACAATATCAGATTTTTTCAGATGATCAAAAAAAAACTGGGAAATGTTTGTTTACAAGAAACAACAGTTATACTTTTTTAACCTCTAATTCAGCATTTTTTTCTAAAAAAAAAAACAATTGATAGGGTTTTTGTAAGATCAACCCTGTGTTAAGTGAGCATAATGGTATTAAGAATAAGCAATAGATATGTATGAAATACGCTACCTTATTTGAAGCGCACAATATCTAGACGTTCAGTTGTAAAAATGTCTGGTAGAAATTTACACCAACGTTACATTTGTCGACCAGAAATTTTTGATTTATAATAAGGGCAATAAGAGATGGTGGATATCGCCCAAATAATATTTCTAAACTTTATACACTTACTGAAATACGTCATTGTATAGCCTAAATGAATATATGTTCAAATAATACTTCTAATATTTTCATCAATCTTTCGAAAAAGAAGCTTCTCTTAAATAGATAAATGAACAGAAAATGCAGCCTTAACTGTTAGATTCTCGAAATATATAGCTAACTACTTTTTACCTAATAATTGTGTAAAGGTTATCAATAATATATATATACATAAACAACATAGTTTGATCCAAACTTCATTACGAACTATTAAATTTACAATGAGTTAAAAATTCAGGAAAGAATAAAGAACATGTAAACTTGAAGCCAGATCAAACTTGTTCTACTTAGTGTACATAATTTGTTATTGCGTGAATGAATAGGTGTGATTATGAGGAAGACTATAAAAACTTTTTTAGAATATCATTCAGGAAATTGTGCTCATTTTGCTTGAATGCACTCAAAAACATAACCAGTCATGTTTCAGCGCAACAGGAAACAAAGCACTGGCAGCAGTGCTGTTATAACAATGGATGCCTTCCAGTTGATGGACAAGTTGCAGCTATCTTCATTGCAGCAGTAAGTCTTTGAACCCCAGTCTTCTGAAAAAAAAATTAAGAAATCTGAGTTTTCGACACGAATGTGAAAGCTCGAAATCTTCAAATTTTTAAATCTTGATATAAGTTGGCACATGGAGAAGCGTATAATTGTCACGAAATTTGCATAACAATAATTTTTCTGAGTTTGAATTGGATGTGATTATTTCAATCAAAATTAAATGTATCAGAACGTCCTTACAAGTTTAAAAGTAAAAAAAAATATACTGCAATATCCTATGCCAAATTATGTTTATGGTGTGGACGAAAAAAATTGCTAGCTTATTTTAAAGAGAAAAGGGAATGGAAAAATTCGACCGTCTGGATATATTGAGATAAAAAAATATACAAATTTACTAGCTTCTTCAAAACGAGATTTTGAAGATTACAAGCCTAAAAATTTTTAGTAATGAAAACATTGCCCAATGTCTGAAAAAAAGCTTTCGATGAGCAACATCTAACACTTTTCTTCGAGGCAGGCTCGGATTCAGGGGGGGAGGCAAGCGCCCCGGGCGCCAGCTTAAGGGGGAGCCAAAATCCCAAATTTTTGGGGGTAATCTCAAGTTTAAAAAGAAAATCAATTGGCATACGGCCGAAGTCTTCCAGCCTATTACAATCAGGTTTAAAATATAATTACTACAATAATAAATAAATAGTGTTCCTAGTAATTTGGAACATTAATAAAATGTTAACTATTCAATATTACAAATATACAGGTAAATGTATGGAACCAAATAAATATCCCTGGAAATATTAGATATCAAAATGAAATTTAGAACATGGATACAGGCCGGGATCTAGGGGAGGGGGACAAGCGCCCCGGGCGCCAGCTTAAGGGGGCGCCAAAATCAACCAAAGGATATTGTTTTTTTCGGATTGTCTCGGAAAAAATTAATTTCCTAATGCTATAATCGAAACTGTAAAATGGAAACATGATAAACCATCACTATGCCAAAAATCTTTAAAATAAATGAGGATTCAATCGATCAATTATTAACTGCATATCATTCAGTCATCTACGAATCACGTAAAACAGGTAAAAGAAGAATAGGAAGATAACATATTAAAAATTAAAGTATTTTAATTTTACGAGCAGTAGGTATTCAATGTATTTCGTATGAATTGATGTCATAAGAGTGTTCTACTGAATTACTGGAAGTGAAATTAAAATTATGACTTCACAGTAAAATATATAGGGTGTTGAAAAGAGACAGGGCATCATATATTATTGTGAGATAACTTTTCATTATTGAATTGATAATTACGTAAGACCTGGCACAGCTTTTTTTAAATCGCATTTTCTTGAAGGGTAAGTGTTCACAAATGTTTTCGGAGATTTTTTGAACACCTTTCAGGATTGTTCAGTTCATGTTTACTTGGAATGTGGTATATAACCTTGATTTAGATTTTTCTTAAATTACTGAAACTTCAGTTACTCCTTCCATTCACATCGATTAGTCATGCTAAAAGCTGAAATATTTTCGCTCTATTTTTGTAAATATAAGAATAAAATAAACATAGATAAACAACTTCAAATTTTTTCTCCAATCAATATTACCATGTTGTATTTTGTCAGTCAGCACATTGCTTATCGCATTAATTTGTTATCGCGTCAATTTGTTGTTTGCGACGCCTCTCCACAATGCTCTCATTGCTCCACAATGCTCTCATTGTTCTAAACTATTATAAATAGGAGAGACGTCTAATGATGCATGAAAAATATAGATTTGATCTTCTCACGTAGTACATTGCTTGTATAGTTGTTTTCTAAATAAAGTAGGATTTTAAAAACACAAGTTTCTCCCAAAACAACATTATTATATATATATATACATTTTTAACCTTTCAATTCTCAACCTTCTTCAACCTTGGGGGGGCGCCATCATGAATTTTCGCCCCGGTCAGAAAGAATCGTAGATCTGGGCCTGCTTCGAGTTGAACATATAGAGTTTCAGATAGAATTTATTAAAGTAACTGTTAGAGTTGTATTCCATGTGGACGGACACCTCCGTATTGTTGCAACCAACAATTCAGTATTGCATTGCATATTGCTGCAATGCGCCCAAATGATCTGTCAACCTTCATCATGAGTCGAAATATCTATGAGAAAAAAGTTGAAGTATAACCAACCTCTTCTATGATTTTTGCAACTGATGAGAACAAACATTATCTTTGTATTCCATTCGGAAATTGAGTATTTAAAAGTAATAATTAATTATTTTAGTGTGTAGTAATGGTTTTAACTAGACGATTAAAACCTATTACCCTCAGGCCAACAAATGCATATTTTCTGCCCTTGAGATACAATGTACTATTTCATAATCAGTTGCGAAACATTTAACTTTTCGTAACTAGTAATTTATTTTAGAATTTCAAGTGTTTACGAACTTAATCGTTATTTTTTGCCTGCGAAAAGTTGATAACACAACGAAATGTGTTTACAAGCACATAACTTTTAAATGGTGAAAACAGACAGGTAGACGGAGCACAGGAATAACACATAAATATTCATTTCTCGAGGGGAAGTAGAATATTCAATTATCGGTTGAGAAGTTGGAATTGAGTCAGGAACGAATCCTGATGTTCAATAATTCAGGCGAGTTCTTCCATCAAATTTTCATCACTTGCAATGCAGTTTGATTTCATGTGGCCATGCAAGGAACACAACTTTCAGATTAATTCGAATGTGAAAATTATCTTTCCTCCTGGAGATTTATCCGATAATGAATATTTCCAGGTTGAAGTGCCTATTATATGGACGAATCGAAAGTTAAGAAGCGTAATCTACTTGTTAAGAATTGAGCTAAAAATTTATTTTACATTTTTTTTATTATTATATTTCAAGCTATGAATTTATCCTTTATTTAGAAGCGATTGGCAGTATATATGTGAGTATTTCTTAACAATGGAAACATTATACAGGGTGAGTCTTTGACCACTGCGTTGATTTTAACAATACATTCTTTACGTCAAAAGATACATTTTCTTCCTATAACATTCTTCCAAATTTGGCCCCGTTCAAAAGATATAGGGTGTTGAACTTTCATAAAAAAATTGCATTTTCACCTGTAATATTCAAATGACAATATCAATTGAAATGATCTCTTGTAGAAGGATTTTGATAACAGTAATGCATGTTTTGGCATCAATAGATTTATTCCATTTCTTGTGTGGGTTTCTCCCTACTTCTCTACAGATTGGTTAAATTGCATGAACAACAAATATCGCTTAAACTAAAGGTCCGTATCTTGTAATTCCTGGAATCATTAGTCTTATTTGCAGATAAAATCATTCTTCATCCTTTCTCCTAAATTGCACCATTCTGGAGATATTTGAAGTTGAAAGAAATTGAATCGATATAATTTTGTCCAAATTTTCTGATTTTCCCAAATCCAACTCTGTGCTGAAATGATTCAATAATCAGATTTGTTCAATGTTGCCATATTTTTATTTTTATTAAATATTTCTACAAAAGGTTGGGGAAATCTCTCCAGTCTATGGTTCCATCACTAAACACTATAGATGAAATTAACCACTGGACAAGTTTCGTCTTACATTCACCATAAAATCTAAATTGCCATTTGCTGTATTCATTATTAATGATGTCTATCACTTTGTTTAATATTTAATCCAGAGTAATATTCCATAATAAATAGAGAAAAAGATTTCCATCACTCAGATAGGTACTTCGGTGTATTCTCATGACCGTTGAAATAGGTTATGTATTTTCTGTCAGGACCTCTTGAATTAAAGACTTGTCTTTATGAAAAGCTGTTGCTTTATAGCTTCAAACTTTCAGGGTAAATCAAATTATATCTATTCTAACTTAAGAATGCTTCAAATAAGGCTCATATGAGTTTTAAAAACTTCGAACCCAGTGTCCTAGATTTGTTTTATACCTTTATAGAAGTTTTTTCACATCTTTATTTCATACACCAATTCAACCTGGTTCACAAACTTAGGAGATAATAGAATTTGACTTAGTTCATAGAAATAACTAAAAATGCTTATAAACGCTGCTGAATATGGAAAAACCGAAATGGAAAAAGTGATTCATTCGATTTCAAGAACCCATGGTTAAAATAAACGCAGTGGTCAAAGTCTCACCCTGTATATTCTAGTGATAAAAACTACAGAGAAACGCTTTACGAACTCCTGCAATAAGACACATAGCAGTTTTTATTTGAGTTCAACCAACATATCCCTGAAGGATTTCTAAGTGAATATGTTAAGGATATCCACGTGAAGGATTTCTTTGATTTGGATAGAAAGAGGAAAAAAAGGACGTTCCGATTCGTATTCACGTCATTTCGCCGGATGGGGTCAAAAGTGTTCTTTCCATGAATATGAAGTCGGATCGGATGATTGTCAGGATCTGTGTGTGAAATTCGCAAGTGTGGAATTCGAATGGATACATTACGAGCTGTTCGATAATAATTGGATGCTATTATCTAAAGTTTGTCGCATTCATTTACAGACATCCCATATAGTTAATGGTCCTTCGAATCACGAAATGACGGATGTGCTGGTGTTCCTAAATGGCGTATGCACCGGTCACAATTAAATGATCATATTATTTTATTGATAAACTTGTACAACATTTCTCGTTTGCAAATTCAAGTTTTGCATTCCAATTTACCAGTGCGAAATGCTTTATTTCTCTACATAGAAAAGCTGGTTCTACGATAAAGCGTAAAATGGATAAACTGTCACAGTTTTCCTGATTAGCCAGTGGCTGTTTGTTATCTGTTGTGGTTGTATCCTTCGGCTATATAAACTCCAGAAATAATAGTCATACTTGATGCACGAAAACCCCCTATTTGTACATTTCAGTATGAATGGAAAAAAAATACCTACCAAGTGAGTGTAGGCCTACGCATATAGATCGTACCTACGTTTTCCGACCACTGGGAATGGAAAATGTTTGTCTCTCTTCATTCCACAATTTGACTGCGATAAGCCATTGCAGTTAGTGATATCAAAATTGATATACGACCCTAATCATTTGGCATTCGACGCCAGATGTCACATCTATCACAGAACAAAACGGAATCCAACGAGATCCCGCTTTGTTTTCTACTCTGTTATCATCCTTCCTTCCTTGTGTTTCCGGACTTTTATTGATATTGTTTATACATGTATATATTCTGTTTCATTTTCGAATAATGAACGGTATCAGTTCTTCAACCTTTAATTTAACCTCTTTGTTCATTTGAATTATTAATTCATTTATATAACTTGCGTGAAAATTGAAAATTTTAAAGTTATAAGGATATATATGTGAAATGTCTACAAGTGTGAACGTGTTTCAGGTCTCAATACAACGTCTACAGTTGATGTTCCTCATTGCTTGACTTTTAAATAATTGCACAGCCTATAGGAGGGATAAATCTGACTGAAAGTTGAACACACAGAATAACATGACAGTTTTAATGAAAAAGAAATTCAACGTGTGATTGAAATGGCTGTGCAATTATTTAAAAGTCAAGCAATGAGGAACATCAACTGTAGACGTTGTATTGAGACCTGAAACACTTTCACACTTGTAGATATTTCACATATATCCTTATAACTCTAAAATTTTCAGTTTTCACCCAAGTTATATAAATGAATTAATAATGCAAATCAACAAAGAGGTTAAATTAAAGGTCGAAGAACCGATACCGTTCATTATTCGAAAATGAAACAGAATATATACATGTACAAACAATATCAATAAAAGTCCGGAAACACAAGGAAGGAAGGATGATAACAGAGTAGAAAACAAAGCGGGATCTCGTTGGATTCCGTTTTGTTCTGTGATAGATGTGACATCTGGCGTCGAATGCCAAATGATTAGGGTCGTATATCAATTTTGATATCACTAACTGCAATGGCTTATCGCAGTCAAATTGTGGAATGAAGAGAGTCGAACATTTTCCATTCCCAGTGGTCGGAAAACGTAGGTACGATCTATATGCGTAGGCCTGCAAAGATTTTAATAGATTTTTCAAAGATATACCGTATTAACTATCAATTTGTACCTGAATGGGCGTATTTCATTTTTGTGGGATTATTTTGTTTTTAAAACTGAGCAGAGCGAAGATAGAACACGTATAGGTTTTAATCGTCTAATTAAAACATTCGAAATAATTAATTATGTTCAAGATTACTTTTAAAGTTCCGAATGGAATACAAAGATAATGTTTTGTCATCATCAGCTGTTGAAAGGACAGACGAAGTTGGTTCTACTCGTTATATACCATAGACTAGGTGCCAAGCGAGTTTTCTTAAGACTTCCCGGTAATAACAATTAGAGAAAGATGATCTTATGCGTTTCATACATGAGAAACAGAGAGCGCATGGAGGTTTGCCTGTCACAAGAACGATTGATGAGATTTCAGATAACAAAAAGGAATTTGGTTATCTATGTACATTTTCCTTCTTTTTGAATGAAATCAATTCATTTATTCTGATTATACGTTTGAATTTACTTCATTGGATCCGAACTAGGTGTTTTGAGAAATTGATTATAGCAATTCAACAGTGATCTGTGACGTAAACATCTGTTGGAAAGGTCGTAAATCATTGAAGTGATTGAAGGGTTAACCTTATATCCATTTCATTCCAGTTCCGTACTTCTCTCTCTCACTCAGAATTGGTCCATATATATTTACATTGAAAAGTGATTCAAATTTAGCAATAATATGTCAGATGGGCGGGGCGCATGTTTAGACACGAGCACGTCTTAGATTGATCACCGTACCAGATTTCCTTATTTTAAAAATTGACTGAAACATCGTGTTTAGCTGTCACTTGGCAGATAGGCGGAGCTAATCTACCATTTATACATAATTGTCAAGCGCATGTTATCTCAAACTGATTCAAATTTAGCAATAATACGTCAGATGGGTGGGGTATGTTTAGATACGAGCACGTCTTAGATTGGTCACCGTAACAGATTTCTTTATTTCAATACTGACTTCTGACATTTCTCCCTTTCGATTTTAAGAAAAATTTGCATTTGGGACTTTAAAGGCATGATTGGTTGCAGCAATATATGGGTGTTCCAACGCTAAAATGGTTTTTTCAAATTTAATAACAAAATTGAAAATTATTACAACTATAAGACACTGTTTGGACAACATGAGAGCTGAAATGGTAATTTGTTGAATATTTGTACCGGGAAAATTTCATTTCCCATCTCAGCCTTATTTCTAAGAGGATAAGCATCCAATTATTATCGAACAGCTCGTAATGCATCCATTCGAATTCCACACTTGCGAATTTCACACACAGATCCTGACAATCATCCGATCCGACTTCATATTCATGGAAAGAACACTTTCTGACCCCATCCGGCGAAATGTGACGTGAATACGAATGAGGCGGAACGTCCTTTTTTTTCCCTCTTTTCTATCCAAATCAAACCTGGTTCTGGCGAGAACCAACTCCAGTCACGTGGATTTATATCTTTTGTAGCTGAAGCATTCTGGCAATCGCTTTCGTAATCGTCTGCCGGCAGTTTTGTTTGGAGTGGACCGAGGAAATAATACAGACTGTCAAAATTGATCGATCTTTTCTTTATATCTTCGATTCAGAGTCGGGCTTCTCGCTTTTTCTCGTTTATGATGAACCTCTCGTACCTTGATTTTGTTTTTTCGGGTCATTGCTACTCTCGCTGTTGCAAATTTCTTATGAACTGTCAGCCGTTTTCTTGATTGCTATGCATTTATTAAAAATACACCAATCAAGATTTCAATATTCACAATGACACAAACGACATGATTCTTTGACGATCTAGTCCGAGAAATGGTTCTTTCTCAGATCTTTATTAGGGAGATGAAAAATTAAGTAATTACTAATCGAAAGTGTTACAAATACAGGGTGAGTCTTTAACTATAGGTTCTTGAGATCAAAAGAAACACTTTTTCCATAACGGTTTTTCTATATTGAGCTGCCTTAAAAAGTAATAAGCATTTGCAGTTTTCACATTGGGCAAATACCCCTCTGTAGTCTAGTTTAGTTTGAATGAAAAATACCACAGCATCCACTATTGAATCTGAATTGTTTAAAAACATTATTTTCCCTCTAAGAAATGATTCACTCACTCATGTTTCATCCGATGAGGTCCATATCCAGAAGGAAGATACAAAATACTAATTTTCAGGTAAAAAAAATTTAACACCATAAACATAGATTTTTGTTGTTCTACCATAATTTCTTTCTACTTCAAGATTATAAACCATCCCTTTCTAGTGAGAAATTCCAAAAAAACCTCAGAATTATTGGATGTTATCATCATACATTTGTAATTTTCTTCTTAAAATTTCCAAATCATGAAAACCATCATTTCTATGAAAACTTCCAAGGCAAGAAGTTGTCACATTGCTTTTTTTCACTTAAAGCCAGAAAATATCATCTATGATTTTCCAAACATTGATATTTCTGAAGTTTCTTCTCCTCAACAGAAACCAGTGAACAGGTCTATGAGGTCTCTTGATATCATACCGTTAAAAATATGAAAATCTTTTTCGAAATCTTCAACAACAATGAATGATGTCACTACGAATAATTATTTTAAAATGATGTTACTTTGCTTAATGATTATTTTTTCTACTGAATCCCAATAACAATTTACTTGGATAGATTACAAGTATTCCCAGATTTAGGTGTGCAATTATACTTGCTTGAAGAAATTGAGTTTGATCACCTAAATTTTATTCTGAAAAATCAACTAGGTGTTCTTTACTAAAAAAAATTTTGTTAAATCATTGATATGAATCTATTCTGTTTAGACTATAATAAATGACTGAACATGCTTAAATTTTTGGTTTTTATAATCTGTTTTAATTATGTAAACAAAAACAGAAATATTGAATGATGACAAAAATTGTTCAGTGGTTAATTTCATCTCTAGTGTTTAGTGGTGGAACCATAGACTGTAAAGATTTCCCCCTACCTTTTGTTGAAATATTTAATAAAAACATTAAATATGGCAACATTGAATAAATCTGATTATTGAATCATTCCAGCACAGAGTTGGATTTGGGAAAATCAGAAAATTTGGACAAAATTATATCGAATTAATTCCTTTCAACTTCAAATATCTCAAGAATGGTGCAATTTAGGAGGAAAGATGAAGAATTATTTTATCTGCAAAAAAGACTAATGATTCCAGGAATTACAAGATACGGACCTTTAGTTCAAGCGATATTTCTTTTTCATGCAATTTAACCAATCTGTAGAGTAGTAGTAAGAAACCCACAAGAAATTGAATAAATCTAATGATCCCAAAATATGCATGACTGTTATCAAAAACCTTCTACAAGAGATCATTCCAATTGATATTGTCGTTTGAATATTACAGGTGAAAATGCAATTTTTTAATGAAATTTCAACTCCCTATATCTTTTGAACGGGGCCAAATTCGAAAAAATGTTATAGGAAGAAAATATTTCTTTTAACGTAAAGAATCTATGGTTAAAATTAACGCAGTGGTCAAAGACTCAGAGTATACGGCTACATTATGAAGTAAAAGGGTACACTCAAAGTGTGAGCAAAACTTCAACAATAAGATGAGTTGGGATAGAATGTATTGAATAATCTCCAAGAAGGGATCTCTTGAAGGAAACAAGTTTATCCTTTCGCGATATGAGAGTGTGAATGAAAGGAGACACACTTCTGTAATTAGCGAGGGTGCAGATGACGTTTCGTACGCAACTTGCCAAATGATAGTCGGCACGTACCCAACCGAGCAATTAGGGACCTCCATTATGTTGTATTATTCCATTATTAGAGGAGCTTCCATGAATTATACCTCCTGCAGCTTCGGAATGTTATTCTCAAATATTTGCTGGCTTTCTCGCATACGTACAGACCGGTCAGATTTGAATCGTTTGCTCAAATATTCAATGAGAGAAAAAAATTAGATAAGCATTGGCGTGAATTCAGGAGCTATTATGCGTACAACTCAGTAGAGATAGGCAATAAAATACGAGGCATGTTTTTTCGGGAAAATTATTAATTGTGAAACTGAACCAAACAAAGAATGATGTAAAAAGGAGATTTGTGGTTACTGAAGAATATATTATATATTACCGAATGTAGCCTTTCGTCCAGGTTGTGGGTAAAAATCAGTTTTATAAGATAGGTACCTGAAACAGTAGCTAATTTTCTTCAACTTGAAAATGCTAACTCATATACAGGTCATTCATTTCGGAGATCGTCACTTTTAGTTGCATCTGGGGAAGACTTGATGACACTAAAGAAACATGACGGTTGGAAGTCATCAACGGTCGCTGAAGGGTGATGAATCGGTGGCACACAGAACAGAAAGTGTTCAGAACGTGTGGCAGTTCTGAAATAACACCCGATTTGCGGTACATCAACAGCAGTTGTGTCCATGTCAGAGAATATTATTTCAAAAAAGTATTCACTTTTTTCCCGGGGAAAAAGATAATTTCCTGAAAAGTTACATTTTGTAACCTGTCAACAGATATGAACTGTAAAATTTTTTTCCCTTCGCAGAAAAAATATTTGATCTAATATAACTTTTTTTAGAAATTTATTAAATTATCTCATCTTTCCAAACGAAGCAGGAATACTTAATGTTTGCAATCTGCCATAACTAAGAGGGTATCTATCCTATTATAGCATTAAGTGCTACTTCAGACTCGCAATGTTATTAGGGAATATTTGCAGGATTTCCCGGAGATGTACCGAAGCACGGCTTCTCTCAGTATTAATCAATCGCGATATTTTTCCTTCTTTACCGATATTGCACAGGAGAAAACCTTTACTTCGCTAGCAGGGGAAAATAGTTGATATATTGCAGATTGCAGACTAACTTCGATACGGGATGACTTTCGAAGAGGCTGCTGTTAAAAATTTATCGCTGCTGCCAGAAGAGCATTCGTTTTATCTGAAACGAATTTGGGCCGCAGAAATCGAAAAAGGTAACTTTTCAACTCGTACAAGGATAAATTTCTCGATCTGGAATTTTCTGAACAATCGCCAAACAAATTTCGTCTTTTTTTTTTTCGGACCATCATGGAAAATACAGAGAAGCACTGATGTGAGACCAGGAGGAAATAAGTAATTATTTAGACGTTTATTTTAAAATTTGTTTTGATTATATAGATGCAATAAAACTAAAGCCATCTATGTGTTAGGTCTGGACTTTTCAAGAAAATATGAAAGATCTCTCGCATTCAGATGGAACATTAAAAAATAAAATGATAAATTTCCATAAATTTTCCTAGCGGCCTTCCCTATGGAAGTATGGCCTCCAAAATTTTTCTTCAATAACTTCTAAACTATTTAATATAATTTAATGTAAATTTAATACGATAAATAGTAGTAAATACCTTTCAAAATACTGACTTTAAAAACATAATTAGCTAGCTTGTTTTGCTTATCAGGAGCGGACTAAATGTGTATCCAATTATCGAATTAAATTCAAACTTAAATAAATTATAAACTTGCCAACAAAATTTGAAATGTCAATGCAAGTTATTTATTTATTCCATAGGTATCATAGTAACGTTTATAAAAACAGTTCATTTTTAAATACTGATAACAATTTCTTTTCAATAAAAATAAAACATTAAATGTTTAAATTTATTTTTCTTGAAAACAGTTGATTTTATCGGCAATGAACAAATTTATATAGGGTGTTGAAAATGTGAAATATAAAATGTACAACCTAGACCATCTAATTAAGTTTTGAGCGCAGTTGTTTTTACTACTGTTTATCGTATTGAATTTTCTAAATTATATCAAGTAGTTTGAGAGTTATTCAAGAAAATTTTATTACCAGTGGCTTCCTTTAGAAAGCCGTATCCCCGTAGGGAGGCCCCCTTGGAAAAAATTTATGGAAACTTGTCGTCTTATTTTTTAATTTTCCATCTGAATCCAAGAGATCTCCCGGACGCCCTGTAGTTCCTAGATCGGCAGTTACCTACTTGATTTAGATTTATCATTTGATTACAATAAATCTTAGACATACTACGAGTATATCTATTTAATAAATGAATATTCAAGGGTAATACCACTAGAGGTGAGAATTTTTTCAGAACACTCTTGTTTTTTGGGAATTATACGTTTAAATTTCCCGAAACAACGTTATCCTTAAAATACCACGAGCCGAAGGAGAGTGGTATTTCGGGATCACTTTGTTGAGTGAAATTTGTATAATTTTCAAAATAAATTCGAATCTCGTGTGGTATTTGGAAAGATCATTCAACAATATAAATCAAACGAAATAAAAAATAGTTTTATATTCGAATCAAATCATTCATCTTTATTCTCAAAATAATAATTATTGATAGAACAATTATTATACACATTACGAGCACTATTCTCGAATGATGAAGTAGATACTGATGTTGTTGGTCCAGTTGGAGATACGGTTTCACTGACGCTGCAGAAGAATGGCCTGTTATCTTTATCAGCTGTTCCTCGCCAATCCCTGCTTTGGCTAATTGGCTGACAGCAGTAGCTCGATGCGAGTGGTTGGTTATCTTCGACTTGGTCGTGTTGATGCCAATGAGTTCTGCCGATTCTTATGTCCATTTAGCTATCGTATTGGGACCGACTGGGGAGTTTTTGAACCATGAACCATATCTCCAATTCTTATGTGGAGTAAGGAATAGTCTTTCAGTGGTTATGTTTGCAGTTCTTTTGGATAGCTTATATAACCTCACCGGGCAAATATCTTCTTCAATATTGGGAGTCAGCCGTTTCGTTTCCGCACATTTTTGGGTACCACCTTGTCTTGTTTTAGAAAATATCGGATTGTAGGCAATTCGGCCCGTGGGATTACCATTGTTTTCAATTTCGAATTGGAAATGCGAAATTAGGCATGATGAACCCTCTCCACCGCGTCAAGCAAGCTCCAATGCAGCAATAAAATAAAATTTTCTGTTCAAATCGTCTGTATTATCTTCTTTACATAAGTTTACCATGTTTTTGTGTTGCTCCAAAGCCAGCGGCTTGGCACTAACTTTTCTTTTCTCAAGGTCCACTTGCAAAATACGCCTCTTGACATTTCGTGCATCCCGCGCCGTTTTAAAAGCCACTTCTGTGAATGGATCGAACCAAACGCCCCATTCGGAATAGAATTTTTCCTGCAGCTGTTTGGCAGTATTATTCCACAAGGTTTTCATGACACTTTCCTTGTAGTCTGATCCATCTCTGTTCTTCATGTTGAAAGCCCAGTTTAGCATAATATTACTGAGCTCTGACAAACTTGTTTTTTCATTTACAAGGTATTCCCGGGCTTCACAGAATTCTACAAATTGTTTCCAAATGTAGGATCTTGACTTCACTGTATTAAGCGGCACACTTTTCTTCACACTTATTATTCCTATGCATTTGATAAAAACAAATTTCTAAAAGTGAAAACACTGTGAGGTTGAGTGTTTTCAGATACAGTTTGTTTCTATTGGTCCGTTTTCAAAAATTGAGCGATTTCATTGGACGATGTAGTATAGTGTTGAATGATCAATGATATTCTCTGGGAATCTGTGCAAGTCATCGTTTTCTTCTCTCTTCAACTTTGTGCCGATCAATTCTATCAGAACCAATTCATTTTATGAAAGCCCCGGTTCCTTCCACAATAAATTCACGATCCCCTACGAGCACAAACTCTGCCGTATCCATAGAAAATCACTCAAAGTCCATTCCGACTTTATTTCCTGATCTAGGGCTCTCAATAATGAATTCAAGGCAAGGCCCATTTCCACCTCACTCGCACATCCAATTTGTCTGCAACCTCGTATAAAAATCAGAACGGTTTCCTCTCTTGAAACCGGGCCAAACTTCCTCGGGGTGATCCAAATGAAAATTTCAAGTTAGTTAGAAGTTAACCGATCTCAGCAAGTTCCTTTCTTAAGATTAATTGTGCGAGGTGAATTTTATCCGATGAAGAAATTTATATTTTTCATTCGCAAACTTCTCATTATTCGAGGATTGAGTAGATTTCCGTCGAAATGAGATGAAGGAAATGCGGGATTTCCAGGGATCAATGGAGAAACTTTCGGAGAGAACGAGTTAATAATCTCGCTCTTTCCGTTTGCTCTGATGTGTGAGTTTCGGTAAGTTACAGGGTGGCCAAATTTCCACGATTTAGTTTGGCTCTTTCGCACTTGTTCCAGAGCGGTTTCTCGGACTTTGGAACCAATAACATGGTGTATAAAGTTCCACAGACTTGATTGATCAATTATCAAGAGTAAACAACATCGAAAATATAAAAATAGAATTTTTTCAACAAATCTGGGAGCACAGTAATGTCCTTTACGGTAGCGCGAAGCAAACACTGCCGTACCATCCTTTACTGGAATCATTTTCAGGCCTCTAATTGAGAATCTATTGTTACATCCTCAAAATCCAAAATTTCTAGTCTGTAGGTCATTTATTCACTCATGGTCATCAAAATTGAACTTCCCATAATTTTAGAGAGCTGAGATTTGGTACAGAGTTTGGGTTTAATGGCCACATAAATGGATAACTATAAAAACTGGGCTAATCGAAGATCAGGAGTACCTAATGACCCTGGTTAGAAACCACAAGAGTCTAACCAAACTAGTAGACTTTGTCTAGATTTCATTACTTTTTAGAGATGAACCAGCGGTCCCATCGAGACTTGGCTAGTTTTTACAGAATATTTTTGGTTGGATGAATGTTTATATCTCGTCGGTAAGTCACTTCTTCAAAATATTGATGCAACTGTGCATCAAGTCGCGTAAATCGATATAGTATAATAGTTTCTTAAATATGAACAATAGCAATCATGAATTCTTTCTGTTCATCAGAAACGGCAAACTGTATACTTAAAACAGCCAATTTCCAAAACTAATACACTCTCAAAAGCGTTTTCTCTTTCATAAGAAACTCATTTAATCTCAGAAATGCTTGTCTTCTGTAGCGCATTCAAATTTTCACGAAAATAATGCAAGAACAGTCTTCCAAATGGCAATAACAATTTATCTTCCTGTTCTTTCTCGTCACTTTCATAAGGACAATCTACAAAGTTACGAAACTCGTTAAATTCCATACGAAACAAGAAAATCTCTTGTGTCTGTCGGGACGATTCCCGTGCTTCGTTTATAATTCAACATTCCAGCATTTACTCCGAAATCCTTAAATATTCCAAACATTGAAAATATGGGACGTCATTATGAGGAACAATCTTTGAACAATTCAAAATAGAATGAAGGAATTTCTGTGCAGCGAAGTTTCAGAGTAGACAATATTTATACAGGTGGTTCGACATATCAAGTTCTTTCTTGTGTCTTTCAGAACATGTGACCTTCAAATTGTCAAGCAGAGAATGAAGCAGCGTTGTCTTGACTTTCACCTGAATTTGTTTCCATCTGCGGTCTCTGACTTAAAATAGCAGAATCAACTAAAGTTTTTCTTTAACTTCTTGGTAATATATTCGAGAGGACAGTTTCAATTCAAAATATAACATTTTATACAATCATTTGAATGCAAATTGGAGAAAAAGTTTTTATTCAGAATTATAGGGAATAGAGAAACCTACTATTTGCGCAGTTTGGCAACATGAAATGACCTGAGTGGACCAGCTCAATACGTAACAATCGACCAGCTCTAAGTTTCAGATGCGACACTTTTCAATGTAAATAAAAGAGTCCATTCTTATATAGTCTAAGGCTAAACCCAATCCATTAAGATTATTTTTGGCTCGATATTTGAAAATAACAGATATTTCGGCAAAACGAAAAGCCGATAAACACACCCTTCCACATAATATCAATCAAAGCAGACCCCAGTTCCTTTTCATTCGAATAAAAATCACCGTATGAATCTGGAATGAGAACATCGAGCACAATAAATTCAACAAAGAGGTTCCTACCCTTACGCACATTTTTACCAACATCTTTCACACGTCCCGTTCCGTCACAAAACAAATCGCCGAAAAAAAAAACTTCAACCAATCCTGCCTGCTTGGAAGTGACATATCCGAGTATGGATTTTGCGTCTTCTATACACACGTATGGGAAACATTTCGTGTATCTTCAATCCCATGTTGTAAATGAACTTATTATCTCATTCTATAGATCTTCGTATTCCGGCTGTTTGAGTTTTCTATGAAATTTTATTGGGTGATTTTGTTTTTGGGATATAGCTTTTATAAATCGTAGATATAGCAGTGCTCCATCTGTTTGATGATTAGTTTACCAACTGTCTTTATTTTGTTTCAAGTTTCTTGTAGTACAGCAAACCTTGCCAAAAATAATCGTTATGTAGAAATTTAGATTTTGAAAATAATGCAAAATAATTGCAGACCTAATCGAAATTAGCTTCTATTTTATTAATATTCTGAAATTTCATCAGTTTTACAACTGAAGTTTTTCCTTGAGCTCTTTATGCCAAATTGTGTAGTACAGCGTTACACAAATTTTGCAAAACCCCTTACCGCAGGTGAAAAATTTTCGGTTTTTTCGCCCGAGGAATAAAACTTTTTCGACTTAAATTTCCCTATACACCTTGGCACGACAAGGGCCTTTGAAAAATAAAAGAAAACGAAAGAAAATTATTAATGAAATTCTGAAATAATATGAAAAAATGACTCGAAAGAAATTGCGAATGCTGGAGTATCGACTTCTGCCTACCTGGTTTCACAGTACGGCTGAATGAACTTGTCCAGGCACTCACGGGCGAGAATAGTCACTTTTTCACACTAGAGTACGAATTTGTAGATTTAACGAGAAAGTTATTTATTTCCAAGAAAAGTGTTCTTGTACTTTATCGGATGAACGCCGCTTCAGTACTCTTTCTTCGACATAGGTCATATGCTCCAACATATGTTACGCGTTAATCGGAAAATGAGATGAACATATACAGAGTGTATTACCATTGAACCGAGCAAGCAACTTGGAAGAGAAATGAATGAAACTAACAAATTTAACTAATAATAAGTTGCAGTAACACACCTATTACCTCCAATTCTGGAGAGAGGTTATGCAAAGTTTAATATCGATTCCATTGGGAAAAATGAGCGAAATGAATTCATTCAACCATCCAGTTTATCTATTGCTGAGTTGATATCGATTAGGATATCTCCTTGAGCAATAAGTGAGTTCTCAAGTCTCGTCTTCAAATTAAAGTGACGTTGATAAATCGCAGCACGGAAGGTTCAACACTCTGACCATACAATTGATATTAATCATGAATTCACGTCTGCTAAGACCCGACAGTTTGAAAATCACCGATCCGGACAGAACGTGGACCAGAGAGGCTGCAACGGAGTATTTGTCAAAGTATATTAACTCTCCTGGGGACTGCGTCTCGGCAATTAACTTCAGAAACGTTACACATAGGAGGTGGGTTACCTTCACGTTGTGCATGCATTGTTATCCTGTTCCAACGTTTTATATATGGAGACGTAATTTCAGAAAATCTTGAATAACACAAACCAACGCAATAGGGTTCTAATTTGAAAAAAAGAAATTATAGCCAATTTGCGATCAAGGTTCGGCACTTGAGAGTTTATATTCACAGAGAAGAGTTTTCAAATGTCTACGAAATCCAAGTATTTGAACTTCTTTGCTCAATCTTGGGCACTTCTGGTAAGACTAGACAATAGAAAGATCTGACCTCATTTTCCTGATATGAAATTCACCACAGCTCTGCTACAATCGTTGAAGGTATAAAATAAGGTGCAGGTACCTTGGATGAAACTTCCACTAACAAATTGTGACTTGGCAATATGCAACTGCTTCACAGATTCAGAAATCGCAACTTCTCGTGTTTCACTTGGGAGGATTGCAGCTGAATAACTCAGATTCACAATGTAATAGGTTTCTAACTGACCCAACTGGAGAAAATGTATAACAGAGAGAGTTTACACGTTATTCGCTGCTGAAAACTAACTGGTAAAGTAGAACTGACCGGTCTGGTGGTCAAACGAGAACTTTACTGAGAGAGGGTTCTTGAATAATTGAGAGAGGTCGGACGTATCGAAAGTACCTGTTCAGCTTTAGGGATTCCCAAAATTCCGTCCGATAGAAAGCATTCTTGGAAGTAACGGCTGCGGCCCTAAATTCCCAGAAGTGTCCTTTGTTGCGAGAATATCGCAACACTGCCCACTGTAAGTGTCACCGTTTCTAGTCCATATGTTGTCACCGGGAGGATGCACATCTCTTCCCATTTAGATTTACTGGGATATCCGGCTTGCGAAGGATGTAACCAAGCTTTCCAAATGCCATCCATGTAAGATTGATTCTTCTTGTGATCTCCGATGTTTGGTTCCCCTTTTCCATCTGCATACTATGTCCTAGATATATATACTCCCCAACCACATCAAGACGATGATTATCGATTTATATTGTCAGGGCTCATAAGTTTGGTTTTTTGAAGGTTCATTTTGAGGCCCACAGCTTGAGAAGCATCTTTGAGTTCTTGGATCATCGCTGTCAACTCATCTGGGTCGTTACTGAACAGAACGATGTCATCAGTAAATCGTAGGTGGCTGAGGCCTCTTCCATCTATATTGATATCCCTCTGTTCCCATGATAAACATTTGAACACGTCCTCTAAGACCAAAGTGAACAACTTGGGTGATATTGTGGAACGCCTCTGATTGATTTTTACATGTAAAGTAACATTCTCGTAGATGTATTAGAGTAAGTTGGTATATCTGTAATCTGCGCGCCTTTTGGTAGTCTATGACAGCCATGTGGATTGGGACATTATACTCCGTACATTTCTCTATCAGAGTACGCAGCGTTTGGATAGGATAGATGGTGCTGTAACCTTCCCTGAAACCTGCCTGTTCGACTGGTTAGTAGAAGTTTATAGAAGACAGATAATAGACTGATCGTATTGTTTTCTTCTCTGAAGAGAAGAATGACCTCTGCATTATTCCAGGAATCTGGAATCTCACCTTTATTCAATAAAATTGAGTGTGTCTCCCCGATCTTGAACATGTCGCTTGTAATCTGATCTTCTCCCGGCGCCTTATTATTTTTAAGTTGTTTCAGAAAACAAATGCTTGCAGGTTAGTATCACGATAGCAATCAGAAAAATATTTATGCTTTTATGATAATAGCAGCAGACATGATCAATCGAAAACGGATGAAAGGACTAATCGATTATCTTTCATTCATTTTCCGTCACGCCAAACTTCTGACACAATAGATGCAATCTAGCGATCGTGGCATTTCATCATTGTCGAATGGACAATAACAAAATATTGCCTAGCCCATTCTTCAAACCGCCGATAAGGACGCATAATGGCCGAGAGATTACCATCATCAACGACAAAATGACGTGCATTACGGCCCGTCTGGTGCTTTTCCGAAAAACCGACATAAATAATTCGACGCCCCATATTTTCCCTATTTCCAATACACGAACGATTGAATTTTTCACTTTATGACGTGTATAATGGACGTTTTCATCGAGTGCCGAAAATTGGCACGAGAGACAAGGATCGAGGTGGGGACCTCTTCATCGTATTTGCAATTTAAATTTGGCCCGTGATATCGGAAATGGGGGCCTCGTGTATGGTCGTTGTGAAATAACGCGAAAATGGAAAATAATTGATGGATATATAAGAAGACTTCGTTTTTGGCATCGTTTGCAGTCATGGGCGGTTCTGAGAGCGATTTGGAGTTGATCGGAGCAGCTGGTTCATTTGGTACAGCAAAAAACTAAGAAAAATTTATCATAATTCAATTGTCAAAAGGTCTGTGACGATGAGCACTAGACTTAGGTAGTGAACGTAACCAATTCTTGAGTTCAACGATATTTTTAGGAGCAGACAACCTCAAATTGACGCTCAGGAACTTTGTAAATGAGCAATTTATTTTGAACTTTCAATTTGGGCGTCCTACATATAAGCCAATACATTTTTCAGAATTTCAGATATTTCACCCTTCTTTGCAATGATGTGTTCTCTCCGGATTTGACTTTGGAAGAAGTGTTTATTGCTTCCCAATACTTCACGAAAACATAACGGTATGCTAGATACGACTTCAGAATCATGTAATAAGGATGAGGAAGGAGTTGCAAGTCGAATGCCGAGCACAAATTTCCTTATTCGAAGCTTGTTGAGATGGTGTTCCCGATACGATGGACTTGATGCGTTGTCGAGTGGTTCTTTCGAAAACCTAGTCGGTGGTCTGGTACCAATTGGTGCATATCCATGTCATCTTTCAGCCTTTTGAGAAGACTTATGGGACAATATGATTTAACATTGTTTTCTGGTTTACCAGGTTTGAGCAGTTTACCCAGGATATTAATATTATTTAATATTATTTTTAAAACTAACTACGAGAGAGGAGTCATTTGGTGTGAAGACATGTGGAAGATTTTTGGCAGATGTATTGCTGGGTCAGTCTGAATGACTCCAGATAGAAAGAACATTTGCCATTTAATGAATCGTCTAGCAAGTTCTGAATGACTCCAGATACAAAGACTTGGGCATTTGATGAGATTCTAGCAGATTAGTGAAAATAATTGGTGAAACAAAGATGGTAAATAAAACACAACACTTAGACCCAAACAATGTACTCTTTATTCAGGGTCTAAAGAAATGTAGGAGAAAGCCCCAGGCAGAAAACCCCTTATGTTAGGTGATGTTGTTTTTAAAACTAAATGGTTAATCATTAACAGCTAGCAAAGGCAAGCAAAGGAGATCCTACACCCTTCATTCCAAAAGAAATGAAACTTAAAAAGTAATAGTACTACTAGTGCCATTTGTTGTAATATTTTAACAGTAGATAGTTCAGTCCTTCATTGACAACTTGAATGACATTTGAATACATTCAACTAAAGATATTTTTCAAATGTCGGTCGGAAAATGAATTTCAAACAGAGAGCTAGTTTTGCTTTTTGTGTTAAACTGGGTCTCTGTTACTTCTCTCACAACTCCACCGATAATGGTCCACCATCTTGCATTCTTTCTTTCTTTTGTTCTCCCACGCACTCGCGCAGATCGAGCTGGGCACGTTCTTCTTTCCTTTCTCCGATTCTAACCATAGAATTTATTCCTAGCATGAACTCTCCTTTGAGGTACGTGAGGAGTCAGTGGCGTCTCAACATAGGGTGAAATGAGACCACTATTTTTTTGTATTGAAAAAAAACTAGGATGTTACAATATAGTGTTGAAATTGAGAATTTTCATATAGTTGTAGGGTTTCAAGTAATTTTCTGGTGTGTTGATTCCGTATTGTCTTGTTAAGCGGATTCCGTGATCTTTACCATTTCCCTCTTATATTTAACCTTCAAATTTTCTGATATGAGCACCATAATTCAATCTTACACCTAAGATTCATGCTAGAAATCTCCGAAACAAGGAGAAAATGGAAAATAATAGACGGATACACGACAAAAGCCATCGAAGCGGATGTAACTTTGTTTTTGACATCATTAGCCTTATTCCTCTCGTGTATTTCATGCGACGCATGGCATTCTTTGTCACGAGGATCAGTTTGTCGAGTTTGCCCTCGGGTCATTCCACGTTTTTCAAAGGAAATGTAGCATATTTCGCTACGTCTTTGAGCCGGGACTTCTCTCGCAATATTAATGAAAATATAGTGCTTATCTCCCGGAGGCCTATCTTGACATAAAACGGGGTTTTCCAATTATGAAGTTAATTTTGATTTAATGGCAAAATGCGCGTATAAATCTAGCTCTTTTCCCATCTACCAATGGTTCGGATTCCAGATCTCCTCTACTGACAGAAGAGAATTGAATTAATATAAGTTATAGGACATTTTAAAAAGAGGATAATGTTACTGAAAGAAAAATGTAAACGTGTAAATTTTAAAATTTGTGACTTCGAAGATTGCAATTTGTTATATCAATTATTGTCAAGAGGGTAATTTATTTTTTTATACCTGTATATGTGAAGACTAAATAACTGATTTTAAATATGCATGTTGCTTTACCAATTATTTACCAATGGTCGATTTACTTTTTATCTGCGATGCCCTGTCTCTTTTCAACACCTTATATATTTTACTGGAAAAAATTTGACATTTAATCTCAAAATATAACATCAATCCGAAAAAAAATTATCCTTTGGGTGATTTTGAATATGCGCCCTTTCTATTCTTCCTTACTTGTTTTAGGTGAAGCCTGGGGCGCTTGCACCTCCCTAGATCGGGCCTGGATATTACTGTTCTGTATCCTAGCTGACATTTCCAAGGCTTGCTCCGATGACAACAAACTATGAAATATAACATCATTTCTGTTACAGTGTTTCAGGTGCTTAACCGTGTTCAGAAGGCAAATTTTCTCAATAAAATAATCATGAGCCCTCAACAGAAAATCAATAACACCTCCCTCGGGACCCCGACGATTAAACGATCGTCATAAACGTTTCCAGGAAGCAATAATTTGTGAGCGGCAGTCATGTTGCGACACGATCGAGATTAATTTTATTCGACGGATATCCCCTTTTATGTCCCAGCATCTTGAAGCCGTGAAAAACCTACGGCTCGGTTTTCCTTTCAACATATTAAAACGTCGGGACGGAACCCGGATTAATTAGATCCTCGAGAAAGATTGAGAGGGTCCATTCAGCGCTGCGGCTTATTTTAAAACAACTGCGGAACTAAAAAAAAACGTCCCGTCGGAAAAATCGGACGAGAGTGAAATATGATTCGCCATGAAACCAATTTGAACCCATTAATCTTCGTGATGAAATCTGGCCTGATGGGATTTTCGGAAAAGTTATTATACATTTCGTCGGATATCCGCGGAATGAATATGGAAATTTTCAACTCGAGATGCATGAATCATGGGAAATTCAGTTGTGCTGATGAGTTTTCGACAGTTCTGGGGACCAACGGAGATATACCGATCGGAAACGTTCAACTTCCGTACTGACATCATTGACTTTTTTTTTGAATGCCCCCTTGCTTAGTGGAGTGCTAAAAATGGGACCATTAATAATTTGGGATGATGTACAATGATCACTTTTGAACAAAATGCAAAAACACGTCAAACGGTGTTTTATATCCCGCATCTCTTGACATAACTTACAAAAATAACAAGTCAAATTTGTCAAAGTTATGACGTCATCAACATATTTTTTTACACTAGGAAAAAATAGTTGCAGTACAGCTAACATAAAAAAAACGAGAAAATGAATAAAAAACGAAATAAACATAAGTTTCATAATAACTTTTCAATTAACTAAACTGTCCATCAAACCAAAACTATTTCTTATAAGAATTGTTCAAACTGTGTCCCGTTTACTAACTGACATGGGCCAAGACGATGGTAGACCGCATTTACAGAGTTTTCGATCATCTGCGGAGTTATAAGAGTCATTTCGTGTCAAATTCCTTCCATTAAGTCTTCTAAATTGTTTGGCCGGTTAATGTAGACCCGACTTTTCAAATGTCCCCACAGAAAAAAAATCAAGGGGGGTAAGATCAGGTGACCTAGGTGGCCACTCCATTGGTCCACGTCGTTCAATCCACCCTCCTTCAAACTGGTTATCCAGAAATCTTCGAATAGTAAGACCATAATATGGTGGTGCGCCATTTTGTTGAAACCAAATACTGGGATCCAAGTTTTCCCCATTATTAGGATCCGAAAATGCCGCAAGTAGGTCCGAAAGCACTGCCATACGAAGATGTTCCAAATAAAGTTCAGCTGTTAAATTCCCGCGAAAGTAATAAGGACCAATAAATCTTCCTCTGACGATTCCTACCCAAACATTAATTTTTTGAAGGCGCTGGGGGGCTGCATCTCGTTTGGACGCTAGAGAGGATACGGCCGGCCGGACAGATTTCATCGGAGAGTCGAACCCAATCGATTGAGACCATTTTCGGCTCGATATTCGAAAACTACAGACATTTGAGCAAAATGATAGGCACTCTGTTCGGGTGAACAAGAACGCCCAGAACCATGAATTTGTATCATAATGTTGCGATATTCTCGCAACAAAGGACAGTTCTTGGAATTTAGGGCAGCGGTCGTTACTTCCAAGAATGCCTTCTGTCAGACAGAATTTTGGAAATCCCTAAACTTAGCTACCTGTACGACCTCTCTCAATTATTCAAATTCATTCTCTCTCTAGACTCTCTCATGTACAGTACTACAAGTAAGTTCTCCTTTACCAATTTACTTTCATCAGTCTATAACGGCACTCAGAACTACAAGTTCCTCTAAACATCTCTCAAAATAATCTGTTTTCGGGTCAGTTAGCTACCCTAGTTCATTGTGTATGTGAATTAATCAGTTGAAATTCTCTACGTAAAAGAAAAAGGTTGTGAATTGTGAACCTGTGACGCAATTACATATCGCCAAGGCACAATTCATCAGTGGAAGTTTGAGAAGCTTTATCCAAAGTGCCTGCACCTTATTCTGAGAAATCTACCCTCGACGATTGAAGCAGAGCTGTGGTGAACTCCAAACAACAAATAAGGTCAGATCTCTTTATCATTTAATATTACCAGAAGTGCCCAAGATTGAGCAAAGAGGTTCAAATCCTTGGTTATTATAGACACCTAAAAACTCTTTCTGTGAATGTAAACTCAAGTGCCGAACATTGTGTAACTATTCTTACCTGTGAATACATAATTCTATTATAACAACCAACTTGTTTTTATTCACCTTGCAAACATCTTATCTACCAAAGATAATTTTTGGATCTACTGTTATAGTATAACCAGCGACTCAGGAAGTGCGCTGCCCTTCATTAAGCGGGTGATTATTATTATTTCTAATTTTGTACCCACACACATAACTTCGAAAATAATTGCAATAAAAAAAATTGAGTATTTCAAATAAAATCTACTAAAGAACAGCAATTTTAATGTTTTAGTTTCAAATGAATAACATCAGGAATAAAAAAGTTATGACAACTTTTCATTTGATGCCCATTTTTTAATTTTCTCGGAAACGTTTTGACTTGCAAGGTTGCGGTTTTCACCAACTAAATCGTGCCTGAAAATGTGGTACTGATTTTGTTCTAGCTCATCAGGTTTCTGAGATCCCCCACTAAATAACGTATCTATGACACCGGGCATATTTGTGGAATTCTAAACGGTCGAAAAATGTCCTCATATGTGTTCAGAAGATGGAATTCTTCGATATAAACTCGCTTCCATCCTGAAGCCGAAACGTTGCATTTTTCAGTGGTGTGCTCGAAGGAGCAGCCTGAAAGTGGCCTTATCTGCACTAGAAATTATGCTGGCATTCAAACTGTCGCTGGAACAAGCCCTCATCATTCAGAACCAGGAATCTGGAAGATTAATGAACTTCATTGATTTTGGTTTTCAACAACTAGCTGACTGTTACGGATATTTTAGAGCGTCTGGAAAACCGGAATTGATGATACGTGGTGGATTCTATTTCGAAACCAGCTGGCCTGCTCAACTTAGTAACGTTACACTAGATCGATTCTTTGATATCTTAGTTTTTTAATGCCTACTAACTTTGCATTTTTTAATTTTAATCGTGCTTCAAAATACCGCGATTGTATTTTTGGAGCATTTCTTTCGTCCAATGGACAGGAGCTTGATAAATTATGTGAGATCCAACGCGAAAAAAATTTTTTAACGGTCAAATGTTCATGCACTATTGAATGTTTGCTTGTCTCAATCTCACGAAACACTGGTCCTTGATGGAGCTTCATCTCCAGAAATTGAATAAAGTTCATCGATGCACCGTTGTTGAGTTAATCCACGTCGAAAGTTGTGAAAAATAGTTGCACGATTTAATTCAATTTTTAAGGCAGTTACTGTAAACAAGACTAATAGCGCTCGTATGTCAAAACGTTTGACAAAAATGTCAAGCTTCACGATAGAGCTGTCAGTTGGCAGATTCCAACACGGGGTTGTCCAATCCCGAAATATAAAAGAGAACCCTCATATATAGTCCTTGAAGCAACTGACTTCAAGACAACGATTCTCAAAATCCTTTGTACGCATGAATACATCTGTAGATTGAATTGAATTTCTATCTCAACTACAGGAAATTTACGAATAAATATTGACCTTCCAGAAAAAAAAATGGATTCATAAAGGATAAAGTTTATCCTCCAAAAAGCCTTCTCATGTTGGATCATTGGGATTCTATGCATGAAGGGTCATGTCTGTGTATTTCGTGCAAGGATTTATCAGAAGTTGGGGTAAGGCCTGAAAATATATGGCGTAGGTAATGTATTCTGACATCATAAAAACTTTTTCAGCGCCAGATATTTTTGCATGTTTTTAATTTTTTTTTCTTCATAAAATTGAATTAACTTGTGGATGGTTTCTTGAGCGGACTTTAGAATCTGAGGACAATTAACATTTTGTTTTCTTGGTCCATTCTAGAGTTGTCTGTAACGTAACAATAAATACATTTTTGGTTTGACAACAGAGGTAACTGTAGGTAAAAATTCTGTATACTTCTAATCAGCAATGTCGCTGTAAATTCCATATAATTTTAACAGTTTTAACTCTTTATGTTTTTCGTCGTTTTTCATCCTCATAGTGTAGGCCCAGTTTTTTAAAATAAATCCAAATTCAGATAATGAATTGTCTTCATTGAATAAGTTAATTTTTTCATCGCTAAATGAGGTAAATTGTCTCCTAAACTCTTTTAAGATTTTGCTGTGTTGTGCGGTTCAGTTTATATTATATTTTCGTCGATTTCGTCTTCTGGAAAACGACTTTTTATGTACTTCTGAGAAATAAATTTGAAAAACATTGGTTTCTACGAACTCTAGCTTTTTGTATCATTCATCCACGTACGACTTCTTCAATAATTTTTATTGCAGGTTTCCGAGCAATACCGAACAAAAAAATTTGGTTTTCCTTGGTACGATTTTCTATGTCGAATGTCTTGGTGGGTTATTTACATATAAGGCTCAACTAATAACCGGGTAGATCCATAGGCCCGTAGATCCATAGGCCAGTAGATCCATAAGCCAGTAGTTCAATAGGCCCATAGATCAATATAGACCATAGATCAATAGTAAACGGGTAGATCCATAAGCCCGTAGATAAATGAGTCCGTAGATCAACATAGGCCAGTAGATCCATAAGCCAGTAGTTCAATTAGCCCATAGATCAATATAGATATATATATAGGCCCGTAGATCTTCCCCCTTGGGGACACTTTTGACGATTTCGACGAAAAACGTCATTTTCACGATTTTTGTTTGAAAATTTCTCTCGTTTTAAGAGCGCTTGGGGGGGTTTCGAGGTCGCTTTTCCTAGAAGAGGATACGCCCTTTCGATCTGTATTAAGATTGTCAGTGAGACGGCCCACGGTCGCCCCCGTCGAGTTTCGAAATAATCTTCTCTGGTTCGATTCTTACGGCTATATTTATATTGATCATGAAACCAGAAAATTAGTAGATATTCCAAAAAAAAATTAGGACTAGGTCGATATACACTAAAACAATTTTGTTTTGGAATGAGTGATCAATGTTGAGTCTATATTTTAGATGCATTAATATCATTTTGAGTGGTTTTGTTATGAATTTATATTATCAATAAATTTAAACATTGAAAGTTTGTTTCATTAACCCAACTTTTACCCAAACTTGACAAAACATGATTCACTCAATTTTATGCTCTGGTCAAAACCAGGGTTATTTTTTCATGGCATTCTATTAATGTTCTATTACCACAGATAAGCAGTTTCACTCTTGTGAGTACCTACAAAAGATATCGATTATAATCGTACTTGCAGGGATTATAGTTCAATATTATGATATCCACACTTTTCATTAAATCTTTCGAAATATAGATCGAAATACCCTCGATTATCGCATGAATCTATTTTAATATCATAGTGACGCAATTTGTCTTGCATCATTTATCTAAAATCGATTATACTAGATTTACAGTTCGTAATTCTACAGGTTTTCTATCATAATCTCAAACATTTCTAATTTTGAAAGTTCCTCAAAAATTAAACGAAACCATTAAATCAGTACGCCACTGAGTATTTGACGACTGCATTATGCAGCGTTGCCAAAGTGCTAGAAAGCATATATTCCTGTCTTTTTCTGACACATGGAGAAATAATTCAATGTTGGCTATTAATTTCAACAGTTTTATGAATGGAATGCTAAGTCTATCTCTTTATATGTCTATGGGAAAAACCACAGAGTCATAACATTTAACTTACGCTGTAATTTTTTACTAAATTTGGTTCGGAATGACACATATAAAATTTCGCGATGTCTGTAGCTCAGAACACCCTAAATATTCCGAATAGAAACAACCTTATCCGTCTCTGGACACCCCGAACAAAGGAATAATCAACGAGTTCTGTAAATTTTGTATAATTAAGAAGCAATTTAGGCTAAAGTTCGGATGTATTATCTTTTCCTCAGCCCAGTCCAGATAACAACAGAAAAAATTCACTCAGGAAAGGCGGTGATGAAGCACAATAGGCATCGCCAAACCTTTTGGGAAGATCAAGAGCAGATAGGTGGCCCAGATTCAAGAGATATCCGGAGTTATGCCCCCTGCTCCGTCAATAAATATTCTACAGTCGTCGTCTCTCTGAACACTCCGAAACGAGAAATGATGAGCACAGATGTCCTACAGCCTTTTGCGGATTTCACTGCGGAGTTGATGTCTGGAAGGCATCGGAGCGATGTCGTCGATCAGATGGAATCTATGAAATTTTAATATATATATCGATAGTGTCAAACGAGAGGGAAATCTCTGTAGGCAAGACTATTGCTGAAAAGTTCTTTCCCGGAACGTAGGACATACTACGTGGGCTGAAAAGTCCCGGCCTAAGAGATAGATGGCGCTAGTTTTATTACAGTCACCTTTTTTTCAGTTATTACTAACTTTCAAATGACAGCTGTTAGAATTCCATGATATTCATTAGTTTGTGAGTATTTTCAAAACAAAGGGTCAAAAATAATTTCGTGTTTTAATTTTACACTGCTTCTTGATGGGAAAAATACCGTCCAAGCGAAGGAATGGATTGAAAAGTGTTATAGGGATTCTGCTCCATCAGAAACAACAATAAAACGTTGGTTTGCTGACTTCAAAGGTGGTCGTAGAGACACCGATGATGCGGAACGCAGTGGACGTCCAAAAGAGGCGGTAACGCCAGAAAACATTAAAATAATCGACAAAATCGTCTTGAATGAACGGAAAGTGAAGTAAACTTCGTTTTGCAAGATCATTTGACTATAAAAAAGCTCTGTTCGAAGTGCTGCTTTTGCTCACTGTTCACCAAAAACAAGAACGTGTTGCACTGTTTTGCCATGTTTAAACGTAATTTTTGCGTCGATATGTGACTATAGATGAAATATGGATCCATCACTTCACTCCGGAATCAAAACGATCGTTATCTGATTAGACAGCAACTGATGAACCTCGTCCAAAGCGCCCAAAAGCAAAACAATCGGCAGGAAAGGTTATGACTTCGGTATTTTGACATATGCGTGGTGTAATATTCATCGACTGTCTTGAGAAAAGAAATACCATCATCTTTGAAAATAAGTATTTATGTTCTAGCAAAACATATTTTGTGATGGAGGTGGGCAAAGAAAAGATTCGATATATTTTACACTTTTGCTTTGATAAAGGGGAGAATGCAAGTCACAGACCAATTATCTATTTCACGCAAGTTGCTGACCTTGAAATTAAATTTTAGTACGATACGTAGATGTAGGTGGCGCAAAGATTCGTCTCTTTCGGTTAACATTGGCGTGAGCCGTCTATAGATAACTGGTCTGTGATCCTAACAGTGCCTAACCAAACTATTTCGATAAACATGAAGTGGAAATATTTCTCATTATAAGAATGGGTCATTTATCCCATTTTCGACCCACCACATATGTTGAAAGGAATAAGAAACAATTTCATCAAGAAGAATATGTGAAGAATAATGTTTTCAAAATAGCAAAATTGAAACATATAGAAACGACAACAATGCTGATTCTTATTTAAAGGCACTTTCGCATCTTTCTGATGAGCATATTTATGAAAAAAAAAAATGAAAAAGATGAAGGTAAAACATGCCACATGCCGCTCCTTCGTCGCTCGTTTTCGAATTTCGTATTGGAATAGGTCCCATTCTGCAACTTTTATTCGAATATACTATTATGGTCCCAATTCTAAAACAGCCAATCGCGCGCAGTTTTGGCTTCGCCGAATCCGTTCCGGTTTATTTTGATGTGAAAGATGCACCACGCACTGGAAGGCCCGGCGTCAAGAATGTGATGAAATATTGGAAATGATCGAAGTAGATCTGCCGCAACATCGCTCAGGAGATAAAGATGGAACATAAAACAGTTCCAAACCATTTACATAAGGCCGGATTCAAAAAGAACCTTGATATTCGGGTACCGCACGTCAAAATTTTACTTTTCCCGGCTTATCCATGTTGTAGAATGATCGAGATGAAATTCTTAGCGCCGTCCAAAGAGAAATAAAATATTTCCTCGAGCCGTTTCGAAACACGGAAAGTGGGAAATGAAAATGTTATTACACCGTCGTTAGAACTTAACCGGTAGGAAATAAAATTCAATTTTCTGATCTTTTCCGACACGGCATCCCATCTGACCGTATTGGTATCGATTTTCGCAGAGAAGAAATGATGAAAACTGGAACTGGGCAGGGTTTTCCTTAAAAGTTGGCCGAATTGGAAGCGTAAATAACACCTGACAACAGTCAGAGTCTTCGACAAACAGGAGGATTAAGAAATAGCGTTTCTTTGCCAAGTTCCGGGCTCATTAGAAAAGAGTTTCGGGAGAAAAACACGTCCCATGACATGGCACATTATTTGTAGCGGATGCTGCAGTTGTTGCTGTCCACACTTTTTTCATTTCTGATTGGAATTTTACCGAAAATTCGCCTTCCGCTATTTCCATGAAGATAAATAGTAGCCCAGAGGATAGATCAAGTGTTTTTAATCCTTAAACTATATAATGTTACGTTTTTCCTTAGCGAAATAGAAAAACAATACAAGTCCTCTTTAAACTAATTCATATTCACACTTAACTAACAATTATCAATAATTTATATACACAATTTATCGACAGAATTTCACTAGGAACACCTGTTTATTCGTCGGCAAGTTCTATCCCTGAATGAATCCATGAATCGGCTTCAGTCATTTATATCCGACGCTGTTTTTCTAGAAGTTACCAGAAAGATGCTTCACATTCCAGAGTGATCGTAGCGGTCTCTTTTATGTCACATAAATATGCCACCATTAATCGTTTTTTATGTGACAGCTTTATGGCGAGCGGTCCCTTTCATCATGTTCTTAATCCTTTTGTCGGCGCATGAAGCGGAACTCCTCTGTTGTCGCGGCAGTCCTCAAAATGTTTATATTCGGTTTTGTTACAATAAGATAGACAAAGCATTCCTTTATAAAATGACGATTTGTTTTGGCTCCGTCATTGGAAGTCTCTTGTGAAACCTCACCCGGCAACACCGCATAAAATCTTTCATTTTAACAACATTCTTATATAGTTTAAGGTTCTAACAATACACTCACCTATGGAACGATAAATTCGGATTAAAATTCCTGTCTTCACTACAACTTTCAATCTTACGAACCATTTTTAGTGGGATGAAAAGTAATAAACAATAAAAAATAAGAAATATAAATAAGAAATAATAAGAATATAAAATATAAAACTGACTCTCACAAATTTTCTTCAATTTGCGTATTTATTTTCGATACAGAGGTGACAACGTGTGTCTTGTAAACATCATGTGACCTTCAAATTGTCAAGCAGAGAATGGACCAGCGTTGTCTTGTCTTTCACCTGAATTTCTTTCCATCTGTAGTCTTTGACATAAAATTGCAGAATCAACTAAAGTTTTTCTTTTAGTTCTTGCTAATATATCCGATAAGACGGTTTCAATTCGAAATATAAAATTGCATACAATGTTTTGAATGCAAATTGGAGAAAAAGTTTTTATTCACAATTATAGGGAAATAGAGAAACCTACTATTTGCTCAGTTTGGCAACATGAAAATTTTTCTATGACCTGTGTGGACCAGCTCAATACGTTACAATCGGCCAGCTCTGAGTTTCAGATGCGACATTTTTCAATATAAATAAATATAGTCTAAGGAAATACCCCTTCTTCCAACCCATCTGTGATAAAATATCCTATCCAAATAATCTCGAAGAATGCGAGCGTGATGGGGTGGTGCTCCATCCTGCTGAAAGCAGAAATTATTTGGTACTCGTCCATTTACCTTCAATTCCGGAATCACTTATGTCTCTAACTGCTGTAAATACCTATATCCGTTTAAAATTTCTTGTAGAAAGAAGGGCCCCCCGATTCTGTTATCTTTCAAGTTCAAATTTAAACATTAATACCTAATTTCGACAACTACTGTCATTTCTACAATGAATTTCATGAACTACTAGAAATAATAAATTTCGAACCTGATATTTTTGTACTCGAAATAAAATGTTTCATCAAAAACTAAAATAATATACAGGGTGTTCTATTGCAAAATTAAAAATTGAAATTACTTCTCGAAAAACCGGGAGTTCAAAATTGTTAAAAAATACGAAAACAAATAGGCAATCTACTGTTGTATACATTTTCAAAATTTCATTTTGATATCTATAATATAAAAATGGATCGCAAAATGTGTTGGTAAGCGCATAACTCAACAACGCCTAGACCAATTTGGCCATATCTTATTTTAAAATGTTCGTTGAACTTCAAGGATGGTTTTTACGGCGAGAAAAATTAGAATTATTGCTGGAAAAACCCTAAAAATAGCCCTTTTCTTTTTCCCATACAAATGATTTGTAACTAAAACGTAGTCAATTTGAGCTTTATTGCTATGGTATAAAGTTCATATTAAATTACAAGCACTCACTGTTGTCTAAGCAATGTAGGTGTGCTCCTAACGTCAAAGATCATATCTATCAAAACAATGTGCGTGTGTGCGTTGGAGCACAGAATACATAGTTGGAGGAGTTTAATGAGATAAAATGCATCAGTTTCCACGTCATTACATTAGTCAAACAAAAATCGCGTTACCAACAGTGTTTTATTATTTTTAATATCCAAATTTTAAATAAATAAAACAATTCGTACGGCTTAAAAGGATTTGACTTCAAGTCATATCAAATTAAAAAAAAAAAAAAGTTGGCTGTTACCTAATCAACTGAGTTTGCTTTTGTCAACTGATACACGAAACAAATTCGTATATCGTGTTTTGTGCAGAGGGTTTAGTTAGTTAGTGTTTGTTTAGTTCGTGATTAGTGAAAGAATAATTTATATTTGATATGCCTCCTATAAGACGAAGCAACTTAGGTAGAAGAACCAGAAATGCTACAAACCAAGCTAATTAACGATCTAATCGTACTGCACAAGAACGTGACGACGGAAATGAACGTGAAAGAATTCGGATATCACAAACGCGTGAAGCGCGAGCGCGACATTCAACTAATAATCGCGCAAGTTTGAATCGAGCTGCTTTCAGTTACGTTGATCTAGAATGTTTCTCATATGGTCAATTGTATGTTGCCTGTTCCCGTGTTGGAAAACCATCAGATTTGCTTATCTATGCGCCAGGTAATCAAACAAAAAACATCGTATACCACAAAGCACTACAATGATAATAATAATAATTATGATTCACATGATTAACAATAAAGCGATCCTTATATATGTTTTACTTAATTATTTTTTATTCACAACGCCCTATCACCAGGGTGACGGTTCTGTTCAGGAGAATTTTTAAAATACGTAGGCACAAAAACTGCCACATTACAAATCTTTTTGACAGGACGAAGTCTGTCGGGTCAGCTACTCTATAATAATTCCAGAGATATTTACTTACTTTTAAAAGTTTAAATGGTGGTAGCAGGATCGAAAAACGAGAAAATGATACTCTGTCAGTTCGCCGACGTTTCGGAAATATATTTTACCATCTTCAGGGCTCTACAAAAGAATATGGAGCATATAATGAAAAATTCCTTAAACAAACATGTAAATATATAAAACAGCAGCTGCTATCACCATTTAAACTTTTAAAAATACAGTTTTGGATCACCAATTTGAATTTAAGATATTTACTTAATTCCACACATTTGCCCATCATTGTATAACTTAGCTGCTTCGATCCTTGCTGCTACAACCCTCACCCCCAAATTTTGAATAGGGAAGATGGGGTGAGTGATACCTCTTTTGAAAGGTATTTTTATACTGATTTCAGCACAGTTATTGTTTCTTCATTTTATGCATTAGTGTTTTTTGTGAAAAATCAACATTTTGAGCTTCAAAACAAAGTTTATACTCAACAACCAGAAAAACTCAATGTTTGGGCTGGAATATTTGGTGACAACATTGTCGGCCCGTTCTTTTTACCTGGTAATCTTACTGGAGATATGTATTTGGACTTATTGGAAAATCACATTGATCCAATTTTGTCGGAAATTATTGAAAACAATGCTGGAAATTATGTGGAAGATCAGATTGTGTTTCCGCAGGATGGAGCTCCTCCACACTACGCCTTACCAGTTCGAGAATATCTGGATCAGAGATTTCCAAATCGGTGGATTGGAAGAAGGGGTCCCACTGAATGGCCAGCCAGATCGCCAGATCTGTCACCACTAGATATCTTTCTTTGGGGCCACTTGAAGAGTAAAATTTACTCTACACAGCCCGATTCCATGAAGATTTAAGAAGACGTTTCCAACAAAACTTATTTCATTGTATGGGAGCTAATGGTGAACAATTTGAATATTTAATTAATTGATGTGAGTTTTTGATAAATTATTCACTTTACTTTGAAAAGTCTCATTTCTTAGATCAATACTCCAAATCGTTCTGATACCGTACAGTTGGAGAATGATTTCAGTGAATAAAACAGCTAGTCGAACATCTGACCCTAGTAGCATTAACACGTACGGTATGACTTCATTTGCCCAGTGGTAGATGTTTTGCAATTCAAATACAAGTACGGAAATTTTGGTGTTTCGAAGCCCGAAATGTCAATTATGCGCAAAAATTAATTTAAGTGATAAAATTAACTAACGCATGAATATTTCGAGAACTAATGCATAAAATGAAAAAACAATTACTGTGCTGAAATCAGTATAAAAATACCTTTGAATTGAGGTATCACTCACCCCATCTTCCCTATTCAAAATTTGGGGTGGGGTTGTAGCAGCAAGGGTTGAAGCGCTATGCGTCCGTAACCTACATCTTAAATTATCCCCTCGAAACAGAAATCGACCAGCCTTATTTCGTCTGTGATCTCGTCTGTTTCGTTTTCAAATGGCCACCCTGTATAAGAATCAACGATTTTATGCGGTGTTGCCGGGTGAGGTTTCACGAGAGACTTTCGATGAGGGAGCCGAAACAAATCGACATTTTACAAAGGAATGGTTTGGTTTGATCTTATATCTATAGTCTAAGCATCTATACTCAAGAATGTTATAATTGCCTGGTGACCAGTAACGAGCTCATTGTTATATTTCAACGTAATTTCAAAAAGTTTTCTACGTCACTCGTATAGATGTTCTTATAAGATATGCTGTAAAAAATCCGTATTTTTTGTGCACCAAAATGGGCCAATAACGATTTCACGACATCCTAAACTTTCGTATAGGACGGGAAATATTATTGAAAAAGTTTTGTCAACTTCGGAACGTGAAAATCTTTCTCGAATCCCTTCGACCATGTATTATGGATGTATATGTTTTTCCTGGAATATGTGCGAATTTTGCACGACCCATTTGTTATTGATGGACGCGAAGTGTAATTTTTCTGCTACATTCAAGCCAATCTCGGAAAAACTCCAATTTTTCATAGTTCCGAGTTCAAGTTTGTTGCTTATCAGCAACTATAGGCAGCTATTTGTGAAATTTCATCCACTAAAGAATATGTAAGGAAATACCACTAAACGATTCAAGAGATATTGCACCCTCATTCATCTCCTTGCTTCACCGCCCCCCAAGCTAGGTATACAAAATACGCAGTATCTCATTCAATTTATCGGATGGAGGAACCGCGGTAGTTAAAATTCTCTTCTTCAACTAACAATATAAATTCGAGAGATCCGCCACCATATTCATTAACAAAATTGATTATACACTCACCCCTTTCTGTACAGTCGACAACGCAGTCCCTTACGGTTGATCCTTCACTTTGGTATTTCTGTAATAAATAATGCTCCGTGAAAACAAAACTACTAATTCGTTGATACGAAATGAATCAAAGTTAAGAACGATATTTACAAGCACTTTCCACCGTTTTGATTCGATCACTTCATAATACCGATGTCTCCATTCCACTCTAGATTTTAAAATTTTAACACACCGATTGAATTCGATTCGATAAATTCAAGATGTCTGAATAAATGATTCGATTTTGTTTTCAGACTGAACACAGACTGAATGAATAGATTGACTTATTAAGTTAATCTATGACTTTGAGGACATCACAGAATTTTCTTCTCGCAGGTGTTCAGAGAATTCATGCGACATTGCCAGTTATCTTGAATATTCGATTCTCTATCTCTGTTATAATATATCTAAGCGACATGTAGTGTTGATTGATTGTTTGAGATGTTTTTGGATATTGATTTTATCATTGTGGTTTGTGGATCTACAACCAGATTGAGTTTCAGACATAAATTCCATCGTTCTAATTTGAAAAACGTAAAAAAACACTGTCGTCAGGTCAGAAGCTTTTGAACACTTGTACAAACTTTATGAATTTGAAAGATTCAACAAACCTATATATATCTTAATTCAAAAATAACCACTCACAGTTTTCCTTCACGTTTAAAGCCCAAATTTGAGTAATTCTTCAGAATAGATAAGTTACCTTGAGAGTGTTTCAGACTTCACGTCGAATTGGCTACAACGTTGCCGGATCAAAACACTTTTCGTGTATTTGAAGAATGTCTAAAATATTGTTTGCGATATAAAATTTGGTTAATTTTATTTGTTTAAATAGTAAAAATCACTTTTGAACGAACTTGACCGAGATATTTGGACAATTAACCTATTCTAAAAGGTGGAGAGCATACACCTCAGATACATTCAAATAATTTCATAGAAAGAAATGTTTATTGACATATCCATAGATTAATTGATCAGAGTTAGTCTATGGACATATCGTTCCCATCTTAAATATCCCTGCTATAGATACGTGTGTAAAACAGAAAATATAACAGATAAATCGATAATTCCACATGTCGTTAATATGGAAAAGACAGCAGTCTAATCCTATGGTATAAAAATGTTCATTGCGGCTCCATAATTTGGAAGCTAAGCTCCATAACAATTTGTCGTACGTTAATCCTCACCAGTCTGGAGTTGGAGAGGATGAATTATTAGAGTACAGCCAAGTATACTAGCAGAGTTAATTTAATAATTAAGTCCTTTGCCTTTACAGCGGAACGAACCAGAAACCTCTGAAATATTAAATGGTTAATTCTTCTCTCACACGGCCTGCTTAAACGTTCTTTCATAAAGAGAATTCCATTAGTGAATGGGCTTCAAATGACTATGTTGCGTTAAACAATGAAGCAGAATGGGGGATTTTAGCGGCTTCTGGTTATGCTTGTATGTTTTTTATGTGGAACCTTCTAGTTGACGTGAAAATCGTTTTGTCTTCACATAAAAAATTCTATTGTATGAGGGTTGTTTCAAAAATGAATTTTCGACATTTTTTGACGCTCTTGTTCACCTGAACACAGTGCTTATCGATTTGCCCAGTAACTGTATTTTTATAATGTTTGGGGGAAAATGGTATCAATGGTTTTATTTGAAGAAAATCAACTAGGTCCGTCAGTTCCTAGGTACGATTACGTCCGAACGGAATATACAGGGTGAGTCTTCGACCACTGCGTTAATTTTAATAATAGATTCTTGACGTCAAAAGAAACATTTTTTTCCTATAACATTTTTCCAAATTTGGCCCCGTTCAAAAGATATAGGGAGTTGAAATTTCATTAAAAAATTGCATTTTCACCTGTAATATTCAAACGACAATATCAATTGAAATGATCTCCTGTAGAAGGTTTTTGATAACAGTCATGCATATTTTGGCATCAATAGATTTATTCCATTTCTTGTGGGTTTCTCACTACTACTCTATAGATTGGTTAAAATGAATGAAAAACAAATATCACTTGAACTGAAGGTCCGTATCTTGTAATTCCTGGAATCATTATTCTTTTTTGCAGATAAAATCATTCCTCATCTTTTCTCTCAAATTGCACCATTCTTGAGATATTTGAAGTTGAAAGGAATTAAATCGATATAATTTTCTAATTTTCCCAAATCCAACTCTGTGGTGAAATGATTCAATAATCAGATTTGTTCAATGTTGCCATATTTCATGTCTTTATTAAATATTTCTACAAAAGGTTGGGGAAATCTCTCCTGTCTATGGTTCCACCACTAAACTTTATAGATGAAATTAAGCACTGAACATTCACTACAAAATCTAAATTGCCATTTGCTGTATTCATTATTAATGATGTCTAGCACCTTGTTTGATATTTAATCCAGAGTAATATTCCATAATAAATAGAGAAAAAGATTTCCATCACTCACACTGGTACTTCGGTATATTCTCATGACCGTTGAAATAGGTTATGTATTTTCTGTCAGGACCTGTTAAATTGAAGACTTGTCTTTATGAAGAGCTGTTTCTTTATAGCTTCTGACTTTCAGGGTTCATCAAATTATATCTATTCTAACATAAGAATTAAAAATAATTTTTAATTTAGAAATAAATTAATAAACAATGAATGGTATTATTGCAAAAAAGCGTGGGGCGCTTCATTCATTGTTTATTAATTTATTTCTAAATTAAAAATTATTTTCCACTTTTTAGTTTCTTTCATAATTAAAGAATGTTTTCGGGTTTTTTAAACTCTATTTATTATAAATTGAAATGTCATTTCAAAATGTAATTGGTTTTTTATACATCACTCGCTTAGTTTTTTGTTATCGATCTTTTAAAAAACATTTTGTAGGGTTTTTAAGGTCAAATTAGATCAAATTAGTTTAATATATGTTTTGGCCTTCATTTTTGTTCATTTTTAGTTGACCACTTCCAGCAATATAGATCTGACCAATCATTTTAAGAAATTTTTGTACAAGCGAAAGAAGTAGCATCATCTCTCGAAATTGAAGAAGACTTTCCACCGTTGACAATGGTCAGGAGGAAATTTAAACCAAAACTGTTTGACTATGAACACCGAGATGAGACCCTTCATGACCCAAAAACTGCCTTTAAAATTATTTTTTTCTTAAAGATTATAGATCAAACTTTAAGCTCCCTAAAAAACCGATTTGACTTATTAAATGAGTATGATAATATCTTCGGATTTTTTAGCGACATATTCAAATTAAGTGACATCGATCTTTTAAAACGTTGTTCTGTTCTTGAAGATCGACTGACAGATCAGGATAATAAGGATATAGACTCCAATGATTGGTTTAATGAAATTAAAGCGTTAAAGTTGTTTTCATTACCTGATGATACTCACTGTGATCCCTTAAGTATTTTACAATACATATTTGAAAACAATTTAACCTCCACCCTTCCAAACGTAAGCATTTCACTAAGAATTCTTCTGACATTGCCTGTATCTGTAGCTTCTGGCGAGCGATCTTTTTCAAAGTTAAAAATAATTAAACATTATTTAAGGTCAACAATGCTTCAAGAAAGATTGTCTGGGCTAGCAATATTAGCAATTGATGGTATAAATTTTAGCGATGTAATTGACGAATTTGCAACAGCAAAGTCGCGGAAAATATCGCTACAGTAGCGACAGTATTATAGTAGCGACGCTACTACAACAGCTATTTTTCAATTTTCCTATTGTACCTAGATATCAATTTTGATTTTATAACGAAGTTACCTAGGTATTTGTTATTAGAAGTATCCGCATATTTATAAAATATTTTAGTATAAGTAGAAAGTAGTACTTATATACGTGTTAGTGAAAAAGCGCAAAACCTCAGACACCTCAACCTATTTTTATTGCAAAAGAATTACGAATATTATTTTGATTCAAATTTAACCCCTATTTTTTATTAGTGGAATCGATTCTACTCACGATTCTGAACTAATTTCAGGTGTTGCGCTTTCTCATTAAAACGTGGAATATGAGGCAACATCTCTGTTATTTGTTCCTAAAAAATTGTGATTTTTAGTTTTAGCTTATTTTCTAGTATTTATGAACAACGTGTATGTACCCCATTAGTTAAGTAAATGCTTTAAAATGAGTGTGAACAAGAATTTATTATTATTATTATTTCATTTTCATAGTTTAGTCTACAAATAAATGACTTTTGAAGTTCAGTTATTTGCTTTATTTCAAGTACCTACCTACCATAAAGAAGATAAGTATTCCGAAATGCCGTAAGGGGCGCCAAAATCCTGTTTTGCACACAGGCGCCAGTAGCCCTTACGGGGGCCCTGCACAGAACACTATTTTATTGGGAACTACCTACCACAGAGACGTTATAATAACAATTCAATGTGATAATAATTCATTCTAGTCATTCTGAGGAAAATTATAACTAAAGATCAATAATGGTTACAGATATTATCTTTCATTTAAAAAAACTTTGCAATTATTAATTTTTTTCTATCCTGGGGTTCGGTAATAAGCTAATATTCTATTGTAAGGTATTAAAATTTGACATAATCTATGAATAACCATTATTCAATATATCTATTTTTGTTTACATAATTAAAACAGATATTCTGATTATAAAAACCAAAAATTTGTTCAGTAATTAATTATAGTCTAAACAGAATAGATTCATATTAATGATTTAACAAAAATTATTTTAGTAAAGAACACTTAGTTGATTTTTCAGAATCAAATTTAGGTGATCAAACTCAATTTCTTCAATCGAGTATAATTGCACACCTAAATCTGGGAATACTGTAATCTATCCAAGTTAATTGTTATTGGGATTCAGTAGAGAAAATAATCATCAAGCAAAGTAACATCACTTTAAAATAATAATTCGTAGTGACATCATTCATTGTTTTTGAAAATTTCGAAAAAGATTTTCATGTTATTAACAGTATGATATCAAGAGAATTCATAGACCTGTTCACTGGTCTCTGTCAAGGAGAAGAAACTTCAGAAATATCAGTGTTTGGAAAATCATAGATGGTTTTTTCTGGCTTTGAGTGAAAAAAAAGCAATGTGACAACCTCTTGCCTTGGAAGTTTCCATAGAAATGATGGTTTTCACGATTTGGAAATTTTAAGAAGAAAATTACAAATGTATGATGATAACATCCAATAATTCTGAGGTTTTTTCGAATTTCTCACTAGAAAGGGATGGTTTATAATCTTGAAGTAGAAAGAAATTATAGTAGAACAGCAAAAGTCTGTTTATGGAGTTAAATTTTTTTACCAGAAAATTAGTATTTTGTATCTTCTTTCTGCATATGGACCTCATCAGATGAAACATGAGTGGGTGAATAATTTCTTAGAGGGAAAATAATGTTTTTAAACAATTCAGATTCATTAGTGAATGCTGGGGAAGGTATTTTTCATTCAAACTAAACTGGACTACAGAGGCGTACTTGCACAATATGAAAACTAAAAATGCTTATAACTTTTTAACGCAGCTGAATGTGGAAAAACCGTAATGGAAAAAGTGTTTCTTTTGATCTCAAGAACCTATCGTTAAATTTAACGCAGTGGTCAAAGACTCACCCTGTATATATATTGGCTTACGATTTGTTGGTAAGCAAACAATAGAGCATGTAGTGTTAACAGGGGTTAGTAACTGACAATTCGTCAGTGCTTTCGAACATTTGTTGAGTTGGACTTTTCTTCACATAATTAAATTTTCAAAGTGGAGCATTCAAGCATGAATCTGCCTACGTGAACATTCAATAAAATACTCACAATGCAGAATTTATATTTATCTCCCTGACATTCCCTAACAGGCATATTGGTGTCGTTTATACAGGGTGTTATGGATCCCACACCATCATTATACATTCCACATATGAAACATTTCAACGCCATTGCACTGCCTAGTACTGCAATTAAAAGGAAACATACTGTAAACTGAATTCCGCCAATTGCCATATTTTTTTTTAATTCGATCAGAAGGACCGGAGCCTTGAGCGCAAAATCCGGTATGAGATGCGGACAAAAGACCTTAATATTCGACAGTTGGACGCAAACTGAAACCGCAATTCTCAAACTTGAAGAGAGACGTTACTGGTTACTGCCTTGCGCAACTTTCAATTTGCTGCTGATATATATTTCTGCATCTCAACGGAGAATGAAAGAATTTAATATTTTAGTATATTCTAAAATGTTGCAGAATGGGCACTTTTCCAACACGAATGCGAAATTCGAAAACGAGTGACGAAGGAGCGAGTTTTTGAACGCATGAGTGTTGGAATTGCCTTCTGCAACGAGTATTAGACGATATTTTCTCTATTTAAGTCAAGAATTGTGAGAAATTTATTGGAATTCGATGAAAAATTCAGATTATACTTCCTAGTGCCTTTTGTATTTTATTTTCGCAGTTGGTGTGACTGATACGAAAATTGACAGATCATAGAATTTGAATAGTGCGTTCCAGAGATATAGAGTGGGGAGAATACGCTTCGACCACTGCGCATCCAAAATTGGTGGCTAAATTCTTATGTCAAATTTCGACCATTTTTATACTTTCGTAGTCAGCTGTTCCAGGTTGACAGACTTGTCAGGTGAATTAGAAATTGCTCGAATTTTACATTGTGCTGATAGATACTTCGATACATTCAACATGTCTTGTATTGTTAAAACGTGTAAAAACTATAAAACAAAGAAGGTAGAGGGAATATCATTTTATACCCAAATTTTCATTGAAATCATTCGACTGATCATGCCGCATGGCATTGTTTATTTGCTCAGTGGTGTGTTGTTTACTTTCCACTGTAACATGATTCTTTTTAGTTTCCCAAAATCAGTTGATATGACGACAGTTTGGACTGATATTCTGAGTATAGATTCTGAAGCTAAAGATTGATCTAAGAAATTGATATGCTCTATACATTTCATTTTTTTAATTTTATACCAACTATTCCTCAGGTACACTACTTTCTACGCCAATGAACCGAAAGTATAAAAATGGTGGACAAAAAATTAGCCACTTACGCATCTCGAAGATCATTCTCCCCACTCTATATCTCTGGTGCGTTCATATCTCTACATGGTTTAATATTGACAATTGACATGCAATGGACGCGTGTTGACATCAGAGATATAGAGTGGGGAGAATGGTCTTTTATAGAATATAGAAATGTCTATGCGCAAATGCGTCTATACCGTCGACCAATCAGAATCAAGAATTGTTCGCGATACATTCAAACGTTTGCGGTATGTTTCTGAAAGATTACTTTGAAATGTCTCATAATGATTCACTATAGCTCATATAAAATGTATCTGTGATGTATCATGTTTACTGGGACGTGAGGTATGGAATTGTGCAATACGAAAACATTGAAGGTTGATGATGTAATAAATCAATCAATGAAAATAACTTGAATTACAAATTTTTAAGTAACAAATTTATCCGGTGGATATCTTTCGATTTATTCAATTTTTTACTGGTTTTTCATGTTCGCAACGAAAGTTACAAAGCAAAATTAAAAATATCGGTCTTTGCTTAATTCAAAATTCCCGCTGGTCCGTTTCCGCCCTATCAAATATGGTGGTTTTATCGTTCTATGTTCTAAGGTCCAAAGAAATACCAATAATCATACATGCTTCAAAATTAAGATATGTAAAAAAAATTATTTATGGCTGATATAAATCAGTTTAGAGATCTTAACCAATATCACTTCTTAAAGAATAAATTAATTTATTGACGATGATCAAGAACTTTCATATTGAAGAAGAACAAAATGACAGAGTTCTGTATTCCATCAACAATAAAATTTAGGTTGTGTTCACTTTGTGTTTGTTATTTTCATGTTAACCAAAGATAAATAAAAGTATTAGTAAAGTCTTAACTTGTAGAAATATCTAGACAATAAATAAAAATGGGACGTAGGAAATCTAAAAGAAAACCAGCTCCAAAAAGAAAAGCTATAGAACCATTGGATCAGCAATTCAATTGCCCATTTTGTAATCATGAGAAATCTTGCGATGTTAAAATGTAATTACCTTCTATAATATTCTCGGATAATGCTGAAAAAGTTATACCTTATCATTTAAAATAATTCTCGTAATATGTAATTTTTAATTTTCAGGGACAAAGGACGAAATACTGCAAGAATAACTTGCAGAGTATGTTTGGAGGATTTTCAAACTACAATTAATTTCTTATCCGATCCAGTAGATGTCTATAACGATTGGATAGATGCATGTGAACAAGCTAATTGACACAGTTATTCAAGGAACAACATGAATGATGTTCTGATATATGAATTCTTTGATCCAAACTGATTTCAAAGACGTTTTATTTAGATATTCCTTAATATAGTTTTAATTAACATAATTTATAGCTCATTGCACTTGATGATTTACTGTTAATAAATATTATAAATTTTCTTCTGATTATTTAAACGTTAAACAACGAAAGTTGTACAAAATATTATATTTATTAGTGGTATGCTATGTACCGCATGAACTTCATCCAAGAGCTCAGTTTGCTTTGAACATCAAGGAATATTATTAATAATAATCTGGTTTTTACTGCTTCAGCAGTCTGGGGTAAAGCAGGTAAGGTTGCATGTTGACACTACTCCTATTATTATTATTTTCGGACTGATCTGAAGCATTGGACAAGGTTTGGCACAACTCCCACAATCATATTGTATCAGTCAACAACAAGACAAAAGGAGTCTGGTGTACCACAGGGAAGTATTCTGGGGTCTCCTCCTTTTCTTGATTTACATAAACGACCTTCCTAGGGTAATTAAAATTAAATTTCTTGGCCATTTCTCGGCTGCACTTCTTAACATATGATGCTAATGTTTTGCTTCGTTCAACTTCTGTTCAGCTCACAATGGAGAAGGCTAGATCTTTGCTGAAGGATATCAGCGAGTTGTGCCGAGAGAATTTTAATGAATATGACGAATAATGAATGTTGTATTTTCAACAGTTAAAATATATTTTCTTTTGAACTTTTGGCTTACAAGTTTTTTGTTCGCAAGCAACAGAGGCTTCTTCAAGGTGCCCACATCGAATCTGAAAATCAAAAGACAAGCAGAAAATAAAACTAAATAAAAATATACATATCAAATTCGTTTAATTTAATTATAATATATCATGATATATACATAATTTTTAAATCTTTTTTCTGATCTATGATCATATTGAATCCATGATCTGTGGCCCAATTTATAAATAACCTCACATAATAATAACTAAAATATTTCATTCCATAGGGCTTTCCAACCTGCTGTCACGATCAGCTGTTTAATGGCCGCTGTAGGAAAAACAATGCCTTTGTTTACAAGTAAATAGTTGTGTTATTTGTAAAAATTAGTGAAATACTTTATTGTTTTTATACAAAATGCCTAATTTTTGTTGTATTGTTGGCTGTGGAAGTGTAGGGACCCGTGACAGTGTTAGATTTTTCCGAATTCCTTCTATTTTGAACTTTAAGCATAAGATTGAAATGAACAAACTGTCGGTTTTAAGACGAGATCGTTGGATAAATGCTATACATCGAAGTGATCTGACACTCACAAAGCTCAAATACTCATTAGCATGCTCAAAGCATTTTATTTCAGGTAAAAACTATATTGTTTGACTGTTTTATATGCACTGAAAGCTTAATTTATTTAAGGAGCTCCAGCAGATCTAATGGACATGTTAAACCCAGACTGGGTTCCCTCACTGAATTTGGAATATGAAAAACATGGTAGTACATGTTCAGAAGATGCTGAAAAATGCTTAATCGTTTTAAACGAAAGAAAGACCAGAGATATGTTAAAAGATGAGGTAAGGCATTGAATCATTGCATGAATGGAGTAGTGCTAAGGTAAGATAATATGGTTGAAATAAAAGTGTTACCATTGTATATTATAGTATATTACTATAATAATTCTAATCATTTAATCTCTTGTCTTCTGTCCGTAATCAAATTTTCAGAGGTAATTGGGCAGTGTTTATGTATTAATCAATTTGTATTGATAGTTTTTAAATGAATAGGTACATTGTGCTAGCAATAACCAACCTTCAACATCTTGTGAAGAAGATACTTTGAAAGCATTGCCTGATGAAGAGATGATAGGATTGCAACTCTTGAGAAGTCGGCAGCATTATTTGGAAACGAGGTTCATTAAATCATCCTTCACGATGGAAAGTTTCAAAAGTGATGATACTCGTACAAAGTATTATACGGGACTGTTGTCCCAATGTCTCTTTTGAGCACACAAGATGAGCAACCGATTTTGGATGAAATTGTTCATGTTTCATGTGCTTTGAATAATTTATGCCCATCAGTTGTTCCTTTATAAATAAAAACATTTCAATAAATTATGTAGTTTCTTTATGAGATATATCTTCATCAAAATAGTCACAATTAATTAGCATTCAGGTCTTATATTGAAGAACAATGATAAAGAATTACTACTTACTATAAAAAAAATATTTATTTTGCACTCATTCCAAGATGAATATAATTAGAATTTTTATAACAGCATTATTGAAGAAATTATAACGATAAATGATCTGGGGTTGTATTCTCTAAATAATGTGCTGCAACATCAGGATACTCTTGCTGAAGTTTATGGAAATATTCACTTATTTTACGTATAACAACAGAAATTATATACGTTAGAAATTAGAATATTAAGCACTCTATTTCAAATAATTCGCTTTATAAATTATCTATTCAACAATCGTCCACTATTCTTTAACAATCATTTCACCGAAAGAACAAACTTCGAAAGGAATATGCGATCGTTTTATCTTAAATCTTTCATTACAAAAATGATAAAACAACACAGCGTTCAATGCAAACAAACGTTTGTTTTTCCTACAGCGGCCATTTTGACACATTTGAGGTTAGAACGTTGGAAAGCCCTATTATGAATTATGGTTTTCCCATTGATGATTATTTGAAATTATGAAACATGGTTGTATTCGAAATATTCCTGACAAGTGATTACCATATTTAACCTCAATTCTGATCAGTTCATCTTGTAAAATAGCACTTCGAATTCAAATTTATCCAAGAACATCGTTTCCGCTAGAATATCATTTCCGGTTGCTTATTGAAATATGCGCGTGGCCGAAAGGGTGTAAAGAATTCAGTTCAAAATCTCTTGAGTGCTACTACTGGTTGGTATCTATACTGTGATAATAGTATGTTCTAATACAAGTTGCAGAATGGGCACCTATTCCAGCACGAATGCGAAATTCGAAAACGAGCGAGTTTTTGAACGCATCAGTGTTGGAGTTGCCTTCTGCAACGAGTATTAGACGATATTTTCTCTATTTCAGTCAAGAATTGTGAGAAATTTATTGGAATTCAATGAAAAATTCAGATTATACCTCCTAGTGCCTTTTGTATTTTATTTTCGCAGTTGGTGTGACTGATACGAAAATTGACAGATCATGGAATTTGAACAGTGCGTTCATATCTCTACATGGTTTAATATTGACAACTGACATTCGAAAGGATAGGATGTCAGTGTTGTCAACCACAAAACAAAAAATATAACTAAAAACAATGAAATAGAGAAAAAACATTTACTTGATAATTTTGAAAGTAAATTGTAAATCTCAATACAAAAAAACTACTTTTCAGAACAATTATTTATTTTACAACTTCCTCTAACAATTTTAAAACATCCTTCTTTTTAGACAAACTATTTTTCCATTCCTCCTTGTTCCTTTTGTACAATGCCAAATTAATTTTGCTAGCTATAATTTTTCCGTGGTCAGAATTTGACCATAAACCTTCTTTATAACATAATTCGTCCAGGATATCCATTTTATATTTTTGACCAGCTGCATTCCAAATTGCCTCGAAGGATCTAGAACCGAATTTCGTCCCAGCCAAGTCCTTATAAGTCCCCTGAAAAAAATTTCACATTGATATCGTTAAATTTTGTTCATTTGATATTACGTTTTTGAGAAGCAAATATAAAATAATAGATTTCGGTAATTTTGCATTCATTATGTTTTTGCTTCAGTAAATCCCCTAAAGCAATAATAAATGATTAATAATAATTTTTTCAGAAAATTTTTTTGCAAAAATTCTTTTTTTCCATGTTCCATTGTTTGAAATGGCAAAAAATAAATTTTGACATCGTTTTTGTTATTACTGAACTTAACCGTACCTAACAATAAAAAAATATCAAGTCTAAAAAAATTTTTTTTTTTAAATATTAATTAATTTCTTTTTCTATAGTTTTGGGATTGTTTTTTTTAAACCTAACTCAAACTAACCTAACCTAACCAGACCAGAAATTATGTAAAATATAGGAAAGGCCCTTCAACTGCAAATTAATCTAGATTTCTTTTTTCCCAACCTGATATAGTAACCTTTGTAATTTTCAAATTGATCTAAAATTCCTAAAAATAATTTAAAACTCGAAAATAGTTGAAGAAAGATAAGGGAAAGTAAATGTATTCAATTTTTTATGGAGAATCATAAAAAATATGAATAAATTGAAATAAATATAATCTAAAATTAATAAATAATAAAAAATAATAAAAATAAATAATAAATAAAATAAATAAAAATAAATATAAAAAAATCAATAAATAATAAAAAAATTGATATAATATAATCATAAAAAATATGAATAAATTAAAATAAATATAATATAAAATTAAAAGATAATAAAAAAATGATAAATAAAATAAATACTAATAAATGATAAAAAAATAATAAAAAATATAAATTAATATAAAAATATGAAATTTTTATGGAGAATCATAAAAAATATGAATAAGGTCATTTAAAATAACAAAGCTGTTGCCAAATTTGCATACATCTGGCAAAGCTGGAAATTTGAAAAAAGTACCCTACAAAATTTAAAGAATTTAGAACACAGACCGTTTCAAAACTTCAGAAGGAATTCGTTATTTCTAGGTCTCATAATTACCTTCATTTTTCTAACCAATTTTTCTCGACTTTTCTCTCCAACATACGCACTTTTAACGAAAGAATCAACTATGTGACTTCCCATAGTATTAGATAACAATGCTTTCAAACTGTCGGTTTCCATCTCCAGTAAACTATTGACGATTTTGATCGGTTTATTGAATTCCAACAATATTTGAAGGATGAGCGTTCCATGCAAATTCAATTTTGCCTTCTGTAAATCCTCGTTTGCCGAATTTGAAGTGACCTCCTCGAAGGGTTTCATTTTTGCCAGACAAATAATAATCGACGATTGCCTGGACTCTGGCTCTGAACAATTCAGGCCCTTCGTTATGCTCTGGAAAAAAAATTATAAATATTCAATAATACATCTTCGGATTGACCAAGAATTAATTGCAGTAAAAAAGTGAAAAATATTGTACATTCGGTAAAAGGGTATCTTGTGTGAATATCCAACTGAAGACTTGTATAAAAATCATCAATACATGCAATTGGACAAATTGATCAAGTTACAACAGTGTAAACATATATAAATAATAATAATAATAATATTAATTAATATTGATATATATAATTTATATTAATAATAATTACTATAATAAAAAATTATAATATAAATAAATAATAATATTAATAATTATTATAATTATTAATAATAATTAATATTAATTAATATAATAATAAAAATAAATAATAATAAAAACATATATAAAAACATAAACAAGCTAGAAAACAAGCCTATAAAAAGCCAAAATCTAGTAGAAAGAGTCCAAAATATAACAAATCGAGAAACTAAATAAAAAAAAACTCTACTACATATTTGGAGGAAATATAGAATATGGAAGAAGGAATCCCATATATGCCAGTTTGAGGTAATGCCCAGTCATAAGAAGTTCTTCAAAACGGAAAATGAATAATTAAAAAAATTTAATTTTATGTCAACTATAGTAACAATAAATTGTTGTATTTTCAAATAAATAAAAATAACTAATGTTAGAGAGTAAGGCTTACATTTACAAAAGGTCCTTGTTTGGCAGCTAAACGTTTACATGCTTCGGCAATAGCCCAAATAATTCCTGTATGTCCTTCCTTTATTATCTCGGAGAAATGAGCTTCCAGCTCACCAAACATTGATTCAAACTGGAAAAAAAATTACACAAATCAATTAAACGATAATTAAAAATAAAAAAAAATTTAACACACCTGGCTTTTATCTTGACAACCGCTAATAAGTTTCTGCACTGCAAAATTGGTATTCCTGATTTTAGCCAACTTCAACAACCTCCCAGCAAAACATTTCGTATAAATCTGGTTGAAATATTTCTCAGGCGAGACTTGCAATAACACCTCTAGGACCATAATAGAACTCGTTGTCAAAAAGACTGGTAATAATTTATTCAGATCCGGTTCAGCTTCTTCAGTATCGAAACAACTCAACAGTTTCTTCACATATTTTTTGAGAACCTTAGAGCTCACTTTCTTCAACGCTTTGAGGAGAATCTGTAAGAAACCCGAAGTTTTTTCATTTTTACACAAGTCGGGAAATTGAGGCCATGATAAAAGACGTTCACCGTAGTCGACAACGACGTCAGCATAAACAGGATCAACCGGAGATTTATCAGCTTCTTCTTCAAGTTTTTTCCTTTCAGATTCTTTCAATTTATTATCTTCTCTTGGAATGTTAACTAAGACTTGTACGCATGTTCGCATTATATGATTTCCATAGGAATCCCACATAAAATCCTCGAGATTATTCAATAAAAATTTGCTGATCTTCAAAGTGAATTCTTTGTATTCTTCCTTCATTTCATTATCCTGAAGGGAACGAATACAGGTTTGAGTCACCAGTTCTTCCAAAACATGACTTGCAAACTTATCGCTACAAAGAGGACGTAAATCTTCGCTAAAACATTTCATAAATCTCTTCATCACATCGTCACTTGCGAACGGCAACAACATTTCGATAACTCGACATCCTATTTGGTTGCAACAGCACTGGATTTCCTGATTCTCTGTTTGTTGGAAAACGTTATCCACAAACATTCCTGTACGAAAAAAATTATAATTTAGTGTTCTGATGAGATACCATTCAAAATGACAAATAGAAAATTACCCATTCAAGTTAGGGATACACATAAATATTCTAATATCAACATACTTTTATCTTCATCATTCTCGAATCCTTCTCTATAAACTTCCATTATTTTTACAAAATATTGATACGTTTCACTCTCCAACTGACTGCCACATCCATAATGCCCTTTTTTAGCATATTTTCTGGCGTTCTTTAAAAAGGATTTTTTTCTTTTTCTCTTGTTGGGATTTTTTTGAAAATCAGTATTTTCACTCATTTTGATTCCCAATCAAAATCAAAACAAACGATGGGATTTTAGGTTAAATAAATATCAAGGTTATATGCACAGATCAAAATTCCAAATTACGGATCTGTGGTTATATGGTAAGAACCATAGAATGTTTGATTAGTGTGAAGTCCATCGATTTTTGTATTACTCATCTTCTTTCTTCTCCATAAGAATTCCTGAAGTTCCATATTTCGTATTTAAAAGCCATAAATTGTAATTTCATACACTTTTGAATTAATATAACCTTGAGTATCGTTATTCAATTTTTCAAAGTGGCTCAAAGCGCCACCAAATGAAACAAAGTGAAATGAATAAAGTTTTAATTCAAACATAAAATATCTATCAACCTCAGTTAATCATTATCTCCTGATTACAATTTATCAGCAAAAAATAAATCGAATGAAAATGAAAAGTAGCTGAAATGTCACGAAAAATCAATTTCAGGGAAACGTCATTGTCAAGGCAACTTGACGTAAAAATTTATTAATAGCAAATTTCTATCCCTTCTTTATTCCTTTCCCAGTCGAGCTTTGCGTATGATAGGTTCTATTCTTGCATTTTTTTCGTTATTTTCAAGAGCAATGGCTGAAGCACGTGAAAGAACCTTCATTATGGTAAAGCCTGATGGCGTGCAAAGGGGTCTTGTTGGTAAAATCATCAAGAGGTTCGAGGCTAAAGGTTTCAAATTGGTAGCTTTGAAATTCGTGTGGCCAAGTGAGGAATTATTGAAGAAACATTATGCCGACTTGTCCGGAAGGCCTTTCTTCCCATCGTTGGTTAAGTACATGAGCAGCGGCCCCGTTGTTCCCATGGTCTGGGAAGGTTTGAATGTCGTGAAGACCGGTAGAGTGCTTCTTGGTGCCACCAATCCAGCTGATAGTGCTCCTGGGACAATCAGAGGTGACCTATGCATCCAAACTGGAAGAAATATCATTCATGGATCAGATGCAGTTGAATCAGCCAAGAAAGAAATCGATTTATGGTTCACTGAGAAAGAAGTCATCAGCTGGAAGCCAGCAGTCGACAGTTGGGTATATGAAGATTAATTCACTGTCAATTAATACTTTTATTTTAATTTATACTTGACTGCAATAAAATATCGTAAATAAAAATTTTTTCTATTCCTCTTTCGTTTCTTATATTAGAATGTTATGTAAGTCAAACCTCAAGGGATTAATTTTTTGAGTGTTTTATTCGATAACAAATTTCACAATTCATTTAGTCTTACAACAATATTCTGTTTTAAAAGTGATTTCAGATTGGTTAGCTCCATTTAGGACTAAGAAATGCTAGTTTTCTGTCTTTACAAAGTGGTTATTAATTGACGTATTTATCTCATTGCTTGTTTTGGGAAAGTGGCTCTTTATAAAAATAAGTTAAATTGATTACGTTTTGATCTACACGTACTTATGAGAGACTGGAGTTTCTTGGTGGATCGTTTGAAGCGAAGTTTATGAATCCTACGGTGAAACCTTTGTGAAATGAGCAGGAAGTATAACGTAATCTACGTATTGATCCTTAGATCCAATTGTGTTAATTATCGAATAAAATTCAAATTAATAGGTTAATTAAAAGTATGCCATTCAAAACATAGAATGAATTAGTTTTTTATTTATACTCTGTGAATGCTATCTTGACTTTCAGACCGATGTTGCCAAATTGAACAATCATATCTTGGAAAATCGATATTGTTCCTTAGTCTTTTTTTTTCGTCGATTTAATGAAACTGATTCATCAATGGATAAGAATTATCGGATAATTCGGTTAGTTAGCAGTTAATAGCCCATTTTTATATTTCACATGGTGTTTGGGCTGGTTATATGGTTAGTTGAGATTTTTATTAATATTTGGTCCAGGTGATAAGGTTACTTTAGATTTTGTTATATAATAGAACGACCTCTAAAGTGACGTTTTACTATATTGAAATATCAAAAATTAAATACCTACAGTCATTTCGAGAAAGTTGAATATTACCGCTGCACGAGTCATTCTTCAAATAACTCGAATAAACGTAACATCTGGCAACGTTTCTACCCATTTGAAGCACCCCCACAATCTATCGGTATGAAATTCAAGAAGACAAGATTATCCTGTGAATTATTTGTTTTATTAAGAAATGCCAGTGAAGGAACTACATAGACCTTATATACTAGTATGTCTATGAACTACACCAAGATTTTTCCCTGAATGAAATGAATTTATAAGAGTCGCAGTAGATAGCGCTAAAACTGCCTCTTGTAATACTACGAAAAATACGTATGTGCCAGCAAATTTAGTCATTAACTTTTTTTGTAATTAAGAGGGAACGAAAATCTTGAAGACACTGACCATTTTTGTAATAGGTGCTATATACAATAAATGCCCAAGAAATCTTTGAGAAAAGAAGACTTCTGATTGTGTAGTATAGGAAACTTAGTTGGGGTAACTTTATAACTGCATGCCACTTAGGTTTGCCTTTGTAGAAAAAAATCTCAAATATAAATTTTTTATTGAAAATGGAACAAGTACAACTTAATATAATAGTTCAATATTATAGTCACAAAAAACCTAAATAGTAACAAAATTTTTAGAGTACAATAAAAAAAATACTTGACTAGTACGACGTACATTCAATGATCACGTAGGAGGGATACAGTCAATATTAAATAAAAAAAAATAACGGGTACATACCTAAAAAATGATCTATAATCAGATACCTGGTAGAAACGAATGATCGTTAAATGTAAAACATATCTAGCAATATAATAAATTTTTTAAGAATGATTCTTTCTTTATCACTTCTCGAGGTACCCTCCTCATTTTATTTTACCAAGATCTGTTAAATATAGAACCAGTTCCATGTCTGATTTCATAACAGTTTTTCTACGGGCATGTGATGCCACCAAATTTGAAGCAATAAAGAGGTCAACTAGGAAAAGTTCTGATGCTTCATGAATACACTGCAGTGCAGTAGTCTGTATTCTAAGTTGACCGTTGGCGTATTGTCCCAAAATTTCACGAAGTAGCCGTGAAAACGGTAGCGCAGGTATCAAGTTGCGTGTAGTTTCCTGGTAATACTTTATATCTTTGTACACGCTCTGGGTAACTTTCTCCAAATTCCCATACCGGTGAAGCATGTACTGAGATTTGGAGTGTGAATCTGAAACTGTCCTCCTACGGGGTAAAATGGATTTTCTCTTAGAGAACTGTTTCACTTGAGAATGTTGTTTCACTGCATATTCACCGACACCCTTAGCAATTGATTTGGGAGTATTGGAAGATCTGAGAAATGTATCACTATCAGATCTTGATCTACAAGATGAAGTGTTCCTCCTTTTAGAAGAACTTTCTCTGATTTCTTCTGAAGTATGTTTTCTTTTTGAGGTACTTATGGGAGTTGTCCAGTCAGTGTCTGAATCTGACACTTTTTTTGGCTCGGCTGGTTTTACCCTCGGCATCATATACGTGTTTACACTTTTTATACGTAAAAACTGTATTTATTTTATGAATTAATATTATAGCTTCAAATTGAACTCAGAGGAGCAGCCAATGGCTATGTAACATACATAAATAAAAGCAGCGGTTCTGCGTGTCTTTACTTTCGAAATTGAATCGACGAAAATCACAGAACATTGAAAAACGGTTAAAAAACTGACTGAACAACTGAGGCTTCGAAAATGACTGGAGCATATGGATCATAGACTATTATGTTTAGTAGGTTCGTTCGTGCACAGTAGTTCGCGTCGCAGTTCGGAACTGCAATTTCTGAAAATTTGTTGTTTTCAACGTCTCATCCGTACGTTTGGGACGAAACAATAGTTTCTTGTCGTTCGTGTGGTCGGATCATTTGATTTCAGAACTGTTCACTATTATTTTAACTATTCCATATTCTGTAGCTTTTAAGCACTGTAGGTAATTCAGCCCACTAAAAGAGACATTGGATCTATACCGTCTTTTCTGTGGCTTCAAAATAAAAAGTAAATTGAAATTTTTCAGCTGATAGGTTGATATTTTTCATTTATCGTGAACTATAAGTTACATTAATTCATGTCCATCAGATTTTCGACAGAAACCTGATTTTTCAGAACATGGAATTCAATGTGGACAATGTTGAAAAGGCGGTAAATTTATTTTATAGTTCAGGTTCACATGAACAAAAACAGGTACATGGGTGGTTGAATGATCTTCAGAATTCAAGCCAGGCATGGGCTATCATATGGGATATTTTAAATACACCTAGGGTAAATTTACTGGGTTATTGATATCTTTGTTTTAACGATTCTTCTTGCAGTCGTCTCATGTACATTTCTTTGCTGCTTCCACCCTACATATAAAATTGATGAAGAATTGGAGTGATATACCGGAAAATGAGTATGGAAGTTTCAAAGAAAATATGATGAACCTTATAATTAAATTTGCAGGAGGGCCTAAAATTGTTTTAAATAGATTGTGTATTGCGGTGAGTGAGGAACTTACTGTTTGTGAGAAGCTGATATAATTTCAATTTATATGTTATATCTCATTTGCAGTTTGCATCATTTATTATCCATACTGTATCATCGTATTGGAAGAATGCTTTCAAAGACTTGGTTTATAGTTTTCAACCTCAAAATTTACCTCACCTACCACCGGAAACTGTTTTATCTATTCTTTTAGAAATACTGAATGTAATTCCTGAAGAAGTAAGTTACAAAAGTATGGTTAAATTTCATGCCATAATTTTCTTTCTTGTAGTTCCAGACGACTCAACTTCCATTTCAAATACGAAAAGATTGTTTTAGTGCGATAACTGCAGCAGTAAGAGATGTAAATAAATTTTGTTTTATGTCTATTCAACCTTCACCAAATGCAGGGTAAGATCGCATTTTATCGTATCACAACTCGCTATGTACATATTTTTGTTACAGATTTTCTATCTCAAATACATCTATATATCTATGGGCATCTCGTTGTATCTATAATTGGATTCAGTTAGCCTCTATAGATGTGGAAGAGTACCAATGTATATCAGAAGTGTTGACAGATCTAATTTGTTTTGTATATTGGTATGTAATCCAATTATTTCTTACAAACCATCACTTAACATTTTTTTTTAAGGAATAGAAGTGAAAGTGATTGTTTAACATCTGAAGAGACTGAACTGATCGAAATGTGTTGCGATACTATTATTGTGATATTGCAACGCCCTAATATGAATAAACATGGGATTCTCATAAATAAAATTTGCATCGATTTCCTTTACAAATGTAGAAAAATAATGGAAGTTGAAGGTTCCAAGGAAGAGTTTAACGAGGTAAAATATATAAAAAATCAAAATGTACGACAGTAAACTTTCAATTTTTTTCAGGATATGCTCTTACGTCTATATACTGTTATCACTAGTTTCGCTGACGGACATACAAAAATATTTCTCGGGAATTTGCTGTCCGACGAAAAGGAACACCAAAAACTCAGCTGTGATTTATTTAAATGTGTTTTAAATTGTGTTAATTTACCTGGTGTATATTCGGTTCATGAGAATATTAGTAATTTAACTTTTGCAACTCTGTACACCATACAGGTGAGTTTTTATTCTTATAAGTTATCATTTGATGAATGATTAAATTATTTCAACCATAGAGTATCAAAGTCTATGGTTCTATATTCTATAGTTTTCTACATGACATAGATTCTAGTAGATCAGGGGTGGGTTAGACTATTTCGACCATAGAGTATAGAAGACTATGGTTCTATATTCTATAGTTCTCAACATGACATATATTCTAGTGGATCAGGGGTGGGTTAATTTTTTTAAATGTAAAATGTTACATTGTCTTTTTTGGTTCCGTTTAATATTTTATCATTAATTGTTTCAGGAAGAAGTAACAAAATTTGATAATTCAAATTATGCGAAGCTTCTGCTCTTGATTAAACCGTTTTACCGCGACCTGGTGTACGTTTTATTGAGAAAAGCGGAATATCCTTTGAATGAAAGTATGTGGACGGAAGACGATCGTGATTCCTTTAGGTGCTACCGGACGGATATCAGTGATACCTTGCTTTATTGTTACAATGTTTTGAATTTGGAATTACTCGACATGTTATATACCAAACTGACGGAAATATTGAATAGGAATAATTACCAATGGAACGAACTGGAAGCTTGTCTGTTCGGACTCTCATCGATAGCTGAATGTATAGAATCGAATAATTTATATTTGCCTAAATTAATGCTTACTATTAGGGATATACCGTTCGAGACGTTGAACTACAGAGTCCTTGAGTCAGCGTTATTGACAATAGGTAAGTCACAATTTATACCTTGTAAAGGTACGAATAAAAAATTAATTAACTGAACAAAAATTTTTTGAAAATGTACATTTGAATGACCAAAAACAAAAAGCATATAAAATTTTATTTATTTCTCTATTTCAGTGTCATAATGAGTTCATTACAGTACTAAAAACGGTGCTGTAATGAACTCATTACAGCATTGTTTTTAGTTATATTTTTCGTTTTGTGGTTGACAACACTGACATCCCTTCCTTCCGAATGTCAACACGCGTCCATTGCATGTCAGTTGTCAATATTAAACCATGTAGAGATTTAGTTAGCTGAGAGCTAACAAGGATATTATTGATTTTGCAGGTAACTACAGTTTATTGTTTTCCGAAATCCGAAATATATTAGAAAACGTCCTTCCATTAGTCATAAGGTCATTAGAAAATCCAGATATTTCTATAACTGCATCAATTGCCCTCAAGGACATCACCAACACTTGTCAGAAACGTATAATTCCTTATGCAGAGCCTATTATGAATCAAATACAGGTGAGTGAAAAGACTTACTACCCTTTTCTGACAGTAGTTATATTGTTTCATGCTAAATCTTCGTGTAGAGCAAGAATTTAAATTTTATCAACCAATTTATCATATCCGAGGTTTTTATTCATACTTTAAGAGGATATTCCTCACTTGCTAGGTATTTGATATATGCAATTTTTCATTCTTTGGTTCTCATTGTTAGGTTTCACTTGAATATATGTCTGGGTGTTTTTTACAAATTCTGATTCGTTTTGATTTTCAAGTTGTAACATTTGCCACTTTTTCTTTCGAAAAGGATGACAAATATTATTTTTAAAACTAACTACGACACTGGAGTCTGAATGACTCCAGATATAAAGACTTGGCCATTTAATGTGATCGTCTAGCAAGCGTAGGACTCTACGTTATGTTTACGTAATAATTCAAGTTCGTGATAACCATCGTCATGTCACGGCCCCAGGGTATGTGAGCCATAACTATAATATTGTATGAGCTAAGGAATAGGGAACACGGGGAAGGTCATGGAGTTCCAGCGGCGGCTCTGAAAACATCCCAAAGTTTCGCGGTTGATAAAAAAATTTCTTACTTTTTCTCATTTGCCTTTCTTTTCTTCCTACTACTGCGCTCCATGTATTCATATTTTCAGTTTCATCACGAGCTTGGTCTCTGTTTATTCTTATGGCCGATTCGACGGGACAAATTTTATTTGCTGCTTTGAGGTTAGGCATAGAACCATTTTCACAACTGTCAGATCAATTCGTGGGTAGTTCTGGTGTCACATTAATTTTTTCTTTTTCTTTATGAGTACTTTGAGTTGTGGGATTTTGATTTTTAATCTTATTATCTTGTAGGTAATTCTTGACCTTTTTTATAATGTTTGTTTCTATAATTTCAAATTTTTTTTATCAATATATCGTTATTATCGGATAATTTGTTATCACGATTTATTTTCTCTAATAAAAGGGAATTGTTCGTACATAGCACCTTATTCATTTCCTTCAACTCCATATTCAATTGCTTAAAATAAGCAACTTTCAGTTGCAATTTCGATAAATCATCACAATTTTTGAACTTGTTTTCACACAGCACACTATGTTATTGTCACCAGAGAATTTAAAATTTTCAGCCTCTTCGCACAACTAATGTGGTAGATTGAACTTCAAGAAACATTCCTACATATTTTGGCACAACATTTATAAGTTTTATCGCCAAAATTCTCGCAATTTTTCTCACTATCGATAGACTCTTAATCGGACACGTCTGGATCGCCCGCCATCTTGCGCATGAGCCTTTGTATTGTATGAGCTAAGGAATTGGGAACACGGGGAAGGTCATGGAGTTCCAGCGGCGGCTCTGAAAAAATGACAATGTTTCGCGGTTGATGAAAAAGTATATTCGCTTATGTTAGTATCGGTCCCTGCCTTAAGGCCTTGGAACCGCCCCTTCAAGGTCTTCGATCCAGGTACCTGAGAAATCAAATACAACAGTATAGGAATAGTCCACAATCTCGAGACCCCTAAATAAAATATCATGTAATACGAGCATATAGATAAATAGATAGTAGTACGAGATCATAGAATAAATAAACAACAAATTTTGATAGAATATCCATCACGAGTAGATAATAAGCACCAGAATGCATCATGGACATAAATAACATAAACAGGTATAGGTAAACGATAATAAGCAATATGAATAATGAAAGCAGAGAATCTACATAACCAACAGAAGAAAATATACTGATAATGGTCCCACCATCTTGCATTTCTTCCTTCCTATTTCTCTCTCAAGCACTCGCGCAGATCCACCTAAGATGTTACAAAGGGTGGACTTATTTCAAATGTAATTTCTGACTGTATATTAAGCAAAGTGTGGATGAATTTCAATGTTTTGCAGAAAGTTCTCGGTATGGGAATGATGAAGGTGCCAGGCAACAGACGACTTTTTTCTTCTATGGGTAGAGTGTTGTCGATTATGCCGTTTTCCAGAGCCATGGAGTATCTTAACGTGATATTGGCACCATATTTCGATCAATTTCATAAAGAACTATCCGTTGAAGACCCCACGTCTGTGAGAATATCTATCATTGCAAAATTGAAGATTTTGGCATCTTTATATGGTACTATGTCAGTATTAGAAGAAAATGAATCAACACCACAAGGTCCTTTGCCTCTTCTGGTGATAATGGAGAAAACTATGCATGTATATAAGGTTATAGGAGATAAATACAACAAGGATCTATCTGTTATTGAGGTAAGCTGTCTCAACACGTTTCTTTAGTTATAAAATTTAAAGATATGGTGATATACAAAATGTAATTAAATAATGAAATAACAAATAAAATGCTGCTATAAACATGCAAACTTTTCTGCCCTTGAGACGCAAATTAAATTAAATTAATTATTGAATATTAAATATTAAAATTAAATATTGAAATTAAATTAAATTAATTATTAATATATAATTATCATATTATATTATCATTAATATATAATATATATTATTTATACATGGTGTAAGTAAATGAGTGTAAAATATTTAAGGAGGTGATTCCTCATCGAGATTGGAGCATCCCTTGTTAAGATACAGTCCCTCAAAGGGAGTACATAAAATTTGTATAACAATTTTTTTCACAAGCACCAAAAAAGTTACAATATTGTTATTAATAAATTAGTTTTGTTTTTTACCATTTAGTCGTTTAATGCAGGTACTAACTAAAGAATAATAATAAATCCAGTTCGCATTTATGACGATGTACCTATCTCTGTAGTTGTTCGTAAAATAATTTTTTTCTGCAAACTAGTTTATTTTGGACAAAAAACTCATGAGACATTTTTTGTTTAGAATGAAACAGGCTATCGGAAATAAATTTTTAAATGGTAAACAAATAATAAGAGAAAAAGTTACATTGGAAATAAACTTTAGGGGTTGCGTTTCCCACCCTTACAATCATGGGGTAAACCAAATAAATAACTGGATAAGTTTCTCTTTGCTAGTAGGAAATGTTTGGTTAATTTCAATATTGTAACTTTTTTGGTGCTTGTGAAAAAAATTGTTATACAAATTTTATGTACTCCCTTTGAGGGGCTGTATCTTAACAAGGGATGCTCCAATTTCGATGAGGAATCACCTCCTTAAATATTTTACACTTATTTAGTTACACCCTGTATATATAATATATATATATTTTTTTGTTAGAATTTCTTGTGCTTTGGTATAAATTTTTTTGTTTAAAATTTCTTGGGTGTATAACACTTATTTCACTAATAATGGTATTTGTTAAATTATTATTATATTTATTTTATTTTTCCAACAACGCCGAAACATATGTTGGAAAAATAAAATAAATAAAATAATAATTTAACAAATACCATTATTAGTAAAATAAGTGCTATACACCCAAGAAATTTTAAACAAAATATATATATATAAAATAAATAAAAATAAATGATAATATAATATGACAATTATGTATTAATAATTAATTTAATTTAATTTCAATATTTAATTTTAATATTTAATATTCAATAATTAATTTAATTCAATTTGCGCCTCAAGGGAGAAAAGTTGCATTGTTGTGCATGTTTATAGCAGCATTTTATTTGTTATTTCATTATTTAATTACATTTTGTATATCATCTTATCTTTAAATTTTATAACTGAAGAAATGTGGTGAGACAGAGTATATATTATATATATATTATCATTGATATATAATTATCAATATATAATTAAATCAATTATTAAATATTAAATTTAATTAATTAAATTAAATTTAAGTTCCATTCGGTCTATTTCCTGTTATTTATAAATTTCCATTTTCAGGAACTCTCGATGGTATTGAAGAACGCCGCTGCTTCATTGTTGGACGCTGCGTTGCCAATAGCAGGCGACATGCTTCAAATAGTAGTGTCGATTTATAAGCTCCATCCTCAATGTAGTATTTTCATTGTTGCAAGAACGGTAAGTTTAAATATTCTTATGGTTTAAGAAAAACTTCGATAAGTACTACCTGATCCTGCCAGAAACTTGGTAACGGCCGAATTTCCCGATTGCGATTGTTCCGGAGATCTCTGCGTTTCTGTCGAGCGCGCATGGGACGTAAGTGGGGTTGACTTCGATCGATTCTGCATCATTTCGCGGGTTAAAATATTAGAGAGTCCGTCTTGTGTGGTGATCTTTCTCGAATTGGAATTAAGTCCCAAATAGAGCGTTTTATAACGTATCACGGAAATACTGAACAAAACTTACCGGAATAGAAACTAGACCGAATCTGCCGGAGTTGGAATATTACCGAATTTGACATACCTTGCCGAGGCTGAACAAATTTGTTGAAGTTACGACGTACTAACAGATGTTTCCTGAGGACTGGAGAACTGAGAGAAGAAATAATTTCAGTTGTTTTTTGTTATTTTTGACGAATCGAATGACACGATATATTTATTTCAGATCTTCCTTTTGTTCAGCAAAGAGCCAAAGGTCAGTGCGATGATCCATCAGGCCTTAGCGGAATTGGTCAACGACACGTTGGCTCTCTGTTCGCAATCTGCTAACGAAAATTTCTTATCCGAGCAATGCGATGTGCTGGAAGGATTTTTTGCGCTGATGACAACAACGCTGAAAAAATGCCACAGCATATTTTTTCCGGAGGCTGCATAAACCCTATTTCCATATTTCAATGTGGTGAGTGAAATATATTACTTCTACGATTATTTTCGATCTTGGCCACACTGTTGTTTAATTGGCTTCGATATAAATGTGTTGGAACGTTCAACGAAGAGACAGCAACTACTGGATCTTCTGAGATCCTACACCCTTCATTCGGAAAGAAATGGAACTTAACAAATAATGGTACCACTAGTGCCATCTTTTGTAATATTTTAACAGTAGATGGTTTAGTCCTTCATTGACAACTTGTATGACATTTGAATGCATTCAACTAAAGATATTTTGTTTCAAACAAAGAGCTAGTTTTGCTTTTTGTGTTAAAATGGGTAAAACTTTAACTGAAACGCACCAAATGCAACAAAATGCATATAGTGATGATTGTCTATCTCGTACGCAAGTTTACGAGGGGTTCTGGCGATTCAACTCAAGTAGAGAGAAGCTGGATGATCAGGTCGTCCCAGAACCGTATTATTGAAAGAAAACATTGAAAAATGCGTGAATTCATCAAAAATCATAAAAATTGTAACATTTGTCTCTTTTTCCTTCGAAAAGGATTATTTTTTTAAACTAACTACGACACTGGAGTCCGAATGACTCCAGATACAAAGACTTGGCCATTTAATGTGATCGTCTAGCAAGGGTAGGACTCTACGTTATGTTTACGTAATAATTCAAGTTCGTGATAATTAAGATTAGTGAAAATCATTGGGAAACAAAGATTGTAAATAAAACACAACACTTAGACACAAACAATCAACTCTTTATTCAGGGTCTAAAGAAATGTAGGGGAAAGCCTCAGGCAGAAAACCCCTTATGTTAGGTGATGTTGTTTAAAACTAAATGGTTAATCATTAACAGCTAGCAAAGGCAAGTATAACAATTCTGAGAAAACTATAACAATACAAAACAGATAATAATCATAATCCTTTATTTATTTATTTATTTCAGTCTCGTAAACAGCAATTCTAATTACATACAAGACCATTAGAAGTCTATATAATACCTTCCCAAATACATTTATGGAGAAAAAAAAGCTAATATAAACCTAGCAACAACAAAAAAAAACTCTATATAATATACACAATTGAGTTTAGAAAAATATCCAAATAAATTCAAATTGGTGATCCAAAATTGTTTTTTAAAGGTTTAAATGGTGGTAGCAGGATCAAAAAACGGGAAAATTATACTATTTCACTTCGCCCCCGTGTGTCGATGTATGTCTCTCGAAATTACTATATTGTTTATCTGATAATTTCTTTCCATGCAAAATACATATCTGAGATATATTATTTATATAGAGGATAATGGGAGGATACAATTGTTTAGTCTAGCCCTGAAGATGGAAAAATATATTTCCGAAACGTCGGCGAACTGACATAGTGTCATTTTCCCGGTTTTTGATCCTGCTACCATCATTTAAACCTTTAGTAATCATAATTATCAGAGCAACTTCCATAATACAAAGAGAATAATAAACATGGTAAATATGGCAACTTCAATAATGCAACAGGATAATAATCATGGCAACTATGTAAACGACTAATTATGACCATCGTCATGGTCACGGCCCCAGCCTATGTGAGCCATAACTATAATATTGTATGAGCTAAGGAATTGGGAACACGGGGAAGGTCATGGAGTTCCAGCGGCGGCTCTGAAAAAATCCCAAAGTTTCGCGGTTGATAAAAAAGTGTCTTACTTTTTCTCATTTGCCTTTCTTTTCTTCTTACTACTGTGCTTCAAATCCATCAGAGATGTCGGATAAAACTATTTTCACAACTGTCAGATAAATTCGTGGGTAGTTCTGGTGTCACATTAAACTTTTCTCTTTCTCTATGAGTACTTTGAGAAGTGGGATTTTGATTTTAATCTTATTATCTTGTAGCTTATTGTTGACCTTTTTTATAATGTTTGTTTCTAGAATTTCAAATTTTTTTATCAATATATCGTTATTATCGGATAATTTGTTATCACGATTTTTCTCTAATAAAAGGGAATTGTTCATACTTAGCACCTTATTCATTTCCTTCAACTCCATATTCAATTGCTTAAAGTAAGCAACTTTCAGCTGCAATTTCGATAAATCATCACAATTTTTGATCTTGTTTTCACTTCCAGAACAGCACACTATGTTATTGTCACCAGAAAATGTAACATTTTTCTGCCTCTTCGCACAACTAATGTGGTAGATTGAATTACATCTACTACAAGAAACATTCCTACATACTTTGGCACAACATTTATAAATTTTATCGCCAAAATTGTCTCAATCTTACGTATGAGCAGTTGTATCGTATGAGCTAAGGAATTGGGAACACGGGGAAGGTCATGGAGTTCTAGCGGCGGCTCTGAAAAAAATGACAGAAAGTTTCGCGGTTGATAAAAAAAGTATATTCTCTCATGCCTTATAGCACATGGTGGTAACGGTCCCTGCCTTAAGGCCTTGGAACAGGCCCTTCAAGGCCTTCGATTCAGGTAGCTAAGAAATCTCATACAACAATATAGGAATGGTCCACAATCTCGAGACCCCTAAATGAAATATCATGTAATACGAGTGTAACGGTAGCTCAATGAACAAATTTTGATCTCGCGAAAAAAAAAATAATAAGAAACTGAAATGAAAGCAAGGATACGCTGGAAGAACCTGGAACTTACCTTTGTCGGATAAATCCAGAATGGCAGTCAGCACTGTCCAGATCTCACAATAGCTTTCACACAATGTTTTGAATAATTTTAGAAAATGTCCGAGTTTTCACTGAAACGTGTTTCCGTGAATCGAGCGTTCACTTCCACGATTTCAGGTGGCAGAGAGAATAAAAATCGGAAAAATCTGTTTTACGACGCATATGCCGCCAGATGTGCGTTCCAAGATTTCCCAATTCAACAACAATGAAATTAAAAAATGAAAAATGAAATAGACCGTTGATTCAGCGATCATTTCGAAATGAAGAAACAACGTATTATAAAACAAAACCATACTGAATGTTGCAGTAACAACGAGCATAAAGATAAATATATAGCAGTAAGAGATCATAGAAATAAATAAACGAAAGTGCTCTCACCATTTGATAAAACATTAGAACATAAAAATATAAAACATATAAATCAACAGAAAGAAAACATAGACATAAATAGCAGCAAGAGAACAACATGAATAATAATAAGACAATTTCTACAAAGATTACAAGAAAACATACAATTAAATAAACAGAGGATCTCTCATCACTTAATAGCATAGTAACCATAAGTGAATAAAATTAAAATAACTGTAAGGAACATGAGCACAACATGATACTAAGAATCAAACATGATCGACAGTAAGAAATAGACATAATCAGCAATAAGAAATATACATAAAGGTAGCAAGAAAACAGAAGTAATTGAACAAAAGCTTTCTCACCACTCGATACAACGTTATGGTGCTACACTCAAAGGGCTATGTCCACTATTTTGTATCAAATATACTAGTAACACTAGTAGTCGATGATCTCAGACGTTATCATATGTTCCTGTAGTTTAACCACAGATCCTGGCCCATAAAGGCCCTGGCAATTTATGCTGCAAAATAGAGTACGATGAATTTAATTCCTTTGGGTTCAATTACATGGATTTTGTGTTAAGCTGAAGGTAGAGTCTTCTTTGTCATAGTTGACATGCGAACTCCAAGATTTGTAGTCTCAATTGGTGAAACTACATGGCTAGGCAATATAATTAATGTCCTAGATAACAAGCAGTGTAAAACAACTTGAATAAAGCATAACATTCACAAAGAAATCAGAATCAATGACAACGGCCCAAACATCACCTAATACACCATGAAACCTGATAAATAATGCATAATAACAGTATTAATCTACAAACATAATAGAAAAATAATAAATTCACTGAACCAATCCAGCTCTCAATGCTATTCATCAACAAAGGTTAATAAACGAACAAGCAGCTAATAACATTTAAAATAATCTCAATTATACTTGCAAAATATATTCTAGAGTCACTCAACGCAAGAAGGCTCCGTTTTCGGTCTTACACAAACAAAGGCGCCCGCAGAATATTTTCCCAGGGGGGGCAAGGCCACCGGGGGGTCTGGGGGGTATGACACTTTACAGTAAAAAAGTAGAAGTCAAAAATGTTTTAAAGTAATATGTATTTGCTTCAAAATGAACTTAGGTGTGATATGATCTGAATGGATGTAAAATATTATGACTTGAACGAGAATTGTACTCTTCTCTTATCCATTCCAAAAACATTGATGGTCTTTTCTATTAGCTCATCTATTTGTTGTTTTACTGTGCTCCTATGAACAGACAGTAGACAGAGGCTGGAAAGCCGATCGTTTGACATGGTGCTCCTTATCCAAGTTTTTACTCGTCTCAGAGTGCTGTGAAGAAATATAACAGTAAAAATTTTAAAGATATAAACCATTTTTACTCCTATAAACGAAATTAACCATTGTAAACTAAATTTCTGCCAACTACTGGTATACTTGACTTAGTATATAACGTGTGTCAATTTAAAAAACCATTTGGAGTCGCCTATGCTTATTCTTCTGTTTTCGGTGAAACTTAAGCCACAGCCGTGAAATGTCTATGAAATGTCAACTATAATGTCTATGCCGTTACCCGGCACTCCAGTAGTATCACTTGCTCTTCAGTGTCTTGCTTATTGTTGTCAATTACGTTGTTTCTTTTGCTATAATAATACTAGGGTTTGGTTATTTATGTAGTCATGTTTTTCGTTAACGTAACCTTATCCCGGCGTTTATGCGGAATTGCCGATATTTATTCATTTTGGACATTCTAAATTTTTCGAAATACTAAACCCTGACAAAAATTTATGCGTACTATCCTGATTCTCAGGGGGAGCAATGGCGTCTCCTGGCCCCTCCCTGCGGGCGCCCATGTACACAAAGGCACTAACACTTTTTTGGGTCTCTATTACTTCTCTTACAACTCCACCGATAATGGTCATACCATCTTGCATTTCTTCCTTCCTCGTATTTGGTTCTCTCGCGCAGATCGACGCGGCCACTTGACTTCTTTTCTTTCTCCGATTGTAACCATGGAATTTATTTCCACGGTTTGGTAACCGCCAGTGGCGTATCAGCGTAGGGTGGAATGAGACAACGATTTTTTGTATTGAAAAAAGCCTAGGATGTTACAACCTGACGTTTATATATATATATTTTTACAGCAATAATGACCTTGGTTCTACCCGAGCAGCACTTATTGAGGGCTTGCTCCAGTTACGTATCCAACATGATCATGTATTGCGTAGATAGTGGACGATCTCAAATAATTGAAAATATCGGGGAAAGCATGATGGCTAGAATTCTACTAACTATAGGTAAGTTTTACGGTAGTTTATCTATTGAATTTTGAATTGAATGACATTGAAATTGCTTTAGACAAAATTTTTAGAAAATATTGTTTGGATAATCTCACCCCAGTTCTTTCATTTTTGTGACATATTTGTTGTTTCAGCCACTTTTTCTGTTACACTTCGAAAGAAGCAGTACATTTTTTCTCTAAATGGACATTTGCATATTTTTGACCGCATATACAGGGTGACCTGTTTTTTCGAATTTTTTATAGCTCATCCTAAGATATGACACGTAACTGGAAATGTTTGTTGAAAAGGATTAAATTTTTCAGGAAATACAGCACCCAGGCATAGCATTGGATACTATGCAGACATATTCTTAGCATTAAATAAGAGATGCAATCAACTTTTTCGTAAATGGCTATGTCAGTTTTTGAGTCAAGAGAATTTTCCATCTCCTAAAATATCGGCTAAAGATAAAGAGAAGTTTATGGAATTGATAGTAGCACCCTCCATTAGCAAAAGAAAGATGAATGAAACGCTTATGGAGTTCAGTTTAATAGGAAAGGGAATTATGAGCAGTGAGACAACGAAGAGTTCTGACTAAAAGTAAGTATTTACGTAATTTTGCAATGAAACAAACAACGCTGGATTCTGAAGGACCCCAGATAAGAAAATTGGCCATAAAATGTGATCATTTGGAATGGATAGCATTATCTATAGCATTAAAGCGATAAGGGTGGTGGACCAGAGAAGATTATGACGAGAGGGCCCGGGAGGCCCGAAGGGCCGACCCGAGGGCAATCTTAATACAGATCGAAAGGGCGATCTTCTAGGAGAAGCGACCGCGAACCCGCCCGGGCGCTCTTATATGTTGTAATAATTAAGTTTCGTGATAGCTGAAATTAGTTGAAAATAAGTAGGAAACAAAGGTAATGAGTAAAACGGTAATAAGATCCAAATAACAATCAATGAGGGCGTGAAAGAATGAAAAATAATCAGATCTAAAAGCCATTATCTGTACATGAATTTGTAAAGAAACAATAATTTTTGAAAACAGAGAAGAACGGGTATAAAGCAATATAAATAAACTTCCAAAGAAGCAAGACAAGCGATGACCCTGGACATCAAGCTGTCCGGTAAAAATGGCAATATAAGCATTGAAAATCAAAAGGGAAAAATAAATTTATTTATTGATTTGAAAATACAACTTTAATTCAACAATTTGTTGTTATTAGAGTTGACTTGAAATTAAATTTTTAAAATTATTCATTTTGCATTTTTCTTTTATTTTGGACTCTTTTTACTACATTTTGGCTCTTTATATGTTTGTTTTATTTATTTATTTTTGTTAAATTTTAACAATTGATATCTTCCCAATCTTCAATCGGATCTCGATGTTTCTTTTTTCCAATTGTAGCTCTGTTATTGTCAAATTTTCTCCATCAAACATAAGTCCAAAAAATGAAATCTTCATGTTTTACAGGGCGTTTAAATAATGTCATGTGATTTAGCCAAATTTTAAGTTCTTCTATGGGCAATGCCAGGTTGGTGAAGCATATAAAAACAATGAAGCGTTGTGGCCTAGTATCTCTTGAGTATTTTGTTTTTTTAAAAACTAATTTATCTTGGAAACGTTCAGAGATATTCAACATTTTATCTTGTATTTTATGTGTTAGCCAAGAATATCTTCGCAACCATTTGTCCGATTTGAATGTTTTTTTTTTATTTGTAGCTCTTTTATTGGCGAATATTACACTACAATGAGATTTTCTAAAAGAGGAATGCATTATGCTATACAGGGCGTTTAAATTTTCGAGTTTTTTTCATTACTGTTTAACGCCTTCTGTGGACAATACCAGATACCTGAGGCTTCTAAAAACTATACAGTGACGTAGCCTGATGTTTCCTGAGTATTTTGCTTTTTTAAAAACCAATTTAACTTGTACTGTTTCAGAGATATTCACATTTTTATAACATCTTGCATTTTTTCTGTTTTTCTTGAGTTGTTTTCGTTTATTTTCGTGTTGAAAGTTGATTCTTATTTATTCAAATGTTGAATATCTCTGGATGATTCCAAGATAAATTGGTTTTTAAAAAAACAAAATACTCTAGAGATACTAAGCCACAACGCTTCATTGTTCTTATATGCCTCAGCAACCTGAAGAAGTTAAAATTTGACTAAAAACCATGACATTATTTAAACGCCCTGTACAACATGAAGATTTCATTTTTTGGACTTCTGTTTGATGGAGGGAATTTGACAATAACATGGAAATCCGACTGAAGATTGGAAAGATATCAATTGTTAAAATTTAACAATAATAAATAAATAGATAAAACAAACAAATAAAGAGGCAAAATGTAGTGAAAAGAGTCCAAAATATAATAAAAATGCAGAATGAATAATTTTAAAAATTTAATTTCAAGTCAACTCTAGTAACAATAAATTGTTGAATGATAGTTGTATATATATATAATAATGTTGTTTTGGGAGAAACTTGTGTTTTTAAAAATTCTACTTTATTTAGAAAACAACTATACAAGCAATGTACTACGTGAGAAGATCAAATCTATATTTTTCATGCATCATTAGACGTCTCTCCTATTTATAATAGTTTAGAACAATGAGAGCATTGTTGAGCAATGAGAGCATTGTGGAGAGGCGTCGCAAACAACAAATTAATGCGATAAGCAATGTGCTGACTGACAAAATACAACATGGTAATATTCATTTCCTTATGGATTCATACATTGTTGCAATAATCAGAATACAGGGTGGATAATATCTAATTATATATATATATATATATTCTTTTTGAACTTTAGTTAGCAAACAATAAAGCATATAGATCAGGGTTAGTGACGGGGTCTCATACAATTCGGCGTATGGCATAAAAGCATAGGAAAAAACCCCAGTAAAAAAAAAAAGGCTCCCCGTCTAAGTGTGAAAATACAAAAATAAGCTGAAATATATTTCAGGGACTTCTTTCTTCAAGAGTGATCTTCTATTGATGGATGATAGTTGTATTTTCAAATAAATAAATAAATTTATAATTCCCTTTTGACTTTCAATGCTTATATTGCGATTTTTTACTAAGATGGCATGATGGTGTCCTTCAATATAGCTTGTATATGTCTCTACACTGTTGTAACTTGATCAATTTGTCCAATTTCGTATATTGATAATTTTTATACAAGTCTTCACTTGTATATTCATATGGAAGAAGGTGGAGCCTTTTTATCACTTTATTTTGTAATATGAGGGTTGCCTTTCATATTTCGGGATTGGACAAACTTAGTGTCGCAATCTGACAACTCTATGGTAAAGCTTGACATTTTTGAGGTTATGTCTGAACTTCTTGACATACAAGCGCTATTTGTGTTGTTTACAGTAACTTAAAAGATTCATCTCGCCCAAAACATTTAAGTTAATTAATTATATTAAATACATTTATTAATAAACTTTATTAATTAATTTAATTGAATTAATTAATCTAATTTAATTGAATTAATTAATCAAATTAAATAATTCAATTCAGTTAATTTAATTAATTAAATTAAAATTAATTAATGAAATTAAATAATGAATTAAATTAAAATTGAATCGTGCAAATTTTCGTCCGTTTATTTTTTACAACCTTCAATGTGGATTAACTCAACAACAGTGCACCGACTTAATTCAACTGGGACATAATTGGTCATTTTAATATTAATATATTATAAATACCTAACGCCATCCATAACAGAAAATTCCTTATATGTATAGATGAGAGAGTCGATTTCAAGTTCAACATAGATCAACTCGACATACATTTACAAAGACAAATTTCAATTTAATCGAATTGGACGATATAACTTTATTTACAAAAAAAATCAATTACAAATGAAAAGATTAAGAAATTGAACGATCTCGGTTACTCGGCACCATATTTATCCAGGAGTTCTTGTTTTTTTCTCTTCAATAAAGCCTGTTCTACTTCTTCTTGCGATGGTACTGGAACATGAGCAACGAATCTTTGTTGAGATCCATCGTGTTCTATAGGTTCCTCTTCGTCATCAGATTTCTCTACTGCGTAAATATCTTCTTCATCTTCTCCGTCTGAATCCTTCTGCGGATTGTTAATTTTCTTTTCCTTCCATAACTGGTTTTCATTTTGTATGGCTGTAATTGAAGATTGTTATTGAGCGCATAGTTTTTAATAGGAGGTCTTGACCGAAATTAAGAAATTTTCAAACTCAACATGGATAAAGTAATAAAAGATAAATGAAAACCGAAATTCCACTATAGCTAAAATAGTTTAAAAATTAATTGAAAACTCTAAAAACAAAACGAAATGAAAAATTAAAACAAAACTATGACGAAATTTGTTGATATATGGGAAGGAAGATGAAAACCAACAAAATTGATAACACAGAATAGAATAGGTTGAAAAATTTAAATATTAGGTAGTAACTTTGAATAAAACTGGTAGACAAGAATTAGAAATCAATGAAAGAAAAGAAAAATTCAAACAATAAATTTATAAGTAAAAATAAATCTTGAACCAAACAGATACGAAAATGTTGATAATTTTAGATTATCTGTATATTATTACATAATTAGTATATAATTACCTTTTTTTTCAGTCTCTTTTTCTAAGGGGATCAGAATTCCGTCGTCATCGTCCATGTACCCGTAATAATCCGCATCTATGTCTTTCATCAGTTCCGCTCTTGTTTTCCTAGGCGGAGGTGGTGGTTCTTGTTCAAACAATTCTCTTACACCTGTAAACAAGAAAGAAAAGTTGCGGAATCTGACTGCACTGGGGTTTCTTGAGATTCGTGATTTTTTTGCAACATATTGTTTTTATGTATACTTGTATTATTTGTATATTAATTTTTCACCATCAATTGATAAAATCTCATTTCACCTTTTTTAATTGAGGTGATATGAGTGATCCTTTGTAAATATTGGAATTTGTAGCTATTGTTATTACTTAGAAGACTGAAAATAAATTATTTGTCATTTGTTTACTCTGAGATCATTTTATTAAAGTATTTTTAAACTAATAAAAAACAAAAATTCTGAATTCAAAGCTTATGTATGGAATTTTCTGATTTAAGGACATTTAACTTATTAAATAATCCAAAATATGAACTTTACCTGGCAAATCTTTGCAGCTCCGAAATATTTATAACCCCGATTTCCTGGTACTTCCTTTCCTTCATGATCTAACATCCGTGGACCAACTCTCTGGTAATCGGGACCACCCAATTCTTTAATCTGATCTTCCCAATGCCTTTTTCTCTGAGCAATTTATTAATTTCATCGTTTAAATCTCTTATTCTAAATTCTCCTAAGCCGGCGTTTTGAATTTGAGCGACCTTCTTTGAAATTTCTCTTATTATTTGCATTCGCCATTTTTCGCAGGCATATAAACTTTTACATTCGGAGGCTAAATATGGTCTTCTTTTCTTGTGTTTATCATCACCCAATTGGGCAGCTCTCCACCTAGCTAAGGTTGTCCTGAAAATATTTGAAATGAAGGTAAACAAAATAAACTCAATATAAATTGTACCTACATTGCTTTTTCTGCGTTTCTAGCCATTTTTTATATCGAGAAAAATTGATCGGAAGGAAAATTGCTTTTTGTTTTCTCAATTTTGATTACCTGAAACGAAAGGTTATGACACTACACCACAGAATAATAAGCACCAGATTACTACGCTTTGATAGGAAAAAATTTTACACTGCCCAACATGAAAAAATTTCAAGATTTTTTTTCGATGATTTCGCAAGTTGCGGCCAATCTGAAAAAATGAAAAATACTTTCTGACAGTCTCTAGCTATACGTTCCACATGAAATAATTACTACGCTTTGATAGGGAAAAATTCTAAACTGCCCAACATGAAAAAAGTTCTGGATTTTTTTCGTTAATTTCGCAAGTTGCGGCCAATCTGAAAAAATGAAAAATACTTTCGGGAAGTCACTAGCTATACGTTCCACATGAAATAATTACTACGCTTTGATAGGGAAGAATTCTACACTGCCCAACATGAAAATATTTCAAGATTTTTTTTCGATAATTTTGCAAGGTGCGGTCGTTCTGAAAAAATGAAAAATACTTTCTGACAGTCTCTAGCTATACGTTCCACATGAAATAATTACTACGCTTTGATAGGGAAGAATTCTACACTGCCCAACATGAAAAAATTTCAAGATTTTTTTTCGATAATTTCGCAAGTTGCGGCCAATCTGGAAAAATGAAAACTACTTTCTGAAAGTCTCTAGCTATACGTTCCACATGAAATAATTACTACGCTTTGATAGGGAAGAATTCTACACTGCCCAACATGAAAAAATTTCAAGATTTTTTTTCGATAATTTCGCAAGTTGCGGCCGTTCTGAAAAAATGAAAAATACTTTCTGACAGTCTCCAGCTATACGTTCCACATGAAATAATTACTACGCTTTGATAGGGAAGAATTCTACACTGCCCAACATGAAAAAAGTTCAAGATTTTGTTTCTATAACTTCGCAAGTTGCGGCCAATCTGAAAAAATGAAAAATACTTTCGGGAAGTCACTAGCTATACGTTCCACATGAAATAATTACTACGCTTTGATAGGGAAAAATTCTACACTGCCCAACATGAAAAAATTTCAAGATTTTTTTTCGTTAATTTCGCAAGTTGCGGCCAATCTGAAAAAATGAAAAATACTTTCGGGAAGTCACTAGCTATACGTTCCACATGAAATAATTACTACGCTTTGATAGGGAAAAATTCTAAACTGGCCAACATGAAAAAAGTTCAAGATTTTTTTTCGATACTTTTGCAAGGTGCGGTCGTTCTGAAAAAATGAAAAATACTTTCTGACAGTCTCTAGCTATACGTTCCACATGAAATAATTACTACGCTTTGATAGGGAAGAATTCTACACTGCCCAACATGAAAAAATTTCAAGATTTTTTTCGATAATTTTCAAGTTGCGGCCAATCTGGAAAAATGAAAAATACTTTCTGACAGTCTCCAGCTATACGTTCCACATGAAATAATTACTACGCTTTGATAGGGAAGAATTCTACACTGCCCAACATGAAAAAAGTTCAAGATTTTGTTTCTATAACTTCGCAAGTTGCGGCCAATCTGAAAAAATGAAAAATACTTTCTGACAGTCTCTAGCTATACGTTCCACATGAAATAATTACTACGCTTTGATAGGGAAGAATTCTACACTGCCCAACATGAAAAAATTTCAAGATTTTTTTTCGATACTTTTGCAAGGTGCGGTCGTTCTGAAAAAATGAAAAATACTTTCTGACAATCTCTAGCTATACGTTCCACATGAAATAATTACTACGCTTTGATAGGGAAGAATTCTACACAGCCCAACATGAAAAAAGTTCAAGATTTTTTTTCGATAATTTCGCAAGTTGCGGCCGTTCTGAAAAAATGAAAAATACTTTCTGACAGTCTCCAGCTATACGTTCCACATGAAATAATTACTACGCTTTGATAGGGAAGAATTCTACACTGCCCAACATGAAAAAAGTTCAAGATTTTGTTTCTATATTTTCGCAAGTTGCGGCCAATCTGAAAAAATGAAAAATACTTTCGGGAAGTCACTAGCTATACGTTCCACATAAAATAATTACTACGCTTTGATAGGGAAAAATTCTACACTGCCCAACATGAAAAAAGTTCAAGATTTTTTTTCGATAATTTCGCAAGTTGCGGTCGTTCTGAAAAAATGAAAAATACTTTCTGACAGTCTCTACCTATACGTTCCACATGAAATAATTACTACGCTTTGATGGGAAAGAATTCTACACTGCCCAACATGAAAAAAGTTCAAGATTTTTTTTCTATAATTTCGCAAGTTGCGGACGTTCTGAAAAAAATGAAAAATACTTTCTGACAGTCTCCAGCTATACGTTCCACATGAAATAATTACTACGCTTTGATAGGGAAGAATTCTACACTGCCCAACATGAAAAAAGTTCAAGATTTTTTTTCTATAACTTCGCAAGTTGCGGCCAATCTGAAAAAATGAAAAATACTTTTGGGAAGTCACTAGCTATACGTTCCACATGAAATAATTACTACGCTTTGATAGGAAAAATTCTAAACTGCCTAACATGAAAAAAAGTTCAAGATTTTTTCGATACTTTTGCAAGGTGCGGTCGTTCTGAAAAAATGAAAAATACTTTCTGACAGTCTCAGCTATACGTTCCACATGAAATAATTACTACGCTTTGATAGAGAAAAATCTACACTACCCAACATGAAAAAATTTCAAGATTTTTTCTATAATTTTACAAGTTGCAGGCCGTTCTGAAAAAATGAAAAATACTTTCTGACAGTCTCCAGCTATACGTTCCACATGAAATAATTACTACGCTTTGATAGAGAAAAATTCTACACTACCCAACATGAAAAAATTTCAAGATTTTTTTTCTATAATTTTGCAAGTTGCATGAACTTTTTCATGTTAGGCAGTTTAGAATTTTTCCTATCAAAGCGTAGTAATTATTTCATGTGGAACGTATAGCTAGTGACTTCCCAAAAGTATTTTTCATTTTTTCAGATTGGCCGCAACTTGCGAAATTAACGAAAAAAAATCTTGAACTTTTTTCATGTTGGGTAGTGTAGAATTCTTCCCTATCAAAGCGTAGTAATTATTTCGTTGTGGAACGTATAGCTGGAGACTGTCAGAAAGTATTTTTCATTTTTTCAGAACGGCCGCAACTTGCAAAATTATAGAAAAAAAATCTTGAACTTTTTTCATGTTGGGCAGTGTAGAATTTCTCCCTATCAAAGCGTAGTAATTATTTCATGTGGAACGTATAGTAAGAGACTGTCAGAAAGTATTTTTCTTTTTTTCAGATTGGCCGCAACTTGCGAAATTAACGAAAAAAAATCTTGAACTTTTTTCATGTTGGGCAATGTAGAATTTCTCCCTATCAAAGCGTAGTAATTATTTCATGTGGAACGTATAGCTGGAGACTGTCAGAAAGTATTTTTCATTTTTTCAGATTGGCCGCAACTTGCGAAATTAACGAAAAAAAATCTTGAACTTTTTTCATGTTGGGCAATGTAGAATTTCTCCCTATCAAAGCGTAGTAATTATTTCATGTGGAACGTATAGCTGGAGACTGTCAGAAAGTATTTTTCATTTTTTCAGAACGGCCGAAACTTGCAAAATTATAGAAAAAAAATCTTGAAATTTTTTCATGTTGGGTAGTGTAGAATTTTTCTCTATCAAAGCGTAGTAATTATTTCATGTGGAACGTATAGCTGGAGACTGTCAGAAAGTATTTTTCATTTTTTCAGATTGGATTCAGAACTTGCAAAATTGACGAAAAAAAATCTTGAACTTTTTTAATTTTGGGTAGTGTAGAATTCTTCCCTATCAAAGCGTAGTAATTATTTCATGTGGAACGTATAGCTGGAGACTGTCAGAAAGTATTTTTCATTTTTTCAGAACGGCCGCAACTTGCAAAATTATAGAAAAAAAATCTTGAACTTTTTTCATGTTGGGCAGTGTAGAATTCTTCCCTATCAAAGCATAGTAATTATTTCATGTGGAACGTATAGCTAGAGACTTTCAGAAAGTATTTTTCATTTTTTCAGATTGGCTGCAGTTTGCCAAAGTATCGAAAAAAAATCTTGAACTTTTTTCATTTTGGGCAGTGTGGAATTTCTCCCTATCAAAGCGTAGTAATTATTTTATGTGGAACGTATAGCTAGAGACTGTCAGAAAGTATTTTTCATTTTGGTAGCCTCACTTGTGTGAGTTTATCTACTGTGCACACGCGCAGTGGGATAATTTGAGATCGTTAGGTTGCGTTGCCAAACTTATATATATGGAACTTTTCTCCGAAATACCTCATGTTGCAAACAGATGACTCTTTTGAGCTAATTAATGAGTACCTTTTGAATCAATTGGTTGTTGAATATGGAACTTTTCTCCGAAATACAGTATTCATTTCTAAGGAATTAAATAAATAAAGCTTCTTTCAACAAATTCGAGCAATTTGGCAACGTGCTCCAATTTTCAATCGGTTATCTTCAGGTTGGAGCAACCTATAAGCATAGATTAAATAGATTAATCTATGGTTTTTTTCAAACGTCAAAACGACCTAACCTATTTTAGGAGTCCTCTTAATTTGTTTATTTACAACAATAAGCTCATATTTGATTTGTTATAATAAACCAATTAAATAATGCCATTCGATGATTCGGCTGATGAACAGAGTGAAGATGGTGAACTTCGTCAGAGTCCACAAGAAATTAAGAAAGTTGAGAGTGACTTCAGGTAAGTTTATTCTAGTCTTCAACACTACCTCAGTTGATTAGCATAATGCGAATTGATCTGTTTTCTAGTTTAACTGAAGAAGATGTAGAGGTTGCTGATGACTCTTTAGATATCAAACCACCCCAAGCAAAATCTGCCCAAAGTTCGAAACTTAGAAGAAGAGAACACGGAGAAAGATCAAGACACAAGAAGTCGTCTGATAAACATAGAGAAGAAAGACACATGCATAGAGATAAACATTATAGAGATAAACAGTTGAGGTTGAAAGAAAGGGAATATTATCAAAAAGAAAAAGATAAAGAGAGATATTACAGGGAGAAAACAAGTTACGACCAACTTATGTCCGAGTCCCAACAGTACATCAAAGAAAAAAGTCACCGAGAAAGAAAGGAAGAACGTTCCAGATATTCCGAGACTCGTAAACACGAATCCAAAGAATCCAGAGAAATAAGATATGTTTCAAGAGAAAATGAAAAACATAGGCATCGGCAAGGTGAGGAAAAAAGAGTAGATAGAGCTCTTCACGATTTACGAGAGAGATTGCTCAGCAAACGAAAAATCGATGACGAAGGATATGAAAGAAGACACAGTAAAGAGTCGCATCGATCTCATAAAAGACGACGTCATACCGAAGACATTGAAACTGCTTTAGAAGGTGAATCCGGAATGTATGTGAAAGAAATTATAAATTTAAGCGGTAGCGAGGAGAAAGTAACTCAGAAAAAAGATGAGAAGAAAGATAATTTAACAGAAAAAGAAAGAGCCGAACAGGATCAGAGAAGAGAAAAATTACTTGAAGCTGGTAAGTTTATCGAATATCTTCATTATTTTGTTTTAATCGGATAGGTGTTTCAGAACGGGAAATGGCTAGACTGAAGGAACAATCCCGATTGGACAGAGAACGTCGCCAGGACAAAATAAAGTTCGATAAACATAAAGAAGAACTAGAAGAGCATTATAGTAAAAGAATAGTCGCTGAAGAAATAATTTCCGATAATTCGGAAGACGAACAAGACAGTCCGGAAAGGATAATAAAAAGAAGTGAATCTGAAGAAAAAGATGATGACGAATCGGTGAAAAGTGATAAAAGCGATGCGTCGTCAAGAAGTAGAAGTGTATCTAGTGAAAAATCTGATAGGAGTATATCTAGCAGGAAATCTAGGAGTAGAGAGAGGAGCGGGTAAGTAATAATTATTTATTTATTTCAAAATATAACAGTTTGTTGTTACTATAGTTGGCTCAAAATTAAATTTTTTAAATTATTCATTTTGTATTTTAAGGAACTTCTTATATTCTAGCATATTTGGAACTCCTTCTTTGAATGTATTTGCTCTAAATATGTAGTATGAGCTTTTTGTCTTGTTTCTTGATTTCTTATATTTTAGCTCTTTATATGTTTGTTTACTAGCTTGTATATCAGTTTACATTGTTGTCACTGGATCAATTTATCCAATTTCGTGTATTGATGAACTGTATTTCTGCATATCGTAATTTATTCTTTTGTATTTTTATCAAATTGTTTCCTTTTTTTTCTTATTATTTTATATTTAGCCTGATGTTTGAGGTTGTATGGATACTTCTTCAATCTCTTATATAAGCTCCCCGTTTTGTTATATTTTTTTGAAGTGTAAAATTGTACCACTTATCTTATTATCTTTTTTTCAATTTAATCATCTTTTTTTCAATTCAATTTAGCTACGAGGGGATTAAAAATTTTTGTTTGATCGCAGATCATCAGAACCTTCTCGTTCTGCTACAAGATCTCCTGAGAGCCCGGAAGATAGAAAATCGGAGGAGAAAGATATGGACAATCCAGAACATCAGAAAGAACGAAAACCGAAAGAATTAGATGAAGATCTACCCCCTTATTACCCTGCCATATCTGGCTGTAGGTCCGTGGAAGAGTTTCAATGCTTGAACAGAATCGAAGAAGGAACTTACGGTGTGGTCTATAGGGCGAGGGATAAACGAACTGATGAAATCGTTGCATTGAAGAAGTATGTGCTTTTCTTGTTTTAAAGATGCGTTCTATTCAGAGTATATATATTATAATAATTTTTATAATAAATATATATAAGTAGTGATAAAGGGATGTCATATATACATAATCAAGTATGAAACGCAAAAATATTATAATATATAATTATTATATATTATATTAATTATATATTATAATTATTATATAATATGTATAATAATTATATGTATATAGATAGGTTCTTGGCAAATTTTTTTGCCCAAAATCAAGGTTTCTTTAAACCAATTTTCAAACTTTGTCTATATTTCGGACGTATTTACGTCCTTCATTCATCAAATTTTCACAATAACTTAAAAAAAAAAATTTGCCAAGAACCCATCTATATACACATATTCATACGGCAATACAAAAAATTATTATATTATATAACTTAGTATTTTTTTACAACTTTGATTAATAACGAATCAAATTAAAATCACTATTTATCACTACTTATCGTTTTTCTTTATTATATAATATATATAATTATATTAATTATATATTATAATATTTTTGCGTTTCGTACATAATTATGTATATATGACTTCCCTTTATCACTTCTTATCGTTTTTCTTGTAGGTTGAAAATGGAAAAAGAAAAGGAAGGATTTCCGATAACTTCCTTGAGAGAGATAAACACGCTCTTGAAAGGACAGCATAAAAATATCGTAACCGTGAGAGAGATTGTTGTAGGGAGCAACATGGATAAAATATTTATCGTCATGGACTATGTTGAGCACGACCTGAAATCTCTGATGGAAACTATGAGAAAGAAAAAACAATGTTTTACAACAGGTGAGTGATGATCGAATGAAAATTAATTTAAATTAATTAATATACATCCTCCATTCCAATAGAAACCGAATTTTTTGAAAGAAATAATACCACTAGTGCCATCTCTTGTAAAATTTACCCATAGATGACTTAGTCCCTCATTGACAACTTGATTGACATTTGGATGCATAGAGCAAAATTTGCTGCGTTTTAAATGCCGGTGTGTTTTGTATACAGGTCGGAAAATTAGTTTCAAACAGAATGCTGCAATTGATTTTTGTATTAAACTAGTAAGCCAGTAGATCCATAGGCCCGTAGATCGATAGGCTAGTAGATCCATAAGCCAGTAGTTCAATAGGCCCATAGATCAATGAACCGCACAGAAACACGAAACACAGCAAAGAAAACCGTTAAAAGCAAAGAAACTCGAAAGAACGCGAAGAAACACGGAAGAAAACGAAGAAATACGAAAGAACGCAACTAAAAACACCGAAGGAGCACAAAAAACCGAAAGCGGGCAAAAAATCCCGAAAGAACTTGTAAATTGCACACCCTGTATATCGAACGATCGCAAATTCATTGTAAATTGCACACCCTGTATGACATTTTATTGAAATTAGCTCCCGTACGCGGAAAAACACGAAAACTTGAGAAAAACTCTGGTGAAAGTCAGCGCTAGGAATGCGCAACTCATATGTGACATCCTGTATATGAATCGAAAATATTTTATCGAATTAAGAAGCCGTAAGCAGAAACAGCCGAAATAACTCGATCGAAGGTGGATGTTAGAAATAGGCAACGCATATGATACACCATGTATATAATCGATTTGCTGTGGGTGCTTTTTCCACTAAAAAAAACAAAAGAATATCGAACTCCCTCGATTTGCGCTTGGTGAATTTTACAAATGTAAAATAAAAATGATTCGATAAAGGTCTAAAGGTGTAACCATAAACAGAGTGCCTCGCCGATTACTTCGAATTTCGTTCCATTCGTTCACGCATAAACTAAGATTTACGTCTAGAATATGACATAAGATTAGAATGTCAACGACAATTGTCATTTCAAACAGGGGTGAAATGAATTGGCTAGGGATTGCAAAACTGGTTCTTTGCTGGGTAAATTTTTGAATTTCATAATTTTAAATTATATTATTGGGATTGGGATCATTAAATTTTTACTGAATCGCACCAAATACTACAAAATGCATTTGGTGATGATTGTTTATTTTAATTCTTTTTTATTTTCAGCTGAAGTGAAATGCCTCCTTCAACAACTGCTAGGGGCAGTGGCGCACTTGCACGACAATTGGATACTTCATAGAGATCTGAAAACGTCAAATTTATTACTATCCCACAAGGGTATCTTGAAAGTTGGAGATTTTGGATTGGCCAGGGAATATGGGTCTCCTCTAAAGGCTTACACTCCGATCGTGGTAACATTATGGTACAGAGCACCGGAATTGTTGCTTGGCACGAAAGAATACAGTACCCCGATTGATATGTGGTCGGTCGGTTGTATTTTCGCCGAGTTGACACTCATGAATGCTTATTTCTCTGGGAAGTCCGAGGGGGATCAGCTGGACAAAATATTCCGGGTAAGTTTTTTTTCTTCACATTTTTGAGTAAATTCTCATTTAAATTGCCCAAATTGATTATTTTCAAGTATTTGAGGTTTCTGTATGTCTGTAGGTAATCACAATGAATATTTTTGATATAATATAAACAACAAATACTTAACTTTGCATTCAAACTTCAGTTATTACGATTTTTCCATGTTCGGCCCTATTTTACTTCTTACCAGGCCGATAGAGGTCGCGAGAGTTTCCTATCAATGTAACTTTGAACTGAACATTCTTTCAGGAACTTGGCACCCCCAACGAGAAAATCTGGCCGGGTTTTAACAAGATCATGAAGGTCAAGTTGCCGGACCATCCCAGGTCGAACTTGAGACTTAAATTTCACAGTTTGACGGATTTAGGGATAGACCTACTGCTTGGTTTTCTCACCTATGATCCTGCTCAGAGAGCGACGGCAGAACAGGCTTTGAAACATCCTTATTTCGATGAAGCACCTCTTCCGATCGACCCGTCGATGTTTCCAACGTGGCCAGCGAAAAGCGAACTGGGACAGAAGAAAGTTGCAGCTCAGAATTCGAGCCCGAAGCCGCCCTCTGGCGGGGGAGAATATAAAAAATTGGTGAGTTTCAATCGATACTCTTTTTTAAATCAACTTTTTCTATTTCGGTGTCGTAATGAGTTCATTACAGTACTAAAAACGGTGCTGTAATGAACCCATTACAGCATTGTTTTTAGTTATATTTTTCGTTTTGTGGTTGACAACACTGACATCCTATCCTTCCGAATGTCACACATTGCATGTCAATTGTCAATATTAAAACATTAAAAGCTTGAAACAACCTTTGATGGATAAGTCCTCTTGATATTTTCATTTTTATACTTTATATTCTTTGTGATATTCAATGTAATGGAGTAAGTTGCTGTACTGCCAACATTCTAAAAATTTGTTAATTTTGCTCTTTTTATTTTGTTTTAGGAGGAAGAGGATATTGGTTTCAGAATCGGCATAGGACAAGAGAGAAATTTAGGAAGGGGGTTCTGCTTAAAATTTTAATTAAGTAATTTTGTAGATAGTTTTTTTCTTAGTAAGATATACATAATATACACATATAATTTTATCATCAAAATTAATGTTGAATAAATTTTTTTTTTCTGTAATTGGTCTTGTTTCATTTTGAAAATAATCATTGCTCTGGATCTAAGTGGTAGTTGACTAAAAATTTGATTTTTTTAATGTTAACTACATATTTTGATCAATGCATCTTTTTAACAACATTTTCAAACAATATTTAATTATGTGTCCATACAGAAAGACGTAAGGGGGCCTAGTATATATAATTTTGCTGGTTTATCCTAAAACTGCATATGGCATAAAACACTTTCAATTTTCGCGTATTATTTTAATTTACTTAGCCCCCCCAAAATAAAAACAAGCGTTTTGATAATTAATATAATTTAAATTAATTCAATAAGTAGTAATCACCAATTTATTTTTAAAAATCTCGGTTGAATTATGAAATCAAGAATTAATTATGGTTTATACATTTTTCCTATATACAGCGTGGATATTATTAATGGAATAAAATTCATTTGCTTATTTAAAAAAATTATTCAAACAAAATTTAAATGTAGAGGGTGAATTGCGAACGTCTACCATACTCGATGTCTTTTTTTAATGGGACACCATTTTTGAAATCCCCCAAATGAACAGATTTCAAAAAACTAAATTAAATGGTCTATTTGAATCATACAAAGTGATTTTTTTAGGCATTTGTGATAAAGTTCATGAAATTCTCATATTTAATTTTGATTTCTCTCCAAAATACGTGTGACAATTAATTTCGATTTCCAATATCTGCATTTTAGCTAATATGAAAAATAACAATATTTCCAGAGTAACTCATTTTTGAATTGACCCTGTATAATTCATAATATACGATTTAACTAAGGGAATTTCAAAAAGGTACCGAGTACATTCTCTAAATAACGCCTATGTTGACGTGCACAACATTATTTATGATTGTTTAAAATGATGACATGAAATTTTATTCCATAAGAAGTTTACACACTGTATGTAAACAACAATTATCATCATTTTCAAACGTTTTTCGAAAGAGATTCAAAGGACTAATTTAAGTCATGCACATGTGATGTGACGTTTCTACGTATTTCAAAGAAATTTTTAGAAACAATCGTTCTCCTAAAAAAAATTGCCTATCTTACGAGCATAGAAAAATAAATTGACAACTCAGCAGTCCAAAAATTTTGAATGACATCCAATAATTAATCAATGTCCAATGTCAGATAAAATGGATAAAAGGATGTTCCAATAAATGAAAACCGGGGAAAAAGTGGGTGGATGTTGCTGATATGGCAGTCGAGTGATAAAAATTCTCATATTTCTACCAATTACTCTCGAATCGTGGATACTTCTTGAAATACAGATGCGCAGGAAAACCTTCAGAATAGTAAGTATTTGACGCTTTTCCTATGATTGATCAATTTTTAGAAAACCTTCATTCATGTCGAACGATATAGAGGTAAAACTATAAATTTCAATATGAAGAGAATAAAAACATATCTTATTTAATTTCAGGTTTGAAAAATAAGCTACAAATCCACAATGATTGGTGGGTTATTCATATACAACCACAAGGGAGAAGTCTTAATTTCCCGTGTGTACAGGGATGATATCGGTAGGAATGCAGTTGATGCGTTTCGTGTAAATGTCATCCATGCAAGGCAACAAGTTCGATCACCTGTTACCAATATAGCCCGCACATCATTTTTTCATATCAAAGTAGGTAGTTTGGAGTTATCTCTATCGATTTTCTGTATTTTCTTACTTTCCAGAGGGCAAATATCTGGATAGCAGCCGTTACCAAACAAAATGTGAACGCTGCTATGGTATTTGAGTTCCTATTGAAGATAATAGAAGTGATGCAGTCCTATTTTGGGAAAATTTCCGAGGAGAACATTAAGAACAATTTTGTGCTCATCTATGAACTCCTAGACGAAATTCTTGATTTTGGTTATCCCCAAAATACAGATACCGGCGTCCTGAAAACTTTCATCACTCAACAAGGTATTAAATCGGCCACTAAAGAAGAACAAGCTCAAATCACCTCTCAAGTCACCGGCCAGATCGGTTGGAGACGGGAAGGAATTAAATATAGAAGAAACGAGTTATTCCTGGACGTTTTGGAATATGTTAATCTGCTGATGTCACCGCAAGGTAGGTTTTTTGTCAATTTGAATGAAGTGTTTATTTCCTAACCTATAAATTTGACAGTATATTTGAATAAGTGTTCGTATTATAGAATTATCAATTAATGAATTACTTTAGGTCAGGTTTTATCTGCTCACGTAGCAGGAAAGGTGGTTATGAAATCGTATCTGTCGGGAATGCCGGAATGCAAGTTTGGCATAAACGATAAAATAGTGATGGATGCCAAAGGAAAGGGTACCTTGGGAGGTTCAAGTGACACAGAAGCCAATCGTTCCGGTAAACCTGTTGTCGTTATTGACGATTGCCAATTTCACCAATGCGTTAAACTGAGTAAATTCGAAACGGAGCATTCCATTAGTTTTATACCTCCCGACGGCGAATTCGAACTGATGAGGTTAGTAGAATTATTTTTCAATTTTACGTTGTGAATATTCATATTGACTGTGATCAAAGATGAACTGATTTTGTTAATGGAAAGTTGCAATTTAGTAGATATTAATTTTTATTTTTACAAATATTGGAAAGTCTGCTAAGTTTTAATTTCTATTTTTTGCGTGCTTGATGTTAGTTAGTTTAATATGAATTTCATATAATTTAACTTTTTTTCATTGTCCAGTGTTTGGAATGACAAAAAATAAATTGTGACATAATTTTTTGGTATTGCTAAATTTAATCATACTAAACATACCTAACATAATTTTTAAAAAAATGCAAATACAAAATAATTTTTTTTAAAATTATTATTTAAAAATTTTTTTTTAAATATTAATTTAATTTATTTTTTATTCTGACATAGTTTTATTTATACTTAACCTAAACTAATATAACCAGACCATTTCAATATGAAATAAATATTATAATAAATAAAATATTTTTATCTTAATATGAATTTATGGATTCTCAATTTTTGTTCTTTGGGGATGAATTTTAAGGGAACAAAAATGTAATATTGTATTGAGATACAAGCAGTTGCAAATCAAATAAATAATTTTGAACAACATAACAACATAATTTTAAAAAAATGCAAATCCAAAATAATTTTTTTTTAATTATTAATAAAAAAATTTTCTTTTTTAATATTGATTTAATTTTTTTTTATTCTGACATAGTTTTTTTTATACTCAACCTAAACTAATCTAACCAGACCAGCAATCGTGTAAAAGATAGGAGTGGCCCTCAAACTGCAAATTGACTCTTTTTTTTTATCTATTTTACGCAAATTGAATGGAACTTTTTCATGATAATTCCCAAAAAAATTTCAAATAGGTGAATCTGAATTTTTTTTTTCAGATATCGGACAACAAAAGATATATCCTTACCTTTCAGAGTTATACCTCTTGTAAGAGAGGTAGGTCGCACAAAAATGGAGGTTAAATGTGTTTTAAAAAGTAACTTCAAGCCTTCTCTGTTAGGACAGAAAATCGAAGTGAAAATACCTACCCCGTTGAACACTTCCGGAGTTCAGTTGATTTGTTTGAAGGGCAAAGCTAAATATAAAGCATCAGATAATGCTATAGTATGGAAGTGAGTATGTCCTAATTTATTACATAAAGTATCTGTCTCTTTCGTCATCTTTTATTCATGCCGTTTTGTGATTTTTATTCATTAAAAATAATGGAAAGAAAACGGTATCATTAGTGAAAGTTGAAGAATTTCCCGAACTTGTCAGCATTTATAAAAGCAATTTTTCCACCTTGAAAACAACCGAAGATTTCTGTTGTAAAATTAGGGAAAAAAAACCATAAGAGATGATGGTCATTGCCCAAATAATAATTCTACAAGAGTTCCATCATCAAAAATTTCTCATCAACAAAACGGTTTTATTTTAAGGTTACTATATCTTTGTTTTTATTGGCAAGAATTAGGAAAAATCTTTATTAAACAGGGGATCTTTTGAAAATAAATTGCAAGAAACAGTGAAATTATTTTCAACATGGAATATAAAAGTTGCCTGGCAATAATTTTTTAATTTTAAGTATAAAATCCATTTAATTTTCATTTTTTTGTTATTATGTTCATGAATATTTTACAATTTGGAAAGAAAAATTCTATATATTGTTTTTTATGTTGTTTATTTTTAATTTGGATATTTTTATTAATTTTTTTTAATATTGTTCATTTTTAATTTTTTTATTTTAATTGTCTTTAATTTATTTATTTTTCATTATTCTAATTTTATATTTTTCATGATTATTAAGAGATAATTATTCAAAATTATGATTCAAATTTTTATGTTGCATTAGTAAAAATATTTCTATTTTAATATGAATTTATGAATTCTTAAATTTATTTTGTTCTTTGGGGATGAATTTTAAAGGAACAAAAGTGTAATATTGTATTGAGATACATGCAGGTGTAGTCACACCTAGGTGTCATTTAAATGATTTTTATTATAATGAATTTTTGCTTGCAACAATAGGTTGATATGAGATTGTTTATATTTTTTAGCAAATTAAATAAATGGATTTTGAACAACATTTCGTCAAAACTTAATTTATTTTATTTATTTGAAAATTTTCCATTATTGTTTTATTAAATAACCAAAATTTTTTTCTTATTTTATTCATTCAACTGTGTACCTTGGCCTCTGCTTGGTACCTGGTTATCAATGAATACATCATTTTATCCATTAAATATTTACTTTTTTTCCATATTATATTTATAAATTTTTTACAATTTGAAAAAATATGTATGATTCGATATATAATTTTTTTAATGTTTATTTTTAAATTGGACATTTAATTTTGTTTCATTATTCTTTAAATTTTAATAATCTTTAATTTCTTATTTTTCATTATTTTAATTTTATATTTTTTATGATTATAAAGAGATAATTATTCAAAATTATGATTCAAATATTTATGTGGCATTAGTTAAAATATTTCTATTTTAATATGAATTTATGATTTCTCAAATTTTTTGTTGTTCTTTGGGGATGAATTTTAAAGGAACAAAAGTGTAATATTGTATTGAGATACACGCAGGTGTATCACACCTATTATAATGAATTTTTATAATGAATTTTTGCAACAATAGGTTGATATGAGATTGTTTATATTTTTTAGCAAATTAAATAAATGGATTTTGAACAACATTTCGTCAAAACTTAATTTATTTCATTTATTCGAAAATTTTCCATTATTGTTTTATTAAATAACCAAGATTTTTTTCTTATTTTATTCATTCAACTGTGTACCTTGGCCTCTGCTTGGTACCTGGTTATCAATGAATACATCATTTTATCCATTAAATATTTACTTTTTTTTCCATATTATATTCATAAATTTTTTACAATTTGAAAAAAATATATAATTCGATATATAATTTTTTTTATGTTTATTTTTAATTTGGACATTTAATTTTGTTTCAATATTGTTTATTTTTAAATTTTAATAATCTTTAATTTCTTATTTTTCATTATTTTAATTTTATATTTTTTTATGATTATAAAGAGATAATTATTCAAAATTATGATCCAAATATTTATGTGGCATTAGTTAAAATATTTCTATTTTAATTTGAATTTATGAATTCTCAAATTTTTGTTGTTCTTTGGGGATGAATTTTAAAGGAACAAAAGTGTAATATTGTATTGAGATACATGCAGGTGTAGTCACACCTAAGTGTCATTTAAATGATCATATTATAATGAATTTTTGCTTGCAACGATAGGTTGATATGAGATTGTTTATATTTTTTAGCAAATTAATTAAATGAATTTTGAACTACATTTCGTCAAAACTCAATTAATTTATTAAAAAATTTTCTATTATAGTTCCATTAAATGACCAAAATTTTTTTTCCTATTTTATTCATTCAACTGTGTACCTTGGTCTTGGAATAAAGAGAATGGCTCAAATAACAGAGTGTAAAATCCATAAAATTTTTACTTATTTTTCTTTATGAATATTTTACAATTTGCAAAAAAATATATAATTTTTGTAAATGTTTATTTGTAATTTGGATATTTAAATTTTTATCAGTATTGTTTATTTTTGAATTTTAATTATCTTGAATTTTTTTATTTTTCATTGTACCTCTTTTCAGGATAAAAAGAATGGCCGGAATGAAAGAGACTCAGTTATCCGCCGAAATCGAACTTCTCGAAACAGATACCAAGAAGAAATGGGCCAGACCGCCGATATCCATGAACTTTGAAGTACCCTTCGCCCCGTCCGGCTTCAAAGTACGTTATCTGAAAGTATTCGAACCCAAACTCAATTATTCCGATCACGACGTTATCAAATGGGTGAGATACATTGGAAGATCTGGTCTATACGAAACAAGATGTTGAAGAAAAGTGATGCTGAACAAAGATACAATAATTTATCACTTGAGTTGTCGTTCATCTACATTTATCGAGGACAGCTTCTTAATTGTAATCAGTGGGCGAATTTGACATTTCAAATGTCATTCGAGGTTTCAATGTGAGAGATTTGACACTTCAATTGTCAATAATTTGGCATTTGACGTTTTAAATGTCAAATTTCATCAATTGCGATTCTCCTTCAATAGTAACGATGGTCCTGAGTAGATATTTATAGGAAGCCAGGTATATTGATAGACTTTGATTGCTTTTAAATGCACAATTTTATCCTATGGAACTTTGGTACCATAGAAATTCGGTTTATTTAAATTTTATTGAAATTTTTTTGCAACTGTGGAACCTATCAGTATTTGTTTTTCTTTTAAATTTCCTATTGGAGAGGAATGTAAAATTAGTCTGTTGGTGTCGTAGATACATTAGCTTGTTCATAGTTAATAAAATTATTGTAGTCTATGTGGAAAAATGATTAAATGGTTCTATAATAATTAAAGAATCTAATGAAAATAAAAATTAGGTCATATAAGTTTAAAATACTCGTGTTAAGCTACACATAACATAACCTGGTTTTAATTCCTGTGTTATGATTATTTTTTTTATCTTCGTTTCTTCAATGTTTTTGTTTATAATTATATATGTTTTGTATATATATAATACAATTCATCATTATTGAAATTGATGGAATATTAAGTGTAATCAATAAATAAAAAAAAAATAGTCTTTCACTTCATTTATTATACAACAATATTCCAACAAAATAAAAAATCACTTTATGCCATTTAAAATCAGGTAATATACATATATTACAAATTTATTTAATTCATAATATAATGATGATATATCACTAATGCCACCAATGTGTATAAATCTAAGTCATCATTCGATCGTTGTTTTCTCTTTAAGAACTTCTTGCATAGGTCAATGAATTTGGTTCGAGCCCGATATACAAAATTTACAATTTAGAACTGATGCAAGACATCACTGCTCTTGATCCTTATTTTGATAACCGTCACTTTCACAGTCCTTTGGCAACGACCTGCAAAAAAACCAATCTTTCATGATACGAGGAAAAGAAAATTCATTCAATAATTTTGTGTAATGCCTTTATTTTAAATTAGTAAGCGGGTAGATCCATAGGCCCATAGATCAATAAACCCGTAGATCGATAAGCCAGTAGTTCATAAGCTCATAGATCAATGAAGCGCATAGAAAGACGAACACGGCAAAGAAACTTGAAAGAACGGGAGAAATCATGAAAAAACCCGAAGACACACGAAAAAACGCAAAAAGTCTAAAAGAACCTAAACAAATCCGAATGAACGCAAAAAAACTGGAAGAAACACGAAAGAACGCAAAAAATCCAAAGGAACCCAAAAAACTGAAAGCGTACAAGCAAACTCGAAGGAAAGCTAAGAACCCCGAAGGGGCTCAAAAAATCCGAAAGCGCGCAAAAAATACCGAAAGAACTTGTAAATTGCACACCCTGTACGACATTTTATTGAAATGAGCTCCTGTACGCAGAAAAACACGAAAACTTGAGAAAAACTCTGGTGAAAGTCGGTGCTAGGAATGCGCAACTCAGATGTGACATCCTGTATATGAATCGGAAATATTTTATCGAATTAAGAAGCCGTAAGCGGAAACTGCCGAAATAACTCGATGGAAAGTATTTGTCAATGATAGGCAACGTATATGGGACACCCTGTATATAATTGATTCGCAGTGGGCGCTTTTTCCATAAAGAAAAACCAAAGGAGGTAATCTTGACTTTAATACCGGTGGGATTTATTGGCCCGAATTGCGCATGTGCCACGAGCATTTTGTTGCCAAATTGGGCAATAATTATATCTTGGGAAATCGATATTGGTCCTTAGAAAATAATGTTTTTTTTTTTTCAATAATATTTGACAGGCGATTTAATGAAGCTTATTTATCAATTGATAGAAATGTTCAGACAATTAGGTTAGTTTGCAGTTTATCGCCCAATTTTCACATGGTTTTTTGTCGGGTTATTAGGTTAGTCGAGATTTTTATTTTTGATATTTGGTCCGGGTTGAATAGGTAAGTTAAGCTTTGTTATATAATAGAACGACTTCGAAAGTAACTTTTTACCAATATGAACTATCAGATATTAAATATTTACAGTCAGTTCAAGAACGTCAAATATTACCGCTACATGAGTCATTCTTCAAATACCCCGACTAAACGTACGATCTGGCAACTTTGCTCTCATTTTAAGCGTCTACAGTTCACCGGTATAAAAGTCAAGATTACCCTAATGGAATATCGTTTCTACTCGATCGATTCGCGATCGGTGAATTTTACAAAGGTAAAATTAAAATTATTGGATGAAGGTCTAAACGTGTACCCATGAACAGTCCCACACATTTTGCTCGTCGAGGCCGAACCCGGTCTCGAACATAGAAATAAATTACGTCAAGATGGACGAAATGTAGTCTGAAAATGGTCATTTTCCGATTAAATTTCAATGTGTTATCTAGCTACTTGGATATAAAGATTGGTACCATACGGTAGGAAATTTCCCGTAGATTCGATTTATTTCGCCTGCTGGGCCTTATGGATTATTTTGGGCCCGCACGAAGGAAAAGCATCATTGCGGATTTTGACGTTTTTCATGAGTTGGGAATCGGAAACTAGTTACGTTATTTTCGCCAAGATTTCGGGGGGCTCCGAAGTTCTGATGGGTTTTAAGGAGACTTTCGTCCTCGCTCTTGGAATTTGTAGCGACTCCCGGACCAGGGGCGTACCGGCTTCGGAGTTTATTTCCATATCCCAGGGCACCTTTGGCGGAATACGTCATTTTCGTTTGAAAATTTCGTGCATTTCGAGAGCCCCGGGGTTCGATTTCCGCACGCTTCTTCAAGAAGAGGATACGCCCTTTCGATCTGTTTTAAGATTCCCCAGGACTCGGCCCTTCGGGCCTCCCGGGAAGCGGAGCTTCCCCCGTCCAGTTTCGAAATAATTTTCTGTGTCAGGATCTATCGAAATATCCCAATAAATTTTTAACATAATGAAATTCAGAAGTACATTGTATTAAATCAAGAATAAAAATAGAGGATTATTTCTACTTACAATATTTCTAGACTAGATTCGCTGGTTTTGGTGAAGTGCTCAGGTTCGGAAGATCCACTACCGGACCCAATATCTTCTATATCTTCAGTCTTATGGTCGGTATCCCCATCTGAAGCATCAGCTACGCTTGACATTTGCCAAGCAGGAATGGAAGGCGGGACAACTGGGGAGTGAGAAACATTTGGAAACTGTTTCCTACAAAACACATTTCGTAATTTTGTTAACACCAATTAAAATGACAATAACCTTCCAAGTAGTAGTCCTTTGACAGTGGAAATATCAGATTTTATATCTGAAAGATGCCTTTCATCGTAGTTTCTACTCATTTTAGAAACTTCAATTTTCACACTCTCCAACTCGGATTTCAATTCAGCTACAGACTTTTTCATATGTTCATCCAAACTTTCTATAGACTTGTCTACAGACTTTTTCTTTTTTCCAAACAAGAAAGGCGCAATATATCTCTAAAAAAATTTAGACAAAACTACCTTAAATCTAATTATCAACAATGATTCTCACCTCGTATAATTTATAAAGGGCATACCCAACAATGCCAAAAATTGCCAGGCTGTGAAATATTTCCCTGAGCCTATAAAAAAATGATAGTTGCACTTGATTCCTATTCAAAGCGACAGGTAAAGGTGGTGGTACTTTCAAGAGCTGCTCATGCTGTGAATAAGCTCCGGATAATTCACAAGCCTTTTTAATTTCATCATTTGTTAAACCCTTCCTCTGTAAGAATTCCTGTTTTTGAGCTAAAGGATTGTTCCTCACCTTTGGATTCTGCAGAAATTTTACAGCAGTTTGAACCTTGAAGATTGAAAAAATCATCTTTAACCAAACAAAACATCACATCCGTTATGTCTGTCGTACCAATTCATCGCGAAGTAAGTTGTCCCCAAGTTTTGAGCTAGTGTTGGTCATTTTTATTGTAAAAATAAATTATTTAAATTAAAGTTATAAATTATTATATTCTGCAAAGGACCAAAAACAGCAACAGCTGAGTTTGTCAAAGTGGTTAACTTTATGTCAACTGTCATTTGGATTATTACATAAAGGCATAAAGCGGTATGAAGATCACTGCCATCTCACAGCTTCAAATTTCCGAAAACGTCAGTGGCGCGATCACTCAATTCCATTTCATTATTTTTATTCATTTCATACATAGCTGCCGTATGCTAAAGTTTTTCGTCATAAAGTAACCATGAATTACAAAAATTGCGAATTTTTTGGCATACTCCTCTGAAGACTGCTAAGAAAATAAACAACAAAAATTTTTTGTTCTCCTGATACCATTTCATTATCTACCAAAAAATTCATCGTAGATCATTGTAATTATATGAGAACAGTATAATTTTGGGAGCCATTTATGAACCAACAAAAAATTTTCATCCAAATTGATAATCATTCAGTGATTACAATAAAAAAAAACTTTCTTCATTGTAGAAAGCTGCGTGTTTTTCCGGTATCTGTTCAACTTTAGTTGTGCAAATATGGATGTGAAACATTCACTTTCAGTAAATCAAATGAAATGAAAAAAAAAATTGTCGCCGCTACTGATACAGAAGATTACCACGTGTCGGGCATTTCCGGAACTTTAGTAGATAAGAAGGCTGGCTCCAGTATCACACCGTTGATTGATAGCACTTTTCTAAAACTGCTTTAAAAACCAAAAAAGCAGTTGTCATAAGAATAATCATCAATTGATGGTTCAGCAAAAATTCATGTAATAAGAAAAAACACGAAAAAAAGAATAGAACGAAAGTTCGATGACTGAAATTTTAACCTAAAATAATTCACATTTCTACGACATAACCTATTACATTTTGTAACTTGCGAATTTTGCCATTAATTTCTCCTTCATCAAAGTACTTCATTGTGTTTTTTTAGTTTGAATGATACATTACAATTAGGAAGATGTCTGCTCCACCATCTCTAAGACGAATGGCCAGAGATAGGCGAGAATATCTCTACCGAAAATCGACAGAACAAAAATTTCGTGCTATCAACGAGAAGAAACAAAAAGTGAATGAAGCAATAGCGAACAATTCTAAGATTCATGGGGATTTGCAAAGCAAGGCATTGTATTATACACGCAAAAGTGAATATGATGATGCTGGACCTGAGAGAGCTATTGAGTTTGGTGGAAACAGCGGTGGTACGTTAGCTAATTCTCAGGATGACGAGTATAGGTTTGCTGGAGTAGAAAATCCCAAGATAATGCTGACTACATCAAGAGATCCAAGTGCAAAACTCAAGCAGTTTTCAAAAGAACTTAGGTTGATATTTCCTAATGCACAAAGAATGAATAGGGGTAACTATGAGATGAAACAGTTAATAGATGCTTGCAGAGCGAACGATGTTACCGATTTTATTGTTGTACATGAACATAGAGGTGTACCAGATACACTTATCGTATGTCATTTACCTCATGGCCCAACAGCTTATTTCACATTGTCCGATGTTGTAATGAGACATGACATCCCAGACATAGGAACAATGTCCGAACAGTATCCGCATTTGATTTTTCATAATTTCAAAACTGCCTTAGCACAACGGGTAATGAACATTTTAAAATACCTCTTTCCTGTTCCGAAGGAAGATTCTAAAAGAGTGATGACTTTTGCAAATCACGATGATTATATTGCCTTTAGGCATCACACATTTAAGAAAGTGGATAAGCAGGTAAATTCATCAATTCAACATTCATTTATTTACTGAAATATCTACAATTTATTATTTTTCTAGATCGAATTGGAAGAAGCTGGTCCGAGATTTCAGCTGAAATTGTACGAAATAAAGCTTGGCACATTGGATCAGGAAGAAGCGGCTGATTCAGAATGGTCGTTAAGACCTTATATGAGAACTTTTGCTAAAAGGAGATTTTTAAGTGACGACGATGGATGGACTGTAGATCAATAATCGTAGGGTGCTCGGAGTTTGATGAACCCTAACTGGGATTATGTATTTGTGTCTTGTGAGACAATTTTATAGTTATGTATATATAAAACTCTTACTTTATTAAATCCGTTTCAATAAAACTTGTATTAAACCCGTTTTTTTTTTAAATAATTTTTTTTTCGAACCATAGAATGTATTTGTTTATGGTCCTCAACTTATCTGAAGTTATCCACTTAATGGAATATATCGAATGACGGACATATGTCAAAGTCAAAGTGTCAAAAGCAGAAACAAACATTAGAAATGTCACTGATTGACAGTTAATGTTTTACAAAGTTTCCTATTTCAGCTAAATCCAATTCAAAAATTTTAAATTAAGTTTTATTTTAATCGTGGGGTAATAGCTACCATAATTACTACATAAATTTTGATGTCCAAAATGAAGATGGCCGATGGTGCTACAATTTTACGAAGAAATAGACCTGGAACAAAGGCTGAGGTAGGTTCTATAACATTACTCCAATGTACTGAAGTAAAAATGTTTTATTCAATCAGGATTTCTGTCGTTGGCCTGATGAAGCCTATGAGGAAATGGACAGTACTTTGGCAGTGCAACAATGTATTCAACAATTGATAAGAAAAGACCCAACAAATATTGAATTGATATTGAAAATGCCTGAAACTTTAGACGAAGGTGTTTGGAAATACGAACATTTGAGGTGAAATTTTCTTCAATATATTAAAGAACAGAAGCGTTCTTACGGCTTTACGTTTCAGACAATTTTGTATGGAACTTAACGGTTTAGCAATACGCTTACAAGAAGAATGTCGCCCAGAGACATGTAATCAGATGACAGCGACGGAACAGTGGATATTTTTGTGTGCAGCTCATAAAACTCCAAAGGAATGTGCTGCCATAGATTACACTAGACATACTCTAGATGGAGCTGCGTGTCTTTTGAACAGTAATAAGTATTTCCCTAGTCGGTAAGTTTATATGAAAGGTTCAATTTGATAAATTTCTTGGCTCTTTTCAGGGTTAGTATCAAGGAGTCTTCTGTAGCAAAACTAGGCTCGGTCTGTCGTAGAGTGTATCGAATATTTTCCCATGCGTATTATCATCATAGATCTATTTTCGATGAATTTGAAACGGAAACATGTTTATGTAAAAGATTCACTCACTTTGTAACCAAATATAATTTAATGTCTAAGGATAACCTAATCGTACCGATATTAGGTGAAGCTACCACTGGGGAATCTGAAGCTTAGTTATCTTTTGAAAAAATAATTGAAGGTAGGAAACTCGAATGAAACTTTAAACTTTCTCTGTGGATATTTTATCATGATTTATTTCTCTACTTTTAGATTGAATTGAGATATATTGTATGTAGATGAAAGCTTTCATTGTATATTTTATTTATTGTATGACCATTTATTTTAATACATTGAGATGGAAAAGTCCTAATATCATAGGAACTTTAATATGCACACTTTTAATTTTTTTTTATATAATTGATACACTTATATGAGATTGTTAGGTCCTGGTGAAAAAACAAATTTTTTTTGTATGAATTTAAACGTTATAGTTGGTAGCCATTGTTTTAATAATTGATTTGTAAATAAAATATACTGATTTGTCAAACGCTCCTATAATCATTAAAGTAAGTTTGTATGAAATTTTGTTGTTTTTTTTTTTCATAAAAATGTGTTTGTATTCCATCAGGCACATGCCCCCCCAGAAACCAAGTAAAGCGATTATTAATTAATCAATCCCTTTTCAATAAATTTTATTAACATCATATCTTATATATATAAAATGTAACGTTTATTAAAAATAATTGACTTATACATAAGATATTGAAATAAATTTAATAATTAATATTGAAACGTCGGTATGGAGGTATTTAAATCATGGAGAGGTAAAACAATGATTCTAGTCACACAATTTTTACAGTTGTCCAGATAAATTACAAATTGAAGCTTAGTACAATTTTGAGTAAATCAGTTAAATTTTAATGAATTAAAAAAAAATTATACAATTAGTTGAAAAACAACAGTAGTTATATGAATTTTTGGCTTTTAAATATACTTAAAATGGTTATTTAATTGATTGAAATTAAAAAACAATAAAAAAATTTTTGTATGAAGTCAAATGTTATAGTTGGTAGCCATTGTTTTAATAAATAATTTGTAAATAAAATATGCTGATTTGTCAAACGCTCCTATAATCATTAAACTAAGTTTGTATGAAATTTTGTTGTTTTTTTTTCATAAAAATGTGTTTGTATTCCATCATTCACATGCCCCCCCAGAAGCCAATTAAAGCGATTATTAATTGTGACCCCATTAATCCTTTTTTAATAAATTTTATAAACGTTATATCATATATATAAAATGTAACCTTTAATAAAAATAATTGACTTATACATAAGATATTGAAATAAATTTAATAATTAATATTAAAACGTCGGTATGGAGGTATTTAAATCATGGAGAGGTAAAACAATGATTCTAGTCACACAATTTTTACAGTTGTCCAGATAAATAACAAATTGAAGCTTAGTACAATTTTGAGTAAAACAGTTAAATTTTAATGAAATAAAAAAAAATTATACGAGTAGTTGAACACCAGAAAAACAACAGTAGTTATATGAATATTTGGCTTTGAAATATACTTAAAATGGTGATTTAATTGATTGAAATTAAAACATAATAAAAATTTTTTTGTATGAATTCAAATGTTATAGTTGGTAGCCATTGTTTTAATAAATTATTTGTTAATAAAATATGCTGATTTGTCAAACGCTCCTATAATCATTAAACTAAGTTTGTATGAAATTTTGTTTTTTTTTTTCATAAAAATGTTTGTATTCCACCAGCGGCAAAATAATTAAAACTAATTTTCGGTAATTTTGCAGTTTGAGGACCCACCGCATTTTTTATGTTTTTGCAATTTTAGGGTGCTTCAGTAGACCCCCTAAAGCAATAATAAATAATTAATGATAATTTAAAAAAAAAAAAATTTTTGCAAAAGTTCTTTTTTTTCCATGTTCCACTGTTTGAAATGGCAAAAAATAAATTCTGACATCGTTTTTTTGTTATTACTGAACTTAACCGTACCTAACATAAAAAAACAGCAAATCTAAAAAAATTTAAATATTCAATTTTTTTTTTCTAAATATTAATTAAATTTTTTTTTCTTCAAGTTTGGCTTTGTTATTTTTAAACCTAACTTAAACTAACCTAACCTAACCAGACGAGAAATTATTTAAAATATAGGTAGGGTCCTTAAACTGCAAATTAACAACACTACTGAAGTAGTAAAAATTTCGATAAATGAATTTTTAGTACTAATTTGATTAAGTGTTGTTTAACCTTTTTGAATAAAAACTTCGAGAGGAATGGTTGTACAAAATTTTTAAAAATGAGGTAATTGTGACTCCAAGTGTCTAGTTTTGGTTCAGAGCTTAAAATTTTAGTGGCGCCAGGCAGGAGCGGATTCAGAGGGGGCACATGCCCCCCCAGAAGCCGAGCAAAGCGATTATTAATTATGACACCATTAATCCCTTTTTAAAAAATTTAATAAACGTTTTATCATATATATAAAATGTAACTTTTATTAAAAATCATTGACTTATACATAAGATATTGAAATAAATTTAATAACTAATATTAAATTTTAAAACATAGGTATGGAGGTATATAAAATCATAGAGAGGTAAAACATGATTCTAGTCACACAATTTAAACAGTTGTCCAGATACAATACAAATTGAAGCTTACTACAATTTTAATTAAAATATAGTTAAAGTTTGTATGAAATTTTGTATTTTTTTTTTTCATAAAAATGTATTTGAATTCTACCAGCGGCAAAATAATTAAAACTAATTTTTAACACTACTGAAGCAGTAAAAATATCGATAAATGAATTTTCAGTACTAATTTGATTAAGTGTTGTTTAACCTTTTTGAATAAAAACTTCGAGAGGAATGGTTGTACAAAATTTTTTAAAATGAGGTAATTGTAGCTCCAAGTGTCTAGTTTTGGACCAGAGCTTAATATTTTAGTGGCGCCAGGCAGGGGCGGATTCAGAGGGGGCACATGCCCCCCCAGAAGCCAAGCAAAGCGATTATTAATTGTGACCCCATTAATCCCTTTTTAATAAATTTTATAAACGTTTTATTTTATCTATAAAATGTAAAGTTTATTAAAAACCACTGACTTATACCTAAGATATTGAAATAAATTTAATAATTAATATTAAATTTCAAAACGTAGGTATGGAGTATATAAAATTTAATGACTTAAAAAAAAATATACGAGTGGTTGAAAACCAGAAAAACAACAGTAATTATATGAATTTTTGGCTTTGAAATATATCTCAAAATGTTGATTTAATTAAATTTAATGAAAAATTAAAAAATAATGAAAATTTTTTTTCCCGTAACCACTATGAGGATCGAACACTTGTTTATTTCAGCTTGGATTAAATCGCTATAGGTGATGAATCAAAAAGAAAATATTTCATCAAAATTTATTAACTTATATTACAATGTTCACAGTATTGAAAGGTCATTTATTTTAGGTACTTTGTTCTGTCCTTACTATACTTACAATATCCTTACTCTGCGGATAAATAAGACCCTATTTACAATGTGATGATACAAAACAATACGAAATAGACAAAAACTGAACACAAAAATCTGACGCAAATTTAAAATTGTCTATGTACACAACTACATAAAGTTAAAACACTGAGTAACAGAAATTGAATACGATAAGCACCTAACTGCTATTAAAATTTATTCATGACTATATCAAACTTTTGTACAGGATTATTTACACTTATTTGAATGATCATCTCCTGATGACGACCGTTTTTCACCTGCATTCTTCAACAATTTGTAATTGTTAATATATTTTAATATTTATTAATCAGTGAACTTGTTTTTATTCATGAAATTGAACAATGACAATTCTTTTAAAATTCACTTTAACCAAAACAATATTAAATTAACAGAAAGAAACAACATCAATTTCAACAAATTTTAAGTACAACCATCACGAAAATAAACTCCAAAAACGGTTTTCTGAATAAAACTCTACAATATATACATAAATTCTCTACATATAATATTTTCAGATAATTCCTGCATTTTCTGATACAGAAAAATTACATATAACTAATTACAATAATTTAAATTGGTAGAGAGAAGTTTGGTTAAAATTAAGAGCATTGAGTCTTCGTTGAAAATTTTTTAAATGGATCATACTCTTCAACAATGGCAAGCGCTGACAGATAGATCTACACCAGGCACCTGCTCCAACATGAATAAAAAATTAAAGAATCTTTAATATACCTTAATTCCAAATGCAGGAATTGTCAAATAATCGAATAACTGAATTCTTATCTGAAGAAAGTGTGATATAAATGAAAAAACGTTTATTAATCTACTTATGTACAATAGGAAAATTTAATTTAGATACATATTTATCGTGTTCGTTTCTGCAAAAAAAAACCTTCGTGGTTACTAATTCAAAAAATTGTTTCTGTAAACAATAATGTGTGAAATAAAGGACCAAATCTAAAACGTAGTAAAAGCAGGTAGTAGTCCAAGTGCAACCTTTCAGGTCAATCGTTTTCAATTCTATTCCTTCCGAATTGACTTTGAAACAATTTTTTGAGACACACAGAAATTTTGTCACCGCTAGAAATCAATTACAAGACCTTTGTGACATCCTACTATTAACTTTGTTGCCGTTTTCCGATTCGTACTCTTGAACCTGCGTCACGATATTTTCGAAAATGATTTCGTTCTGTGGCGCCCCCTGTTGTTTATCGTTAAACTGGGGCGTGAGATCTGCGTCGTTTCGCTGAATTTTGCATAAGGGATGCACGTACGGCGTGTCGTTTTTGATCCTGCTGAAAGAAGGGCCACTCAGTAAACGGGTCCAAGGTCAACTCACCTATATGTTTGATCTACCACAGCCGATGCAGATGGAGGTTCCTGGAGAGCACCGATCTGACGTCGGCCGTGAATCTCAGCGCGTCCAACACCGGCAGCAGGTTGAGCAATGCCACGTCGTACGGATCGGAAAACCATGACTTTATGGGTATGGCGTTATCTGTCGATATCAAACAGGTATTTTAATTGTACAATAGTATTCGATGTGGAGGATTTAATTTTTTTCTATATAATATAGTAATAAGATCGGGGACCAGAGAAAATTTTGACAGGTGGTCCCGTCAGGGACCCGGAAAGCGTAGCTTTCCGAGCGGCCCGCAGGGCCGCTCGAGAGGCAATCTTGAAACAGATCGAAAAGGCGTATCCTGTTCTAGGAGAAGCGACCCCGAAACCCCCCCCCGGGCGCTCTTAAAGTGCCCGAAATTTTCGAAAGAAAATCGCAAAAATGACGTTTTTCGCGAAATCGCCTAAAGTACCTCAGAAAAAAGGAAATAGGCTCCGAAGCCGAAACGCCCACAGTCCAGGACTCGCCACATATTCCGAGAGCGAGGACGTCCGGTTTCCTTAGAACCCATTAGAACTCCGGAGCCCCCCTATTTCTAGGCTAAAATCCCGTAAGTAAAACGGCAATTTTTAGTTTCGCCAGCCCCGCGAAACGTCAAAATCACCCATGATGCTTTCGCTCAGTGCGGGCGCTACGAGCCTCTAAAGACATTTTCGGCGGTAGAAAATGAAACTTGAGGAAATTCCCCATCTCTGGGTACCAATTTTCATATCCAAGTAGCGATATAAGGCCGCGAATTCTTCATTCCAAATTCGGCAATTTTTACGGTAAAATGAGGCAAAATGTCACAATTTCTCATACGATTCCGATGAAAGCCGAACGCGAGCTCCAAATTTGAAAATACGGCATCAATTTTTCGCTCGATATGGGCGGTGGAAGATTTTTCAGGCCTTCCAAGTGCTCGATTAAGAATCTACAGGAGATTCCGAATCTCTAGATAATACTTACGCTTCACGACTCTCAAGAAAAGTACCTCAAATATGCGTTTGAAAATCGTCATTTTCCAGTCTATTTTCGCGCGAATTCATTGCCCTCTCCGAACTCGGACCCAACTTATGATACTCTATGTCAAAATCCGACACACTTAGTTTATTCAGGGAAAAACGGCTGAGCACTCTGTCCCGGGAGGGACCCGGAAAGCGAAGCTTTCCGAGCGGCCCGAAGGGCCGCTCAAGAGGCAATCTTAAAAAAAAACGAAAAGGCGTATCCTCTTCTAGGATACGATATGGCGATATGGATATGGCACACGGAACAAATCACTCATTAGGAAAGATTTCCTAAGATTGAGTAAATCCCAGCGCGCTCCTGAATTCCGAGCGGTGTCTTTGTACAACAAACTTCCTGGTGGGCTGAAGAATCTGCCAATGAACGTTTTCAAGAAAAAAATAAAAAATATGTTGACATTGAAGGTATTTTATTCAATTGACGAATTTTATAATATGACTCTGGATGAAACTGATTTTGTATAATATTGTTCTGGAACTGAGATTATATATACTATTTATACTGCTGTTTGTAGATTAACCTTAATGACTTGTGAAAACAATGTATTATTTGTCTTAATCACCAATAAATGTCTTCTTCTTCTAGGAGAAGTGACAGCGAAACCCCCCCGAGCGCTCTTAAAGCGCCCGAAATTTTCAAACGAAAATCGCGAAATCGGCGTTTTTCGTCGAAATCGCCCAAAGGCGAAAAACGGGCAGAAGTACTCCTCCGAAGCCGGAGCGTCTCGCGGGGCGGGGGAGGTCGCTTTTTCTAGACGAAGAACGTCCCCGTGCCTGGCTACGAGCTCAGCCGCGGAGCCCCCCGAAATCTATACCAAAACGATGCATATACAACGGCAATTTTTAGACTCCCGACTTCTCTGAAACGTCAAAAACCGCACCTACGTTTTCCCTCCGTGCCGGTCGAAAACGATATAAATCGCCCTGCGATCGGTAGAAAACGAATCTACGTGAAATTTCCCATCTCTGGGTACCAATTTTCATATCCAAGTAGCGAGATAAAGCCGTGAATTCTTCATTCCAAATTCGGCAATTTTCACGAAATACGCGATGAAATGTCACAGTTTCTGATAATATTCCGATGATAGCTGAACGCGAGCTCCAATTTTGAAAATCCGGCATCCAATTTTCGCTCGATATCGGCGGTGGAAGATTTTTCACGCCTTCCAAGTGCTCGAATAAGAATCTACAGGAGATTCCGAATCTCTAGACACCACTCACGGTTCACGAATCGAAAGAAAAGTACCTCAAATATTCGTTTTAAAATCGGCATTCTATATTCGATTTTCGCGCGAATTCATTGCCCTCTCCGAGCTCTGAACCAACTTATGATACTCTATGTTAGAATCGGACACACTTAGTTTATTCAGGAGAAGCACTCTGTTCATGAATACACGTTCAGACCTTTTTCGAATAATTTTCATTTTACCTTTGTAAAATTGATGGAGTTGAAACGATATTCTTTGGGTTTATTTTTTATGGAAAAATTATTTTCGATTCATATACAGGGTGTTACATAGGAGCTTTATCGAATAATGTTTATACTACCTTTGTGGAATGCACCGATTGCGATCGATTGATATACGGGCTGTGCACATTGGAAGCACTGACTTTCATCAGAGTCTTTCTTCGAGAGTTTTTCCGTCTGAATTTTTTATGGAAAAAGCACCCACTGCGAATCAATTATATAGTGGGTGTCCCATATGCATTTTTTTCAAGTGTTCATGTTTTTTTCGCGTATGCGATCTAATTTCGATAAAATGTCATACAGGGTGTGCGATTTACAATGAATTTGCAATCATGTGATATACGAATCATATACAGGGTGTCAGATCCGGTGGAAACAGATCGAAAGGGCGTATCCTCTTCTTGAAGAAGCGTGCGGAAATCGAACCACGGGGCTCCCGAAATGCCCGAAATTTTCAAACGAAAATGAGGTATTTCGTCAAAAGGTGCCCCGGGATATGGAAATAAACTCCGAAGCCGGAACGCTCCGGGTCCGGGAGGAGCTACATATTCAAAGAGCGAGGACGAAATGAAAAACGTCAATGATGCTTTTCCTTCGTGCGGGCCGAAAATAATCCATAAGGCCCAGCTGGCGAAATAAAACGAATCTACGGGAAATTTCCTACCTTATGGTACAAATCTTCATATCCAAGTAGCGAAATTTACATCAGAAAATGACTACATTTCATCCATCTATAGATCTACCCGCTTACTAGTTAACAATAATGGCACTTACCAGGATACGCTCTGTAGGCACCGGGACTATTATCTAGGATGAAAACACTGGAGAGATCATTACAAATAGCACTCAAATCTTTCGTATACGATCCAAGATCTGGAGTACAATGCTGCCTATAGAATCTTCGTCGAAGTATTCCTCGGCCATTGTCTAATTTATCTGCAACCGCAGCACCGTATATTTCCATGCTGGCGGTGAACACCACCAATTCATACCACTGGGAAACCTTGAAATGAAAATTTCAGTTAAATAAAACAAAAAAAAAAACAACACAATTAGGAAGTTTACTTAAACTTTTTTCATGATTATTTATAACTCTTATTTAAAAAAAATTGCGCACTTTTAACGGAATGAGTAATTCCAACAATTCAATTTTAAGTCAACTAATAACAATAAATTGTTGAATAATAGTTGTATTTTCGGTTAATTTGCAGTTTGAGGACCCTAATATAATTTATATTTTTATTTATATTTATATTATTATTTATACATAATTTCTTGTCTGGTTGGTTAGGTTAGTTTAAAAAAAACACAGCCAAAATTGAAAAAAAAAATGAAATTAATATTTGGAAAATTTTTTTTTTTTTTTAGATTTGCTATTTTTTATTATGTAAGGTACGGTTAAATTCAGTAATAACAAAAATACGATGTCAGAATTTATTTTTTGCCATTTCAAACAGTGGAACATGGAAAAAAAAGAATTTTTGCAAAAAATTTTTTTTTTAATTATCATTAATAATTTATTATTGCTTTAGGGGGTCTACTGAAGCACCCTTAAATTGCAAAAACATAAAATATGCGGTGGGTCCTCAAACTGCAAAATTACCGTATTTTCAAATAAATATTAAGCGAATTACAGTCATTTTTAAAAATCTCAAATTTGATTTGAAATTTATAAAATCAATTGAAAACTCAAATATTCTCAAAGATAAATATACGGAGGAATAAATGAATCCATCCAATTTCTTATGGAGAATCTTAAAATAAGAGAAATACTGGGTGTTCCATTCCGAAAAACAGCTCTTGTCAAATTCGCATACATCTGGCAACATTGGATATTTCAAAGTATTTAAAAAAAAAGTGCCTTATAAAATCTAAAAAAACGATACAATTAGGAAAATTGAAGACTTAAGCTTTTTCCATGATTATTCAAAACTCTTATTAAAAAAAAATACGCACTTTTAATGGAATCAATAATTTTAACAATTCAATTTTAACTCAACAATAATAACAATAAATTCTTGAATAATAGTTCTTTTTTGAAATAAATAAATATTAAGCGAATTAAAGTCATTTTTAAAAATCTCAAATTTGATTTGAAATTTAAAAAATCAATTGAAAACTCAAAAATTCTCAAAGATAAATATACGGAGGTATAAATAAATCCATCCAATTTCTTATGGAGAATCTTAAAAAATAGAAATACTGGGTGTTACATTACGAAAAATAGCTCTTGCCAAATTTGCGTACATCTGGCAACACTGGATATTTCAAAGTATTTAAAAAAATGTGCCTTATATAATAAAAAAAAACGATACAATTAGGAAGATTGAAGACTTAAGTTTTTTCCATGATTATTCATAACTTATTTAAAAAAATTTGCGCACTTTTAACGGAATGAATAATTTCAACAATTCAATTTTAACTCAACTGTAGTAACAATAAATTGTCGAGTAAAAATTGTATTTTTAAATAAATAAATATTAAGCGAATTACAGTCATTCTTAGAAATCTCAAATTTGATTTGAAATTTATAAAATCAATTTAAAACTCAAAAATTCTCAAAGATAAATATACGGAGGTATAAATAAATACATCCAATTTCTTAAGGAGAATCTTAAAAAAATAGAATACTGGGTGTTACATTACGAAAAACAACTCTTGCCAAATTTGCATACATCTGGCAACACTGGATGTTTCAAAGTATTTAAAAAAAATGTTCCTTATATAATAAAAAAAAACGATACAATTAGGAAGATTGAAGACTTAAGTTTTTTCCATGATTATTCATAACTTATTTAAAAAAAATTGCGCACTTTTAACGGAATGAATAATTTCAACAATTCAATTTTAACTCAACTGTAGTAACAATAAATTGTCGAGTAAAAATTGTATTTTTAAATAAATAAATATTAAGCGAATTACAGTCATTCTTAGAAATCTCAAATTTGATTTGAAATTTATAAAATCAATTTAAAACTCAAACATTCTCAAAGATAAATATACGGAGGTATAAATAAATCCATCCAATTTCTTATGGAGCATCTTAAAAAATAGAAATACTGGGTGTTACATTACGAAAAACAGCTCTTGCCAAATTTGCGTACATCTGGCAACACTGGATATTTCAAAGTATTTAAAAAAATGTCCCTTATATAATCTGAAAATACGATACAATTAGGAAGATTGAAGACTTAAGGTTTTTCCATGATTATTCATAACTTATTTATAAAAATTTGCGCACTTTTAACGGAATGAATAATTTCAACAATTCAATTATAACTCAACTGTAGTAACAATAAATTGTCGAGTAAAAATTGTATTTTTAAATAAATAAATATTAAGCGAATTACAGTCATTCTTAGAAATCTCAAATTTGATTTGAAATTTATAAAATCAATTTAAAACTCAAAAATTCTCAAAGATAAATATACGGAGGTATAAATAAATCCATCCAATTTCTTATGGAGAATCTTAAAAAATAGAAATACTGGGTGTTACATTACGAAAAACAGCTCTTGCCAAATTTGCGTACATCTGGCAACACTGGATATTTCAAAGTATTTAAAAAATGTCCCTTATATAATCTAAAAAAACGATACAATTAGGAAGATTGAAGACTTAAGTTTTTCCATGATTATTCATAACTTATTTAAAAAAATTTGCGCACTTTTAACGGAATGAATAATTTCAACAATTCAATTTTAACTCAACTGTAGTAACAATAAATTGTCGAATAAAAGCAGTATTTTCAAATAAATAAATATTAAGCGAATTACAGTAATTCTTGAAAATCTCAAATTTGATTTGAAATTTATAAAATCAATTGAAAACGAAAAAATTTTTAAAGATAAATATACAGAGGTAAAACTTCCAATTTCTTATGGAGCAATTAAAAAAAAATTGAAATACTCTGTGTTCCATTCCGAAAAACAGCTGTTGCCAAATTTGCATACATCTGGCAACACTGGATATTTCAAAGTATTTAAAAAAATGTACCTTATGTAATCTAATGATACACTGAATACTACTAATAATGAAGATAACAAAAAATGAGTTAATTTCAGTAGATAAAAAACAGACAGCAAAAAAATTCAAGATTACAGCAACAAATTGACGTTTACTTCGAAATTTTTGAAAAAAAAAACTTTCAATGCTACATTGGTTAAAAGTTCTTGGCTTTATTACCAGATGACACCACTACTATTTTTATATACTCAATTAGAAGTTAACTATGAATTCGTAATAATATTAAAAACTTACTATATCTAGGAAAAAATCTACATGAGGTCTTTTATGCACGAAGAACCTTACTGGATGCCTATCAATGACTACCTTCAGCACAAAATCTGGGGGAGTACCAGGTCTTACTGTCTGCCTTATCACTCCATCATGATGAGAATGTATCAAGGTTTCGTCTAAATCAAGTACAAGGGTCTTTCGTTTTACTATACCTACAACATCCCAATTTTAGTTACACATTCCACCACACTGTTAAACAGAAAATTACACATTTTAGTAATACTCACTAAGTCTGTGTCTTGACAGTGGAGATAAAGGATATAATTCATATTTCACCGATTGATGTTGAATGATCTGGAAAAAATTCGTAATTTTTACATTATTCCAAGACTCCTGGCATTTCTCCAAAAAATAATTTCGCCAGATTCGTGATTGAGTTCTAAATTCGGAATTTTCACTTCGCACTAAGTGGATTTAAAAGAGGAAATACAATGAAAATTTTGTAAACACGAATTTGACAATCTGTCAAAACAGTATTTAATTGGATTCAACTGAAGTTATCAGGTTTTTTAGAAATATCATAAAGTTTGCCAAATTTAGCAGATGCTGAAAACCAAACTCACTGCTCTAGCTTGCTTTTTAAGCATGAAACATATACATGTCCATACTCTAGAGGCAATCAGCATGAAAGCCCTTATTCCCATCTGTAACTGTTTCCACATTGAAAATTTCCTTCAAGTTTACTTCCACCCAATTTGGAGACACATATATTCACGATTTCGGATGCCTTATTATTTATTATTCTTTATTACTTATCACATTTTAATGTCCCCAAAATGCAGAAGCCGCCATTAGGGCATCGATTCTCTTTGGTTGGTTGCTGATTTCTGACAGATTACGGCGCATGTCTTTCATCTCTAACAAACCTAACCTCACAAAGCAAAAAATCTATTTTCATTTTCACAGATATATTATATACTTGATATCTATAATAGATGTATATTCGTCAAATTAAAAAAAAAAATGCATGAATTGGGGTTATAGATATCTCATAAACTCTTTAATTACTTGATTGTAGGGTTCTGACACGAGAACTTTGGGAAGTCATAGAAATTCATGAACTAAACTGAAGACGCAAATGTTATCAACAAGTATTTTTAAAAACTTATTGTTTACTTCTTTCGGTAACTAATTGAAAAAAAAATTAGAAAGCACTTACGTGAAGTCAGATTGCTTTGGCGCTCTTGTTGAGCTACTTGCGAGTAAATATTCAAACCATAACAAATCTATAAGCACTCTGATCACGTGAACAATAGTCATTTCCCGTACTATGGGACAATGTGATGCAAATATGAATGCCTAATGAATGAACAAACCTATGTCTCAAATTAAAAATGACAAATCATAATTTCCCCAAGTTTTGTTCGAAACTATAATTCCCTTCCCCTAAAACCTTACATCAGTGCTTTTCTGAATTTTGACAACGTATATTATTTCAGCCATCGAGATTGAATTCTATGATTTCCCGTTATAAAATATTTTGATTAATATTACGCCAACTGACACTGATTAATGAGCCCGGCATTTGTCGATCGAATATCGATCTGTGATGGCCATCGTTCAAAGAAAATTATCGGGACGTATGTCATTTCTCTTTTCTCTTGAGTAAATTAAAAAAATGATCATATCTTTAGATGGAAGAGAGCTACGACAATGAAATTTGAGGATAAGTAAGATATCGATCACCTCAATATATTCACGAATTTTTATTGAAATCCGAAAAATATCTTATGAGATAGTGAGGATTAAAAAAATTTTTTTTGGGAATTTTTAAAAAATTTTCTAGCGTGACGATTTCTGCGAAATTCTGCGAGCCGTTTTGTTTCAGCCTCCCTCAACGATATTCCAAGTATCAACTTGATCGGATGGATATTCTAGTAGTTATTGAGGAAACAAAATTTCAGATGCTCATAACTACTGAACCATCCGACGGATTTGGCCCAATAACGCACTTGACTGAGATATTTGGACAATTAACCTATTCTGAAAATATGAAAACTCTAGCTCATCTCTTTTGGATGCTAGAGAGGATACGGCCGGCCAGATTCAACTCTCGCCACGGATTCTTCATCAGGGAGTCGAACCCAATCGATTCGGCTCGATATTCGAAAATTACAGACATTTGGGCAAAATGATAGGCACTCTGTTCGGGTGAACAGGAGCGCTAAAAATTGATTTAAAAAGTTTTTCAGTTTTACGAAATTTAACGAAAAAATCTTGACATTTTTTCAAAAATCCGCTGAAATTGTTTCCAAAATTTTGCGCAGTCATCTCTCAAGTTTCAATTTCTCGAAATTCTTTGAAAAACCCATATATTTTGGAAATTTTTTTGAGAATTTTCCAGAAATCTTTTTCGCAGTTTTCTAACAATTTTCCAAATTTCATGAAATATCGACCCATGAAAATTTTGGGAGATAGTATGTATGTAGTATGTCGGAAAATAATTGAAAGAAATTCTGGAAAATTCTCAGAGTTCGACCGATAAAATATCGTTTCATTAAAATTTTTGAAAAAATCTTTCGAACATTTTTGAAAATATTTTGGACAATTTCCCAGATATATTTGAAAGAATTTTGGGAAAATCTTCGACATTTTTTCGAAAATTTAACAAAAATTCCACTTATAAAATATCAGCCCGTGAAAATGTCCAAAAAATTTTTTTGGAAAAATTTCATAAATTTTCTTTGAAGTTTTCTAGGTTGAGATTTAGGAATACTTTCGAATTTTCAACAATTTTCACAATTTTTTTAAAATTTATCGAAAATTTCCCAATCATTATCGGAAAAATTTTCAAATATTCCGAAAAATATTAAAATTGTTTTTTTTATCTTCAGAAAATTTTCAAAAATGTTATTATTTGAAAATTTCCAAAAAATGTTCCAATTTTCCAAAAATTTCCGAATATCTTTCGAAAATTTCCAGAAATATTTTGTTGAAAATGTCACAAATTTTTTAAAAATCACTTTTTCAGGATTATCAAAAAAAAAATTACCAAAAATTAGACCCATGAAATATCGGTCCATGAAAATACAAAAACAGTTATAATTGCAATTTTCTTATTTTAAAAAAAATTTTTGGGAATTTTCTGTTTTCCAAAAATTTCCTGAAAATTTTCCGAAAATCTTTCGAAAGTCTCCTCAAACAATTTCATAAAAATTTTTTTAAAATTACAAAAAATTTGACCTAAAACTGAAGACCTAAAAATCATATATTCATAGATCAATGGTTTAATATATTTTTTCGTTCCAATGGAAAACAAACCAGGGTTTCATTAAATTTTCCTTAGAAGTTTCCTGTGTCGAGATTTTGGAATATTTTGAAAAAAATATTTCAACGATTTTTACAATTTTTTTTCAAAAATTCATCTAAATTTTCCATATCATTATCGGAAGAATTTTTCAAATTTTCCGAAAAATATTAAAATTGTTTTTTTTATCTCAAAAAAACTTTAAGAAATTTATTCGAAAATTTCCAGAAAAATGTACCAATTTTCCAAAAATTTCCCGGAAGATTTCATTGAGAATTTCATAAATTTTTTAAAAATTACTTTTTCAGGATTATCAAGAAAAAAAATTACAAAAATTAGACCTATGAAATATCGATCCATGAAAATAAAAAAAAATTTTAAAATTGTTTTTTCCTATTTTTAAAAAAATTTCCGAAAATCTTTAGAAAGTTTCCTCAAACATTTTCATGGAAATTCCATAAATTTTTTAAAAATTACAAAAAATTAGACCTCTGAAAACCTAAAGATCGTAGATTCATAGATCAATGGTTTAATATTCTCTGCGTCGTTCCAATGACTTTCATAACAAACCAGGGGCGGGTTAGATGGTGGGTCAAAGGGTTTTGAACATTCTTCAATGTTTTACTAGCTACGCAAATACGTACAAGGGGACATAGAATTATTTCTCAAATGATCACTGAGGTATTTTCTCGAATGCAACGTCCTCGAAAATTCCTTTAGAATAGAGCCCCAACAAAATGATGACGGAATGGAAAGGCTACCAAAATGTTAGCTACAATTACTGTCAGAATAATGGAATCTTCTCTTGGACACCTTTAATGGTGTATGCCATCAGAAACTGACATCGAAGTATAAATGAGGAAATACATTGTTCAGGGATGGAACACGAGACGCAAGAGCGAGAGGTTGATGTTAAAAAGACAGGTAGGACTGTAATAACAAGATCGCTTTTGCGCGATTGCTGGCTTCAAGAAGACTCTGCTATTCTGGAAAAGCGTGTGGACAGTTGTTGCATGGAATGCGGTAGTTCCGGTCGTGTCGTTTCCGGTCTGGATCCCGCGTCAATTCGATTTTCATGAACCCTGAAACTGGTCAGTGTACGCTGATATCTATCGATAATTATGGAATGGATTACTGCGATAGATAAAAGGTATTTCGGTTCAGTCTGGAATTATTTGCTTACTCGAATTTGGGAATTTTCACTTGATAGTATTTAATTTATTTCATCGTACTCCGAGGGCTAGTATCATCTATTACAGATAGCGGCTATAAACAAAAGTGAAATTAGTTGGATATGTGCATTTAGTAGTTTTATGATCTGTACGTCAAATTCATCCACAGAATATCAAGATTTTGTTACTTAGACAATGTTTAATTTCGATTTTCAATATTTCTCGAGTGAAAAACTTTACCGTCAACTAATACTCGTATATTACGAAATATGATTATTTTTATATGTCATTCACGTTTATATCTAAAAGTATGGAACAGCTGATCTTTGTTATCATTCAAAAACACAGCTCATAAGTCTATTCATTTATTAATAAAAATTAAACCATATACAGGATGTAACTGAATAAGTGTAAAATATTTAAAGAGGTGATGTACTTCCTTAAAGGGAGTACATAAAATTTGTATAACAATTTTTTTCACAAGCACCAAAAAAGTTACAATATTGAAATAAACCTAACGATTCCTACTAGCAAAAAGACACTTATCCAGTAATTTATTTGGTTTACCCCATGGTTGTAAGGGTGGGAAACGCAACCCCTAAAGTTTATTTCCAATGTAACATTTTGTCTTATTATTTGTTTACCATTTAAAAATTTATTTCCGATAGCCTGTTTCATTCTAAACAAATAATGTCTTATGAGTTTTTTGCTCAAAATAAACCAGTTCACAGCAAAAAAATATTTTACGAATTGGATGTATCAGCTTTCAAAACATATTCGTATAAAATTTCATTTACAATGTTGCCAGTAGTTTCTGCAAAATTTTAAAAAACGTGTATAATTTTTTTTTCTTCAAGGCCTTGTATCTTGAATACTGATGGCGTTACGAAAATTTTTTACTGAGCTAACTCCAATTATTTTTCAGTTTTCCATCTATCATAGAGAGAGGGTCACCTTTTTTTGAAACACCCTGTATAGGTTTTTTCGAAAAATTTCGAGAAATTAAAACTTGAGAGATTTCTGCCCAAATATTGGAAAACTTGAGAAATTTTTGAAACAATTTCAGCGAATTTTTCGAAAAATTATCAGATATTTTCGTAAAACTGAAAACTTTTTGATAAATATTTGAGAAATTTTCATCGGTCAAATTTTTTCGAAAAAATTTCTGGAAAATTCTGAAAATTTTTTCGGCAAATTTTAAAAAATTTAAAGAAACCTTGTTGAAAACATTCTGTAGTTAGTACCTGCATTAAACGACACGAAATCTACATGTTGTGAGTTTTGTTATTAATAAATTCGTTGTTTTTTACCATTAAGGCCCATTTGCACCAACGCCCCTTAAATTGTCGCTTAGCTAAGTGCCGCTTAAAGTTAAGGGTCGCTTAAATTCATCTCCAGTTGCACGACTGTCACTTAACAGAAACTTAACTAAGCGACGCTTAACTTTCTCAATCTAGTGACATTTCAGTATTTCATTTCTCCCTAGATCAATAAAGCGATTTCATTGGCTACACACCAAATTGATGTTCTGTGGTTAAAGAAGTTTTAAATATTTCGTCTATTCTATGGCAGAAATATTTGTTTATAAATTAATATATAAATAAACAAGCCCGATATGGATTTAATTAAAGACTTTATACGTATATACGCCTAGGAAATATGTAATTACATTATGTATGAAAGATCCTATCTCTTTTTCGATGAGGAATCACCTCCTTAAATATTTTACACTTATTTAGTTACACCCTGTACTGTTTCACTCTATTGTAATAATCCATTTGTAATATTACTGTACTGTTATTTTATATTTGCTTAGCATTTATTCTTACGGTCATTTTAAAAACTTCAAAGATAAATTTAAAGCAGATTTAAAATATTCAACCAGCTGACGGAAAATGGCGTCAAGTTACGCAAGATGAGTATGTCTCATGATTAATTCCCATTGGCCTGACGCATACACTAATCTTCTCATGTTATACCGTTTTTTGCTCGTAAATTTATCAACCAGATCTCGACGCCGTAACGCAAAACCCGTCACGTGATTCAGGTGCTTCTCATATCTCAGACTGATATGCCATTTGTTAGTCAAGTTTACCGAAGAAGAGGAATGTATGGAGGGCTAGATTTCCCTCAATTTGAAAAGGAATTTATTCAAGAATCTAGACAAAGTTCACTTTGAATAAGACTGCGCTACGTGCCACACAAGAAAGGGAATCACGGAAAAAGTGTATCTCTCGAAGAGGTATTCGCAATTATTATTATTTTATTTAGAAATAGATTGCTTTTAATCTTCTCAGAGGGGATGAATTATTTTTAATCAGGAGCTCTAAAACAAGTTGCAGAATGGGCAAATATTCCAACACGAGCGACGAAGGAGAGAGTTTTTGAACGCATGAGTGTGTAATTGCCTTCTGCAACGAGTATTAGACGATATTTTCTCTATTTCAGTCAAGAATTGTGAGAAATTTATTGGAATTCAATGAAAAATTCAGATCATACCTCCTAGTGCCTTTCGTATTTTATTTTCGCAGTTGGTGTGACTGATACGAAAATTGACAGATCATAGAATTTAAATAGCGCGTTCAAATCTCTACATGGTTTAATATTGACAATTGACATGCAATGGACGCGTGTTGACATTCGGAAGGATAGGATGTCAGTGTTGTCAACCACAAAACGAAAAATATAACTAAAAACAATGCTGTAATGCGTTCATTACAGCACTGTTCTTGTACTGTAATGAACTCATAACGACACTGAAATAGAGAAAACTGATTGCACTACTTCTAGTGAAAATTTGATTGAAGTGCATTTTGATGGGTTTATGTGGGTATGGTGAGTGTGTTGAGTTATAGGACAGTTTAAGTTGTGTTTAGAATAAAAATGAAAATTTTAAAATATTATAGATAAGTAAGTTAGTTGATAGGCATGCATGCATCTCTGTTACCAGTGCTAGAACACTGCTTAAGAGATAATTTCTGTAATAAAAAGTGCAAAAATTCAGTTTACTCAGGTCTACGATCTAGTTTGGAATAATAAAATAAAGATGGCTGCTATAAACATCTATATCCGTAGTAATATAGTCGAGTTTCAATCATTTTGTGGGTTTTACGAGGGCCGTTTCACAACTTGCTTGGAAATGAATTTTATATGGATGATAGACAAGCTGAATGTATATTCAGAGTGTTAGGTTATATGGAACGAACCGTGTAATATGGTTGGTGTACATAGATAATCGCTGATGAAGTCGTGAAGCTGAAGGGATGGTCACTCAACTGTTGAATACACCATCCCTAATTAGTTCATGCGTACTGAATTGAATTATCGATCGAATATTTCCTAGGAATGAGATGGACCGCAACACATATTTAAAAAATTCTATAGGCTAAATGAACAGAGTAGAGATGAGACAATCACGAAACAATTAAAAAATGCACAAAATGTGTGTGGTCAGGAACATATTTGATTCCAAATAGGTTTTAACAAATAAACCTATAAATTGTAGCAACTTGCAGTTATGTTTCTTTAAAATATAGACATGGTTTTTCTCTATGTCTCACAATTTAGGAGATGTATCATCAAACTATTACATCATTGAGATGCCAAGTGTTTATAACACAGGTCTACAAAAAAAAAATTATTTTGTTGCCTAGAATTTTTGAGCTTATTTTAACTATATTTTTATTGCTGAAGCTGAATATAATAGCAGTTTTCTTCTTCTCCAAACCAATGGTTTGGAGACAACCAAAAAAGTACTTCGATTACTGTTATTTCTGCCTAGTGAATATTACTGGAATCAATCGAAATAACCGTAACAAGAGGACTTATGCAGATTGAGTCACTGCAAGACGCCCTATGCCTCACTCAGAAGAAGTGCCAATTTCAACTTTTCAGTAGCTACCAGAACTCTGTGAGGACACATGTGTCTCTGATCAGAATTCTGACACTACTGAAGGTCACAGTGATTTTGAAACGATGTCATCAATTCCCCAATGATTCAACCATATATAAGATGAGTTAAATGACCTCACTAGAGATCTCAACATGTCGAAAGAAGCTTCTGAATTACTAGCTTTTTTTGCCGCCCTACTGACTTCTGAAATTAAATTTTTAATCCCGTTATTAGTATGATTGTGAACTTAATGATATTTCTGTCAGTTACTAGATTATTTTTGCAACCCGCTATATACTGAAGAGTTTAATGTTGACCTAACAAGTTTATTTGACAGGCAAAACAAAAAACCGCCGACTTTAAAGCGTAAAACCTCTGTAACTTTTAAACGGCTCAATCGATTTTCATCAAACATGTCTAAGAACACTCGCCCGTAAAACACCTGTAATACAAAAAAAAACTAAATTGAAATCGGTTCATTCGTTCGGGTGCTATGATGCCACAGACAGACAGACCACGGAATCACGTAGTTCCATACAAACGTTGACCCCTTTTTGACCCCCTTAAGGGTACAATTTTGATAAATATTTTATGCTCAATGTTAAACCGGACTTCGTTCTACACAATTCAAGGAGAATCATGCAAAAGTGCCCAGTAGTTTTTGCGTGATATTCATTCAAATAAACGGTTTGACAGACAAACAAGAAATTTAAAAAAATCTAATTCTACTCAGTTACTCATCTTAAGCCAGCCTAGTGATTTTTTTTTTGAATATCTTTAATGTACAGACTATAATAGGTTTACAATTTTATTATAGTATAGATTGTGTACACGTATAATTATAAAAAAAAAAATTTGCTGAATTTGCCGCCCTTCTAAATCTGCCGCCCTATGCACCAGCCAACTTGGCCTATTGGTAAATCCGCCACTGGAAATCTACGTGTTGTGTGTTTTGTTATTAATAAATTAGTTGTTTTTTACTATTTAGGCCCGTTTGCACCAAGGTTCCTTAAAATGTCGCTTAGCTAAGTGCCGCTAAAAATTAAGTGTCGCTTAAATTCATCTCCAGTTGCACGACTGTCACTTAACAGAAACTTAACTAAGAGACGTTTAACTTTTTAATCTAGTGACAGTTAAGTATTTCATTTCTCCCTAGATCATTAAAGAGATTTCATTGGCTACACGCAATATTTGATGTTCTGTGGTTAAAGAAGTTTTAAATATTTCGTCTATTCTATGGCAGAAATATTTGTTTATAAACTAATATATAAATAAACAAGCCCGATATGGATTTAATTAAAGACTTTATACGTATATACGCCTAGGAAATATGTAATTACATTATGTATGAAAGATCCTATCTCTTTTTCGATGAGGAATCACCTCCTTAAATATTTTACACTTATTTAGTTACACCCTGTACTGTTTCACTCTATTGTAATAATCCATTTGTAATATTACTGTGCTGTTATTTTATATTTGCTTAGCATTTATTCTTACGGTCATTTTAAAAACTTCAAAGATAAATTTAAAGCAGATTTAAAATATTCAACCAGCTGACGGAAAATGGCGTCAAGTTACGCAAGATGAGTATGTCTCATGATTAATTCCCATTGGCCTGACGCATACACTAATCTTCTCATGTTATACCGTTTTTTGCTCGTAAATTTATCAACCAGATCTCGACGCCGTAACGCAAAACCCGTCACGTGATTCAGGTGCTTCTCATATCTCAGACTGATATGCCATTTGTTAGTCAAGTTTACCGAAGAAGAGGAATGTATGGAGGGCTAGATTTCCCTCAATTTGAAAAGGAATTTATTCAAGAATCTAGACAAAGTTCACTTTGAATAAGACTGCGCTACGTGCCACACAAGAAAGGGAATCACGGAAAAAGTGTTATCTCTCGATGAGGTCATCGCAATTATTTTTATTTTATTTAGAAATAGATTGCTTTTAATCTTCTCAGAGGGGATGAATTATTTTTAATCATGAGCTCTAAAACAAGTTTCAAAATGGGCAAATATTCCAACACGAGCGACGAAGGAGAGAGTTTTTGAACGCATGAGTGTGTAATTGCCTTCTGCAACGAGTATTAGACGATATTTTCTCTATTTCAGTCAAGAATTGTGAGAAATTTATTGGAATTCAATGAAAAATTCAGATTATACCTCCTAGTGTCTTTTGTATTTTATTTTCGCAGTTGGCGTGCCTGATACGAAAATTGACAGATCATAGAATTTAAATAGCGCGTTCAAATCTCTACATGGTTTAATATTGACAATTGACATGCAATGGACGCGTGTTGACATTCGGAAGGATAGGATGTCAGTGTTGTCAACCACAAAACGAAAAATATAACTAAAAACAATGTACTGTAATGAACTCATTACGACACTGAAATAGAGAAAACTGATTGCACTACTTCTAGTGAAAATTTGATTGAAGTGCATTTTGATGGGTTTATGTGGGTATGGTGAGTGTGTTGAGTTATAGGACAGTTTAAGTTGTGTTTAGACTAAAAATGAAAATTTTAAAATATTATAGATAAGTAAGTTAGTTGATAGGCATACATGCATCTCTGTTACCAGTGCTAGAACACTGCTTAAGAGATAATTTCTGTAATGTATAAATTATGTAAATAAAGATGATTAAAAAAAAAGTGCAAAAATTCAGTTTACTCAGGTCTACGATCTAGTTTGGAATAATAAAATAAAGATGGCTGCTATAAACATCTATATCCGTAGTAATATGGTCGAGTTTCAATCATTTTGTGGGTTTTACGAGGGCCGTTTCACAACCTGCTTGGAAATGAATTTTATATGGATGATAGACAAGCTGAATGTATATTCAGAGTGTTAGGTTATATGGAACGAACCGTGTAATATGGTTGGTGTACATAGATAATCGCTGATGAAGTCGTGAAGCTGAAGGGATGGTCACTCAACTGTTGAATACACCATCCCTAATTAGTTCATGCGTACTGAATTGAATTATCGATCGAATATTTCCTAGCAATGAGATGGACCGCAACACATATTTAAAAAATTCTATAGGCTAAATGAACAGAGTAGAGATGAGACAATCACGAAACAAATAAAAAATCCACAAAAACTTTTAAGTGTGGTCAGGAACATATTTGATTCCAAATAGGTTTTAACAAATAAATCTACAAATTGTAGCAACTTGCAGTTATGTTTCTTTGAAATATAGACATGGTTTTTCTCTATGTCTCACAATTTAGGAGATGTATCATCAAACTATTACATCATTGAGATGCCAAGTGTTTATAACACAGGTCTACAAAAAAAAATTATTTTGGTACCTAGAATTTTTGAGCTTATTTCAACTATATTTTTACTGCTGAAGCTGAATATAATAGCAGTTTTTCTTCTTCTCCAAACCAATGGTTTGGAGACAACCAAAAAAGTACTTCGATTACTGTTATTTCTGCCTAGTAAATATTACTGGAATCAATCGAAATAACTGTAACAAGAGGACTTAGGCAGATTGAGTCTCTGCAAGACGCCCTATGCCTCACTCAGAATAAGTGCCAATTCCAACTTTTCAGCAGCTACCAGAACTCTGTGAGGACACATGTCTCTCTGATCAGAATTCTGACACTACTGAAGGTCACAGTGATTTTGAAGCGATGTCATCAATTCCCCAATGTTTCAACCAAGACGAGTTAAATGACCTCACTAAAGATCTCAATCTGTCGAAAGAAGCTTCTGAATTACTTGCTTTCAGGTTGAAGGAAAAAAATTTACTTGAACCAGGAACGAAAATTACATTTTATCGCACAAGGGAGAAAGATCTGCTTCCTTTTTTCTCTGAAGAACAAAATCTTGTATTTTGCCATGCTATTAGAGAACTCCTGGTGAAAATGGGTTTTCCTGAATATTTTCCAGATGATTGGCGCCTATTTATTGACAGCTCAAAGTGAAGTTTGAAATGTGTTCTTCTACATAATGGGAACAAATATGGCTCAATACCAATTGCTCACTTAACAAAAATGAAAGAGCAATATGACAACATAGCTTTGGTTTTGGAAAAAATAAACTATCATGAACACCAATGGGTGATTTGTGTAGACTTAGTAAACTTTCTCCTTGGACAGCAAAGTGGCCACACCAAGTATCCTTGTTTCTTGTGCCTCTGGGATAGCAGAGACAAAACGCAACACTGGATTAGAAAAGAGTGGCCTAGAAGAGAAAACATGGAGGTTGGGGGAAAGAATATCATCAATGATCCTTTAGTTCCGCGAGAGAAAATCATGTTTCCACCCCTGCATATCAAGCTGGCTCTAATGAAGCAGTTTGTAAAGGCTCTTTATAAGAATGGATCATGGTTTGCATTTATAGGGAAAAAATGCCTCAGCTGAGTAAGGAAAAAATTAAAGCAGGAATATTTGATGGCCCACAAATAAGACAGCTGATTAAAGACCCTGACTTCATAAATTCAATGATTGAGATTGAACAAAATGCCTGGAATTCATTTGTTTCAGTTGTCCAAAATTTTTTGGGTGAACACAAAGCTGAAAACTATGTTGAATTAGTCAATGAGATGCTGAATAATTTCAGATCACTTGGGTGTAACATGAGCATTAAGGTGCACTATTTACACAGCCACTTAGACCGTTTTCCTGATAATTTAGGCGACATTAGTGAGGAGCAAGGTGAAAGATTTCACCAAGATATCAAATGTATGGAGGATCGCTATCAAGGAAGATGGGATACTCACATGATGGTAGATTACTGCTGGTCTTTAAAACGGGATTGTTCTTAAATACACTCAAGAATGTCACGCAAATGAAGTTTCCGAAATGTTTAGTGAGTAATTGGTTTAAATGATGACTTTTTCTGTTTTCTATAGTATATAATGAATAATATCTGTGTAATATAATGAAAATTCCTTTATTAATTTGTTTCTTTAAACCATGGTTTTTCTTTTAAAATAGTGTAATGTATAATTCACAAAAATGTTGATATCTTAAAAATTCGAGCTGACAGGCAAAAACTAATAGCATATTTGAATTCAGGGCATCAAATTCATATGAAATCACCTCCAAAATTTTCGGCACCAAAACCACTGTTGACCAGTGTAATAAGTACAGGGTGTAACTAAATAAGTGTAAAATATTTAAGGAGGTGATTCCTCATCGAAAAAATGATAGGATCTTTCATATAAAGAAACGTTAGGTTAATTTCAATATTGTAACTTTTCTGGTGCTTGTGAAAAAAATTGTTATAAAAATTTTATGTATTCCCTTTGAGAGGCTGTTTCTTAACAAGAGATGCTCCAATTAAGTTTCTTTATATGAAAGATCCTATCATTTTTTCGATGAGGAATCACCTCCTTAAATATTTTACACTTATTTAATTACACCTGTATAATTTGACAAAATGGCGAATGCGTCGGGTGTACAAAAAATCAAGAGTTGCGATTCCAATGTTTCTGAAATCTGTTTATAAAGGTGTAGGAAATAGAGAAAATATAAAATATCTTTCATTATCTATATGAATAAAAAAGTATTCACTTTTTCCCCGGGGAAAAAAGTAATTTCGTGAAAAGTTAGATTTTGCTACCGGTCAACAGAGATGAAATATCAAATTTTTTTTCCGTTACAGAAAAAAAAATGATTTTTTCCGAAATGTATATTGGTTTTTTGTTTTATTTAGAAGTTCGGTTTCGTTTAGAACAGATGATGTAATTTTTAGTTAAGATATGGTCAATATCCAATGAGTTATTGAATATCTTCAAAGTAAATTTTCGAATATCTCTCTCCTTCCAATGTCAATCAACCAAATATTAAATAACGAATAATTTTCATATTATTGAGAAAATTAAATTTCAGCTACGTACTCATATAATTTATTGTGTGAATATAAAAATTTTACTTGGAATGCTATTGTTCATGGAGTAATCCGGACGGACGAACATTTTGGGCAAAAGGATAGCTCACAGTTTCGTCGACACAATCGTGAAAAAATCCAAATTTTTTGCCATAGGATACAACCCCCATTAATTATTGAAATACGCTGTTAGAGTATCTTCACTTTTTTTTACGAAAGTCTAAAATAATCCAAAGATGATAACCGAAAAATTTATTACATTTACCGTAAGCTCTCAGCTCAAACGATGCCCCTGAAAAATATGTTCAAGGGAATGAGTGTGAAGGGAAGCCAGTAGGTATGAAATATTCATAACACGAAGGAAATGAAAAATTACCCCATAACCCGCCACGGCAGTTGTTCCCAACTCACCTATCTGTCTTAGGAATCTAATACTCAATTAGTTTTACCCTCGTTGCAGCAGATGTCAAACGACACTTGCTAAAAGTTTGTTTTGAACATAAATAATGAACTATTTGAACATTGCAATGAAAATCCTAATGTTTGAGACCATTAATCGCTAGATTAATAAACTAGTTGATTACAAAATTTTTCCGTCGACTTCAATATAAATTAGAAATAAATTATTTATTCAAATAAATTTTATTTCCCACAATATAAAATTTGACAATGAAAATCTCGATGCTCACTTTGCAATATTTATATTTATGGTTCCAATTGAACAATTCGTAAAATTCATTGACGGAATTTTCGAGATGTGACATCCTGAATAGTCCACAGTTACTGACGATTTGCGATAAGGAATGTGTGGGCGCTGATGTATTAATTACTGGCGAACGATTATCGCATCAAATTTTTTCTGCAGTTTCTAATCTATTTTTCATCGAGTTTTCGATGTACCCTTCTGCAACAGATGTTGATTTCCATCCTCCAAGCCGTTGGATGGCTGCAAAATCTGCTCCACTGTCGGAAAGGATAGATTCAGAAGAACAGTGACCTGTATACAGATCGGGTTGTTCTAATTTGAGAAATTTTGCAATTAACGTATTGATTCCTACTGGTTGTATTGAACATTTGAAGTTCTTGTAAAAGACGAAAATGTTTTCGTGCGGAGTGTGAATTGGGCTCAAGGATATATTTCTCTTGATTAGGTTCAAAAATGTACGCTCCTCATTATCCACACTTTTCGAGTGCTGTTTGGATGAATTCACTGTTTTAAAAAGTTCGAGCCCATATCCTGCCATATTATAATTATTAATAAGAAAAATTTAGTAAATTAATTTAATTGAGTTTTATACAGGGAGTCTAAAGTTCGAGTGCCTATTAGACGTTTCTAGAGAACTACACTTATTTGAAATCTGAAATTGGGATTATGATATTGTTCCAAGTTCTCTACAGAGCTAAAATATTTTCGAAGCCCAAAACATTTCTGTTAAAACCATTGTATTGAATCGGATAGTTTTCAAAATATCTAAAAAAAAACTGGAAAAAAAGTCAAATATGTTCAGCCAGTAATGTGTTCATTATTCTTATTTTAAATATCCTGAGCGTAAACCGTTTTTACAACATCGAAGAGGAAGGATGTGAAAAAGTCATGCATCTTTTGGATTTCAAAAATATCATCACAGGGTGTTTCAAATTTTGTGTTGAAAATTGTGATCTTAAATTGGGCATAACTTCTGTTTTTCAAATTAGAACCCTATATTTTTATAATTGTGTTGGATTCTGCGAGTTATTTGAGATTTTCTGGATTTATGTAGTACGTAGAGTCAAATTCTTCGAATCTGATTCATAAGGATATTCTGTGAGCATAGAAGATGAATCATCCCATTTATAATTCACAATTGTCAAACAGGTCTTATTGTTGTTCGTTATGAAATTTTTTGATTTCACAAAATGAATCGTTGCTATTCTAATAATGAGATTTCGGATTTAATTCTTATATTGTATTTTTTCAATTGTATACGCAATACACATTCAAATGCACTTAAAGATATTGTTTATTTCAAATCCATGGTGGTTGACACAAAATGTTGAGTATCCAATGAGAAGTATCCCCATTTTTTTTAGAATTTCTGAAAAGTTGTTTCAAACTCTCCAAATTTTGGAATGTAAGAGCCCCTAAAGAATACAAACAAAGGGCAGTTGATGAAATTAGTATTTCGACTTATTTCGAAGCCAATGAGCTTTCGTATTTACAATAACGGTTCATTTTGTTAAATCGAGAAATGAAGATAACGAATAACAATAACACCTGACACTTGTGAATTATTAACAGATAATTTATCTTCTATGGGTACAGAGTGTTCCCATGGTTTCGAAAGAATATCCATTGAATTTTTTTAAATGCAATCAATTTGACTCTACGTACACCATAAATCTAGAAAATCTCAAATAACTCAGAAATTATTGAATTTAGGAGCATAATCATGTGAGAAAACTATCATTTTTTTGACCGCAGAATCCAACACAATTATAAAAAATAGGGTTCTAATTTGAAAAACAGAAGTTATTGCCAATTTCAGATCACAATTTTCAATACAAAATTTGAAACACCCTGTGATGATATTTTTGAAATCCAAAAGATGCATGACCTTTTCACATCCTTCCTCTTCGATGTTGTAGAAACGGTTTACGCTCAGGATATTTAAAATAAGAATAATGAACATATTACTGACTGAACATATTTGACTTTTTTTCCAGTTTTTTTCTGGATATTTCGAAAAGTATTCGATTTAATACAATAGTTTTAACAGAAATGTATTCACTATTTAATACTCGATCATACCAGGAATGGAAAACAAAAAAAAACACCGGTAGCACTCCGGGAGTGCCGGCAGAAGTGAAAACTTGAATATTAACGTTGTGCATTTTTGATATTTTGGAATGGTTAGAGAATAATTTTGTATGAATTGCTTTCATTATCAGTATAAAAGTGCTATTATTTATGTGGTGGAATACAATATTCATTTATTGCGCTATCGTACACAAAAATGACAATAGGTTTGTTCGGGTGGCAGTTCCCAGTTGTACTGGGGTCACAGAGAACCAGGTTCTGTAACTCTTGGAATCGTCGCAAGTTGTTCTATGACACGAACGGGTGAGAACAGGTGGGAACAGATAATTTCAAAACGATTTCGTTAAGTGCATAGATAAGTGAAAGTAAGGTTATGTTGTACATCATGGACATTGAACTCTAAATACCATATAGGTATTCATATAGAGTTCAATAATCATGGATCATATCATGGATAGTGTTAAAAAGATATTGAATAAGTTATTGTGTTATTAATACGGTGGAAATACTTTAGAAATTACAAATATTAAAATTGAACAATTTTTTTTGTCATAAATAAATAAACATATCCATATAAATAACTGTAAATATAATTTATATGTAATGAAATATTTAAAGAAATGATTTAATTTAATTATAATTTGAAATTTCAATACATGTAGTAGTGGTCATCAGTGGAGAAATTATTTTTGTTAGTTCATATCTGGATAAACTGTGAATTTTTCTGTTATTTCATTGTAATTTTGGTGGAAACTGTTACTGATGAAAAATTTGAATCACCGATGCTTCAAAGAAACACTTTATATTTTTAGAAGTTTATTTCAACGACAGATTACACCGTACACCGTAATACATTCATCCATAACTGTCCTCTATCAACCATAGACATATATAACCTATACTTCATCTGACAGACAGCATCCATAGAACATATTATAAGTGTTTAGAGTTTTTAGATTGGTCTCAACACTCCTTCTCAATCCAAAAACTCAAATATCCATACTTAAGTTTACAATATCAAACCCAGACTATTCCTATGTTTAGTAAATAAAACAGTTCCGAGGTTTTTGTTAAAATGTCAGCAACTTGTTCATTAGTACAAATATACTCAACAGATACAATGTTCTTACCAATAATATCTTTGATAAAGTTATATTTAACATCAATATGTTTGAGTTTTTGTGATCAAACCTTTTTGTTAACTTGATACAGGACTGGTTATCCTCATATATGATAAAGGTTTCTTTTGAGTAACCAAAATCAACTAATAAATTTGACAACCATATCCCTTCTTTAATTGCTTCGGCAAGAGATATATATTCCGCTTCTGTAGACGAGGTGGAAACTGTTGTTTGTTTTCTAGTGGTCCAACAGACTGTGGAACCAAAAATCTTGAAGAAATATCCGGATGTTGATTTCCGATCGACTTCATCGCCAGCCCAATCAGCATCACAAAATCCTATGAGCTTTGTCTCATCATTTTTTGGGAAATGCAATGTTGCATTAATAGTCCCCTTCAGATATCTCAATATTCTCTTCAAATATTTCCATAATTGCTCAGAGGGATTGCTTTGGTATCTGCTACAAAGATTTACAGATATGCTTAGGTCGGGTCTAGTTCCCAGCATCAAATACATTAGGCAGCCAATTAATTCTCTTACAGGTTTATTGCTGACTTCTTCCAAATCTTTGTCTAGTTCAAATTTTAAATTTCCTGTTTCTAGTGGTGTTTTGACTTCTTTACACTCATTCATGTGAAATTTCATCAGCATATTATTTATGTAGTTCTTTTGACTGAGATAAATTCCATCTTCATTGCTTTCAAATTCAATTCCAAGAAAAGTTTTCAAAAATCCTAGATCCTGCATTTCGAATTCCTGTTTCAGCTTGTCTTTCAGCATCTCAATTTCTTCTTCTTTATTCCCTGCGATAAGAATGTCATCAACATACAATAATAGATAAATCAGGTAGGAATCAGTGATCTTCAAATACAGGCATGGATCATTTTTCGACTTTATAAATTTTTCCTTTTAATGAATTCATCAAATTTTTATTCCAGCAATATGGTGCCTGCTTGAGTCCATAAAGTGCTTTGTTGAGCTTACATACCCTTCCATCATCTTCATACCCTTCTGGAATCCTCATGTAGATTTCCTCCTCTAGCGTTCCATGAAGAAAGGCAGATTTGACATCCATTTGTTGAATGATTAGATTTTCATGGTTAGCTACAGCTAACAGTGCCCTGACAGTAGTCAGCCGGGCTACTGGTGCATAAGTTTCTTCATAGTCAAATCCTTGTTTTTGCATAAATCCCTTGGCAACAAGTCTAGCTTTATATTTGACTCCATTTTTGTTACAGGATTTGATACGAAATACCCATTTGCAGTCTATCAATTTTGCATTTTCTAGCTTATCGATCAATGTCCATGTTTTATTCTTTTCTAGTACTTTCTTTTCCTCCTCAATAGCTTTCCTCCAAAAATCATAATTTGGTGAATTTCGTGCACTTTCTAGGTTTTCTGGAATGTTATCAACATATGCCGTTGCATGTAGAGCTAAATGCTCCAAGTCTTCTCCCGTAATAAAATCATTATAGTAGTTTGGTCTTTTAGTTCTCCTTCTATTGTTTCTAAACTCTTCATTGGTGTTTCTTTCATCATCTTGAACTTCTTCCTCCATATCACCTTCAGTCTCAGTGTAACTATGAATTGATTCTTTTTCATCTATAATATCTAGAGCAGAAGTACCATCTACAGCAGTAGCATTCAACTTCAAATCTGTGATATTTTTGTATTCATCAAAAACAACATTTCGAACAACAGATACTTTTTGCTTAATAGGATCCCAAACTCTATAGCCATTACCTGCATAGCCTATCATGATGTTTATTTCACTTCTTGAATCAAGCTTCGATATCTGTTTTTCTTTAGGTATATGACAATAAACTAAACTTCCAAATATCTTTAGATTTTCTACATTTGGTTTCCTATTATAAAATAGTTCAGCTGGTGTCTTATCCTTTATTACTGCAGTGGGACTTCTATTCAACAGGTAAGTTGAGCAAAGTATTGCTTCACCCCACATTGTTTTGGGTAGCTTCGACTGCAGAAGAATCGCTCTTCCTTTTTCCAACAATGTCCTATTTAATCGTTCTGCTGATCCGTTCATTTCAGGATTGTACGGGACAGAGTGTCTTATTTTAATACCTTTCATTCTGCAAAAATTATTGAATTGATTTGAACAATATTCACTACCATTATCACATTGAATTGAACCAATCCTGTAACCAGTTTCATTAGTAACTAATGCTTCATATTCCTTAAAACATTCAAAAAGTTCACTCTTATTTTTATAAGATATACAATACTGAAGTGTGTATAGTCATCAAGAAATGTAACAAAATAATTTTTATCATCATAGGTACCAGGAGAAATTGGACCACATATATCACTATGCACAATTTCAAGTGGTCTTTTAGAATATTTCTTATTCGCTCCATTAAATGGTAACCTGGTTTGTTTAGATTGTATGCATATTGAACACATTTCAAAATTATTTTCATCAAAGACTTCATCAATACCTTCAACTATATTATTCTTTTTCATGATTTTCAAATTTGTATTGCCAATATGACCTAACTGACAGTGCCATAGATTAAAATTCTTTGAGCTAGAACTAAATTGAGCTTGTACTCTTTTCAGAGATATAAATTCAATAACATACAGATTATTCTCCTTCTTACCACTAGCAAGTAATTTATCTCCTTTGAAGATACTAACAGAACTATGCTCGAATACAACTTTAAGTCCAACAGTTTCTAGCTTTTGAACAGATAATAAATTTTGTCTGAGATTTTCAACATAAAGTACATTTTTATTTCAGCTTTACAATTTATCCCTTCATTTAAATTTACTTTAATAGTACCTACTTTAGTAGCCTTTATATTTTCATTATTTTTGGCAACAGCAATATTAACTTTATCTTTTAGCTCTTCAAAATGACAAAAATATTTAACATTATTCACCATGTGATCAGTTGCACCTGAATCCACTACAAATTTTATCAAATTACCTTCTTTTTCCGTGCACTTGATCTTGTTTACTGAAGCTGCGAAGGTGATTCGGCTTTCGTCAGCTGTGGCTTCATTTGCTCCCTTTCGACCATACCAGCATTCCTTTCTGATATGACCAATCTTTCCGCAGTTGTGGCACTTCAGTCCTCTTCTTTGTTCCTGGTTTCTGCTCGTAAGTCTCTTCTGGTAGTCCTTGTTGTCAGAACCTCTAGTCCACTTTTTGTTTCCATAAAACGCAGAAGTTCCTTGTATACTTTCTGGTGCAGAGGTGTTTTTCTTCTTCATTTCATAGTCAAGAAGTTTTCCTTTTACAAATTCCAATGTAAGCTTTTGTGGCTCTAGTGTTTCCAAGGCAGTTACAATATTGTCGTAAGATTCTGGTAGAGTAAGCAGAAGATGGCAAACTATATCTACTTCCTCTAATTTGGCCCCAACAGATTTGATCTGCCTAATTATTGATTCAAATTTTATGAAATGTTCTTCTAGACTTTCTGTTTTTAGTTTCAGGCTTAATAATTTCCTTCGTAGATAGAGTTGATTAGCAATACCTTTTCTTTGGAAAACTTTCTCCAATGATGTCCACATTTCAAATGAGGTTTGTTTGTCTTTTATATATTCAAGATGCGAGTTTGCAACGCATTGAACAATTATTGACTTGCACTTTTTGTCGAGTTTTTGTTGGTCCTCAGTGGGCGTCAGAATGTGATCTTTGATGCAACTTGCAACTCCATTCTGATCCAAAACTGTCTCCATCCTGAATTTCCAGTGATCGTAGTCCCTTCCTTCGAACTGGTGAATTCCATATTTTTCCATTGTGAAATTGGCCATTTCGACAACGTGGTAATTTTAATTCCAACCTCAACTTCTCTGAATTGCGGGTTCTGGGCCCATAACCTGATGAAAAATTTGAATCACCGATGCTTCAAAGAAACACTTTATATTTTTAGAAGTTTATTTCAACGACAGATTACACCGTACACCGTAATACATTCATCCATAACTGTCCTCTATCAACCATAGACATATATAACCTATACTTCATCTGACAGACAGCATCCATAGAACATATTATAAGTGTTTAGAGTTTTTAGATTGGTCTCAACAGTTACTGCAACTTATTATTTTAATTAAATTTGTTAGTTTCATTCATTTCTCTTCCAAATTGCTTGCTCCGTTCAATGGTATTACACTCTGTATATGTTCATCTCATTTTCCGATTAACGCGTAACATATGTTGGAGCATATGACCTATGTCGAACAGAGAGTACTGAACCGGCGTTCATCCGATGAAGTACAAGAACACTTTTCTTGGAAATAAATAACTTTCTTGTTAAATCTACAAATTCGAACTCTAGTGAAAAAGTGACTATTCTCGCCCGTGAGTGCCTGGACAAGTTCATTCAGCCGTACTGTGAAACCAGGTAGGCAGCAGTCGATACTCCAGCATTCGCATTTTCTTTCGAGTCCTTTTTCATATTATTACAGAATTTCATTAATAATCTATCGTTTTCTTTTACTTTTCAAAGGCCCTTGTCGTGCCAGAAACTGTGTACAGAAAATTTTATATAATAGAATTAGGTAATTGTATATGGAACTGGTGGCATTTGGGAAATAAATAAAAATATTTTCTAACAATTTTCATAGCTTTGTAATTGTTTTTAGATAAGAATTGTTTTAACAAGTCGTTGTGTTCTTGAAAGAGGTCATTCCTCCGTTTCCTTCCTAAATTTTCAATACATTTTGAGTGGTTAAAAAATAAAGATACCACAATCACGAAATAACAAAAATAAATATATAGTATATAAATACGAAATATCGTATATATAAATAATATAAAATAATTATCTTACATACTTTGATCAACAACTATGCAATTGTTTTATTCATCTATTGCAAATGATCTTTCCTCTTCTTTGAGATAACAAAAATTTTGAGAAGCTATTATAACGAATTGATTAAAAATTTATACTCCCACAACATCAAATATACTCAAAAACAGCTATGCGAATATCCTAGTCACCAAATATATAACTTAATTGCCAATTAGAACTACTGAAAATTTGAATCACCGATGATTTGAATTTACCGCTTCTTCTGTTGTACCTTGTACCATCTCTAGATCAGGAACCGTAAGAACAGTAACGAACAGTTCCGAAATCAACAATATCATAATCCCAATTTTCAGATTTCAAATATGTCTAGTTCTCCAGAAACGTCTGAGAGGCACTCGAACTTGAGACACCCTGTAATTACCTTTGACATCAAGAAAATACTGTCTGGAGCATTTGCTATAAACTCTTTTACATGATCTTTCTCGAGAACTTTCGATTTCTTAGGAGTATAACCCACTTTTTGTCCCTTAATGAAGATCACCAGTTTGTGATATCTGCTTATATCAATATTTTTTTTAACGTTCAATGTTGCTTTCAGCATTGAATACTTTGGCCATAAACTTGCTGAGTATCCCTTTTCTGCAACACTCAAAGTATGCCAACAAAACTGCTTCGGAATAATTGAAAACGTTCTTCTTCCTGCACCATAACATGAATTCTAGTTTTGTCATACAAATGTCGGCTTTTTTCAGGTTGCAGGGTCAAAGTTGCTGTTTTAGCCATTTCTGCAACGTCCGGGGGAGTTAAGGGGATATTGACTACGTTACTCATTGTCATTAAAGTAACTGGCGATATAAGATTAAGATTAAAAGCAGCTATATTACTCGTAATTTGACAGATCGATTATATTTGTATTTGTTTCATTTTTGCTTTTCTCTGTGGAATAACAATGGAACTAGATATAAACACGCGACTATTCTGTGATTGAAGAGTGAAAGTCACAGGCCTCTACGTAAAAATGAAATATCAGTCGAGTTGTGACGTTACTCATTACTTCTGAATACTCTATGTTCGGTTGACAATCATGCATTAAAATAGAAGAAATCGTGCATTAAAATGGGTCATTAATGCATGATTTTGTGAACATTAAACACAGCTTTTATTAGGACCACGAAGGTAAAATTTTTCAGTTCTCATCCGCCACAGTGTTTGACGTAACAATTGTTGTGTGAAACAATAAAAATAGCTGAAAATTTCAAGCGTATTACTACCCTTTGATCAAAATGATGATGATTATCTAAAACTGATTTCTTCTCAAACGAACTTGAATAATTACGGGAGATTGTTTCCATCTGGCTGGTCTAAATCTATATCGACCTTTTCGATACACATTCCATCCTCAGTTAGTTTAACAGTCGGTTGAACAGCACGAAAGAGAATTCAACAGGGTATATCATTTCATCACTGATACAAAGATTCAAGCTCTCGTTTATGCCTACAACCTTATCCCACTCACTCGCTTTATCAAGCACATACTACGTAAAACTTTTGTTTCGGGTGCTCTCCAGCATCTGGAAAAAAATTAATGATCAGCTTTTGTTCTATAAGGATACTTTTTCTATATAGGGTGGGCGCATTTCTATGTTTTAGCACTGCAACTTTAAAACTAAGGGCGGGAGAAAAATTTTGACATTTTCTGAGAAACTAACAACAGTAGTATTTATTTTGGTTACTTTATTTGTCTTCGAGTTTAAATTGGAAATATGGCGATACTTGAAATGGTAATTTACGTAACAAGTCCGGAAATAGGGGAAGTTACCACTTCCCGGAAACAAATTATATCATACTATATTCCATACTGATGACAAAGGTCTAAAATTAAAATATTTTTTACGTTGAATCTAGTGGCGTGTTCATCTTTGTTGCACCATCTCTAATTACGAAGCTTTGACTCAAAGTTATGTTATTTTTTTAATGGAAACACTAGATTTCTCTCATTTTCTGAAAGCTCTTATATTCTGATTTCAAAAATATGCAACATCGTTTGGTTTGTATCAATGTGAGTTATAGAAAATTGTCTAAAACCTATTTTCATCCGAGTCTCAACATTTTTTATGGTACTTATTGTCGACTAGTAAGCCAGTAGATCAATATAAACAGTAGATCAAAATGCCAGTAGGACAAATAAGCTAGTATATCAGTTAGCTCGTCTATATAATATAGTAATAAGATCGTGAACCAGAAAAAATTATGACAGGTGGTCCCGTGAGGGACCCGGAAAGCAAGCTTTCCGAGCGGCAATCTTAAAAAAATCGAAAAGGCGGATCCTCTTCTAGGGAAGCGACCGCGAAAACCCCCCGGGCGCTTTTAAAGCCAAAGGTGTCCCGGAATAAGGGAATAAACTCCGTAGCCGGAACGCCGCGGGTGCGGGAGCACTACATATTCCGAGAGCAAGGACCGGGGATTCCTTAGAACCCATTAGAATTCCGGAGCTCCCTAATTCTTGGATAAAATCCCTCAACTAAAACGGCAATTTTTAGTTTCGCCAACCCCGCGGAACTTCAAAATCACCCATGATGCTTTCGATCCGTGCGGGCGCTACGAGCCCCTAAACGCCCTTTCCGTGGTAGAAATAGGAACCTTAGGAAATTTCCAATCTTCGGGTACCAATTTTCATATCCAAGTAGCGAGATAAGGCCGCGAATTCTTCATTCCAAATTCGGCAATTTTCACGAAATACGCTATGAAATGTCACAATTTCTGATACGATTCCGATGATAGCCGAACGCGAGCTCCAAATTTGAAAATCCGGCATCGATTTTTCGCTCGATATCGGCGATGGAAGATTCTTCACGCCTTCCTAGCGCTCGAATAAGAATCTCTAGAAACCACCCGCGGTTCACGAATCGAAAGAAAAGAACCTCAAATATGCGTTTCAAAATGGGCAATTTAGACTCGATTTTCCCGCGAATTCATTGCCCGCTCCGAGAAATGCACACAGATCGCGATGAATCGCTATACAGGCTGTGCATACGAAAAATCGCTATACAGGCTATGCCCATTGGAAGCACTTATTTTCACCAGATTCTTTCTTCGAGAGATTTTCCGTCTGAATTTTTATGGAAAAAGCACCCACTGCGAACCAATTATAGAGTGGGATCTAATTTCGATAAAATGTCATACAGGGTGAACGATTTACAATGAATTTGCGATCATGTGATATACGAGGTGCTCAATTTATAAGTTAATTTGATTTTTTTCGCGCAAATTCGAGTTTTTTGTGTTCCTTCGGTGTGTTTTGGTTCTGAATTCGATAAAATATATTCGATTCATATACAGTGTGTCAGATCTGAGTAGCGCTGACATTCACCAGAGTTTTTCTCTAGCTTTCGTGCTTTTCCGCGTAAGGGAGCTAAATTCAATGAAATGTCATACAGGGTGTGCCATTAACAATGTTTTCGCGATCGTTTGATATACAGGGTGTGCAATTTATAAGTTCTTTCGGTATTTTTGCACGCTCTCAAGTTTTTTCAAGTTTTTGTTTTCCTTCGGGTTTTTTTATGGAAAAATTATTTTCGATTCATATACGGGGTGTTACATAGGAGCTCCATAGAATAATATTGATACTTTCTTTTCGGTAATAACTGAACTCGAATAGATGGAGTAACAACGATATTCTTTTGGATTTTTTTTTACTGCTAATCAATTGTATACTGGGTGTCTCATATGCATTTTTCTTCAAGTTTTCTCGCGAATGGGAGCTGATTTCGATAAAATGTCATACAAGGTGTGGAATTTACAATGAGTTTACGATCAGGTGATATACGGGGTGTGCAATTTACAAGTACTTTTGTTTTTTGCGCGCTTTCAAGTTATATGTATTCTTTCGGGTTTTTTCAGGTTCCTTTGGATTTTTTGTGTTACTTGCGGTTCTTTCGTGTTTTCTCGCGTTGTTTCGTGTAATTTCGGTTTCTTTCGTGTTTCTTCGGATTCTTCCGTGTTTTCGCGTTTCTTCGTGTTTTTTTTTCCAGTACTTTCATTTTTTTGCTTTCAACGGGTGTTTTGACGTGTTTCGTGTTTCTGCGCCCTTCATTGATGTATGGGCCTTATTGATCTATGGGCCTATTGAACTACTGGCTGATGGATCTACTGGCCTATGGATCTACTGGCCTATGGATCTACGGGCCTATTGATCTACCCGCTTACTAGTAGATCAATAAGCCCATAAATCTGTAATGAACACCTCTTTCCAACGTCCTAGTAGAAGAGCGGCTTTCCACCGACGAAGAGGTGTTCAAAAGAAAAATTGAAAATTAAAAAAATATGTTTGTTTATTTAGAGTTTCTCCTGACGGGAGAAATCTTCAGGGTTCGGCTCGTCGCTAGAAAGGACGAGTCTTCAGTTCTGTAAGATTAGGAAACTCAATAAAATTCCTGAATAACAAAAACTAATTTATTCGAAGCACACAAAAAAACAAAATGACAATTTTCTGACAAAATATTTTTGGAGGTTTTGGACTATGGATTTTTGACTGTTATAAATTTCATAACTGACCTTTTTTCTTGGACTTCTAACACGGAACTTCACTAGCGAAATTTCGAACTCATTCAATTACAACACAATTACTATTTTTCTAGAATTTAAAAGACTGATTTCTTCTATACTTTTCTTAAGTGTTTTCCTGGTTACGTATCACGTTGAATTGACTTTCCATTCCCTAAATTTTCCTAATATCCCTTTGTCCGGGGGCGTTATAGAACATAATCCGGAATTCCCTAATTTCCCTAATTGGTGCCCTTTTTTCGATAGTTCGAAATTTACCCCAACTACTTCGAAATCTAAGTTTCATTGGCTTTAGTCAATTGAGTCTCTCGATAATACCTAAAGGTCGAGAGGGTCACGTAAATATATCATATGTCGAACTCCCCTAGCTAATTCTCAAATTTTATTACGTCGTACATCCATCAAGATTTCCATGTAGCGGATCAATAAATTTTGTTTTAAATCTTAGGTTTTATGATTATTGGGGTGATATGTTTGAGAGGTTTATTACTGTCTGGAATATCTGGGAATTTCGATTAGATATGGTCTTTTGCTTATCAATATCATATTACAGATCGATATAAGCGGATAGTAGTAGTCCTAGTAGTTTTCTCATTTCAATGCTCTTTACTCAGTTTCTCCAAGATCAAAGATTCGGGACGATTCAAATAGTTGTCCAGAAATAATTTAATTCAACAGTTGTAGTGCTGAAACATCGAAATATAGCCTCCTCCCTCTGTATTAACAACTTTGTAGGAATATATGTTTAAAATAAATAAAGAAAAATAATTTTTTTTCAGACCATGTGATCGTAATGTAAAAGACGTAGAACTGATTTCGAGCAGACTGAGGCGGGTTGAACAAATTGGACGTTTGCCAAATTCAGTGCTCCAACAACTCGCCTTATGTGGATATTACGAAGATTTAGAAAAAGGCGTAACACGTAAGTAGTTTTTGGTCAGTCTCATTATTTCACCAGTGTACCAAGCTTTAGAATGCTTTATTCCAACTTGGACAAAACCTAAATACTAAATACTAAATACAGTGACTAGTACATACAGTGGTGACGAGCATGTTATCATTTTCGATTGGTTGAACCAGATCACATGGTACAAATTGCCATTTTTAGACAAATACCCAGATACTAGTTTTTAAAAATGAAACAGCCTTTGAATCATCTTACTTCATCTTATATAAAGAATAAACAAATCTACGATTTGTTTTATTCTCAATATCTATTAATATGAATGCCTCAATCATTTACCCTCTATTTTTTAAATAAGGGATGCCAAATGCTTCCCGTAAAAACGTTTTTATACGATCTCGCTTCTTTCATTTCTTTCAAACATTTCATTTCAAACACTTTATTCTCCATCGAAAAAAATTTCAAAGGACAAAGTAAAGGCTAACGGTCAGGTATTCAAACAAAAATCGGACACGATAAACGCCCTGAAGACAAATTGCATTTCAGGGTGCGCGGGCCCCTCCCTATATGCAACCTTTATTGGTTTCTCGCTTTGACGATATCGAAAGACCCAAATTTCAGGATCCTATGCAAAGTGAAAATAATTTCGCACCATACAAGATGGCAAAGAAAAATAAATACAGGGTGAATTTTTGACCACAACTCAACCATAGATTTGTGGTACAAGGAATATCCATTCCTTTAATCTATGAACTTCATCACATAAAAATCTTCGCGTGATTGAACCTTACGATGATGAAATTTACAAATATCAATTCATCGTTCGAGAAAATAAATCAGTTTAAAGAAAAGTGTTGGTCTGGCAACATTGTATGTAGCTGGCGTTGGGAGATCTATTGCAGAATTTGACGAAACTCAGAGATACTGTGTAAAAGGTACAACATAAATGGGGTAGATCTCTCCAGCCGTTATTGAATGAAAAGGGTCGTGGATTCCATAAGCAGCCAAGGACGTGATATGATAGAAAAATAAATGTGTAGGCCTACACATCCCCAGAATCTTTTATTGAGAAATGATGTGGCATTCTTCCCTTTCTGAGGGAAGAAGATGATCCAAATTAATTGTGGAATCTCATATATACCACCAGAAAAAAATGTGTCGATGAAATACAGAGTGTCTCAAGTACGAGTGCCTATTAGACGTTTCTGGAGAACTAGACATATTTGAAATCTGAAAATTGGGATTATGATATTGTTCATAGACAGAAGTTATGGCCAATTTAAGATCACAATTTTCAACACAAAATTTGAAACACCCTGTGATGATATTTTTGAAATCCAAAAGATGCATGACCTTTTCACATCCTTCCTCTTCGATGTTGTAAAATCGGTTTACGCTCAGGATATTTCAAATAAGAATAATGAACATATTGCTGACTGAACATATTTGACTTTTTTTCCAATTTTTTTGGATATTTTGAAAACTATTCTATTTAATACAATGGTTTCAACAGAAATGTATTCACTATTGAATACTCGATCAATAAAAATTTTTTCGTCGAATTTACGTCATATTGAAATTTTTCTAGATTTTATTGCTGTCAATAAGTAGGTATACAACAAAACCTTGTTAGTGCAGTATCACTTCGATAAATGCTCTTAAAACCTTTGGCTTCACGTTAGTGCTTCTTAAAATCTGTCGAATAATTTCACCTTACACACTATATAAGTTTCCTAATTGAAGGTTAGTAAACCAAATTGGCAATTAAATATATATTTACATTAGATTCAGCAAGAATTAGTTCAGGTTCAGCATCGAGTTTGAATAATAATTTAAATCGCCATTTCAGGTCGAAAAATGGATGTAAATGTTGTTCGATCAATTATTCGGAGATATCTTCAATTAAACTGAATTGTGATAGTACGGCGGTTCATTGAATAACCTTCCAAACGAGTTTATATCAGATGAAAAAAAAATTACCGAATCCTTTCATTATGAGTAGCTTATCCAATTATCTTGCAAAAATTCTGTGGATGTCAAGTTCAGTTAGATCTGATCCAGATTCAAAGGAGACCAATATTTGCGTAGATTTTTCATTGGGAGAAGAAAAAAAGCAGACATTAAATGACATTGGGGCATAAATAAATTTATTGGTTGTTCGATAATGCATTCAAGGTTACGTACCACAAAAAATTAATTAAATTTTTAAATGGTAAACAAATAATAAGACAAAAAGGTACATTGGAAAAAACACTTTAGGGGTTGCGTTTCCCACCCCTACAACCATGGGGTAAACCAAATAAATAACTGGATAAGTATCTTTTTGCTAGTAGGAAACGTTTGGTTAATTTCAATATTGTAACTTTTTTGGTGCTTGTAAGGAAAATTGTTATACAAATTTTATGTACTCCTTTGAGGGGCTGTATCTTAACAAGGGATGCTCCAATGGAGTTTCTTTATATATTCCTTAAATATTTTACATTTATTTGGTTATACACTATATATTATGTATTTGTGTATACGTGTACCTGATATTCTTAAATTTCATCATATCAACATTTTATGTCGAGTAGATATGAAAAAAAAACATGAAAAATTCAAAATTAATTTTTTGAATTATTCATATGATATTCGTAAAATATCAACAAAAATCTGTGAATATACAGGGTGAGTCTTCGACATCTGCGTTAATTTTAACTGCTGATTATTGAAGCATAAAGAAAACTGTTTTCCCTATACCACTTTTCCAATTCTGCCCTGTTGCAAAGTTGTAAGCGATTTAAGGTTTTAAGTTGGGCTAAGCCACCACTGGATTCTTTTTGACATTACATAAAAACTTTAGCATATGCATTATGACATTCTTTCAAATTGTAAAGATATACTTGTTCAGTCCCCCTGTTGTTCTTTAAGGCTGTAATATTTATGATAAAAACACATTTTTATTGCTCTTCAGAAAATTTCACAAAACTTTCCATCCAAATCTTTATTCTAGATGAAAATCTTGCTTAATCCCATGGTGAGTGTTTTTCCAGCAGATTATTAGTCAGAATATTAAAATTACTGGATTTTATTCTCAATTTAATTGAACATTTAACAAGAAAATACTTATACCTAATATTAACTTTCTCAATTACAGGGTGTCTCAAGTTCGAGTGCCTATTAAACGTTTCTGGAGAACTAGACCTATTTGAAATCTTAAAATTGGGATTATGATATTGTTCGAAGTTCTCTATCGAGCTAAAATATTTTCGAATCCCAAAAACTTCCTGTTATACAAGGAGTGAAAATAAATTCGACGAAAAAATTTTTTTTCAAGTTTTCCATTCCTGGTATGATCGAGTTTTCAATAGTGAATACATTTCTGTTAAAACCATTGTATCAAATTGAATAGTTTTCAAAATATCTAAAGAAAACTGGAAAAAAAATTGAATATGTTCAGTCAGTAATATGTTCTGTATTCTTATTTTAAATATCCTGAGCGTAAACCGTTTTTACAACATCGGAGAGGAAGGATGTGAAAAGGTCATGCATTTTTGGGATTTCAAAAATATCATCACAGGGTGTTTCAAATTTTGTGTTGAAAATTGTGATCTTAAATTGGCCATAACTTCTGTCTATGAACAATATCATAATCCCAATTTTCAGATTTCAAATATGTCTAGTTCTCCAGAAACGTCTAATAGGCACTCGAACTTGAGACACCCTGTATATGAGTCTTTCCAATTCTTTTGATCATGAAATCAACACTCTTGCCATACCCAAAAATTTCTATTTGTGTTTTTTTTCTATGTCCTAAATTCCAATGTTTCAATAATTCATAGAATACAAATTTCAAATTTATTGTTCTAGAGAACTTCGTAACAAGAGCACTGACCTTACATCAGTGCTTTTTTACATTGTTACTTACATTACAAAATCGTAAACATGATGTTTAAAAACAGATTTTTTTAACACCAAACCTTCTTGTTTCAAAAACCCATTCTTTTATATTTGATGCTCGTACGAATTCGTGTGAAGATCTTCCAAATCCATAGGTGGCTCGATTACTCACTGATTTAGCATCGTATATGATTCCCAATTATCGTCGTTCAATACCGGATTGCGATATGGAGCAGATACTTGTTTTGATCAATAAGATCAAAACATTACACAAATCAACAAGTTGGTAATTATACAATACTTACAAATGTCGGGTGAAAGGAGTCGATCCGGCCACATTTAGGTATTCTTGAATCGTTCATTTCCAATTTGATCAACAATCCATTCATCTTCTAGATAATAATTTATTCGTCCGTAATAATATATGAATTCGTAACTTACAGTTGCAGAAATGGAGGTCAGTCGAATTTCTTGAAGGTCGAACGCCCGGACTCGACCGGCTTGCATTTTATAAATTCGGACTTGTGAGGAAACTTTTCTTGGAAATAACAGCAACTTGTAAGAGATTACTTTGGATATATGGACATTTTTAATTACGACACACGAGTTCTTCGATCAACAAGGTTTCATTCGGGATTGATTTTTTCCGGGTTAATAATTATAGGCAGACATTTTTTATGGTTTGATTGATATGTCGGTATCAGAGGAAGTAATTTTCAAGAGAGTAGCAGTTCTATTATACATGGCGTCTGTAAATAAATGCGAAGGACCTAAGGCAATGTTTCTTTAGTGGAAATGAATCGGGCTACTTCCTCTGACATTTTTCAAAATCACGTTGTCTTTCAAGTAGCACAACTCAGATTTAAGAAATCATAAGTAAAAATCTAAATACAATTCTTCAAATAATTGAATTGATAAATTCAGTCATTCCATTTTTAGTGGGGAAGTTTCCATAGCAACTATTGTTTAGAGATAAAACATGGAAGCCAGAAAAACTTAACAAATTAGATAATATTCTGGCATTTCTCACATTCAAAGATAGCATATGAAATGAATACTATAAAGAAAATAAACAAAGTTAAGTTATTGATGAGAAATTGTTGATGATAGAACTCGTATGGAATTATTATTTGGGCAATATCCATCATCTATTATTGTTATTCTTCCTAAGCGCCTCTTCAAAAAGAGAAATAAAAATTCATGAACATCAATTGAGTTGCCTGAAGTTTGGAAACTTGAAGAAGTCTTCAAACCACAGATAAGTGCTAATTTTTTTATCTAGTTTTTGCAGTACATTTCTGAAATCATGTTTTTTTAATTTTACCTTGAAAACGACAGAATATGACTGTTAGAACGTTGGTTGCAAAAACAATAATAGATGATGGTTGTTGCCCAAATAATTATTCTATTGATGATTTGAATGCTCGCTACATATTCACCAAACACTATGTAGATACCATCGAGTTAACAGGATTTAAAATCTTAGCCCATTCAAAGATTTCATGAAGCAACCTATATTCTCTTTTATTATCTCAACAGTTCGTTGTCCACATGTCAAACTTGATGGACAATATCGCAAAATACAGTGTTTATTGCCCAATAATTTCAACCTCACGAATTTTCAGTGTTATCGCTTGACATTTCACATTACGTATCGCCATAACTAACTTGTTGCAGTTCCAGTTCTACCAAATACTCGAAAAGTAGGACACGTATTTTTCCGCAACTCATTCTGACCCACGCGCGGCGCTTTATGAATGATATTTACTGGATCAACGTAGAAAAAAATGTAACAGGGCGCTATAAATCATTTCAGGAAGAATGGACCGAGCATTTGAAACCATAATTCAGCAGTCAGCCTGGAATTTGCACGTCATTTCAACGTCAGAGGAGAAAAAACTATCTGCTGGGTAATGCTTAGTCTATTTCTAAATTAACAGCCTAAACCAATTGTGAAGAGTAAAAACAAACAAATAGAAAGGTCACCCTTGTAATACCGGGCGTCCTAAATTCGGAGGGGATCTCAGAAACTCGACGAGTTAGAACAAAACGAGTGGCACTTTTCCGAGCCATCTGACCTCACGTCAGTGCCTCATAATATTTTTTATATCCTTAAGAAACAACCATTTACAAATAATATGAGAAGGGTATATCTACCAGCATTTAGTAAAAAATACTTGACCATAGTAGTCATTTAATGATAACCGCAGGCGTATATGCAAGTTCATTGAAGATTCCTTTAAATGAAATGATGCAATTTCTGCAATTTTTACGAAGATGAGAATTTAATTGAGTTCTGTCTATGAGACATCAGTCGCTTCTCGTCGAGGATATAGAACAGATTCCATTTCGGTAGTTAATCGACTTTCTCACCGAAATTTTCTGTGCTGTATTTGTTTATAGTTTTTGGAATCTGTAATGTATAGTTTTATGGTGAATTACTTTGAAGAATAGTTATTTGTGATACCAGTTGGGAATATAGTGTTTCATTCAATATTTTCCTGATTTTGAATAGGATGTGACTATTTGAATTGAAAGTACTCGTATACCTACAAAAAAATGTATGTTAAAAGTGATTTTATTTTGTTCGTAAAATTGTTCAATTCAATTTCACTCACAAAATAAAACGTTAATTTTAACACTCATATCATAAATAATTACATATTAACTGTTGTTTTGATAAGTATCATTATATTTGTCAAAATAAAAAAATATACTTTTTTCCTGTGACGGGAAAAGAATTTGATATTTCCTCTCTGTTGACAGGTAACAAAATATAACTTTTCACGAAATTTCTTTTTTCCCGGATATACAGGATGAGTCTTTGAACACTGCGTTAATTTATACCATAGGTTCAAAATAAGCACTTTTCCCTTACGGTTTTTCCAAATTCAGCTGCGTTAAAAAGTTTTCACATTGGGCAAATACGCCTCTGTAGTCTAGTTTAGTTTGAATAGAAAATACCTTCCACAGCATCCACTTATAATTTCTTTCTTCTTCAAGATTATAAACCATCCCTTTCTAGTGAGAAATTCCAAAAAAACCTCAGAATTATTGGATGTTATCATCATACATTTGTAATTTTCTTCTTAAAATTTCCAAATCATGAAAACCATCATTTCTATGAAAACTTCCAAGGCAAGAAGTTGTCACTGTGCTTTTTTTCACTCAAAGCGAGAAAAAATCATCTATGATTTTCCAAACACTGATATTTTTGAAGTTTCTTCTCCTTGCCAGAGACCAGTGAACAGGTCTATAAGGTCTCTTGATATAATACTGTTAAAAACATGAAAATCTTTTTCGAAATCTTCAACAACAATGAATGATATCACTACGAATAATAATTTTAAAGTGATGATTCTTTGCTTGGTGATTATTTTCTACTGAATCCCAATAACAATTTACTCTGATAGATTACAAGTATTCCCTGATTTGGATGTGCAATTATACTTGCTTGAAGAAATTGAGTTTGATCACCTAAATTTGATTCTGAAAAATCAACTAGGTGTTCTTTAATAAAAAATTTTTTGTTAAATCATTAATATGAATCTATTCTGTTTAAACTATAATTAATTAGATACTTAACATGCGTAAATTTTTGGTTTTTATAATCAGAATATGTTTTAATTATATAAACAAAAACAGAAATATTGAATAATGGTTATTCATAGATTATGTATAATTTTAATACCTTACTATAGAATATTAATATATTACTGAAACCCAGGAGAAGAAAAAATTAATAATTGCAAAGTTTTTTAAATGAAAGATAATATGTGTAACCATTATTGATCTTTAGTTATAATTTTGCTCAGAATAACTAGAGTGAATTATTATCACATTAAAATGTTCATTTAATGTCTCTGTGGTGGGTAGTTCCCAATATAATATTATTCTGTGGTTCCTTGTTGTTTTGATTTTGTTTGAAACTGTCAACAGTTAGTTGATGACGAGATATTGTTGATGATGGAGCTCGTGTTGAATGATTATTTGGGCTATTACCATCATCTATTGTTTTTACTTTTCCTCCTTGATAAAGATAGAAGATGTCTATCGAAACGTCGGAAAACATTACATCCACAATAGATGATGGTAATAGCCCAAATAATCATTCAACACTGTCAACAGTTATTTGTACCTTAAAAAAATGTGGAGAATATTATAATAAAATAATAATAATGATTTCGATAGTTTGAAATTATTCAATTCAGTATGAAATGATTATGGTCAGAAAATACATTTCTATTCTAATATTTCTTGTTTATGAGCCTATAGCTTCCAGTTTCAATATTGATTGAATTTTAATTAACCATGTATCATAACAAACATTCAGAAATATTAAAACTAAGTCAAATTCTATTATCTCCTAAGTTTGTGAACCAGGTTGAATCGGTGTATGAAAAAACGATGTGAAAAATCTTCTATAAAGGTACAAAACGAATCTAGGAGAGTGGGTTCGAAGTTCTTAAAACTCATATGAGCTTAATTTGAAGCCTTCTTATGTTAGAATAGTTATAATTTGATGCACCCTGAAAGTCTGAAGCTATAAAGAACCAGCTGTTCATAAAGACAAGTCTTCAATTCAACAGATCCTGACAGAAAATACATTACCTTTTTCAACGGTCAAAATACAGAACTACCTATGTGAGTGATGGAAATCTTTTTCTCTCATTTAATAAAGACATAAAATATGGCAGTATTGAACAAATTTGATTATTGAATCATTTCAGCACAGAGTTAGATTTGGGAAAATCAGAAAATTTGGACAAAATTATATCGATTCAATTCCATTCAACTTCAAATATCTCAAGAATGGTGCAATTTAGAAGGAAAGATGAATAATGATTTCATCTGCCCTTCAGCGACCATTGATGACTTCCAACCGCCATGTTTCTTTAGTGTCATCAAGTTTCCCCAGATTCAACTAAAAGTGAAGCAGACGACCTTCGAAATGAATGTCCTGTATGGGAGTTAGCATTTTCAAGTTGAAGAAAATCAGCTACTGTTTCAGGTACCTTATGAAACTGATTTTTAACTACAACCTGAACGAAGGGCTATGTACATTCGGTAATATATAATATATTCTTCAGTAACCACAAATCTCCTGTTCACATAATTCTTTGTTTGCTTCAGTTTCACAATTAATTACTTTCCCGAATCTTCAAAATCAACTAATGTTACCTGGCTGATTTTACAAATGCGACAAGCTCCTGCAATCCCAAATACAACAACAACCTTGGCCATCAAATACACTTCATCGGGTGCATTATTTAAAAATCACTAATTTGTGTACTCGTAAAAATAGCAGCTTTCTTGGGCGTGTAACCTTTCCCATTTTATTTTAGAAATGTAATTAGTTTGAAATATATTGAAATTATTATTGTATCGTAACATACTTTTAATCGTTGAATAATTCGACCACACTGTTTATGGCTTCTATTGTTGTGCCAGTTCCGAAATATAAGCCAATAACACTATCTCCGAGAAAGAACTGCATGTCTTTTTCATTTTCTATTCCATAAATCTTGAATACGCGGTTTCGTGAATTTTCCGCGATTAAGCTGGCAATATTTTTCGTGACGCTACTTGCGCTGCTTCTATAAACTCCGGTGGAGTCAGAGAAAACTCAGAATCAAGCATTTTTAACTTTATACAGAGTTCGCAATTGTTGAATCAAATCACAAAATTAAATAGACAGATATTTGATTACACTGAAGTTTTCAAGCAACGCAGATCTAATAGCTTTATAACATTCTGACTTTAATATATTGTAATAATATGTTCTTTCACTATTAAATCCTCGTTTTTTCTGTCACAGAAAAGAATACACAGGAAAAATTATAGATTTCTGCTCTCAGTTTTATGTCTCCCTTCGCTTCGCGAGCTAAAATCTAATACTTTTTTCCCTAGTATAATAAATAACTATTTTTCAAGTTTTACAAATTTATGAGGGGATGATTATATCTCGTACAAAAACCTGGTAAAAAAATATAGAAAAACACAGACGCTATGTCAGTCTTAGCCCAGATCAATTTCTTAAGTGACTGTAAACAACAAAAGAAAACCTTCTCAGCACATGAATTATTAAAAACATCACAGTTCGAGATGCTGGCAACAGATTTGATCTGGAAACGCTCATTGTTGCCAGGGTCAGAAAAATAAGGAGCAACCCTCTTAGAATCATCCCGAGGAACTTAAAAATCCATCATCAAAGATTCCCAGATCTTTAAACCTCGGCAGCGCAGGTAGAAAACTCCATAACGAGACTACGATAAGCATTTACGTCAGAGCACACAAACCGAGATGGAAAAGAGTTTTTCAACTTGACAATTCAATTACCTGGAGTAATAAACCGGAACAAGGGTAGCGAATGCTAAATCCGCAACAATTTTCCATTTTCTTGCAGTTTTCCCCCGTACGAATCCAGACATGAAGCTCTCGGCATCCGAGGTGAACGTTTTGTACTTTAAGGAATCAGATCGAAACCTCTTTGTGTCTCAGATATTCTTGAGAATCTCTCTCAGACGAGAGAGAATCAATGATTGTTTCTTTATGTGCAAAATGTTTGAGTTTTTATAGCATTCCTAGCGTCATTCCTTTTGTGAAAGGCTTATAAAAAAAAATCTATTGAACCTGATCACGAGAATCAAAGAACGAAGAATTGCATATATGAGATATCATGCGAATGCGGAAGAACTTTATCGGTGAAACAAAACGCCTCTTGAATGTGAGAACAACATTAGAAGCTTTCTCAAGTGATAGGCACCTATAGATCTTTGTTGGAAGTCGTTTCATTTCAATAATGCCATCAAAACTGTCGTAAACACATCTTGAAAGCCATATTTAGTCACGTTAAATAATATAATAAAGAATCGTGATCTATTTATACAACATACCTCGGAGCAATCGATCTACGAGCGAGTTGTAGACATTCAGGTGCCAAGATCAAAAAGTTATGTCACTCTTTCCATAGCAGTGATACATTGACCGACTTAGGTACCCTATTAAACACGTTTTTCTACAGAATGTTGTTTTGTGAGCCATTGCTCGAATATTGTCCGAGAAGTGTTCTCGTTTCCAATCAGTTCGCAGATCTTTTGATAGGTCTGGTACTCGTTAATCGTCTCAAAGTTGCGAAATTATTGTTGAATGCATGAAATGATTCCGAACATGGAGGATTTCATTTGGGCCGGTCGATTTATTCCGAAATTCTGAAACTGTGATCTTTGGTTATGTTGGAAACATATTTTCTCTATTCCACTGTCGTAATGAGTTTATTACAGTACTAAAAACAGTGATGTAATGAACTCATTACAGAATTGTTTTTAGACATATCGTTTTGTGGTTGACAACACTGATATCCTATTCTTTCGAATGTCAACATGCGTCCATTGCATGTCATTTGTCAATATTAAACCATGTAGAGATCTGATCGCACTATTCGAATTCTATAATCTGTCAATCAGTCACACCAACTGCGAAAATAAAATACAAAAAACACTAGGAGGTATAATCTGAATTTTTCATTGAATTCCAATAAATTTCTCACAATTTCTGACTGAAATAGAGAAAATATCGTCTAATACTCGTTGAAGAAGGCAATTTCAACACTCATGCGTTAAAAAACTCGCTCCTTCGTCGCTCGTTTTCGAATTTCGCATTCGTGTTGGTTCCCATTCTGCAACTTGTTTTAGAATATACTATCAGATAATAAAGTTTCTTAAAGAAGATATGAGGCCTCGCTTTGAAATTCCAAGCATCTTTTTGGTCCGCTTGTTCACCTGAACATAACCAAATGCTTGTATTTATCGTCAATTTGGGTATATAGGGTCTTTAACCATTGCGTTAATTTTAAGCATAGATTCTTGACGTCAAAGAAACATTTTCTTCCTAAAATATTTTTTCAAATTTGACCCCTTTCAAAAGGTATAGGGTGTTGAAATTTCACCTGTAATATTCAAACAACAATATCAATTGAAATGATCTCTCGTAGAAGGTTTTTGATAACACTCGTGCATATTTTGGCATCAAAAGATTATTTCTTGTGGGTTTCTCACTACTACTCTACAAATTGGTTAAATTGCATGAAAAACAAATATCACTTGAACTTAAAGTCCGTATCTTGTAATTCCTGGAATCATTAGTCTTTTTTTGAAGATAAAACCATTCCTCATCTCTTCTCCTAAGTTGCACCATTCTTGAGATATTTGAAGTTGAAAGGAATTAAATCGATATAATTTTGTGCCAATTTTCTGATTTTCCCAAATCCAACTCTGTGCTGAAATGATTCAATAATCAGATTTGGTCAATGTTGCCATATTTCATGTCTTTATTAAATATTTCTACAAAAGGTTGGGGAAATCTCGCCAGTCTATGGTTCCACCACTAAACACTGTAGATGAAATTAACCACTGAACAATTTTTGTCTTACATTTACTACAAAATCTAAATTGCCATTTGCTGTATTCATTATTAATGATGTCTAGCACCTTGTTTGATATTTAATCCAGAGTAATATTCCATAATAAATAGAGAAAAAGATTTCCTTCACTCATATAGGTACTTTGGTATATTTCCATGATGACCGTTGGAATAGGTAATGTATTCTCTGTCACGACCTGTTAAATTGAAAACTTGTCTTTACGAAGAGCTGGTTCTTTATAGCTTCAGACTTTCAGGGTTCATCAAATTATATCTATTCTAACATAAGAATGCTTCAAATTAAGCTCATATGAGTTTTAAAATCTTCGAACCCAGTCTCCTAAATTATTTTTGTACCTTTATAGAAGTTTTTTCACATCTTTATTTCATACACCGATTCAACCTGGTTTACAAACTTAGGAGATAATAGAATTTGACTTAGTTTTAATATTTCTGAATGTTTGTTATATGCATGGTTAATTAAAATTCAATCAATATTGAAACTGGAAGCTGTAGGCTCATAAACAAGAAAGATTAGAATAGAATGCATTTTCTGACCATAATCATTTCATACTGAATTGAATAATTTCAAACTATCGAAATTATCCTTCCAATATTTTCCACATTTTTTTCAAAGAAAGCTACAAATGTTGACAGTTTCAAACAGAATCAAAATAACAAGGAACCACAGTACACTATTTGGGAACTACCCACCACAGAGACGTTATAATATTTTAATGTGATGATAATTCACTCTAGTTATTTTGAGGAAAATTATAACTAAAGATCAATAATGGTTATAGATACTATCTTTCATTTAAAGAAACTTTGCAATTATAAATTTTTTCTCTCCTGGGGTTGGGTAATAAATTAATATACTATGGTAAGGTATTGAAATTCGACATAATCTATGAATAACCATTATTCAGTATTTATGTTTTTGTTTACGTAATTAAAACAGATACTCTGATTATAAAAACCAAAAATTAACGCATGTTCAGTAATTAATTATAGTCTAAACGGAATAGTTTCATATTAATGATCTAACAAAATTTTTGTTTATTAAAGAACACCTAGTGGATTTTTCAGAATCAAATTCAGGTGATCAAACTCAATTTCTTCAAGCCAGTATAATTGCACACCTAAATCTGGGAATACTTGTAATCTATCCAAGTAAATTTTTATTGGGATTCAGTAGAAAATAATCACCAAGCAAAGAATCATCACTTTAAAATTATTATTCGTAGTGACATCATTCATTGTTGTTGAAGATTTCGAAAAAGATTTTCATATTTTCAACAGTATGATATCAAGAGACCTCATAGACCTGTTCACTGGTTTCTGTCTAGGAGAAGAAACTTCAGAAATATCAGTGTTTGGAAAAATCATAGATGATTTTTTCTGGCTTTGAGTGAAAAAAAAAGCAATATGACAACCTCTTGCCTTGGAAGTTTTCATAGAAATGATGGTTTTCAAGATTTGGAAATTTTAAGAAGAAAATTACAAATGTATCATGATAATAACTGAGTTTTTTTCTTAAATTTCTCACTAGAAAGGGATGGTTTATAATCTTGAAGTAGAGAGAAATTATAGTAGAACAACAAAAATCTATGTTTATGGTGTTGAATTTTTTTTTACCAGAAAATTCGTATTTTGTATCTTCCTTCTGGATATGGACCTCATCGGATGAAACATGAGTGAGTGAATCATTCCCTAGAGGGAAAGTAATGTTTTTAAACAATTCAGATTCAATAGTGGATGCTGTGGAAAGTATTTTTCAGTCAAACTAAATTGGACTACAGAGGAGTATTTGCCCAATGTGAAAACTTAAAATTCTTATAACTTTAAAACGCAGCTGAATTTGGAAAAACCGTAATGGAAAAAGTGTTTCTTTTGATCTCAACAATCTATAGTTAAAATCAACGCAGTGATCAAAGACTCACCCTGTATATTTATAAACGAAAATTGACAAAAATCAAACACAAATTTGTGAAACGTACAGTCAAGTGCTTGATTTTTGTCAATTTTCGTTCGAAAATTCGTTCGAAATCAATTTCGATTATTCTTATATAGTCTAAGGGTATATCCCCACGTTGCATCCGTACGTTGCTCTGGTGCTAAACTTAACCACATTGTCAATTGAAATATTATTTGGATAGAAGAGCAATCAATTTTTCCTGGCCTCACGTCAGTGCTTTTTCAATTTATTTCACAGCGAGTTCGAGTGGAAAGATGAAGTTATACCTACCTAGTGTTTTGGCAATAATCGCTTCGATATCTCTGATGAAGCCTTGTATATGATATCGAATTCGATAGGCATGTATCTATTTCCTAATTATATAGACATAGCGGTTCTTTCAAACGAGCCATTATTATTAGATCAGACCGCTCGTTACTCAAATTCGCCGTCTTGATCAGACAAAGACTTCATTGTCGTCACCTTGAGATGGGAATTCCTGATATTCTCTAGGTACATGTGTGTGTTCATCCTTGATTCTTTAATTTTACCTTTTACTTTTTGTGTTTCCTATATCGATAATTATTTCAACGAAATATATGAAAAAATGTAGAAAAGCACCAACGTGAGATCAGGAGATTTCAATTAGTCCGACCGATGTCACAAATGAAAAAATTTCTTATATTGTCAGCTTTTTTGAAAGGTTATTTTTTGCCTTGAAAACAACAGAAGTTGTCAAGTAGGCTATTTCTAATACCTATGTTATTTTCTATGGCCTTTCGTTAATTTTTTGTTGGTGTTCTTGTTTCCCGAATCATTCATAATTATGTCATTAAATTGATCCCATATTTTTCATTGAATGATGCCTTTTTATTCAAATTTTATCCTTATTTTTAGACCGATGTATCAGGAAGTGAAATCTGACCGATCGAGATTATTTCCGGCTCGATAATCGAAAATCACACATCAAAACGATAATTCGCTGGTTCGTCAAGAACAAAACTTAGGGAAAACTATGAAAAATTATTTTTAATTTGAAATATATACAGGGTGGCCATTTGAAAACGAAACAGACGAGATTACAGACGAAATACATTTTTTCGATAGAAATGCTCGGAAAGGTCGATTTCTGTTTCGAGGGAGACAACTTAAGATGTAGGTTACGGACGCATAGCGCTTCAACCCTTGCTGCTACAACCCTCACCCCCAAATTTTAAATAGGGAAGATGGGGTGAGTGATACCTCATTTGAAAGGTAATTTTATACTGATTGCAGCACAGTAATTGTTTTTTCATTTTATGCATTAGTTCTCGAAATATTCTCAACTAAGTATTTGAAAATGAAGTAGTGTTTTCATGGCACTTGTAGTGTTTTTTGTGAAAAATCGACATTTTGAGCTTCAAAACAACCATGGCTGTGGCTTCCTTCCTCCAATCCACTGACATAGAAATCTTTAATCAAGATGTCGAACGAACAAAGCGTATTGCGAAGGAGCTCAATCTTGCTGAAACTCAATTTAAATTATCTTCGATATAATTTGCAGTATTTCCAGTAACATGCGATAAAACTTGATCGATAGAAATCTCCAAAAATCCAAATACGTACATATCTCTAATTACATTACCAGATAAGAAAATCAAATCATTGATGATGCCACAGAAATATTCCATTCCCAATTCGTGCAACGATTTCCGACTTAATTATGAAGTGTTTTCTCAGTTGGCTTCAATATGTTTTCATTTTGTTGATTATTGAATTCATATCTTTTTCAAAAAATGAGAATCGATAATTTTTTATTTATTACGAACAGATCATTAAGTTAGCTTACTGGTTCTTTGACATGTGAATTATTCTTAGTTTTGAATCGAGACTTGTATGTGTTCTGATTCATTGTTCGACATGGTTTATTCAATTGCAGAGTGGGTGGGAGTAATTTCACTTTTTTTGCAAACAATCAATGTGCGAATATAACCGCAGAATTCTGCAATCAACGACATTTAGATAAACATGTTAATAGGAAGTATGTTTTGGAATTAGTGTCAAAGTTTCAAGAAACCGGGTCCGTGGCTAATAAAAAACGAAACATGGAAAGAGATGAAGCAGCTGAAGTAGCTGTTCTTGGACAGATTGCTCTGAATCCAATGACGAGTACGAGGCAGCTAGCACATGAATCTGGTTTTACACGAACTCGAATTGCAAATATTTTGAAGCATCATAAATTCCATCCTTACAAAATCCATCTTTCACAAGCACTAAACGAAGATGATTTTGACCGTCGTGTTGAATTTTGTGATACAATGAGTGAACGAGTAACTGCTAATCCCAATGTTTGTTTCTCCGATGAGTGTTCGTTCTTTCGAAACGACACAGAAAATCGACACAATTGTCGTTATTGGGCCGATGCTAATCCGAGATTGTTCCCCGAAGTTTATACTCAACAACCAGAAAAACTCAATATTTGGGCTAGAATATTTGGTGACAACATTGTCGGCCCGTTCTTTTTACCTGGTAATCTTACTGGAGATATGTATTTGGACTTATTGGAAAATCACATTGATCCCATTTTGACAGAAATTATTGAAAACAATGCTGGAAATTATATGGAAGATCAGATTGTGTTTCAGCAGGATGGAGCTCCTCCACAGTACGCCTTACCAGTTCGAGAATATCTGGATCAAAGATTTTCAAATCGGTGGATTGGAAGAAGGGGTCCCACTGAATGGCCAGCCAGATCGCCAGATCTGTCACCACTAGATTTCTTTCTTTGGGGCCACTTGAAGAGTAAAATTTACTCTACACAGCCCGATTCCATAGAAGATTTAAGAAGACGTATAGTGAACGAATGTCGTCAAATCACTCCAGAAATGCCAGCTAGTCGAACATCTGACTCTAGTAGCATTAACACGTACGGTATGATTTCATTTGATAGATGTTTTGCAATTTCAAATACAAGTACGGAAATTTTGGTGTTTCGGAAGCACGAAATGTCAATTATTCGCAAAAAATTAATTTAAGTGATAAAATTAACTAATGCATGAATATTTAGAGAACTAGTGCATAAAATGAAAAAACAATTACTGTGCTGAAATCGGTATAAAAATACCTTTGAATTGAGGTATCACTCACCCCATCTTCCCTATTCAAAAATTGGGGGTGGGAGTTGTAGCAGCAAGGGTTGAAGCGCTATACGTCCGTAACCTACATCTTAAGTTGTCCCCCTCGAAACAGAAATCGACCTGTCCTGTTTTTTCTATCGAAAAAACTCATTTCGTCTGTAATCTCGTCTGTTTCGTTTTCAAATGGCCACCCTGTATTCTGTATCAAATCTGGGAAAAGACTCTTATTTACCTGAACGGAGTGCTAATAGTTTAGTTATAGTTTGAATATTCCCATCTGACGTCACGTCAGTGCTTTCTTAATTCTTTTCATCAGTATGTTGAACACAAGCATTAGGGTCTCAATATTACAAAATAAGAGATGAGATATTTGGTCTAATCGATACACACCGTTCTCTAACGACAAGCAAGCAAAAATTAACACATTTGATTTGTAGAAATGAGTAGTAAACCAATTTATCATTTGTTACCTGGAGGTAGGCCGAATAGAATCTGAAACATGCACTCGGTCCGCACGAAAACCTTAAACTTTACCAACCGAAAAATACCTTCGGCCATGAAAGACAACATTTCTTTGTTTATCACGAAACTGCAACGAAATTGATCGTTTAAATGTCAAGACGTAAGAACTTGATACATCTGGTAGGTAATAATTCACATTGCACGTGAAATACTACCAAAAACATAATTGTTAAGAATCTAACGCACAGAACTGGTTCTCGGATTTGCAATTTGGAACAAGTACGTATTACCAGTACACGCCCACTTGAATCCGACTTACCTCTTCAGATTCGCGTATAAAAGAGTGGGTTGTTTTTTCGAAAAGTATCATTTGCAGTTTGAGCTCCACAACAGCAACAACCAACTTAAAATGGCATTCAAAGTGAGTAATCGTACACGATTCAATTCTTGAACGAATTATTTATTTAAAACATTGTTTCAGCTTGTAGTTCTCTTCGCCGCTTTGGCTTGTGCCAACGCTGGATATTTGGGAGCCCCAGCAGCCGTTGCTACCTATGCTGCACCAGCTGTAGCTGCTGTACACGCACCAGTTGCTTCATCATACTCCTACACCAACAGGATCCAATCCGCCCCTGTAGCCTACGCTGCACCAGCTTTAACAGCTGTCCATGCTGCCCCAGCTATCTCTTACGCTGCCCCAGCTGTGTCCTACGCCGCACCAGCTTTAGCCGCCGTACACGCTGCCCCAGTTGCTGTCGCTAAAGCTCTCCCAGCTGCCACTTCATACGCTTACAACAACCAAATCTCTCAATCTGTTGCCCAAGTTGCCGCCGTCCATGCTGCCCCAGTTGCCACTTATGCTGCAGCTGCCCCAGTCATCAAGTCCTACGCTACCACCTATGCTGCCGCCCCAGCTCTCTCATACGCCGCTCCAGCTGTAGCTGCTGTCCACGCTGCCCCAGCTCTTTCATACGCTGCTCCAGCTTTGTCTTACGCTGCCCCAGCTGCCTACGCTGCTCCATTGGCCCTCCAGAAATACCACTTGTAAATAATTCCATGATTGAGTGCAGAGAATTTTCTCGATTGTATTTATTTGTATCTAGCTGAATTATTGATAATAAATTGTAAATATGTGAATCGAATTTTACTTATGTATAAACATTTCAAATTGATTCAAAAGGTTTCTTGTTGATGACGAGATATTGTTGATGATGGAGCTCGTGTTGAATGATTGTTTGGGCTATTACCATCATCTATTGTGGATGTAATGTTTTCCGACGTTTCGATAGACATCTTCTATCTTTATCAAGGAGAAAAGTAAGAAACCTTTTGAAAATTATCAATTTTCAAAAAGTCAATATGACAGAAGTCATGAAAGAAAAATGAACGATGTTATATACTCATCTGTGATATGATGATCTTTTTAAGTTGGATCGAACTATCGGCGTCCAAACTTCTGGTAGATCTATAGATGGAAAATTCGAGAACCTGAAAAAGCCGAAGAGTACAGATGGAAAATCAGAACCTTGTTAGACAGGAATAACAAAACACCTCTACCCAATATAAATAAAGCTGAACAGAGGGCATTAAAAGATCTTAAATCGGATAGTTCCATAAAGATACTTCCAGCAGACAAAGGAAACGCCACTGTAATTCTAGATGTTGGCTCTTATAATCAAAAAAATCAATGAATTATTAGAAGCAGGAAAATACAAAAGACTAAAAAAGGACCCTACCACCACAGTTGAAAACAAGATTCACAAAATCCTTTATAAATATCGAAATGAATTTCCAGATCAATTCGTTAGATCAAGACTTACACCTCACTTCAGTAAACCACCACATTTATATGGTCTACCAAAAATACACAAAGCAAATATTCCTCTAAGACCAATTGTGAGTTCAAGAAATTCAGCATGCCACCAATTGGCTAAATTTCTGCTGAAAATTATATCACCATTAAAAAGTAATTCAACATCGATGATAAGAAACACGAAACACTTCATAGAAATAATGAGACATCAAGAAATCATGGAAGAAGACGTTATGGTCAGCTTCGACATCACCAGTTTGTTCACGAATATTCCGACAGATAAAACACTTATCATAGTTAGGAAAAAGCTTGAAGAAGATCAAACCCTTAGTGAAAGAACTACACTAAGCGTAAATGCAATTATGGAAATGCTTTCTATTTGTATTGAAACAACATATTTCCAATTTGAAGACATCTTTTATCAACAAGAATTCGGAATGGCCATGGGTTCACCACTATCACCAATTTTAGCTGATTTATATATGGAAATTTTCGAAAAGAAGGCATTAGAAAAATATGTACTTAAACCCAAAATGTGGAAAAGATATGTAGATGATACTTTCATTATTTGGCAACATGGAAGAAACACTATAGATGGATTCCTTCAATATCTAAACAATCAAGAGGAATCAATTAAATTCACAATTGAAATCGAGAAGGACAGACAACTTCCATTCTTAGATGTACTCGTACATAAACAAAATGGAATCCCAAGAACCACTGTGTATAAAAAGCCAACGAACACAGGACAATATCTACATTTTGATTCAAACCACCAACTAAACACTAAATTGGGAGTAGCAAAATGTTTATTTGATAGAGCAATAAATATTTGTTGCACTGAAGAAGACCAAAATGAAGAAATAAATAACATCTCGAAAACTCTTAGAAGCAATGGCTACCCCAAAAAGATATTAGAAAAAGCTAAACGAACAAGAGAAAGTCAACCTGAACCAACAGATATAAATCAGACCATTAAAACCGTAATTCCTTATGTAAAAGGTTTGTCGGAGAAAATGAGAAGAATTGGAAATAGATACAACATAACGACTGCATTCAAAACTCAAGACACTATCAGAGCTGAACTTACAAAAGTTAAGCCTAATAATGAGACACAAAGGACAAAGAACTGCATATATGAATTACCTTGCGAGTGCGGAAGATCTTACATCGGAGAAACTAAACGCCCTCTGAATGTACGAATAAAAGAACATCAGAAGCTTCTACGAGTACTAGACAGCGACAAATCCAGGTTGGTCCAACATGCTGTAGATGAGAATTATCGTATAAAATGGGATGAAGCATCAATAATATCCAAAGAAGAAAAATCAAAGAAGCAGCATTTATGAAAATAACACCTGATTCCATAAGTGCTCCATCTATGGATCTGCCAGAAGTTTGGACGCTGATAGTTCGATCCAACTTAAAAAGATCATCATATTACAGATGAGTATATAACATCGTTCATTTTTCTTTCATGACTTCTGTCATATTGACTTTTTGAAAATTGATAATTTTCAAAAGGTTTCTTACTTTTCTCCTTGATAAAGATAGAAGATGTCTATCGAAACGTCGGAAAACATTACATCCACAATAGATGATGGTAATAGCCCAAACAATCATTCAACAAAAAGGTTTCTTGTCTTGTTGTTTGTTCAGAAACCTTCGGCTTTCATGGGTTCGTAGTAGACATAACTGATTACAAAAGATAAAATTGAACTTTACTTCTCTACGAATGTGCACTGTCATTTGTTCACAAATAATTCGATATCTTCATGAAGTTGTGGAGAATGGATATTGCCCAATATGTTGTTTTGCTTTTATCCCTCTCCGGGGAATTTCTTCAAAAAGTACCTCATTCTTGATGGTTGATGATTTGAAAGTAAATCAGTTAACTAATTGATTGCCACTTTAATTCTTTCAATAGTTCGTGTTTTGGTTTTCCAATATTGAACAGAGGAATATATTTATATTTTGGTTTGCTCGGAGAAAGCTTCAGGTACCGCATGCTACTCTAGCAATAGTCCACGTTACGTCAATTGCTTCATAATAGTCCTACACCAAACGGATTCAATACGCTCCTGTAGCCTACACTGCTGGTGCAGCTGTAGCTGCTGTAGGCGCTGCCACAGCTATAGATGCCGTACATGCTGCCCAGTTTCTGTTGCTAAAGCTTCATTCATCCTGAGAATTTTTATTTCATGAATGTCCTTCCTGTATATTCTGTCGGATTTGGCAACTTTAAATAATTGCTTTTTCAAATTGATTTATCCCAAAGAATGTCTTCCATCTTTTTTACTTGTTGAATAAAAAAAAATCTATGATTCTCAGATCATTAGGTCTAAATGATAGGTACTTTCTATAAACATTAAAATACGTTTCGCAAATGATAAATGAACGTTTAAATTTTTTTGTTTTGTTTTCTTTTAATTCGGACAAGCTGATTTCGTCTACATGCCATTCTAAAAATTAAAGATACCTATAAAGAGATTGAATATTTCGTATTTTATGTATTTCAAGTAATACAATTTCAGCTATACCTATTTATTTTCGTCTATAAGAATATGTCATCTGGAGCCTCTAAAATGAATTTCCGAACTTGTACCTGGGTTGAAACGTTGGATTTTTTCGGTTTTTATCCAGTAGCTTGACGTGCACGAAGAAATTTGAGAATATCTCATGAGTAATCGTATATTATCAGAAAGAGTTTTAAAATTTTTCTAACCGAACAATTTTCACGAATTTTGACATACTTTTTCTTCTTAAAGTTATTCACTCGGGTTTAAAGTTTAAAATAAATCGGATGGATATTCTTGCAGTTATTGAGGAAATTTCAGTTGCTGATAACTGCTGAACTATTCCACGGGTTTCACGCAATATAATTGAGATATAACGACCAACTTATAGTGAAAATATGGAAATTCTAGCTCATCTCAATAGAGAGAATATAGCTGGATACTCAAATTTGACCAAGGATCCTTCACCAGGGTTTCAAATCCAATGGACTGAAATCATTTTCGCTTCGATGTTCGAAAATTACAGACATTCAGGCAGAACGATAGTTCGCGGTTCTTTATTCATTTGTGGACACCCTATACATTATTAATGCCCATATTCTCTTGGAAACTCCTACCTTTGCAATTTTGATTGCATGGACAAAGGTTATAGGCAATAGAGAATCCATTAGAATACGACCTCATTCTGTAAGTTTCACGTAAGTGAATTTGTTATCATAGCCTTCAATATTCGGGGTGAATGGGGCTATGACGGCTAATGGGATTTCCCGACCAACATAACTTAATAATCGAGGTTACTTTACCACAAATAAGCGTCATCACATTAATCAGTAATTTTTATTCTCAAATCTTAATGTGCCAACAAAAAATGTAAATACCTTTTCTTCCTTCAATATGGGCCAGTAGAATACATAAACACCAGATAAAATTAGTAGAAGAGTCAATAAACATATATTTATTTATCAATTGAAGTCAAATTCACAGTTTTCCTTCCATTTTTCTTCGAATGATTATTAGAAAATTACAGACATTTGGGCAAAACTATAGCCTGCTGTTCTATTCGAATAAGCACGCAAAAAGCATAGATTTCGAAATGAATGAAAAGTTAAAATCAAGCACTCGGTATATTCGCCTGCTTATTTCCACGACAAATATAAATTCATTCGTTTACAAATTTATGGAAATCATTTCTGAATCTAAGATAAACATCCAGTAAATACGAATTACTTCACTGCATTTTCGAAATCATAAATAGCTACAAATACCATCTAGTTTCATCTTAGGTAGACGACATTGATAATGAACTGCAAATTATGTAAACATTTAACTTTGACCGGCAGAATACTGAAGAAACAGAACTAGTTTGCGATTAACAAATTTAATATCTCTGGTCACGCCCATATTGAAGAGTTTCAACACGAATCCTGGGTATAAAAACGCGAGTATTCTTGAATAGAACATCACTCTCAGTGTTTCATCCGATACAACAATGGCAGCTAAGGTAAATTTGAAGAAATATTTAAATTGAATGGCGACTTGAAATATATATATTTTTTTGTGTTGTTCCTAATGGAAATCTCTTTCAGTTCATAGTTCTTTTCGCCGCTTTGGCCTACGTGAATGCAGGATATTTGGGTGCTCCAGCAGCTGTAGCAACCTACTCCGCACCAGCTTTGTCTTACGCTGCACCAGCTGTAGCTGCTGTTCACTCAGCCCCAATTGCATCTTCATACGCTTACACAAACAGGGTACAAAGTGCTGCTATTGCTTCTCCAGTTGTATCCTATGCTGCACCAGCTGTAGCTGCCGTACATGCTGCCCCAGTTGCCGTTGCTAAAGCTCTCCCAGCTGCCACTTCTTACTCTTACACCAACAGGATCTCCCAATCTGCCTACGCTGCCCCAGTTACCACTTATGCTGCAGCTGCTCCAGTCATCAAATCTTATGCTACCACCTATGCTGCCGCTCCTGCTGTCTCATACGCCGCTCCAGTAGCTGCTGTCCATGCCGCCCCAGTAACTACTTATGCTGCAGCTGCCCCAGTCGTCAGAACTCAAGCTTTGTCTTATGCCGCACCTGTTCACGCTGCTCCAGCCTACGCTTACTCTGCTGCTCCAGTTGCAACTTACGCTGCCTCTGCACCTTTGGTTAGGAGCCAAGGATTGTCAGTTCACCCTGCCCCAGCTGTATCTTATGCCGCTCCAGTAGCCGCTGTACATGCTGCTCCAGCTATCACCTCGTACGCTGCACCAGCAATCCATTCTTATGCCGCTCCAGCAATTCACTCTTACGCTGCTCCAGCCCTTACATCTTACGCCTCACCAGCAATTGCTTCATACGCTGCTCCAGCTTTGATCCATTAGATAGGAATAAAAATGAATAGAGAATTGTGATATCATTGTGTTGATGATGTAATTTTATTTGTTTTTATGAGAATAAATTATTTTATTCAATTATTCATGCATATCATTGGGTTTAATCCAAATATCTGTTATTGGACATTCAGATCCAGAAGTATTGTTTGGAGAGAATAGAATGAAGACGTTCAACTATTTTTTTCCAATTGCGAACTAAGGGGACATATTGTACCCATTGAAATGTTCATTTAAAGCTCTGGTTTGAGGTTTTCTCTTTTCCCTTTTTCCAATAAACACCAGAAAGATAAGTTCAACCATTCCCAATACCAACCACGAATCAACAAGAAAAATACATGAAACAGCTTTTGTACCCGTTTCATTAAAAAAATTCAGCATTAATTACAACTTGTGGTTACAAAATAAATGACTAAATTTTCGACCATCAATTCTTTTTACGGATGAAGCGGGTTTTAGTCGCGATGTTGTTTTGAACTTGCAAAATCTGCACTATTGGTGTGATGAAAACCCTAATCAAACGATAATAGATCATCAGTACGGGATTTCCATTAACGCGTGGGCAGGTATAATCGGTATTCACCTACTGGGTGTATTTCGATTACCCAATCGATTAACAGGTGAACTCTATCGTGATATTTAGGGAAATCAGCTAAATACATTATTGAAAGATGTTCCATTTGACATGGATGTCAAGTATGCACTTTATTCATGTTGGGACACCAGCTCAGTTTTCAGGAGTAGCAAGAGAATTTTTATAAAGATTTGGAAATAGGTGGATTGGTCGAGGAGCACCTATTCCCTGGCCAGCTCGAAGTCCGGACCTCAATCCCCTCGATTTTGTATTTTGGGAGTTCATGAAGAATAAAGTACATTTCATAGATATCAATATTAATTAACAGTTATGGAACAGAATTATGGAATCCGCCCTAAGATTTCGTAATAATCCCAGTATATTTTACATACATTTGAAATCGAAACAGACAAGATTACAGACAAAATAAATTTTTTCGATAGAAATGCTCGGACAAGTCGATTTCTGTTTCGAGGGGGACAATTTAAGATGTAGCTTACGGACGTATAGCGCTTCAACCCTTGCTAATACAACCCTCACCCCCAAATTTTGAATAGAGAAGATAGGGTGAGTGATACCTCATTTGAAAGGTATTTTTATACTGATTTCAGCACAGTAATTGTTTTTTCATTTTATGCATTAGTTCTCGAAATATTCTTAACTAAGTATTTGAAAATGAAGTGGTGTTTTCATGGCACTTGTAGTTTTTTTTTGTGAAAAATCAACATTTTGAGCTTCAAAACAACCATGACTGTGGCTTCCTTCCTCCAATACACTGACATAGAAATCTTTAATCAAGATGTCGAACAAACAAAGCGTATTGCGAAGGAGCTCAATCTTGCTGAAACTCAATCTAAATCAAGTCTCGATTCAAAACTAAGAATAATTCACATGTCAAAGAACCAGTAAGCCAACTTAATGATCTGTTCGTAATAAATAAAAAATTATCGATTCTCATTTTTTTGAAAAAGATATGAATTCAATAATCAACAAAATGAAAACATATTGAAGCCAACTGAGAAAACACTTCATAATTAAGTCGGAAATCGTTGCACGAATTGGGAATGGAATATTTCTGTGGCATCATTAATGATTTGATTTTTTTACCTGGTAATGTGATTAGAGATATGTAGGTACGTATTTGGACTTTTTGGAGATTTCTATCGATCAAGTGTTACCGCATGTTATTGGAAATAATGCAAATTATATCGAAGATAATTTAGATTGAGTTTCAGCAAGATTGAGCTCCTTCGCAATACGCTTTGTTTGTTCGACATCTTGATTAAAGATTTCTATGTCAGTGGATTGGAGGAAGGAAGCCACAGTCGTGGTTGTTTTGAAGCTCAAAATGTCGATTTTTCACAAAAAAAAACTACAAGTGCCATGAAAACACCACTTCATTTTCAAATACTTGGTTAAGAATATTTCGAGAACTAACGCATAAAATGAAAAAACAATTACTGTGCTGAAATCAGTATAAAAATACCTTTCAAATGAGGTATCACTCATCCCATCTTCCCTATTAAAAATTTGGGGGTGAGGGTTGTAGTAACAAGGGTTGAAGGCTATGCGTCCGTAACCTACATCTTTAGTTGTCACCCTCGAAACAGAAATCGACCTGTCCGAGCATTTCTATCGAAAAAGTTTATTTCGTCGGTAATCTTGTCTGTTTCGTTTTCAAATGGCCACCCTGTATATCGAAAATCATTGATGCAAAGTGTAGAAAAGTGCATTCAAGCACAAGATCAACAAATCGAACATCTTGTAAATACGTAAATGTATTTTTGTTAATTATTCAGTCTTTTGCTGTTGTTATTAAAATTTAATTATTGAAGTGTTTTGGCTTTGTTTATTATTGCGTGCATTACAACTTTTCGATGCGTTTTTAACGGAAACCGTTGGTCTTCGCGACTTCGACAAAGTATCCCTTTTGAAGTAATAAGATAGAGAAAACGTTTTTTTTTAGTCCAGAATGACATACAGTGTAAGGCAAAAAAGTTATGGTTGATTTAAAAGTAGATGAATCCTATATGTGGCGCCCTCTATTAGTAATCTGAAAACTAGTCATATTTGGATTCAGCATTAAATAGAACCCCCACATACCACATTTTGTTCAATTCTTACCTCTTTGCGGCAAGTTATTCAAAGAAAACCAAATGAAAAAATAAACATTAACACCCTGTATTCCTTAAAGGGAGCAGTTACGAATATATATTCATAAGACCTTTTCTTCATATTTTAGGACCCTCTTTCACGTGGCAAAATGTATGGTACTTTTTTCCTTGACACCCTGTATATGAAAAAATTCGACAAGATTATATACACGAACTCAGGCAGACAAAAATATTTTTTCTCTATTTCAGGTGCCCATTCTCCAACTTGTTTTAGAATATGCTATTTCTTGCTCAGTGAAAATAATTAAATCAAAGCTAATGAATTTCTGTGAATTAAATTACATTAGACACAAACAGAGATTCATTGAATTGGAAAATTTAAATCCCATTGCGGCAATGCCGACATTTCGGGTACAAACTTCCCTCATTCAAATCGGAACGTGTATTATGTTAATATTCAAATTTAACTGAATCAAACTGAAGGAACAGAACGAGTTCGCGATTAACAAATTTTAAAGATCAACCGAGATTGGCCACGCCCATAATCAAGAGTTTCATCACGCATCTTGAATATAAAAACGCGAGTATTCTTGAATAGGACATCACTCTCTGTGTTTCATCCGATACAACAATGGCAGCTAAGGTAAATTTGAAGAAATATTTCATTGAATGACGACTTGAAATATAAATATTTTTTTGTGTTGTTCCTAATGGAAATCTCTTTCAGTTCATAGTTCTTTTCGCCGCTTTGGCCTACGTGAATGCAGGATATTTGGGTGCTCCAGCAGCTGTAGCAACCTACTCTGCACCAGCTTTGTCTTACGCTGCACCAGCTGTAGCTGCTGTTCACTCAGCCCCAATTGCATCTTCATACGCTTACACCAACAGGATCCAAAATACAGCTTACGCTGCACCAGCCATCTCCTACGCTGCACCAGCTGTAGCAGCCGTACATGCTGCCCCAGTTGCCGTTGCTAAAGCTCTCCCAGCTGCCACTTCTTACTCTTACACCAACAGGATCTCCCAATCTGCCTACGCTGCCCCAGTTACCACTTATGCTGCAGCTGCCCCAGTCATCAAATCTTATGCTACCACCTATGCTGCCGCTCCTGCTGTCTCATACGCCGCTCCAGTAGCTGCTGTCCATGCCGCCCCAGTAACCACTTATGCTGCAGCTGCTCCAATCGTCAGAACTCAAGCTTTGTCTTATGCCGCACCTGTTCACGCTGCTCCAGCTTATGCTTACGCTGCTGCTCCAGTTACAACTTACGCTGCCTCTGCACCTTTGGTTAGGAGCCAAGGATTGTCAGTTCACCCTGCCCCAGCTGTATCTTATGCCGCTCCAGTAGCCGCTGTACATGCTGCTCCAGCTATCACCTCGTACGCTGCACCAGCAATCCATTCTTATGCCGCTCCAGCAATTCACTCTTACGCTGCTCCAGCCCTTACATCTTACGCTTCACCAGCAATCGCTTCATACGCTGCCCCAGCTTTGATCCATTAGATAGGAATAAAAATGAATAGAGAATTGTGATATCATTTTGTAGATGATTATTTTATGAAAATAAATTATTTATTCGATTATTTATGAATTTTCTTTTTGAATGACATTTCTCCAGTTTGAGACAGCAATGAGCGCAAAACACTGAGATTTGGATTGATATTTAGGCTTTTTCATCGCTGATTCCTTGCTCAATATCATAAATGGGCAAGTAATTATGACAATATATTCGTCTGTCACACCTTTTCGCCAATACGGGCGAAAAATGTTGTAAGGGGTTGGAAAATGACATAAACTCAAGGTTGCAGCAGTTCGTTCAGAAAACAATGTTTTTTCTATGAACAACTGTATGTTAAGTACTCATATCTATCTCAAAAGATGTTCAACCGATCTTAACAAAAATTTGAGCATACACGGTGTGTCTTTTTGTTCTTATACCATTATAAATTTAATAAAAAAACGATTTTCCTTTATATCTTCATAGTGGATAATCCGAATGAATTAAAATTTTGTAGGAGGTTTCACACAAAAGTACACACATTTCAGATTAAACACACTTGAACTTTGCCTTAAAGTCTTCGAGTTAATACGTCACCAACTAGTGAAACTTTAAAAACTTGCTATAAATTAATCACTTACTGAACACATACTAGCATTTTCTGTACACTTGAACATTTGAGAAGAATTTATCATTCCACATTTATCATTCTGAAATGCACCGTTTTCAAGATATTCGATGATTTGAAATTTGGAAAAAACAGATTTTAGGTTGTCAAATATTTCCCTTCCGCATTTTTGCTCTTTATTCAATGCTTTATAAAAAGTGTTACAGTGATCGGATTTAGTTCAAATATGCGCCGTTTTGTTCGATAACAACGGAACGTTTCTCTAGTGGATTGGCCTTTAACGAAAGAAAACTTTGAAATAGCCCGAATTTTGGGCTTTGGTGAACTCATGTTTACACGTCTATAACTATTGAACACAATATCCAAACTAAAAATGCATACCGTCGTTTTGTAGGTTTCGCCAAGACCTTTCAAATTATGAATATTAAAAAAAAACAACTATTTTTGTCTAATTTTCACTTTATTAATACTATTACACGACCGGTTTCGGTTTTTAAACCATCTTCTGGTGTTAGGTACAGACTGAAATATTTCGTGGGTTTAAATCTATGGGATATTCAAAAGTGGTGAATGGTTTATTTATATTTGGGTGTTAAGTGGGGACACATTGGGAATATTGAACAGATTTGTTATTTCCATCGCTTCCAGCAAATTTAATTTCAGGCCTTTCTGGCATTTGTGAAGGATTTTAAAATTTACAATATCCATATGATGTTCTTCAGTCTCGATAATATGAAATTAATATCTTTTGATGTAGAAAATATCTACCCTAGCATTCCAGCAAAAGAATGTTTACCCCTAGTTGGCGAGTCACTTACCTTTATCGAACGCTAACTTACAATCTGAAATTGATAAAATCAAAGAAATTGCAACTAATAATAATTTTCCGAGATCCCTAGTAAACAAAATAATTGAAAACAAAAGAAAACTGAAAACCATTAATATGTTTTACACTACCACAGAAAAACCTACTAATAAATTCATGCATATCACTTATTTCGGAGAATTATCAATCCAAATCCAAAATTATTTTTCTAAACTTGATTTCAAAACAACATTTTCAGGACGTCCAAACCTAGGAAAAATATTATATAACTCAAAATCCAAACTTAAACCCGAGAAAACTTCAGGTGTTTATAAAATCTGTTGTAAAAATTGCAACGCTGCATATGTAGGTCAAACCGGTAGAAATTTTGAGACCAGATTAAAAGAACATCTGAAATCAGGAAAACAGTCCGCAGTTTATGATCATATCGAGACTGAAGAACATCATATGGATATCGTAAATTTTAAAATGCTTCACAAATGCCAGAAAGGCCTGAAATTAAATTTGCTGGAAGCGATGGAAATAACAAATCTGTTCAATATTCCCAATGTGTCCCCACTTAACACCCAAATAGAAATAAACCATTCACCACTTTTGAGTATCCCATAGATTTAAACCCACGAAATATTTCAGTCTGTACCTAACACCAGAAGATGGTTTAACAACCGAAACCGGTCGTGTAATAGAATTAATGAAGTGAAAATTAGACAAAAATAGTTATTTTCTTTTAATATTCAAGATGGATTTTCACAAAATAAATGAGTCATCAATTCATTCTATTTCAAATTATGTATAGAATTGCCAGCTACAAGCTATGTAGCGCTTTGTACATAGCCGCGAAATTAAAAAAAAAGGTGGAAGGGAGATATTTGGCAACCTAATATTACTAGAGCTTTTGCCACGAGATTTGCACTAAAAACTTACCATTTCCTTCATAATAGAAAAAAACGGTAAACCATATAAGTGGATAAGATAGCTGAAGAAATTTCATCTAATACTCTGATAATCAGAAATCAATTCATATTGCTTAGATATAACATCACAAAGATCCTACGTTCCAAAAATACTCTCGATATCACAAAAAATCGAAGGATAATCAACAATTCAAGAAAACTGACCACAATGTCAGGAATTCTCTTAAATCTGAAAACAAATGATTTTGAACATCTCAGTCAAGGCGGAAGCTATTTGTTGCTCTTAAATGCTAAACTATTTGACGGATTGGGTTCAATAAAGAGTTTCACCGAGATATTTGGACAATTAATCCATTCTGAAAATACGAAAATTGTACCTCATCTCTCTTGATATCTCAAGATTATAAATCGATATTTCAAGATTATAAACATTCAAGCTTATGAATAACTATAACCGGCTTTTTCACTAGAAACACGCCCGCATCGAGCAAAACGATAGCTCGCCGTTCCACGAGTTCAAAAATAACGTAATACTTAATCGTCTTGTTACCGAGGTGCCTCTCAAAGATCGTCGATCTAGATCAGTTATTTCCATCATAATTAAACATTTAAAATGCCACCGGAATTTTTTAAATGTCAAGTTGAGGACATTGTTCATGAACTTACGCAAATCCATATACCCGTAACCAATGAATGAAACCAGTTTATGAATTACGGATTTCGTGCAAGTTCAATCCATATCGACACGCCCCTTCACATGAGCTGTCTTATATGTAGATTGGGTATAAAAGTTTGAACGATTTTTGGCAAGGTATCACTTCTTGTACAGCATTCGAAGTAACTATCTGAAATGGCAGCTAAAGTGAGTATTTCCTTCATTTAAATTCAGAATTAAATGTTTGAAAGAGAAACAGAGAATTTATTCTGATAATCTCAAGATTAATCATTATTTCATATTTAATCAAAACAGTAAAATTACCACACACATATGATATTATTGAAATAAAAATAATAAGACAATAAGATAAGAGTGATTTCCTTCATTTCAAATTATTCCATCTGTTTCTTTTCTTTTGCGTATCATATACACAAGTAGAGGTTATATTTAAAATTAAAATTTTTATTCTCAGTTCGTAGTTCTCCTTGCCGCTTTGGCCTGCGCCAACGCTGGATATTTGGGAGCCCCAGCAGCTGTAGCAACCTACTCTGCACCAGCTTTATCTTACGCAGCACCAGCTGTAGCTGCCGTCCACGCTGCCCCAGTTGCTTCTTCATACTCCTACACCAACAGGATCCAAAATACAGCTTACGCTGCACCAGCCATCTCCTACGCTGCACCAGCTGTAGCAGCCGTACATGCTGCCCCAGTTGCTGTCGCTAAAGCTCTCCCAGCTGCCACTTCTTACTCTTACACCAACAGGATCTCTCAATCTGCCTACGCTGCCCCAGTTACCACTTATGCTGCAGCTGCCCCAGTCATCAAATCTTATGCTGCCGCCCCTGCTCTCTCATACGCTGCCCCAGCTGTTGCCAGCTACTCAGCTCTCCATGCCGCTCCAGTCACCACCTACGCAGCAGCTGCTCCAGTTATCAGAGCTCAAGGAGTGTCCGTTCACCCTGCCCCAGCTGTGTCTTATGCCGCCCCAGTAGCTGCTGTACACGCTGCCCCAGCAATCACTTCATACGCTGCACCAGCCATCCATTCTTATGCTGCCCCAGCTCTTACCTCATATGCTGCCCCAGCTATCACCTCTTACGCTGCCCCAGCTATCACCTCTTACTCTGCCCCAGCTTTGGCTTACTCGCAGAAAATCCACTACTGAAGTGGGGTTGAGAGGAGATAAATGAAGTCTAAATATGTATTTATTTTTCAAACGATTAATTTATAATAAACAAGAAACACGAAATAGTCTTTATTTTCTCTATATGAAAACCTTGGATATCTAATGGATAGTATAACCTGAAAAAGTACCTCCTCTTAATAAAAAAATCATCGGTTGAATTTGTGTTCTATGTAGTAATAAATTTGTTGTGTATTGTATCCAAATTGTTCTGATATACATCATTTTAGCTATGGAATGGCTTACGGTGATGTACAAGTTGCAAGACAAATGTACCAAACGCGATATCCACAACGGGCGGTGCCACACGTCCAAATTTCCATCAATATTCACGCAAGACTTTGTGAAACTGGCAGGTTCAAAAGGACAACAGATGTGCCAGGAAGACATTTCGAATAGTTGATATTGAAGAAGCTATGTTAATAGAATGAATTGATGACTCATTTATTTTGTGAAAATCCATCTTGAATATTACAAGAAAACAATTATCTTTGTCTAATTTTCACTTTATCAATACTATTACACCACCGGTTTCGGTTGTTAAACGATCTTCTGGTGTTAGGTACAGACTGAAATATTTCGTGGGCTTAAATCTGTGGGATGTTCAAAAGTGCTGAATGGTTTATTTCTATTTGGGTGTTAAGTGGGGACACATTGGGAATATTGAACAGATTTGTTATTTCCATCGCTTCCAGCAAATTTAATTTCAGGCCTTTCTGGCATTTTGAAGGATTTTAAAATTTACGATATCCATACGATGTTCTTCAGTCTCGATATGTTCATAAACTGCGGACTGTTTACCTGATTTCAGATGTTCTTTTAATCTGGTCTCAAAATTTCTGCCGGTTTGACCTACATATGCAGCGTTGCAATTTTTACAACAGATTTTATAAACACCTGAAGTTTTCTCGGGTTTAAGTTTGGATTTTGAGTTATATAATATTTTACCTAGGTTTGGACGTCCTGAAAATGTTGTTTTGAAATCAAGTTTAGAAAAATAATTTTAGATTTGGATTGATAATTCTCCGAAATAAGTGATATGCATGAATTTATTAGTAGATTTTCCTGTGGTAGTGTAAAGAATATTAATGGTTTTCAGTTTTCTTTTGTTTTCAATTAGTTTGTTTACTAGGATTCTCGGAGAATTATTATTAGTTGCAATTTCTTTGATTTTATCAATTTCAGATTGTAAGTTAGCGTTCGATGAAGGTATGGTGAATGCTCTGTTGATCATAGATTTCAGAGCTGCCAGTTTATGATTATCAGGACTGAAGGAATCATATGGTATTATGGCTTCTGAGTTTGTGCCTTTTCGGTAGATGTTAAAGTCGAATGTGTTTCTATCTCTACTTATGGTCAAATCTAGAAAGTTAATCGCTTTGTTGCATTCAATTTCCAATGTAAATTTTATTTTGGGGTGAATTGAATTGAGGAAGTCAAGAAACATTTTTATTTATCTATTTGTTCCGTTGAATCCTACTATAATATCATCAACATACCGGAACCAGAAAATGACGTGTTTTTTTGATAGGTCATTTGTTTTTATGAATTCATTTTCAAGGTGATTCATGAATAGATCTGACAATAATGGGCTCAAAGGTGATCCCATCGGTAAACCTGAATTTTGAAAATATAATTTGGATTCGAATTTAAAGTAATTTTGGGATAGGCAAATTGAAAATAACTCCTGAATTTCTGAAATTAAGAGGGGTTAACTTTATTTTTACGAAGTGACTCGCCAACTAGGGGTAAACATTCTTTTGCTGGAATGCTAGGGTACATATTTTCTACATCAAAAGATATTAATTTCATATTTTCTGTGCTGTTTATTTTAGATAATTTGTCAATTAAATCTTTGGAACTTTTTAAACTATATTCTGGTGAAAATTTCGATAGATTTTTGAATTTATTAGATAAACATTTTGATAGTTTACCTGTAGGTGTATTAATATAGGAAACTACTGGTCTAACGGGATTGTCTTTTTTGTGGAGTTTTATTAAACCATACATTTCTGGAGGTCGTGGATTCATTGGAAGATGCTTCCTTATTTCCCATGGTATAGAAAAAAGTAGATATCAATCTTATAGAGCTTCTTTTAATTGTTTGGAATATTTGTTGGTAGGATCCTTTGGAATTTGAGTTAAATCTAATGTACTTATCATGTACTCTTCATTTTGTTGTGGTAGTCTTCTTTGTGGGGACACACAATGCTGTTTCCTTTATCTGCTTTTGTGAATATTGTGATGTGATGTGAATTCTGTGCTTTTTCGAACAATTTCTTTAATTATGTTTGTTGTGTGTATTTCACTGGCGGTTGTTTTTGTGGATATTTTTTTAATGATCTCTGCTGTTTTGTATTTGTGTAATGAAGGGTTTATCAATTACACTTGTGTTTTTTATGATGTTCATTTCTGTTTCTACACCCAGGATTTGTTTATTTGATTTAGAACATGTTGTGGGTGGTGAATATTTGGGAATATTGTCTTGTCAAGTGAATTTCGTGATCTTTTCCATTTGCCCTTTGCTCTTCGTTTTTCTACCAGCATTACCCGAATTTGAAGAGGTAATTTCACTTGAATTTATCCTGTTCTTGTACTTGTATCATTTTTGTTAAGTTATTTGCAGCGACACCGGGTATATTCGAAATTAAGACAAACTAATGTATGTGTTGTTTATTATCTGATAATGTAGTCAACAAATGATACATTTCAGTGAAGTTTTTTGGAGTTGAAGAAATATTTCTTTCGGGCAGTTTCCAACTTGAAAAATTCCCATCGCAGCTTTAACTTCAAGCCAGTTTTAATCCAAAACGATTGCTTGTCGCAAGAAATACTAAGAGCCATTTTTTTAAATGTATAATTGAATGCAGAACATTTGTTTTTAATAAAAAATAACATCGAGTGAGAGACAAAAAAAATATAGTTGATTAAATTAATGAACAACGCTGTATATGGCACCCTCTAACATTCACCAAGAAACTAAAATTTATTTGAGATTCACGTAATCAATATACCCAGGATTTTAAATTCCGAAAAGCAAAAACCCAAATGAAATGATTTTTTTTACTCAGAAACAGATGCATCCCTTTTTGTATACGTATTTCTCTATTTCTGTGTCGCATTGTTTTAGTTATATTTTTCGTTTTGTTGTTGTCAACACTGACATCCTATCCTTTCAAATGACAACCAGCGTCCATTGCATGTCAATTGTCAATATTAAACCATGTAGAGATTTGAACGCACTATTCGAATTCTATAATCTGTCAATTTTCGTATCAGTCACACCAACTGCGAAAATAAAATACAAAAGGCACTAGGAGGTATAATATGACTTTTTCATAGAATTCCATTAAATTTCTCACAATTCTTGACTGAAATATAGAAAATATCGTGTAATACTCGAAGAAGGCAATTCCAACACTCTACTATTAGTTGACATCTTGTGTATCTCTCAGAACTCCTAATTGTAGGAAGACAAATTATCCGATGTATTTCATTGCGACTACTCTCATGGTCAATATGAAATTTGCAATATAGAAACAATAAAAGTTGTCGACATTTCGTCCGGTTAATATTTGGTGAAGGGACTAGAAACTTTGTACGAAATAAACCGGATCTACCCAATGAATATCAACAAATTGTAATCGTGATATACATTTTTATGTCAATCTGAGTAATTATACAGGTTTTTCTTCACTCAAATTGGTATAAAAAGACGTAATCTGAAAATTTGGGTATCATTCAACGAGTGCATTCGAAGAATCAACACATCAAAAATGGCTTTTAAGGTAGGTCCAATTCAAATATGACAGTAAAATATTTAATTCAATCGATCCAATAAAAATTGTTGGTTTTGACGAAATCAGTCGTTCAATTAAATTGAATTTTGAGATAATAATTCTGAAACCATTAAAAAAATCTTTTTCACTAAAAATTTAGTTAGATTCTCAAACAACCTATCAATTCTCAAAAATTTAAAACGTCCAGCTCAGTTCCTTTGAGTACAGACTAACCTCTAGTATTCAATCTGGAAACCTTGAGATAAATAAACTAAAAACAAAGTGAATGGCATTCGAAGTGATCCAGATATAATTTTTCTATTTTTTTTACAGATTTTTGTTCTTCTCGCTACCTTGGCCTACGCCAACGCTGGATACCTTGGTGGAATTGCTGCTCCAGCTCTTTCTTACTCTGCCCCAGCCCTCTCTTATGCTGCACCAGCAATCTCCTACAGTGCTCCAGCTATATCTTACGCTGCCCCAGCTCCAATTGTAGCCAAAGCTCTTCCAGCTGCAACCTCATACTCGTACACCAATAAAATCTCTAAATCAATCTACCCCACAGTAGCAGCTCCAGCAATCTCCTACTCCAGCCCAGCTATCTCTTATGCTGCCCCAGCTTTGTCTTATGGTGCTCCAGCATTGTCTTATGGCGCTTCAGCATTGTCTTATGCTCCAGCTATCAAGTCTGCTTCTTTGGCCTATGGAGCTCCTGCTTTAGCATCATCATACTTCGGAGGTTTGGCGGCACCAGCCTTGTCCTACTCTGCACCATCTTTGGCTTATGGAGGACTTGGATACGGAGCTGGACACAGCAAATACATTCTTTAAATGAAGCGAAGATGACTTATCGAAGTATTATTTTATCAAAGTTAAATGTTTAAAATTGTTGAGATTCATTTTCTGATTTTATATTTATGTTTCTATTGAATTGGATGTGGATTAATGAAATAAAATGGAGATTTGATGATATATAAAGTTTTCTACCTCACTTTTCTGATGAATAAGTACAATGTTTATCTATAGTTTTAAAGCGATAAGGGTGGTTGACCAGAGAAAATTATGAGCGTGAGGCCCGAAGGGCCGAACCCGCGGCAATCTTAATACGGATCGAAAGGGCGTATCCTCTTCTAGTAATATTCCCTTTGAAAGACCTGCTTGTACATTCAAGAAGTCCAAAAGCTATTATAAAAAAGAACAATTTGCTAGTTACAACTTGAAAGGATGGATTTCCTGGAACTTGTTGAGTGAAACAAATTTTATGTGCTCATAACTGCTGAACTATTCGAAAGATTTGGTCCGATGTTTTCAAACACATATGACATTTGATGTCATTTGAATAACTCAAATCTCTCAAACTATAATAGTATTGGATTCTAAAGTATTAAGTTGCAGAATTTGTGTTTTTGATTTTTCAGATTATACCTCCTAGGCGTGACTGATACGAAAATTGACAGATTATAGAATTTGAATAGTGCGTTCTACGTCTCTACATGGTTTAATATTGACAATTAACATGCAATGGACGCTGGTTGACATTCGAAAGGATAGGATGGCAGTGTTGTCAACCACAAAACGAAAAATATAACTAAAACAATGCGACACAGAAATAGAGAAATACGTATACAAACTTTAAGGGATGAATCTTTAAGTAATTTTAAGATAAAAAAAACATATGAACATGGGACCACAACGCATCGGTTTCTGAGTAAAAACGAAAAATATAACTAAAAACTAGTAAGCCAGGAGACCATAGGCCCGTAGATCTATAGGTCAGTAGATCCATAAGCCAGTAGTTCAATAAGCCCATAGATCAATAAAGATCATAGATCAATGAAGCGCACAGAAACACGAAAAACAGCAAAGAACCCCGTTGAAAGCAAAGAAACTCGAATGAACGCGAAAAAACACGAAAGAAAGCGAGAAAACATGAAAAGACCTGAAGAAACACGAAAGAATGCAAAAAGTCCAAAGGAATCCAAAAAAACCCGGAGAAACGCAAAAAAACCCATTGAAAGCGAAGAAACATGAAAGAACTGGAAGAAACACGAAGAAACGCGAATAAATACGAAAGGAGTCGAAGAACACGAGAGATCGCAAAAAATCACAAAAGATGGCGAAAAAACTTGAAAGGGCCCGAAGAAACACGAAAGAACGCGAAGAAACACAAAAGATCGCAAAAAGCCCAAAGGAACCCGAAAAAACCCGAAGTAACGCAAAAAACCCCGTCGATAGCGAAAAAACATGAAAGAACTGGAAGAAACACGAAAGAACACGAAAGGACCCGAAGAAACACAAAAGAACGCGAAGAAATACGAAAGATCGCAAAAATCCCAAAGCAACCCGAAAAAACCCGTTGAAAGAGAAAAAACATGAAGGTACTGGAAGAAACACGAAGATACGCGAAAAAACACGAAAAATTCCGAAAAAACACGAAAGAACGCGAAAAAACACTAAAGCACCCGAAGAAACACGAAAGAACGCAAAAAACTGTCGAAATCGAAAAAGAACATGAACGAACTGGAAGAAACACGAAAGAACCCAATGAAACACGAAAGAACGCGAAAAAAAACGAAAGAACCTGAAGTAACACGAAAAAACGCAAAAAATCCAAAGGAACCCAAAAACCCCTGAAGGAGCACAAAAAACCCCTAAAGAACTTGTAAATTGCACACCCTGTGTATCAATCGATTGCAAATTCATTGTAAATTACACACCCTGTATGACATTTCATTGAAATTAGCTCCCGTACGCGGAAAAACACGAAAACTTGAGAAAAACTCTGTTGAAAGTCAGCGCTAGGAATGCGCAACTCATATGTGACATCCTGTATATGAATCGCAAATATTTTATCGAATTAAGAAGCCGTAAGCAGAAACAGCCGAAATAACTCGATCGAAGATGGATGTTAGAAATAGGCAACGCATATGAGACACCCTGTATATAATTGATTCGCAGTGGGTGCTTTTTCCACAAAAAAAAACAAAAGAATATCATTTCAACTCGATCGATTCGCGTTTGGTGAATTTTACAAAGGTAAAATAAAAATTATTCGATAAAGGTCTAAAGTTGTAACCATGAACAGAGTGCCTCGCCGATTACTTCGAATTTCGTTCCATTCGTTCACGCATAAACTAAGTGGGTCCGATTTACGTCTAGAATATGACATATGATCAACGACAATTGTCATTTCAGAGTAGGAATCGACAGGGGTGAAATGAATTTGCTAGGGATTGCAAAACTGGTTCTATGCTGGTTAAATTTTTGAATTTCATAAATACATATCGTATGACAAATGTTATGAATTTAATGACATTTGGATGCATACAACAAAATATATTGCGTTTCAAATGTCAGTGTGTTCTGTACATCGGTCGAAAAATGAGTTACAAAGAGCTGCTGTTGATTTTCGGGTAAAACTTTTACTGATAGGCACTAAATGCTACAAAATTGATGTGGTGATTATTCTCTTTCCCGTACGCAAGTTTACGAGTGGTTTGAGCGATTCAAATCAGGTAGAGAGACGCTGAATGATGACGAAAGATCAGGCTGTCCCAGAACTAATTTATCGGAAGAAAACAATGAAAATATGCTTCAATTCATCAAATATAACAAAAACCGTTGGTGAAAGTTATTGAAATGGAATTAGGTAATCCTTAAACAACCGCATACATAGAAGACCAAAAAGTTTATAGAATTGAACATTGCAGACATCGTTAAAAGTATCAAAACTTCTTGAAATCGATTATAACTGGTGACGAGACGTGGTGTGTTGTTTATTAATAAAAATTATTTGTTCCAAAATGTATATGCTTAGTTTTTTTTCAAATTAAGTCTTTCGGAATGGAATATGTAATTTAAAATTCATTCCAAATGTTCGTAGTCGTTTACAACCAATTGATGGAAAATGATGAATAAGTCGATTAAATTATTCTTTCCATCCACAAAAACTGCAGTGAATGTGGCTTGATTACGGCACTGCCCGAATCAGATCCCATTAGCGCAATGATTCAAGTCACATAAATTTCAATTGAAAAAAATCTCGCTATCCAGTTTCTCCGGTTGGAATCGGATAATGGTTTCATCTTTTTGAGGAAGGGCTTGCTGGATGCGAGTTTGCAAAATAATTTAAGAAGCTTTATTTTCATAATAACTGGAAGAGGCGGAATTAATTTGCATAAAACCCTGTTTTTCATTCCGTTCCATGTAGGTATGGGAATTATCCAACCAGGGGGATTATGTTTTACTCCTAAATGGTCCCAATTGTTCTGCCTTTTTTGAGGACTAGTTACAAGTGGAACACCGAGTTATTCTTTATTTAATGTTATCTACTTAGTCAGAAGTATAAACAATTTAGAGGGCCCCACGGATTCACAAAATATCACAAAGGTACAATGGTACAAATCATAGAATTGAACGAAAACTTAATAATAATTGCATTTTCACCTGTAATATTCATACGACAATATCAATTGAAATGATCTCTTGTAGAAGGTTTTTGATAACACTCGTGCATATTTTGGCATCATTAGATTTATTCCATTTCTTGTGGGTTTCCCACTACTACTTTACAGATTGGTTAAATCGCATGAAAAACAAATATCGCTTGAACCAAAGGTCCGTATCTTGTACTTCCTGGAATCATTATTCTTTTTTGCAGATAAAATCATTCCTCATCTTTTCTCCTAAATTGTTCCATTCTTGAGATATTTGAAGTTGAAAGAAATTGAATCGATATAATTTTGTCCAAATTTTCTGATTTTCCCAAATCCAACTCTGTCCTGGTATGATTCAATAATCAGATTTGTTCAATGTTGCCATATTTTTATCTTTATTAAATATTTCTACAAAAGGTTGGGAAAATCTCACCAGTCTATGGTTCCACCATTAAACACTATAGATGAAATTAACCAATGAACAATTTTTGTCTTAAATTCATTACAAAATCTAAATTGCCATTTGCTTTATTCTTTATTAATGATATCTAGCACCTTGTTTGATATTTAATCCAGAGTAATATTCCATAATAAATAGAGTTTTAAAAACCCAGAGATTTCCATCACTCATACATAGGTACTTCAGGTATATTGACCGTTGAAATAGGTAATGTATTTTCTGTCAGGACCTGTTAAATTGAAGACTTGTCTTTATGAAGAGCTGATTCTTTATAGCTTCAGACTTTCAAGGTTCATCAAATTATATCTATGCTAACATAAGAATGCTTCAAAATAAACAAGAAAGATTGAATAAAATATAATCTAAAGATCAATAATAAATCAATATTCTATGGTAAGTTATTAAAATTTGACATAATCTATGAATAACCATTATTCAAAATTTCTGTTTTTGTTTACGTAATTAAAACAGATACTCTGATTATAAAAACAAAATTTTACGCATGTTCAGTAATTAATTATAGTCTAAACAGAATAGATTCATATTAATGATTTAACAAAAAATTTTTTATTAAAGAACACCTAGTTGATTTTTCAGAATCAAATTTAGGTGATCAAACTCAATTTCTTCAAGCAAGTATAATTGCACACCCAAATCTGGGAATTCTTGTAATCTATCCAAGTAAATTGTTATTGGGATTCAGTAGAGAAAATAATCATCAAGCAAAGTAACTTCACTTCAAAATAATTATTCGTAGTGACATTATTAATTGTTGTTGAAGATTTCGAAAAAGATTTTCATGTTTTTAACAGTATGATATCAAAAGACCTCATAGACCTGTTCACTGAACTCTGTCAAGGAGAAGAAACTTCAGAAATATCAGTGTTTGGAAAACCATAAATGATTTTTTCTGGCTTTGAGTGAAAAAAAGCAATGTGACAACCTCTTGCCTTGGAAGTTTTCATAGAAATGATGGTTTCATGATTTGGAAATTTTACGAAGAAAATTAAAAATGTATGATGATAACATTCTATAATTCTGAGGTTTTTTTTTGGAATTTCTCACTAGAAAGGGATGGTTTATAATCTTGAAGTAGAAAGAAATTAAAGTAGAACAACAAATACCTATGTTTACGGTGTTGAATTTTTTTTACCAGAAAATTCGTATTTTGTATCTCCTTCTGGATATGGACCTCATCAGATTCATCAGTGGATTCTGTGGACGGTATTTTTCATTCAAACTAAACTGGACTACAGAGGGGTATTTGCCTAATGTGAAAACTTAAAATGCTTATATCTTTTTAACGCAGCTGAATATAGAGAAACTGTATTGGAAAAAATGTTTTTCTTTTAATCTCAAGAACCTATGGTTAAAATTTACGCAGTGGTCAAAGACTCACCCTGTATATAACAACTGACAGAAGATGAATGAAGTCTGTCGCGACAATTAATGAGTCTACGGACCCAATCTTTCTACAAATGTTTTGGAATCAAATAAGACCTCAATCACATAGATTAGAGTGCAACAACATTTAATGCCGAAAGTTCAGCAATTCTGATTCCTTCTCTATTGAAATAAATATCTTGTTCTGTTGAAATGCCCTCTATGCTGTCGACTGAGAATTAACTCGCTGCTCGTGGGTCGTTGGAAGTTTGTACATTCAGTCTTCATTATAGGACATAAACTAAGCTCATTCTGTCATCTCCTGTGAGTTTGCGGATGTTTTGTTTCTCGTAAGAGCATTGCAACAGGGAGAACAGGCGTCATAAAGAGTAATTAAGAACTGCCACTTCGAGGGACTTGGACATTATAGAGAATATATTTTTGTGTGATGCAATTTCATCTGGTGAACTTTGAATGGATAATTTGTGGACAAATTTGCTTTTAAAATAGCTGATCATATTTGACTATTTTATTCTCTTTGTCATACTTTCTTGATTACTAATCTATGAACAGGTGGATGAAATCTTTTAATATCAATTTGATATATCATTAAAAATATGAAAATCCTATATGAAATATTCAAAAATATTCAATGATGTCAAAGACAAATTAAGTCGATATATTTCAATAATTAACATATTCTGAAAATATGGAACGCTAGTTCATCTCTTTTGGATTATAGACAGTATTTGGCCGGATGGACGTACTCAAGTTTGACCCCGAATTCTTCATCAGTATGACCAACCCAATTGATATAGCATATTATCGTATCTATATTCGAAAATAACAGATATTTTGGCAAAACGATAGCAAGTAAAACAATTAATTATTTTCTCTATTTCAGTGTCGTAATGAGTTTATTACAGTACTAAAAACAGTGCTATTATGAACTCAGTACAGCATTGTTTTTAGTTATATTTTTCGTTTTGTGGTTGACAACACTGAAATCCTAGCCTTTCGAATGTCAACACGCGTCCATTGCATGTCAGTTGTCAATATCAAACCATGTAGAGATTTGAACGCGCTATTTAAATTCTATGATCTGTCAATTTTCGTATCAGTCACACCAACTGCGGAAATAAAATACAAAAGGCAGTAGGAGGTATAATCTGAATTTTTCATTGAATTTCAATAAATTTCTCACAATTTTTGACTGAAATAGAGAAAATATCATATAATACTCGTTGCAGAAGGCAATTCCAACACTAATTCGTGTTGGAATAGGTGCCCATTCTGAAACTTGTATTAGAATATACTATTACTTACAAGTTCAGAAGATACGTCTACTAGGAAGTAAACATGTCCATCTGACAAACCAAACGAATCGAGTTACGTGAAATGTACGACAGTGATCATGGTAGATAAAAAAATTAATCTAAAACAACAATCACATTTTCACTTGTCCACCTGACAAACCGAACGAATCGAACTATGTGAAGTCCACGACAATGATCAAACGAAAAAACAATCACAATTTCACTAAATTTCACAAAATAAATTCATTGTAACAGATATTTTAAAAAACGAGATATATTTTCCAAGCAAAACCAAACATTTCCGTTGAAATTCAACGAGAATAGAATTGTTAATTTATAGTGGAATTCATAGAGCGCGCTCATCGACCGCAAGACTGTCAATCGGTCGAGGAATCTATCGTTGGAGGATTCTATGTTCGATATATCGCGTCGTTTTTCAAGCATCGATTTGACATTCGACAATTTCGCAATTAATTGTTTAAAATAATCAACGAAATGGTGGATATAGCTTTTACAGGTTTTCTACTTTTAAATCGCGTATGTGTTTACTCGTCTAGTTTAACGGAAATTTTCGCGAATCTCAGGTATGTGAATGAATGTGTGTTTTCAGTTGGAGAAATTCTTCCTGACGAGACATGGCGTCTGAACTTGTAAGTAAAATAAACATTCGGAAAACTCAAATCGTTGTTACAAACTTATATTTGATAATGATGATAATGGAATAACCCATGTTTCGAGAAAATTAGCAAATGGACAGGTATTATGATGTTAAAATTCTCGTTACTTTGGTTACAATAAATTGGCATTGATTGAGTGAAAAAAATTACTTTCCTTTTCACCACTTATTATGTTCCGAGAAATAGCAATGAAGAATTTTTGTAAAGCACTGACGTAAGGCCAGGAGTTTTTGTGCACATAGATTTCCCCAACGTTTCGTAGTAATGATATTTTATTCTAAAAGACATAAAGAATGGCAACATTGAACGAATCTGAGTATCGGGTCATTTGAGCACAGAGTTGGATTTAGGGAAATCAGAAAATTTGGACAAAACTTTATCGATTCAATTTCTTTCGAATATCTCGAACATGGTGTAATTAAAAAAAACGATAAGGAATGATTTTGTCTGTTTAAATAACTAATGATTCTAGAAACTACAAAATATTGACTTTTAGTTCAAGTGATATTTGTTTTTCGTATAAATCTTGTATAATTCGTGCTCTTGATTATTCTTCGAAGGAATTGTGAGAATTTAATATGGAACTGATATGAATTAGGTCACGGCATAACAACAGCTAGAACTATTGAATATGTTCACTTATTGCGGTAGATTTGATATATGCGTCCCTCGTAGTGGCTCTTAGACTGGCGAATGTGGAAGCGATAAATTCTAATACTTCAATTAGGAGAGGCATTAAGGACCCGAGCAGCTTATCTGCCCGACTGACTTGAATACAAAGTAGCATCTTAGAATTTGGGATGGAATTGAATTAATGCCTCGTTGAATGGGTTCCTTCGTCAAAGGCTCGGGATCGGACGTCTCCGGTTCAAATAAATCGGCTAACCAGCCAACATACAAAAAATTTAGAAAAGCACTAACTGAAGTCACATTCAATCACCGTAAATGAACCATTTCGATCAAAATCTCGAATAACTATCTGCGGAAGCATCGAGGACACTGTATTATAAGTCTATGTTCATACTGGATTATATAAAATTTGAATTTTTTTGATTCTCGTTTTAATATATTTGCTCATTTCTTTTATTCCATACTCTGTTGATATAGATGATAACACAGAAAACTTTGATATTTATGGAAAATAAAAAACAAGGCAATAGTATTGATTCGATGATCTGAAATGGATAGAATCATAAAATTCAAAGTATAAGAAAAGTTGATGTTAAATATGAGTACTTTCTTAAGAAAAGTTCGATTAAATGGTAAGTAAAATCACTTTCAGGTGTACTTAAATTTGGGTTTAAAATTATGTAACAATGCCCGTTCGAAAAATCTATGGTTTAAATTTATGTAGTAGTCAAAGACTCACTCTGTATAAATACAGGGTGAGTCTTTGACCACTGCATTAATTTTAATCATAGGTTCTTGAGATCAAAAGAAACACATCTTCCATTACAGTTTTTCCAAATTCAGCTGCGTTAAAAAGTTATAAGCATTTTTAATTTTCACATTGGGCAAATACCCCTCTGTAGTCCAGTTTAGTTTGAATGAAAAATAGCTTCCACACTATCCACTAATGATTCTGAATTGCTTGAAGAAATTGAGTTCGATCACCTAAATTTGATTCTGAAAAATCAACTAGGTGTTCTTTAATGAAAAATTTTTTGTTAAATCATTAACACCATACGTCGATTTATTTTCTTGTTCGCTGACCACTTTTAAGAAATGTCTGAAACGTCATCTTTTGTTTTCGATTCTTCCGGGTTAATTGTATGTATATTTGAATACTGTATTTTACATGTGATTTTTGTTTTGTGTGTTTAGTTGATAGGTATATTACATGTATAATTGAGGTTTTATTTGTAACTGAGTGAACACTGCCTCTGGTACTAGTTCCTGTTTGTGTTCCAGTGAGAATAAATAAATAAATAAAATAAATATGAATCTATTCTATTTAGACTATAATTAATTACTGAACATGCGTAAATTTTTGGTTTTTATAATCAGAGTAGCTGTTTTAATTACGTGAACAAAAACATAAATATTGAATAATGGTTATTCATAGATTATGTCAAATTTTAATACCTTACCATAGAATATTAATTTATTACCGAACCCCAGGAGAGAAAAAAGTTGTATAATTTTTCTAAAATGAAAGATAATATGTGTAACCATTATTGATCTTTAGTTATAATTTTCCTCAGAATAACTAGAGTGAATTATTATCACATTAAAATATTATAACGTCTCTGTGGTGGGTAGTTCCCAATAAAATAGTGTTCTGTGTTGTTGTGATTCTGTTTGAAACTCTCAACAGTTATTTGTAGCTTTAAAAAAATGTGGAAAATAATATAAGGATAATTTCGATAGTTTGAAATTATTTCATTCAGTACGAAATGATTATGGTCAGAAAATACATTTCTATTCTAATCTTTCTTGTTTATGAGCCTATAGCTTCCAGTTTCAATATTGATTGAATTTTAATTAACCATGCATCATAACAAACATTCAGAAATATTAAAAATGAGTCAAATTCTATTATCTCCTAAGTTTGTGAACCAGGTTGAATCGGTGTATGAAATAAAGATGTGAAAAAACTTCTTTAAAGGTACAAAACAAATCTAGGAGACTGGGTTCTGAAGTTTTTAAAACTCATATGAGCTTAATTTGAAGCATTCCTATGTTAGAATAGATATAATTTGATGAACCCTGAAAGTCTGAAGCTATAAAGAACCAGATCTTCATAAAGACAAGTCTTCAATTTAACAGGTCCTGACAGAAAATACATTACCTATTTCAACTGTCATGAGAATATACCGAAGTACCTACATGTGAGTGATGGAAATCTTTTTCTCTATTTATTATGGAATATTACTCTGGATTAAATATTAAACAAGGATCTAGACATCATTAATAATGAATACAGCAAATGGCAATTTAGATTTTGTGGGAATATAAGACAAAAATTGTTCAGTGGTTAATTTCATCTATAGTGTTTAGTGGTGGAACCATAGACTTGAGAGATTTCCCCAACCTTTTGTAGAAATATTTAATAAAGACATGAAATATGGCAACATTGAACAAATCTGATTATTGAATCATTTCAGCACAGAGTTGGATTTGGGAAAATCAGAAAATTTGGACAAAATTATATCGATTTAATTACTTTCAACTTCAAATATCTCAAGAATTGTGCAATTTAGGAGAAAGGATGAAGAATGATTTTATCTGCAAAAAAGACTAATGATTCCAGGAATTACAAGATACGGACCTTTAGTTTAAGCGATATTTGTTGATCATGCAATTTAACCAATCTGTAGAGAAGTCGGGAGAAACCCACAAGAAATGGAATAAATCTATTGATGCCAAAACATGCATTACTGTTATCAAAAACCTTCTACAAGAGATAATTTCAATTGATATTGTCTTTTGAATATTACAGGTGAAAATGCCATTTTTTAATGAAATTTCGACACCCTATATCTTTTGAACGGGGCCAAATTCAGAAAAATGTTATAGGAAGAAGGAAAATATTTTTTTCGACGTAAAGAATATACGGTTAAAATTAACGCAGTGATCAAAGACTCACCCTGTATATGTTTTCATCATAAATATTACACTTTGAAGCCTTAAATAGGTGTCTATCAGCGAACGCTCAATTTTTTGAGTAACTTTGAAAGAAATCCAGTGGTGGCTTAGCCCAATTTGAAACCTTAAACCGCTTATAACTTTAGAACGAGGCAGAATTAGAAAAAGTAGTTGAAATCAACGCAGTGCTCGAAGACTTATCCTTTATTAAGTATTCCATTAATTTTTATTGAAAGTAACCCCATTGAGAAAAAACATCAATAACCTTCAGACAAATCAATAAGCAATAACAGAGAAAGTACATTTGTCTTGCCTTTAAAGAGCCATCATAATCTAATTCATTTCCGCCTTCCCTTTGTGTTCCACCACCGGAACTGATGTCTCATAACATATAATTCATAAAGGCAGCACTTTCGCAGCCCCGGCTTTCGCACCATTAGCTTCTCTCAGAGTCGCGGCGACATTTCACGACCGTCTGATTGATGATGATGAAATGAAACTCATCAGAATTGCCTTGTTCCAGTGTTCCGGCAAGGAGACACCGGGAAATGCTGGTACGCCGTCATGACCGGAATATTGGAAGTCAGGATATTGGCGCCAGAAACAGATAGCAAGGTGAGGAGGAAATATTCATTTAGCTGATGCTCTTGATTGATATGAACTTTGATCGATTTGCTTAGTTGTGATGGTGTACAGAGAAACCGTATATCGTTATCCAGATCTTCAATCTATATTATAAAAATGAATCGCAAAATGTGTTGGAAAGCGCATAACTCAACAACGCCTGGACCAATTTGGCCAAATCTTTTTTTAAAATGTTCGTTGAAGTTCAAGGATGGTTTTTACGGCGAGAAAAATTAGAATTATTGCTGGAAAACCCTAAAAATAGCCCTTTTTTTCCCATACAAATGATTTGTAACTAAAACGTAGTCAATTTGAGCTTTATTGCTATGGTATGAAGTTCATATTAAATTACAAGCACTCACTGTTGTCTAAGCAATGTAGGTGTGTTCCTGACGTCAAAGTTCATATCTATCAAAACAATGTGCGTGTGTGCGTTGGAGCACAGAATACATAGTTGGAGGAGTTTAATGTCGCGTTCCGAAACTCGCGTTTCTTTTGTATTAGTTTCGGCACGCGAGATAAAATGCATCAGCCAATTGATTTGTGGATCAAGTACAAAGATTATATGTGTGATGATATTTTGTATCAAATTCGGAATAGAATGGATAAATATACAAATCAATGAAGAAATTTACAATGAAGCATTGATTTCAATTGAGGACATGTGCTTGATAATGTCAAACAAACTAATAATTCAATTAGGCCTTTTAACCAATGCAGACGCTTTTAACAAAGAGTTGCATCGAGAAAAACTGTATGATCTCAACGCTTTGAAAGAATTAATTCAAACAAATCTTCCACTGTTAAATGAACAACAGAAGTATGTATTTGAAACTCTTATGAAAGTAACAAATGATGAAACTGGATGGATTTACTTCTTAGATGCACCTGGTGGTACAGGAAAAACTTTTTTGATTTCATTAATATTAGCAAGAATTCGCTCACAAAATAAAATTGCACTTGCACTCGCTTCGTCGGGAGTCGCAGCAACTTTGCTTGAAGGTGGTCGAACAGTCCATTCACCACTAAAATTGCCATTAAGTATGCAAAGCAATGAAACTCCAACCTGCAACGTTTCGAAGAACTCTGCAATGGCAAAGGTTTTGCAGCAATGTAAATTGATTATTTGGGATGAATGCACGATGGCCCATAAAAAATCTTTGGAGGCTTTAGACAGAACCTTGAAAGATCTACGGAGCAATAATAACCGATTTGGTGGTGCAATGATTTTATTAGCAGGAGATTTTCGTCAAACATTGCCAGTGATTCCACGATCAACGCCAGCTGATGAACTCAATGCATGTCTTAAGTACTCCAATTTGTGGAAACATGTCAAAGTACTTCATTTAAGCAAGAATATGCGTGTCGAGTTGCAAAATGACCAATCTGGAAACATATTCTCTAAACAACTCATTGACATTGGTAATGGCAAATTTCCTATAGACATGTTGACTGGCTGCATTAACTTTCCTCAAAGTTTTCTGTCAGTTAACTCGATCAAAAGATGAACTTATTCAGAAGGTGTTTCCAGATGTTTCTCAAAATTACAGAAACCATGATTGGTTGAGCGAACGAGCTATACTGGCTGCAAGAAACATAGATGTAAATGAATTAAATTTCAAAATTCAAGAACAAATTACAGGCGAATCGAGGATATATAAATCAGTTGATTCGGCTACTAATCAAGATGATGTAGTCAACTATCCACCGGAATTTTTAAACTCGCTGGATTTGCCAGGATTGCCACCTCACAATCTTCAATTAAAGGTTGGATCGGTGGTTATAATGTTGCGAAATATCAACCAACCGCGTCTTTGCAACGGTACACGGTTAGCGATAAAAAATTACTAAACAATGTGATAGAAGCAACTATACTCAAAGGAAAGTATAAAGGAGAAGATGTTCTCATACCGCGCATCCCAATGATTCCGACTGATGTGCCATTTGAGTTTAAACGACTACAGTTTCCAGTGCGGCTTGCTTTTGCTATGAATATAAACAAGTCCCAGGGGCAATCATTAAGTGTTTGTGGTATTAATCTAGAAAACCCATGTTTCTCACATGGTCAATTGTATGTTGCCTGTTCCCGTGTTGGAAAACCATCAGATTTGTTTATCTATACGCCAGGTAATCAAACAAAAAACATCGTATACCACAAAGCACTACAATTATAATAATAATAATTATGATTCACATGATTAACAATAAAGCGATTACTTACTTTTAAATCCTTATATATGTTTCATTTAATTATTTTTTATTCACAACGCCCTATCACCAGGGTGACGGTTCTGTTCAGGAGAATTTTTTAAAATACGTATAGGCACAAAAACTGCCACATTACAAATCTTTTTGACAGGACGAAGTCTGTCGGGTCAGCTAGTGAATTATACAAAAAATGCAAATACGTGTTATGTTATCCTCTATTAAGTAATACCTATGATATTTTAAATAGTGGTCCAAATTAGGCACCTGGATGGAAAATGCAAATTTCTAGAGGAGTTAGAGAAAAACTACTAGGTCAATATCGACTAATATCTTATGTGTAATCGAATAATGAATGAATGTTCAGATTTAAAAAAAAATTCTAGGCTGAGGATTGTCAAGTTCCATATCCATCGGACGAATATTCTAGGAGTTATTGGAGATATTAAATTTCGGATAATCTCGAATGTACTTAAAGGTAGAGGCTTCATTTTAATGAACGTTTTTATATCTTCTCGTACACTCCAGAATAACAAGATTGATGGGATCGAAGATCCTGTCTGGCCCGACGTAAAGATGAAGTTTATATCGGTTTCGAAACAACTTTACAGCGAAGAACCCCACTGGCGGTTCGTGAATTCGGGCATCTAAGAGTAATTCAATTTCCCGAACTATCTCATAATTCATTATACAGGCGGAATGAAGATGTTCATCGCCAAAACTCCATCCCGCAGAAATCTCTATTAGTTCCGTCGAATATGAATAATGCAATTGTTTGTGCGACGCGAACAGGATTTAATTGGATCGGACATTGCCATTTGAATTTCATGATTTAAGACGTGGTTTGTGCTCGATCTATCGACGAACTCGTTTTGGTGGAAGAAAATTTTATGATCATGTCGAAAAAAAAAATTGGTTGCCTGTAAAGTCGGTATACGGGCGAAAGTTTTACGTGACAACGACTTTGAGTGATAAAATAATTTTAATGTGAATATTCATTCGTACGCGTTTACCTTTGCTCTCTGTCTCTCTCGCTCTTAGGCGGGCTAACCATGCCCGAGTGGAAGGGACGCGTGCCTCTCACTCGCTCTTATTGTGAGCGCATAACGTGAGCGGAGCGTAACGCAGTTTCTTGAAGTGTCACCCGGCAAACCAATTTATAAGACGTTGTCACGTCAAAAACATTTTTTTTTATTCCATTCTAGACATTCTAGAATCTTTAGTCATTTTAGCACACTATTCTACAGGGTGTTCGGCACATGGACCGTCAAATTTTTTTGGGACGTTGGTAGGGTCATTTGCTACCTTTTCAATCTTGGAATCTGGGTCCTTAGTATTACGGTTACGGAGGTATGATTTTTTTATTAGGTTTTTCTAAATTACCCAAAATGTACCCTTCGAAGCCCCATAACTTTTTTAGCATGTGCTTTTACATGCATTTATTTTATTGTATTAAGTCTACATGAGTGTGTGTTTAAAAAATAACGTATTTATTGTTACAGATAACACCACAAAATTAACACGTGGGCTTTTTATTGAAAAAAAATTATGAAAGTATGAAAACATCTCCACTCTTATTGAAATTAAAAAAAAGTTACAGCTATTACAAACTTAGTTTTATTTTAAAATGTTCTTTGGTTTATAACGTTGCTAACCATATGCTATTTACGTAAGTCAATAAAAAAAATAATACTGCAAATAAGGTTTTAGTCAGAAGAGTGAAGAAAGTCGCACCTAAATAAAAGTACGGATTTCGACACAACACAGCGAGCAAGGAAATTTTACCTGCCCGTTTTAGACGCGCGTGAATTATTATTACTATTTCAGTCCTTAGGTTGGATTGGGTTAGTCGCCGCTGACTTGACCCTACCGTCATTCGAGATTTAACTGTCTCTGCTGTTTTTAAGTTTATATTTTTTTGTTTTTGTTACTTTTATCGACTTTTTGCTACTGTTGTTTTAATTTTGGTTGTTGATATGGTGATGGCATATGGCAAGGCCGATGGTGTTGCTCGTGCAGCTCAAAGGATTTATCAAGCCAAATTTCATAATCGAAGATTACCCCACCACGAAACATTCTCGATGACTTATCGACGATTAAGAGAGACTGGAAACTTAAATTTTCAAAAGCCTCGGGTCAATGTGAGATAACACCATGTAGCAGTTGACGATCAAATACTTCAAGCCTTTGAAGAAGATCCAACTACAAGCATTCGTTGCTCTTTGAGTTTCCAGCCTCTCTTAATCGTCGATAAGTCGTCGAGAATGTTTGGTGGTGGGGTAATCTTCGATCAGGAAATTTGGCTTGATAAATCCTTTGAGCTGCACGAGCAACACCATCGGCCTTGCCATATGCCATCACCATATCAGCATACTCAGCGTTGCTGAAATTAGGCATATCAACAACCAAAATTAAAACAACAGTAGCAAAAAGTCGATAAAAGTAACAAAACAAAAAAATACAAATTTAAAAAAATGAACAACGCGGCACAGACACTTCCAACAGCAGAGACAGTTAAATCTCCAATTACGGTAGGGTCAAGTCAGCGGCGACTAACCCAATCCAACCTAAGGACAGAAAACTCATGAGCTTAATGGTGAAAACAATTAAACATTAAATGACTATTTATTTATTCGAGAATACAACTGTAGGACTTTTTATCAATGGTCTAGGGGTTATGATAAATTTCCGCTTACTTTTGTCGAAATATACACGGCTTTCGTATTTACAAGTTTACTTACACCAAAAGAATAAATAAAATTATCGTCTAATATATAAATACAAAAGGATCCTTCGTTATAAGCAATATTTCTCTTAACTCTTGGTCCTCTAATAAATAACTGAAAACGTCATCTCGAACACTCGACGCACTAAGAAAAATCTCCGATTTCACATTTTCAATTGCGAAGCACAGGTCCGCACTGGCACCCAACTCCGTCCAAAAATGCTAAATCCTACATATTGGTATAGAAAGTTTTAAATAAAAAATTTTGGTTAGAATCCGAGTATTAATGTTTTGAATTATCCAATATTTTTACGATAAGTTTTGAAATTTTCAATAATTTTCTCTCTCTTCACGAAATTTGATGAATTAATCTCACAGCCTCATGGTGGAGACAAAGACGCAGATATTTATCCAATAGGAACTCGAATAAAGAATTGTAATGGACGAAAAATGCCATCGTAGCTTTTGTGTATTCCCTGAACAAATTGTTCATTTCGCTTCGACTGCCGAAATGGAATAGATTAACATGTTGATGTGAAATTGTTTATGTAGCGGAGCATCGCACATTTGTGCTTGTGAACACCTAGGTAGTCGCCAAAAAGCGGAAGCTAATCAGCTACCGGATATTGAAACAAAACGGTGAATATCGATCATTAATTATTAATACCCATCCAAAATGCAACGCGGTTCTGTTTATTATTCAGGTTGCAGATGTTCGAATATACAGGGTGAGTTTTTGAGATCAAATGAAATTCTTTTTTCCCATACTGTTTTTCCAAACTCAGCTGCGTTAAGACGTTATGAGGGTTTTAAGTTTTCAAATTGGGCAAATACCCCTCTGTAGTCCAGTTTACTTTTAATCAAAATTCTACAGCATCCACAATTCATTGAATTGTTTAAAAACATTTTTTTGCCTCTTAGAAATGATTCACTCACTTATGTTTCATCAGATGAGGTCTACATTCAGGGGCAGATAAAAAAATTAATTTTTTTCAGGTAAAAAAATTTAACGCTATAAATATAGAATTTTGATAATTTCTTTCTTGTTCAAGTTTAGCCATCCCTTTGTATTGAAAAATTCTTAAAAATCTCAGAATTTATGGATATTATCCTTAAATATTTGTAATTTTCTCCTTGAGATTTTCAAATCACTTCTATACAAGGTCTTTCACGAGGAACCTCTAAAATATTTTCAAGGCATTAGCACCTCCGGTTTTTCCGGAAATGACGTCAACTTCCGTTTTTCAAATTACAACACCATTTTTTTATTGCAGAAATAAATTCCTTAGAAAGTTATTTTGATGTAACATTTTTCAGTTTTGATTGGAAAATTCTCTCTGAGCAGGAAAATTCGAAAAAATGGAAAATAGAGCTCCGCTGAAACAAGAATAACTTCCAGGTTTTTGGATGGAAAATTTTCATTTTGGGATTTTTCAAGATGTAAGATTGATGTATCCACTTTAAAAATCGAAATCGCGATTCATGCTACAGGGGGTGAAAATCGCTTTCAAAGTTAGGGATGACAAAATCGAGAAAAATCAATTTTTTCAAATTAGAACCCCATTTTTTTATGGCAGATATTGAATCTACGTTAAAAAATAATGTGAGTGTATGCATCACACCCTTGCCCTAAAGCGGATATTTTCTGAGTTATTCACAAAAAACTGTTTTTCGTCTTGAATTTTCAGCTATTTCTTTACCCTTCACGCCAAAAAGATGAAATTTTCAGGAACTGTTATTTGAACCATGCTGTAGATTTTTCACTTCTTCTTGAAACTTCAAGTTACTATTAGGAGAACCATGGCAAACTCTCGCAGTTATAACTAGAGAAGATGCTCAAAGTTTTGACCGTTAATTTCTAGACATTTATTTATACGTCTCAGGAATGCTTCGTGCGTTGCTCTTCTTATTTCATCGGAAGGAAGAGATCTGCAAAAGTGTTTAAAAACCAAATTGAGTTTTAAAACTATGAATCTAAAAATCTAAACAAACCTGAACGCATTTCTGACTCGTTTTATGCAGTCCTCTTTATCAGTCAGGGGAGTTGAGTAAACAATATTTTTTATCTTACCCCAAACATAATAGTCTAAAGGAGTTAAATCGGGAGAACGTGGTGGCTAAAGATGCGGACCATTGTTCGCCAACCATCGATCTTCAAATAGCCTGTATAGGATATTTGACACATTGAGTGAATTGTGTAGAGGCGCGCCATCTTGTTGATACCATAAGTCATTATGGTTCTGTACTAGCGGCTCAATTATTTGAGCCGTCAATATGTCAGAGTATCTATCTCCTAAGGGAGAACATTCTTTAAATAATGCAAACATGTGTAGTGTTCTATCTTACCAGTTAAAGTCCCATCATAAATGTGAACATCGAGAATTGCATTAATTTTGATGGCGCAAAAAACATTGAAACTCCAGGTCTCTTGAAAGTTCCATTGTCTGAAGTGGTGGTTGTTCTCTTCATCCCAATAATGACTGTTATGCCTATTGAAAGAACCATCTTTGTGAATTTAGATTCATCTGTCCAAATTATACAGTCCAAAAGTTTTCATTCTCTTGAAATCGAATCATCATAGCTTCGCAAAACTCTGTTCTCCTGACGAAATCAGTTTCCTTCAAATGCTGTACCCTATTTAGTTTATATGGTTGCATTTTATGTTTTTTAATATTCTCCAAACACTCGATTGAGATAATCCCAGAGCAATCTCGGCATCTTTGAGAGAATTTTGAGGATTCACACGAAAATATGCAAGAACTGTAATTTCGTTGTTCTCATCTTCTACTACACTTTTTTCTCTGTGTATAGTTTTCTTAACGAAAGATCCGACATTTCTCAAGTTTGTCATGGTTCTGTTTATGATATCTCTCGTTGGTCTGGGTCGGTCAGGAAACCTCTCAATGAACAGTCGAATCGAAGTGCACTCCAGCTTCTGAACTTTCGTCAGTGCTTTTTCACATTTTTTTTCGAACAGGTCATGGATATCTCAGTTCATTGTGTTTTAATATCACGAACAGAGTAAATTAGCCATCTTCGAAATAAATTAGTATCTACACTGTAAATGAGCGAAGATCGACGGAAACATCCTAATTTCGAGCAATTTTCCCGAAATGGAATATAATCGCGACATCAAAATAGGTCAGACCAAGTAATTTATTCACCCACACTTGACTCGACATCAGCTTATCCTTTATTTGCCTCCATGTTCATCAGTTTGTGCACATTCGTGATCGGCAGAGGTAACATTACACTAATTATTTATGGATTCTATGTCCCGCGCGTTTGTTTACTGTCTCGGAAAAGTTTAATGTTGTGATAAATTTGCTAAACCACGAAATGACGCCGCCATCTTGATTTAATATTCGAGTGTGTTGATGTTCTACCTGGAGTGGTGTTTTCTTGACTGAGGCGTGAGTTTTGTATCAATTTTGCATGGGTTAATTAAATATTTAGTTCGTACAAGAAATATTGACGGTAAACGCGGCTCCGGCACTTCTTAATTAGAATTAAAATAATTGGGTTAAGGAGTTCGCGAAAGATTTTAATATTTTACCTTTCCTATGATGGCAGTGGCAGGGAACGTGCTGGTATATTTTTAAAAATAAAAAAAAATGATCTCAAGCAGATATTACAGGGTGTCTCAAGTTCGAGTGCCTATTAGACGTTTCTGGGGAACTAGACATAATTGAAATCTGAAAATTGAGATTATGATATTGTTCCAAGTTCTCTACAGAGCTAAAATATTTTCGAAGCCCAAACATTTCCGGTTATACAGGGAGTAAAAATAAATAGACGAAAAAATTTTTTTTCAAGTTTTCCATTCCTGGTATGATCAAGTATTCAATAGTGAATACATTTCTGTTGAAACCATTGAATTAATTCGAATAGTTTTTAAAATATCTAAAAAAAATGAAAAAAAGTCAAATATGTTCAGTCAGTAATATGTTCATTATTCTTATTTTAAACTAGCTGACCCGACAGACTTCGTCCTGTCAAAAAGATTTGTAATGTGGCAGTTTTTGTGCCTACGTATTTTAAAAAATTCTCCTGAACAGAACCGCCACCCTGGTTATAGGACGTTGTGAATAAAAAATAATTAAATGAAACATATATAAGGATTTAAAAGTAAGTAATCGCTTTATTGTTAATCATGTGAATCATAATTATTATTATTATCATTGTAGTGCTTTGTTGTATACGATGTTTTTTGTTTGATTACCTGGCGCATAGATAAACAAATCTGATGGTTTTCCAACACGGGAACAGGCAAAATACAATTGACCATGTGAGAAACATGGGTTTTCTAGATTAATACCACAAACACTTAATGATTGCCCCTGGGACTTGTTTATAGTCATAGCAAAAGCAAGCCACACTGGAAACTGTAGTCGTTTGAACTCAAATGGCACATCAGTCGGAATCATTGGGATGCGCGGTATGAGAACATCTTCTCCTTTATACTTTCCTTTGAGTATAGTTGCTTCTATCACATTGTTTAGTAATTTTTTTATCGCTAACCGTGTACCGTTGCAAAGACGCGGTTGGTTGATATTTCGCAACATTATAACCACCGATCCAACCTTTAATTGAAGATTGTGAGGTGGCAATCCTGGCAAATCCAGCGAGTTCAAAAATTCCGGTGGATAGTTGACTACATCATCTTGATTAGTAGACGAATCAACTGATTTATATATCCTCAATTCGCCCGTAATTTGTTGTTGAATTTTGAAATTTAATTCATTTACATCTATGTTTTTTGCAGCTAGTATAGCTCGTTCGCTCAACCAATCATGGTTTCTGTAATTTTGAGAAACATCTGGAAACACCTTCTGAATAAGTTCATCTTTTGATCGAGTTAACTGACAAAAACTTTGAGGAAAGTTAAAACAGCCAGTCAACATGTCTATAGGAATTTGCGATTACAATGTCAATGAGTTGTTTAGAGAATATGTTTCCAGATTGGTCATTTTGCAACTCGACACGCATATTCTTGCTTAAAAGAAGTACTTTGACATGTTTCCACAAATTGGAGGACTTTAGACATGCATTGAGTTCATCAGCTGGCGTTGATCGTGGAATCACTGGCAATGTTTGACGAAAATCTCCTGCTAATAAAATCATTGCACCACCAAATCGGTTATTATTGTTCCGTAGATCTTTTAATATTCTGTCTAAAGCCTCCAAAGCTTTTTTATGTGCCATCGTGCATTCATCCCAAACAATCAATTTACATTGCTGCAAAACCTCTAACACAAAAGAAACGCGAGTTTCGGAACGCGACATTAAACTCCTCCAACTATGTATTCTGTGCTCCAACGCACACATGCACATTGTTTTGATAGATATGACCTTTGACGTTAGGAACACACCTACATTGCTTAGACAACAGTGAGTGCTTGTAATTTAATATGAACTTTATACCATAGCAATAAAGCTCAAATTGACTACGTTTTAGTTACAAATCATTTGTATGGGAAAAATAAAAGGGCTATTTTTAGGGGTTTTCCAGCAATAATTCTAATTTTTCTCGCCGTAAAAACCATCCTTGAACTTCAACGAACATATTAAAAAAAGATTTGGCCAAATTGGTCCAGGCGTTGTTGAGTTATGCGCTTACCAACACATTTTGCGATTCATTTTTATATTATAGATATCCTCATCGTAAACCGTTTCTACAACATCGAAGAGGAAGGATGTGAAAAGGTCATGCATCTTTTGGATTTAAAATATCATCACAGGGTGTTTCAAATTTTGTGTTGAAAATTGTGATCTTAAATTGGCCATAACTTCTGTTTTTCAAATTAGAACCCTATATTTTTATAATTGTGTTGGATTCTGCGGTCAAAAATAATGATATTTTTCTCAAATGATTATGCTCCTAACTTGAGACACCCTGTATATTCGTCAAAAAAAAAGTTGAAAGTATGTAATAGAGTAATACACCTATTTAAATAGGAAATTTGAATATACTCTTGGTTTTTGCTTCGAATAAATCTGAAGGATCACTATAGTTATTTTTAATTTTAGATATAGGTTTCGTGATTCTTCCATATTCATTGTATTAGTATCACACTAGTCCAAGTTCCAGAAAAAACATCAGAACAAACTCGAAAAATCTCTCACATCATTTTTCACGATTTTTAGTCCTTATTATAGCTCACTCTGGAGATCAAACGTAGGAAAATGAACAAATGCAGAAAAATGAACAAAATTTCAATTACGAGTGCTGGAATAATATGGAAAAATATGATCATTCGCTTCTCTCCATTTCACACCCCACGTAATGACTACGGTTATGCACAAGCCTTTAAGAAAAAAAACTATGAAAACATAACTTCATATCCGTGGAATTCTCGCGTGGTTTTACACCTGACTCGAACCAGAAAATGGGTCGGTCCTGAACTTAATATATACAGCACAGTATGTAAATTCCCTCTTGCCTCTCTGCTTTCGTGCCGCTCGGATAGTGAATATTGGATGGAATGTATATTTAATTCACACAGGTCATGTTGAAACGTGCTCTCGTTTCTCCCTTGGTGTTTTCATAAGCACTATTGAGTGTTGCCTCAGGTTTTCTTAGGACAGGATGTCATTCTGTTCGTGCGAAGGAAATTCGGATTTATTTCGCGATGAAAAAATCCCAGGGGAGACTTCTTCATCTTTCTGGATAAATTTTCGATTTTTTCTATGTTGAAATCGAGTATTTCTTTCCTCCGTTATATGAAAATGAAGAACGAACCTTGTTTACATCTACATTGTGTTTGGTTGACGTAAATGTTGAATAATTGGCTCGCAATTTTGAAATTCTCAATTTCAAACAACAAAATTAACAAAAAGGTAGTTTTTATTCAGAGTTACCCCTACATCAGTGCTTTGAAAACATAAAAGCTCTAAAAAATAAGTTTTTTTCTGTAACTGACTCTAAATAAGAGCTTTTACATCAGGAAATCAACAAAAAAGTAGTTTTTATTCAAATAAACTCAAGGTCAGTTCATTTTTATCCAGAAATCAACGAAAAGGTAGTTTTCATTCAAGCTGATTCGACGTCAATGCTTTTATGTCAGAAAATGAACTAAAAGGTAGTTTCTGATCAAACTAACCAAACGTCAGTGCTTTTGAACCATAAAAGCGAGAAAAACGTAGTTTTATTCTAGTTGACTCTTCGTAAGAGCTTCTATACAGGGTGTAACTAAATAAGTGTGAAATATTTAAGGAGGTGATTCCTCATCGAAAAAAGATAGGATCTTTCATATTAAGAAACTTCATTCGAGCATCCCTTGTTAAGATACAGCTCCTCAAACGGGGTACATCAAATATGTATAACAATTTTTTCACAAGCACCAAAAAATGTTACAATATTGAAATTAACCTAACGTTTCGTACTAGCAGAAAGACACTTATCCAGTTATTTATTTGGTTTACCCCATGGTTGTAAGGGTGGGAAACGCAACCCCTAAAGTTTATTTCCAATGTAACTTTTTGTCTTATTATTTGTTTACCATTTGAAAATTTATTTCGGATAGCCTGTTTCATTCTAAACAAAAAATGTCTCTGAAGTTTTTTGCCCTGTAGTATAGTCTTGATGACATGTAATGAAAACATTACATCGAGTTTCTATTAGTTGATTTTAGAATCAGCTATAAAGTAAGTATAAAGTAAATATTATGTGGGAAGAAAATGATCGGGTACCCTATAAAGAGTTAAAAAATTTCGAATTAATGGATAACGAAGAATGGAGAAGAAAAATGAATAAACTACAAAAAGAATTGAATAAAGTATGAAATCAAAAAATTTAACATAATTAGAGTAAAGTATTATGATTTCGGTTAAGTCCTTCATCTTTTATTATTCTTGTTACCAACCTAAATGTTTGAAAACTTTTTATTTATGAAAATTGGAAATCTTTCGAACATTTATAAATTCATTTTGCGAACGATAGAAAATTCTATCGAAATATTTGCAGCTAGAACAATAATAGATGGTGGCTTGAGCACAAATAAAATTCTATTCTCTAGTTTTAGTTCCATTTTCGTTATAAGCCTTTATATTAATTTCAATCTCTTGTTATTTTGTTCAATCATTGTATTCATCAAAATTATATTACAATTTTTATTTATTTATTTAAATACACAAACATTTTAGGATAGTAATCAGATCTTGAAGCATACATTGTAAAACACCTTGTATATCCGTTTTTTCAAGGTGATCTTTCAATTTGGGTAAATCCAATAAGGCTCAGTGAAGTGAAGAGACAGCAAATAAGTCTCTCATTTTTCAGATACTGGTAAATCGTTTTCCAAACCTGATCCGATAAAATCAGCTTCTTTGGCGCCGCTCATACGGTCATCACCTCCACATATTGTCGTGATCTTTCAATTTCACAACGATTTATCTAACAAGCCGTGCGGAAAGCTATCATTTTTTCTCGTATTTCTTCCTTTAACTATTCGATTTATTTTAGTAACCTCTGTATGGTAGAGATTTTTAGTTATTCTTGCTTATTCTCATTAGCATAAATAAGACAAAATCAATTGTGTCTGTCTGTAACGCAATGCAGCATTCAATACTATCCACAACACTATATGAGTGAAGGATGCACATTATTACTCGATGATCCGGACAGCGCTCTAAATTTACACGATAAATTCTAGCGGCGGCATATGCGTTTCATTTCCCTTAAATGAGATGTATGTTTACGTATTATTGTGAAATCCAACAATTGGTACATAGCAAGAACACCAACACAAAAGTAAATATTGCAAGGAATAAGTATTTTATATAATTTTTACTATATTGATCTTACGACACGACCGGTTTCAGTTCTTAAACCATCCTTTAGCTTCAATTTGAGCCTAAAATATATGAACAAAATTTCGGTTTTCTTATGAGATCACATTTGAGCCCATTAATGTCAGATTTATTCATGAATTACCTCGGAAATGAATGCTTAAATACGCAGGATCTATCAAAGAAATGCAGGATTTTTCGATTTCTATATGTTGATGATATATTATATATATTCTCTCGACCTTTTGGCTTACAAAAGAAATGTTAGGAGGGTGGTGACGAGGTAAAAAAAATTTGTTGTGTATACAAAATTAAGTTTGAATGTATTTGAGGGGTTGCTCTCTTCCAGAGTGGTCTTCTATTAATAAACACAGAGGCTCCTCAAGATGTCCTCATCGAATTTGAAAATAAAAAGACAAATGCAGAGAAAGTAACTGAATACAAAAAATACGTATCAAATTTGTTGGAAATTATTCCGAAAAAAATCGGAAACATCATATTGATGATGATATGATAGGATTTATTGGACCAGATGAAGATATAAAAATATTTCTTTATTTCCTCAATTCAATTCACCCCAAAATCCAGTTTACAATGGAAATTGAATCCAATAACATTAACACCGCCGCTAGAATTCATCGTGAATGATTTCCAAATTTAGAGCGCTATCCGGATCACCGAGTAAATATATATGTGCATCGTTCACTCATAGAGGGCGGCCAATTCCAAAATGCAAAAGGACAAAAATGAAAAAAAATTCACATTTACTCAAAACTGACCATATTTCTAGGTTTTTCTTAAATTTTAAACTTTTTCAATTTTCTCGTGATAGTTACAATCAATCCTGTTATCTACAGCAAGTTAATTGACTTCTGGTCGACTACTTTCCTTTTGAACATGATTGAATTAAGTTGAAGAGACACGATGCTGTCAAAGGGCCTAAAAATCAAGTCATTAAATCACCAAAAATCATTTTGCATCTGGATTAACTTGAGAGCAAACAAAATAACACTCCAACATCTCGCAAACGGGTGCTGGGTCAAACGAAAATAACCTCATTATCTCTTTGAAGTCTAAAATTGTATTAATTCCGACTGAAGTGAATAACTTTACCGGCGAAAACATGCTTTCGACAAAGTTTCCTTCTTCCAAGTGCTTCTGATCAGATGGACATTTCCAAGCTGTAGATCCTGATGTCAGGTCGGGTTAAGTGTGAGAATTTATGGCAAAACTGCATCTCAACGCGAGGGAGAAGTTTGCCGAGTGAGATTTCTGGCTTGTCCGGATTCCCTACGGCTTTCCGGGATAAACCACATCAAGGGACAGGAATTAGGAAATGTGACATTCGATAAGGGCCAATACGGAATCTTCGATCGATCTGTAAGGGTTTCTACGGATGATCAAAGTGAAAATACAGAACTGGTTATTGATTGAACTAATTTTGTTTCTATGCGAACTTATAGAATATTATGTCAATTCACTAATGATATTTCTTTATATCAATGAGACGTTATCTTAATGAAACAAAATTTGTTTCTTTGCCTTATGCGGTCGTTGCATTTTAGGCCTTCAAACGCTACAGTATTGTTTTATAATATTCACTGTGAATGTTATTTCCTTTGTCAACATTGTCGATGAATATTACACCATGCACATCCAAAAATACCGAGGCCATAACCTTTCCAATCGATTGTTGTGTTTTCGGGCGCTTTGGACGAGGTTCACCAGTCGCGAATGGCGATCGTTTTGATTCCGGAGTCAAGTGATGGATCCACGTTTCATGCAGAAATTTATGTTTAAACATGTCCAAACACTGCTTAGAATTATCAACACATTCTCGATTCTGGCCAATAATGAGCAAACCTTAGACTATACAGGGTGTTGATGACGAGATATTGTTGATGATGGAGCTCGTGTTGAATGATTGTTTGGGCTATTACCATCATCTATTGTGGATGTAATGATTTCCGACGTTTCGATAGACATCTTCTATCTTTATCAAGGAGAAAAGTAAGAAACCTTTTGAGAATTATCAATTTTCAAAAAGTCAATATGACAGAAGTCATGAAAGAAAAATGAACGATGTTATATACTCATCAGTGATATGATGATCTTTTTAAGTTGGATCGAACTATCGGCGTCCAAACTTCTGGCAGATCTATAGATGGAGCACTTATGGAATCAGGTGTTATTTTCATAAATGCTGCTTCTTTGATTTTTCTTCTTGCAAGTTTTTCTTCTTTGATTTGTAAAAATATAAGTGAAATTATTGAACCGAATGGAATAAACGCTATTATGAAAATATATATTTTGTTTTTATTTAATAAAATTAGTAAAGTCCTTCTCAGGTAAGGCGAGACCAGGGAAATGGGAATTCATTTTTATATGGAGCATATTATAGATTTCAGTTCGAATTGCATAGGTAGGCACTTCAAAGCAACGATGAGCTAGTACACTATAAAACCAATAATTTATAATTTCTGTTGATATCTTTACGATGTCAGCATACTTCTCCAACTCATCTATACTACAATCAAAAATCTTTCCCAACATATTTGGATACCCTGTACCGTTCGATATCTTATCAGAATACCCAAAGTCCCAAATCGATGGACACAGTTGTATTTAAAGCCTAAAACAAATCGAAATTTTATATTCATTTCTACTATTATTGATCATAAAACTTTCCTTTATTTAAAAATTAATCGTTCGTGGCCAATCCAGAAATTTGTCACGTCCACCTGAAATATATATATATATTTCCTTCAGTCGGTTCAGCTAATCGGCGTTTCAAAGTGCCGGGAGCTTTTTGCTTATCTTTGAGGCATAATTGGAGGGACCTTGTGGTCTTGATGGCGGCTGGAGCGCCTGAAAATGAATCGTTATGTTTCTGTCAACTGAGACCATGAGCCGTAAATGAGATTATTTGGAAGCGGTTTCTGATTTTCAACTTGCCGAATTCATGTTCGGGGACTTGATAAATCTGCTCGATCAATTTGTTTGAATAACGTTGAATGAAATCAGTTGGTAAAGTTGATCTGAAATCTCTAGAAATGGTAGTTTACGTAATAAGTCAGAATTGCAGGGTTTTTTGGACTAATAGACAATATGGAAGTCTGTGAGTCCAAATAAACCGTTTTCGGGCGTGTTTCCTACAATATTTTTCCGGCAACCATGTCAAATAACAACGACACATTTGTTTTATATACATTATAGGCAATCTTTATTTTGTTTTCAATGAATTATCTATACAGTGATGGGCAAATGTGTGGAACTAAGTAAATATCTCTGAAATTATTAGATATATCATAATGAAATTTGGAAGATGGATACTGCAATAGATTGCCTATTTGTTTTTATATTTTTTGTGCAGCATACTGTCAGCCAGATAATTTAATACAGTGAAGTCTAGATCCTACATTTTGAAACAACGTGAAGAATTCTGTGCTGCCCGGGAATACCTTGTAAATAAAAAAACAAGCTTTGTCAGAGCTCAATAATATTATGCTAGACTGGGCTTTCAATATGAAGAAAAGAGATGGATCAGACGAGCTTCAAAATTATCTGGTATTTCCCGATAGGTTCCTGCAAACAAATAAAATCGTCAAGTTTTTCAGGAACCTGAAAAACTTGACTCCTTCATTTGTTTGCAACGAACCTATCGGGAAATACCCGATAATTTTGAAGCTCTTGTGGTATTATAAGTGAAAATTATACAAATTTCACTCAACAAAGTGATCCCGAAATCTTTGTTTCGTGAAATTTGAACCGAAAGTACCAGTTACCCTTGAATATTCTGCCTTCTTAGCTCGTTGGATCCACGATTTCTGAATATCTTCATCGATTATAGGATTTAGCAATTTTGGACGGAGTGGGTCCCAGATGACATTATAAGATGACAAGCTAGTCTCATTTTATTTATTGGGACCAAACCGTTTATTTATTCGACGCTGGGTAGACTTACCCTCTTGACGTTATCAAATTGTAGGGACATGTTTCGAAATGACGTTTTTGGTTATTAATTAGGGGGACAAGTGTGACGCTTGACATGCTTCTCAAGAGTTGTGATAAGTATTTGGAAAAGGACGCTGAGTACAGTGGTGGGAACTATGGTAAACCCCGTTAGTTTAAAGTGGACCAATGCGAGTGTTTAGGGATGTACCAAAAAAATTACGAAAGTTCCTGGAGACTGAAGGCTTCCATCGAAAGACACTCTAAGTTTAGACGCTGATAAGAACGGTAACCTTGGAGAAAAGACGTTAAATTAAAGATGAATAGATGTTTCGCGAGTTTAGAACTTTTAGCTGAAATTAAGAACTTAACGATCGTTGTAGAATTTAGACGAAGAACTCAGTATCGTCCTTTGTATTTATATATTAGACGATGATTTTATTTATTTCTTAGTAGTGTAAATTAACTTGTAAATAGGAGAGCCGTGTTTATTTCGACGTGAGACGTTATCTGTAGGTGAAAATCTATCATAACCCCTAGACAATTGATGAAAAAGCCTACATTTGTATAATTTGGAATATTTATTACATGGAATATGATGATAATGTATTTTGTAGTTGTTGTGTTCGAATCCATTCCGTAATGCTATTCTTGGTTTGTTAATATTCGAATTCCCGACTTCCGAGAAAGGACTAAAAGAGAACATAATAAATAGGACCATTTGTCGTAATTACAGGCGCGAAATATCAGAGTTGTTATCTCTTTTGTTTGCCTTCTCAGAAGATTCGGCCCAGAGAGCCCCTGCTGGTTGTATCCGAATTTATAAGCTCCCTTATTTCACCAGATAAGGATTTATTTCCTTCCCGAGAGGATAAATATCATAATTTCAACATCGAGGGAAGCGCATCAAGTTCTTGGAAATTTTTCATTCGGATTGGATGTGAATTGAAAAGGTTAAGTCTGTAAGAAATACTTCGTAGATCGGAAGGAAATGAACGGAAATGGTACTTGCCGACACGTGTTTCTGTTGATTGGCAAGGTAACATTAGGAATAAGGAGATGGCATGAAGGAAGCATGCGTTAGATTGTCAGGTTCTACTGTTGATGACATAAATTGGTCGCTCGTTTCTGTTTGAGTACCCCTATTATCAATTTTGCCTCATAAGCATTTCTTATTGCCCTGACGAAGCCAATCAGCGGACCCACGTGTCAGTAAGTACCATCTTCATTCATTTCCTTCTGCTAGTTGTGGATTCACCTAAGATACCTTTTCTAGACATATTTAATCACCATGATGATATAGAATAATTTTAATTTGAGATATGGGTTTCTTCATTCATCGTAACGGTTGTACGAGGCATGTTTTTTAAGTAAGTACCGTTTGGGAATTAAAAAAAGACGTGTAAAGATATCGCAATAATTTTATTTTTACGTGAAAGCCTGTATCTTAATCTACTTTTCAACATAAAGAATATTGACGCACTTGTCATTACGTGGCACCAGTTTTTGGATACCCTCCTCATAAAATTCTGCCCCCTGACTTGTTAACCACCGTGTCACAAATGTTTTGACTTCGTCTTGCAGACGCTGACCGCCCAGGTGTTTCTTCAAGTGCAGGAACAGATTGTAGTCGCTTCCAGATCAGGGCACTTTGTGCGGCCATCTTTAAAACCTCTCACCCATTTCCTTACCATTCCATCACTCATAATGTTTTGTCCGTAAACTTCACAGATCTCACGATGAATATCGATCGGTTTTACGTCTTTAGCACTAAGAAATCGTATAACAGCCCGTAGTTCACAATCAGCGGGAGTTACGGTTGTCGGAGGCATCTTAAACACTCAGTAAATAACGTATACAATGAAGAATCAGACTGTAATGGCGTCAGTGCGTAGACAAGAGATGTAGGTGACCAGCGCGCATGCGCGGAATCGCAAAACGGTACTTACTTAAAAAACATGCCTCGTATTAGTATTATACCATTCCAGAGTAAGGGAAAAAGGCTGTGGAAGAAGCCCGTAAACGCTCTTAACCTCACGTCAGTGCTTATCATAATTTTTTTTCGATCAGAATAATTCTGAGCAGTGTTGTGAATTTTTCATTTGTGATTATTTTATGCTGGGGAAATTTATTTCTGTAAATAACGTTTGACGGAAAAAGGACTATATCAGCGATGTCAGGAGATCACTGCCTGGATAGTATACATTGAATGGCGTTCTCTTGAAATTCGTTTATTATTTCCCTCGATGGGTGTAGAAGTGGAAAAACAATTTCGTGCGTCTGGAATGAATCGATCGTCAGTACTTGAAATTGGGAAAAGAAAAATGTTTCAGCCACTCGAAGAGGAAAACTAATAAAAAGAGGTATTGCTAAGGGAGCTTCCCTTCGCGCTCCAACGGGAAACGTAAGTTATTTATAATAAAAAACGGAAGAATGCTTAAATTGCCTTCCTCTAATGAATCATTTTTGCAGTTGAATTTGGAACGTAAAACTAGGTTATGTAACATTTGCCACTTTTTCATTCGAAAAGAAAAGATGGTTAATCATTAACAGCTAGCAAAGGCAAATATAACAATTCTGAGAAAAGTTTAACAATACGAAACACATAGTAATCATAATAATCAGAGCAACTTCTATAATACAAAGAGAATAATAAACATGGTAAATATGGCAACTTCAATAATGAATTAATAATCAACAAGGATAATAATCATCTCAAATGTATATTTCAATAATGCAACAGGATAATAATCATGGCAAATAGGTAAACGACTAATTATGACCATCATATGTGAGCCATAGCTATAATATTGTATGAGCTAAGGAATTGGGAGCACGGGGAAGGTCATGGAGTTCCAGCATAACAGAAGTTATGGCCAATTTAAGATCACAATTTTCAACACAAAATTTGAAACACCCTGTGATGATATTTTTGAAATCCAAAAGATGCATGACCTTTTCACATCCTTCCTCTTCGATGTTGTAAAAACGGTTTACGCTCAGGATATTTAAAATAAGAATAATGAACATATTACTGACTGAACATATTTGACTTTTTTTCCAGTTTTTTTTTGGATATTTTGAAAACTATTCAAGGGTATTACCACTAGAGGTGAGAATTTTTTGAGAACACTCTTATTTTTTGAGAATTATGCGTTTAAATTTCACGAAACGACAGAATCCTTCTATCAAAAATTGAGTGAAATTTGCCTGTAAAGTCGGTATAAAAAATTGGGCCTGTAAAGTTTTATACGTGAAAGTTTTACGCAACGCAAGACATGAACCGGTGTGTATGCCTAACTCTCTCTCTCTCTCTCTCTCTCGCTCTGTCTCTCTCGCTCTTAGGCGGGCTAACTGTGCTCGAGTGGAAGGGACGCGTGCCTTTCACTTTTTATGTCTGTCTCTCTCGCTCTTAGGCGGGCTAACCATGCCCGAGTGGAAGGGACGCGTGCCTCTCACTCGCTCTCATTGTGAGCGCATAACGTGAGCGGAGCGTAACGCAGTTTCTTGAAGTGTCACCCGGCAAACCAATTTATAAGACGTTGTCACGTCAAAAATTCGAATCTCGTGTGGTATTTGGAAATATCATTCAACAATATAAATCAAACGAAATAAAAAATAGTCTTTATTGATAGTACAATTATTATACACATTACGAGCAATATTTTCGAATAATGTTGTTTCTTGAAGGACATTTTTTTCATTCCTTATGGCTGGGATTATTTTTTTGTGATTTTGTTGGTCCAGTTGGAGATACGGTTTCACCGACGCTGCAGAAGAATGGCCTGTTATCTCTATCAGCTGTTCCTCGCCAATCCCTGCTTTGGCTAGTTGGCTGACAGCAGTAGTTCAATGCGAGTGGTTCGTTATTTTTGACTTGGTTGTGTTGATGCCAATGAGTTCTGCCGATTCTTATGTCCATTTAGCTATTGTTTTGGGACCGACTGGGGAGTTTTTGAACCATGAACCATATTTCCAATTCTTATGTGGAATGAGGAATAGTCTTTCAGTGGTTATGTTTGCAGTTCTTTTGGATACAAGTAGCTTATATAACTTCACCGGGCAAATATCTTCTTCAATATTGGGAGTCAGCCATTTCGTTTCGCACATTTTTAAGCACCACCTTGTCTTGTTTTAGAAAATATCGGATTGTAGGCAATTCGACCCATGGGATTACCATCGTTTTCAATTTCGAATTGGAAATGCGAAATTAGGCATGATGAACCCTCTCCTCCGCGCCAAGCAAGCTCCAATGCAGCAATAAAATAAAATTTTCTGTTTAAAATCCGTCTGGATTATCTTCTTTATATAAGTTGACAATCTTTTTGTATTGCTCCAAAGACAGCGCCTTGGCACTAAGTTTTTTTTTCTCAGGGTCCACTTGCAAAATACGCCTCTTGGCATTTCGTGCATCCCGCGCCGTTTTAAAAGCCACGTCTGTGAATGGATCGAACCTAACGCCCCATTAGGAATAGAATTTTTCCTGCAGCTGTTTAGTAGTTTATCCCACAAGGTTTTTACGACACTTTCCTTGTAGTCTGATCCATCTCTTTTCTTCATATTGAAAGCCCAGTCTAGCATAATATTATTAGGCTCTGACAAACTTGTTTTTTCATTTACAAGGTATTCCCGGGCAGCAAATTCTTCAAATTGTTTCCAAATGTAGGATCTTGACTTCACTGTATTAAGCGGCACACTTTCCTCAATTGAAGTAATATTACAATTCCCAAAACGTTTATTTTTATCTACTTTATGGTAAAATACGAAAATAAACTGACAGAACTGCCAAATGTGCTGTTTTAAGTTATCGCTAACAACTGCTTGTTTATGGTAACCATGACGACCGCTACTTGCACCAACGGCCATCCGGATGTATTAATATTCCTATGCAAATAAGGCATTTGATAAAAAACAAATTTCTAAAATTGAAAACACTGTGAGGTTGAGTGTTTTCAGATACAGTTTGTTTCTATTGGTCCGTTTTCAAAAATTCAGCGATTTCATTGGACGATGTAGTATAGTGTTGAATGATCGATTTAATACAATGGTTTTAACAGAAATGTATTCACTATTGAATACTCGATCATACCAGGAATGGAAAACAAAAAAAAATTTTTTTCGTCGATTTATTTTCACTCCCTGTATAACCAGAAGTTTTTGGGCTTCGAAAATATTTTAGCTCTGTAGAGAACTTCGAACAATATCATAATCCCAATTTTCAGATTTCAAATACGTCTAGTTCTGCAGAAACGTCTAATAGGGACTCGAACTTGAGACCCCTGTATTTGAACTAAATCCGATCACTGTAACTCTTTTTATAAAGCATTGAATAAATAGCAAGAAGGCGGAAGGGAGATATTTGACAACCTATTATGCTTTTAAGGTTACGTATCTAATCTGCAGGATTGCCGAATGAATTATTTAAGATGCCTAAAAATATATTCTATACATTTTAGAGCTATTAATTGTTTATTCTATACTCTGTGATATTCAAAGCTCAACCACAGATTAATCTGTGGTTCCATCGTAGTAGACAATTGACGTAATCAGGATATAACGAACTGTCTTTAGACTGTATTGGTCAGTTTTTGAAATAAGTGAAATAGTGAGTTCATCATGAAATTAATGAAAACAAAGTGAGTACTCCTCAAATTCTGAACACAACGTTTATTCCAAAAACAATTGCTTCGGTTTTTCTTGTTGCGGTATACACTGATGTAGCAATTTTAGAAAAATCGATGGATAATCCTTTGAACAAACAACAAACTTCATGCACTAATCGAAGGAAGTTTTGAATCGTTTCCTCAATTCGTTGTCGAATTTCGTTCCAGTATTCTTTAACTATTTCGCATATAAATTCGGGATCATTGAATGCTTCAATTTTTCCACAGATCGAACATAGTTCATGAACGAAATCTTTCAATGCATCCTTAGTTATTTGAATGCTCGACTTCAATTCTTGAGATGTTTCTTGGATTTCTTCGATTTTCATTCCTAAATTTTGGATTGTTTGTTTCGTTTCTCGTTCAACATTTCCGGAATTTGTCTGAAACAAATTATATATTTACGATGCAGGTTGTGTTTGTAATCTCACCGGACTAGGTAAAATTAGGAGGAAAAATATGACATATTTCCAGATCATGTCATTGCAGTACTTGGAGATTTTTCGTTTTCGCAGAAATTTGTGACGTATATGTCAGGTAATCATAGATAAATGGAAAAAATGTTTATTTGTTTATCATTTGTAAACGTCAGTATCCAAAACACAACACAACACAATATTAATCAAGAAAGTTTATTTTATCAAGTCACTAACTTGTAAAACTGACAGGTAACTTGCAAAATTTTTACAAGTTAGTAGTATTATTTACATTAGAAAATTTTGTTTTATCGTCATATACAGGGTGGCCATTTGAAAACTAAACTGACGAGATCACAGACGAAATAAGTTTTTTCGATAAAAATGCTCGGACAGGTCGATTTCTGTTTCGTCACAATCATTGAACAAACCTTTTGTATTTCAATGTATTTTATTTTTGAAGGCAATGCAGCTGTTTCATTCAACCGGAATGTCCATAATTTTTGCGATCGTTATTCGTGGACATTCGAAAACAAAAACGTGATTAGAGGGTTTTTGAGCTCGTATATCCTTTGGGACGAAAAGAAGAGATGATCGGATTTAGCCTGATTGAAATGAATTGGGACATTCAGTCCCTATAGAGACCAGTGGATTTTCACGGTTTTCCCCTCAAATGCGAGATAACCACGTTCAACTTCGTAACTCGTTACACATGCAACTTTCAATTCGTTTAGAATAATGACGTGCCTGAATTACGACCAGTAACTGTTTGGATATTTGGCGTTCTCGTTTTTGTCATATTCATTAAATGCATCTCGTTATTTTGAAGCTGTTCTACTTTAACAAGCGTTCTAAAATAACGCTCACAGTTTCCTTCAGCTTTGTTTTGAACATAAATTTTTTTTATTCAAGAATCGACAAAAACAAAGTGTATATTTTCGTTGGAAAATTGATATCATCCTTCCAGTAATCTCATGTACATTCGAGTACCTTATTTATTCAAGCCTAGATCCAAATTCTATGATAATTCTCGAGATCTTCTCGAAGGGGAAGTAAATTTTGGAACCAACTGACAATTGTACGAATACGATAGTATAAAAAATCCAAAATCGATAATCTCAAATTGACAACAAAGTTGCCAATCTAAACATTTTGATATATATTCTTTTGAACATAAGGAAGCATGAGGATTTGCTTTTGAAGCCTTACAAAATTAACTAAAAACTCGAAGGAAAGCTAAAAACCCCGAAGGAGCACAAAAAAACCGATGCACGCTAAAAATCCCGAAAGAACTTTCAAATTGCACACCTTGTATGACATTTTATTGAAATCAGCTCCCGTACGCGGAAAAACACGAAAACTTGAGAAAAACTCTGGTGAAAGTCAGTGCTAGGAAAGCGCAACTCATATGTGACATCCTGTGTATGAATCGAAAATATTTTATCGAATTAAGAAGCCGTAAGCAGAAACAGCCGAAATAACTCGATCGAAGATAGCTGTTAGAAATAGGCAACGCACATGAGACACACTGTATGTAATTGATTAGCAGTGGGTGCTTTTTCCACCAAAAGAATATCGTTTCAACTCAATCGATTCGCGCTTGCTGAATTTTACAAAGGTAAAACAAAAATTTTTCGATAAAGGTCTAAAGGTGTAACCATGAACAGAGTGCCTCGCCGATTACTTCGAATTTCGTTCCATTCGTTCACGCATGAACTAAGTGGGTCCGATTTACGTCTAGAATATGACATAAGAATCTACATACGATTAGAATATCAATGACAATTGTCTTTTCAGAGTAGGACAAGGGTGAAATGAATTGGCTAGGGATTGTAAAACTGGTTGTTGTTTGCTGGGTAAATTTTTGAATTTCATAAAAATTCATGTCGTAGACTGTTGAACTATAAGAGAATGCCTCACCAGGGCTCTTACGAATCCTATGAATTGAAGAAATTTCAAAATTTTATACGAGATATGGGTTAATATTGTAATTGGAATGATCTGACAAAGTTCTGTGAACGTCGGACGTGACTGATGATCTGGAAATTTGCGTTTGAGCCAAAGTAAGCTATTTTCATCAATTAATATAACAGAAATATTCCTTATTATTTTTATAAAATTGGGATAATAGAGACATGGTCTTTTTCCTCAAATGTTTGATGAATTCAGATAAATTTCGTCAAAATCTGCATCAAATAAAATCAAAACCCATTAAATGTCAGGATTGGCAGATTGACAGTTAGATCGTACAATCTTCCTCTAAACGTACGCCCATTCTATTGTCTATCTATAATCTGAACAAAAACAAATGTTTGAACTAATTCCCATGATCACAATCTCCCAATTGACTCTCTCGTTCTCCATCCAGAATGGCGTTCTTGGTAGGAGCTCCCGTAGAATTTTTACGGCAAAAATCGAACGTTCCATTCCGCGAATCGCATTTAACCTGGATAATTGAAAAATTAAATATTCATCGAGGGGAGTTCTCGTTAATTAAGGCTTCATCAAATAATCAAAAAGTCCGGTAGAACGTTCAGATCTTTATTAAAATGTTGCCGAATCCGAAATTTTCAGATTCATCGAAAAACTCTGTCTCGTTAAGAGTGAGATCAGCAAAACTGGTCTCTATAATGAAAAACAATAATTAAAATAATATAGTTTATTGAAGCAAACAAAAAATATATGGTATGAAATAAAATTAACTGAACTAAAACCCATATAATGTATACTATACGTCAATAAACAAATTATAATCGAGAAAAGTTCATAATTTGTTCGTGGGGACCAACTAGGTTTCCGAAAGAACAGCTCAACTACGCATCAGGTCCATCGCATCTTGAACAAACCTCGAAGAAGAAAAATTTTACTCAGCAGTATTTTTGGACTACTCACAAGTACTCGTCAAGGTTTGGCACAACAAACTGCTTTACAAACTCAAGAAATTCCTTCCGTAACCATATTACATGATTCTGAAGTCTTATCTACCAGACCTTTGTTTCGCTGTGAAGTATGGGAAAGCAATAACCACTCCTGCCAAAGTTAAATCCGGAGTCCCACAGGGGAGTATTTTGGGACCACTTTAATATATCATTTACACTTCAGACAATTAAAAAAAAACCAACTTGCAGAATATCCATTCAACTCACGAAGAATCCACCAATGTGAAATACTTTCTATTAGTCTGTGCATGCAACACATTTACCAAATACTTTTTGAAAGTAGATTATAAATTTCAGTAAACCTTATACAAAAAAAAAATACTTACAATTGATATAGTATTCGAATACTCACCCCGTATAGTTTACGTTTTCCCGGACTAATCCAAAGCCGGACAAATTACAACAGTTAACAAGATATGAACGAAAGTAACGTCAAATCCCCCCTGAAAAACTCAACTTTCAGTGCTTAGATCCCGTCAACAAATTCGTTAGACGAAATTGCAAGAAAGAAATGAAATAGGCTTCAATTTTTCCCGGAAGCTAACAGCCCGAAACTTAGTTCAGGCCGGGTGATGGTTAATAGGCTCACGTTTCAAGACAACTATAATAATCTGACAGCGTGAAGCAATTTTCTCCAAAGATTAAAGCAGGTTGCCTCGTCGCCGCTTGTAGTTCCCGGTGCCTGATGGAGATTAGGCAACAGTTCGGTTTCGTCTAAGATCCGGGAGATTTATTTCAACGGTTACTAATGAAGAGACGTGAAACGAATGGACATTTCCTCACTTTAGTCAATCGGAATAGAATTGATGTCTTATTTCTTTCGGAAACTGTCGATCTACATTGATATATGATGCGAAATGACCTTCTTAGAGCGCTCTGGGCTTTATGTGTACGGAAACAAATTGGTACGTTTTATTTTCGTGTCGGATATGTCTTCATTTTGCAACGAGTTGTTACGTTCTTGATTATTTTGAAATTTTCTTAAGAACACCTTCTTTCACAGGGTAAGTCTTCAACCACTGCGTTATTTTTAACTATATATTGAAGAAGTCAAATGAAATATTTTTTTCCTATAGTATTTTTCCAAATTTGGCTATAAACTCATAAACAAGAAAGAAGAGAATGCATTTTCTGACTATTCGCATTTCTTATTGAATTCAATAATTTGAAATTACTGAAACTATTTTGCACAACAAGTATCTGTCAATTGTCAATCAAAATCAAAACAAAAAGGAACCACCTAGACTGGGCTTTCAATATGAAGAAAAGAGATGGATCAGACTACAAGGAAAGTGTCGTAAAAACCTTGTGGAAGAATACTGCCAAACAGCTGCAGGAAAAATTCTATTCCGAATGGGGCGTTAGGTTCGATCCATTCATAGACGTGGCTTTTAAAACGGCGCAGGATGCACGAAATGCCAAGAGGCGTATTTTGCAAGTGGACCCTGAGAAAAGAAAAGTTAGTGCCAAGGCGCTGTCTTTGGAGCAACACAAAAAGATGGTCAACTTATGTAAAGAAGGTAATCCAGACGGTTTGAACAGAAAATTTTATTTTATTGCTGCATTGGAGCTTGCTTGGCGCGGAGGAGAGGGTTCATCATGCCTCATTTCGTGTTTCCAATTCGAAATTGAAAACGATGGTAATCCCACGGGCCGAATTGCCTACAATCCGATATTTTCTAAAACAAGACAAGGTGGTGCCCAAAAATGTGCGGAAACGAAATGGCTGACTCCCAATATTGAAAAAGATATGCCCGGTGAGGTTATATAAGCTACTTGTATCCAAAAGAACTGCAAACATAACCACTGAAAGATTATTCCTTACTCCATATAAGAATTGGAAATATGGTTCATGGTTCAAAAACTCCCCAGTCGGTCCCAATACGATAGCTAAATGGACAAACTCATTGGCATCAAAAAAACCGAAGATAAACAACCACTCGCATCGAGCTACTGCTGTCAGCCAATTAGCCAAAGCAGGGATTGGCGAGGAACAGCTGATAAAGATAACAGGCCATTCTTCTGCAGCGTCAGTGAAACCGTATCTCCAACTGGACCAACAACATCACAAAAAAATAATCACAGCCATAAGGAATGAAAAAAATGTCCTTCAAGAAACAACATCAGTATCTACTTCATCATTCGAAAATAATGCTCGTAATGTGTATAATAATTGTACTATCAATAATTATTATTTTGAGAATAAAGATGAATAATTTGTTGTTATGCTTCTTTCTGGTTATTTTTGAATAAAAAACTATTTTTTATTTCGTTTGATTATTTATATTGTTGAATGATCTTTCCAAATACCACACGAGATTCGAATTTTGTTTGAGAACACTCTGTCGTTTTTTGGAAATTATACAAATTTCACTGAACAAAGTGATCCCGAAATATTTTAAGGATAATTTTGTTTCGTGAAATTTAAACGCATAATTCCCAAAAAACAAGAGTGTTCTCACAAACTTCTCACCTCTAGTGGTTTTACCCTCGACAACAATTATAATTGAGTACCAATAGTAGTTAGGAATATTTTCAATGAGAGAGTCAAAACAAATCGGTATTTTACAAAGGAATGCTTTGTCTATCTTATATAGTCTAAGTTATTGTCCAAAGAATAATTCTATACGAGTTCTATCATCAACAATTTTTCGTCAACAAGAATAACAATCATGGCAAAAATGGGAACTTCAGCAAAACAACAAGAATGTGGGCCATCCCTATAAAGATTATAACACTCAATGAAAGGGGAATACGGGGAAGATTATTGAGTTCCAGCGGTGTCCCTTGGGAAAAGTGAAAAGCGCCACACAAAGTATATTACCTCAAGCCTTCGATTAAGGTAGCTAAGAAATCTCATACAGCAATATAGGAATAGCCCAGAATCCCAAGATCACAAAATAAAAAAATAACTCTTCTATTTGATTCGAGTTTTTCTTATCACCCTATAAAAGCAAATCAAGGCCTGACGAAAGTTTTGCTGGTTTACCCCAAAACATTAAACACCAAAAAATATACATGATGTACGAAAATATCGAATTTCACTCAATTTTCCAGCAGGTACATCCATTTGAACAAAGGCCTGCGAGCGATATTTCGAAATGAATTCGCCTTCCTTTGTGGTTATTTCCTAATTTCCGATTGGATTCGTTGCGGCTATTTTCATTCCATTTCCTTCATTTATTGAAACACAACATTCGCAGAATACAAACGACCTACATGTGAAAATGGGTTACGGTGAACTCTTGGCGAAGATTCCGTGAGTTATTTGCAATCCCTCTCAAATGGGTTATGATCTCTCTCGCTCTACAATTTGCAGGTGTGCTACAAGGGTTGCCTTTTATATTTCGAGATTAAAATACAAAAATAAATATTAATCATCGAACAGCATCAATGGTTTTCGGAACAACATTTTATTTTGGACGACTTTCGCGAAATTCGTCTACGTCCTCGGTTGATTTCACTATACCGTCGATAAACACTAATCCTTGATGAAGTTTCATCGTCAAAAATTGAATTCACACGAAAATGTTCACGATTTAATTCCATTTTTGGACGAGATGAATCTTTCAAGTTATTGTGCACTTTTTGGTGCTTGTGAATACAAATTTCATGTACTCCCTTTGAGGGGCTGTATCTCAACAAGGGATGCTCCAATTTCGATGAGGAATCACCTCCTTAAATATTTTACACTTATTTACTTACACCCTGTATATTGTTCATTGCCAAGGACAGATGAAGAATGACAATTAACTTAAACACCTGAATCTTTAAATTCTGCTGATGCTGAGTGTATACTCCACGAATTAACATTAAATTTTCATCTGAACATTACCGGCTGAAATAATTTGATGCAAAGATGCCGGATTTCTTTTCAATATATTTCACATTATAAAATACAAAATTATGAAGGCATCAACCTCAATACCTCGCTTGCCCTCTAAATTACTGTGAGCCTTTGAGGAGGCTCCCGATTGAATTATGTTTATATCCACGATTTCTCAAGGATATCGAGAGTTTATTTACAATCCAGTAAGGAAATTGCTTCCCCGCTATCTAGCTCGTATTCCCACAAGAGGTTCCTGAATTTCAGTTTCGGGCCATCCCACGAGATCCAGGAAAATGAGTTTAGCCCGGAGGTATCCCGAAAACTTCGGATTCCATAGAGGGAAGGGCTTATAATTATGATAGGGATAGTGGCGAAAAAGCTTTGAGTTTTTTTCGTTCTCGATTCTGCATTAAATTTAAAAAGTACCGAGGTGAGGACATGAGCTTTAGAGCGCTCAAGTTTTTACCCGCAATTTGGAACAGTGTCGATTCCTACTCTGAAATGACAATTGTCGTTGACTTTCTAATCTTATGTAGATTCTTATGTCATATTCTAGACGTGAATCGGACCCACTTAGTTTATGCGTGAACGAATGGAACGAAATTCGAAGTAATCGGCGAGGCACTCTGTTCATGGTTACACCTTTAGACCTTTATCGAATAATCTTTATTTTACCTTTGTAAAATTCACCAAGCGCGAATCGATGGAGTTGAAATGATATTCTTTTGGTTGTTTTTTGGTGGAAAAACACCCACTGTGAATCAATTATATACAGGGTGTCATATGCGTTGCCTATTTCTAACAGTTACCTTCGATCGAGTTATTTCGGCTGTTTCTGCTTTCGGTTTCTTAATTCGATAAAATATTTTCGATTCATATACAGGATGTCACATATGAATTGCGCATTCCTAGCGCCGACTTTCACCAGAGTTTTTCTCAAGTTTTCGTGTTTTTCCGCGTACCGGAGCTAATTTCAATAAAATGTCACACAGGGTATGCAATATTCAATGAATTTGCGATCAATTGATATACAGGGTTTGCAATTTGCAAGTTCTTTCGTGATTTTTTGCGCGCTTTCGGTTTTTAACTGTGCTCCTTCGAGGTTTTTGGCTTTCCTTCGAGTTTTTTTGCGCGCTTTTCGTGTTTCTTCAGGTTTTATCATGTTTTCTCGCGTTCTTTCGTGTTTTTTTCGCGTTCTTTCGTTTTATCTCGTGTTTCTTCGAATTCTCTCGTGTTTCTTCGAGTTCTTTCGAGTTTCTTTGCTTTCAACGGGTATCTTTGCTGTGTTTCGTGTTTCTGTGCGCTTCATTGATCTGTTGTCTATATTGATATATGGGCTTATTAAATTACTGGCTTATGGATCTACTGGCCTATAGATCTACGGGCCTAAGGATCTACTGGCTTACTAGTAATAATAAATTGTGTATTATCATGGAATGTTTTGTATGTTGAAATGAAATATGTTTCTATTAAATTTGTTTCTTTTTGAATCTTTATCCGGTCGTACAAAAAATAACGGCAGTCACTTGCGGAAAAGTATCACCTTCCACACTTGTTAGAAAATGACTATTTCGTGTTTTAAAAAAGCAATAATTTATTTACATTCCTTCTTAACTAATTCCCTGAATATCTTCAACTGTCGTACCAAGTCACCCATGCAGGTGTTCTTCCCTCCCACAATTTCATTGAGGTAGAGCTCCACAATCTCCTCCTCGATATTGTCGTATTCCGTTCTCAGACTTGTTCTCGCATTCTCCAAACATTTCACGAAACTTTCCGATCTCCTGCAAGCCTCGAAGATCGGTCCGCCGAAAACATTCAATAGATTGCCGTGCAATTTTTGACAGTTTGCGAAATCGGACGGTTTGAGTTTTCTCAATTTGAGATAGATCTTGGGCAGGCATTTGAGACGTACATCGAAGAGGAATTTTAGATGTTCTTTGAAGATATTGTCGGTGAATATTTCGCTCATCATTTGTATGTAATCGTTCATGAAGGCTTTGTCGTTTCCGATCATAGAGAACAGGATCTTGTCGAAGGGAGTGACGGGGTCTGTGGTTTTTGGTAAATCCATCGTGAGGATACTGGAGTTTGTTGACTGGGCACCTAAAACCTGGAAATAAACCACATAGATAATTTATTATTGTACATTTTGGAACAAATTATTTTTATTAATCATTATCTTCTGCATTGCAAGCTCCAACATGTTATCAAACGACTTCTCCATGGAATTGTATTTATAGTTTTACCAAGTTTAACACAAAAATCAACAGTAGCTCTTTGAAATACATTTTCCGACCGATGTACAAAACACACTAGCATTTTAAACGTAATTACTTTTGTTGTAAGCATTCAAATGTCATGAAATTTATGCCAGTTGTCAATGAAGGAATAAGCCATCTACGGGTAAATATTACAACAGGTACTATTTCTTTTAAAAAGTTGGGTTTCTATTGGAACGGAGTGTGTAAATCATTCACTGCGTCTGTAAATAAATGCGAAGAGCATTAGGAAATCATTCCTTAGTAGAAATAAATGGCGCACACTGTTAATTGTTTGCCAATGAAAACATAACAGCTTTAAATGAATTATGTATCATTGAGAAAGTTTCGAGTAAGCTAAATAAAAAAAAAATAGTAAGCATCGAAGAGCGTCATTCTTTTCATATCGTAGATCCCATCGAACAAAACCTCAAGGAAATCATTTTGTATCTCTTTCACCAGCACTACGTCTGATGTAAAGAAAAGAATCGGGCCAATTGTCTGGAGTATTTCATTTCAATCTGATACGGATATCCACTTTTTCATCGCTTTGATTCCGGTTATTCCGGGAACTTCATTCATGGCAGAATTCCTTTTTCATTTTCGTCAATGAGAGAAAAGCTGTAGGGGACGTTGCGGAAACTTGCTGATTTATTGAATGATGGAAAAACGTAAAAAAAAACACTTCGAGAGCCTTTACGAGCTTGTCGACTAAGTGATTCCATGTCCAAATGAATTTTCACGAGTATTGGGACTTTATACTGTAATCAAATATATGTTGAAGGTTTTTCAGTGGAAGGGGTCCCAATAAAATCGGTCCTCTTAGCTTTCTGAATTAGGTGCACACGAATAAACAGAAACAAATCTTAAATTAGTAATATCCAGGCCCAGATCTACGATTTTTTCTGACCGGGGCAAAAATGGCGCCCCCCCTAAGGTTGAATATGAGAATTGAAAATTGAGAAATGTATATATACGAGGGCCGTTCAGAAACTAACCTCCGTTTAATTGAAAAAAATACACCAAGTTAAGTAAAAATATTTTAATATATACATCTTACAACTACATCTTTGCACTATTTTTCGACATAGTCTCCATTACGATTGAGGCACTTATCGTATCTCTTCACAAGCTTTGAAATTCCTTCTGCATAAAAATCACCCGCTTGTGCCTTGAGGCACCCATCGTGCACAGAACTTACGGTAACCCAATCTTGCTGTCACTATCTCGTACAAAAGAGTCTTAGAAATCTGTGGAAAATTAGTAAACAACTCCGCCATTGTGAAACGTCGATTTTCACGAACTTTTACATCAACTGTCTGAACGAGTTCGTCAGTCACCAATGATGGTCTACCACTCCTCTCTTCATCATGAACGTTTTCTCGTCCACTTTTAAATAAACGTACCCATTCACGGACAACTCCTTCACTCATAAATTTTGGTCCGTACACGGCACAAAGCTCACGATGAATAGCTGCTGCAGAGTATCCTTTGGCTGTAAAAAACCTTATAACAGCACGCACCTCACATTTGGCGGGATTTTCTATTGCAGCACACATTTCAAACTGCCACAAAAACTAAACTAGCGCAGGTACGATGTTCACTCGACTACGGCTTGATGCCGACTGACCTGCTGAGCGCGTGAATGCACAGATGGCGCGCTACTCCCCCCCACTACCCGCACTGTGACCAATCGGAGGTTAGTTTCTGAATGGCCCTCGTATATATAAGTTGTGTGGAGTTCATCTCTGATTAATGTTTATAAAGAATTGATGTATAATTGGTAAACAGAGATTGTTGGTCTTTCAATAATTATACCATTTATTGCAAATGTTTAGCTTTCGCAAATTGAGAAAACCAAGATGTGCACTTTCGCAACATGTAATAACAACTGATCACAAAATCAATTGGAACATCGATAATATAGCTATCTTAGACAAATGTGACAAAGAAAAATCTAGAAATGATACGAATTTCTCAAGACCCAAAAATAATGAACAGAAGATCTGACATCAACAACCTGAGCAATATCTTTTCCTATTTAATTAAAACAGATCTTGACCTGTTGAACTTAGCATTCTTCAAAAATTCAGAGATAACTGAGTCATAATCTCTCGACATAGTTAAATTTTAAAATTAAAATATTCAGAAAAATTCAGAATTCCTCACAAAATTACTATACAAATCATACATTATTATGATGAATGTCATAATTATGACTATATCTCTTTTCAACACCCTGTATATTTTACCGTGATGTCATAATTTTAATTTAACCTCCAGTAATTCAGTAGAACACTCTTATGACATCAATTCATACGAAATTCATTGAATACTGCTCGTAAAATTAAAATACTTCAATTTTGAATATGTTATCTTCCTTATGCAGTTAATAATTGATCGATTGAATCCTCATTTATTTTAAAGATTTTTGCCATAGTGATGGTTTATCATATTTTCATTTCACAGTTTCGATTATAGCATTAGAAAATTCATTTTTTCCGAGATAATAAAAAAAAAATTATCCTTTGGTTGATTTTGGCGCCCCCTTAAGCTGGCGCCCGGGGCGTTTGCACCCCCCCCCCCCTAGATCCGGGCCTGGTAATATCAATCGTTTTTCAATTACATCAATTCATACGAAATACATTGAATACTGCTCGTAAAATTAAAATACTTTAATTTTTAATATGTTATCTTCCTATTCTTCCTTACCTGTTTAAGGTAATTCGTAGATGACTGAATGATATGCAGTTAATAATTGATCGATTGAATCCTCATTTATTTTAAAGATTTTTGGCATAGTGATGATTTATCATGTTTTCATTTTACAGTTTCGATTATAGCATTAGAAAAATTTTTTTTTCCGAGATAATCCAAAAAAAATTATCCTTTGGTTGATTTTAGCGCCCCTTTAAACTGGCGCCCGGGGCGCTTGCACATCCCCCCTTCCCCCTAGATCCGGGCCTGGTAATATCAATCGTTTTTCAATTATTTCGGACAAGTTCGATAAGTTCAGCATTTGAAATTTTATTTCCATAACTAAAAATTTTAAAAAATCCCAAATCTTTTTTTTGGATCTATGATACTGAATGAGATATTCGTCGGATTTGAACAAAAATTTCTTTATATGAAGATTATTGAAATCTTATTTCAAAATCTAGCTCATTTCAGTCGAAAGGAGAATCGGCCGGGCTACACACAGCTATTTTAGTGGGAGCGCATGAAATGAGAGAAAAAATTTTTTTAGAAAAACGAAGGTTCTAAACTTACATTTTGAATCAATAGCGTACACAAAGTACATGAAAATATCGAGGAATACATTATTTAATGAATGTCATTAGTGCACTTCACTCTTTAATGCTTTGTCCAACATTTGAACCGATATTCGACAAATAATTAACCTCATATCTATTATTTTTTGATAACGGAAAATTAATAGTACGGCGTTTCCACTTATCAATATAATTTGTGTATTTCATTGCTTTGCATTTTCTAAAAATAATATTTCCATCTTCTCGCCAACATTTGAACGAAGGAATTAAAATTAAACGGGAAAAAATTTTTATGTTCAACGTTTACTATGCCCGGACTTATATACGCGTTATTGAACAAATGGCTCCCTCGATAACTTGAAAAACACCCATAAGATCAAGCTGTTACTTGAAATCGTTCAAACAATGTTGAGAGGAGGAGTCTATCAAATTCTATGAACTTAATCGAGCTAGAAAATTTTCAAAAATGCCCGATTCTTTCTCTGAAAATTTTCGAATACTTAATACTCTAAAATTTCATCTTCGTAAAGTAAACGCACGATACATCCGTGTCGCACTTGGTCCTCTAATAAATAACCGAAAATGTCATCTCGAACACTCGACGCACTAAGAGTAATATCCGATTTCACGTTTTCGATTGCGAAGCACATGTCCGCACTGGCACCCAACTCCTAAATCCTACATATTTAATTATTCCTTGAGCACAATTATGAATGGTATGTCACGGTTTCAAAATTCTCGCTCCAGTTAGTACCTGCAAACCGAACTGGTGGCGTTAGTCGCAGTAGTTTGCCAGCTTATCTCGTACGTTTCGATGGCCGCCGTTGTCGGTGGTCCTTTTCTGTCATCATGTGACGTAGGTTGTCAATTACATCGTTCTTCCCGCATTTTTGGTTGAAATGTCCTGGAGTAATTAATCGAAATTTTGCGGATCTGAACAGGATTTTAACTGAAGCCCTGAGAGAAATCTTATCATGTTGGTTTGGTTTGTTCGTTGGTGAGATTTTTGCGCTTTAGCGGAGTGGCGTATTTGTTTGGAAAAACGACGTGGGATTGGTGAGTTAACCTATGTTTGTCACGAGGTATTTTAGATTTTTGTTCGTATTTTAGCATCATTCTGCTTCGAATTAGGAATTATTATTGTACCGTTGCGAGGTACCGCAGATTTTGAACTGTCTTTGAAGTCTTCGAGCTGTTTGTCTAGGCTGTCTTTGAATTACCGTCGAGCTGCCGTGGGAGCTGTCTTTGGGGACCTCCACCAGATTTCGCCATCTAAGATACCACACCTGTCGTCTACCCAGGGCGCATTACTGTGAGAAATTGTACTACGTTGGCCCAGGAATATATTTGAGCCCAGTTTCCATCTACGAGACTGTGAGAATAATTATGGGTTGAGAAACTATATCCTTTTATACTACAGTCAAGCCACGACCTAGACTGTTTTAGAAGGTTAGTCTGTAGAATTTAGTTAAGATTGATTAGTATCAAAGAGGCCCAATTCAGTGAATACTGTTTAGTACATAAAACCCGACCTATCGAGAAGGTCGCTTAGATATAAGTAAAGAGCTATTTGTAACGATTACCATCGAGGCTCTAAGTATATACCTTGGGGTGATATTACTGTTTGTTTAGTAAGAGATAAAGCATTATATCGAGTATTCGGGTTGTGAAGTAAGAACTAGTTAGTGATCTACCTTCTGTAAGATATATCCTCGTCTGACCTTGTGTATTTCATTTGGGCTCATTATATTATTAAATAATTGCTCTATATTCTTTCTACCAGCCACTACCTCCCGCTTGTGTGATCGGGCTCGTTTGGCATCCTGAGAGTGCGTTCGTTATTTTCTCTCTTTTGCGACCCTGAGATCTTTAGTGTACTTTCCTCTTTTTTTTCTTTGTATTATCATAAAAGAGAGTGGCGCCCCTTTATAAGTAGTCTCAGCTCTAGAGCTAGCCGAGGAGGTACTTTGTGCACTCTCTGGAGCCGAGTGGGTTTGGTGACAGGTAAAAGCAGAGTTTATAGGCATTTGATAGGTGCATTATGGCTTATTTCATTGAATAAAGTTGATGAATTCTTGGAAGTATCTGAATTCACTGGTATTTCATTTAATGGGTTACATGCCCTACTGTTGGGTTTCTGCTTTTGATTTGAATGGATTGTCTGCGAAATATTTATTTTATTGGATAAGCAGTCATCAATATAACCTTCTGCAATTGTAGAAAATGCTAGTTTCCATGAACTACGATGAAAGCATTGTCCTGTATATGTACGCGGTTCAGGCAGTTTTAAAAAAGTTGCTATTTGCCTAGAAATTTTGCTGAATTAAATTTTTCCGATCGGTTGTATTGGGCACTTACTTTTCTTGTACAAAATGAACAGACGACTAGGAGTGTGGTTGAGACGAAGGGAAATATATTTGTTCGCCCAACTGGTTGCACAAATAGCAATATCACATGGCCAATAAATGTTTATGTTTAAAACTTTGAAAGCATCCGCAATGTAAGTGGATCATGCGTATTAAACAGTTCAGCTTTACGTTGGTAACATCGTATACTCGCGAAACGTCTACCGTCAACACTTTCCTCTTAATCGCCTTCAGATTAGAATAGTTTTTTATCTTAAGACTATCGATACATGAAGACGCACTAAGATAATATCCGATTTCACATATTCGATTGCGAAGCACAGGTCCGCACTGGCACCCAACTCCGTCCAAAAATGCTAAATTCTACATAATGATGTTTGTGTATTCTTCTTTTCTTCCTATTTTTGATGAAAAAAAATTAGATTTACTGGCATTTCCTTTCATTCGAATATATTTTCTATGGTTTTAGACATCAACTACCTGGATCAAGATCCATTGATATATATGATTTTTTTTTGGCATGCGTAATATCTTTATTCTTGTGTTTTTTTATGGTTTTCATTTCAGATTCCTGTCACCCTCTGCACACTTGGAGTGGGGGCAACTTTTGGAGAATCGATACTTCAAGACTTACCGAGAGAGAGTACGATAGTAACACAAACGACTTGTGAGCTATTGAGAGTGGAACAGCCAGATTTCAAACTCATATGGGAGGTAGGTCCTTACTAAAATACCATCAATATAAAAAAATCAATAATATCGTTTAAACATGTTCGAACTGGTACTCGAAATCTACATTCTACAGGCACAATTTTAGGATTAATTCGAATATAACATGATAGAAATTTATAATCCAGCCAGTTTTGAGAGTTATCGAGATACCTCAAGTAGACAACGAATTTTGTCCACCCTGTACACTGAAATAATAATTGTAAATGAATTTTAAACTATTATTCCAAACAATTATTCACAGTGGTCGATAAGGAAGCATTTTGTATTGGTACAATTTCCTTCGAATAATTTTTTATATTCAAGCCGTTTTTGGATAATATTCAGAATCCAATGGGACTACTGGATTTGAATGCATATTGAACATTCTCTCGCGAAAACAATGCTCTTGTTTACAGAACTAACTACGTGTAATATTTGTACGAAGCTTAACTATACGATAATATGAGATAATGTGGTGATATCACTCCAATCGATTTTTTTCGTATGGAGTTCTTTGCGTTATGTTGCCCAAATCGTGGTACACGTCTTTTCCCGGAGTTAAATGAATTGTGCAAGTTTTTGTGACGCACTTTATGTACTCAAGATCAAGATGGACGTATTCATTTCAATAATATCCGGTCATTTCTTGCAGAAAAACAAGGAGCTGATGAGCGAATTGATTGCCAACTGCAAGCTGAAGAACGGTGAGTGAATTTCATAAAAACGACCGTATTTACCAGGATTTTGTTCTTATTTGAATCGATCAACGAATACAGTGTGCGTCAAAAATATTTTAACCAGAAATAATGTTAATATTTTCTATAAAAATATCTTTTCTTGAAATACTTTATATTTTTAGTTCAAATCACGAAATAAGAGCCTGGGGTTTTTTCACGAAAAACTTTGGTATTAAATTGAATTAAAATGTATATCCTGATATATTTAAATTATTGAATTCAGGAGTATAATCATGTGACCGCAGAATCCAACACAATTATAAAAAAATAGAGTTCTAATTTGAAAAACAGAAGTTATGACCAATTTAAGATTTTCAACACAAAATTTGAAACACCCTGTGATGATATTTTTGAAATCCCAAAATGCATGACCTTTTCACATCCTTCCTCTTCGATGTTGTAAAAACGGTTTACCCTCAGGATATTTAAAATAAGAATAATGAACATATTAGTGACTGGACATATTTGACTTTTTTTCCAGTTTTTTTGGATATTTTGAAAACTATTCGATATAATACAATGGTTTCAACAGAAATGTATTCACTATTGAATACTCGATCATACCAGCAATGGAAAACTTGAAAAAAAAATTTTTTCGTCGAATTTAGTTTCACTCCCTGTATAACCGGAAGTTTTTGACCTTCGAAAATATTTTAACTCTGTAGAGAACTTCGAAGAATATCATAATCCCAATTTTCAGATTTCAAATGTATGTCTACTTCTCCAGAAACGTCTAATAGGTACTCGAACTTGAGACACCCTGTATTATACAAAAAATTCACAGTTTCAAATTAACTGAAGGAATTCTAGAATGTTTTTATCATCGATCTCCCATATTTACTGATCGATTAACTCAATGACAATTGTAATCTAGGCTTCTCTATGGAATCAAAACTTTTAATCATTGAATGTCCTCGTCTACTTAAAAAACACCTAGCTTCTTGGAATAAGATGGTATAATGCCGAATTTAAGGGATGTCTTAGATACCAAATTTAGTGGTTCTCTGATGAATTTTTATGAGATATGTGTTTGAGCCATTTACGGTCGAATTATTCTTGAATATTGTCAACTTCCGTGAAAAAGGCTGTTTCAGATGGATGGTCACCCTGTATGTATAAGTCAATTATTGCACAATTCACTGTAATGAAAAAATAATCCAAACACTCACTGAATGAACCAGGAAGCCCGATAATAAATTGAATTGTTGAGAATTCCTCAAGATACCAGAACTTCAGAATGGCGAAGGTTGTTTGAAAAAAAAAACTATTGTTGAGGATAAAAGTGAGTGTATTGTGTGTTGTTGACGCATTTTCTGGGTCGATTTAAACATAACAAAAGCCTTCGACATCGAACCGAAAGATAACTTTCGGTTCCGACATTCCGACATTTGATATGTTTACGCACGTAATTGTTGCGACAGGAGATTCTTGAATAACGAATTCATCACTTATAGAAAATCAGAGATGTCAGCATGTAATTCTCAATTTTGACAAACCAATCTTTCACACGCTGGAATCACTCGTGAACTTGCGTACGGGATAGGCAGTCATCACCATAAGCATTTTGTAGCATTTCGTGTGTATAAAAAAAAATGTTGACAGCTTTATCCAGTGATTAATATATCTGTCACGTTCTATCGTTTTCACAAACCCTAAACATTTCCCTGAGGTCATTTTCCTACATGACTCACACCCCCCAGTGAGTAACGACCGCCCCCGTTCAGTCGATCTCCGACGCTCACCTCGACTGTTTAACATCGACGTGACGAAACCCGAACCTTGCGGCCTTCCCCCCGCGTGTGTGTGTCAAATCAGTTCTCATTATCGGGATGGCAGGTGGCGTATTTCTGATAATTACCGACTAATGGATTTCGGATATAAAGTTTGGTTGTGAACAATTTCATTGCTCTGCGGTCATCCGGGCCTCCAAGAACGGTTTTCCGGGCTTCGAATTTCACCACCGCTCCGGAACCGACAGAGGAGGCGACAGGACCTTTAAGAACGATATTTGCTCGCATGAAGTGAGGGTAAGTAGGGCCTCAATGAATGTGAAAGAGTCAACTACCCTTTTATCAATGGTCTAGGGATTAAATTTCTGCCTACAGATAACGCCTAACGTTGAAATAAACACGGCTTTGATATTTACAAGTTTATTTACACTACTAAGAATAAATACAAAAGACCTATACTGAGTTTTCGTCAAAGTTCTAAAACGATCGTTCAGTTCTTACTTTGGCTTATAGTCCTCAAACTCGCGAAACGTCTACCGTCAACACTTTCGTCTTAATCGTCTTTAGAGTCAACACTTTCGTCTTTAGAGTCTAGAGTTCGAGTTGGCTTCTAAAGTTCGAGTGTCCTTTCGATGGGACCATTCGATATCGAGTTCCTTTCGCCATTTTAAGATTACAGCCCCAACTGTTTATTGGTCGACTCTAAACGAATGGGGTTTAACATAGTTCCCACCACTGCATTTAGGGTCCTTCGTCATAACCAATATTTCTCTCTACTCTTGAGATGCACATGATTAAAATAATACATCCGAGTCGCACTTGGTCCTCTAATAAATAACCGAAAACGTCATCTCGAACATTTGACGCACTAAGAAAATATCCGATTTCACATATTCGATTGCGAAGCACAGGTCCGCACTGGCACCCAACTCCGTCCAAAAATGCTAAATCCTACAGAATTATGCTTCAGTTTTGTTCGATGCTCAATTCTTTTCATTAATCTGTACATGCAACATATTTACTTAATACTTTGGAAAGTAGATTGTAAATATCTTTTAAATTCATTTCCAAAAAAAAGAAATTTCATCGGTAAAGTGAACATCTATATGTAAATAAATTCTGGATGGCACTTCCAGGTTCCATCCGAATGTTGGGAAAAGTCTTATCTGTATAAGCGAGAGCATGCATAAGCAATAATTTTTTTTAACGGTTGAGGAGCATCGCCCGAAATCAAACGAGAAATTTCCATTAAAAAGGAATTTATTCCCCGTTCGAATTCTTTTCAATATCGCATAGAGAAAAGTGAGAGAATGTAGAATTTCCAGCTCATCGGTCGGCTATAAGTAATCTAGTACCGCACGGATGGGTTTTATATTCCCTTACATACTTTGTAAAATACCAGACTGGAAGTCCCACTTTTTATTTGATCGTTGAATATAAATGCGGAACGTGTTTATTTTCCGCCTCTTTCGGAGCCCTAACACAGTATACAATGTTACCGACATAAAGATGAATTGTTTAATCCGCATGATCCACTTATATTGCTTTCAAAGTTTTAAACATAAACATTTCTGACTGGCGATGCGATATTGCTATTTGTGCAACCAGTTGGGCGAACAAATATATTTCCCTTCGTCTCAACCACACTCCTAGTCGTCTGTTCATTTTGTACAAGAAAAGTAAGTGCCCAATACAACCGATCGGAAATATTACATTCAGCAAAATTCCTAGGCAAATAGCAACTATTTTAATACTGCCTGAACCGCGTACATATACAGGACAATGCTTTCATCGTAGTTCATGGAAGCTAGCATTTTTCTTAGGTTGCAGAAGGTTATATTGGTGACTTGTTATCCAATAAAATTAATATTTCGCAGACAATCCTTTCAAATCAAAAGATTAAATGAAATACCAGTGAATTCAGATACTTCCAAGAATTCATCAACTTTATACAATGAAATAAGCCATAATGCACCTATCAAATGCCTATAAACTCTGCTTTTACCATCTAAATTGTGGAATAATCAATATTAAATATGTAGGATTTATTTTTGGATGGAGTTGGGTGCCAGTGCGGACCTGTGCTTCGCAATCGAATATGTGAAATCAGATATTATTCTTAGTGCGTCGAGTGTTCGAGATGACATTTTCGTTTATTTATTAAAGGTCCAAGTGCTACTCGGATGTATTTTGGTTGACATATGCTTCTCAAGAGTTAAGGGAAATATTGGTTATGACGAAGGACCCTGAGTGCAGTGGTGGGAACTATGTTAAACCTCATTCGTTTAAAGTCGACCAGTAGCAGTTGGGGGTGTAATCTTAAAATGACGAAAGGAACTCGAAATCGAATGGTCCTGTAGGATCGTAAGTTATCCCTACTTATGCGTTTCGTCCCTGGCGCACACATTTGGACTCATCAATATGGCTTGTGTCGGCCATGCCATAGACGCAGGGTTTTTAGAAGTTTTGAGGGAGCCCCGGGAGTTGAACCCGGGCACCTAGTACCTAGTCGGTGTGAAACTTGAGCGCTTACCTCCAGGCCACCGGAGCGCTGTGAATTAAGCTATGCGTGGCTATATAGAGTGCCGCCAAGAGATCCCTACACACTCCCCTGCCGCTGACAGAGTGCCTCTACAGTCCTATCGAAGGGACACTCTAACTCGGACACTCCAACGCTAACTTTGGTGCTCGAGTAGAGACGATTAAGGCGAAGGAACTAAACGATCGTTTTAGAACTTTAACAAAAACACAGTATCGGCCTTTTGTATTTTTATATTAGACGATAATTTTATTTATTCTTTTGGTGTGAATAAACTTGTAAAAACGAAAGCCGTGTTTATTTCGACGTTGGACGTTATCTGTAGGCGGAAATTTATCATAACCCCTAGACCATTGATAAAAAAGCTTACAAATATTACAATACATAAGTTTTAACTTTCATTAATAAACTTAAATTTGTTATAAAACTAAATAAAATTAAACTATTTTACTTTTCGTAACAACAAAAAAAGTAATATACAGTCCCTGGCACAGTAGATACCTTCTTTCGATTCATTTTTATGAGAAGACAATATAAAAGTCGAACAAAACTGAAGAAAACCTGTAAATGGTGATTTTTAATTCAGGAATTAGGTCTGTTTCTTTCACATTCATTGTGGCGGTTGTTTTGGTACCATACTATTCCAGAGTATAGAACAAACGCGCTTCAGTTTTTCAACATTTTTCTTGGAGCAATTGGTCCAGAATTAAAATACAACAGTTAGACCCAAACAATCAACTCTTTATGTAGGGTCTGAAGAAAATGTAGGGGAAAGTCTCAGGCAGAAAACCCCTTATGTTAGGTGATGTTAGGCCACTTGTTTGAAACTAAATGGTTAATCATTAACAGCTAGCAAAGGCAAATATAACAATTCTGAGGAAATATGGCAACTGCAATGATGCAACAAGAATTAATAATCATGGCAAATGTATACTTCAATAATGCAATAGGATAATAATCATGGCAAATATGTAAACGACTAGTTATGACCATCGACATGGTCACGGCCCCAGAGTATGTGAACCATAACTATAATATTGTATGAGCTAAGGAACACGGGGAAGGTCATGGAGTTCCAGCGGCGGCTCTGAAAAAATGACAGAAAGTTTCGCGGTTGATAAAAAAGTATATTCTTCAATGCCTTATAGCACATGTTAGTACCGGTTCCTGCCTTAAGGCCTTGGAACCGCGCCTTCAAGGCCTTCGATCCAGGTAGCTAAGAAATCTCATACAACAGTATAGGAATGGTCTACAATCTCGAAACCCCTAAATGAAATATCATGTAATACGAGCATAAAGATATATAGATAGCAGTACGAGATCATAGAAATAAATAAACGAAAGTGCTCTCGCCACTTGATAAAACAGTAAATCATATAAATATAAAACATGTCAAATTTTCTAACGATTTATTAAAAATTAATCATATTTTTATACATTTTGGTATTTCTGATAAAGAGATAGCTGGCCTCCTGATTTAAATAAGTTGCGAGTTTCATTAGGGAGTAAATATAATGAAACCAGGTTCACCCAATTTTCGTTTCAATGCACTCCTTTGTACTTCGTTAATGAAGAAGGCAATTCATGCTGAATTGTTAAGGAGCCTTCAGTGAGGAACAATTGGTTGAATTTTAAGAACGAAGGATGTCTGCAACAGACCAACGAGATACTGACGGTTAATCAATTCTATTCAGAAATCTGCCAAGAATGATACAATGGGACTTCTGATTGAGTTGTTGAGATCTTGAAGGTTTTCTCAATATGGGAGCATAAATAAACTGGGTGAGAAAGCGACACTCGGATATTGAGATCCGCAGCTTTCGAAGAAAAAAATTTTTTTGACACATAAGGACTTTCAAACCAAATTTATTGAAATAAAAAATTCCATTATTTATGTTGGTGCAAAAAAAATCATTTCAGAATAAAAATTTTCGCATCTTGGTGTTGAATAAGCATCACTGAACTTGAACAAATCGAAAAGCACTGACGTGAGGCACACAGAGGAAAAAATTTCTTTTCATGATGGACCTTTTCTTGAATTTCCATTAATGAAGTTTTTTCACATTGCAGGTTTCGGCACTAACGTCGGCATCGGCAAAGGAACAATGCAATCCAGTTCCTCCCCTACGGGAAGATCGGTTTCTCCCGATCAGCCCAATCCTGCCGAACCAATCACAGAAGCCCCGAGTATGACAATAGGAAGAATAGGATGGGCCCTTAGGACTTTACTGTTAAGTGAGTGCTACTTTTAATTATGGCGGCGTTTTGTTTCTCCGATATAAAATCGTCCACATCCGTATGGTATCTCGTATATGCAATTCTTCGTTCTTTGATTTCGATCATCAGGTTATCAGGCTTAACTTTTGTTAGTTTAGCTTTTTAATATGTTTTGAAGTGTTAGACACCGTTAGATCCAAGTTAAGGCAACATGCTGTGGATGGAACGATACATCTATCATATCCAAAGAAAAGAAGCCTACAAGAAGATAACATTTATGAGTGCAACATCAAATGAGTTGTGCGAAGTAACTGGAGTAAGTCTTCAAACCACAAATAAGTCCAGATTTAATGTAGCTTTCGAAGTTCTATCAATTTGACGCTTTTTCTTTCGAGAAGGATGACAAATATTATTTTTAAAACTAACTACGACACTGGAGTCTGAATGACTCAAGATACAAAGACTTGGCCATTTAATGTGATCGTCTAGCAAGGGTGTGACCTAAGGAGTTGGGAACACGGGGAAGGTCATGGAGTTCCAGCGGCGGCTCTGAAAAAATGACAGAAAGTTTCGCAGTTGATGAAAAAGTATATTCTCTCATGCCTTATAGCACATGTTAGTAAAGGTTGCTGCCTTAAGGCCTTGGAACAGGCCCTTATAGGCCTTCGATCCAGGTACCTAAGAAATCTCATACAACATGTTACGTGCTTATCCAAATAAAGATCTAAATTTCAATTCATGCATTCAAATTTTTCAAATTGTCAGGTGTAACAAAGGTGACCAACCAGCTCACTCAGGGTGGGGTTTTCCCTCTTGAGCATGTATAAAATTTAATGTTTAAGGGCGCCAGGTGATTTGAATGCCTGATCACCTAATTCTAAAATTACCAATCTTTTGACAATTAATTTGACAATAAATCTGAAGAGGTGGAAAAATTTAATGATGAACTCAAAAATCTAAGTGGAATCTTCTACTAGAAGAGGATACGCCCTTTCGATCTGTATTAAGATTGCCCCCGGGTCGGCCCTGCGGCCCTCTCGGAAAGCTTCGCTGTCTGGGTACAATTACATAATTTTTGCGATAAGCTGAAGGTAGAGCCTTCTTTGTTATAGTTGACATGTGAACTCCCAGATTTGTAGTCTGAAATTGGTGAAACTACATGGCTAAGCAATATAATTAATGTCCTAGGTAAGAAAGCAGTGTAATACAACTTGAACAAAGCATTACATGCACAAAGAAATCAGAATCAATGACAAGGGCCAAAACATCACCTATTACACCATGAAACCTAATAACATTCTATAATAACAGTATTAATTTGTAAACATAATAAAAAAATAATAAATTCACTGAACCAATGTTATTCATCAACATAGGTTAATAAAATAATGGACAAGCAACTAATAACATTTGAAATAGTCTCAATTATACTTGCAAAATATATTCTAGGCTCACTCAACGTAAGATGGCTTCGTTTTCGAACTCACAAAAAAGCACTAACACTTTTTTTGGGACTATATTACTTCTCTCACAACTCCACCGATAATAATCCCACCATCTTGCATTTCTTACTTCCTCTCCCACGCACTCGCGCAGATCGACGCGGGCACTGATAGACGTGTTCTTCTTTCTTTTATTCTGACCATGGAATTTATTTCCACGGTTTGGTAACCGCCAGTTGCGTATCAGTATAGGGTGGAATGAAATTAAGATTTTTGTGTATTGGAAAAACCTAGGATGTTATACACTTATCTTGTCAGCATTTATGAAACGATGTCTGTCGAAACGTTGGAAAGAAGACAATACGAGATAATGGTTTTTGCCCCAATAATAATTCTACACGAGTTTCATCCTTGAAAAATTTCTCGTCAACAAATATGAATGTATTGAAGAAGAATGCAACCGATACTTTCATTACCTGGATTGAAAGAAATGAATAAATGTTTCGTTTCTTTGGCAATTTAAGTTTACTCAAGATTGCACGTGCTTCTTGTATAGAATGCGGTACCTGCAATTCTATTCATTAGAGAATTCAGCCAATTAAAACTATTCAAATTACGTTCGAACGTTCGCTCGCTTCTTAACGCCTCAATTTTCCACCTGAGAACTTTCGAATAATGGAAGTGGAAACTTTGAAACCGTTCGTCTTCATCGCATCTGCCACGAAAGAATGAATAAAAAATTCATTTCTTACCATGTCATCTTGTTTCTATCGAAGATTCAACTACTGATTCGTGAAACGAAATGAAACATGTAACATGACAAAGTGCCGCTTTAAATGACGAGCTTGAGACTCTACTTTTAATTCTCTCAGGGTGGGCTCAGTTATCCCAGCAACAAAACTCCCCTCGGTTTTTGACAAATATATAAAAATTTAGGAATGTCCAATCTCCCAAGTAAAACAGAACACTTGGGACTTATCTTAAAGCTATCTGAGTTGATAGCTTCCTCCCAGATACAAAATAAAGTCCTAGAGGGTATGGCCTGCCAGGTGACCAGAAACGGTGTGTATAGTTTCCACACAGATGTTCCAGACAGCGACTCGATGACTCCAATTTACATCCCAGTTAAAGAATGTGCTCCTGGCAAGGTGCTTATGCCACAAGCTCCAATTAAGTGGGACTGGATATGATTTAATCTCTCATCGTGGAATGCATTTCAATCTTGAACAAGCATATGTCTTTGGCCTCGTAATAGGATATAATTTGGCCCCCAGGGGGGAGCTATATCAGGATGAACGAAAGAACATAAGAAACTACAAGTGCATGTATAACAAGGCTCCCTCTCGATTTCTTTTAGACAGATATTGAACAAATCATAGTAAAATTACATTATCTTAACAAATTAAACCGAGAAGAAGTCATGTTGTGGAAGTGGTCAATGCAAAAACGTGCTCTCATGTAAAAATGCCAAAAAGAACTAAAATTTCTGTTTTTGGGAGGAAATAAACAGTTACCGAGAATAGTTATGTAATTCTCGCAAATCTTTGACCCACAAGAGTCACTTTTAGATATTGATTTCAATAATTACTACAGAGAAGACCCTATATTCTATTGCAGGAGAACTAGTTCAAATTTGAACCATAATTCGGGTACGCGTACGGAATAACGTCAGTGGCGTGCAAATTGTTGCGCTATTTCCATGACAATGTGTGAAGACAATGGAAATAGCCCAAATAATCTTCATTGTCCGTAATATCACGATCACACTTTATTTCTATACCACTTTTTCCAATTTATAAGCGATTTTTTCCTAAGACCTCCCTGGAAACTTTTCAAAGCATTTTCTATAAAATATTCAATTCTAAAGAGAATTGACCTAGAAAATTTATCCTGAGAGACTTGAATAGTGCGATTTTCTAGTAAAAAAATATTGCTCTACAACCTCCATGCTCATATTTTATAATACTGAGGATTTCCCCAATAATTCTGTGAAAATCTGAATTAGGTTACATGAAGTGTATTGCTCGTAGATTCCGGGTATCACCTCCGGGTGTACGCCTGCCGGAACGGAAATCTCTTCCTCAACTTCGACAGCCAGAATGTCTGGAGGGCGATTTTCCTCCATCCAGGGAAAAGGGACCGAAATTCCGGAAAGATACGCTAGAATTAGGGGATCGTTTCGGTGTCATTTTGTTTGGCGTGACATGGCTTCACTTGATTCACTGATACAGTTGTCAGTTTACAATTTGCAGGTTAAGATCGGTATGACATTGACATAGATAATATCAGGAGAAATGACAGTCGTGTTTTGATTATGTTCATAGAACAGATATTTGCTTGAAATCATAGAGTATCGGGTAAATTCTATGCTTAGAAATTTTCAGCCGGCATATTGTCAAAATCTCTGTGTTTTTTCATATGATCAGCGTTGCCAAATGTCCGGACACTATTCGGTAGATCAGAGAGGGAAATCCGTAGCAGTCTAATTTTGTTCTTTAACTTGAAATATACAATGAGAAATTTATAAATAGTAACATTCAATTACAAATTTATTAGTTGCTTTCAAATGAAAACCTAATAATTGCATGAAATTTTATCATACGAGAGTTGTCTTCCGGAGTCATTCTAATCTTAAAAGGGGTATAAAAGAATACATTCTGATGCCAATTCGAATTTTTTGTGTGAAATATTCAATTATTTCGGTGAAAGATTTCATTTTGACATAATATCTAAGGAACTGAAAACTCGGTAGATTTCTATAACTTTTCGGTATATCTGTAGATCCAAATAGGTAGAAAGGCCGATAACGTAAGACAGGGCAAAGGGTACTGAAAGATTTTTTCTAACCGCATTTTCTTGAAAACAAATCTTTTCGGAGATTTTTCCTTTCAGGATTGCTCAGCTCATGTTGACTTGGAATGTGGTATATAACCTTGATTTAGATTTTTCTTAAATTACTGAAACTTCAATTACTCCTTCCATTCACGTCGATTAATCATGCTAAAAGCTGAAATATTTTCATTCTATTTTTGTGAATACAAGAAGAAAATAAACATATATATAAACCTTCAAATTTTTTCTTCAATCAATTTTCAATTATAATAGGAGTCATTCATTGAATATCAATAGAATATGCAGGGTGTTCCTAAATTGAACGTACAAACGAAAAGGGGAGATTGTTTGAGTAAGTTGAATCATGAATTTTTGCCCCGGTCAGATAAAATCGTAGATCTGGGCCTGCTCGGAATAATAGAGAATCTCTATTTCATATGCATACCGTATACCTTTATTATTATATATTTTCAGGTTTACGATGTTTTTATGCATTTCCTTGTCCTGAATTTTGAATGGCCATTGAAAAACTATGAATAGGGTAAAAAATGAACAATCACCTTGTACAAAATTCTATTGCCTGTTATGGATTGCGATGTTTATTTTTTGAAATTTCAAATACAGATTGTATACGTTTTTAGAACTGGGAAAGGTATAGTTGAAACTTCTATGCGCTAAGATTCTATGTCGAATATTATTCGATATTTGATGGAATAACCCATCCCTTGGCTTTGTATATTTGTCGTATTAAAAGTGACGGCGAGGCCTATCTCCCTGAATTCAAATTCTACTATCACTTCCTGAATAATTCAACCCATTTGAATAATTTAACTCCTCTCTGACAGAGTATTTCCTGGATTTTCGAAGGATTTCCATGGTTCGAAACGAATTACCTAGAGGGAGTACCCAGTTTGCATATGTTTTATAAGTTCGACGTGAAGCTTGCATAATAAATAAGTACATTCTATCTATCGTATGTTCCAGAATAGGCTGTACTCATTTTGTTGGATTTTATAGCTCAAAATACCTGCTTGAAAGATAGAAAAGTGTCAGGGAGACTGATTCGAAGATGCGCTCCAGGAACCGAACTTGTAGATTGGTTGCTCGGTCTATCTTCTGGTATACACACCAGAGCGCAAGCGGCCGGCATGTGGCAGTGCCTTTTAGAAGAAGGTGTTATATCCCATGGTAAGTAATATGCGAATTGACTGATTAGTTTGCATGATTTTCCGCAATAATCAAAATTTAATAGAAAAATTCCAACTAGATCCTTCACCATTTTGTAGCGTGCTAGCTCGTTTGGAATAGGTTTTTGATTCTGTTGAAACGGTTATTTTTCAGTGAATAAAGAGCAACCGTTCAAAGATAAATGTTTTCTCTACCGATTCTGGCAGGATGAGGAAGGCGCAACGACATTACCTCCTTTAGAAGACATAGCAACCGCAGAAGATCAGCTGCAAGAATCACTTGTCGTTTTGATAAATAGAGGACCAGACGCCTTTTTAAGACTGATACTCAGAAAACCGTGAGTTAAGTTTAGACTTTCATTAGTGTCTATAAAGACGATTAAGACGAAAGTATTGACTCTAAAGATTATTAAGACGTAAGTGTTGACTCTAAAGACGATTAAGACAAAAGTTGACTCTAAAGACGATTAAGACGAAAGTGTTGACTCTAAAGACGATTCAGACGAAAGTGTTGACTCTAAAGACGATTAAGACGAAAGTATTGACTCTAAAGACGATTAAGACGAAAGTGTTGACTCTAAAGACGATTAAGACGAAAGTGTTGACTCTAAAGACGATCTCTAAAGACAATTTAGACGAAATGTTGACTCTAAAGACGATTAAGACAGTATTGACTCTAAAGACGATTAAGACTCTAAAGATTATTAAGACGTTTGACTCTAGACATTAAGACAAAGTTTGACTCTAAAGACGATTAAGACGAAAGTGTTGACTCTAAAGACAATTCAGATGAAAGTGTTTACTCTAAAGACGATTAAGACAAAAGTGTTGACTCTAAAGACGATTTAGACGAAATTGTTGACTCTAAAGACGATTAAGACGAAAGTATTGACTCTAAAGACGATTAAGACGAGAGTGTTGACTCTAAAGATTATTAAGACGAAAGTGTTGACTCTAAAGAAGGTCAAAACGAAAGAGTTGACTTTAAAGACGATTAAGACAAAAAGTATTGACTCTAAAGACGATTTAGACGAAATTGTTGACTCTAAAAACGATTAAGACGAAAGTATTGACTCTAAAGACGATTAAGACGAAAGTGTTGACTCTAAAGATTATTAAGACGAAAGTGTTGACTCTAGAGACGATTGAGACAAAAGTGTGGACTATATTATCGATTAAGACGAAAGTGTTGACTCTAAAGACGATCAAAACGAAAGAGTTGACTCTAAAGACGATTAAGACAAAAGTGTTGACTCTAAAGACGATTAAGACGAAATTATTGACTCTAAAGACGATTAAGACGAAAGTGTTGACTCTAAAGATTATTAAGACATGAGTGTTGACTCTAAAGACGATTAAGACGAAAGTTTTGACTCTAAAAACGATTAAGACAGAAAGTATTGACTAGCAACCGCAGAAGATCAGCTGCAAGAATCACTTGTCGTTTTGATAAATAGAGGACCAGACGCCTTTTTAAGACTGATACTCAGAAAACCGTGAGTTAAGTTAGACTTTCATTAGTGTAGGCTTTTTTATCAATGGTCTGGGGGTTATGATTGATTTCCGCCTACAGATAACGTCTTACGTCGAAATAAACACGGCTTTCGTATATACAAGTTTATTTACACCAAAAGAATAAATAAAATTATCGTCTAATATATAAATACAAAAACTGAGTTTTCGTCAAAGTTCTAATCGATCGTTCAGTTCTGACTTTGGCTAATAGTTCCCAAACTCGAAAAACGTCTACCATCAACACTTTGGTTTTAATCGTCTCTAGAGTCCACACTTTCGTCTTAATCGTCTCTAGAGTCAACACTTTCGTCTTAATCGTCTCTAGAGTCAACATTTTCGTCTCAATCGTCTCTAGAGTCAACGCTTTCGTCTTAATTCTCTCTAGAGTCAACACTTTCGTCTTAATCGATAATAGAGTCCACACTTTAGTCTAAATCGTCTCTAGAGTCAACACTTTCATCTTAATCGTGTCTATAATCAACGCTTTCGTCTTAATCGATAATAGAGTCCACACTTTCGTCTTAATCGATAATAGAGTCTACACTTTCGTCCTCATCGTCTCTAGAGTCAACACTTTCGTCTTAATCGTCTCTAGAGTCAACATTTTTGTCTCAATCGTCTCTAGAGTCAACGCTTTCGTCTTAATTCTCTCTAGAGTCAACACTTTCGTCTTAATCGATAATAGAGTCCACACTTTCGTCTGAATCGTCTCTAGAGTCAACACTTTCGTCTTAATCGTGTCTATAGTCAACGCTTTCGTCTTAATCGATAATAGAGTCCACACTTTCGTCCTCATCGTCTCTAGAGTCAACACTTTCGTCTTAATCGATAATAGAGTCCACACTTTCGTCTTTATCGTCTCTAGAGTCAACATTTTCGTCTTAACCGTCTCTAGAGTCAACGCTTTTGTCTTAATTCTCTCTAGAGTCAACACTTTCGTCTTAATCGATAATAGAGTCCACACTTTCGTCTTTATCGTCTCTAGAGTCAACATTTTTGTCTTAACCGTCTCTAGAGTCAACGCTTTTGTCTTAATTCTCTCTAGAGTCAACACTTTCGTCTTAATCGATAATAGAGTCCACACTTTCGTCTTTATCGTCTCTAGAGTCAACATTTTCGTCTTAACCGTCTCTAGAGTCAACGCTTTTGTCTTAATTCTCTCTAGAGTCAACACTTTCGTCTTAATCGATAATAGAGTCCACACTTTCGTCTTTATCGTCTCTAGAGTCAACATTTTCGTCTTAATCGTCTCGAGAGTCAACGCTTTCGTCTTAACCGATAATAGAGTCCACACTTTCGTCTTTATCGTCTCTAGTGTCCCTTCGATGGGACCATTCGATCTCCAGTTCTTTTCGTCATTTCAAGATTACACCCCCAACTGTCTATTGCTCGACTTTAAACGAATGGGGACGCACTAAGAAAATATCCGATTTCACATATTTGATTGCGAAGCACAGGTCCGCACTGGCACCCAACTCCGTCCAAAAATGCTAAATCCTACATTAGTTTTCAATATTTTCCGCTCGGGGATAATGAAAATGTTTTTGGTCAAATATTAAATATAAATCCTTCTCTTTGTAACGGGTGTGCTAAATTCATTGTCAAGTGAGGGGATCTCAGAAACCCGATGAGCTAGAACATAATCAGCGGCATATTTTTGGGCTAGATTTTTAAACAATACAAGTCAGATCGCTTTCTAGATGTTAGAGAAAATGGCATCAAAGGAAAATTTCTCGTAAATGACGATATCAGCTCGAAACTGAAACATTATACAGGTTCTTTTTTCATTTTCGATGAAAATGTTTATTTTTCAGAGGTCACGAAAGAACTGCCGATGACTTGGAAACCATTTATGAAGAACTTCTTCATATCAGGGCCGTAGCACATTTGTCGAACTCCGTTAAGAGGGAGCTAGCATCGGTTGTTGTTTTCGAAGCGCATCCTAGAGCTGGCACCGTATGTGAGTGTTTTTTTCAAGTTTATATTAAAAATATTATCTAAATCACAATAATTTTTAATGATATTTGGAATCTCATATTTCTGGTCTTATTCGTACACTTTTAGTTTTAGTTATATAAATTCACATGTAATATGTTTCACATTTTATTTCTCTTGTGTTTCTAGGCTTTTCTTTCTATAGTCGCCCTCACTCTGGTGATGTTTATACACTTAACTTCTTGTTCATTCGTGAATTCATTTTTGTTAAGTTTACAGGGTGAGTCTTTAAACACTGCGCTAATTTAAACTACTGATTCGTGAAGCGAAACGAAACACTTTGTATATACCATTTCCAAATTTAGATGATTTGAAAAGTTGAGCATTTTAGGGTTTCAAATTGGGCAATTACATCTCTGTTGAGTTTGAATGAAAATTACTTTCCACAGCATCCGCAATTCAATCTTAATTGATATACTTTCGTGTTTACTGATCTATAAATAGGTGATATTTTGATATTAATTTGATATATCATTAAAAAAATCTGATATTATCCTGATTTGAAATTACCGCAGCTCTGCTACAATCGTCGAGGTAGACTTCGTAAAATAAGATGCAGGCACTTTGGATACAGCTTCTCAAACTTCCACTGATAAATTGTGCCTTGGCGATGTGTAATTGCGTCACAGGTTCACAATTCTCAACCTTTTTCTTTTACGTGGACAATTTCAACTGAATAATTCAGGTTCACAATGCGCTACGGTAGCTAACTGACCCAATCGGAGAAAAATGCATAAGACAGATTATTTTAAGACGAGAAGTTGTAGTAACACTGACCAGACTGGTGGTCAAAATAGAACTGAACTGAGAGAGGGTTCCATTTAGATTTTGGAAAAGTGAGAAAGATCGAACGAGGTACTTGCTCAGCTTAGGTGACAAAAAAAGGGATTTCCTAAATTCCGTCCGATAACCTAGCATTTTTGGACATAACTGCCGCGGTCCTAAATTCCAAGAATTGTCCCTTGTGAATTTATCGCAACAAAATCTTCAAACACAATTAATGATGTACAAATGCATATAATTCTTTCAAGAATTTTTTGCTTCTTCCTTCGCCTCATGATTATTTTCTGTTCTGAATTCCAATAACAATTTACTTTGAAAAATTACAGGTATTTACAAATTTAGGTGTACAGTCTCACTTGCTTTGAGAAACCTCAGTATAATCACATAAATTTGCTTCTGGAAAACCCCGTAGGGGTTATGATGAATCTGTTTTGTTTATAATTAATTCAGTAAACAAAAACACTGCTACAGATTAAAGGTTAATTCATAGATAAAATCAAATTTCAATACCTGTTTCTACAAGTCAAAACCTCATCTGTGGTCAGTCGAATCGAAACAAACTACTTCATGGGATGGATTCGAATTTGAACAGCCAATCGGTTCTTCCATTCGTGAACTCTCCAGAAATTCTATTACACGAACAACACAAACTACCATACTTGGAGATGATAAGCAATTGGAAAATTCCATCTTAGGAAACTCAGCCTATTCTAGGGAATATCTAGAGAAAGAATTCCAATTTTCGTATAGGCATAGCCGAGTGCACAGCTCGAGGGTATACGGCCGTTCTCCTATGAAAATAGCGCCAAATATGAAGAGGTTCGGTAATTCCATTTTCTGTAGTTTGCCCAATGCCTACAACCGAACACGCGACATGTGGGAATTTTCAATTTTCCATACGTGACGATTCCATAGGCATCCTTTTGTTGAATGATGGATGCCTGTATATGGCGGTGACATTTTTTATTTTTTGACGAATTGAATTCTGCGATGGCTCACCTCGTTTATTACCGTTGTAAATCTCCGTCGTGTATTGAAAATCTACAAATCGGTATTTAGATAGCACATCGATCTATATACAGAATGTTTCGCTTGAAGTGGAATACAATCAGACATTCTCAAAGCTAATTTTTAGCCTTGAAACGACAAGAGATGTCTGTCGAAACGAAAATTCTTCAGATATACAAATTGAGATGTCTTTAGAAACGTGGAGATGAAAGAAATCAATAAGAGATGGTGGCAACTGAGTTCCATCATCAAGCATATGTCATCATCTAAAAATAGCATAAGGGTGGATGTTCATCGCAAATAAGCCAGTATATCGAAACTCCTCCGTCTGTAAACAAACTTCATGAGCACAAACAGCCCGATGCATCTTGCGTTTGCTTCCTAACCCGGAAAATATTTGAGGATCAACATGCCCGGATCGGAACGATATTTCATTTCACTGTGAAATTGGAATAATTTTCTCATTCCCTCTCCGCTCCAGGGATTTCTGAAAATAAATGGGCGTATTAATCTGTGCGGAGTTATTTTTCGACAAATATTCCGGGGAAATGCCATACGTGCGATCTTGGAAGAAATCTGACAGGAAGATGGAAACAAAAGAAGATGACATCACGTATTCGCTTGAATGCGGTGGGCGTTCACTGCAATCGAACCGTGGTAAAATGAAATTTGGAAAGTAGGAGAGCGACCCCTCAAGTTCAACACTGAATTATTGAATAACTGTTTAAGTTCTGACTGGGTTTCGATTCGACGAAAAACCGGAGTTTGGTGGAAAGTTTAATTGAGACTTGAATAGGAGAGTTGCAGCTGATCCGAAGATTACGATAATGAATACGATCGAATTTCATCATGGATCGTTGATAATTCGAAAATATACGGTCTAGAAACAGAATCAAGGAAAATCTGCCATATAACTAAATTTGGCCAAACCAGCGATTTCGCCAATTTGTAATAGGTTCTACCGGTGCATTCGCCTTTTTGCAATTTGATAAATTACAAGTTTAGATATAATATGGATTTTTACTTGATGTATTTCTTACAATGTCGATGTTTGGCAAGACAGTGAAATTTAACATGAAAATTCGTTAATCATCGTTCTTTTAATTTATGCTTTTGATTGATGGGACTTGTCTCAATTGATCAGTAAATATTTCTTTCTCCTGATATCCTGTTTGCCTCCCAATTCAAAGAATGTTCTAGGATAAAAAAATCAAATAATTTCCTCATTCTTCATGACATATCTAATTCTTTCACTGCTCCGGGGATTTCTCAAATAAATGTGCGTATTAATCTCTCCCGGAGTTACTCTTCGACAAATAAAATAGTCCGGGGCGAATGCCATACGTGCGATTTTAGAAACTGAAAGGAGAAATCTGAATGAACCAAGAGAATGACGTCACGTGTTCGCTTGAATGCGGTAGGCGTTCACCGGAATCGAACCTTGGCAAAATAATTTTGGGAACTGGAAAGGCCACCCCTCGGTTCAGCACTGAATTATTGAAAGCTGTTTGAGTTCTAACCGGGTTTCGATTCAACGAAAAAGTGAAGTTTGGTTGAGTTGCTCGAAAGTTTGAGACTTGAATTGGAGAGTTGCAGCTGATCCCAAGGAACGACGAGATAAATGACATCGAATTTCATCATGGATGGTTGATAATTTGAAAATATTCGGTCTAGAAACAGAATCAAGAAAAATCTTTGCTGAATTTGACCGAACCAGCGATTTCGCCAATTTGTAATACGCTTCACCGGTGCATTCGCCTTTGTGCAATTTGATAAATTACAAGTTTAGATATACTATGGATTTTTACTTGATGTATTTCTTACAATGTCGATGTTTGGCAAGACAGTGAAATGTAACATGAAAATTCGTTAATCATCGTTCTTTTGATTTATTGGACTTGTCTCACAATGATCAGTAAATATTTCTTTCTCCTAATATATATCCTGTTTGCCTCCCTATTCAGAGAGTATTCTAGGATCAACAAATCAAATAATTTTCTCATCCTTCATCACATACCTAATTCTTTCACTGCTCCGGGGATTTCTCAAATAAATGTGCGTATTAATCTCCCCGGAGTTACTCTTCGACAAATAAAATATTCCGGGGCGAATGCCATACGTGCGATCTTAGAAACTGAAAGGAGAAATCTGAATGAACCAAGAGAATGACGTCACGTGTTCGCTTGAATGCGGTAGGCATTCACCGGAATCGAACCTTGGCAAAATTATTTTGGGAACTGGAAAAGCTACCCCTCTATTCAACACTGAATTATTGAAAGCTGTTTGAGTTCTAACCGGGTTTCGATTCAACGAAAAAGTGGAGTTTGGTTGAGTTGCTTGAAAGTTTTGGACTTGGATTGGAGAGTTGCAGTTGATCCCAAGGAACGACGAGATGAATGACATCGAATTTCATCGTGGATCGTTGATAATTTGAAAATATTCGGTCTAGAAACAGAATCAAGGAAATATAAATGCCATATAAGTGAATTTGAGCGAACCAGCGATTTCGCCAATTTGTAATGGGCTTTACCGGTGCATTCGCTTTTTTGCAATTAGAAAATTACAAGTTTAAGATTTTGGATGGGTTTTACTTCATTTTTTTCCAATGTCGATGTTGTTTTATAAGGCAATGAAATGTAATATAAAAATGTTGGTAGTCGTCATTCTTTTGATTTACACTTTTGTTTGGTTGAGTTGCTTGAAAGTTTGAGACTTGTATTGGAGAGTTGCAGCTGATCCCAAGGAACGACGAGATACGATTATGAATGACATCGAATTTCATCATGGATAGTTGATAATTTGAAAATATAGGGTCTATAAACAGAACCAAGGAAAATCTTTGCCATATAATTGAATTTGACTGAACCGGCGATTTCGCCAATTTGTAATAAGTTTTACCGGTGCATTCGCCTTTATGCAATTAGAAAATTACAAGTTTAAGATTTTAGATAGGTTTTTACTTCATTTTTTCCCAATGTCCATGTTGTTCTATAAGGCAATGAAATGTAATATAAAAATTTGGTAGTCATCATTCTTTTGATTTACACTTTTGTTTGGTTGAGTTGCTTGAAAGTTTAATTGAGTCGACAGAAGATGTCTCTTGAAAAGAACAATGATAGATGCCAAATATTGCCCAAATATTTATTCTATACAAGATCCATGATAAACAATTTTTCGTCGGCAACGAAATACGACAATGATATCGGATGGATCGTTAATAATTCAATAATTTACTGCCTAGAAGCAAAATCTAGGTTATTTTTTTTTCAATTCCAAGACCGGCGTTTCCGCCAATTCGTAAACAGTGAAACCGACGTGTTCGCCAATTAGAAAATTATACATTATAGCTATGAGATCTGTTCTAGTTGCAATGCAGATAGATATTTTAGAATTTTAACGTAACAATTTATGCATTTCTGTCCTTCAGATTCATACTTTTGTTTGTTCGGACTTGTCTCCAAATCCATGAATTAGGTTTCGAATTTTGTCCCCCAGCGACTATTCCGTGCTCGCAGATCTCAAAAGAATGCTCGTTGAGAATTAGAGTTCTTTGAATGAAAAAGTGATCGCAAAACACAAATTGCGCATCAAAAATGATTTTAAAACGTTGAAATCTCATCTGCGCATTGCGCAAGGACCGGGAGGACGTATACCTACGAACAACATTGTAATATTTTTGTGTTTCTGGCTTCTACTTCAGGTATCTATGATATATCTAGGACGGAATGGTATTGAATCAATAGCAAGTACGGACCTGGCCTGATATGATAACCATCACGCCACAATAAAAACAACAATTGTCACATAGAAATGACAGGATGAAAAAGGCACATTTTATCGATCGAAAATTGAATGGATAATTTTTGTCGATAAAAAGCAGTTGTTTGAAGAACGACACGTGATAACTCGATAATATAAATTCTCTGCAAATAAATTATATACCTTAAGGGGTGTGAATGAATTAGTTATTGAAGTACGACTCATTATTTTTGTGTCTTGGACTGAAAAACTTTACAATATCAATAGAAAGATTGTTAAATTTTAGTGTTTCACCAAGGCGATGAGGGAAGATCCTGGTATATAATCGTAAGGGGATCAGTTGACGTGGTTATTCATGGGAAAGGAACTGTAAATACATTACACGAAGGAGATGATTTTGGAAAATTGGCTCTCATCAACGATGCACCTAGGTATGTTTATGAATTTTTTTCGCGCTTGTATTACAGACGCTTTCAGTGACGTATTGAAGATTTTCGTCACTATCTCTCTGTGTTTAGTTTAACCTTACCTATCCATGGAAAATGTTAGATAATCCTTTTTCGGACGATAAATTGACTCTTCACAAGAGTGCAATGGCTTTATAAAAAAGATTCAATTGATCTTAAAGTAACAGAAAAAAAGTTGCAAAATATCCTTGATGGTTATCTGAAAATGACGAAACTCCAAGACGAAATAAAGTCGTAACAGAAATTCATCAACTCCGTTTTCACACTCGGTCGCACAGAAACGTAACAAAATTCTGATATTCAATTTGGCCTCCCTTCATAATGAACCGGGCCCTCTGAGTTTACCCAATATTCTTAGGTTGTGTTTACCTAAGACTCCGTTCTTTCATTACAGGGCCGCCACCATCGTGTTGAGGGAAAACAATTGCCATTTTCTCAGGGTTGATAAAGAAAATTTCAATAGGATCTTACGTGACGTGGAAGCCAATACAGTGAGGCTCAAGGAACACGGGAAAGATGTGTTGATTTTAGAAAAAATCGGCACGTCTACCAAACACTTCAACACGCACTTCAAGTAAGGTTGATTAATTTTTTTTTCGTTACACGATTATGATATACTTGGGGAGCCCACGATGCCAGATCTAAGCGCGTTGGAGATACTTATGGTGGGTCGCAATTTGGCCTCTTGTGCTGCCTAACTATTTTAATCAATGCCCTAATGGAATTCTATAGGATAACTCAGAGTAGTATCAAAAATTGATTTTTTCTATTCAGATATACTGTGATGGCAGGAACACCTCAGAAAATGTTGGAGCACTTACTGGAAACGAGATTAGATGGCCGAGGAGGGGATCAGTTTATTTCATCATCGTTCGATCCATTCCTGGACGACTTCCTTCTCACACATATCGTATTTTTGCCTACGCATCAGCTCGTCGAGGAATTAGACAGATAATATCCTTTTCATGCAATTTAATACTTTTTGAATCGACGAATGTATAAAAATTTTCAGGAATTTAAAACTGCACTGTTTCGAACAAAATTCACTTGTTCCAAACCCTCCCAAATCGAATGACAGTCGAAAACATCTCAATCGAAAATTCCCATCCGTAAAGCAGGTTCCTGCTCAACTCCTGCAGTTTATCTGAGTGGATGAGTTCGTTTAACTGAAATCACCGTTGCGAAAGTAATTCGGCGATTTTCATTCTGAGCTTCCGTCGGAAGGGAAATTCAGACCTTCCTTAATGGGCTTGATAAACCCTCGGGGAGGTGAGTGAGGCCTAGAGGAACCTTTATTTGCACTTTTCCAAGCAGCGCACGTCATCTTCATCAATCGCGGTGAGGTACCTTGTTGACATACACTCGGTGGATGGAAAATATATACGTTTACGAGAAAAACGCGTATGTTTCGTGGAAAAACGATGTTTTCATGGGGAAAGTAAATGGTTTTTTCGGTATACACATATTACGGTAATTTTCTTTTGACAAATATTATGAATAAAACTCCAGATACAAGATTTGGTTATTTAACGTGATGATCTAACAATGGTAGGATTCTACGTTATGTTTTCAGTCTTAATTCAAATTCGTTATAATTGGGATTAGTGAAAAATAGTTAGGACAAGAAAGGAGGAACAGAGGTAAGGTCATTTAGGTCCAGCGGCGGTCCTTATGAAAAGAGAAAGAAAACGTTTCCTTATACCTTAAAGCCATGAATTGTACGGATCCTGACTGGCATCCATGGCCTTCGCTACAGGTTTTTGAAAAATCTCATACAGGAATGATACACAATCCCGAAACTTCCAAAAAAGATATATCATATCAAACGAACATAGACATAAATAGTGCTCTCACTCTTTGATATATTAAATCATATAAATAAATAACAGTAAAGAAACGTTAAATTATTTTATGTTGAATCAGGTACCAATTTAATATTTTAATTTTCCTTAACAATCATCACTTATCATATAGACCAACTGAATCAGGACAGAGAGTTCATTTTAGCCTGTAAAAGAAGAGTGATTCACTTCATCTACAGATGGGTTACAACGGTACGACATCCGGTTTTCGAAGACGAATCGGCTTGTGATTTTTTAGAGGATTTGGCTCAAGACCTAGAGGCTGATTGCAATCAGCTCAATTCACTGCAAGAAGAGGCTACGCTCATGCACCATGTCCTCTCCCAACTACGAAGGTAAGTTATGTTTAACTCTCCATACTCGAAAAATTATTTTATACTAAATTACTCAATATTATCAGGTCAACCTTAAAAACATCTGTGATTATTCTTTAATTTTCCCGATTTTTCGTCGACGATCGTCGACTTTTCAGGAGAAACTGCAAAATAGGAGATTAAAAGAGAAATTACAAGTATGAGTGGGTAAATGAGTTAACCAAACAATTATTCATCAACGAAGTTCTACCTATAAAAGGTAAATTCGTTATTAAACTCATAGGGAATAATATAACTACAATAGATCATGCTGCAATAACTTTAATATTGTTTACAATTAATTTAAGATAAAAAAAAGATTCAAGTAAATGGAAACAATATTTTGTAACATTTGCCAATTTTTCTTTCGAAAAGGATGACAAATATTATTCTCAAAACTATGTGTGTACACTGGAGTCTGAATGACTCCAGATACAAAGACTTGGCCATTTAATGTGATCGTCTAGCAAGGGTAGGACTCTACGTTATGTTTACGTAATAATTCAAGTTCGTTATAACTGAGATTAGTGAAAATAAATTGGGAAACAAAGATTGTAAATAAAACACAACACTTAGACAAAAACAATAAACTCTTTATTTAGGGTCTAGAAAAATATAGGGGAAAGCCTCAGGCAGAAACCCCCTTATGTTAGGGCACTTGTTTAAAACTAAATGGTTAATCATTAACACTAGCAAAGGCAAGTATAACAATTCTGAGAAAACTATAACAATATGAAACAGATAGTAATTATAATAACCAGAGCAACTTCCATAATACAAAAAGAATAATAAACATGATAAATATGGCAACTTCAATAATGCAACAAGAATTAATAATCATGGCAAATATGTAAACGACTAATTATGACCATCGTCATGGTAACGGCCCCAGGGTATGTGAACCATAACTATAATATTGTATGAGCTAAGGAATTGGGAACACGGGGAAGGTCATGGAGTTCCAGCGGCGGCTCTGAAAAAATGACAGAAAGTTTCGCGGTTGATGAAAAAGTATATTCTCTCATGCCTTATAGCACACGTTAGTAACGGTTCCTGCCTTAAGGCCTTGGAACCGCCCCTTCAAGACCTTCGATCCAGGTAGCTAAGAAATCTCATACAACAATATAGGAATGGTCCACAATCTCGAGACCCCTAAATGAATCATATAATACGAGCATAAAGATAAATAGGTAGCAGTACGAGATCAAAATAAATAAACGAAAGTGTTCTCACCACCTGATAAAACAGTAAAACATAAATATAAAACATATAAATCAACAGAAAGGAAACATAGACATAAATTGCAGCAAGAGAACAACATGAATAATAATAAGACAATTTCTACAAAGATTACAAGAAACATACTATTAAATAAACAAAGAATCTCTCATCACTTAATAGAATAGTAACCATAAGTAAATAAAATCAGAAGAACTGTAAGGAACATGAGCACAACATGATACTGAACACCATACATAATCGACAGTAAGAAATACACATAATCAACAAACAGAGATTCTTAAATTCAAATTGGTGATCCAAAATTGTATTTTTAAAGGTTTAAATGGTGGTAGCAGGATCAAAAAACGGGAAAATGATACTATGTCAGTTCGCCGACGTTTCTAAATGAAGTCTTAGGAAATAATTTTTTTTGGGAATTTTTTAAAATTTTCCATCTTCAGGGCTCTACAAAAGAATGTAGAGCATATAATGAAAAAACCATCCAAAAAACAAACATGTAAATATATAAAACAGCAGGAATGACAGACTCAACTTTCCCAAGACAACAACTCATAATTACAGGCTAAAATGTGTGAACATCAAACAGTTAAACATGGATACAGCTCAAAATGTAAATATATAAAACAGTGAAAACTACGTGTTGTCTTGGTTTGTCATTTGTCTGGTTTGTCATTCCTGCTGTTTATATTTACATGTTTGTTTTTGGAATTTTTCATTATATGCTCCATATTCTTTTGTGGAGCCCTGAAGATGGAAAATATATTTCGAAACGTCGGCGAACTGGTATAGTATCATTTTACCGTTTTTTGATCCTGCTACCACCATTTAAACCTTAAAAAAATAATAGAGATTTACATAATGGTAGCAAGAACACAGAAGTAATTGAATAAAAGCTTTTTCACCACTCGATACAACATTATGGTGCTACACTCAAAGGGTTACGTCCACTATTCTGTATCAAACATACTAGTAACACTACTAGTCGATGATCTCAGACGTTATCATACGTTCCTGTAGTTTAACCACAGATCCTGGTCCATGAAGGTCTTGGCAATTCATGCTGATGATGAACATAATTGCTTTGGGTACAATTACGTAATTTTTGCAGTAAGCTGAAGGTAGAGTCTTCTTTGTTATAGTTGACATGCGAACTCCAAGATTTGTAGTCTGAAATTTGATGAAACTACATGGCTAGGCAATATAATTAAGGTCCTAGGTAATAAGCAGTGTAATACAACTTGAACAAAGCATTACATGCACAAAGAAAGTAGAATCATTGACAAGGGCCCAAACATCACCTAAAACACCATGAAACCTAATAATATTGCATGATACAAGTATTAATTTACAAACATAATAGAAAAACAATAAATTCACTGAACCAATGTTATTCATCAACAGAGGTTAATAAAAAAAAATGGACAAGCAACGAATAACATTTAAAATAGTCTCAATTATACTTGCAGAATATATTGTAAAGTCACTCAACGTAAGATGGCGTTTTCGAACTCACACAAAGGCACTAATACTTTTTTGAGTCTTCTCTCACAACTCCACCGATAATGGTCACACCATCTTGCATTTCTTCCTTCCTCTTTTTCTCTCACACACTCGCGCAGATCAACGCGGGCACTGATAGACGTGTTCTTCTTTCTTTTATTCTGACCATGGAATTTATTTCCACGGTTTGGTAACCACCAGTGGCGTATCAGCATAGGGTGGAATGAGACTACGATGTTTTTGTATTGAAAAAAACCTAGGATGTTACAACAGATTTAATATATTTCACTATTCCAACTATTTTATTACTGATCTCTAAAAGATCCTTTCACCATCTAAAACTACCGAAAACTAACTTAACCTTTGTTGCTGTCTCCCTTTTCTTTTACGCGTTTCTTATAACCTGCGCCTATGATCTAAGCATAGAACTACCCGGCCTTGTTCACGCTATGAAGAAATGTCCGATGAATAAGACAGAGGCGTATCGAATGTAGGGTGCAATTGAATTTGATTTTTGGAACTTCAAACTAATGGGATGTTACAGTACCCCCTTTAATATTCACAAAGGATTCATTTCTCAAAATTTCTCGCATTTATTCACAGACACCCTGCGTATCAGCATAGACTGAAGATACTTGTTACAAAGTGTACGAATAACAATTTCTGAGTTCGTTTCATTAACCGTTGTTTGCGAATGACAACCAATTTAACGTAATGCTTTGGTTCCCTCATCCAAATAGGAATAAGTTGCCGTAACCATTTCTAATAAAAGGCCGTTGAGATATTCGGGTAGCAGAAATTCAGTTGCGGCAAACGAGCTCTCCCATTGGCGATAATGTAGATGAAACCGACAATGAAAACTTTCACCCAAGTGAATATTCACAATTTAATCAGATGGTGCGTTGTATCGATGCAAAATAGAATGAATATTCTCTATACAATTTCGGTATCATTTGAAAGTATATCTTTGTATATAAACAGGTATCAAGAAGATAAAAAAGCTCATGATGGACAAAAATGGAAACTGCCACCTCAGGGACAACCAATCAGCTTATTTTCTGGCGGACAACCAACTAGAACCATTATAATGCCCCAAGATGATAGTAAGTAGAACAGTCCATTCAAGACTTATCATGTATATCATCTCTGTAGGTATAATTTTGAATTTTTAAAGATGAAAGAGGTTCGAAAAATTCTCTGGGCAAGCATATGAAAAAATCATTTTTCTGTTGGGTGAATAATTTCAATCGACTGGCAACTCATAAAACAGACGTTGCATATTCAATTCGAATTTGAGAGGCCTCGGGGAGAAGGAATAATTCATCCCCGGCGGCTATAAATATCCGAATGACATTACCCGTATTGCCATATAATTCATGCCGGTATCGCATAACAAACATTTGGAGTTTCCGTTTGGGTAAACAGAAGTTATGCTGGTTCGTCGATGAAAATTACAAAATTTATTCGAATTCTCACATATCGGCGATTGCTATACGACGATCTTTTCAGTGTGGGCAGTGAAAAGTAGGCCTTGCTTTTCAATCAATCGAGTCAAATACATCAGGGAACTGGCTTCAATAAAGGGGATTTAATAAACCAGATCTGCAGGCCATTTCGATGTTATGATGAGTATTACATTTTTATGCACTTAATGAATATCAATTTATTTATGATGCTCTTCATGAGGAATTCCATAATGTTCCCAGAATTCCCAGTGTTACTGCAACTTATTATTTTAATTAAATTTGTTAGAATTTCAAAGAATTCTTGCTCGATTCAATTGATACAATATGAATTTTCCGATTAACGATATTTCATATGACCTATGTCGAACAAAGAGTACTGAACCGGCGTTCATCCGAAGTACAAAACATGAATTAACATTTTCGTTAAATCTACAAATTTCAAAAAAAGAATTCTCGCCCGTGAGTTGGACAAGTTAATTCAGCCGTAAAACCAGGTAGGCAGAAGTCGATACTCCAGCATTCGCAATTTCTTTCGAGTCATTTTTTCATATTATTTCAGAATTTCATTAATAATTTTCTATCGTTTTCTTTTTAAAAGGCCCTTGTCGTCCATCCAGGAATTTCAAAGAATTCCGAGGAATTTCAAAGAATTCCCGGGAGTTTTACAGCATTCTCAAGAATTCCAAGGAATTCCCAAGAATTCCAAAGAATTTCCAGGAATTCCTCCGTTAGGAGTCCGTACGATGGAATAGTGCATAACCAGAGAATTTACACGACATATCGTTTCGATTTTGTGGTAATCAAATATGGTGAGAACAATATATCGTTTATTTCCCTACAAGATGTCATATTGAATGAGATTTATCTAAATTTTTTCATGAATCATTGGGAAAATATTATGAAGCCTGAATTTTTTGAAAGATCGACATATGTAAAGATTAATCTGTGTCAATTTCTGAGTGAATCCATTGTATTCTTAAAGTTTAGGTGTTTGAAAATCGCATAGGAATTCATTGGATGGACAAGGAATAATAGAGAAGGCGAAAAATTCCTTGGAATTTCTTAGTGCCATAATTAATAAGTTAAAATTTAAAGGAATCTCTTAGGATTAAACAAGGATTTCTTCGGGAAAGAATTCCCCGAAAACTCAGAGCTTTTTTCTCAGGGAATCATCTGATTTTACTGAAATATACTAAGATGTTAAGTTTATTTCAGTAATCTTCAGAGTATACTGCGCAGACCATACGTACTGTACCCTAAGACTTCCGGTAGATACGCCAGCAGAGACAATTAAACTATTAGCAGCTGATAAACTTAAGATGAGAGCAAACGATGACCTTCTTCTAGTTGAAGTGAAATCCAATGGAGATAGGGTGGTCTTCAAAGATGAAGATATAAGCATTCCAACAGCACTTTCGATAAATGGACGGATATTTGTTTCGCCGAAAGACCATCTAGACGCTCTGGTAAGGAATTCTTTGTAGGAATTCGTCTTAGTTTTTTTTTATTCAATTGGTGGACTCCATTTATTTGTGAAGAAGTATATTAAATTGTACTATTGATTATTAGAAACTTTCTTTCTCAGACCTGCCTTTCTGAGCAAGAGGAACCAACTCAAGGAATTGAAGCCGATTTAGAATTATTCAGTACAAAGGAAATTGCATATCATATGACACTTTTCGACTGGGATCTGTTCTGGTAAGTGTTTGTTTAAACCTGAGTGATTTTTCTTTTTTTTTTATTAAATCTGGAGGTACTTTTTTATATCTTAATAATACTTAGGGTGAGTCTTATAATACTGATGAATTAATTTTAAACTTCAATGTTATAAGCGATTTAAGGTGTCAAGATGGGCTAAGCCACCACTGGATTTTTTTCAACATTACAACATTACTGATCTACGCTACGATTTATTCGAATTTCACATAATAAAATTTTTTTAATAACATATTCAAACACACAAAGTAAGTGTTATACTATCGGATTTAAAACGGAAGAAATATTTAACAAGAATCGGTACATCTACTTGATATCATCTATCCGCAGAAGAGGTGATTTTTTCACATACATATCATAGGCTAGCAAGGAGATGCGTTCCGCTATTTGAAGTATCGAATTTCGTCTACCTTAATTCTGTATTTAGTTTACAAACGTATTTTCGTATTGAAATGGAATTTTCCACAGGTGTTTACACGAATACGAGCTCCTGTACAACACGTTCGGCCGACATCATTTCGGACAGATAACAGCGAATCTCGACGTATTTCTTCGGAGATTCAACGAAATCCAGTTCTGGGTTGTGACCGAGATATGTATGACTCCCAGCCTCAGCAAACGGGTGGCCCTTCTCAGGAAATTCATCAAACTCGCAGCTTAGTAAGTGAACGTTTATTAAATAACACTAAATATTATGTTGGGGACAATTGAATTCATTATTTTGTCGCATCTGGTCAAACTTTTTTTGTCATTAAACGATTTAGTTGTGGGTTAAATCGTCAAAGATGGAGGTGAAAAATTTTGCTTTGATAAAGGGGAGAATGCAAGTCAGGAGGCTGCAGATCTAAATAATGTTTATAGCGACAATACTGTGACAGTCCCAATCATGCGCAGTTTTGGTTTAGCGAATTCCGTTTCGGTAATTTTCATGTGAAATGTGCACCACGTACTGGAAGACCTGTTGTCAAGAATGTTGATAAAATAATCGAAGTAGACCTGTCGCAGCATCGTTCAGGAGATAAAGATGGACCGTAAATCAGTTCTGAACCATTTGCATAGGGCCGGAGCTTGATGTTTGGGTGCCGCTCTATTTTTCGGAGAAAAATGTCGAAAATGCCCATAAGAGTATTATGACAAGTTTAAATGACTCATTATCGTGTAGCAGGTTTCCGGATCGCGTCAGAGCGCGATTACTTTCCGAATAAGTCTCCAATGTATCGTTTCGTCACATACAAATCCTTCAGGACATCTCGTATCGAACATTATCAACACCGCTAAAAAAAAATTCGTTTCCATCCACCTGGATTTCCACGGAATCGTCAACATGTGTCAGATTGAAGTATCTCTCAGATCCCCCTTCTACCCTCATTAATGTCAACTACGAAATCCTGTTTGGCGGCAGCAACGGGAGATTCCAACATTCTCGAGTGCGAGGGGAAAATTTCAACTGTTGCGGAAATAATTGATTTCAATCTCGCCGAAATTGAGCGGTATAAAGTCCGTTCTCTGTGCCTCTTGAATAATTGCCTACGAAAAATGTTCATTTTTCTCGAACAAAACACGCCATTCGCAATGGATTGGTATCGTTTTATGAGAAAAAATATTTTGTGGAATGTTTGAATGGAAATCACACAACAGTTGATGGGTCAGAAATGTTTTAAAGTTACAACACCAAAACTGAATTTAATATACACTTTGAATGAAATTAATTACGTCTTGAACCGTGAGCGTAATGGTGAAAACAATTAAACATTAAATGACTATTTATTTATTCGAAAATACAACTGTAGGCTTTTTTGTCAATGGTCTAGGGATTATGATAGATTTTCGCCCACAGATAACGTCTAACGTCGAAATAAACACGGTTTTAGTATTTAGAAGTTAATTTATACCAAAAGAGTAAATAAAATTATCGTCTAATACATAAATACAAAAGGCCGATACTGGGTTTTCATCCAAGCTCTAAAACGATCGTTCAGTTCTTACTTTGGCTAATAGTTCTCAAACTCGCGAAACGTCTACCATCAACACTTTCGTATTAATCGTCTTTAGAGTCAACACTTTCGTCTTAATCGTCTTTAGAGTCAACACTTTTCTCTTAATCGTCTTTAGAGTCAACACTTTTCTCTTAATCGTCTTTAGAGTCAACACTTTCGTCTTAATTGTCTTTAGAGTCAACGCTTTCTCTTAATCGTGTCTATAGTCAACGCTTTCGTCTTAATCGATAATAGAGTCCACACTTTCGTCCTCATCGTCTCTAAAGTCAACACTTTCGTCTTAATCGTCTTTAGAGTCAACACTTTTCTCTTAATCGTCTTTAGAGTCAACACTTTCTTTTAATCGTCTTTAATCAACGTCTTTAGTCAACACTTTCGTCTTAATCGTCTCTAGAGTCAACACTTTCGTCTATCGTCTCTAGAGTCAACACTTTCGTCTTAATCGTGTCTAGAGTCAACACTTTCGTCTTAATCGTCTCTAGAGTCAACGCTTTCGTCTTAATCGATAATAGAGTCCACACTTTCGTCCTCATCGTCTCTAAAGTCAACACTTTCGTCTTAATCGTCTTTAGAGTCAACACTTTTCTCTTAATCGTCTTTAGAGTCAACACTTTCGTTTTAATCGTCTTTAGAGTCAACACTTTCGTCTTAATCGTCTTAATAGAGTCCACACTTTCGTCTAAATCGTCTCTAGAGTCAACACTTTCGTCTTAATCGTGTCTATAGTCAACGCTTTCGTCTTAATCGATAATAGAGTCCACACTTTCGTCTTAATCGATAATAGAGTCCACACTTTCGTCCTCATCGTCTCTAAAGTCAACACTTTCGTCTTAATCGTCTTTAGAGTCAACACTTTCGTATTAATCGTCTTTAGAGTCAACACATTCGTCTTAATCGTCTTTAGAGTCAACACTTTTCTCTTAATCGTCTCTAGAGTCCACACTTTCGTCTAAATCGTCTCTAGAGTCAACACACTTTCGTCTTAATCGTGTCTATAGTCAACGCTTTCGTCTTAATCGATAATAGAGTCCACACTTTCGTCTTAATCGATAATAGAGTCCACACTTTCGTCCTCATCGTCTCTAGAGTCAACACTTTCATCTTAATCGTCTCTAAAGTCAACATTTTTCTCTTATTCGTCTTTAGAGTCAACACTTTCGTCTTAATCGTCTTTAGAGTCAACACTTTCGTCTTAATCGTCTCTAGAGTCAACGCTTTAGTCTTAATTCTCTCTAGAGTCAACACTTTCGTCTTAATCGATAATAGAGTCCACACTTTCGTCTAAATCGTCTCTAGAGTCAACACGTTCGTCTTAATCGTGTCTATAGTCAACGCTTTCGTCTTAATCGATAATAGAGTCCACACTTTCGTCTTAATCGATAATAGAGTCCACACTTTCGTCCTCATCGTCTCTAGAGTCAACACTTTCGTCTTAATCGTCTTTAGAGTCAACACTTTTCTCTTAATCGTCTTTAGAGTCAACACTTTTCTCTTAATCGTCTTTAGAGTCAACACTTTCGTCTTAATTGTCTTTAGAGTCAACGCTTTCTCTTAATCGTGTCTATAGTCAACGCTTTCGTCTTAATCGATAATAGAGTCCACACTTTCGTCCTCATCGTCTCTAAAGTCAACACTTTCGTCTTAATCGTCTTTAGAGTCAACACTTTTCTCTTAATCGTCTTTAGAGTCAACACTTTCGTTTTAATCGTCTTTAGAGTCAACACTTTCGTCTTAATCGTCTCTAGAGTCCACACTTTCGTCTAAATCGTCTCTAGAGTCAACACTTTCGTCTTAATCGTGTCTAGAGTCCACACTTTCGTCTAAATCGTCTCTAGAGTCAACGCTTTCGTCTTAATCGATAATAGAGTCCACACTTTCGTCCTCATCGTCTCTAAAGTCAACACTTTCGTCTTAATCGTCTTTAGAGTCAACACTTTTCTCTTAATCGTCTTTAGAGTCAACACTTTCGTTTTAATCGTCTTTAGAGTCAACACTTTCGTCTTAATCGTCTCTAGAGTCCACACTTTCGTCTAAATCGTCTCTAGAGTCAACACTTTCGTCTTAATCGTGTCTAGAGTCCACACTTTCGTCTAAATCGTCTCTAGAGTCAACGCTTTCGTCTTAATCGATAATAGAGTCCACACTTTCGTCCTCATCGTCTCTAAAGTCAACACTTTCGTCTTAATCGTCTTTAGAGTCAACACTTTTCTCTTAATCGTCTTTAGAGTCAACACTTTCGTTTTAATCGTCTTTAGAGTCAACACTTTCGTCTTAATCGTCTCTAGAGTCCACACTTTCGTCTAAATCGTCTCTAGAGTCAACACTTTCGTCTTAATCGTGTCTATAGTCAACGCTTTCGTCTTAATCGATAATAGAGTCCACACTTTCGTCTTAATCGATAATAGAGTCCACACTTTCGTCCTCATCGTCTCTAAAGTCAACACTTTCGTCTTAATCGTCTTTAGAGTCAACACTTTCGTATTAATCGTCTTTAGAGTCAACACATTCGTCTTAATCGTCTTTAGAGTCAACACTTTTCTCTTAATCGTCTCTAGAGTCCACACTTTCGTCTAAATCGTCTCTAGAGTCAACACTTTCGTCTTAATCGTGTCTATAGTCAACGCTTTCGTCTTAATCGATAATAGAGTCCACACTTTCGTCTTAATCGATAATAGAGTCCACACTTTCGTCCTCATCGTCTCTAGAGTCAACACTTTCGTCTTAATCGTCTTTAGAGTCAACACTTTTCTCTTAATCGTCTTTAGAGTCAACACTTTCGTCTTAATCGTCTTTAGAGTCAACACTTTCGTCTTAATCGTCTCTAGAGTCAACGCTTTAGTCTTAATTCTCTCTAGAGTCAACACTTTCGTCTTAATCGATAATAGAGTCCACACTTTCGTCTAAATCGTCTCTAGAGTCAACACGTTCGTCTTAATCGTGTCTATAGTCAACGCTTTCGTCTTAATCGATAATAGAGTCCACACTTTCGTCTTAATCGATAATAGAGTCCACACTTTCGTCCTCATCGTCTCTAGAGTCAACACTTTCGTCTTAATCGTCTTTAGAGTCAACACTTTTCTCTTAATCGTCTTTAGAGTCAACACTTTCGTCTTAATCGTGTCTATAGTCAACGCTTTCGTCTTAATCGATAATAGAGTCCACACTTTCGTCTTAATCGATAATAGAGTCCACACTTTCGTCCTCATCGTCTCTAGAGTCAACACTTTCGTCTTAATCGTCTTTAGAGTCAACACTTTTCTCTTAATCGTCTTTAGAGTCAACACTTTCGTCTTAATCGTCTTTAGAGTCAACACTTTCGTCTTAATCGTCTCTAGAGTCAACGCTTTAGTCTTAATTCTCTCTAGAGTCAACACTTTCGTCTTAATCGATAATAGAGTCCACACTTTCGTCTAAATCGTCTCTAGAGTCAACACGTTCGTCTTAATCGTGTCTATAGTCAACGCTTTCGTCTTAATCGATAATAGAGTCCACACTTTCGTCTTAATCGATAATAGAGTCCACACTTTCGTCCTCATCGTCTCTAGAGTCAACACTTTCGTCTTAATCGATAATAGAGTCCACACTTTTGTCTCAATCGTCTCTAGAGTCAACACTTTCGACTTAATCGTCTTTAGAGTCAACACTTTCGTCTTAATCGTTTCTACTCGAGCACCAAAGTTAGCGTTGGAGTGTTCGAGTTCGAGTGTCCTTTCGATGGGACCATTGGATCTCGAGTTCCTTTCGCCATTTTAAGATTACACCGCCAACTGTCTATTGGTCGACTTTAAACGAATGGGGTTTAACATAGTTCCCACCACTTCACTCAGGGTCCTTCGTCATAACCAATATTTCTTCTAACTCTTGAGGAGCATACGTAAACCGTTTAACATAAGACATCCGAGCCCTACTTGGCCCTCTAATAAATAACCTAAAACGTCGTCTCGATCATATCCATTCAATTGGCTCGTCTAAACGGCGTCTAATAAATAAACGGGAAGAATTTTAAATCCTTCAGTACTATCATTCAACAATTTGTTGTTATTATAGTTGACTTAAAAATAAATTGTTGATATTATTCATTTTGCATTTCAAAAAACTTATTATTGGGTATTCCGTTAAAAGTCGTCAAACTGCCATATATGGGACTCCTTTTACAATCTGTATTGGCTCAAAATATGTTTTTTTTTGTCTTGTTTCTCGATTTCTTTTAATTTGGACTCTTTTTACTACATTTTGGCTCTTTATATATTTGTTTTCTAGCTTGCACTTTTGTAACTTAATCAATCTGTCAAATTTCGTGTATTTATAATTTTTATACAAATCTTCACTTCGATATTCATATGGGAAATGATGCAGCTTTTTTATCACTTTATTTGTAATATCTGCAGATTAGTACTAATTTTTTATTTAGTTTCGTAGTCGGTCTATTCGTGAAAGTTGATAAATTAACTGACATTGCGAGCTTTTATAAAAGCTTAAACGACAGAAGATGTCTGTTGAAACGTTGGGAAAAAAAACTATAAAAGATGATATAAAAGATGATCCAATGAAAGGGGAACACGGGGAAGGCGATTGAGTTCCAGCGGTGGCCCTTGTGAAAAATGAAACGCTCCACAAAAAGTATATTATCTCATTCAATTAAGGTATCTAAGAAATCTCATACAACAATATAGGAATAGTCCACAATCCTAAGACCACAAAATAAGAAATATTAATAAATACCAATATATTAATAAATGGATAGCAGTACGAGAACATAGAACCAAACACCCGAAAGTACTCTCACCACTTAATAGAAGAATAACATAAGTGAATAATAATCCGAATAACCGTATGGAACATGGAGATAAATGACAGTAAGAAATATACATAATGATAGCAAGAAAACAGAAGTAGCTAAACAAAAACTCTCTCACCATTTAATATAGTAATAACCTTCTATATACTAATCATATGAAGCATATTACCAATTTTACTTATGAGCATTTGAGCATTTAATCATGGGTCTGAGCAACATGGCAGTTTCGCGGCTCACTGACGTGGGAAAAACTGCCGTCGAAATTTCGCAAACTCTACACCGAATTCGAGTCTCTCATCGATCCCAGCAGGAACCACAGGGCGTACAGGGTGAGCGTGGGAAAATTGCAACCACCCATCGTTCCCTTCATGCCGCTTAATGTAAACCAAGTATAGAATACACAATGATCCAGATATAAAATAATTTTAAAATAGTATATCCAATTGCTATGAATTTTTTTTTTTCGCTTCTTAGAGCCTTCTACGTACCCATAAAAGTTCAAATAAATTTCATACTTTTTTTATAATAATTTTTTCTATACAACAAAAAATTCCTCTTTATGTTGTTGAAAGAATTATGATTAAAAAAAATTGTTAACTGATTAACAAAAAAATAGACATATAGAAAAAAACGTTTATAAATGATTAAAATTATTATTACGGAATAAAAAATATTTTCAATTGAATACAAGGTTTTTAAGAATTTGTAAAAAAAAATTTCAAAATATTAGAAAACTATATTTGTTTATGAAAAATTAATAAACGAATGGAAATATTTCTTCATTCAGTAAATCTCTCTTGTAAACATGAAAACGAAATGTAAGTGACGATAAAAAATATTTTTTCTATAAGGTGAGTTTTTTTGTTGAATTTAAAAATTTATGTAAACGGAGTATTGAATTTATTCAAACTGTTATCATACTCGTTGTCATTTTATGGGTATATTAGGAAGGCTCCAGGAAGATTTCTATGACAATTATTCTATTTTATTATTATTAATTTTTTTTTATTATTCATTACTAACTAACAACGTCAATTTTTAACGTTGAATTGAAATAATGTAAGTACAATTTCGAGAATTGAAATTTTTTAATCAATATTCTCCTTTCAAAAATAAAAAAATTATTATTTATTTATAATTTTGTTTAATAATTTTTCATCATATTCAATTGTTTATGACAAAGTTTTTAATGTATTAATGCAATTTTTTCACACAATGATCCAGACATAAGATAATTTTAAAATAGTATATCCAATTGAGGCAATTTCAAACTTATTAACTAGACTGCTCAGATCTCAGAGTGATGGGCATATTCTTCGAAAAAAAATATAGATTTAGTCTATCCAGTCGATATAAAAAATTTTCAAAGCAATAAATTTCTATGAAAAAATTTGAAATTGAATTAATCAATAAATCTTCTTCCTATTAAGCACAAATCAAAATATAGTCTTATAAATATAAATGTATATTAAGATGTTACTAGTGATCTTCCATGACCTACTTGCGATAGGAGATAACAAATACAAAGCATCAAATTTCATCTTCCACTTTTATTTGTCGTCTCCGAAGCTTTAAAAGATTCCATAATGTTTTTCTCTAAATTTAAAACTTCCACGTGAATTTGTTAAGACAATCATGTCGATCTGTATCTAATAAAGCCTGTATAATATGTGAAGATGCGGCTCGACAAATATTCTATTGTATATCTAATATTGATGAGATATAATTATTTAGCATTTCAAATTTAACTTATTTTTCTAACGAATGCTGAAATATCATATCATTTTCATGTTCCAAAAAAAAATGGAAACCTGCATTCAAAATATTTTTCGTTTTTCATCAATGTAAACATGAATCTCTCAAATTCTAGTCGAAAAATTTATAGTTTTTACTTTTTCGTGTTTCTGTGAAATCTATTTTCGAAAAAATTTCATTTAGTATTCTAAATTTTTCACAAAACTGTATCCTTGATGTTTTAAAAATACTTTCAATTTTTCTGGGCGATATTAATATTATTTTCAACAAACGAAGTACTGGGCTAACATTTTTTTCATTTTTAGGAAAATCAATTTTTCGAAAAGTACTAACCCATTTTGTTAATTTTGTGAAAAATCGAGAAAACTACTCGAAATGAAGGAAAAATTTGAATAACACATTTCAGCACAACAAACATTTCTTCGAAAATGGAAAAGTGCTGTGCCAACTTGACACACACACATTGTTTTCAAGGAATGCTCGATATATTTATAAAAATGTTAATTCTTCTGAAATAAGTATATTTGATAGTTGAGATGTATCATTGTTTTTTAGTTACCAACCCATAATTCTATGGTCTAATCAAGTATTCTTTTGAGAATTATTTGTCAGAAATGACAAGGATTGTAAGGAAAAGACTCCAAAAGGTGTATATGAAACCTACAATTGATTTTCTTCATGTACCCTTATCAAAGCATTCTTGTATATTCAAATTAAATGACAGCCGACATTTTATTCATTAGTCATTCTTGCATTAGAAGATAGTGTTTCTTATAGATTATTCTCCAATCATTCGAATTCATTGGAATATTTAGTGCATTATCAATATGAGCAATACAACACTCTGTATCTATTACTGAAATAAAATCAATTTCCCTAATGCTGTTTGTATTACTAGCCTTTTTCAGCGCAGAATTTTCAGTGCAACTGTAGTTCGATAAGAGAACAAGATAGGAAACTGAGTGACTAAATCAGTTATGTTTCCTTCAATTGTGCTTTTTCTTAGATTTAATTTAACTCGGGCAAAGATGTGAAAATAAATGGGCTGATTGCAACCAATCAGAAACGTGACATTGCCGCGACTGTCTGGTTGGTTGAAAACAAAATGACTAACAGGGCAGTGCTGAAATAAAGGAATTTTACACGACAACGACGTCGCCCAATCAGAAACTCTATATTGCCGCGACTGTCTGGTTGGTTGAAAACAAAATGACTAACTGGGCAGTGCTAAAATAAAGGAAATTTAGACGACAATGGCGCCGACCAATCAGAAACGTGATTTTGCTGCCACCGTCTGATTGGTTGAAAACATAGTGACTAACAGGGCAGTGCTAAAATAAAGGAATTTTACACGACAACGGTGCCGACCAATCAGAAACGTGGTATCGCCGCGACTGTCTGGTTGGTTGAACAAAAAAGTGACTAACAGGGCAATGCTGAAATAAAAGTATATTCTAAAAAAAGTTGCAGAATGGGCACCTATTGTGCCTTCTGCAACGAGTATTAGACGATATTTTCTCTATTTCAGTCAAGAATTGTGAGAAAATTAGTGGAATTCAATGAAAAATTCAGATTATACCTCCTAGTGCCTTTTGTGTTTTATTTTCGCAGGTGGCTTGACTGATATGATTATTGACAGATTATAGAATTTGAATAGTGCGTTCGAATTTTAAAATAGTTCAATTTATGAATATGTCTGAAGAAATGGATTTAACACCACCAGAATTGAGAGAAATTGCCAATAATGTTGCAAATAAACTTATACCACAAAAACCCAAATTCTTGTATGAAAGAGAATACGAGAATTTTGTGATGTTCGACAAGCAGGATGATTCAAAATTCGAGAAAAACAAGTCTTTAATACCATTTTTCTCAATGAAAATAAGATTTTTCCTCTCAAAATTTTTTTTCACTATCTACATGGTTTAATATTGAAAATTGACATGCAATGGACGCGTGTTGACATTCGAAAGGATTGGATGTCAATGTTAGCAACCACAAAACGAAAAATATAACTAAAACTATTAGTACTGTAATAATAATAAAAATACTCTTTATTTGTAATCAAAATGGGATCATTCAAAAACACATAAAAACGGGGTAAAGATCACAGATCTAAAATACAGAGCAAAACACAATTTCTCAAAACAAGACATAACATCAACATAAACATGTGTTACAAATGTTTGTAACAATATCTTATCCATCACACATATCAGTTCCGTCCAACAAAAACTCCTCAACAGAATACACTGTCTCATCCAGAAGCAACCTTTTCACATCTTTCTTGAAAACCATATGAGACTTAGGGCTCGTTTATACTGGATGGTACCTTATGCCGTAAGCCCTTACCTTATTCCGTATGCCGTAAGAGTTTTTTTCAGTAGGCGTTTATACTGGCTGTTAACTTAACCTTAAGCAGAACATAGAGTTTATGGATTTTGCTGTATGCTTGTTAATAATTGTCATTTTGAATTTGAGTTTCAATGTTTTGAAACGTACTGACCATCTTGAATTATAATTTATGATATTATTTGAAATTACCGCTATTAAAACAGAGATCGATTCTGTATTCAATACTCTGATATAAATAATTGACGCTCTATAGAATGCGCATGTGTCAAAAAAACTCGCCCACTATTACATTCCCTTAATTTGTCTTACTTATAAGATAGTCTTATACACTTTTAAGATAATCTAATCTAATTATGTAATATATATCTGTAATTTGTCCAATTTATTTATGAATATATATTTCTATGAATTTGTCCCTAGAAGTTGAACATTTTACCGGTAAGGGAAAAGGTTAGGGAATGAGTATGAACGAAAGCATAGAATATAAAATACCTGGTTCTTTATTCTGAGAACGAAAACATTGAATTCCTATGGTTCAACTTTTAAGGTTAAAGTTACGGCATAAGGTACCAGCCAGTATAAAGGAGCCTTTACAGTGAAACCCAGAAGGCAACCTATTATATAATTTGGAACCCCAGTAATCGATCCCTTGCTGTGTCCGCTTCAAGCGATGCTTTGAAGTTCGCTATTTCTTGTTTCATACGCATGATTGACAGCATTGGTCGGGAATTCTCTCCAATTTTGATGCACATAACACAATTCATTGTATACAAACAGAGAAGTAATCGTAATTATTTTATGGTCCCTAATGAACTCATTATGACACTGAAATAGAAAAAGGAATTTTACACGACAACGGCACCGAGCAATCAGAAACGGGATATTGCCGAGACTGTCTGGTTGGTTGAAAACAAAGTGACTAACAGGGCAATGCTAAAAAAGGAATTTTACATGACAACGGCGCCGACCAATCAGAAACGAGATATTGCCCCAACTGTCTGGTTGGTTGAAAACTAAGTGACTAACAGGGCAATGCTAAAAAAAAGGAATTTTACACGACAACGGCGCCGACCAATCAGAAACCAGATATTGCCGGGACTGTCTGGTTGGTTGAAAACAAGGTGACTAACAGGGCAATGCTAAAATAAAGGAATTTTATACGGCAACGACGCTGACCAATCAGAAACATGATATTGTCGCGACTGTCTGGTTGGTTGAAAACAAAGTGACTAACAAGGCAATGCTAAACTAAAGGCATTTTACATGACAACGGCGCCGACCGATCAGAAACGAGATATTGCCGGGACTGTCTGGTTGGTTGAAAACAAAGTGACTAACAAGGCAATGCTAAACTAAAGGCATTTTACATGACAACGGCGCCGACCGATCAGAAACGAGATATTGCCGGACTGTCTGGTTGGTTGAAAACAAAGTGACTAACAAGCAGTGCTAAAATAAAGGAATTTTACACGACAACGACGCCGACCAAAAAGAACGGTGAACTAAAAACAATGCTGTAATGAGTTCATTACGGCACTGTTTTTAGTACTGTAATGAACTCATTACGACACTGAAATAGAGAAACAGAATTTATCGAACCCAACATATTGCGGAACTTTTAAGCATTTCTTTGTACACTAAACGCCAAACATATTCTAGCTTAGGTAAGGTTCCTTTATATGGTGATCTTGTCGTGGTGTACGACCTGAAGTTGCGACCTTTCTTCCCCTAATAAATAATTTGGTAGATTGACACCTATGTTCATATATGAACTAAGAACAGTTTTGTTGTATGCATCCAATTGTTATAAAATTTAAACCAGTTAACAATGAAATACTAAGCCAAAAAATTTGTAAAATATTACAACAGATGGCATTATTGGTAATTTTTTTTTCAAGTTCGGTTTCTTTTTAAATGGAGGGTGCATTACACTGTTCCAGAGTCCGGATGAATGACATTAGAACATTCTCGCTCTTGAAGGTGATAAGTAAACGAAAAGTTGTAAGAAATGTTTTATACATATAAATTGATTAAATAAATATACATTTTATACACAAATTAACTATCATTTTAAAGGTAGTCCAAGTGTATTCGATATCCAAGCTTCGGTTTACGCAGACTCAAGTTCTTTTTCAACAATCTTTCTATATTCATCAAATCCACCTTCTATACTATTAACAGAACCATTTCCACAAACCCAAAGTTCTTTGCACACCATTCGTATGAGTCTTTCGTCGTGAGAAACCAAAATTACACCACCCTGAAAACCAAAATGGAAGCCAATTAGCAATCTTTCGAACAATCATTTTCAAAATAACTCCATCAAATTCATCTTGACTTGGAATTACAAATTGGACTAATCCATTCATTATTGTTCGATTTACATCTTCTATTGGTTCCCAAAAACAGAAAATCTTTAAAAAATTTTCAATTTGCTTTGATTAGATAATAATTAATCTTCAAATGTTTTTTGTTTTAATAATTAATTCACTTTGACAAGAATAGAAATTCCTATATGCAAACTAGAGTAGTAGTGAGAAAACCAGGGTAAATGTAATAAAACTGTTGATGTCAAAATATGCACGACTTAACTCAGTGGTCGAAAACTCACCCTGTATACTTCATATGCTATTTAGAGGTTAGGATCTGGTAGAATCCTTATATCAAGCTTGAAGAAAGAATGAATTAAACTCACTCAAAATATGCATGACTTAACTCAGTGGTCGAAAACTCACCCTGTATACTTCATATGCTATTTAGAGGTTAGGATCTGGTAAGATGCTTTTATCAAGCTGAAGAAAGAATGAATTCAACTCACTGTAAACTTAGTTATTGCCTTTCCTAAAGCTTCAATTGTTTCGATATCTAAATGATTGGTCGGTTCGTCAAGGACGAGAAAATTTGGTCTTTCCATGCACATTCTTGCGAAAGCCACTCTCGATTTCTGTCCTCCCGACAAACTGGCAACAGTCTGAAGTGCTAAATCGCCGGAAACTCCAAAACTACCGAGTTGTCTCCTGTACTCTTCTGCGGGTTTGCCTGAGAAAAGAAAGATAATAAGACTCTCCATTTCAAAAGAAACTGAAATTGAAGACAAAAATAATACCACTAGCGCCATCTGTTGTAATATTTTATGCTCACAAGAAAAGTTATTGGGTACGTAGACAATCATCACCATATGCATTTTGTAGCTTTTAGTGCGTTTCACTAAGAGTTCAACTCAAAAATCGACAACAGCTCTTTGAAACTCATTTTCCAGCCGATGCAAAAATACAAAGCACACTAACATTTGAAACGCAATAACTTTATTTGTATGCATCCAAATGTCATGAAATTTATATCAATTCTGAATGGGGGACTAAACCATCTATGGGTGAGATATTACAACAGATGGCACTACTTCTTTAAGCTATTGCATAGCTTCTATCGCGGGCCTTGAGCGCGGGGACCGAATCCAGAAATTCCGTAACGAAAAAACCTCACGCTCCCCACTCCGACGGGCACGGAGGCATCGTCTAACGTCGTTTCAGTTCGGCAGTGAATAGCTGTACTTGTAAAATTTGTGTATAAAGTGTTTTGAATATGAACGAACAAAGTGAATTTATTATTAATGAAGAAAGTCACGAAAAAATAGTGAAAGAAGATGAGTGAGTACTCAATATACATACATTTTATTATTATCGATTTCAACATTAAATTTGCTGATGAAAAATCAGAGCGGGTGACAATTTCTCTATCAAAAACATTGAATTTGAAAATGAATAATGATCCACAAGAGTCCATATGGGACCACCATTGACGAGGTGTTTTTTAGGTATTTAGAGGATATTAAGTCGCAAACTTAAGTTTCTTATTTCAATTATCATAAACCTATAGTTCCAATGATAAATCTTCCTGAATAACCAACAGCTACTGTATGATAATAAAACCCACATGTATTGTAAAATAATAAAAATATTTTTAACAACTTTTATTTATTTAATAAAAGAAAAATTTGTTTTCTTATCGGTCACCACGCTCAAAATGTGTAACTTGAATTAATATCAAAGAAAAGGAAATACTGCATAAATAAAATAAATAAATAATTTTAATTGCATAAGTTGATACAAAATTCTATGCACTACCTTTACTGCGGCAGTTTGTTTAGGAATGGAGGGCGTAGTTTAAATAAATCAGATCTAATTAATGACCGAACTTGACGAATAAAAAAATTGAAAAATAAAAACATAAAAGAAAATCTTATCTGGTTGAAACTTACCAGGTAATGCTTGTTGAAGGAGTTCAACAGAGTTAACAGTCATATCTAATTGGTCCACGTGATGTTGACTGAAGTATCCAAATTTCAAATTGCGATGGACGCTACATATCCCTCCACTGGGCGATAAAATACCCATGATAATCTTAAGGAGCGTTGTTTTACCAGCACCGTTGTCACCAACCTAACAAATATCAATTTTAAGCTCCAAAAATCAAATTCAATTTTGCCTTCATGTTTGTTATCTAGGATAGGAGGATATTGTTACTCTGGAGTAATACAAGTTGAAAGGACCTGGCTGGCACGTGCCGATAAAGGGATTGAGGAAGCAATAAAGGCTGCCTGGCAAGCAAAGAAGCAATAAATCTAATAATTGTCACATAAAAATGACAGGATGCTTAATAATAACTTAAGGAAATAGATATTCTTAAACAAGTTGCAGAATGGGCACCTATTCCAACATAATTGTTGGAATTGCCTTCTGCAACGAGTATTAAACGATATTTTCTCTATTTTAGTCAAGAATTGTGAGAAATTTATTGGAATTCAATGAAAAATTCAGATTATACCTCCTAGTGCCTTTTGCATTTTATTTTCGCAGCTGGCGTGACCGATACGAAAATTGACAGATTATAGAATTCGAATAGTTCGTTCAATGGTGTAATATTGACAATTGACATGCAATGGACGCGTGGTGACATTCGAACGGATAGCATGTCAGTGTTGTCAATCACAAAACGAAAAATGTAATTAAAAACAATGCTCTAATGAGTTCATTACGACACTGAAACAGAGAAAGGAATTTTACACGACAACGGCGCCGACCAATCAGAAACGAGACATTGCCGGGACTGTCTGGTTGGTTGAAAACAAAGCGACTAACAGGGCAATGTTAAAATAAAGGAAATTTACATGACAACGGCGCCGACCAATCAGAAACGAAACATTTCCGGGACTGTCTGGTTGGTTGAAAACAAAGTGACTATCAGGGCAGTGCTAAAATAATGGAATTTTACATGACAACGACGCCGACCAATCAGAAACGAGATATTGCCGGGACTGTCTGGTTGATTGGTTGAAAACAAAGTGACTAACAGGGCTGTGAAATATTCACATTCACGCCACGAAACTACCCGTCTCGCAGAGCGTGTCGATTAATAAAAAGGCAATTAACAAATTCACCTCTTTATTTCACTCGTAATAATTCGTAGTTTTAAAAAAAGTACGATAACAACAAGCGAAAATATTTACAATGGATGCCTGGTAAACAAATATCTGACTTCAACCGAATTAGGAACACCGCGTCAATTCGAATATCTGTGAACAATACTTCGCGGTCTAATTACGGCTAACCGAAATACTTCTTGCTTCGAACAGACTTTATACCGAACTAAACTGTTCTCAGGTCAAATAAATAGCATACACTAATTCTCTCTAAGGCTCGGGAATTCCTGACCAATCAACGCGAAGCTGATGTCATGTTCACGAATCTATTCAATTGATGTCTTTGTGGTTTTCTTTCTATTTCTAACCGTAGACTCTGAGCAGTACGCATAGATAAATAAAAGCTGTACGTTAGCTGACAACTCGCTTTGGTTTTAGTGAAAATTTTGAGAGTTCGTTTACGCTACGCCTTACCTTACGTTATTACGTTTATATTGAAGTATTCCGAGCTTATCAAAAGCATTCGGAATTATCGACTTATATTGCTGAATTTTCAGAAGATGGACCCGAAAAAGTAAGTTAGGTTATCCAATGATTTCTTTTCTGAAAGTTACATTTGCTTCTAGCAAATGTCACCTATGTGAAAAAACATTTTCGAAATTATCGAACAGAAACCGTCATTTGAAAGATGTACACAAGGAAGAACCCCTGGAAGGAAGGTCAACCAAGCATATTAAATGCCCTCTTTGTACTGAGAAGGAAAAAACTTCTTTAGCGAGCCATGACAACTTTATAAAACATTTAGAAGATGTTCACTCTCTAACAATACGGATATCAATACATCATTTTGAGAATAAGGAAGAGTTTGAAGCTGTCTGACAGAAACATAGATTCTGTCTTCGAAAGAGGTTTAAAAACTTCAAATAATGAAGAATATTTTTATTACAATTGTAATCGTAGTAATACTACAGGTCCGTAGGCTCTGAATACTGATAATAAAATTGAAATGTGTGATTTTTAGGATTTGTAAGTAACTGTACAAAACGCAGCATGAAGAAGGGAGGTAGTGTCAAAATATCTGGCTTATGTCCATCAAGAATTTCTCTTAAAGTCAAAAGTTCTGGTAGTAACTTGTATATTGCTGCATTAGAATATTTCACTCATTTTATTATAGCAGTTGAGGTTAAATATATTGAAACACATGCTGGTCATAATGATGAACTTCGATCCAAGCATTTATCTAAAACTCAACAGGTAATACTTGCAAACAAACTGATGGCTGGTGTAACTAAAGAGAGAATTCTTGAGGATGCAAGATATGTTAATAATGGAAAATTAGATAGGATGAATTTATTAACAAGAACAGATCTCTCTTATATCATTAGAAAATTTAATGTGAACAAACAGCTAGATCCAGATGATATGACAGCAATTGCCTTGACAGTTCAAGAATTGAATATGAATGAAGAAAATACTGTTTTTTTATATAAGAAAATAGGTATGCTTCAATACAATATATGTAATTGATAGGGAAATCATTATATGCTTGTTATTTTTGACTATGTAATATTGTATTTGTATCAGGGGAGAGCCATCCAGATCTTCAGAGTGAGGATTTTGCTATAGCTTTTATGAATACAACAATGGAGAGAAAGCTCAGAGAATTTAGAAGGATTATTTGTATTGATGGCACTCATGGTACAAACATCCGGAACTATGAATTGACTATAATTTTAGTGAAAGATGAAAATAACATGGGATTTCCTGTATCCTTTTTAATTACTAATCGTTTGGATCAAAGGATCCAAAACATTTTTTTCAGATCATTGAAGGAAAGGATTGGAGAAACACTTATTTGTCAATATATAATGACAGATGATGACCCTAAATATTTCAATGCATGGTGCCAAGAAATGGTAACCGAGGAAAAGCCAAGACGTTGACTGTGCACCTGGCATGTGATCAAAAATTGGAACATCCAAGGAGAAACAAATTGAAGAAGATTGAAAATAAAAAAGGAATGAAATACAGAATGAGGGCGATATTAAAGGAGACTGATCAAACTAAATTCATTGAACTGAAAGAAGATTATTTCAAATATTTGGAATCGAACATGAATATGACTTCTTGCAATATTTACAAAAGTGAGTTTTATGAATTAAATTATGCTGAAGTAAGTCTGCTATGATTTTGTTTCAGATACTATTTCCAGAGTAATGAAAAAGAATTGAGATGTGGTCTCACTGCTATAGAATAAATGCTGGTATTAATACCAATATGGCCATCGAGAGCCTGAATAAAGTTATAAAATATAATAAGATGAGAGGCAATCAGAATTTACGGTAATGAAATTGAATAATGTTTTTTCTAAAACTGGACGTGAAGGTATATTATGTCACGATTAAATTTTGAGCATTTAAATCAGTTGTTTTTGTTGGGGAAATTGACCAATGAATGTTTGAATAAATAATATGTTACTTCTGAATTTCAGTATAGAAAAGTTATTAGACTTATTAGAAGACCTTGTCAAAGACAAAATGTGGAAAAAGTTATTGATCTGGAACGACCAAATGCAAATTCTTACCAGAGTAGAGTCAACAGAGAAGCTCATATAAAGGCTGAAAAGGAAGTACTGGGAAAAGTCATAGTTCTGGATTCAGGAGAGTTCAAAGTCTTTTCAACTTCAAATATTGATGAATCGTATATAGTAAAATACAATGAACTCTGTGATGATGAATGCAGAACTATGTATTGTGATAGATGCAAAATATGCATCCATAAGTTCGAATGTCAGTGTCCAGAATACACAATAAAAACTGCCCTGTGTAAACATATTCATGCAGTTGCTTTGATTGAAAAGAGAAGCGATTTTGTTGTAGGTCCAGGCAGTAGTGTTGAATCCCCTTTATGTATCGATGAACCTTCAACTAGTAGAGCCCAAAATCTAATAGAAGTTGAAAATTTTATTGAAGAAACTACAGAGTCACAAAAATACTTTCCATTGATCTTAATCAAAATCGTGAGGTAATGGGGGTAGAAAACTGTTGATTGAGATATCCAGTGCATGAAAAATTTTATAGATTATACTTGACGAAATAGTGTTGAAATTGAAATCATTGGACAGGAGAAGTTTGACAAAATGGCAGAGATTTTCAATCAAACTTTCAACAGGTGGCAAACAGAGGAAACTCAAATAGGACGAAAAAGAAAAATTGAAAAGCAATTGTACTATCCTAACAAAAAATAGAGGTGATGGTGTAAATTTATAGCATTGTTTTTCATTTTAAAAAGAAGGTTAATACAAATCTATTTCCAATTCACGTATATTTTCATGAGTTGATATTTTCTAGGAACCACTTAGGTGGGGAGGTGGTGGAGTCGACATCTACATCCATTAGGATGTGTCCATTTTATAAAATGAATGTGTTTTCCTGTAACCTTCTTTCTTTGGATGCGTTATGAATATATTTCATATATGGAATGAATATGTGTTTTCCTTTAGAATTGCTTATGAATGATGTTTTTGTTAAAATAGTTTCTTTCTTCAAAACTTCACTTATTTACTGTTATTGGTGGAATTGAATGTAAGCATATAAGTATGTAGCATGTGGAACGCTGTTTATGAACTAATTTTCATCTATATAGTGAATACTGTTTATATAATTTGCCTTAAAATACATGCATGGTCTGCTTCCTGTCATAATGGTGGAAAAGGTATCTAGGCATATAACTATTTGGTCTATATATTGTTATCTGTAAAATAATTATCATCCATAATGAATATTTTATATTCGATTTGCCTTATATATATTCTTTCGAACATTTGCCTTGAAATATATGCATGGTCTGTGCTTCTTATAACTTTTTGGTTTGTGAATTCAACCTTAAGATATTCAATATATATAATCAGGCTCAGTGATGCAAAAGAGTCTATTCACCAATATTGGCTAACTTTATATTGGTAGAACTAAACTTCAAATATGCATTTAAAAAAGGTATTGATTCTTGAGATTTACCAAAACATCTCAGCTACTGTAAAATTAAACTGAGGTTTTCAGTCATCGAGTATAGACTTTTTTCATTACTGAGTTGCCATACTTTGGGTTTTTTGGAAATTATTTTTAAAATTAACTGCAACTCGCAATAAATATTATAGCTAACAAGGATGTTTCTTTTTTCCCTATGTGCATCAATATAATAATGTTTATTCATTCTATCTAAAGATAAAATTTCAATTGAATATTTAGGTCTCCACTAGAAGATTTTGTGTATTCTCCTTAAACACCCTATCTAGAAGACATTTTTGTTAATACCCAAAATAAGTCATTTTGTGTATTACAACTAATGATTTAAAACCGATGTTTTTAGGGTGATAATAATATTAAAGTTCATAACCCAGAAGGCAACCTATTATATAATTTGGGACCCCAGTAATCGATCCCTTGCTGCGTCCGCTTCAAACGATGCATTGGAGTTCGCAAGAGGTCTTTATTTCTTGTTTCATACGCATCATTGACGGCATTGGTCGGGAATTCTGTCCAATTTTGATGCACATAACACAATTCATTGTATACGAAGAGGGAAGGAATCGTAAGTATTTTATGGTCTCTAATGAACTCATTATAACACTGAAATAGAGAAAAGAATTTTACACGACAACGGCGCCGACCAATCGGAAACGAGATATTGCCGCGGCTGTCTGGTTGGTTGAAAACAAAGTGACTAACAGGGCAATGCTAAAATAAAGGACTTTTATACAAGAACCGCGCCGACTAATCAGAAACGTGGTATTGTCGCCACTGTTTGGTTGGTTGAAAACAAAGTTGCTAACAGGGCAATGCTTAAATAATAGTATATTCTAAAACAAGTTGCAGAATGGGCACCTATTCCAACACGAATCCAACGCATGAGTGTTGGAATTGCCTTCTGCAACGAGTATTAGACGATATTTCTCTATTTCGGTCAAGAATTATGAGAAATTTATTGAAATTCAATGAAAAATTCAAATTATACCTACTAGGGCCTTTTGTATTTTATTTTCGCAGTTGGTGTGACTGATACGAAAATTGACAGATCATAGAATATGAATAGTGCGTTCAGATCTCTACAAGGTTTAATATTGACAATTGACATGCAATGGACGCTTCTTGACATTCGAGAGGATAGGATGTCAGTGTTGTCAACCACAAAACTAAAAACATAACTAAAAACAATGTTGTAATTAGTTCATTACGACACTAAAATAGAGAAACAGAATTTATCGAACCCAACATATTGCGGAACTTTTACGCATTTCTTTGTACACTTAACGCCAAACATATTCTAGGTTCGGTAAGGTTTCCTTATATGGTGATCTTGTTGTGGTGTACGACCTGAAGTAGTTGCAACCTTTCTCCCCCCTATATAATCTTGGTAGTTTGACACCTATATTCATATAAAAACAAAGAACAGTTTTGTTGTATGCATAGAAATGTTATAAAATTTAAACCAGTTGACAATGACGTACTAAGCCAAAAAAAATTGTAAAATATTACAACAGATGGCATTAGTGGTAATATATTTTTTTTAAGTTTGGTTTCTTTTTAAATGGAGGGTGCATTACATCGTTCCAGAATCCGATGAATGACATTAGAACATTCGCACTCTTGAAGGTGATAAGTAAACGAAAATTTGTAAGAAATGTTTTATACATATAAATTGATTAAATAAATATACATTTTATACACAAATTAACTATCAATTTAAAGGTAGTCCAAGTGTATTCTATATCCAAGCTTCGGTTTACGCAGACTCCAGTTCTTTTTCAACAATCTTTCTATATTCATCGAATCCACCTTCTATACTGTTAACAGAACCATTTCCACAAACCCAAAGTTCTTTGCACACCATTCGTATGAGTCTTTCGTCGTGAGAAACCAAAATAACACCACCCTGAAAACAAAAATGGAAGCCAATTAGCAATCTTTCAAACAATCATTTACAGAATAGCTCCATCAAATTCATCTTGACTTGGAATTACAAATTGGACTAATCCATTCTTAATTGTACCGAATTTTCGAATTACATCTTCTATTGGTTCCCAAAAACAGAAAATCTTAAGAAAATTTGCGTTGATTTGATAATAATTAATGAAAATTGAGGAATGTTCAAATGTTTTCTGTTTTAAAAATTAATTCACTTTGACAACAATAGAAAATCCTATTGCAAACTAGAGTAGTAGTGAGAAAACCAGGGTAAATGTAATAAAACTGTTGATGTCAAAATATGCATGACTTAACTCAGTGGCCAAAAATTCACCCTGTATACTTCATATGCTATTTAGAGGTTAGGATCTGGTAGAATGGTTATATCAAGCTTGAAGAAAGAATGAATTAAACTCACTCAAAATATGCATGACTTAACTCAGTGGTCAAAAACTCATCCTGTATACTTCATATGCTATTTAGAGGTTAGGATCTGGTAAGATGCTTATATCAAGCAGAAGAAAGAATGAATTAAACTCACTGTAAACTTAGTTATTGCCTTTCCTAAAGCTTCAATTGTTTCGATATCTAAATGATTGGTCGGTTCGTCAAGGACGAGGAAATTTGGTCTTTCCATGCACATTCTTGCGAAAGCCACTCTCGATTTCTGTCCTCCCGACAAACTGGCAACAGTTTGAAGTGCTAAATCGCCGGAAACTCCAAAACTACCGAGTTGTCTCCTGTACTCTTCTGCGGGTTTGCCTGAAAAGAAAGATAATAAGACTCTCCATTTCAAAAGAAACCGAAATTGAAGACAAAAATAATACCACTAATGCCATCTGTTGTATTATTTTACCCGTAGATGGCTTAATCCTTCATTGACAACTGATATAAATTTCATAATATTTAGATGCTTCCAACAAAACTTATTGGGTACTTAGACAATCATCACCATATGAATTTTGTAGCTTTTAGTGCGTAACAGTAAAAGTTTAACACAAAAATCAACAGCAGCTCTTTGAAACTCGTTTTCCAGCCAATGTAAAAATACAAAACACACTAATATTTGAAACGCAATCACTTTTGTTGTATGTCTCCAAATGTCATGAAATTTATATCAATTCTGAATGAGGGACTAAGCCATCTATTGTTAAGATATTACAACAGATGGCACTATTTTTTTAAGCTATTGCATAGCTTCTATCGCGGGCCTTGAGCGCGGGGACCGAATACTTAACGAAAAAACCTCACGCTCCCCACTCCGTCGGGCACGGAGGTATGGCTTGAAGGCCGCGCATCGTCGTTTCAGTTCGGCAGTCTTCGACACGGCGTTGTGTGCGTGCGATTAGACGTATTGTAATAGGTATTTATGTACAACAGTGAATAGTTGTACTTGTAAAATTTGTGTATAAAGTGTTTTGAATACGAATGAACAAAATGAATTTATTATTAATGAAGTAAGTCACGAAAAAATAGTGAAAAAAAATGAATGAGTACTCTGTATACATATGAGACCACCATTGACGCGTCTAAATGATGACCCAACTTGACAAATGAAAAAATTGAAAAATAAAAACATAAAAGAAAATCTTATTGCTTGGTTGAAACTTACCAGGTAATGCTTGTTGAAGGAGTTCAACAGAGTTAACAGTCATATCTAATTGGTCCACGTGATGTTGACTGAAGTATCCAAATTTCAAATTGCGATGGACGCTACATATCCCTCCACTTGGCGATAAAATACCCATGATAATCTTAAGGAGCGTTGTTTTACCAGCACCGTTGTCACCAACCTAACAAACATAAATTTTAAGCCCCAAAAATTAAATTCAATTTTGCGTGATATTGCCGCGACTGTCTGGTTGGTTGAAAACAAAGTGACTAACAGGGTAATGCTAAAATAAAGGAATTTTATACGACAACGACGCCGACCAATCAGAAACGTGATATTGTAGAGACTGTCTGGTTGGTTGAATAAAAAAGTGACTAACAGGGCAATGCTAAAATAAAAGAATTTTACATGACAACGGTACCGACCAATCAGAAACGAGATATTGCCGGGACTGTCTGGTTGGTTGGTTGAAAATAAAGTGACTAACAGGGCAATGCTAAAATAAAGGAATTTTATACGACAACGACGCCGACCAATCAGAAACGAGACATTGCCTGGACTGTCTGGTTGGTTGAAAAAAAGTGACTAACAGGGTAATGCTTAAATAAAGGAATTTTACATGACAACGGCGCCGACCAATCAGAAACGAAACATTGCCTGGACTGTCTGGTTGGTTGAAAAAAAAGTTACTAACACAGCAATGCTAAAATAAAGGAATTTTATAGGACAACGGCGCCGACCAATCAGAAACGTGATATTGTCGCGACTGTCTGGTTGGTTGAAAACAAAGTTACTAACAGGTCAGTGCTGAAGTAATAGTATATTCTAAAACTAGTTGCAGAATGGGCACCTATTCCAACACGAATGCGAAATTCCAAAACAAGCGACGAAGGAGCGAGTTTTTGAACGCATGACTGTTGGAATTGCCTTCTGCAACGAGTATTAGACGATATTTTCTCTATTTCAGTTAAGAATTGTGACAAATTTATTGGAATTCAATGAAAAATTCAGATTATACCTCCTAGTGCCTTTTGTATTTTATTTTCGCAGTTGGCGTGACTGATACGAAAATTGACAGATTATAGAATTTGAATAGTGCGTTCAAATCTCTACATGGTTTAATATTGACAATTGACATGCAATGGACGCGTGTTGACATTCGAAAGGATAAGATGTCAGTGTTATCAACCACAAAACGAAAAATATAACTAAAAACAATGCTGTAATGAGTTCAATTACAGCAGTTTTTAGTACTGTCATGAACTCATTACGATAATGAAATAGAGAAAATATGTTATAGCTCTACAACCATATTTTTTAATGAAAAACTAGGACCACCATTTCAAAAAAGTGTTTTCACTGAAACAAGATATAATTTAAAAATAAACAAGTTGCATAGTTGGTTCAGAAATGCATAAAATTGAAAAAACAAGTCAAGATATCAATGTGCGGTTTTCAGCATTCATTTTCTTCCAAAAAAAAATGTCCACACTGGACACCAATACCAACAATGACAAATATCAGAAACAATTAAAATACATAAACACTTACAATACATATTCTAGACTCCATCGTAGCTCCCAAATTAACATCGCTAAAAATGATTCTATCCTTGTTGTACCTGAAGGAGACTTCGTTCAACTGCAGAATGGGTGGCGATAAAGGTTCTGTGTCTGGGAATTTCAAAACCACCTCAACTTCCTTCTCGACGGGCTTCAACTCCGGCCTAAAGACGTAGATTAATTCAATTTCGAAATCTGGAAGCTCCAAATGTACAACTTACAGTTTTTCCAACATCTTTATTTTGGATTGCACAGAAGCCGCCCGGTTGGCGTTGTACCTAAACTTATCGATGAATTCTTGAACGTGAGCCCGATGAGCCATTTGGGCTTCATATTCCCGTTGTTGGTTCTTGTGTTTTTCCGTTTTGGTTTTCACGAATTGTTCGTAATTTCCTCTGGAAGTTAAAGATTGATTTATTTAAATGTTGTTTGTACCTTATTCCACAATTGTGAATCATTCTCTGCCAGTTGGTCCCATCCCGATATATTAAAAACAATAAGGAATATTTCTGTGGTAATCGATGGTTCGATACAGGTAACTATTGACGGAGATCAAAAAACTTTGGGTCGGCGAGGGGTTTAGAAATGCGATATTTCGAGGTAGAAAGGGGAAGGCGATCTTGCGAGCGAAGCGACCACCATAAAGTTCTTAAGACGGACTTTCGTTAGGTGCATTTCACATGCCTTTACGACCACGCCAACATTTTTGAAAAACTTTATCCATAACACCGATTTCCCGGTTTTTGGCGAAACATGGTGCGGTAAAATGGAAAAAGGTTTTTTCCACTGACACGATCAGGAAAAACCGTTTTCATATTTGTCTTCCCCGAGAATCGGACGTTTGGATAGGGCTATTCATATATTCCAACCGCAAGTAAAAATATTTTAAATTAATTGCTGAAAATAGCTTACTTCGGCTCAAACACAAATTTCCAGGTCATCTGTCACGTCCGACGTTCATAGAACTTTGTCAGATCATTCCAATTGCCATATTAACCCATATCTCGTAAAATATTTTGAAATTTCTTCAATTCATACGATTCGCAAGAGCCCTGGTGAGGTATTCTCTTATAGTTCAACAGTCTACGAAATGTATTTATGAAATTCAAAAATTTACCCAGCATAGAACCAGTTTGCCAATCCCTAGCCAATTCATTTCACCCCTGTCGATTTCTACTCTGAAATGACAAATGACGTTGGCATTCTAATCATAGAGTAAAGATACTCTATGATTCTGATCTTATGTAAATTCTTATGTCATATTCTAGACGTGAATCGCCCGCTTAGTTTATGCCTGGACGAATGGAACGAAATTCGAAGTAATCGGCACTCTGTTTACGGTTACACCTTTAGACCTTCATCGAATAATTTTTATTTTACCTTTGTAAAATTTACCAAACGCGAATCGATCGAGTTGAAACGATATTCTTTTGGTTTTTTTTGTGGAAAAAGCACCCACTGCGAATCAATTATACACAGGGTGTCTCATATGCGTTGCCTATTTCTAACAGCTACTTTCGATCGAGTTATTTCGGCTGTTTCTGCTTACGGCTTCTTAATTCGATGAAATATTTTCGATTCATACACAGGATGTCACATATGAGTTGCGCATTCCTAGCGCTAACTTTCACCAGAGTTTTTCTCAAGTTTTCGTGATTTTCCGCGTAGGGGAACTAATTTCAATAAAATATCACACAGGGTGTACAATTTACAATGAATTTGCGATCGATTGATTGAATTTACAAGGTGTTTCAATTTTTACGCGCTTTCGGTTCTTTCGGGATTTTTAGCTTTCGCTTTTTTTTGCGGTTTTTTTTGAGCTCCATCGGTATTTTTTGGGTTCCTTTGGATTTTTTTGTGTTCTTTCGTGTTACTTTAGATTCTTTCGTGTTTCAAGGGGTTTTTTTCGTGCTTCATCGGGTTCTTTCGTGTTTCTTCCAGTACTTTCATGTTTTTTCTCTTTCAACGGGTTTTTTTGCGTTCCTTCGGGTTTCTTTGGGATTTTTGCGATCTTTCGTATTTCTTCGCGTTCTTTCGTGTTTCTTCAGGTCCTTTCGTGTTGTTTCGCGTTCTTTCATGTTTCATCGGGTTCTTTCGTGTTTCTTCCAGTTCTTTCATGTTTTTTCACTTTCGATGAGGTTTTTTGTGTTTCTTCGGGTTCTTTCGTGTTTTTCGCGTATCTTCGTATTTCTGCCAGTTCTTTCATGTCTTTTCTCTTTCAACGGGTTTTTTCGGATTTCTTCGCGTTCTTTCGTGTTTCTATTCCTTTCTATTCCTATTGTGTTTTCTCACGTTCTTTCGTGTTTTTTCGCGTTCTTTTGCGTTCCTTCGTGTTTTTTCACGTTTCTTCATGTTTATTCGCGTTTCTTCGTGTTTCTTCCAGTTCTTTCATGTTTATTCGCGTATCTTCGTGTTTCTGCCAGTTCTTTCATGTTTTTTCTCTTTCAACGGGTTTTTTCGGATATCTTCGCGTTCTTTTGCGTTCCTTCGTGTTTTTTCACGTTTCTTCGTGTTTATTCGCGTTTCTTCGTGTTTATTCCAGTTCTTTCATGTTTTTTCGCCCTCAACGGGTTTTTTTGCGTTTCTTCGGGTATTTTTGGATTCCTTTGGACTTCTTGCATTCTTTCGTGTTTCTTCAGGTCTTTTCATGTTTTCTCGCGTTCTTTCGTTTTCTTTCGTGTTTCTTCGCGTTCTTTCGTGTTTCTTCGCTTTCTTCCGTGTTTCTTCGCGTTCTTTCGTGTTTCTTCGCTTTCTTCCGTGTTTCTTCGCGTTCTTTCGAGTTTCTTTGCTTTCAACGTTGTTCTTTGCCGTGTTTCGTGTTTCTGTGCGCTTCATTGATCTATGGTATATATTGATCTATGGGCTTATTGAACTACTGGCCTATGGATCTACTGGCCTATAGATCTACTGGCTTACTAGTACTTATTTAAATCTTTTCATTGTTGTTTAGATCTGTTGGACAGATGTTTCGGCCTTATTCAAGAAATATACATCTTTAACCACTGTGTTAGCTGCTTCGTGAAGCGAAAAGAAACACTTAACACTTAAAAAATTCAACTATTGCCTTATGATATTCCATCAAATTTTATACACATACTTGTTGCATCCTGTTCCCTTTTTAAGATTCCAAAGTGCAATATTTATGATAAAAACACATTTTTTTTTGTTCTTCAGAAATTGTTACTTAACTTTCCATTCAAATCTTTATTCCATCTGGAAATCATATTTAAACCAATGGTTAATGATTTTCAAGCTGAGTATTAGTGAAAATATTGAAAAATTGCAATTAACGAAGCATCAAATTAACTTATAATGATCTACAAAGTTTGAAGTAAAAATTTTGGCCTCACGGTGGGGACAAAGGCTGACTTACAGAGATATTTATCCAATAGGAACTCGAATAAAAATGGATTATCAGACTCACCTATATGCATCAATTTTTTGGGAATGCAAATGTAAAATATCAGTTGGCACAGTCTCTAAAAAGTGTCTATCGTGAGAAACGACCAATAAAGTCGTCGGCCAATTCTGCAAATAATTTTCTAACCAAATAATGGCTTTGATATCCAACATGTTTGTCGGTTCGTCAAGAAGTAGAAGATCTGGTCTGAAACGAAACAAAATTAATTTTAGTGAAACCGAGAAACGGGGTGAGAGATAATACCTCGAGAATAGAGCTCTTGCCAGTGCAAGTCTCATTCTCCAACCACCGGAAAACGTACGAGTGGCTTTTTGCTGCATCGCTGGTGAAAATCCTAAACCGCTCAGAATAATTGAGGCTTTCGCTGGAGCTTTATCAGCTTCTATATTTTGAAGTTGATTATAAATCTCGCTCAGCTCCGAAGATTGATTTGAATCAGCGTGTAAACTGAAATGAAAAGAAAATTTCAAAATGCACAGTAATTAAAACGACGATGAATTATACCCTGAATTAACAATTGCAGTCATCTCCTTTTCCCTCCGAAGCAAATTTTCCCTAACAGTATCACACTGTAAAACACTATCTAAGGCAAGGGTATCGTCTCCTATCACTTCTTGTTCTACGTGTAATATGGAGAAATGAGATGGTATTTGAAGTTGTCCACCAGCTACCATTCGCAATAAGGTACTTTTTCCTAAACCGTTGCGTCCAACCAAACCGTAACGTCTTCCGTACGCTAACGTGATATCCGCACCTTGCAATAGTACCCTAAAAGCGGTCATCTTTAAAAATCCTATAAACTTAAAATATAGCACTTACTTATCACCATATGCGATATCAAAGTTTTCAATACGAATATCTTGGGTTTTATTCAATCCTTTCGCCCAGTTTATTTTCTTTCTTACTTGTAACCTAAAAAAGGAATTTCAAAACTCAATTTCACAACAATATCTATAATAACCTGGGAAGCCGTAGCCGTTTCTAATTTAGGAGCAACTGCAACTTTTGTGTCTTTGGATCTTTTCTCTTGCTTTTCTTGCAATCTAGCTTGCGCCTTCTCTAATTTTCTAGCGTCAACTTTCTGAAACAATATAAATATGATAAAAATCGCAGATGAACGAAAGTTTTACCAAAGATTCATCCCGCTGCATTAACCATATACTTTTAACTTCATCCACGTTGTTTTCTAATCTTGCAGCCATCGAACCAAGATGTACCGGTGCATTCAAAATACGTGCACTGTTTTGGCTTGTTCCATTCGTGCTTTCAGGTTTGAGCATATTCAAGAGATCCTCACATATATTTCTGAATACAACACAAACAGAATGAAATAAATAGTGGATAAATTCATATATTTACCGTATATCAGATTCGGATTTATCTCTGGATATTTCTTGTAATACTTCACCTACAGCTTCGAATACTTCATCGCTACTCTCGAAATCGTCAACCCCATTCACTAGGACATCTAGACAAAAAGTTTTATATAGATTTGAAATGAAAATGGTATAAAAAATGGACCTTCCACGTATTGCTTGAGATCATCGTCTATGAGAGGGAAAGTGGACTTGATGTACTCGCTACAGCTGGACATTTTTTCTTTCAGAAATTAACTATTATTAACAAACCGCATAAATATTAAATGTACTACTTTCAAATATGGAAAATCTAGAAATCACAATTTACAAATCTACGTAACCACAGAGCGCATGCTACATAACCACAATAACCGCAAGATTGTCAAAAACAACAGGCAGAACCAGAGACAATTCGTGTCTCAAATCATTTTTTGTCAAATTTCTAGACGTAGATAGCATAAAGAATTCATATAAATTTGTTGCAAGAAATATGGGTGAAAAGGAATATTCTGAAATCACTGCTCTAACCATTAGACCCCAAAAAAATTAAAATTTATCATTTTATAAGAAGTGTCAATTTCAAGATTTAAAAAAAAATTACTTCTGCACCGAATGGGCTTAAGTTCAGTAGATAGCAGGTTCGAATCCCTCGAGGTCTTGGTTGTTGTGTGTGTGGAGATGGTTAAACAAAATTTTAACAATATGTAAAGACTGCGGGTATAGCTGGTGAAAAGAAAATTTATGATTCAAATATTTTATTTTAAAGCTTCTGAAATTCTTCAATATCCGAATATGTATACTCTATTCAAAGTTTATTTGTAACTCGGTTGGCCATGGAAGTTTGACACATTTCACTCTGTATATTAAAAAGTTAGGTTGGGTTCGCTATTTTCCTGTCAGATTATTACGCACTGTTGTCTATATCACATAAAGGTCCTAGTAAACTTGGATTCACTCAAAATGCCAATTTACTTCTGAACCTTGGAAGAGTTTCGAAAGGTTTGAAATTATTATGGCAGAAATTTCTAAAGGAGCTGCTCTTATTTTGATTGGGATGTTGTATGATAACCTCAAAAATATTAATTATAATATTCAAATTCATCAGGGATGAACATATTTTAAGTGATTTTCGGGAATCTGAAGAAGTTTGAACATTAATCTGTTCATCATGATACATGAAACTTCCGATTGGAATTTGTTTGATATTCGAAAGGACATTGCTTTAATCGTTTGGAAGCTGGTTCAACATTTCAAAAGAATTAAGGAAGGTATCAAAGAAGTAATGTTGAATCTGTAGCTGTATAAGCTAATAGCTATAGCTAATAAGGGAATGGTATATATTCTTGAATGCAGAATTGGAACAGAGCATCTCACTTCTATGAAACACTTCGATTCAATTATCAAAATAAGATTCAATACAAGCTTGTATTCTGAACATGTTCTAGTTGATCAATGCATAAAAGTGATGGTAGGCACATTTAGTTTTTCAAATCTCTTATTTTTCCTCATAAAAATACCTTCATTGTGATCTTCTCGATGAGAGCTATACATGCTTCGCTCAGTAGGTATTCTCTGCAAATCTCTTGGTGATTATGTGAAATGAAGGTTTCATTTTGAGTCACTGACGAAAAGACTTAATTCTTCCATTCAATATATATTTTTATCGTGATTGTTTCATAGTTTTGTTGGTCTGGGATATACTCAGCTCTAATCACATCCTCAATATTCAAAATTGAAATAATAGCTTTTAATATAAAGAATCGAATAAATGTTGATTACTTCTAAAGTTCTTTCAATCCGAATAATATCTCTTACAGGTATGTTATGTATACAACAGAATATTTTGAAGAATTCATAAACACATTCAGGAGCATTCACAATACTGAACGCTATGGATAGAACATCAATGATCTGAAAACGATGAGGAATAACGATCTACCATAATCAAATTAGATATTATTCAATTATTAATATTCAATGTGTAGACTTTTACTATTATCAAATAACTTCCAATCATTATTGAAATCAAAATAGATATTTGAAAACTTAAATGAAATATCATATGATTGAAATTTGTCAAATTATTATTAGGGTTTTACAAATTACACAATAAGTATTTTTCGAATAGAGAAAAAAATCTTTGTGAAAGAAAGAGAAGAGACAAATTAACTTTATTGATAATAAAAAATCATCAAATGGCTATCGACCGAAGTCTTCCTGCCAATTTTACATTTATTGTATAAAAAAAAGTTATTCCAATGATATTAGATGTTCATAAATTGGTAGTGCTTGTAGTTTGGCCTTTGGTGGGCTCTCTGTATCATATTGGTGCACTAGTGAAGAAGCTCGGTATGGGGGAAGGGCCTATTAGTCCAGGTTGAGCTATCCGATCGATGATTCTCAACAAACTTATCCACCTGTAGGAGAAAAATCTTCTTTTAATGCCAACAGATTGTGCTCCTTTTACTAAATGAAAATGAGTAGCATATCCTCCTAATAATAACTGTATATTAGCATGTAACAATAATTTACTTACATACATTTCAATTTATATCCTTAAATGAAGTGCCAACTTGAGTTCTTCTCGACATTATTCCACATCCATTACTTCAGTGAACGAATCAAACTCATCATCAGATAATTCTGGATCTGAATCACTTTCCTCCAATGAAATAATAAATGGAGGAATATTATCTATAGGTAGGTTACCCATATGTTTTGTCGAAAGTCGTCTTCAATAAGTCGTTATAATGTAAATAAAAATTTTGCCACATTTCAGGTGTACATTTTGAAAGAGCCAGAGTCCATAAATTGAACACTCTATCCCTTGTGTAAGGATGAGAATTTATGTTCTTGTTGTAGAAGTTTTTACAAAACGCCCATGCCATTTCAATAGGATTATATTGGCAATGGTATGGGGGTAATCTAAGAACTTCATGTCCATGCTCTTTCAAAAGTTCATCAATAACGTATCGTCTCTGTCGGTCAGTTCTAAATGGTAATATTAAATTCCAAAGTTGATTTTTATTTAAATTCCTATCGAAATCAATTTTGTTATTCACCAACCAATTCTGCATATCAATTTTCTTGCTTGAACTAGTTGGTGGCTTATCCAACTGCACTGAATGATATGGTGCATTGTCCATTATGATCACAAATTTACCAGCAAGCTTTGATAAAGCTGGAATTAGTTGATTAATAACCCAATTTTGAAAAATTTCACTGGTCATAGTCTTGTGATAGTCACGGTCATTATTCTTCAAATCTAAAATGAAATCACAACCCTCCAAAAATCCAAAATTACTTCCTGCATGCAAAACAGTGAATCTTTTACCTTCAGATTTAATTTTTGATGGATTTCCTCTCATATCAGATTCGTGTGTCCATCGACGAACAGATGAACCATTTTGGTAAATCCAAGTTTCATCAAGAAACACGAATCTTAAATTTTCATCCATCGACTTAAATTGCAAAAATTTTCTCAGGAAAGTAATTTTGGCTGCAACGACATGTTTTTGTTCACATAAAATTTTGCATCCATTTACCTTTTTATATTTATAACCCATTGATTTAATAATATTGAATAATGAAGTGCGTTCTCCCTTATAATCCAAATGTTCCTTAGCGTAAGTCAGTAGTGTGTCGATAGAAAAGTGTTCATTTTTCAAATTGTAATTCCAAATTTGTCGTTGCAGGTCTTTTCTAAAAATGAAATCGTCTACTTCTTGTGTTTTTGGGCCTACCAATAGAAGGAAACTCTTTATCGTCGTGTTCATTAAGAATTCCTCTGATTGAATTAATATGAACCTGTAATGAAATTTCGATTAGGATAAAACATAATATTTACATCTCACTTACGTTGAAAATGTTTGATACACTTTGCTGTATCGTTGATTCCATAACTTCCTGACCACTATGCGCAGATTTGAGTGCAAGATGGCATTTTTTTATGCTAAGTCTTTGTTCTTTAGTTATTACTTTAGGCATTTTGAAAAAAATTCTGAAATATTTTGATTCTCTTCAAAATCAAATGACAGATGACAAGTGAAAATTAGCTTAACTGCTTGACATCGGCAACGTCGAAATCCGAAGAAACACTGATGCCAACCCAAGAAACTTAAATCATAGCCACCCGCGATACAAATAAACTTTGAATGGAGTATAGATTCATTAGCTTCATTCGGGTTCGTATTTTTCTGACTGTTCTGGGACAGTCCTCAGGGTGCGCAGAACTGATGCGTAATAGCTGAGGATTTTTGGATCATTTTTGGACCATTCTTGGACAGTCAGAAAATTATCAGAGAAATGCAAAACCCGAACAGCAAAGTGAGGATTAAAAATGGAGAGAGATAGGTACAGTTTTGGAGGTTCTTTGTTTAATTGCGCCTGCCAGACAACAACTTTCAAGCACTTGGTTGTTTTTTCATTTGTGTTTACGAATCTTCGTCAGGAAATGTTTGACAAATCTCTTGTGTGAAGGTATAAGGAGTGATGTTTCTGTAATGAGCTCTATTAATACGTTAATTATATTGTTTCCAGGCTTTCACTAACTGTGTGAATAAATAAGAGAAGCATTAGGAATAAGTGACAAAACTAATTGTGGTTGGGAGTCGAGTTTTATTTTGGAGTTCTTAATCTTACGATCCATAAAAATGAATGACTAAATAAGATGGAAAGAAGAATTATTTGTACCTAGATGTTTAGAGAATATAAGACTAGGTGATATTTTCTTCCCCATTCAATGGAAAATTAATACAATGGGTATTAGAAAGAATAGTGGCCAATTATCCTTATTCCTTACTTCAGGATAAACATCGGTATAACCTGCAACAAAATGGATATTCTCTTGTGGAGTGTACAGAAAAATATGCAGAGAGGTTGAACAGTTACTTAAAATTCATAATGCCAAAATATCACTAAGTGTATCCATGTGTAAAATCTAGTAATTGTACTCCGTAGTGCTACTTTTTGCAATAATCAAACCTTTCCAATTTTTTTTCAGAGCTATTTTTTGTGAGATATTGGAACTTATTAAAAAACAATGAAATAATGATTGCAAAGTATAATTCAGCAAATCAATTTTGATATTAGAAATAGTAGACAGCATGTATAGCAATATATGTGTTTATTTTTGTGATTCTATTTAATCAACTGATTTAAAAGTTTCAAATGCTCTCATTATAACAGAATTTCGATTTGTCATACTTGCAATTTCAGGATTGTCGATTCCTAAAATATACTTATTGGGGTATACCTAATTTTCAAGAATTGGATTCAAAACGAAAGAATGTTTATTTCAATCGACAAAAGTATTGAAGGTTGACAATATAGTAAATTGTGTGAAGATATCTCAACATATATTATACGTATTTCAGGCAACAACTTAGTACAGGTAATGGAAATGAGAAATAATTTTCAATGTTCTATGGAAACCCATCATTTCATGCTTTAAATGACCTTAGTGGCCAAACGCCTCGTTAGTTGGTAGATAAATCTCTTGGATAAACAACAAGATGATTCAAAGACAACTCATTTCAACCCTGAAATCTGTTTGATAAATTACACAAGGGATCGAACACTAATGTAATGGATTTTGAAGAAACTGGTTGTTTGTATTTATTAGATGTAAACAATTGGTATATCAAGCTGGTAAAGGGATTGTGTTTGATCATCTATAAAGTTTTTAGCTTTTCATGTGAGTGTTTGACCTTGTCCAGACCTATGGGGGAGTGCTGAAATTAATTCTTCAAATTCTTTTTTGTATGTGTATGTGTTTATACGAATTTGTTATGGTAATCTATATAGTTTGGCATCAGTGCTTCAAATCAAGCATTGCTCTATAGTTTTTGTATCAGAAGGAAAATTCTTGTTTATATGATCTTTCTTGTTGATTATTCTGATAGTTTCTTGGTGTGTTGTTAAAAATTGAATCGAGCTGATACTGAATCTATATTTCCTAGAATTAATTTTTTGTTGTGAATATTAGTCTATACATAATTGTGCTCTATTTGATAAAGAATCAATGAATAGTTTTGTATAGTATTCAGCCTCATGAAATCAGTATATTGGATTTATGTATTTCAAGGTCAATCTCGTGACATTTAAATTTGTTGTATTACCCATAAATAAAAAAGCTTCTTCATCTTTGCAGGAAATCTTATTTCATACCCACTATATCAAATCAATTTATACCTAAAATCTAAATTAATTCAATGATGTGATAATAACTAGTTATACAGATCTGAACCTGAAAATATTTCCAAAACATTATTGAACGCAAAGTAAAATTGGTAAATCAGGTAACCATACAATTTACCTATATAGGTAAGGGATTGCTCTGAATTCTGAAGTAGTTTATATTTCAGTTTATACTATCAAAAATATTCATGTGCTAATGCAACCACTGTCTGAATATGGGTGATTCAACAAAGCTCAGAAACTAGATCTATCAAAATGTTTTGTCTGATACAGATTCACTGTTCAGTATTTATCAGGTGGGATTATATATATTTTGAGAATTTTAATAATGATTAGTAATTTGAATTGCGCTATTATAGTACTCAACTGTTTCTATCAACATTAAATTTTTGCTTTGTCGATGAAAATTTGATAAAACATTATTCTAACTATGGAAAACAATTTCATGCAGACGAAACTCTCAAACAGAAAAAATTCGCTAGGTATTTCATTGATAATCAGGTTGCTGATAAATAAACTGAGATTGTCATTTCGTTTCATCAAAAATTTGAATTTTTGAAATATACCTAGTTACATGCGCACATTACCTTTTTGAATATAATGGTTTTCAATTGTTAATTTAAAAGGAGCTTTTAATGCAGTTGGTAGCAAACTTTGATGTAAAGGGAAATCTTGATTTATTTCCCGTCTAAAATCACGAATTTACCACGAATTGCGTTTTCAAGTGATTGTTGTTTAAGGGTTGGTAGCATTTTAGTCCGCAAAATATCCTGAACTGATACTTGCTCTCGAGTAGGTACCGATTTTGACTGTACTGGAACTGTACTGGGATTGTACTGAAAAAACCCGAACAGCGAACCAATTTGAAGATTTGGTCCAAAATTTGTCAGAGAAAACCCGAACAAGTTGAATTTGGCAAAATGCGCAAACTCGTAGGACTATTTGAATTGGTTACAGCAGAAAATTTCAATTTAATTCTCCTGATCATATAAGCCATAAATTGAAATAAAAGCAAATAGATTAATGAATATGTCAATAAAAAATAATAATGCACATTTTTAATATTGCCGATTTGTTGACCAGAGCCGAAAAAATTTTTTTTAATAAAGCTATTTTTCACATACTTAAAAATAGTTAAGGAATTCTAAATGATTATTTAGAAAACTCAAATCATTGTAATAAATAAAGTTGTACTAGTTCTTGCAATTTGAATTGGACAACTCAAGGAAATAAAGAAATAAAACTCCTAATCCTGCCCCTGAAAACCCTCTATAATATTAATTTATAATCATTTAACTTAATACCAATTTATGCACGATTTGAAACCATCTATGTTTAGATTTGTTTATATCTGTTAACGGATGCAGATAAAATTCAAACATTTCAAATTACGAAAGAAATTGGTTAACTCCTCCCTCCTAAGGCGGTTCTACGGGAAAATCCTAAAATGGTCCTGAGGATAGTCCCAGAATCGTCAGAAAATAATCAGAAATAAATCCTGATATAACCCGAACATCGGACTACTCGGTTCGAAATTAGTCAGAGAAAACCCGAACACCGAACACTGAAATGCGCATGATTCTGATGGTTCTGGAACAGTCAGAATTTGAACCCGAATGAAGCTATTTTCTACCCATCGCGGGGCGATTTATATCGTTTTCGACCGGCACGGAGGGAAAACGTAGGTGCGGTTTTTGACGTTTCAGGGAAGTCGGGAGTCTAAAAATTGCCGTATTATATGCATAATTTTCTTATAGATTTCCGGGGGCTCCGCGGTCCGTATCGGTACCACATTATGAGAAATGTCTTTTTCTTGAAAAAGCGACCGATCTCGGCCGGAGAAATGGCCCCGTTCGTCCGTGAGATCTTCCCCTTTGGGGGCACTTTCGGCGATTTCGCGAAAATCGCCGATTTCGCGATTTTCTTTCGAAAATTTCGGGCGCTTTAAGACCGCCCGGGGGGGTTTCGCGGTCGCTTCTCCTAGAACAGGATACGCCTTTTCGATCTGTTTTAAGATTGCCTCTCGAGCGGCCCTGCGGGCCGCTCGGAAAGCTTCGCTTTCCGGGTCCCTAATAGAACCACCTGTCACAATTTTCTCTGGTTCACGATCTTATTATTATATTATATAGATCAAACGAAACCATTAAATCAGTACGCCACTGAGTATTTGACGACTTTATTATGAAGCGTTGCCAAAGTGCTAGAAATCATATGTTTCTGTCTTTTTCTGACACATGGTGAAAAAATTCAATGTTGGCTATTGATTTCAACAGATTTATGAATGAAATGTTAGATCTATCTGTTTATATGTCTAAGCTCGGAACCCTTTAAAATGAAAATATTCTGAATAAGTGATGTTTAAAATTTAGAGTCTGAATTAGTTAAATATCAGAATCGATAAGAAACATATGGAGAGGATTTTACGAGAATATCTTATCTCAAGATTTGTCGGAACTCGATTGAATTAAATTGTAGGTGACAGTTTGCGACACATGTTGTTCTTGTTGAGAAATTATTGTTTTATCAGCGGTCACCATTTGATAAGAACAACAACAAATACAGGGTGGCCATTTGAAAACGAAACAGACGAGATTACAGACGAAATAAGTTTTTTCTATAGAAATGCTCGAACAGGTCGATTTCTGTTTCGAGGGGGACAACTTAAGATGTAAATTACGGACGCAGAGAGCTTCTACCCTTGCTACTACAACCCTCCCCCCAAATTTTGAATAGGGAAGATGGGATGAGTGATACCGCGATTCAAAGGTATTTTTATACTGATTTCAGCACAGTAATTGTTTTTTCATTTTATGAATTATAGTAGACACCCTGTATATCGATTTTTAAATTAATTGCCATCTGGTACAATACTAAAGAAGTTTTAATTTAATCGCGTGTGAACGTTACACGCACTCTTTTTTTATTAATCACTGAACTGAAGTGTAATTCCTTATTATTGAGCAGAAAGTAACTACGATTAGATTCGACTTCCTGATGCAGAATCCGTGATAAAACTTTATGTTTTTCTATATGCTTCGTAGAAAATAAGATATAGCTTTTAGAGACAGATGAAATCCAACAAATGATGCAGCAGTTATGAAGAAATGCAGAAGTCCAAAAATATTCTTTATCAACTCCAAATTGGAGCTTCTTTTTATGTTAAATTGATAAAAAAATTTTGTAAATACCACAAGAAATTGACAATCTCGAATTTCATATATCTTAGCCTTTTGCGGGCTTATATTCTAGTTAAGAAATCTAATAGAATAAAGTGCTATCGTTTTGCGCAAATGTCTATAACTTTTGAATATCGAGTCTTCGACTTCCTGGTACCCTGTTAGATTATTCGCTCTCATACCTTCCAGTCAAGAAATATTTTTCGACAATTGATGTTTTATAAAATTCAAGATCAAAAGAATAAATAAAATTAAATAAATTCGTTTTCTGACCCAGGTGTAATTCCGTGTTGTACAGGATTTACTCGTACGATGTTACAATGTGGGTGTATTCCGGAAATAAAAAAGGTACGGATATAAACTCTAATACTTTCACCAGCCTTGAGGCTATTTATTAAATACAATCAAAGGTTGGAATTCGCGTGAACTTAGCTACGATATGACGTGGATATTTGCGTTGGTGAATGATGTCTAATAGTTGTTCATAATAAAAAATCAATAGACCCCCATATAAATGTATAATCTTATTGTGTAGGTGAGAACCTCAGTCTCATGTTTCTAATGTAAATCCTCCTTAACTGGAATACACCAGTATCTTGACTAGATTTAAAAGGTTCGTTCTAATCCACTGATATTCAGTGAACTTTTTTGCGACGGAATGTTTCGTATAGTTTTATCGACAAAAGAGATTTTGCAAAGAGCCCTCACGTCTTTGTTTCCCGAATATAAATGTGTCTCAAATATTAATCGTTCATTAGATAGGAATAGAAATATAGAGAGCAGCCCTCGTGGATTAGAAACAACAAGTTCCATTCCATCAAATATACAAGAGATTAATTGTTTTGTATCTCCATCAAAATTTATGGGCACTTCTCAACATATGGACGTAAAAGCTGAATTCAAATGTGTCTTAATTCATCCAACTTATCTTTATGTGAGAATTCTGTCGGGACATCTAACTAAAATGTCGTTTCAATCAAAGACGCATAGAGATTAAACAACAGAATCGAAATAACAAATGGCACCCAAGAAACAGTATAAAACGATACTGGAATTTATAACAAGATGTTTCACATTCATTGCTCAATAAACTGAAAGGTATAGATAATAAAGAATAATTGGACACAATCCAGCATTTCGTTCCCGAAAATAATGCCTGTTTAAAAGTACGAACATAACCTTAGATAACGACCTGATGGAAGTAATCGTCACTTATGTGACTTATAAGATGAAGATTCGAAAGAGTATTTATTACTCCTGTAAACACAGTGTTTATATCACCCAGATTATGTAGATAATTGCGAAGAACATTTTTGCATTTAATTTTGGTTATTCAGAAATTCATTTCCCATAACTCAATCGGAATTTTCCATGTGCTACTTGATATAAACATTGATTTTGTGTTTATATTTAGTGAGCAGAAATTACGTTTTCTGGTAAAGATCTCTTTTAGACAATTGCTCGAATTCAAGGATATGTTTCCTAAGTGCGGATTATAAGTATGATCTAATTCATAACAAATGATTACAGCCTTGAGTGGATTGCTCAAAAAGTTTTCCCATAAGTAATATTGGCAAGTAAACAAAATAGACATGTGTTCTCTGAGTAAATATTGTATTGCGATGTTGATTGAAAGATATATTATGCATTTAGTCTCGGGATATGTATTTTCTTGAAGATTTTGATTATAGATACAAGGTGTCCCAAAAGAATCAAAGAGTAATATTTGCCAGCTGGATCGCATAAGTTGAAGTACACCTCATGACCTCGCGTTATACCTTTTTTGAAGATAATACCTTCATTATAACAGTACAGTTCCTTTCAAGATCTTAGAAAGGTTAATTCTTTTTAGAATTGAATCTTATATAGATAATGATCTAAAAAGTATACAGGGAGATTTTAGAAAAAATAGAAATTGTTCAGATCAGATTCTCGGCCTTACAACTTTCATGGAATCTGGCTTCACTAATAGAATGAAAACAGGATCTGCGTTCATTGATTTATCTTAGGCATATGACACTGTGTGGAAAGATGGATGTATTTTCAAACTCTATACCCATTCGAAGTGTGCTCTAAATTCTTTTAGCAAATATAATTTTTTTCCTAATTTGCTTCCACTCTATACACATCATCTCTATTCTTTGTCTTTTCTGGAGCTGAGTATTGTTGCCCTGATTGGTTTTATCTAATATTGTTCCACCCATAGACATATAAAGAGATAGACCTAGAATTTCGTTCATAAAACTGTTGAAATTAATAGCCAACATTGAATTATTTCACCATGTGTCAGAAAAAGACAGGAATATATGCTTTCTAGCACTTTGGCAACGCTGCATAATGAAGTCGTCAAATACTCAGTGGCGTACTGATTTAATGGTTTCGTTTAATCTTTGAGGAAATATTCGAGATTATGATAGAAAACCTGTAGAATTACGAACTGTAAATCTAGTATAATCGATTTTAGGTAAATTATGCAAGACAAATTGCGTTTCTATGACATTGAAATAGATTCATACGATAATTAAGGGTATTCCTTTCTATATTTCGAAAGATTTAATGAAAAGTGTAGATATTCTAATACTAAACAATAATCCCTGCAAGTACGATTATAATCGATATACAGGGTGTAACGAAATAAGTGTAAAATATTTAAGGAGGTGATTCCTCATCGAAAAAAAGATAGAATCTTTCATATAAAACTCATTGGAGCATCCCTTGTTAAGATACAGCCCCTCAAAGGGAGTACATCAAATTTGTATAACAATTTTTTTCACAAGCACCAAAAAAGTGTGTTTTGTTATTAATAAATTAGTTTTGTTTTTTACCATTTAGTGGTTTAATGCAGGTACTAAATATAGAATAATAATAAATCCAGTTCGCATTTATGACGATGTACCTATCTCTGTAGTGGTTCGTTAAATAATTTTTTGCTGCAAACTGGTTTACTTTGGGCAAAACACTCATGAGACACTTTTTGTTTATAATGAAACAGGCTATCGGAAATAAATTTTTAAATGATAAACAAATAATAAGACAAAAAGTTACATTGGAAATAAACTTTAGGGGTTGCGTTTCCCACCCTTACAACCATGGGGTGAACCAAATAAATAACTGGATAAGTGTCTTTTTGCTAGTAGGAAACGTTAGGTTAATTTCAATATTGTAACTTTTTTGGTGCTTGTGAAAATATAAATTTCATGTACTACTTTTGAAGGGCTGTATCTTAACAAGGGATGCTCCAATGAATTTTCTTCATATGAAAGATTCGATGAGGAAACACCTCCTTAAATATTTTACACTTATTTAGTTACACCCTGTACATTCTTTTCCTTTTCCTCTGAGTGCCTGAAATTTTTTAAATAAAAATTTTAATATTTAATATGTTGATACTTTTTCGGACGGGTTTTTAGCCTTAATGTTTATCCTATACTTCCGGGAGTACGAATTATTTTTTACCTTGTTTCTTTCTTTTTTCGAAAATTTTTTTAAATTTGAACTATCACAAATAGTTTCTGAGATATAATCTAAAAACGAAACCCCTTTTTTTCAGTTAATTGTTTATAACTTTCGTAATTTTTGGGAGCGCATCGTGAATTTTATCCAAAAACTTTCTAAATGAGATTACGAATGAGCCCTCAACCTTAGTTTTCCGGCTATTCGAAAAAATTTTGAACTAAAAGGCACTTGTTGACTAGATTATCTGTAAATATGAAAATTCAAGCTTATCTCTTTCGAAATATAGAGAGTATACGGCCGGACGTACCCCTCAAGTTCGGTCCTGTATTTTTCTCCAGAAAGCCAAACCCATTCAATTGTGCCCATTTCCGATCCAAAATTACAGACATTTGACAAAACGATAGTACGCTATTTTATGATCTCTCTTAATCGTCGATAAGTCGTCGAGAATGTTTCGTGGTGGGGTAATCTTCGATCAGGAAATTTGGCTTGATAAATCCTTTGAGCTGCACGTGCAACAACATCGGCCTTGCCATATGCCATCACTATATCAGCATACTCAGCTTTGGTGAAATTAGGCATATCAACAACCAGAATTAAAACAACAGTAGCAAAAAGTCGATAAAAGTAACAAAAACAAAAAAATATAAATTTAAAAACAGCAGAGACAGTTAAATCTCGAATGACGGTAGGGTCAAGTAAGCGGCGACTAACCCAATCCAACCTAAGGACAGAAATAGTAATAATAATTCACACGCGTCTAAAACGGGCAGGTAAAATTTCTTTGCTCGCTGTGTTGTGTCGAAACCCGTACTTTTATTTAGGTGCGACTTTCTTCATTCTTCTGACTAAAACCTTATTTGCAGTATTATTTTTTTTATTGACTTACGTAAATAGCATATGGTTGGCAACATTATAAACCAAAGAACATTTTAAAATAAAACTAAGTTTGTAATAGCTGTAACTTTTTTAAATTTCAATAGGAGTGGAGATGTTTTCATACTTTCATAATTTTTTTTTTTAAAAGGCCCACGTGTTAATTTTGTGGTGTTGTCTGTAACAATAAATACGTTTTTTTAAACACACACTCATGTAGACTTAATACAATAAAAAAATGCATGTAAAAGCCCACGCAAAAAAAGTTATGGGGCTTCGAAGGGTACATTTTGGGTAATTTAGAAAAACCTAATGAAAAAAGCATACCTTTGTAACCGTAATACTAAGGACCCAGGTTCCAAGACTGAAAAGGAAGCAAATGACCCTACCAACGCCCCAAAAAAATTTGACGGTCCATGTGCCGAGCACCCTGTATAAGAATATGCGAGAGAAATGTTTATTCAGTCGAAGTATATAACCAATTCGCTTTCTGTACGGGTTCGAACTTTTTTCATTCAACTCACATGTATTGAAATCTGAAATAATAGAAAAATTATTCTCTTGAGCTAAAATATTGAGATGCGGAAATTCCAGTCTGTAGCTAAAACAACAAACTTTGTCACATCCTGCCCGGACGCAAAATCAAGCCCGAAGGTATAAAACGCTTACAAGACTCGTTACATCATTCGATAAACGCTATTTGAACGTGAACGTTCTTCAGGACTGAACTTGAACTTGCATTTTTCTTAAACTAAGTGCTATTTGAACCAAGTGAATAACAAACTGTGATATAAGTGAAGGAAATTGTGAAATTATTTCGTGAAATGGATGTCGAAGAGTTTAGATGTCGAGGAAAAGAGATGGTCGATTACATTTGCTCGTATCTTAGCAATGTTGATCAAAGAAGGGTAACTCCGAATGTTGAACCGGGTTATTTGAGGAATTTATTGCCGGAAGAAGCTCCTCAAGATCCTGAAAATTGGGAGGATATAATGAGAGATGTGGATGATAAGATAATGCCTGGGATTACTCATTGGCAGCATCCAAGGTTTCACGCTTACTTTCCAAGTGGAAATTCCTTTCCTAGTATACTTGCGGATATGCTCAGCGATGCCATTGGATGTATCGGATTTTCATGGGTATGTTGACTACTCTTAGCTTTTCTAAAACCTAATTTTACCGTCTCAAGACGTTTTTGGAGAATTAGACTTATTTGAAATCTGAAAATTGGGATTATGATATTCTTCGAAGTTCTCTACAGAGCTAATATATTTTCGAAGCCCAAAAACTTCCGGTTATACAGGGAGTGAAAATAAATTCGACGAAAACATTTTTTTTCAAGTTTTCCATTCCTGGTATGATCGAGTATTCAATAGTGAATACATTTCTGTTAAAACCATTGTATTAAATCGAATAGTTTTTAAAATATCTAAAAAAAACTGGAAAAAAGTCAAATATGTTGAGGTCAGTAATATGTTCATTATTCATATTTTAAATATCCTGAGCGTAAACCGTTTTTACAACATCGAAGAGGAAGGATGTGAAAAGGTCATGCATCTTTTGGATTTCAAAAATATCATTACAGGGTGTTTCAAATTTTGTGTTGAAAATTGTGATCTCAAATTGGCCATAACTTCTGTTTTTCAAATTAGAATCCTATTTTTTTTATAATTGTGTTGGATTCTGCGGTCAAAAATAATGATAGTTTTTTCACGTGATTATGCTATTAAATTCAATAATTTCTGAGTTATTTGAGATTTTCTGGATTTATGTAGTACGTAGAGTCAAATTCTTCGAATCGAAGATAAATCATCCCATTTATAATTCACAAGTGTCAGACAGGTCTTATTGTTAGTCGTTAGGAAATTTTTTGATTTCACAAAATGAATTGTTGCTATTCTAATAATGAGATTTATTTCTTATATTGTATTTTTTCAATTTGTATACGCAATACACATTCGAATGCACTCAATGAGATTCTTTATTTCAAATCCATGTTGGATGACACAAAATGTTGAATATCCAATGAGAATTATCCCCATTTTTTTTTACAATTTCTGAAAAGATGGCTGGTCGTATATCATCTATCTTCCGAAAGAAATGAGCTAGAGTTTTCTCATATTTTCAAAATAGATTAATTGTCCAAATATCTCGGTTAAGTTCGTTATTGAGCCAAATCCGCCCAATAGTTCAGGAGTTATGAGCATCTGATAGATATACATCGAATCAAGTTGTAACTTGCAAAATATTTGAGTTAAATGGAAACGAACAGGCTTGGAGATTTTCGCATAAATCCACACGCAAGATAATTTTTGAAAAATTTCTTCTTCAATAATTTATACTTCATAAGATATTGGACGTATTTAAACAAAAATTTGTACATGCATTGGCATTATCAATATCTCAAATTTCATTTCGAAGCGTTCCTCTACGACTGAATTTTTAGAAAAAGATTGTTATTCAACCAGATCAGCCCAAGTAGTTTCAAAGAAACAAGAAAAATAATTTTTTTTTTGTATCAAACTCTTCGAATTATTTTTTTAAATTGAATTTATCTAAGATGCCTATTGGTGTATGCACTTGTCAAATTTTGAATGGAAACGTCATTTTACTTTTTGGGACATGGCGACTGTTTAGATTTAATCTCACTGGAGGGAGCCACAAGGCATAACATTACATCGCAAACGCTTGATATTTGTTGAAATTCTAAGGTTGAAATTTTAAATCAAGTTAACCTCAAAAATGAAAACTTAAACAATGCTTATTGGAAGAAAATTGCGAAAAAGAAAGGTGTTGCTACTTGCTGTGATGTGTTTCCTGCAGATAATTCAGTTGTTCAGTTTCAAATTTTCAAGATATATATATATATATTTGGCACACTGAAAGTTCGTGAGTTCTCATCACAGCACTAAACTGTCCACATAAAATACAAAAACGCATTATAAAAATGGATAATCACTTTTCACACACTTTTATACCAAAATTCCGAATAACTCAATAAATAATTTATTCTAACGAGAAACCGCCATTCGAATAGATTTGAGTGGCGCTAACTGGCGGAAAGAAGATGAAAGAATCCCCATGTCACCAATCCTGTAAAACAATATCGTAGGAGTGCACACACCGGTATTCTAGACATCTTAAATTTATCGATACATTTCCATAGTAACGCAACCAGTTGCATTACGAATTTCAAAGCATCATGGATTTATGAAATAAATAATTCGCGATCGTCAATTTGAACTGTTTCGTTTACCAATCGCCCGCATTCAACTTTCTATGCGTCAAGTTGACAAATAAACATCGATGCAGTAACGCAACGATATCCATTATGTCATAGAGTAAAGTATCTTTACTTTATGCTTTACATCTATCTGAAATCTCATCAATCATTCTTGAGGCAGGCAAACCTTCATGCGCTCTCTATTTCTCATGTAAGAAACGCATAAGATCATCTTTCTCTAATTGTTATTACGGGGAAGTCTTAAGAAAACTCGCTTGGCACCTAGTCTATGGTATATAACGTTTGATCTGGTCGAATAACTATCCTAACCTAAAAATTTCAGTTTTCTAGCTCACAGCTAGAATCGATATTGAAATTTCAGATATCTGTAAGCACCCTGTTTAAGTGAACAAGAGTGCCAAATATCCATCAATATTTCTCTGTTATAAAATAATAAAACCTATTTTATGGCGTTAACACTGAATAAACATCAGAAATGTGAGTACAAATATTGAACGTTTTAACATGATGGTCATTTTCATAGCTTCGTAAATATTATTTATAAGGTGTGAAAAACATTCGTTACATTTCCCTATTTTTGTGATGCGGTCTTCTGATTATATACAGGCTGTCAAGAAAAAAGTACCATGCATAGTATTTACGCGATAGAAAGCCTTAAAATATGAAAAAAAAGATCTTATGAATATACAGAGTGTTTCAAAAAAGGTGACCCCGTCTCTAGGATTGCTCAGTAAAAAATTTTCGTAACGCTATCCGAAGATTTTTTTAAATCTATGGGCTAAAACAAAGATAAAATTTCTACGCTTTCTTTAAAACCAGGTTTCATATAAGTTGATCAACCGCTTGATTGACCGAAAGTCTAAATTTCATTGGCCAATCTGACAATTTCTTTGAAGTATTCTACGAATCATCACCGATATTTTTGATTTTTTTTTATTTTTAATTTCATTCCTGTCAAAGATCTAGATAAAGAATCACTCGAATTATCCATGATTAGCGCCATTTTCTCAGAAGAAGTTTCCCCAAATTCCAAATTCTCGACTGATATGGACGCTTAATTCCATGAAGAAGAAGTTCGACTCCCAACAAAGTGAGCGTAATAATCGCAGAAAATGATCAGAATTTAGAAGTTTAACGCCAGATGGGCGGCGCTTAAGATCCTATTATCGACACTGTAAAAAGGAGGAGGCGACTATAGACGATCACGTTTCTGATTGGCCAGTGACTTATCTCGTTGAATACCGTTGTTTTAGTACTGAATCATCATATCTTTGTGATAATCTTAGGAAATAACCAGAATTTGGTAGTTGAACGACAGATGAGCGAAGCTTAAGATCTAATTGTCGGTACCGTAGAAAGGAAGAGTCGACAAGACGATCACGTTTCTCATTGGTCAGCGTTTTATCTTACTAAATGCCCTTGTTTAAGTACTGAATCATCATGTTTTTGATATATTCTCAGGAAATGATCTGTATTTAGTAGTTACACGACAAATAGGCGGGGCTTATGATCTAATTTTCGGCCTTATATAACGAGGGAGGCGACAAGAGGATCAGGTTTCTGAGTGGTCAGCGACTTAACTTGCTTAAACCCCTTGTTTAAGTACTCAATCATCATACATGTTTTTATAATAATTTCAGGAAATGTTCAGATTTCAGTAGTTAAACGAGAGATGGGCTAAAGAGGGAGGTGACAATAAACTATCAGATTTCTGATTGGCCAGCGACTTATCTCGTTAAATGCCTTTGGTCTGTTTCTGAATCACCATGTTTTTGTAATTATCTCAGGAAATGATCAGAATTTAGTAGTAAAACGAAATATGGGCTAGTTTTGAGATCTAAATGTTGCTACTGTATGAAGGGGAGGTGACGGGATGACCAGATTGCTGATTAGCTTGTGCAATTTCTAATAAATTCCCTTGATTTAGTACTGAATCATGTTTTTGCCGCCCTTGTTCACCCGAACAGAGTGCCTATCATTTTGCCCAAATGTCTGTAATTTTAGAACATCGAGCCGAAAATTGTCTCAATCGATTCAACTCCCCGATGAAGAATCCGTGGCGAAAGTTGAGTCTGTCCGGCTGTATCCTCTCTAGCATCCATAAGAGATGAGCTAGAGTTTTCATATTTTCAGAATAGGTTAATTGTCCAAATATCTCGGTCAAGTTCGTTATTGGGCTAAATCCGTCGGATGGTTCAGTAGTTATGGGCATCTGAAATTTTGTTTCCTCAATAACTACTAGGATATCCATCCGATCAAGTTGATACTTGAAATATCGTTGAGGGAGGCTGCAACAAAACGGCTCTCAAAATTTCGCAGAAATCGTCACGCTAGAAGATTTTTAAAAAATTCCCAAAAAAAATTTTCTTAATACTCACTATCTCATAAGATATTTTTCGGATTTCAATAAAAATTCGTGAATATATTGAGGTGATCGATATCTTACTTATCCTCAAATTTCATTGTCGTAGCTCTTTTCCATCTAAAGATTTTTTTTTCAATTTACTCAAGAGAAAACAGAAATGACATACGTCCCGATGATTTTCTTTGAACAATGGCCATCACAGATCTATATTCGATTGACAAATGCTCATTAATCAATTGGTGTAATATTAATTAAAATTTTTCATAACGGGAAATCATAGAGATAGAATTCAATCTCGGTGGCTGAAATAATATACGTTGTCAAAATTCAGGAAAACACTGACGTAAGTTTTTAGGGCAAGGGAATTATAGCTTTGAACAAAACTCGCAAGTAGCTCAACAAGAGCGCCAGAGCAATCTGACATCACGTCAGTGCTTTCTAAATTTTTTTAAATGCTTTCAAAAAATGGTTCAATATTCCTTTGAGGAATACAGAGACAATGTTACGTGTTATGGAGATCAAATATCCATTACTCCATATTCCTAATGTTCTTAGGCGTTTGGGAGAAGATAGCTGTTTTAAGAAAACAAAAATTAAAAGTGGAGCTTCGAGAACTAATACTGTTGAAAACGAAGAAGCCTTTTTGCAAGTAGTAGAAAATAATCCAAGAATAAGCACCAGCAAGATAAGTTCAACAATTCCCAATATCAGTCACGAATCAATTAGAAAATTTATTTTCGGGTGTAAACAAAGACCTACTTTAGGTAGTCTATGGACCTACTATCCATGGCGTATAACGTCTTTGGGTGTAAACCATAGATAAAGAATTTTCGATGGTGTAGAGCAATCCCTGGTGGCATTTCAAAGAACTACACCAAATGTCACTGGTCCCTTCGTTTACGTTCGAAGAAATGGAATCAAATCAGGAATAGCCTTTGTTTGCGATCGCTAAGAATGAACTAAGTATAACCAAAGATTAACTTACAAAGATGGAGCACTCCGGCCTTTTTCTCGTCAACGATTTAATGACCTTGAGAATTCCATCGGGGCGGGACTAATAAGAGAAGGATATATCTCTCTCTCTTCTCCAAATTCGAATTTAAACCGCGAAATAATTCACCGGGTATTTCTGAAAATCATAGCAGATCCTTAATTTAATCAAAACCTTTGAATTAAATGGCATATTTTATATAAAAGCACTGTCGAGAAGCTGCTGAAATAACACGTTTGCAGTGTTTTCGTAGATTTTATGTAATGTAATGTAATTTTTCCTGGCGGAAGAGATATTCCGCTAAACCCGTCGGGCTATGGAATTTTGTCGTCGACCTATCAAGTACAAAATTTATTGAAGTTGAGAGCTTGTTGCCAACTTGTAGCAGTGGCGTACAGAACATTTCTTCAACTGAAAAACCACCAGAGAAGATAATTATCGAACGTTTCTTCAACTGAAAAACCACCAGAGAAGATAATTACCGAACACTTCTTCAACTGAGAAACCACCAGAGGAGATAATTTTCCTGGAATCTCAATATACAAGGATAAACAAGATAAGTTTCAGTGAGGGGGATAGTGATTACCTGTGAAACATACACGACCGAACATCTTGTCAATTCCACTCAATTTTGACTGTACATTTGTAAATAACTGATATTTGTAAAAAGTGGAATAAATAATGACTATTCTATTTCGAACTTTCATTGATTAGGGTAGAGGCATCAAAATTTTTCTTATCTGCTCTGTTGCTAGCCGGAGCAATATTTTTTCAAAACTATCTTACCTGCTCCCCAACGTGGGGCAAAAAAAATATATCTTTGTTACACATTCAATTACACAAAATTTAAATTGTTACACATGGCGTCCAACTTTGGGCTACAAAATTTAAATTGTTACACAAACAAAATATATGGTCATTACTCGTCAATCAGACAGACTCAATAATGCAAAACTAACATCTGATGGGTCATTAATTGAGCGTGTAAATAAGTTTAAATACCTTGGAGTATGGCTCACTGAAGACTGGACATCTGACCTGGAAATAAAATGTCGTATAGAAAATACCCGCAACACATTCATGAAATTTAAACGTATTCTTACCAATGCGGACTTTAACCTAAACCTGAGAATGAGATTTGTGAGGTGTTACATTTGGTCGGTGTTACTGTACGGTGTAGAGAGCTGGACACTAAAGGTGGTTACAATGAATAAAATAGAAGCCTTCGAGATTTGGGTATATCGCAGAATACTAAAAATCCCATGGACGGCCCGAGTGACCAACGAAAATGTCCTACGACGAATAAATAAAGAACGTGAATTGCTGCTGACGATCAAAAAAAGAAAAACTGCATAACTAGGGCATATAATGCGAAACCCGAAATACCAGCTTCTACAATTGATTATCGAGGGAAAGATTGAAGGAAGGAGAGGAATGGGAAGAAAGAGGATGTCATGGCTACGTAACATAAGACAGTGGACAGGCTTGCGAACAATGGAAAGCCTAATACATACAGCTAGAGACGGAATAGAAATGAATCGTGTGGTCGCAAACATTCATTGGTGAATATGCATTAGAAGAAGAAGAAGTTCGTTTTAATTATTGTTTTAACGGAAATTCGTATCAATCAAACGCCTATAATCTCCTGACCTCACATGAGCACTTTTCTAATTTTTTTTTCAAATTATTTACTCATCAAATGAAAATGCGCAAGATTAATCTTGAATTTTTTCATTACAGGCTGCCAGTCCGTCATGCACAGAACTGGAAACAATAGTAGTCGACTGGTTGGCGAAAGCCATCGGATTGCCGAATCACTTCATAACATCTCACATGGGAAGTACAGGAGGTGGCGTAATCCAAGGATCCGCAAGTGAATGCATTCTAGTATCCATGCTGGCAGCAAGAAACCAGGCAATCAAACATTTAAAAAAGAAGAACCCCGGGGTAGAAGACAGCGCTTTCTTACCAAAACTGGTCGGTTACTGTTCCAGAGAATCGCATTCCTGCGTGGAAAAAGCTGCCAAAATATTACTCGTAAACTTGCGGATACTAGATCCCGACGAGAACGGTTCTCTTCGAGGAGAAACATTGCAACACGCAATGGAAAGAGATGAAGCCAACGGGTTGTTACCATTTTTCGTATCAACCACAATCGGTACAACTTCTTGTTGCTCATTCGATAATTTACCAGAAATCGGTCCGATATGTAAGAATAAACCGTGTACATGGTTGCACGTAGATGGCGCTTACGGCGGTAACGCGCTGATTCTACCAGAATTAAAATATCTTTTGAAAGGCATGGAATACGCAGATTCCTTTAACATAAATCCGAATAAATGGCTGCTGGTAAACTTCGACTGTTCTTGTCTGTGGGTTAAATCGAGAAGACGACTCACACATGCACTGGTTGTAGACCCGCTTTACCTACAACACGCCAACGCTGATGAAGCTATTGATTACAGACATTGGGGAATACCTTTAAGTCGGAGATTCAGAGCTTTGAAACTTTGGTTTGTCATTAGGAAATACGGCCTCACTGGATTACAAACGTATATAAGAAACCATATTAAATTAGCAAAATACTTCGAAAGCCTAGTAATAAAAGACAACAGGTTCGAGATCATGAACGATGTGAAGCTAGGCTTAGTCTGTTTTCGGATAAAAGCTACCGATATAGTGAACCAAAATCTTTTAGCGATAATAAACGCAGCTGGAAAACTCCACATGATCCCATCAATGGTGAAAGGAAAATATATAATAAGATTCTGCGTAACCCACGAACATGCCAAAGAAGAAGACATAGATAAAGCGTGGTCCATAATCGATAAACACGCATCCAGATTAATAGATAAAAGGAGAGAAATATTCATCAGACCACCTCTTACGCGACAAAAATCCAAGAGATTCTCGTTTACCAGAAGCGTTTCGAAAGAACTTTACAAGAGGACTATCAGCAAATCTAATCTACACGATGGTGCCACACCTATTTTAGTCGCAGATTCCGACGAGGAGAATGAAAAGTGTGGCGATGAGATTTTGAGCGAGTTAGTCGTCAATTCCATAAATTTCGACGAAGACGACGAGGTGTTTATGAAAAACAATGAACCGCACGAACCAAAAAGGATTCTCAAAACAGAACTGAAATATGGAAGCATTTGAATAGAATTTATATTATTTATTTTTTTCAGTTTATGATTGAAAATTAAACGAAGAAACTCATCAGGTCCTATTTTAACAGAATCAAGAGAAATAAGTGTTTTGTTTTTAGAAAATATAGTTTTTTCAATATTTTTGTGTTGTTTTTATTAAAATATACGATCGACTTTCGGAAGTTTTTAGTGAATGTGTTGTATGTACAGACTAATAGAACGTATTCGAAGCTTAGACTATATAAGATAGACTAAGCATTCCTTCGTAAAGTGTCGATTTGTTTTGACTCCCTCGTGGAAAGTCTCTGGTGAAACCTCACCCGGCAACGCCGCATCAAATCTTTTTCCATATACTCGACTCTCAATATCTTCTGGGTCAAAATGATCTGAACGAATGAAAATTGCTTTCTTTGGGCAAATACTTGACCATCCCAACAGCGGAGCCCAAATTCTTCGTCATCTGGGTACCTTAATTCAAGAAAACTTCATTTTATCTTATAATAATCTAAATAAAAGCTTCCCTATTAAAACTTTCTACGCTACTGAACATGTAAATAACTAAATACTTCGATTCTAACAATAAACTTACCTTTGGAACGATAAATTCGGATTCAAATTCCCGTCTTTACTACAAATTTCACACTTACCAACCATTTTTAGTGCGATGAAAAGTAATAAACAATAAAAAATATGAAACACCTAATACTGACTCTCACAAATTTTCTTCAATTTGCGTATTTATTTTCAATGCAGAGGTGGCAACGTGTGTCTCTAAACATCATGTGACCTTCAAACTGTCAAACAGAGAATGCGGCAGCGTTGTCTTTCATCTGAATTTCTTTCCATCTGCGGTCTCTGACAAAAAATAGCAGAATCAACTTTTTTTTTCTTTTACTTCTTGCTAATATATCCGATAAGACAGTTTCAATTTTAAATTTTATCCAATAATTTGAATGCAAATTGGAGAAAAAGTTTTTATTCACAATAATAGGGAAATAGAGAAACCTACTATTTGCTCAGTTTGGCAACATGAAATTTTTTATAACCTGAATGGACCAGCTCAACACGTTACAATCGACCAGCTCTAAGTTTCAGATGCGACACTTTTCAATGTAAATAAAGGAGTCTATTTTTATATAGTCTAACATTCGAAGGCATGAATGTTGCAATTGCCTTCTGCAACGTGTTTTACACGATATTTTCTCTATATCAGAAACATTTTTCGAAAAAGTGCTCAAATTTATTTAATGAGGAATTTGAATTGAAAATCTTTGTGACTTTTGTATTGAATTTTTACAGTTGAAGTGAACAAATAACGGAATCGAACATCGATGGTTTCGAATTATCATCATGTATTGACATTTGACGTGTGTTTAAATTTGATAGGAATGCAAGTACTGACAACCATAAAACGAAAAATATTACTAGAATGAATGATGTAATGAGCTCATTACAGCACTGTTTTTAGTACTGTAATGAATTTATCACGATACTAAAGTAGAGAATAGTATATTCTAATACAAGTTGCAGAATAGGCACCTATTCCAACACGAATGCGAAATTCGCAAACGAGCGACGAAGAAGCGAGTTTTCGAACGCATGAGCGTTGGAATTGCCTTCTGCAACGACTATTAGACGATATTTTCTCTATTTCAGTCAAGAATTGTGAAAAATTTATTGGAATTCAATGAAAATTTCAGATTATACCTACTAGTGCCTTTTGTATTTTATTTTCGCAGTTGGTGTGACTGATACGAAAATTGACAGATTATAGAATTTGAATCATAGAATATAAAATACCAGGAAGGGGCACACCGGGTTCTCTCTTTGAAAATCTTGTGAACGGAAACGGCCATCTTAGGGATCTAGGTGTGACTCATCTGTTAGTTATTCTCTGTCAACATTCCTGATAAATAACCTAGCATTTGTTGTCAAAGTTGTGAAAGAAGTGAATTCAAAATGGTTAGTTGTGTATCTTGTTATTTCATTCATTAATCATCACCATCAATATTTATTTATCCCTTCCTTTCTCTGATCAAATAATTTTTTAACTGAATTCTAATGATTCCATTGATGAAAATAAAGTATAATATGCTTCCGCAAAGAATATCATTCTTACAATATTTTACCTACTGGTAGAAGTGAATCTTTTTTCAAAAATGTAATAAGCACATACAAAACCTGTTGACAGGCATTGGTATTGGTTTTATTTTTTCCAGTTCAAAGCATTCTTCTGCATGCTAATAAATATATGCCAAAAAATTGGAAATTAATTTGGTAATTAAACTATTGTTCACTACTTTCTGTAACAATAAATTACCTTAAGGTTTATGCAGCCCCAAAATGGAAATTTCATTAAAAATAACAAGGTATGAACTATCATTTGTTCTTTTCAAGAATTAAGTACAAGTTTTACTGATCGCCCTTCCATACTACTTGTATACAAGTTTTATTTTGATTCATATTATTGATTTTTGATTAGAATAAACGACTTCGAAATCGCGTTCTTTTATATGAAACTGTTTTTTTGAACTGAATCAAGTCTTTATATCAACCCATCCTCATATACCTTTTTCATTAAAATGCAGTTTCTACGTACTACGCCACTGCTTACGGAAACAGAAGTCGGCCATATGCGGGAACCATCCCGGTCCCCAATTTCAAATCTTATGCTCATTCCTGTGGTTTTTTATTCTGAGATTTGAATAGTGCGTTCAAATCTCTATATAGTTTAATATTGACAGTTGACATGCAATGGACGCCATAGACAACCTATAGTTGGGATGCTCTCCCTTTAATATTTGGTTTGAAGGCGCACCCATGCGGCGGTTCAAGAAGTTATTTTCGAAAGCTCATCGCCTCCTGGTGGCATTATTTTGAACTAATAGGCGTAAAAATTTTAAATGAGCCTCCCATCAATATATTCAATTTGAATATAAACATGTCACAATCGAAGTTGAGACATAAAATGTCGCAGAATGAAAGATTCTTCCACGAATATTTTCAAATCAAGTGTAAACTTGTCAGTTTAAGCCTATAAATAGTTGTCGTAGAATGATTAAACCATAATATATTCAAAAGACTGGATTCATATTAATATCATTATATTCAGAAAAACAAAAATTATAAGATAAAAAGCATTATATTTGCATCTTTAACAGTATAAAAAAGCTAACAGAGAGGAGAAAACAATATACCTACATACCAAACTACATAAAAAGAGTTTCAAGAATCCTAAGGGGGTTTTGAAAAATATATAAAACTGAAATGTGAAATAAAAAGGTGAAAGGAAAGAAGGTAACAAATTTAACAATACAATATATATACACAAAGCTGAAAATATTTACATAAAAAATTTTTTCAAGAATCCCAAGGGGGTTATAGAATAAATGATAAACTAAAATGTAAAACAAAAACGGAAAAGTTGCTAATAACAAACATCAGCAATAACAATACAATACATACATATATACAACACAGAAAATATTTACATAAAATATTTCTAGACCTCCAATGGGTTTTTTTACGTGACTTCAGAAATTTTCTTTTCGCTTTTGCCTTCATAGGATCCCCTAAAACAATTCACAGAGAAGGGAAGGCCGTATTCCAAATTCCTCTATAGCTATTCAATTCTTCCGAAAAATGTCTATCACACACGAGATAGGTCTTCCTAATTTGACTTTGTGTTTTTTGCCTCAGAAGTAGATTATTTCTTTAACCACACATTGAACAGACTCGGGTATATGTCTGGAATAGGAAATCTGTGTCGCTTAGAGCCCTTATCTTCACTATTTGGAACACAGCATTTATTTTTTTAATTAGATTTCTTTTCCATTTTATTATACATAATTATGTATATGTAAATAGCAGTTAAAATCGGCTCAATTTATCGAACTATTTAGTGAGAGAGTGGCCTATCTATGGGTTGTCTATGAATATAACTGAAAACAAAGCTGTTATGAGTTCATTAGGGCACTGTTTTTAGTACTGTAATGAACTCATTACGACACTGAAATACACATTACGACACTGACTAACAGGGCAGTGCTAAAATAATAAAAGTATATTCTAATAAAAGTAGCAGAATGGGCACCTATTCCAACACGAATGCGAAATTGAACGCATGAGTGTTGGGATTGCTTTGGCAACGAGTATTAGACGATATTTTTTCTATTTCAGTCAATAATTGTGAGAACTTTATTGGAATTCAATGAAAAATTCAGATTATACCTCCTAGTGCCTTTTGTATTTTATTTTCTCAGTTGGTGTGACTGATACGAAAATTGACAGAACATAGAATTCAAATCTCTACATGGTTTAATATTGACAATTGACATGCAATGGACGCGTGTTGACATTCGAAAGGATACGATGTCAGTGTTCTCAACCACAAAACGAAAAATATAACTAAAAGCAATCCTGTAATGAGTTCATTACAGCACTGTTTTTAGTATTGTAATGATCTCATTACGACACTGAAATAGAGAAAATATATTTATTCTTACGTACTGTTTGGTGAAAAAAGGTAGGTCTTCTTCTCGTACATGTATTCTCTACGGCACAGCTATCCCCCGACTCTCGATAAATTATGAACGAATAAAAAAGTGGGACATACAAAATTCCCCTTTTACAAATTTCAACATTCGCGAATACGGAACAACAAATGAAAATTAGGAGACATAAATCTCAACTATTTATTTCTTATAAATATTACAAAATTCGAATTAACAATAAATATTTGAACAGAAATTCACATTAAACAGTATGTTACAAAAAAAATCTCTCAGACTCATCATTTGAAATATCACATTTAGTCAACTTTACGAAGTGAATAAGTAGTTTATAATCTCTTCAAACATTAGTTTCGTAATATAAGTTCGATTTAAACCAGATTGCCATTCAAGTATTAAATTTGAAACCGGGAGACGAGCCATACGAAAACTTCATACGTTTACTAGAAACATAGGATTGGTCGATAAAATCATCATCTTCACCGTCTTCCATTGATTCTTCCTTCTTCGTCTCTTTCAAATCGAACTCCTCATATATCTTATACAATGGTTTGATAGTTTCTCCACTCCTGTAAATAAAAATCAGAAAATGAATAGCTACATAAAAAATTTAAGTATAAAAATTAAGTAAAAAAATTATAAAAATTAAGTAAAAACATTATAAATATTAAGTAAAAACATTATGAATATCATTTACAAAAATTATAAAAATTAAGTAAAAATAATAAAAATTAAGTAAAAACATTATAAATATTAAGTACAAAAATTATAAAAATTAAGTATAAAAATTTCGGTATACAAAAAGTTCACTTACAATTAAGTGTAAAAATTAATTATAAAAATTTAAGTATAAAAAAGGTCCCTTATAATTAAGTATAAAAATTAGATATAAAAATTTAAGTATAAAAAAAGTTCACTTACAATTGTAAAACAAATGGATCGAAAGGGTAGTTTGCCTCCAAGACTTCATTAGTTTGAGCCATTTGGAGCATACTATTACTTTGATATATCGTTGAAAATGTGCTCCTAGAATTGTGTTCGATAATAGCATGACAATAAGCTAACTGATAATTTCTAGTGAAGGCAGCAAAATTTTGCACAACTGCCGGTTGACATACTCTCAAAGGATTCAAACGACACGTGATGATTTTTGGGAAATTAAGGCTCTGTAGAAAAGATATATCTGAAAAAAAATACAAATTAAAAAAATTAATCCACTCAAATTATAATAAGTCTTTATTAACACAATTTACTTACAAAATTACAAAATATAAATATATAAAAATAAATAAAAACTATACTCGTATTGTACTTACTTTTATTTCTTGCTATCATTTCTTTATGTCTGAAGAAAGTGGTGTAAAATAATGCCTGGCAGGTGCTATAGAAGACAGAATGAACTTTAAGATTTAAATTAACAGATTCGACATCGTCCTGTGCGTTTATATACATGTGAATCCAAGATGAGAACTGTTCCAGAACGTTTTTGAGTAATCTGAAAAACAAAATTAAGTAAAAATATTGCGACATCTGGATTAAACAGGATGAGTCTTATATCTTTGTTGTGACATCAAATTTCGTAGGAAGTTTAAAACAAACGACAGATTAAACCAGTTTCTACAATTTGATGGAATGTCATAATGCAAAATCTGAATTTTTTGTGTATTCTCAAAAAAGGACAAAGTAAAGAAAAAACTAAGCAAAAGACGTCCAAAAAAGCGATATAAGCGACAAGATATAGTTTACTTTGTCTTCTGTTATTTTTGTTTTTTTCTTTTAATGGGATTGTTGTATATAAGTAAAACATGTATGAGATGACAATTTATCTTCATTCGTTTTGATTATAACTTTTCTATTTTCTTCAATCAATCTACGATATTGTCCATTTTTTAAAACAGGATATTTTTGTGTTTAAAGACCACTGTTCCCCCTTAACGTAATTTGAAAGAACTATGTTTTCAGACCATTCGGATGATTTTCATTGAATTTTTTCTGAAGATTTTTATGTAATTTATGACATTCTACCTTTTTCGTTTAGCTTTATTCATAGCGGTTTTTTACACCCGCTATTTGCAGTTAGGACCTTTTTTAAAAGCATATAATTCCTTTTTTCAAACTGTTTTTTATACTGTTGACTTTATTTTATATTATATAATTGACCTTCATAATCTAACTATTATATGATTAATAATAATTTTTCAAGAAAAATTCTTTTTATTCCATGTTCCACTGTTTAAAACGGCAAAAAAAAATTTTGACATCGTTTTATGTTTTTACTGAACTTGACCGTACCTAACATAATGAAAAAATAGCAAATCTAAAAAATGTTTTTTTTTTTTATTTTTTCAAATATTAATTTAATTTTTTTTCTAATGATAATTTTTCGAGAAAAATTCTTTTTATTCCATGTTCCACTGTTTAAAACGGCAAAAAAAAATTTTGACATCGTTTTTTCTTTTTACTGAACTTGACCGTACCTAACATAATAAAAAAATAGCAAATCTAAAAAAATTTTTTTTTTTCAAATATTAATTTAATTTTTTTTCTTCAATTTTGGACCTTTTATAAAAGCTTACAATTACTTTTTTCAAACTGTTTTTTATACTGTTGACCTTGTTTTATATTATATAATTGACCTTGATAATTTAATTATTATATGATTAATGATAATTTTTCAAGAAAAAATTTTTTTATGCAAAATTTTTTTTCTTTCATGTTCCACTGTTTAAAATGACAAAAAATAAATTTTGAAAACGTTTTTTGTTTTTACTGAACTTGACCCAACCTAACATAATAAAAAAATAGCAAATCTAAAAAAATGTTTTTTCTTCAATTATCGACCTTTTATAAAAGCTTACAATTACTTTTTTCGAACTGTTTTTTATACTGTTGACTTTGTTTTATATTATATAATTGACCTTCATAATTTAATTATTATATAATTAATGATAACTCTTCAAGAAAAATTTTTTATGCAAAATTTTTTTTCTTCATGTTCCACTGTTTAAAATGGCAAAAAATAAATTTTGAAATCGTTTTTTGTTTTTACTGAACTTGACCGTACCTAACATAATAAAAAAATAGCAAATCTAAAACAATTTTTTTTTTCAAATAATAATTTAATTTTTTTTCTTCAATTATCGAATTTTTATAAAAACTTAAATTTAATTTTTTCGAACTGTTTTTTATACTGTTGACTTTGTTTTATATTATATAATTGACCTTCACAATTTAATTATTATATAATTAATGATAATTCTTCAAGAAAAATTTTTTATGCAAAAATTTTTTTTTTTTTTCATGTTACACTGTTTAAAATGGCAACAAATAAATTTTGACATCGTTTTTTGTTTTTATTCAACTTGACTGTACCTAACATAATGAAAAATAGCAAATCTAAAAAATTTTTTTTTTTCAAATATTAATTTAATCTTTTTCTTCAATTTTGGCATTGTTATTTTAAACCTAACCTAACCAGACCAGCAATTATGTAAAATATAGGAAGGGTCCTTAAACTGCAAATTAACAATTTTTTCAATAAAAAAAAGTTGCTGTGTTCATCCCTTAAATTATGTTTCAATGAAAATTTGAATTGTGCAATATTGAGTCAACCTCTGCAAATATAAGTTATGATGTTTTCATTCCAATAATTTCATATTTCATTTCAAATTATATTGAACATTTTCAAACAAAACTGAATCAAGTGTGATACTAATCTTACCTCACATTAACATATGTTGCTCGAGCCACCAAACTGGCTATATATTGAACAGACGTCTGGCGAATAACGCTGGGTAAACTAGGATCCGTCACCTTCTTCCACAAATGCTCTATAAACGATTCCGCTAAACATGGCTTGAAGCTCAACAAAACAAACCAGCAGAACTGAATATAATGACTGTTATAGGTGGGTAGAATCACTCCGTCGAAAAGTTTGAGGGTCACTTTATAAAAAGCTGCAAATACAAGATAAACATTAAAAAATTCGAAGATGTAATGCAAGAACACACCTTTAGTTTTATCCCAATCGATATCGCCATTTTCATCGTGACATTCTTTATGGATAAATTTGAAAATTCTTTTTAAACAAGCGTCTAAGGTAGCAACTAAAACGTTATCTGAAGATTCTTGATTCGATCCTGTGCAAGCCTCACTATCTTCTAGCATGAATATGTCTTCTTCCTTTGAGTAAACTTTTTCTACAAATTCTCTTGGAAGATTAGCATCCATTTTCACAAGCCTGGAAAATATTTTACTTTTATAACAATTCAAGAAACAAGTAGATAATCTCTTACCTCGAAAAGACAATATTCAGAACTTCAGCTTTAAAACTTTGTTCATAATCCAAAATTTTCAAGGCATTATATAAAAAACAGTCATTTACATGCACCCCTCTTTTGATGTATGGATACAAGCGATTCAACGAATCCAGAATAACTTCTTTACACCTAAAAAAAATTGAATTTAACATATGAAATATTCGTCATCCTTTCATGGATATTTATATTTTTAGATAACTTACATTGGGACTATTTTGAACAGAGTTTTAATTACTTTATGAACTTTAGAAAATTTGGCAATATCTTTAGATGATGGTTCTCCGTTTTGCCATGATTCTTCAGATGGCTCTATAAACATAATACATTGAAAAAAAAATGAAATCAATTGATGTTTTCAATACTCACCAGGTAAAAATAAAGTAACCAGATGATCTATCACAATTTTTACATGACAAGGATGAGCTACCAGCAAGTTATTCAAGAAGGATTGATACTCCTTCACTACTTTGGTGTCTCTACCAGTCCATTTTACGGTAAGCACTACTTCGACTGAAAAGTCTCAATTCATGGTTCAACATTGATATACACTCTACGGCTTCTTCCAATAATGAACTCAAATCGTCATCTGTTAATTCAGAATCTCGAATCAAACAAACCAAATTTTGATACTCCCTCGAGTTTTTATTTTTCAGATAGTCTTTGAAAATATTACGAACATTTTTTGAATGAGGCAAAACAAATCGAACCTTAGTGGCACTGTTTGAAAACTTCAATCTACCATGGATTGACGATTCCTTCAGAATCGAAGGAGTTAAAACACGTCCACTACATACAGACATTATGGTAGTTTGTAAAACTACAACAATCGTTCACCAACAGAATATCTCTATGATGATTTCTACTTCACTTGATAATAAACACTTTTTCGAGAACTTAAATGATCGACTTGATTTTTCCATTAGTCCTATTCTCAACATAACAGAAATTAACTTGCAAGTTGCAACATAACACGCGTTTACTGCTTCTCAAGTCAGGGATGTTGAATTGAGGTTGAGAATCCATTTCACAGAAAAGTGCAGTCATAGATGCTTTTTTATTTAGCTGTGTGAACCGCTGCCAGCCGCCAGCTGCCAAAAACCGAAGATACCCGAGGCGCCTGCTGCTAGCTGGATCAGTGGCGGGTACAATATTCTTCCATTTCATTATTCTCTTCACTGAAAGCGAACATTCTAGCTACCAGAAATTCCAGCTGCTTCCGTTTTTCAGCTTCTTATCATCGCGGTGGAGGGTATTTTCACGTTTTCATTAATTATTGCACTGAAAGAGATTGTTTGATGGGACTGAACTTCCATATTCCGAGGTTTTCGATAAAAAATGGTAAAATATGAAAAAATTGTTTTCACACATACGGACAATGACCGTCAATATAAAACTAGTGCTTTGATGTTCCTCCTCTAGTCTTCCAGTTATCCTAAAAAAATAAATCAGGTACAAGCTTGCTTTCGGGGTAAAAACAACCCCAAACTGAAAAAAAATACTAAACTTATTTATTTTCGCATATTTGGCAGATGACTGTCAAAATGAAACTAGTGTTTTTATGTTCCTCTATTTGACTTCAAGATACTCTGAAAAAATAAATCGGGTACTAGCCTGCCTTCAGGGTGGAAACAACCCCAAACTGATAAAAAACACAAAATTAATTTTTTTTCGCATATTCAAAAGATGACTGTCAAAATGAAACTAGCGGTTTTATATTCCTCTAGTTGTCTTCAAACTACGATGAAAAAATAAATCGAGTACTAGCCTGCCTTCGGGGTGAAAACTACCTCAAACTGATAAAAAACACATAATTAATTTTTTTCCCATATTCAGCAGATAACTAGAATAGTTGTGTGATTCCACCCGATCTTCGATTTTCAATATTAAATAAAATAAAGAGTACTCAAAGTCCATATAATATTATAATCTCTTCATCTACGTTTATTGCACTCATCAGCTCGCAAATGCCAACTATGAATTGATTTTGCCTAGAGACCGTAACTAAGCAAATGATGCATTATTCACTGTATTTCTACGATCGGAAGTTTTTGCGTAAATTTAAAATCAATTCACATACGTGAAATTTCCCATCTCTGGGTACCAATCTTCATATCCAAGTAGCGAGATAAGGCCGCGAATTCTTCATTCCAAATTCGACAATTTTCACGGTAAAATGCAGCAAAATGTCACAGTTTCTGCTGCGATTCCGATGATAGCCGAACGCGAGCTCCAAATTTGAAAATACGGCATCAATTTTTCGCTCGATATGGGCGGTTCAAGATTGTTAGCGCCTTTCAAGCGCTCGAATAAGAATCTACAGGAGATTCCGAATCTCTAGAGACCACTCACGATTCACAATTCGAAAGAAAAACACCTCAAATATGCGTTTGAAAATCGTCATTTCAGGCTCGATTTTCGCGCGAATTCATTTCTTTCGTCTTTCTTCGGATTCTTACTTATTTTTTCGCGTTTCTTCGTTTTTTTCCAGTACTTTTATGTTTTTTTGCTTTAATCTGGTTTTTTTGACGTGTTTAGTGTTTCTGCGCGCTTCATTGATGTATGGGCCCTATTGATCTATGGTCTATATTGATCTATGGTCTATGTTGATCCATGGGCCAATTGAACTACTGGCCTATTGAACTACTGGCTGATGGATCTACTGGCCTATGGATCTACGGGCCTATTCATCTACCCGCTTACTAGTCGTTATAATAATATAATATTATAATTATATTTTTATTATTTATTTTTTATTTATTATTATATTTTTTATTATTATGAGTCTATAGTTCCACCTCATATTCGCAGAGAGACTGCAGCTCTGAATTTCAGTAGCAAATATTCTTTTGTTGATTTATCTCCAATTATTTCATTCATTCCTCTAAATAGAATTCCCAGATTGAAATCACGTAAACCATTATGGTATGATAGGTTCTTCAACATGAACATTGGCGATAAAGAATTATGGAAGATTGAGTGGAACTCTCAAAAGATGTTCAATGCCTGCTTCCTTCAAAAACTTTGACAGTTCTTAATCGTTAGAGATGCTAGAGGTCATGGGAAGGGTCATTTTCAATATAATTTCTTCATTCTCTCAAGTGCTTTATTCGAAACAAACTCTCGACACAGATCAAGCAAAGAATAGAATCCACATTAATAAGTTTATATAATTTTCGATGAACATATGATTACTTGTAATTTCTAACTGGAGAACTATTATTAGAATTCGTAAATTTTTTAGGAGATCCCTTGCATTCAACATGCGATAAATATTTTTTCGGCGTACCGGCTGGTTCTGGAGATGGAGTTCGTGTTCCGCCATTGGTTTTAGACGCAGGATTCAACCTGACTCTCGTGTCCCAATGACGAAATCTGCATAAAAAGAGAAAATCTAGATTAGTTCCACAAATATGAAGTGCGTTTACCAAAAAGTGAACCAATTATACATATATTTTTTGTTTAAAATTTCTTGGGTGTATAGCACTTATTTTACTTATAATGGTATTTGTTAAATTATTATTTTATTTATTTTATTTTTCCAACATATGTTTCGGCGTATTTACGCCTTTTTCAAGAAATATAATACAGTCGACAATTTCCTGTATATTACACAATAATAAATACACAAATATATCAGCAAACAACACAAAGCTTTTATACTTCTTCCAAAAAAAAAAGCTTTGTGTTGTTTGTTGATATATTTGTGTATTTATTATTGTGTAATTTACAGGAAATTGTCGACTGTATTATATTCTTATTCCTTGAAAAGGCGTAAATACGCTGAAACATATGTTGGAAAAATAAAATAAATAAAATAATAATTTAACAAATAACATTATTAGTAAAATAAGTGCTATACACCCAAGAAATTTTAAACAAAAAAATTTATACCAAAGCACAAGAAATTCTAACAAAAAATCATATATATATATATATATATATATGAGAAAAAATTAAGGTCATTAGACCAAGATAATTGAATAAATCAATCAAAGCGGGCTAATTGAAACTTTGTCGAGAAACATTTGGTTAGAGTACGTGTCGTCATCGATCATAAGTAGCAGGCAGTAGTCGTCATCATCAATCAAGTTAAGCGACACTGATGGGGAATAATAATTCCGAAACTATAGTCTGCCTGCTACTTATGATCGATGACGACACGTACTCTAACCAAATGTTTCTCGACAAAGTTTCAATTAGCCTGCTTTGATTGATATATATATATATATATATAAAGCACAGGAAATAGTCTACTTCGAATATAATGCTTGCTGACTAATGTAAACGTGATATAATTGTGAATATGTTAGTTGGGCTAATTCCATTATTTTTTCTGTTGGTTGATTCCATAGACATATAAAGAGATAGACCCATTTATTTACATTTAATCATGTAGCCCCCATTGAAAAAGCAGTTTGGCAACCATGCGCCATACGCATCCAACCCGTTTGTGATGTTGTCATTATGTGTTTTGTTTCTTGAAACTGTTTGAAAATATTCAGAATGTTGACGTCGGCACAGAACTAAAAACTAAGAACTGATACTTCACTATGATGATCGACAACTCTGCGCGAACATATTCATTCATAAAATTCACTCACCGTATTTCTCCCTTATATTATACGTGACGTTGCCAAAGCGCTAGAAAGTTAACTTGTATTTGTTTACAAGTGAAAATTAAGTGAAAATAAGTGGTTATTGTGATTTTGCAGACTTCAAAAGAGTGTTTCAACTGTAAAACATGGTTCGACAATGTTTTATTTGGATTATTTGAACGTTAAGTTTCTAAATATGCTTTTGGCGTTAATATTTCAACAATCAGTGTCGTAGAATGAAGTGCATGCAAAGGTTGTTTGTATTTATTGAATAGTTTTTAGAGTTATACATTTGACCACAATGAAATACCTGAATTAATATCAAACCCTATTTGTATGTGATGTAGGACTTCTTCAATAATTTTTATTGCAGGTTTCCGTGCAATACCGAAAAAAAAAATTTGGTTTTCCTTGGTACCATTTTCTATGTCTTGGTGGGTTATTTACATATAAGGCTCAATCATGAAACCAGAAAATGAGTAGATATTTCGAAGAAATTTAGGACTAGGTCGATATACACTAAAACAATTTTGTTTTGGAATGAGTGATCAATGTTTTAGATGCATAAATATCATTCTGAGTGGTTTTCTTATGAATTTATGTTATCAATGAATTTAAACATTGAAAGTTTGTTTCATTCCAGGGTCTTCTGTACTCCCCAGACTTGTCACAATTCAACATATATGTTCCACCTCGACCAATCCGAAGGTTTGATTTATTTCGACTAGCCGAATCAAGAACCAATTATTGTTTTCATTCCTTGGTTTCGAGATTAATGCTAAACGCTTATGTCGTCGAATCATTAGGAGTTGATATATTTCATGTATCTATTTCGAGGTTGAGGAGAGAATTGGAGTACCTGATAATACTGTGATATTTAAGATTAATTTTTATTTGTGCTTTATATTGTTTTTCTGTTTCATATTACACATTTATTTGTACTTATACTTGCTTTACCTCTACATCTACTCTTTTTCTTGTTATACTACTTAGATTTTATTATTTTGTGTTTTATTTTACATACAAAGGTCATGTACCGTTAATTAAGTAATAAATTAATAAATAAATAAATTAACCCAACTTTTACCCATATTTGATGAAAAACGTTTCACACAATTTTATGCTCTGGTCAAAACCAGGGTTATTTTTTTCATGGCATTCTATAAATGTCCTATTACCGCAGATAAAACTGCTACTCGGTAAAATTTAACAGACTTAGCAGTTTCACTCTTGTGACTACCTACAAAAGATATCGATTATAATCGTACTTGCAGGGATTATTATAGTTCAATATCATACACTTTTCATTAAATCTTTCGAAATATAGAACGAAATACCCTCTATTATCGTATAAATCTATTTTAATATCATAGTGACTCAATTTGTCTTGCATCATTTACCTAAAATCGATTATACTAGATTTACAGTTCGTAATTCTACAGGTTTTCTATCATAATCTCAAATATTTTTAATTTTGAAAGTTCCTCAAAGATTAAACGAAACCATTAAGTCAGTACACCACTGAGTATTTGACGACTTCATTATGCAGCGTTGCCAAAGTGCTAGAAAGCATATAATCCTGTCCTTTTCTGACACATTGTGAAATAATTCAATATTGGCTATTGATTTCAACAGTTTAATGAAAGAAATGTTAGGTCTATCTCTTTATATTGTTGATTCCGACGTTTCAGAAGGATTTTCAACCAATCTGATCATTGTGGACATTTTCGCAAATAATATAAGGCAGGACTCACCTCAATGGAACATTGCTAGTAGATGTTTTATCTTCAGTCTTGCTTTGAAAAAGAAAAGCTAACGGCCAACTAATCCAAGACGGAGAACTGCAAAATTGAGATTGAGGATGGTTTAGAGCAAGTTTGTTTTATACTCACGATGGCGATTGCACGGGATCGTGAGCATCTGATTTGCTCTCGCTTATAACTCTTCTGGTAGTTGATGCAGCGATAGATGGGTTGTATATTTTAGGATCGCTAACCATACGTACGAAGAATGACCTTTTGTAGGCAAGGAGGTCTCGTTTTTTCTGTAGAGAGAGTTCGTGTACTTCGTCTTGAATTTCCTGAAAAATTTAATCATATTATATCCACCCTATACCCTATCATTTCTATGGGAAAGGTAATATAGCTGTTACATCCTAGGTGTTTTCAATACAAAAAATTTTAGTCTCATTCCACCCTATGCTGATACGCCACTGAAGGTTACCAATCGGTGGAAATAAATTCCATGGTTAAAATCGGAGAAAGAAGAACGTACCACACTGTCAAGTGCCCGCGTCGATCCGCGCGAGTGCGTGAGAGAACAAAAAGAAAGAAAGAATTTATGATGTTCTCTTGCTGCTATTTATGTCTATGTTTCCTTTCTGTTCGTCTATTTATTTCTATGATCTCGTACTGTTATATATTTATCTATATACTCGTATTACATGATATTTCATTTAGGGATCTCGAGATTGTGGACCATTGCTATATTGTTGTGTGAGATTTCTTAGCCACCTGGATCAAAGGCCTGGAAGGGGCGGTTCCAAGGCCTTAATTCAGGGACCGTTACTAATATGTGCTATAAGGCATGAGAGAATATACATTTTCCATCAACCGCTAAACTTTCTGTCATTTTTTCAGAGCCGCCGCTGGAACTCCATGACCTTCCCCATGTTCCCAATTCCCCGAATACTACATTTCATTCAATTCTTACCTCTTTGTCTAAAGTTATTCAAAACAAAACCAAATAAAAAATAAACTCCAATACCCTGTATTTCTTAAAGGAAATAATTTCGGCAATATATTCATAGGACTTTTTTTCATATCTTACGGCACTCTATCGCGTGGTACTTTTTCCTTGACACTCTTTATATTGGAAAAAACACAGTTTGTTGCTTGGGACAAAACAATAACAGAACAGAACTATTCAATTTTTTAATCCAAGTTAAATCACTGTTTTTTTTGCAATTCCTAGAAGGAGTGAAGAATGGCCTAGGTATGAATATATTCCATGACGCATTTTCAACAGAAAAAGATGGTCTTAATGTTTTGTCTCATTTCGGCAAGTCTAAGATTACCTGATGTGCTAAACTTTCCGAAATTACGGAGCCACAATCTTTTCTGTCAATAATTGCAATCACATGTTCCATTGTGAAATTGAGTCATAGAATTGATGCCGTTAAATGAATAAATAAATACTATTACAGTTAAGTTTTAGGCGATTAAAAAAAAATCGAATCAAGGTTAGCGAAGTCCGGCTGTATCTTTATCAAGTATTTGGAATCAAGATCCGTGAAATTAGGGTCCCGTTTTCATCATATTCAAATCAGCTGACTCATACTATCTGATTGAAATATTGGTTAATAATTTAATGATGGACGTTTGTTGAATGAATGATTTATAATCTAGATCAGGAATCAATTCACGAGTTTGATGCTACACGAATATTAATGTTCATTCAGTGAGAAAGGAAAAATTATCTTCGTTTATTTGTGAACGGAAAATGAGTCTAAATTTACCTTTACTACAACAAAATTTCAAACCTATAGTCATCTGATAGAGTCAGATTAATCCTATTCTTTTAACATTCCTCCTCCATATAGTGTTCTTAAATTGAACGTACAAACGAAAAGGGGATATTCCTTAAGTGAGTTTTAGAAAATATAAGAAAAAATTTTTTTCTCATAGTATCCACACTTCACAAGACATTCAACTCACTTAAGGAATCTCCCATTTTCGTTTGTACGTTCAATTTAGGAACACCATGTATATTTCGTTTTCTTTTCAGTTGTATATTATTTCAAATACATACCTCAACATCAGTTAAAAATTTTTAATATTGGTTGTGTTACTCACCTTATCTCCGGATGTGGTCTCTAAAAGTTCGCTGGCATACTCTGTTATGATTTCCCAAGCGTAAACTTTAAAAATAATTTTTTTCAATTAAAATAATTATTAATTATGTAAATGAAAAAAAATTAAAAACTGTATGAAAAACAACTACATAATAACAAAATAAACTTTATAATCTTGATAAGATTCAACTTTTGTTTCATGCTACATGGGCAGAAAATTCCCCTTAGGTAAAAGTTAGTTCTTCGCCACTGTTTTCAAATATTAGTTGTCAGTTATACTGAGTGGTCAAACTGAATTAATTATTTGTTAACTCACAAAATTGATAAGGAAAACTGTTTTTTGAATTACTTAATCAGTATATTTCGTCAACAACGCACTTTTTTATTATATTCATATCTTGTTTATATTTTGATTTATTTGGTATGTTTTTACCACTCCATATAATTGACAACTGAGATTAGAAAACAGTGCGGTAGATCAAATTATAACCTAAGATGATGCTAAATTTCAAACACTGAAATCTCAAACAAAATTGATGTAAATTTTTAAAATTAATTAAATAATATTTGTGTGGATCTCACCTATATCATTATCAGTTGCATTCTGCGCAACAACACAAAATCTGATAAAGTATCTATCTTTCACAGAGGCAGGCACCATGTGCAATTTTCCTGATTCGTTTATGTTACTCAGCAACTTTTCATTCAGTCTGTTTGATCCCTTCAAACGAAAACATACCAATCCTAGCTGAAACCGAACAATCTTTAATATGGTATTTTATATTCAGGACAACCAAAATTCCAGTGCTTATTAGACGTTTTTGGAGAACTGGACATATTTGGAATGATCATTCAACACTATACTACATCGTCCAATGAAATCGCTATATTTTTGAAAACAGACCAATAGAAACAAACTGTATCTGAAAACACTCAACCTCACAGTGTTTTCACTTTTAGAAATTTGTTTTTATCAAATGCCTAATTTGCATAGGAATATTAATACGTCCGGATAGCTTTGGCCGTTGGTGGAAGTAGCGGTCGTCATGGTTACGATAAACAAGCAGTTGTTAGCGATAACTTCAACTGCACATTTGGCAGTTCTGTCAGTTTATTTTCGTATTTTACCATAAAGTAGATAAAAATGAAACGTTTTGGGAATTGCAATATTACTTCAATTGAGGAAAGTGTGAAGAAAAGTGTGCCGCTTAATACAGTGAAGTCAAGATCCTACATTTGGAAACAATTTGAAGAATTCTGTGCTGCCCGGAAATACCTTGTAAATGAAAAAACAAGTTTGTCAGAGCTCAATAATATTATGCTAGACTGGGCTTTCAATATGAAGAAAAGAGATGGATCAGACTACAAGGGGTCGTAAAAACCTTGTGGAATAATACTGCCAAACAGCTGCAGGAAAAATTATATTCCGAATGGGGCGTTAGGTTCGATCCATTCACAGACGTGGTTTTTAAAACGGCGCGGGATTCACGAAATGCCAAGAGGCGTATTTTGCAAGTGGACCCTGAGAAAAGAAAAGTTAGTGCCAAGACGCTGTCTTTGGAGCAACACAAAAAGATGTCAACTTATGTAAAGAAGATAATCCAGACGGTTCGAACAGAAAATTTTATTTTATTGCTGCATTGGAGCTTGCTTGGCGCGGAGGGTTCATCATGCCTAATTTCGCATTTTCAATTCGAAATTGAAAACGATGGTAATCCCACAGGTTGAATTGCCTACAATACGATTTTCTAAAACAAGACAAGGTTGTGCCCAAAAATGTGTGGAAACGAAATGGCTGATTCCCAATATTGAAGAAGATATTTGCCCGGTGAGGTTATATAAGCTACTTGTAAAGAACTGCAAACTGCATAATAACCACTGAAAGACTATTCCTTACTCCACATAAGAATTGGAAATATGGTTCATGGTTCAAAAACTCCCCAATCGGTCCCAATACGATAGCTAAATGGACAAAAAGAATCGGCAGAACTCATTGGCATCAACACAACCAAGTCGAAGATAACCAACCACTCGCATCGAGCTACTGCTGTCAGCCAATTAGCCAAAGCATTGGCGAGGAACAGCTGATAAAGATAACAGGCTATTCTTCTGCAGTCGTCAGTGAAACCCTATTTCCAACTGGACCAACAACATCACAAAAAAATAATCACAGCCTTAAGGAATGAAAAAATGTCCTTCAATAAACAACATCTGTATCTACTTCATCATTCAAAATAATGCTCGTAATGTGTATAATAATTGTACTATCAATAATTATTATTTTGAGAATAAAGATGAATAATTTGTTGTTATTCTTGTATCTGGTTATTTTTGAATAAAAACTATTTTTAATTTCGTTTGATTTATATTGTTGAATGATCTTTCCCAATACCACACGAGATTCGAATTTTTTTGAGAACACTCTGTCGTTTTTGAAAATTATAAATTTCACTCAACAAAGTGACCCCGAAATACCGAGTATACGAGTAAATAACTTTGTTTCGTGGAATTTAAACGCATAAATCCCAAAAAACAAGAGTGATTTCAAAAAATTCTCACCTCTAGTGGTATTACCCTTGATGATATTGTTCCAAATTCTGTACCGAGCTAAAATATATCTGGTGATTTCGAACAATATCATAATCCCAATTTCTAATATGCCAAGTTTTCCAAAAACGTCTAATAGGCACTCGAACTTGGGTCAGCAGTTATAACAGTGTATTTTTACTCACCACTACCTTATGGCACAATTCAAATCTCGAGTCGCTCCTCACTAAAGCCTCGAATTTCTTAGCTAACCTTATATGATGCCTGATGTAGGCTTGTAAACCTGATATTCCAAAGCTCCGGAATACGAACCACAATTTCAATGACCTGAATCTTCTGCTCAGAGGCACACCCCAATGTCTGTAATCTATTGTAGAATTCGAATAACCGTGTTGGAGGTAAAGGGGGTCCACTACAAGGGCTGAAGTTAGCTTATACCTGAAAGTGATTTTCATAAATGACTCAAACAGACATATCATAAATCAGTAATAAATTACACTGGCCAACAGTGGTTTAGGTGCCTAAGATTTTGGAGGTGATTTCATATGAATTTGATGCCCTGAATTCAAATATGCTACTAGTTTTTGCCTGTCAGTTCGAATTTTTAAGATATCAACATTTTTGTGAATTATACATTACACTATTTGTAAAGAAAAACCATGGTTTAAAGAAACTAATTAATAAAGGAATTTTTATTATATTACACAGATATTATTCATTATATACTATAGAAAACAGAAAAAGTCATCATTTAAACCAATTACTCACTAAAAATTTCGGAAACTTCTTTTGCGTGACATTCTTGAATGTATTTTAGAACAATCCCGTTTTAAAGACCAGCAGTAATCTGCCATCATGTGAGTATCCCATCTTCCTTGATAGCGATCCTCCGTACATTTGATATCTTGGTGAAATCTTTCACCTTGCGCCTCACTAATGTCGCCTAAATTATCAGGAAACCGGTCTAAGTGGCTGTGTAAATAGTGCAACTTAATGCTCATGTTACACTCAAGTGATCTGAAATTATTTAGCATCTCATTGACTAATTCAACATAGTTTTCAGCTTTGTGTTTACCCAGAAAATTGGGGACAACTGAAACAAATGAATTCAGGCATTTTGTTCAATCTCAATCATTGAATTTATGAGTCAGGGTCTTAATTCAGCTGTCTCATTTATGGGCCATCAAATATTCCTGCTTTAATTTTTTCCTTACTCAGCTGAGGCATTTTTTTCCTTATATATGCAAAGCATGATCCATTCTTATCAAGAGCCTTTACAAACTGCTTCATTAGACCCAGCTTGATATGCAGGGGTTCAAACATGTTTTCTCTCGCGGAACTAAAGGATCATTGATGATATTCTTTACTCCAACATCCACGTTTTCTCTTCTAAGCCACTCTTTTCTAACCCAGTGTTGCGTTTTGTCTCTGCTATCCCAGAGGCACAAGAAACAAGGATACTTGGTGTGGCCACTTTGCTGTCCAAGGAGAAAGTTTACCATTTTTAAGTCTACACAAATCACCCATTCGTGTTTATGTTACTTTTATTTTTTCCAAAACCAAAGCTATGTTGTCAGAGCACGAAACACACGTTAAACGCGTACCGAGCACATTCCAGAACTCTTTATGAATTCGTAATATCTGGTTATTCTGTTGTCGGCTGGGTATTGCCATCGAACAGAACCATTGTCAAGAAAAATATAGAAATTTCAGAATAATACAACAAAGGCTGTGTAGGCATAAAGATATTAAGATTTTTGTTGTTATCGGGAGGAGTAGCGGTAAACTAGTTTCACCCTTATTAGGGATCATCAGTACCACATAACCTTATCTCCCGAAAACAACAAATTTGATAGTAGGTATTATTGAACTCCGGTAGTGGCCCCAGTGCATTATATAGACTGAGGTGACATCCAGTGGACAATCGAATGAACTTTAATATCAATGTACCACAACAACCTTCGCAGATTATTCGAAAATTATCAAGGACTCACAATCATGAGTTATTTTATAAAAAGAAGAGAAAGGTTGAACTCAGTTTCTGTATAGCACGAAACACACGTAATATCTGGTTATTCTTTACTATGTTGGCATATTGCTCTTTCATTTTCGTTGAGTGAGCAATTGGTATTGAGCCATATTTGTTCCCATTATGTAGAAGAACACATTTCAAACTTCGCTTTGAGTTGTCAATAAATAGGCGCCAATCATCCGGAACATTTTTACCAGGAGTTCTCTAATAGCATGGCAAAATACAAGATTTTGTTCTTTAGAGAAAAAAAGGTTGCAGATCTTTCTCCCTTGTGCGATAAAATGTAATTTTCGTTTCTAGTTCAAGTAAATTTTTTCCTTCAACCTGGAAGCTAGTGATTCAGAAGCTTCTTTCGACAGGTTGAGATCTCTAGTGAGGTCATTTAACTCATCTTGGTTGAAACATTGGGGAATTGATGACATCGTTTCAAAATCACAAATATCCAAGATAAGCCCTCTTTACAAAGTCACTAATAGTTTTTCTGTTTTCCAAGAACGTGTATTCTCCACATATGTAGCAAAAAATATCAGGATGATGTACACAGCTTCTTCTACTTGAACTCATTTCTATTCAACAACACAAATAAAACAATTCACATTAACAATCTACTTTTCAGATTTACTTTTCAACAATTCGTTACTAAAGAGAAATTTCATATGACGCTAAGTTCTATCTTTCTGCACCGCGAGAATTCACAAACTAACCTCAACTCTCAACTGCAGTTGAAGTTCACTTCAGACTGAACAGCTCCATATATCGGATTTCTATGGATCTAACTGGATGACACTAAATAGGATTAAATCCCACTTGTTAACAATTTGTCAATCAGTTATATATCTCATATTGTTAGTCTTCTATTTGTAATGAATGAATTAAAATAATAATCATAATAAATATTATTATTTTAAATTCAATTTGACAAATGCAGACTGACGATAAGGAAAATATACAAGAATCTATCTCTTGTATAAATTTTACAACACTCATACTTGAAAGTATTAAATAGGAAAACGCATTGGTAGATAAGTAAATTTATCTAAAAATCTAGAGCTGATGCAGAAAAACTGCTATCATATTTAGATTCAGCAATAAAAATATAGTTAAAATCTCAAAAATTCTAGGCACCAAAAAGTAGGTCTGTGTTGTTATGGGAACTAGTCATCCAAAATAACTCAATATTGTCGATAAAAATTATGTTATGTAAGGTACATTGTGGTATACTTTCAAACTTCCAGTGTATGCAAATTTGACAACAGCTTTGTTGTTTTGAACGGATCACCCAGTATTTTTTATGATTCTCCATATGAATCAATATTATCTATTATTTTACTTAACTTGATGCTGATTTACAAATTTGAAATTCTTTGCATGAATAGTTTCGATAAAAATTCAATATGCCCCACACCTTTTGACATCCCAATATTTTTATAAAGAATGTTGAGAAATTGATTTCCCTAATTATTTAATTCAACCACCAATATATCCATAAAAGTAGGCTTAGAACTAGAGTGAAACTATAAGCTATTTTTTGAAGATGAATGAAAAACTCACCTGTCTCTGACCCACATGCAAGAGCAGTCGTAATTGGTGAGAAGAAATTTGTTAGGATTTGTATTGAATGAATCCGCATATTCGATTCCTTCTAGAAGATACTTCAATTCAGGGCATATGAAAGCGTTACCAGCGTAAGCTGCATCCACGTGCAACCACACACATGGGAAATTCTGTACCACTTCTCCTATTCCTTTGATGTCGTCGAAAGAACAGCAAGAAGTTGTTCCTAAAGTTGTTGACACGAAAAACGGTACCAAACCGTTGCTTTCATCTTCTTCCATAGCCTGTGGAAAGAGGAAAAAAAAGATTGTAAAGATATTCAACTGGATATAGGACAATGTGTCTCAAGGGCAGAAAAGATGCATTAGGGGGCCTAAGGCTGTTTGACACAATCAAAATAAAAATCTTTTAGTTAAATAAATCTGTGGCGATTCTTCATAACAACCTACATAGCGTGTATCAACATCGGTCTCGTGTATCCTAGTGATTGAAGACCTGAAGTTCGACCGGTGCCGGGTTCGAATACCGGCGGCTCCCGTTCTCAAATATCACAAATCCCCAACGTCTATGGCATATGGCTCACACAAACCTATTGATGAGTCCAATATGTGAGTGCCAGGGACGAAACGCGTAGGGATATAAAACCCTGAGGAGCCTCATTCAATTTTATTAATGAAAGGTAATAGATACAGGGTGTCTCAAGTTCGAGTGCCTATTAGACGTTTCTGGAGAACTAGACATATTTGAAATCTGAAAATTGGGATTATGATATTGTTCCAAGTTCTCTACAGAGCTAAAATATTTTCGAAGCCCAAAAACTTCCGGTTATACAGGGAGTGAAAATAAATTTGACGAAAAAATTTTTTTCAAGTTTTCCATTCCTGGTATGATCGAGTATTCGATAGTGAATACATTTCTGTTAAAACCATTGTATTGAATTGAATAGTTTTCAAAATATCTAAAAAAAAAATGGAAGCAAAGTCAAATATGTTCAGTCAGTAATATGTTCATTATTTTTATTTTAAATATCCTGAGCGTAAACCGTAGGTTTTAAAAATGCTCGGACTCTTTGATAATTGTGAAAATTAACATTGCAACGATTTACACGCCACTGAAGTTATTCCGTACGTGCACCTGAATTATGGTTGAGATTTCAAGTGTTCTGTTTTACTTGAGAAATGGACATTCCTTAAAATTGTTATTTGTGAATTGTACTTATACACTTCAATATATTTGTCAATAACCGAGGGGAGTTTTGTTAAAGTGGCACTTTGTCATGTTACAACATTCTCTTTTACTTTGAAAGTGCTTTTCTGATTCAGATTCTTATGGAATTAATTAAGGTAGGGAAGTAATAAGGTTAGATTCCCAAGGGAGGGAAATCTAGCTTTAACTTATTTTTTTAGGGTTGTTATGATTCACTTTCAGGCATGCTAGGCGAAAAAAATTTGGAAAATGCAAAAAATACCCACCATTCTTAAGGTTTCACTATCAAGTGACGCGTCATCGTCTGCTTCTAAAATTCTCAATTTGACAAAACTGATCATGGCGTCTTTTTCGACTGAGGAATGAGCTTCTCGTGAACAATATCCCATGAGCTTTGAAAGGAGGACACCTTCTTCTACATGCGGATGCTGTTGTTTCAATCTTTTAATGGCTTGTGCTCTTGCGGCCAGCATTGCCACTAAAGTACATTCACTAGCTGAGGTCTGTGAAATGAAATAAATCTAATTTTTGTTATTTTCACTCAATATTCATTCAAAGTTTTAACCTAAAATGCCTGCTCGACTAATTATATTAGATTTGGGAAAAAGAAATCCATTATAAACACCTATGAAGTTCTAAAACAAATCTAGGAGACTGGGTTCGAAGTTTTTAAAACGCATATGAACTTAATTTGACGAACTCTGTTAGAATAGATATAGCTACAAACAATCAGATCTTCATAAAGACCAGTTTGGAACTCAACAGATCCTTATAGAAAATATACAGGGTCTTTCACGAGGAACCTCACCCATATTTATAAGGGAAACTACTGACCGTATTTTCATGAAATTCAGCACTTATAGTATTTCACGATGCTGATGAAATCTAAAATATTTTCAAGACATGAGCACCTTCGGTTTTTCCGGAAATGACGTCAACTTCCGTTTTTCGAATTACCATTTTTTTATTGCAGAAATAGATTCCTTAGAAAATTTCAAGTTATTTTGATGTAACATTTTTCAGTTTTGGTTGGAAGATTCTCTCTGAGCGGGAAAATTCGGGAAATAAATTGAAAATAGAGCTCCGCTGAAACAAGAATAACTTCGAGGTTTTTGGATGGAAAATTTTCATTCTTGGGATTTTTCAAGATGTAAGATTGGTGTATCCACTTTAAAAATCGAAATCGCGATTCATGATACAGGGGGTGAAAAAATCGCTTTCAAAGTTAGGGATGACAAAATCGTGAAAAATCAATTTTTTCAAATTAGAACCCCATTTTTTTATGGCAGATATTGAATCTACGTTAAAAAATAATGTGAGTGTATGCATCACACCCTTGCCCTAAAGTGGATATTTTCTGAGTTATTCACAAAAAACTGTTTTTCGTCTTGAATTTTCAGCTATTTCTTTTCCCTTCACGCCAAAAAGATGAAATTTTCAGTAACTGTTACTTAAACCATGTTTTAGATTTTATTTCCCTAATATGCAAGAGAAAAAAGTTAAATGTTGTTCCTAAATAGATGGCGAATTTGGATTCGAATTTGTATCGGACCTCTTTATTTCACTAATCGGCCATCGGTTTTCTCTCCAGTGATAAATAAATAATTCCTTATGAACCATATGCAAAAACTTACCATGTTTTACATTCTTTTTTTAATGATAGATATCATTAATTACATCTGCCAAATTCCTCTTTATTCAGTAGCATTTTGTGTTTACTATTAATTTGGTGATAATTCATATTAAGTTATAAAATCGATCACTATGCCTAATTTTACCAATGAAGATTATTTAAATCTCATTCTACTTCATGGAGAATGTAATAAAGTTGTAGATAGAACGATTTGACTGTTCATTGAGAGGTTTCCTGACCGACCCAGACCAACGAGAGATACCATTAACAGAACCATGACAAACTTGAGAAATCTTTCGTTCGTTGAAAACTATACACAGAGAAAAAAGTGTAGTAGAAGATGAGAACAACAAAATTACAGTTCTTGTATATTTTCGTGTGAATCCTCAAAATTCTCTCAAAGATGCCGAGATTGCTCTAGGATTATCTCAATCGAGTGTTTGGAGAATATTAAAAAAACATAAAATGCACCCATATAAATTCAATAGGTTACAGCATTTTTCAGAAAACTGATTTCGTCAGGAGAACAGAGTTTTGCGAAGCTATGATGATTCGATTTCAAGAGAATGAAAACATGGTTGAAGTAACATTTCCTGAAAATTTCATCTTTTTGACGTGAAGGAAAAAGAAATAGCTGAAATTCAAGACGAAAAACAGTTTTTTGTGAATAACTCAGAAAATATCCACTTTAGGGCAAGGGTGTGATGCATATACTCACATTGTTTTTTGACGTAGATTCAATATCTGCCATAAAAAAATGGGGTTCTAATTTGAAAAAATTAATTTTTCACGATTTTGTCATCCCTAAATTTGAAAGCGATTTTTTCACCCCTGTATCATGAATCGCGATTTCGATTTATAAAGTGGATACATCAATCTTACATCTTGAAAAATCCCAAAATGAAAATTTTCCATCCAAAAACCTCGAAGTTATTCTTGTTTCAGCGGAGCTCTATTTTCGATTTTTTATTCGAATTTTCCCGCTCAGAGAGAATTTTCCAACCAAAACTGAAAAATGTTACATCAAAATAACTTGAAATTTTCTAAGGAATCTATTTCTGCAATAAAAAATTGTGTTCTAATTTGAAAAACGGAAGTTGACGTTATTTCCGGAAAAACCGGAGGTGCTGATGCCTTGAAAATAGTTTAGATTTCATCAGCATTGTGAAATACTTATAAGTGCTGAATTTCATGAAAATACGTTCAGTAGTTTCCTGTATAAATATGGGTGTGGAAAGACTCTGTATATTCTGAGAGGTGATGTCGAATAAGTCCGGACCTGGCTCAGACCAGCTCAAACAGAGAGACCAAATCGCTGCAACCATAAATACAATAAAATAAAGGTAACCGTGTTTACACGCTTGGGACCGTCACTTTATCGGTAGAATTTTTAGCTTCATTTCTCTGAACTGCGTTTTCCCTCTAAGTATATTTATACTCAATGGTATAAACTATTTCAATGCTCATAACGAAAATATATCCAAGTGCCTATGTGAGTGATGGAATTCTTTTCCTCTATTTATTTTGGAATATTACTCTGGGTTGGTTATTAAACAAGGTGCTAGACATCATCTATCTATAATGACTACAGCAAATGATAATTTAGATTTTGTGGTGAATGTAAGACAAAAATTGTTCAGTGGTTAATTTCATTTATAGTGTTTAGTGGTGGAACCATAGACCGGAGAGATTTCCCCAACCTTTTGTAGAAATATTTCATAAAGACTTAAAATATGGCAACATTGGATACATCTGATTATTGGGTCATTTAAGCACAGAGTTGGATTTGGGGAAAACTGAATATTTAGACAAAATTTTATCGATTTCATTCCTTTTGATCGAATATCTCAATAATGGTGCAATTTAGGAAAAATGATAAAAAATGATTTTATCTGATTAAATAACTATCGATTCCAGAAAGTACAAGATATTATGATATTAGTTTTTCATACAATTTAACCAATCTGTATGCACATGTAGGGTAGTAGTGAGAAAACCAGGGTGACTTTCCATGTCTTTTGAATAGGGCCAAATTTGGAAAATTGATATATTTTTTTTACTTCAAGAATCTATGGTTAAAATAAACGCACTGGTCAAAAACTCACCCTGTATGTTGATTTTGTTGAAATGAATCATAAGATATTTACCTGAATAACACCACCACCTGTACTATCTTCCGGATGAGAAAGAAATTTATCGGGCAGTCCAATAGCCTTACCTAAAATTTTCACAAAAATTTTTTTGTTTATTAGTATAATTAATTCCTTTACCGAACCAATCGAGAACTATTGTTTCCAACTCTGTACATGCTGGAGAAGCAGCCTAAAATAAATCATTGTCAATGCTTATTGTAATTATTTTTTATCCTATCAGTGATATGTTCTACTTGCAGATCTCTTGACTATCCTCAAGAAAAAATTGACCTGTTTCCTAATTTTGTTGCCATATATTTTACTTTTAAGAATATCAATTTGTTTCATAATTTTGACGCTCACTGTAAAATACAGTGGAGACGAAACCTGACAGTTCCGTAGAGAAAACACAGAAGAGAACAACTGAAATGAAAACTGTGACTGATACACTCACCCAAGAAAATCCAATGCATCCAATTCCAGCACTCAATATTTCCGCCATGATACTAGGATAGGAGTTGCCCGAGGGAAAATAAGCATGAAAACGTGGATGTTGCCAGTGCGTAACGCCAGGCATAATTTTTTCTTCTACGTCAGCAATGATATCTTTCCAATCTTCAGGATGATACGGAGCTTCGTCCGGAATGAGTTTCTTCAAATATCCAGGTTCGATGTTTGGAGTAACTCTTCTAGATTCTATGTTCTCGAGATAGTTCTTGATGTATTCTATCATCTCTTTGCCGTGGCAACTAAATTCGTGACCGTCCATATCTGAAAAATTAATATCAGTATTACATATAAAAACTCTTATATCTTCTCGTGATTATACGCTACTAAGATGGAATTTCAGAATATGCAAAATATCAATGAATATTAAAACAACTATTCGAATGTGTGAAACTATCCCGTTTCTCTTTTTGGCTTGAAATGATAGAATTCATAAGTCATTCACATTTATCACTGGATTTCGAGAACTAATGCATAAAATGAAAAAACAATTACTGTCCTGAAATCAGTATAAAAATACCTTTGAATCGAGGTATCACTCACCCAATCTTCCCTATTCAAAAATTGGGGGTGGGGGTTGTAGCAGCAAGGGTCGAAGCGCTATACGTCCGTAACCTACATCTTAAGTTGTCCCCCTCGAAACAGAAATCGACTTGTCCGAGCATTTCTATAGAAAAAACTCATTTCATCTGTAATCTCGTCTGTTTCTTTTTCAAATAGCCACCCTGTATATTTGTTTAATAAAAACGATTTAATCAAGTTTCAAGATGTTATAAATTGACGTAAGTGCTGTTGATTTTCCCGTAAAAAATAAAACAAATTCCCATTACAATGTGATTTGTTTTGAAAAATTTTTCATGACAACTGTCACAGTAGAAATTCATTTCACTCAAAATCAAAGTCCGTTAAAAAGAGTTAAGTTATGGCGCGGTTTGGGATAAATCCAAAATCGAAAAGTGGCAAGAAAAAAAGCCTATCAGCACGTATCAAAAGTAGGCAAAATGCGACGAGAAAACCTCTTTTACCGAAAAAAGGATTAACGCAATCTTCGTACGAAGCCGGATTCTTCGATTTCTTGAAAGTTTTCTGGAATAATAACAGTCGCATGGAAATATGCAGTCTGACAAAACAAGTTGCCAAAACCTGGGAGGCTCTTCTACCGAAACCAAAGCTCAGCAAGAAACAAGTCCTGAAAGATTATCGCGAAGAATTCGAGACACTTCAAAAGGAAAACGAGAAACAAAGAAGAGACGAAGATGAAGAAAAAGAAGATAAAGGGGCAAGCAAAGAAACAGAGACTGATGATGGCGATAAGAAGAAACATATTCGAATAGAACCAAGCAGCGGAAGCGAAACTGGAGGTAGCAGCAGAACAAATTTTGATAGTGAAGATACTTATGAAAGCGACAGAGATGAAACAGAAAATGACAGCGAAGATGAAAGTGACAGAACAAGCACTACATTAGATGAATCTGGAAGTGACTATGATAGTGATTCTTCAAGACGTGTTAAACGTAAGAGAGAGGGAAGGAAGTACGAAAGTTACGAAGATTATCTCAAAAGTAAGAAGATGAAGAAAGAAGGTGATGGAACTGATTCTAACAAAAATGCTACCGAAAGAAAGGAGATGAAAGAACAAGGAAAATCGTCAGACAAACCTAAGGATGATTTGTTTTTTCCCTTGAGAGAAGAAACATCTTTCGACAGGATAGGTGAGGTTACATTTCAATTGAAGCTAAAATATTCTGTACTGATTGATTCCAAGCATTTCTTTACTACACAAGATTGTCCTAAATTATTGTTTTTAAAGCATCAACTTGGTTTTTCGATGGTTGTTAATCACGTGAGTTAATAGAAGTAGTCGAGGGTGCTAAGTTAGGATTGTAGAATGCAACTGTGAATTTTTTTTGTATAATACAGGGTGTCTCAAGTTCGAGTGCCAATTAAACGTTTCTGGAGAACTAGATATATTTGAAATCTGAAAATTGGGATTATGATATTGTTCCAAGTTCTCTACAGAGCTAAAATATTTTCGAATCCCCAAAACTTCTGGTTATACAGGGAGTGAAAATAAATTCGACGAAAATAATTTTTTCAAGTTTTCCATTCCTGGTATGATCGAATAGTTTTCAAAATATCCAAAAAAAAACTGGAAAAAAAGTCAAATATGTTCAGTCAGTGATATGTTCATTATTCTTATTTTAAATATCCTGAGCGTAAACCGTTTTTACAACATCGAAGAGGAAGGATGTGAAAAGGTCATGCATCTTTTGGATTTCAAAAATATCATCACAGGGTGTTTCTAATTTTGTGTTGAAAATTGTGATCATAAATTGGCCATAACTTCTATTTTTCAAATTAGAACCCTATTTTTTTATAATTGTGTTGGATTCTGTGGCCAAAAATAATGATAGGAAACACATTAAATAGATTCGCTACTTCATTACACCGAATTATGATTATAAATAAATTATGATAATAAAAATACATTTCAAAACTAAAATGAACAGAATAAATGATCAGGTAAGAGTGAGTTTCAATTCCCTCCCCCTTTAGTGAGTGGAAAGCATCCTCCACACGCCTTTTCAAATCTTCTTTGCTTTCAATAGGAGATTCATAGACTAAGTTTTTTATTCTACCCCATAAATAAAAATCTAAGGGAGTAAGATCGGGAGATCGTGTGGGCCAAAACAGTGAATAACGGCGTCTGATCCATCGATTACCAAACATTGCATTCAGTTCTTCAGACACCTCGTGCGAACTATGTGCCGGAGCCCCATCCAATTGATAATATGCGATAGTCGACATACTCAACGGCAGTTCATCCAAAAACTAAAAAATAAAATTTCTCAGGATTTCCAAGAACTTTTCTGTATTTAAATTTTCTTCATTAATGTAGTACTGCACTTTATTGTTCATCAAAAGAGCAAACACATTAAAACTAAATTTGTTCTGGGGGTTTCTTTGTCTTTTTCTATGAGGATTTTCACTTCTCCAAATGTGGCAATTCTTTCTATTAAATAGTCCTCATTATTGAATTTTGCTTCGTCTGTCCAAATGATCTTTTTCAAAAAATTTTCATCATTTTCAAGTTTTTCTAATATTCCTCTACAAAATTTAATCTTTTTATGTAGTCACCTGGTTCCAATGCATGAATTTTCTCATATTTGTAGTCATGCATGTTGTGTTTTTTCAAAATTCGGTGCACTGAATTTGTGTCTAAATCGATTTCATGAGCTGCACTTCGAATAGATGCATTTTCATTTGCTTCGAAATAAGTCAAAACACTAATTTCATTTTCCTCGTCATCATTTCTTTTTTATTCTCTGGGGCTCTTACACATCCAAAACTTTGAAAGTTTGAAACATATTTTCTAAAGATCTTCTTCGTCATGAAAGCTAAATGGGCATACTTCTCGTTGAAGGCTCAGCAGGTTCTACTAATAATTCTGTCACATTCACTATATATATAAAATAGATCCAGAAATTCGTAATTAGAATAACGGTTCATTTTGTTAAATCGAGAAATGAAGATAACGAATAACTATAACACCTGACACTTGTGAATTATTAACAGATAATTGATCTTCTATGGGTACAGAGTGTTCCCATGGTTTTGAAAGAATATTCATTGAATTTTTTTAGATGCAATCAATTTGACTATACGTACACCATAAATACAGAAAATCTCGACTAATTATTGAATTTAGAAGCATATTCATGTGAGAAAACAATCATTGTTTTTGACCGCAGAATCCAACACAATTATAAAAATATAGGGTTCTAATTTGAAAAACAGAAGTTATGGCCAATTTAAGATCACAATTTTCAACAGAAAATTTGAAACACCCTGTGATGATATTTTTGAAATCCAAAAGATGCATGACCTTTTCACATCCTTCCTCTTCGATGTTGTAAAAACGGTTTACGCTCAGGATATTTAAAATAAGAATGAAGTTGAAGGATTAGAAATTAGACAATTTGTATAACTCGGAGTGTAAGAGAAAAGGACCTGGGAGTGGGCGACCTTATCATATCCCACAGTTCTCTCTTTCCTCTTTAGTGGAGTCTTGTTAAGAGTACGATGGGGAAAGGATTTGCGCGATTGCAAGGGGTTTGGGGCAGGTGTAGAATTGAGAGGAGAGCGATTTAAGATAGAAGGGAATTCAGAAGGCAAAGGGGCCAATTGCTTTCTAGTAGCCTGGTTTGCTTCATAAAGCAAGTTCCAGAGGGGACTTGAGTTGTGACACCATTAACTTGTGTGGTACGTTTAAATCTGCGAACCCTGAGAACTGGGACTTTAGGGGATATACCCATGCCATGATGAATAATATCATCCTCGGTAATATCCGAGCCAATATCTCGCACTATTCCCATTGATGTTACCATTCGAGCTGGGATATATACATCATAGCTATCCAGAGAAAACATATGATTTTCGACAAACCAATTAGCTTGTGATTAGATTGTGTGTGTATTTTGAATTATAAATTATTTTTCCAATGTTCATTGGCTTGAGATTGCTTATATTAGAGTTAATGGATTCAATAATAATACAAAATGGGCCTCTATCTGAAGCATTATATCTGAATGAATTTTTTGCCCTTGTTGTTTTATCTTGTCTAGCAATCATTTGAGAAAGATTTTCAACTTCTTTTAACAATTCAGCATCTTGTGAATCACTAGCGGTTTTGCTCAATGCTGCAATTTCCTCTCGTAGGAGGTTAAAATCTATTAAATTAGGGGACTCTGCTCTGTTAGGGGACTCTAATCTACATAGGTTAAGGTATGCCCTGGGAGAGAGGCTACTAGAAACCCTGGGGTCAACCCCAGGGCTCTCATTAGACATTATGTCTCAAGAAAAACTTTCTTGCTGGTACAAACTCAACTGAACTATTATATTCTGCCTAGATTTATCTAAAATGACTCACCAGGTACAGACGTAGCACAGATTAAAGCGAGGAAACATATTAAATAGATTCGCTACTTCAGTACACCAAATTATGATTATAAATAAATTATGATAATAAAAATACAAACTCAAATTAACAAAATAAATGATCAGGTAAGAGTTTCAATATGGTAACCATTTTGTTCCACACACTTTCGAATACGTCTTGAAACACCTCGGTTAGTCGCTCGCTCAATTTCCTCCCCTTTAGTGAGTGGAAAGCATCCTCCACACGCCTTTTCAAATCTTCTTTGCTTTCAATAGGAGATTCATAGACTAAGTTTTTTATTCTACCCCATAAATAAAAATCTAAGGGAGTAAGATCGGGAGATCGTGTGGGCCAAAACAGTGAAGAACGGCGTCCGATCCACCGATTACCAAACATTGCATTCAGTTCTTCAGACACCTCGTGCGAACTATGTGCCGGAGCCCCATCCAATTGATAATATGCGATAGTCGACATACTCAACGGCAGTTCATCCAAAAACTCAGAAATAAAATTTCTCAGGATTTCCAAAAACTTTTCTGTATTTAAATTTTCTTCATAAATGTAGTACCGCACTTTATTGTTCATCAAAAGAGCAAACACATTAAAACTAAATTTGTTCTGGGGTTTTCTTTGTCTTTTTCTATGAGGATTTTCACTTTCCAAATGTGGCAATTCTTTCTATTAAATAGTCCTTCATTATTGAATTTTGCTTCGTCTGTCCAAATGATCTTTTTCAAAAAATTTTCATCATTTTCAAGTTTTTCTAATATTCCTCTACAAAAATTTAACCTTTTTATGTAGTCACCTGGTTCCAATGCATGAACTTTCTCATATTTGTAGTCATGCATGTTGTGTTTTTTCAAAATTCGGTGCACTGAATTTCTGTCTAAATCGATTTCATGAGCTGCACTTCGAATAGATGCATTTTCATTTGCTTCGAAATAAGTCAAAACACTAATTTCATTTTCCTCGTCATCATTTCTTTTTTATTCTTTAGGGGCTCTTACACATCCAAAACTTTGAAAGTTTGAAACATATTTTCTAAAGATCTTCTTCGTCATGAAAGCTAAATGGGCATACTTCTCGTTGAAGGCTCAGCAGGTTCTACTAATAATTCTGTCACATTCACTATATATATAAAATAGATCCAGAATTTCGTAATTAGAATAACGGTTCATTTTGTTAAATCGAGAAATGAAGATAACGAATAACTATAACACCTGACACTTGTGAATTATTAACAGATAATTGATCTTCTATGGGTACAGAGTGTTCCCATGGTTTTGAAAGAATATTCATTGAATTTTTTTAAATGCAATCAATTTGACTCTACGTACACCATAAATCCAGAAAATCTCGACTAATTATTGAATTTAGAAGCATAATCAAGTGAAAAAACTATCATTATTTTTGACTGCAGAATCCAACACAATTATAAAAATATAGGGTTCTAATTTGAAAAACAGAAGTTATGGCCAATTTAAGATCACAATTTTCAACAGAAAATTTGAAACACCCTGTGATGATATTTTTGAAATCCAAAAGATGCATGACCTTTTCACATCCTTCCTCTTCGATGTTGTAAAAACGGTTTACGCTCAGGATATTTAAAATAAGAATAATGAACATATTACTGACTGAACATATTCGACTTTTTTTCCAGTTTTTTTTGGATATTTTGAAAACTATTCGATTTAATACAATGGTTTGTACAGAAATATATTGAATACTCGATCATACCAGGAATGGAAAACTTGAAAAGCAATGTTTTCGTCGAATTTATTTTCACTCCCTGTATAACCGGAAGTTTTTGGGCTATAATATTTTATCTCTGTAGAGAACTTGGAATAATATCATAATCCCAATTTTCAGATTTCAAATATGTCTAGTTCCCCAGAAACGTCTAATAGGTACTCGAACTTGAGACACCCTATATTCAAAGACTAATAGAAAGTCTCTGTTCCAGTCAGAAAAGATTACCACAACAAAGAAGAGATGCTGAAAAAACTGAAGATGCATGGTTCCGGCAAAGATCCCGAATTTCCAGATAACGAGGGTATGAGGCCTTCGTCCAGTATAAACAGCATGTTGAGGCCAATCGCGAGCCGAGATGACAATCGTGATGTACCTTCGAAATTATCAAGTCCAACTGATACTCTGCACGTGAAAAACCTGGTCGTAGGCATAAGACAACCGGAATTGCAAGAAATTTTCCGGGTTTTCCTGAAAGATATCGTTTTGATAAGGGTTTTGGATAACAAATTCAACGGAGAGGCCATTGTGCAATGTAAAAATGTGGACGTAGCCCAAAAGGTGTGGAGGCAGATGAACGGAGTCGAGTACAAACGTCTACCTTTGGTTCTGGAATTCGCGGATAAGGAGGATTTATTATATTGAATTGGGTTAGTGCTAATTTTGTTTTTTGTCAAATCTCAAGTCGATGTTTCGAATAAATTTTAGTGCCTTCATTCTTTGATATTCATTTGGTGATGATATCAAACTTTCGCCATTTGTATTTTAATTCTATCTGCTAAAATCCCAGTGGTTCCTGATATCTCAACTAAAGGTAAAGAAATGACGACAGTAGGCGTAAACCTCCTGAAATTCTATTGGTTCCCGATATCTTAATTAATCGTAAAGAAATGACGACAGTAGGCGTAAACCTCTTGAAATTCCATTGGTTCCTGATATCTCTACTAATCGTAAAGAAATGACGACAGTAGGCGTAAACCTCCTGAAATTCCATTGGTTCTTGATATCCCCCCAGTACCTTTTAATCTTTGCAGTATTGTTGGAGGTGAGATAAGTGCCCATAAATTTTAAAAATCTATTCGAAGATTTCATGATGAATAAAAACGGTTCATTAATCTTTCTACAAGAAAGAGATGATCGTAAATGATATAGGTTGAGTCATAACTCTCAGATATTCTTATCGCGGTTTCCAAATCAATTAGTTATGTGTTCGAAGAAAAAATATTCAAGATAGTAAGTGAACGGAATTGAGAAATTAATTTTTCGATAAAAAAACTTCTTACGATAATCCTCTCTTACACCGATTTCAGTGCTTGAAAAACATAATATTGAATTTATCCTGAAATCCTTCTATAATAATATCCTTCATCTTGTTCTAATTAAAATTAGTATCGTTAATTAAAATATGATACCTCATGTTCTCATTTTGTTGCTGAGGGCTAGGGCTGAGACAAATTATACCTTGAGGGGTTTGAAGTGCTTCATAATTTGGCCAAACTGATGATACACGAGAAAATTGAGATGGTCCATGTTCACAGAATTTATTAATGTATTTATCAACATAATAATGTTATCATTTTTAATGTGAGGGATATACCTATTCCTAATTTTAAATATGCACAGGGTGTCCACTTGATTTATAAATTTTAATTTTGGAGCGCAATGCTTTGAAGCCAGGAGAAGAACTCTTTATGAAAAGCGCAAAAAGATGCCGACCTCACGCCAGTGCTACTACGTTTTCTACTGTATATAACATCGTGTATAAAATTAGTTATCCCATTCAACAATAAATGAAATATCAAATGGGGTATAAGAAAAGGGCAAAAGATCACATCTAATCCCTTAAACAGTTCAGTTTGAGGAAGCCATATTACTCTGTGTATTATGTTAAATGAAAAATATGTTATATAATTCTCACCCACTCTTAGTAAAAATATCATTTTCCATAAGGTTTCACAGCTTCGTTGCAAGTCTGATTTCTGTTGTATTGAATGAATTGAAGAACAATGGGTAAAAAGACAATTATATATTATAAATATATACAGGTTTCAAATTACAACACAATTTTTTTATTGCAGAAATAGATTCCTTAGAAAATTTCAAGTTATTTTGATGTAACATTTTTCAGTTTTGGTTGGAAAATTCTCTCTGAGCGAAAAATTCGAAAAAATCGAAAATAGAGCTCCGCTGAAACAAGAATAACTTCGAGGTTTTTGGATGGAAAATTTTCATTTTTGGGATTTTTCAGATGTAAGATTGATTGATGGATCCACTTTAAAAATCGAAATCGCGATTCATGATACAGGGGGTGAAAAATCGCTTTCAAAGTTAGGGATGACAAAATCGTGAAAAATCAATTTTTTCAAATTAGAACCCCATTTTTTATGGCAGATATTGAATCTACGTTAAAAAATAATGTGAGTGTATGCATCACACCCTTGCCCTAAAGTGGATATTTTCTGAGTTATTCACAAAAAACTGTTTTTCGTCTTGAATTTTCAGCTATTTCTTTTCCCTTCACGCCAAAAAGATGAAATTTTCAGGAACTGTTATTTGAACCATGCTGTAGATTTTTCACCCCTTCTTGAAACCGACTTCAAGTTACTATTAGGAGAACCATGGCAAACTCTCGCAGTTATAACTAGAGAAGATGCTCAAAGTTTTGACCGTTAATTTCTAGACATTTATTTATACGTCTCAGGAATGCTTCGTGCGTTGCTCTTCTTATTTCATCGGGAGGAAGAGATCTGCAAAAGTGTTTAAAAACCAAATTGAGTTTCAAAACTTATGAATCTAAAAATCTAAACAAACCTGAACGCATTTCTGACTCGTTCTATGCAGTCCTCTTTATCAGTCAGGGGAGTTGAGTAGACAATATTTTTTATACTACTTCGAACATAATAGTCTAAAGGAGTTAAATCGGGAGAACGTGGTGGCCAAAGATGTGAACTATTGTTCGCCAACCATTGATCTTCATATAGCCTGTATAGGTATTGACACATTGAGTGAATTGTGTGGAGGCGCGCCATCTTGTTGATACCATAAGTAATTATGGTTCTGTACTAGCGGCTCAACTATTTGAGTCAATATGTCAGAGTATCTATCTCCTAACGGAGAACATTCTTTAAACAATGCAAAAATGTGTAGTGTTCTATCTTACCAGTTAAAGTCCCATCATAAATGTGAACATCGAGAATTGCATTATTTTTGATGGCGCAAAAAACATTGAAAGTCCAGGTCTCTTGAAAGTTCCATTGTCTGAAGTGGTGGTTGTTCTCTTTATCCCAATAATGACTGTTATGCCTATTGAAAGAACCATTCTTTGTGAATTTAGATTCATCTGTCCAAATTATACAGTCCAAAAAGTTTTCATTCTCTTGAAATCGAATCATCATAGCTTCGCAAAACTCTGTTCTCCTGACGAAATCAGTTTCCTTCAAATGCTGTACCCTATTGAATTTATATGGGTGCATTTTATGTTTTTTTAATATTCTCCAAACACTCGATTGAGATAATCCTAGAGCAATCTCGGCATCTTTGAGAGAATTTTGAGGATTCACACGAAAATATGCAAGAACTGTAATTTCGTTGTACTCATCTTCTTCTACACTTTTTCTCTGTGTATAGTTTTTCAACGAAAGATCCCACATTTCTCAAGTTTGTCATGGTTCTGTTAATGGTATCTCTCGTTGGTCTGGGTCGGTCAGGAAACCTCTCAATGAACAGTCGAATCGTTCTATCTACAACTTTATTACATTCTCCAAGAAGTAGAACGAGATTTAAATAATCTTTATTGGTAAAATTAGGCATTGTGATCAATTTTATAATTTAATACGAATTATCACCAAATTAATAGTAAACACAAAATGCTACTGAATAATGAGGAATTTGGCAGATGTAATTGATGATATCTATCATTAAAAAAATGTAAAACATGGTAAGTTTTTGCATATGGTTCATAAGGAATTATTTATTTATCACTGGAGAGAAAACCGATGGCCGATTAGTTGAAATAAAGAGGTTTCCGATACAAATTCGAATCCAAATTCGCCATCTATTTAGGAACAACTTGTAACTTTTTTTCTTGCATATTAGGGTAGTAAAATCTAAAACATGGTTTAAGTAACAGTTCCTGAAAATTTCATCTTTTTGGCGTGAAGGGAAAAGAAATAGCTGAAAATTCAAGACGAAAAACAGTTTTTTGTGAATAACTCAGAAAATATCCACTTTAGGGCAAGGGTGTGATGCATACATTCACATTATTTTGTAACGTAGATTCAATATCTGCCATAAAAAATCTCGTCATGGGGTGTTGCTAATTTGAAAAATTGATTTTCACGATTTTGTCATCCCTAACTTTGAAAGCGATTTTTTCACCCCCTGTATCATGAATCGCGATTTCGATTTTTAAAGTGGATACATCAATCTTACATCTTGAAAAATCCCAAAAATGAAAATTTTCCATCCAAAAACCTCGAAGTTATTCTTGTTTCAGCGGAGCTCTATTTTCGATTTTTTTTCGAATTTTCTACTCTAGCTATGAATTCTTAGTCAGGCAGTCAAACCAAGCGCGCAAAAAAATTTCTTAAACAACGTGAACATTTCAGCAAATATTCCTTCCACAAAATAAACTGTTTACTAATAGTAAAAAAATGAGTAATCAGTGGATAATTTGAAGTGAAAATATTTCCGTACCTGTTGCTGAGGAAACGCACTAACCGGAAAGCACGATTGAAAATGCACTGCGACGAGTTTTCATCCCCAAGCGACTAGAGGCGTCTGCAGGGAGAAATTCATCGGATGCTTATAATGATCTCGCCCAATTTCATCATCGCTCCTAGAACATCTTCATTCATTCCCTCCGCGTCTCTCCATTCATTTTTAGATTCAATCCAAACCACTGATATCAATTCCTATTGGCGCCTGTTCTTGTCGTTTCCTCAAAACTAGATTCTACGAAAAAGGCACCAATCGATGCGAAATTTTTGTTCTCAAACGCAATTATGAAAGAAATTCATTTTGCCAGAAGGAAAATATTTGGAAACAAAATCCTGATACTGGTTATTTTTGGTTTACTTTTGCCAAATTTTTATGCATTTTTAATGAGTTTTTGTTGCACTTTGAGCCATTCCCATCAACCCTTCTAAATTTTTTTAATAAAGAAAGTGGGTCATGTGGTTTTTCTTGGTAAAGTCTTTACAGGCGTACATAAATTTTCAAGAAATATCTTTTTTTAAATGAATTAGCTCAAAGAGGTTTTCAGTAGGTACACTTTGTAATGGCTCATCTACTTTGAGACGATTAGTCATCGAATGGAAGTCGACCATTACAGTTTTATTCATGCATTGAACCCTTCAATGGAAAAAAAGGAGTAACATTGGAAAGTTATTTTTCCATTGAAGAAATACAGTGAAACGTGTTGACATGCATTCAAATTATTTATAGATTACAGCAACTGTGAAAACTCGAGCTTTTTCTCGGGAAATTTGGGATGGCATATTGACAACACCTCAGTTAAAGGATACGTTGGACCAGTTATTTAATATACAAGTCAACTCTTGCTATTAAACACAATATAGATTTAAACAGCAAGCTTAAATCTGAGATATTGAGAAATATATCCAAGGAACTCCCTATAAAGAAATTTCTCGATTAAGGTTCGTTCGAAGGTTGGAAAACTACTCTATTCAAATTAAAATTTTTTCTTCATTTAGTTTCCTCATACTTCATCGCTTTTATTTTGATATGAATAAAACACGTTATCAAATTAACCATTTTGGAGTGTTTGTTCTTTTGATCAGTTCTACCTCACTAATATTTAAAATATGTGATTTTTGAAATTTTTAATAACTCGGAGGTGGTTTAACAAAAGTTGATTCCACGCCAGTGTCCTCAAGAGATGAAGAATATTTTCTATAGACTTTAATTAATTTTTACTTTCAACAACTTTTTATAAACTTGCAAATCAAATTATCAGTCGAATCACTTGATATCTGTCAGAATGAATTATGGATAGCAACTGCTATCCATTGCTATCAACTGCGAAGCCAGGTCCGCACTGGGACCCACTCCGTCCAAAAATGCCAAATCCTACATATTTGTTATCATGATATTGAAACAGGTCGATTTTTGTTTCACTTCAACCAAATTCCTATGTATTTATAGTGTGGAAGGGTTGGGTACTCAGAAAAAAGAATTAACACAACGATTAGTGGTCGAAGAGTTACACTAGTTACAAAACCAATTATGAACTTAATTTAAATAAAAATCAGTAGTGACAATGAATGACGAACTAAAACCAAACCTATTATACACCAAAAATAAATCGATAACACACAAATAAAACACAAGAATTAAAACCATGTAAAATGCTATACAGGGTGGCCATTTGAAAATGAAACGGACGAGATTACAGACGAAATAAATTTTTTCGATAGAAATGCTCGGACAAGTCGATTTCTGTTTCTAGGGGGAATACTTAAGATGTAGGTTACGAACGTATAGCGCTTGAACCCTTGCTACTTCAACCCTCACCCACAATTTTTGAATAGGGAAGATGGGGTGAGTGATACCTCATTTGAAAGGTATTTTTATATTGATTTCAGCACAGTAATTTTTTTTCATTTTATGCATTAGTTCTCGAAATATTCTTAACTAAGTATTTGAAAATAAAGTGGTGTTTTCATGGCACTTGTAGTGTTTTTTTGTGAAAAATCGACATTTTGAGCTTCAAAACAACCATTACTGTGGCTTCCTTCCTCTAATCCTCTGACATATAAATTTTTAATCAAGATATCGAACAAACAAAGCGTATTGCGAAGGAGCTCAATCTTGCTGAAACTCAGTCTAAATCAAGTCTCGATTCAAAACTAAGAATAATTCACATGTCAAAGAACCATGTTCGTAATAAATAAAAAATTATCGATTCTCATTTTTTTGAAAAAATATGAATTCAATAATGAACAAAATGAAAACATATTGAAGCCAACTGAGAAAACAGTTCATAATTAAGTCGGAAATCGTTTCACGAATTGGGACTGGAATATTCCTGTGGCATCATTAATGATTTGATTTTCTTACCTGGTAATCTGATTAGAGATATGTACGTATTTGGACTTTTTGGAGATTTCTATCTATCAAGTGTTACCGCATGTTATTGGAAATACTGCAAATTATATCAAAGATAATTTAGATTGAGTTTCAGCAAGATTGAGCTCCTTCGCAATACGCTTTGTTCGTTCGACATCATGATTAAAGATTTCTATGTCAGTGGATTGGAGTAAGGAAGCCACAGTCATGGTTGATTTGAAGCTCAAAATTTTTAAAATTTTAAGATTGATAACAAATTGCTCAAATTTCTAGAATTAAAAATATTTTGGCAACTTATTGAGTACTTCGTTCGCTTGAACAAAAGTGTCAAAAAAATCTTTTGATATTTAGATTTTTATGAATTTCAGAACTTTTGAAAATAAAATAACATTTTTCATTTAGACTAGATCTTTTCTTGTTTAGCCGAACGCAGTAAGAACGAATTAAAGCCCCCTATTAAAATTTTTTATTTGGATATGAATCATGCCAAACTACGAATTATTTTCTTATTCAGGGTGTAACTAAATAAGTGTAAAATATTTAAGGAGGTGATTCCTCATCGAAAAAAAAAATAGGATCTTTCATATATGTATTTCTGTCAGACTGAACTTTGGGTAGCAATCGTAACTATGCAAATATCCGATTATTTACTCAATTGAAACGATAGTAAGTGAATATAATTATGTAAATTAATCCAAAATTGAAAAAAATTTTTTGAAGAACTCCGTCGTGAACTAATTTTCAGAAAATAAACGAAATGCATGGTTTGCGTATCTTGAAGAGTACTCGAAAAGTGGAGGAAATAAAGAGAATTTAATAGTCTGTCGGAAGGCATGATGGTATTGGCAGATCCCACTCGACTTGAATTCCGCACAGACGCCGCCACCAAGAATTCGCGTTATTGAGGTATGTGATGAGGGGGTTCAGAAGCAATTTCAACATAAATGGACTGCGCCTCATTTCACTGAATACCAGATTTCTTATTAATATATCTCGCATGAATGAACAAAAGAATAAATATAGGTAGAGCTAGGGGTGTTAAACTAAAAAATAAATCATCATTAATTATTACAAGCAACATTGAAAGGATTACTACAAAAATTCAGAAAAAGCACTGACGTGATATCAGGAGTTTTCGCGGGCTTGTCATGAAGTTCTTTTTTATTGAGAACACTTATGATTTCTAGAAAATAATGTACTGCATCCTATGAAATTTATCTCAGGCATAGACTTAAATCTATCAGCGTTCTGAATAATAGATTATTCACCTTTCAAAAAGAAAAAGTACTGCAGCGCCATCTTCTATTTCATTCAGGAAGCATCCGCATCATTGCATATTTCTGTATTTCTACCGAATCGATTTTTGCATACTATGAAATTTATCTGAGGCATAGACAGAAATCTATCAGCCTTCTGAATAACTGATTAATATTTTGATATATTGATTATTCACCTTTCGGATAAGATGAAGTTTGTTTTTTTCACTAGCGCAGCGCCATCTTCTTTTTCAACGAGAAAGTATTCGAAAATTTGAAGGTTATTGTATCTATCGATTTGATTTATGTATTTCTATGTCTGTAATTTTCTAATTTCGAGACAAATATGCTCTCAATCGGTTGAGGGTTCGGAACCGAATTTCAAAAAATGGTATAGAAAGAGTATTTTTTTGGTCCCAAGAATATATGGTTGAAATCTTGAATATTTAAGAATAGACCCTTTTATTTACATTGAAAAGTATCGCATTTAAAACTTAGAACTGGTCGATTGTAACGTATTGAGCTGGTCCACTCAGGTCATTTTCATGTTGCCAAACTGACTAAATAGTAGGTTTCTCTATTCCAGTGACGACTCGTCAGGGTAGGAGCAACCGAAAAAGAGAAGGTGAAAATAAATATTTTTTTAATCGAAACTTATTTGAAAAATTAATAGCAATATTTAAATGTCGAGAAATTCCCTTAGTATCTTTTCCTCTGCCCTCTATATATCTCATATTTCCACTCAACACATCGACGTACACATTATTTCTTTCAAACACCTCAAATAATTTTTATTCCAAGTTCCCGCATCTGTCCTTATACGTAATAACAGCCAGCCGAGCCACAGCTTTCAGTTTATGAATTCATCTAACACATACGTCGCTCGAAGTTCCTATTAATGGAACTCTACAATACCTCGACTGTGACACTTGCGAGGTCGGCCAAGAACCCTTGGCCGTCCCTATGTGAAACGGCAGGCGGGTGAAATTGTTTATTAATATCGAATTAAAAATTGTAATTTAATATCCGACATCTTCATATGTTTAGCCTAAATTTGAGATAGAAAGAGAAATCATTAAGTATTTAAAATTTTGTCACGTATCCCATTAATAATTGAAATTTTCTCCCTCAAATCTCAAATGACTATTATCATAAGTACTTGAATGTTATCTCAATTTCAGAAAAAAAGTGTATTCGTACTGTATGGAATAAATTTCGTGATTTTCTGACCATAAAAATTCATTCTTAGTAACTGTAAATAGCAAAACAGCAACCCACGACTTGTTCATTTTTCAAAGACTAGGTCGGCCAAGATACGCTTGGGGAGGGGGTATATGAGAATTGCATTGCGCGTGTTTACTTCTTGAATTAAGATTCCCAGATGACGATGAAAAAAGAAGAATTTGGGATTCGCTGTTGGGATGATCAAGTATTTGCCCAAAGAAAGCAATTTTCATTTGTTCAGATCATTTTTATGTGGTGTTGCCAGATGAGGTTTCACAAGAGACTTTCAATGAGGGGCCGGCCAAAACAAATCGACATTTTACGAAGGAATGCTTTGTCTATGTCTATCTTATATAGTCTAAGGTTGAAATTAATGTTGTAGTTGAATACACAACCTGTAGAATAAATTCAGGTTGATTATTTAAATAAAAGAAACATTAAATTCTCATTCAGGAAATTGTAATATCATGATGTTGCTTACAAAAGCTTTATTGTCACTCTAGGCTATGATTATGTTTTTCTTGTACATTCAAATTATTATAATCAAACAATATTTTTCATATAAATATAACAAAATAAGGAACTAATCAAATGGATAAAAAAACTTGAATATTAAATAAGTTTGTCTACTTTTATTAATGCTTTTTTCTTTGTTATTTATAAAACTTGGTCATGGAATTGTCATATTGTCTCATACCATTTCAATCTACAGTTGTCGAATTAAAGAAGATTTTCAGTCGTCATATCAGAGAAACTACTCCAAATAAAAATTTTTTCCACATTTTTTCTTAAATTTAAATAATAATAAATCTATGTTTGAAAAAAAATAATAAATGGCTGAACTATCCAAATAGCCTGTAAACAAACTAAGAAAGAAAAATTATGTTTCCCATCTAAAATATTCAACAAATCACTCAATAACAATAACAATCCAACAGGAGATTCACAAATCAGCAGTTTTCGCCTTTCCAACAACTACAAGTATTTTCTGTAAAAGCACCGTCGTTTTGTTAATAATCAACAAGAAACGTCTCGGCTTCTTCTGCCAGTGAATGAAAATATAATAAACAGGAACCGAAGACAAAATCATCAATATGCCGTAGCCTGTCTCGATGGGACTCGCTACCATTGGCACTGCAGTGATGAATATGGTCGCCAATATGTACAGAATTGGCCAGATCAGATGCACTCTGATTGGTCGCTCCAACTCCGGTGATTTCCACCTTAACCATGGCACGCACAAGACGGATACTCCGATGCTCAGCTGAAACAAGTATGCAATTCAAATCTCAGGTTATTATCGAAAAAACACTTATGTCTACTAGTGTGAGCCTTTCTCATAATTCGATTGAAAACACAGGGGTTTTATGCCTGAGGCTTTCCCCTACATTTTTCTAGACCCTGAATAAAGAGTTGATTGTTTGGGTCTGACTGTTTTCATTTCATTTAGGGATCTCGAGATTGTGGATCATTCCTATATTGTTGTATGGGATTTCTTAGCTACCTGGATCGAAGGTCTTGAAGGGCGGTTCCAAGGCCTAAAGGCAGGAACCGTTATTAACATGTGCTATAAGGCATGAGAGAATATTCCTTTTCATCAACCGCTAAACTTTCTGTCATTTTTTCAAAGCCGCCGCTGGAACTCCATGACCTTCTCCGTGTTCCCAATTCCTTAGCTCATACAGTGTTATAGTTATGCCTCACATACCCTGCGGCCGTGACCATGACGATGGTCAAAATTAGTCTTTATATCCAATTATTTTCTCTAATCTCAATTGTCACTTGAATTATTACGTAAACATTACGTAGAGTCCTACCCTTGCTAGACGATCATATTAAATGGCCAAGTCTCTGTATCTGGATTCATTCAGACTCCAGGGTTGTAGTTAGTTTTTAAAAATAATATTTGTCATCCTTTTCGAAAGAAAAAGTGGCAAATGTAACATGATATTTGATGTTTTTTCTTCGGAGTTTGTTGTTTGTTTTTTGGTGTTTGTTGTATTTAATTTGGTGTTTGTTGTTTAGTGTTTGTTGTTTTGTGATTATTTATTTATTTAATTGATCGCGTTGCCTGCATTACAATTTCATGCAGTGCAACAATAAAAAAATATTTTTGTATCTGCAGAGATGTACAACATCTATGCGCAGCATAATCTTAAACCTATTATAAATCCTGAAAACAAAAATATATCTATTATACCAAAAGTTGGCCATATTCTCCCACATTCCCCGCTTTCACCCCTCTGATCACATTTTACCTGCCTGTTTTCTTTTTTCCCTTCCTTTCATTTATTATATATATATATATATATCCTCTCATCATTTAACCCCTCTTGTAAACCTAACTAATCCATTTTTCTTTTCATTTATGTAAATTCTGAACTTTATTTTTAATTGCTTTTTACTCAATGTTTTGTATTCATTCGGGAGAGAATTGAATATTTTTACAGCTCAAATTTTGTATTGTTTGTTGTGTTATTTCGGTCAAACATCTCAAATAATTTTTATTCCAAGTTCCCGCATCTGTCCTTATACGTAATAACGCAGCTCAACCAGCCGAGCCACAGCTATCAGTTTATGATTTCATCGAACACGTACGTCGCTCGAAGTTCCTATTAATGGAACTCTACAATACCTAGACTGTGATACTTGCGAGGTCGGCCGAGAAGACTTGGCCGTCGGCCGTCCCTATGTGAAACGGCAGGCGGGTGAAATTGTTTATTATTATCGATGTTTATTGCAAATATCAAATTAAAAATTGTAATTTAATATCCGACATCTTTTTATGTTTATCCTAAATTTGAGGTGGAAAGAGAAATCATTATGTATTTAAAATTTTGTCACGTATATCCTATTAATAATTGAAATTTTCTCCCTCAAATCTCAAATGACTATTATCATAAGTACTTGAATATTATTTCAATTTCAGAAAAAAGTGTATTCGTACTGTACGGAATAAATTTTGTGATTTTCTGGCCATAAAAATTCATTCTTAGTAACTGTAAATAGCAAAACAGCAACCCACGACTTGTTCATTTTTCAAAGACTAGGTCGGCCAAAATACCCTTGGGGAGGGAGTATATGAGAATTGCATTGTGTGTGTTTACACTTCGATTATCAGAGTTCAGTTCATTAGATCAGTAGTTTGGAGTAAGATGTGTAGGGCTTAGGATTGTACGAGTTTTCGTTCGTTTTCGGTTACAAGTTGAATGTGGGTGATCCAGATGGCAAGTGTAAGAGAGGTAGTATCATTTTGCGGTGATTTGATTAGTTTTTTAGTAGATAACAGGTTTTCCATTATTAGAATAATTCTAATTGACAGCGTTCACAACATGATGAATATGATTTTAATTTTACTAAGTTTTAAGATGAATTGTTGGACAGTTATACATTTTAGATATGATTGTCACTGTATTTGTGACATGTAAACTTGAAAAAGACCCAATGTACGCCGAAACATATGTAGTTAACTATAAATAAAAAAAAGATGAAATCCTAATATCAATCCATTTTATTATCCAAATTATGTATTCTCAGATAAGAAGAATTAATAAGGTTCGGCACTTGAGAGTTTCTATTCACAGAGAAGAGTTTTTAAATGTCTACAAAATCCAAGGCTTTGAACTTCTTTGTTCAATATTGGGCACTTCTGGTAAGACTAGACAATAGAAAGATCTGACCTTATTTTCCTGATATGAAATTCACCACAGCTCTGCTTCAATCGTTGAAGGTACAAAATAAGGTGCAGGTACCTTGAATGAAACTTCCACTAACAAATTGTGGCTTGGCAATATGCAACTGCTTCACAGATTCACAAATCACAACTTTCTTGTTTCACTTGCAGCTGAATAACTCAGATTCACAATGTACTAGGGTATCTAGCTGACCCAACTGGAGAAAATGTATAACAGAGAGAGTTTACACGTTATTCGCTGCTGAAAACTAACTGTAAAGTAGAACTGACCACGCTGGTGGTCAAACTGGGACTGTACTGAGAGAGGGTTCTTGAATAATTGAGAAAGATCGGAGAAGGTAACTGTCCTTTGTTGCGAGAATATCGCAACAGTTGAATATGGCTGCATTTATTTATATAAACAGTATTTTATTAAGCTACACAAAGCCGATGAAACATTGAACAAATGTAAAAATTTGTTGGAACTGATCCCATTTTTCTCATCTCATGTCATCTCTTCACTATTCTATCTCGATGTTTCTATGCATTCCTCACGAATGTGTCCAATTTATCGGTAAATGATTGTTTAGAATGATTCGAAGGATGTAATCAGTTGAAGAAAAGAAATAAACTTACCCATGTCGAAAATCCGACGTAATTTATGAGGGCGTATATGTCCGAGACTGTCAAATAGAGCATCGATAGCAGAGCCTGAAACAATAATGGAGAAAAACGGTTATTTCTTGTGTCGCCGAATGATATCGGAAAAGATTTTTATGTATTTGCAATTTACCCAGAATATTTGATATTAGAAAACATTTATATGTTGAAATGTGATAGATTTACTTTGTGTTGTTTCAATTATTTCTTTATTCCATTGACTTCCTCACGTATTAGATAGAATTGTACAAAATGAGACATAAGAACTTCCAATAATTAATTACCATTACGAGTACTGACGGCGCTGGCGTCAAAGTTTTGGCCTGTATCATCGTCAGCAATTCCGGCATCTGACCTTGACAGGCTCCGGCGTAGAAGAGCCTCGACGACGTCAGTAAAATCCCATTAACTGCTCCAAAAGTGCTCAGAGCCACGAACACCGGAATCGTCCAAGCGAACGGACCAAAGAGTCTGTTGGCGAAAGACACCGCCACCGCCTCAGATTCGAGAACTTCAGCTGGTGAAAGTGTAGTGTAAAAAGCAACATTGGTCAGAACATACACTACTGTTACTAGGGTACAAGATATGGCAATGGCAAGTGGAAGATTTCTGAGGAGAAATAAAACGTGACAATTAAAGCCAAGCTTATTGTTGACAATTCTATAAGAGACTCCAGAAATACACTGATCAACAATTGGGAGGGATCACTTATGAACTTCTCTTCATTTGTATTTTGTTATCTCGTGAATATCTGTACATTATATGATCTCTAAGGAAAAATTAAGATGTTTTGAGTTGATTATATCAATTTTTTCCTCACTTCATCGGCTCTTGTTCACAAAAACGATTATTATCTGTAGGCTGTTACAGGTGGAGTGAAAAGCAATCTGGTATTTCTTATTAAATCTGTTTTTTTCTCTCGTTCAAATACATAAGGTGACAATAATTGAAGAAATGAGAACAATATCAGCTTATCAGTCATGCCGAGAAGACGTTTGGCTCCTGTGCAACTGGACCAAATCATACGGTGGATACAGGAAGGTTTGTCCCAACGACATCCAAAAGTTCATCCAAAACGACTCAGTAGCTTATGTTCATGGGGGAGGTCGGCAGCGCAGTACAACAGCTGCCCAAGATCGTCTTTTGATCCTCAATGCTAGGAGAAATCCCACTTACCCGGCGTCGCGGCTCAATAGATCACTGAGAGTTGCAACAGGAGTTCTAATTTCGAACCAGACTGTAAGACGACGACTACATGTCCGTGGTTTGAGAGCACAACATCCCCGTTTGAATAGGGAACACCGGGTTCATCGACGGCAATGGGCTGAGGAGCACTGCAATTGGACAGTTGAAGATTGAAGCCGATGTTTATTTACGGATGAGTCTAATTTCGTTTGGTCAACTCCGATGGACGTATTCTTGCTTGGAGGGAAAGAGGTCGAAGGTATGCAGAGCAGTTTATGGTACCCACAACAGCTTTTGGCGGAGGTTCTATATGTGCATGGGGAAGCATTTGTTTGAACCAACGCACAGAGTTGGTTGTTCTGCAGAACACCACAATGACCAGCCAAAGATATCACGATATGATTATTGAACCCATAATTGTTTCGTTTGCGGCTGCCTTGGCGAGAATTTCATTTTAATTGACGATAATTCCCGTCCACAACGTAGTCGTCTGGTTAATGAAGCGCTAGAAACTCCTATTGATAGGATGGACTGACCAGCTCGCTCTCCAGATATGAATTGCATCGAACATGTCTGGTCTGAGATATCTAATTGTCAACTTTAGAACAATCGATCAATAACCTGGAGGACCTTCCTATCGCTTTACGAGATATTTGGACGAATTTGCCCCAAAATTTTATAAATCATTTGATTGAAAGTATGCCTCGTAGGGTAGAATGCTTGAGACGAGCTCGTGGGGGACCAACTAGGTACTAGCTTAACCAAAACTTCAGCCTTCTTGTGGTTTCATCATAAAATTTTTATGTTATTCAAACAAAGAATTTTGAGTGTTCCTAATAAAGTCTTTTTTTCTCTCCAACTTTCCATTTTTTCATTCTTTTCTCAAGTGAACCATATTATCAACTGAAAATACTCTGATATCTGACTAAATTTATAATCTTGGAGCGAATATTTCAGAAATAAATTTAGAAAAAGTGAGTGATCCCTATCAATTGTTGAGCAGTGTATTTACAAACATATTAAGAGGGTTGCTTTCTATATTTCTTAGTGTTGCCAGACCAGAACTGCTGCCGCCATCTTGAACACTTTGGCAGTTCACGTGCTCGTAGAAGAGGCACGAGTCGTGTTGATTACAGTTACTTGAAAAATTTATCTCAGCCAAAAATTGTTTTGCACTCTCTTAAACAACACTAGAGACAAGAGTGTATTGATGAAATCCTCTTTTAGCGATGAAGCAACATGTTGTGCCTGAAAACATCGACTGATGGTCATGTGACCTAAAATAGCATGCATTATATTTGACCAGTGACAAAATGATGTGGCCATACAGTCCTGAACGATTTTTGTTATTGCCGAAACTAAAAGTTAAAGTTCAAAGAAGCAGTTGAGGTCTTCGAAAGTCATATTTTAGATCGCCATGAGACTGGCGAACTTGCCTCTACAAATGGATTGAACGCATACGAAAGTGTTATACAGGGTGAGTCTCTGACTACTGCAATAAAGAAATTTTTGACATTTTTTATTGAATATAGAGAGCAACACTCGTACTATGAGATAAATTCTGGAATTCTACATCTATAAATTCTTTTGTTAGTAGTGACGAATACATGAAATTTAATAGAAAATATGTAGGCTTCAACGTAATATAACTCACCTCACAGGGTCCTTTAATTCTTCAATTATAAAATTTAAATAGTTCCTGAAAAAATAATTAGTAATTAGGATAGATGTAGACAATATGAGATAGTTGCCAATGGTGATCAGATTGAAATAACAAAAACAGAATGCTACCGTACGATGTATTTGGAATTCTCCGGAGTGCTTATTTCGCGCGACGCGTTTCCGGTTGTCAGGCGAGTCGAGTTTTCTCGACTTGATAAATGCGAAAACACAAATTATTGGGAATTTACTTTAGTAGTTTTAGCATGAAATGGTTGTAGTCGTTTTTATAAGTTACAATTGTTTGTCAGGTATTTTTTCTGTCTCATTGCTCATTTAGTAAATTGAATTCGGGAGATCCTAATCACATAAATAGTGATCCCCACTGCCTACATTAAGTAATTAGTGGATGTGATAAATTTAGATCTCAGCTGATAATTAAGAGAGTGTGTTTTCGCTCAAGTGAGTCGATAAGAATGTTACTCACCAACCATTATAAGCAAAAAGTCCCGAATAGAAGGATAAAGCCAAAGATGTGACTTCAGTCTTTGTGTTGAGGAATGTGAAATGTTGAGTCTGACCTGAAAACAAAAAAATCAATCAAGGGCTGGACGATTCCGGTTGTGTTCCTTCATGAGAACAACCCAACTAAAAACTAAGACGTGGGGTGCAACCTTTACACAATAGAGGGAGAAAGAATAAAAAGAACGAGTTACGCAATCCTGCCTGAAGTATGAAGGGTTGATTATTAGTCATTCATTCAAAACGAAGACCAGTTTTACTCTTTATGTTGATGAGAAATTTTTCATGATGAAACTCTTGTAGAATTTTTATTTGTTTATAACCGTCATCTCTTATTGTTATTCTTTCTAACGTTTCGACAGACGTTTTCTGTCAGTTTGAAGGTAAAAGATGGGATTTTTAAAAGCTGACAATTCAGAAAATTTCTCGATTGTCACTAAAAATGTCAAATTGACAGATAGGCTGAAAACTGGATCAAATTTGTATAAATCTGTGGTTTGACTAAAGTTAGTTATTCCATCGATTTTTAAAATTGAATGTCCTAATATTTGTGATTTTAATTTGTAACTCTACATGTTTCGAGCTAATTCAGCTCGTCTTCAGGAGTATAAAAATCACACAAGTGAAGCTGAAAAACAATAAAAATTCATGGAGAAAACAAAAAAATTCTTTACAGTGAAAAACAAGGACAAAGTTAAGAAAAAACTAAGCAAAAAATGTCCAAAAAAGCCATATAAGTGACAAGATAAAGCAAACTAATGAAAGCTTACAAAAGTCAAAAAAATAATAGTTAAATTATGAAGGTCAATTATATAATATAAAACAAAGTCAACAGTATAAAAAACAGTTTGAAAAAAGTAATTGTAAGCTTTTAAAGAAGGTCCTAACTAAAAATAGCGGGTGTAAAAAATCGCTATAAATAAAGCTAAACGAAAAAGGTAGAATGTGATAAATAAAAAAATTTACATAAAAAATCTTCAGGAACAATTCAATGAAAATCCTTAAATTCAAATTGGTGATCCAAAATTATATTTTTAAAGGCTTAATTGGTGGTAGCAGGATCAAAGAAACGGGAAAATGAAAACTATGTCAGTTCGCCGACGTTTCGGAATTATATTTTTCCATCTTCAGGGCTAGACTAAACAATTATTATCCTCTATATAAATAATACAATTTACAAATCTCAGGTATGTATTTTTCATGGAAGAAATTATCAGACCGCAATGAAAATCACCCGAAGAATGCTAATGGTCTGAAAAAATAGTTCTTTCAAATTACTTTAAGGGGAACAATAGCCTTTAAACACAAAAATATCCTGTTTAAAAAAAGGACAATATCGTAGATCGATCGAAGAAAATAGAATAGTTATAATAAAAACGAATGAAGATAAATTATCATCTCATACGTGTTCTACTTATATACAACAATCCCGTTAAAAGAAAAAAATAAAAATAACACAAGACAAAGTAAACTATAATGAACGAATTGATGAAAACAATAATGCCATCGAGCCGACAAAAGACGAAAAGTGTATTACAAGACGAAGTAATCTACAACAAACAACTCGAAAAAGCACTCAAACGAGATCAAAAATCACACAATTAACTGTCCATCGATTTTGAAATGTTAAGTAAAAATTTCAACGCAAATTCAACAACAATATTCAACACGTAAATGAAAAAAAGAAGGCTTATAACTGATACTCACCATTATACAATTGATAAATTCCTGCCCCGATGATTATGAATAAAGCCAAGAGTTTTGCATAAGTAAAAATATCTTGAACCCTGGTAGCCCATTTCACATCGTAGCAGTTGACGAAAGTCAATATCACTGAAAAATGAGACCAAATTAAAGAGATTCTTTTTTCAAGCCATAGAAAATTTCGAATCGATATCGTATCATAATACGATTACAGTAATCCACTAAATTCATTGAGAACTCAGCGAATCACAATTAGTTGGAGTATTACAGATAAATCTCTGTCAATCGGAAGATTTCTCACCAAAGGAATCGATTTAAAGTGGTAGAAATTGCCGAAATGATAAATTAGTCTCGAAAATATATGATATGACACTACCGGGGTTGAATGGATTCATTTTATGACTATTTCAGAAATTCTACAGGGTTTAAGTACCATTCATAGTGCCACGAGATAGACGGCCATGTTTCTTCAGTAAAGCGCCTATCTGATAGGACTTGGATACGTTATATTACTATACAGGGTGGCCATTTGAAAACGAAACAGACGAGATTATAGAGGAAATAAATTTTTTCGATAGAAATGCTCGGACAGGTCGATTTCTGTTTCAAGGGGGACAACTTAAGATGTAGGTTACGGACGTATAGCGCTTCAACCCTTGCTACTACAACCCTCACCCCCAAATTTTGAATAGGGAAGATGGGTTGAGTGATACCTCATTTGAAAGGTATTTTTATACTGATTTCAGCACAGTAATTGTTTTTTCATTTTATGCATTAGTTCTCGAAATATTCTTAACTAAGTATTTGAAAATGAAGTGGTGTTTTCATGGCACTTGTAGTGTTTTTTTGTGAAAGATCAACCTTTTGAGCTTCAAAACAACCATGACTGTGGCTTCCTTCCTCCAATCCACTGACATAGAAATCTTTAATCAAAATGTCGAACAAACAAAGCGTATTGCGAAGGAGCTCAATCTTGCTGAAACTCAATCTAAATTATCTTCGATATAATTTGCAGTATTTCCAATAACATGCGGTAACACTTGATCGATAGAAATCTCCAAAAAGTCCAAATACGTACATATCTCTAATCAGATTATCAGCTGAGAAAATCACATCATTAATAATGCCACAGAAATATTCCAGTCCCAATTCGTGAAACGATTTCCGACTTAATTATGAAGTGTTTTCTCAGTTGGTTTCAATATGTTTTCATTTTGTTCATTATTGAATTCATATCTTTTTCAAAAAAATGAGAATCGATAATTTTTTATTTATTACGAACAAATCATTAAGTTGGCTTAATGGTTCTTTGATATGTGAATTATTCTTAGTTTTGAATCGAGACTTGTATGTGTTCTAATTTATTGTTCGACATGGTTTATTCAATTGCAGAGCGGGTGAAAATAATTTCAGTTTATTTTTGCAACAATCAATGTGCGAATATAACCGTAGAATTCTTCAATCAACGACATTTAGATAAACATATTAACAGGAAGTATGTTTTGGAATTAGTGTCAAAGTTTCAAGAAACCGGGTCCGTGGCTAATAAAAAACGAAACATGGAAAGAAATGAAGCAGCTAAAGTAGCTGTAAAAATGCATAAAATGAAAAAACAATTACTGTGCTGAAATCAGTATAAAAATACCTTTGAATTGAGGTATCACTCACCCTATCTTCCCTATTCAAAAATTGGGGGTGGGGGTTGTAGCAGGAAGGGTTGAAGTGCCATGCGTCCGTAACCTACATCTTAAGTTGTCCCCCTCGAAACAGAAATCGACCTGTCTGAGCATTTCTATCGAAAAAATTTATTTCGTCTGTAATCTCGTCTGTTTCGTTTTCAAATGGCCACCCTGTATAGCATTTTACATGGTTTTATTTCTTGTGTTTTATTTGTGTGTTATCGATTTATTTTTGGTGTATAATAGGTTTGGTTTTAGTTCGTCATTCATTGTCATTACTGATTTTTATTCAAATTAAGTTCATAATTGGTTTTGTAACTAGTGTAACTCTTCGACCACTAATCGCTGTATTATTTCTTTTTTCTGAGTACCCAACCCTTCCACTCTATAAATACATAGGAATTTGGTTGAAGTGAAACAAAAATCGACCTGTTTCAATATTATGATAACAAATATGTAGGATTTAGCATTTTTGGACAGAGTGGGTCCCAGTGCGGACCTGGCTTCGCAGTTGAAGAGGTGATATCTTCATCGATCCTAAGATGACAAGCTAGTCTCATTTTATTTATTGGGTTCAAACCGTTTATTTATTCGACGCCGGGTAGATTAACCCTCTTGACGTCCTCAAATTGAAGGGACATGTTTCGAAATGACGTTTATGGTTATTAATTAGGGGGTCAAGTGCGACGGTTGACATGCCTCTTAAGAGTTGTGATAAATATTGGGAAAGGACGCTGAGTACAGTGGTGGGAACTATGGTAAACCGCATTCGTTTAGTGGACCAATGCGAGTGTTTAGGGATGTACCTTAAAAAATTACGAAAGTTCCTGGAGACTGAAGGTTTCCATCGAAAGACGAAGTTTAGACGCTCATAAGAAGGGTAACCTTGGAGATTTTATTTATTGTTTTGGTGTAAATAAACTTGTAAATACGAAAGCCGTGTTTATTTCGACGTTAGGCGTTATCTGTAGGCGGAAATCTATCATAACCCCTAGACAATTGATAAAAAAGCCTATAAATGTTTATCTTCAGGTAAGATGAATCTCTATACGCCTTGGTCGAAGCAATGTAACGTCATAATCGACTGAGAGAACATTAGGTATACTTACATATGCAACAAACAGCCAGCATCCTGGCTGCATCATTCGGCGGATCACATTCGGGAAAAAAAGGCTTCATCACGTAAACGCTGAAAGTGAGTGAGACAATAGCCTGCGAACAGGGTCGCACTATCATGCACTCGATCCATAACCTGATGAAAGCAAGAAAAGGACCGAATGTATCCATGATATAGGCGTAATCCGCTCCGCTTTTGCGGATCATCGTGCCAAGTTCCGCATAGCAATACGCGCCCACCTGTAAAACATATTTTCAGTTTCATCACTCGCAAAAAGTCGGCAGGCGAAAATAAATTCTACATTCTACAGGGTGTTTCAGAATAAGGTTTGTAAATTCGAGATCTTAATCATCAGATAAATTTATATAAAGATCATATGAACTATGAGTCCCTGACGGACCGGTTCCTAGATACAGACCCATTTTTTCCGATATGAAACGATGTTTAATCTTCAACAGTGGCGTCCGTACAGATTCCGTACAAAGTTTGGAACGTCAATGATTTTTCAAAGTTTAAATTATTTTCGCAATCACCACATAATTAATTGTGAGGATAGTCTCTTGAGTTTTTAAATGCGATGAATATTTTCTGAGAAAAAAAAATAAAATGCAATTTTATCACGGAAATTTACCAATTTTTCGATAGCTTCCAAAATCGTCTGGTCTCAGATTAGGGCAGCTCAGTCGCCTTCATATTTGACGTCTACCAGTTCAATTGATTTGTTTATTACAACATTGAAAAAGAAATCGTGTACGGTATAGAAAATAATTACATAAAACCAATTTTTTGAAAAATAAACAAGTCGTGGGTTGCTGTTTTGCTATTTACAGTTACTAAGAATGAATTTTTATGGTCAGAAAATCACAAAATTTTTCCATACAGTATGAATACACTTTTTTCTGAAATTGAAATAATATTTAAGTACTTATGATAATAGTCATTTGAGATTTGAGGGAGAAAATTTCAATTATTAATAGGATACGTGACAAAATTTTAAATACTTAATGATTTCTCTTTCTATCTCAAATTTAGGATAAACATATGAAGATGTCAGATATTAAATTACAATTTTAATTTGATATTTGAAATAAACATCGATAAAGAGAAACAATTTCACCCGCCTGCCGTTTCACATAGGGAAGGCCAAGGGTTCTCGGCTGACCTCGCAAGTGTCACAGTCGAGGTATTGTAGAGTTCCATTAATAGGAACTTCGAGCTACGTATGTGTTAGATGAAATCATAAACTGAAAGCTGTGGCTCGGCTGGCTGTTATTACATATAAGGACAGATGCGGGAACTTGGAATAAAAATTATTTGAGGTGTTTGAGCGAAATAATGTGTATTTCGATGTGTTGAGTGGAAATATGAGATATATAGAGGGCAGAGACAAAGATACTAAGGGAATTTCTCGACATTTAAATATTGCTATTAATTTTTCAAATAAGTTTCGATTAAAAAAATATTTATTTTCACCTTCTCTTTTTCGGTTGCGTTTGGGTCGGCCCGGCCAACCCTGCCTACCCTAACGAGCCTTCACTGCATCTAAGGACTAAGATCCCGAATATAGGAAACCTTATTCTGAAACACCCTGTAGAGACTGATGGGGAGTCCTGAAATTAAACTCAGAAAATTACAATTATGATGTAGGTATTGGCATGGCACAAATAATGATCTATTGGCCTGAATAATTCAACTTCCTGAGCCACAATAAGTGAAGAGAAGTGGGCGTGAAAGGTTCTAATTCAGTTTTCCGGCAGAAGATGCCCATCAACATGAGAGCGTCTTTTATATTCCAACTTGTACATCAGCGGCATATTATGCTCATAATTGAATAAGCGAAGCCTTGAACTTCCTACTGAATTGTATGCTTTAATTGAGCTCAAATTTCATTATATTTTTCTGGTCGAAATTTCTCCTTGGCGAAGTTTATTCTGAACGCACTTATTTGCAGAAGATGATTAGGTATTTTACTCTAGCTAACATTATTTTAAATTACATATATTTTTCCATCAAATTACTGCATACATTGAACATCGCTAATTTTTAAGAAAAGTCTCTAACGACACCCCATAAATTCGCAGTCGAACTCCGTATATTTATATAAATATACATTATATACAGGGTGTAATTGAAAAGTGAAGGGGCTAGAGCTGATCCACGTGGAAGACCATTTTTCAATGTTGTGAAATTGCTACTTTTATTTTAAAAAAACACGAAACTTTTTATCAGATATGATATTTTCTAATAATCTTACCATTTTCCCACAGATAGATGTAGAGTTTGAAAATTAATCCATCTGTCTACACAGGGTCATATGTATAATTATTATCATATTCTTCAATATGTATAAATATACAGGGTGGCCATTTGAAAACGAAACAGACGAGATTACAGACGAAATACATTTTTTCGATAGAAATGCTCGGACAGGTCGATTTCTATTTCGAGGGGGACAACTTAAGATGTAGGTTACGGACGCACGGACCCTTGCTACTACAACCCTCACCCCCAAATTTTGAATAGGGAATATGTGGTGAGTGATACCTCATTTGAAAGGTATTTTAATACTGATTTTAGCACAGTAATTGTTTTTTCATTTTATGCATTAGTTCTCGAAATATTTTTAACTAAGTATTTGAAAATGAAGTGGTGTTTTCATGGCACTTGTAGTGTTTTTTTGTGAAAAATCGACATTTTAAATTTCAAAACAACCATGACTGTGGCTTCCTTCCTCCGATCCACGGACATAGAAATCTTTAATCAAGATATCGAACAAACAAAGCGTATTGCGAAGGAGCTCAATCTTGCTGAAACTCAATCTAAATTATCTTCGATATAATTTGCAGTATTTCCAATAACATGCGGTAACACTCGATCGATAGAAATCTCCAAAAAGTCCAAATACGTACATATCTCTAATCAGATTACCAGGTAAGAAAATCAAATCATTAATGATGCCACAGAAATATTTCAGTCCCAATTCGTGCAATGATTTCCGGCTTAATTATGAAGTGTTTTCTCAATTGGCTTCAATATGTTTTCATTTTGTTGATTATTGAATTCATATCTTTTTCAAAAAAATAAAAATCGAAAATTGTTTATTCATTACGAACAGATCATTAAGTTGGCTTACTGGTTCTTTGACATGTGAATTATTCTTAGTTTTGAATCGAGACTTGTATGTGTTCTAATTCATCATTCGACATGGTTTATTCAATTGCAGATCGGGTGGAAATAATTTCACTTTTTTTTGCAAACAATCAATGTGCGAATAGAACCGCAGAATTCTTCAATCAACGACATTTAGATAAACATGTTAATAGGAAGTATGTTTTGGAATTAGTGTCAAAGTTTCAAGAAACCAGGTTCGTATCTAATAAAAAACGAAACATGGAAATAAATGAAGCAGCTGAAGTAGCTGTTCTTGGACAGATTGCTCTGAATCCAATGACGAGTACGAGGCAGATAGCACATGCATCTGGTTTTACACGAACTAGAATTGCAAATATTTTGAAGCATCATAAATTCCATCCTTACAAAATCCATCTTTCACACGCACTAAACAAGATGATTTTGACCGTCGTGTTGAATTTTGTGATACAATGAGTGAACGAGTAACTGCTAATCCCCAATTATCTGTACAATGTTTGTTTCTCCGATGAGTGTTCGTTCTTTCGAAACACCACAGTAAATCGACACAATTGTCGTTATTGGGCCGATGCTAATCCGAGATTGTTCCACGAAGTTTATACTCAACAACCAGAAAAACTCAATGTTTGGGCTGGAATATTTGCTGACAACATTGTCGGTCCGTTCTTTTTAACTGGTAATCTTACAGGAGATATGTATTTGGGCTTATTGGAAAATCACATTCATCCAATTTTGACGGAAATTATTGAAAACAATGCTGGAAATTATGTGGAAGATCAGATTGTGTTTCAGCAGGATGGAGCTCTTCTACACTACGCCTTACCAGTTCGAGAATATCTGGATCAAAAATTTCCAAATCGGTGGATTGGAAGAAGGGGTCCCACTGAATGGCCAGCCAGATCGCCAGATCTGTCACCACTAGATTTCTTTCTTTGGGGCCACTTGTAGAGTAAAATATACTCTACACAGCCCGATACCATAGAAGATTTAAAAAGACGTATAGTGAACGAATGTCGTCAAATCACAGAAATGCTGCAAAGTGTGTGTCATCGTTTCGAATAAAACTTATTTCATCGTATGGAAGCTAATGGTGAACAATTTGAATATTTAATTAATTGATATGAGTTTTTAATAAATTATTTACTTTACTTTGAAAAGTCTTATTTCTTAGATCAATACTTCAAATCGTTCTGATACCATACAGTTGGAGAATGATTTCAGTGAATGAAACAGCTAGTCGAACATCTGACCCTAGTAGCATTAAAACATTTAAATTTTGGTGTTTGGGAAGCACGAAATGTCAATTATTCGCAAAAAATTAATTCAAGTGATAAAATTAACTAACGCATGAATATCTCGAGAACTAATGCATAAAATGAAATAACAATTACTGTGCTGAAATCAATATAAAAATACCTTTCAAATGAGGTATCACTCATCCCATTTTCCCTATTCAAAATTTGGGGGTGAGGGTTGTAGTAGCAAGGGTTGAAGCGCTATGCGTCCGTAAGCTACATCTTAAGTTGTCCCCCTCGAAACAGAAATCGACCTGTCCGAGCATTTCTATCGAAAAAATGTATTTCGTCTGTAATCTCGTCTGTTTCGTTTTCAAATGGCCACCCTGTATATTTATACATATTGAAGAATATGATAATAATAATACATATGACACTGTGTAAAAAGATGGATTAATTTTCAAACTCTATACCTATCTGTGGGAAAATGGTTAGATTATTAGAAAATATCTTATCTGATAAAAAGTTTCGTGTTTTTTGTTGAAAATAAATGTGGCAATTTCAAAACATTGGAAAAATGGTCTTCCACGTGGATCAGTTCTAGCCCCTTTACTTTTCAATTTATATTCTAGTGGTTTACCCAATACATCATCAATTTATTTGTTCTGATGACATCTCTTTAGATTTACATCACATATGGCAAAGTCAATGTGTCATCTGAAAATTTAGATGGTATTTTGCCATCCATTCTTTTATTCATCAATCCTAATACGTTTTTTTTGTTATTTTCTTTTGAAAAAAAATTATTTCAAATTAATATGTACCCAAGATTTGTAGATCAGTTCCTATTCCGCATTTCTCTCATTTCATTGATAATAGTAGGTTTGGATTTACCTATATTGTAATTCAGAAGACATGAATGTCTTTCAATCGAAGGATAATTGAATAAATGATATCTAATTATTGATGCAAATCAGAAAAGTATTGATAAATCAATGCAATAAAAATGTAATGAAATTATATACATTTTGGACAGCACTGACGTGATGTTACAAAGAACAGAAATGAATTTTGGGAGAATTGCCTTGTTCGGATAAATTTTTGAGCGTAACTGGACCATCATGAAGACGAAAACATCGATTTTGGCCAGCCTATGCCAATCAATCATTATAATGTTAAGAAATTGTGATATCAATATTCAGTAATTAGAACACACATAGTAGATGGAATCAACAATAATTTCGCTACACGTTAAATCATCGTAGTCAGCAATTATGAAACTAGATCAATTTGAATAATTTAATACTATACAGGGTCTTTCACGAGGAACCTCACCCATATTTATACGGGAAACTACTGAACGTATTTTCATGAAATTCAGCACTTATAAGTATTTCACGATGCTGATGAAATCTAAAATATTTTCAAGGCATGAGCACCTCCGGTTTTTCCGGAAATGACGTCAACTTCCGTTTTTCACATTAGAACACGGTTTTTTTATTGTAGAAATAGATTCCTTAGAAAATTTCAAGTTATTTTGATGTAACATTTTTCAGTTTTGTTTGGAAAATTCTCTCTGAGCGGGAAAATTCGAAAAAAAAATCGAAAATAGAGCTCCGCTGAAACAAGAATAACTTCGAGGTTTTTGGATGGAAAATTTTCATTTTTGGGATTTTTCAAGATGTATGATTGATGTATCCACTTTAAAAATCGAAATCGCGATTCATGATACAGGGAGTGAAAAAGTCGCTTTCAAAGTTAGGGATGACAAAATCGTGAAAAATCAATTTTTTCAAATTAGAACCCCATTTTTTTATGGCGGATATTGAATCTACGTTAAAAAATAATGTGAGTGTATGCATCACACCCTTGCCCTAAAGTGGATATTTTCTGAGTTATTCACAAAAACTGTTTTTCGTCTTGAATTTTCAGCTATTTCTTTTCCCTTCACGCCAAAAAGATGAAATTTTCAGGAACTGTTATTTGAACCATGCTGTAGATTTTTCACTTCTTCTTGAGACCGAATTCAAGTTACTATTAGGAGAACCATGGCAAACTCTCGCAGTTATAACTAGAGAAGATGCTCACAGTTTTGACCGTTAATTTCTAGACATTTATTTATACGGAATGCTTCGTGCGTTGCTCTATTTATTTCATCGGGAGGAAGAGATCTGCAAAAGTGTTTTTAAAAACCAAATTGAGTTTCAAAACTATGAATCTAAAAATCTAAACAAACCTGAACGCATTTCTGACTCGTTCTATGCAGTCCTCTTTATCAGTCAGGGTAGTTGAGTAGACAATATTTTTTATCCTACCCCAAACATAATAGTCTAAAGGAGTTATATCGGGAGAACGTGGTGGTCAAAGATGTGGACCATTGTTCGCCAACCATCGATCTTCAAATAACCTGTATAGGATATTTGACACATTGAGTGAATTGTGTGGAAGCGCGCCATCTTGTTGATACCATAAGTCATTATGGTTCTGTACTAGCGGCTCAATTATTTGAGTCAATATGTCAGAATATCTATCTCCTAAGGGAGACCATTCTTTAAATAATGCAAACATGTGTAGTGTTCTATCTTACCAGTTAAAGTCCCATCATAAATGTGAACATCGAGAATTGCATTATTTTTGATGGCGCAAAAAACATTGAAACTCCAGGTCTCTTGAAAGTTCCATTGTCTGAAGTGGTGGTTGTTCTCTTCATCCCAATAATGACTGTTATGCCTATTGAAAGAACCATTCTTTGTGAATTTAGATTCATCTGTCCAAATTATACAGTCCAAAAAGTTTTCATTCTCTTGAAATCGAATCATCATAGCTTCGCAAAACTCTGTTCTCCTGACGAAATCAGTTTCCTTCAAATGCTGTACCCTATTGAATTTATATGGGTGCATTTTATGTTTTTAATATTCTCTAAACACTCGATTGAGATAATCCCAGATCAATCTCGGCATCTTTGAGAGAATTTTGAGGATTCACACGAAAATATGCAAGAACTGTAATTTCGTTGTTCTCATCTTCTACTACACTTTTTTTCTCTGTGTATAGTTTTCTTAACGAAAGATCCAACATTTCTCAAGTTTGTCATGGTTCTGTTAATGGTATCTCTCGTTGGTCTGGGTCGGTCAGGAAACCTCTCAATGAACAGTCGAATCGTTCTATCTACAACTTTATTACATTCTCCATGAAGTAGAATGAGATTTAAATAATCTCCATTGGTAAAATTAGGTATAGTGATCGATTTTATAACTTAATACTTATCACTAAATTAATAGTAAACACAAAATGCTACTGAATAAAGAGGAATTTGGCAGATGTAATTAATGATATCTATCATTAAAAAAACGAATATAAAACATAGTAAGTTTTTGCATATGGTGCATAAGGAATTATTTATTTATCACTGGAGAGAAAACCGAAGGCCGATTAGTTGAAATAAAGAGGTTTCCGATACAAATTCGAATCCAAATTCGCCATATATTCAGGAACAACCTGTAACTTTTTTCTCTTGCATATTAGGGTAGTAAAATCTTAAACATGGTTTAAGTAACAGTTCCTGAAAATTTAATCTTTTTGGCGTGAAGGGAAAAGAACTAACTGAAAATTCAAGACGAAAAACAGATTTTTGTGAATAACTCAGAAAATATCCACTTTAGGGCAAGGGTGTGATGCATACACTCACATTATTTTTTAACGTAGATTCAATATCTGCCATAAAAAAATGGTGTTCTAATTTGAAAATCGGAAGTTGACGTAATTTCCGGAAAAACCGGAGGTGCTCATGCCTTGAAAATATTTTAGATTTCATCAGCATCGTGAAATACTTATAAGTGTTGAATTTCATGAAAATACGTTCAGTAGTTTCCCGTATAAATATGGTTGAGCTTCCTCGTGAAAGACCCTGTATAGTGAGGCGCAAGTCAATGTTTCTGTTTTCTTATTTAATGAGATTTCACCGATTTTATGGTGATGAGATTTAGCACAATCTTACACAATCTTAAGAATTTGGTTTTAACTACCGATTTATGACTCCTTTTTTTGAACGAATTAGAATTTAATTTTTATTGTTGAAATCAGTGTATTGCAGTATATCTTTTACAATTCAGACGGAAAATAACCCAGCCAAAATAACGTATCAAATTTTGTATTTGATTATGATATAAAGGCATCAACAAATTCGTTTTAGGATCATATATTCACAGAAGAGCACGCAAATGCTCCTGATATCACGTGCCATTAATTTACTAACAATATTCTCTGATTTACATCAATAATTGCTTTCATTTCTTCAATTGGATAATTTCGATTGAAAGGATTTCATGTTTCCTCACAATTAAAATAAAGGTAAATCCAAACGTATGATTAATCCAGAATGAGTGAAACTTTCCTACTGATGTTTGTTGACTTGAGATAATTATTTGTTGACAGAAAATAGCAAATTATTTTTTCTGTTGCGGTTTGAATCTCTTTAATTTCAATGATCCATTCCCTAGGGTAATTTGAAGTTCATTCTAAATTGTTTTTGAAACATTCAATGATACATTTGTAATGTAAATTGTTTCTATCATAAATATTACACTTTGAAGCCCTAAATAGGAACAGTGTGCATAAACAATATGTGTCTAAAAATTATAGGGCAAAAGCTGAATATGTAATCTTAAAAAGAATCCAGTGGTGGCTTAGCCCAACTTGAAACCTTAAATCGCGTATAACTTTTTTTTTGCTTCATAAACCAGTAGTTCAAATTAACACAGTGCTCAATGTCCCACCCTGTATAGTTCGTAATATTTACAGAATTTATATTTTCGTGACAATTGAACCTGTCATAGAGATATCAATTTTTGTTCATTGAAAAAAAAATCTTCTATTTAAACGTGTGGGATTTGACGAATCTGCACAACTAGAGACTTGTTTCTTAAAATATTAGACAACAACAATTGGGAAAAATTCTTTTGTGAAAAACCGCTTAGTTATATCGAAACCTTTCCGAAAAATTCAAATCTTGATGGATGATGCAATTCATCTTTAATTTTCCATTACAATAATAATTCCTGTGAAAACTCGATTTTTCCGATGATATAGAAAAAATGACTCACCATGGAAAACAACCCGGAAATCACCCATACCAAAAGGGCCACATTTACACTTCCAGTTTCCTTCAAAACGCCGGTTGGGCTCACGAAAATTCCAGAACCGATAATCGAGCCCACAATCACGGTTATTCCATTCACGAGGGTCATTTTGGGTTTGAGGGTGATCTCGTCATTTTTTTTCGCATCTCCGTCTGTTGAACTGGCCGTCATCTTGATGGCGACACTTTTGGCAAATGCCGACGAGCACGTTGAGGAGCTCTATTCAATGAAAGTCTTCTGGAGTGGAAGAACTCGCAACGTGGGACCGCGGATTACGAACATTCGGCAACAAGGCGTACCGTAGGACCTTCTGGCGGGATGGCAGGATCAATATCTGGACCATTCTATCACAGATTCCTTTTCGATGACAGAAGGTGCATTTTGGGGAGTACGCGAGGATCCTTCAGTGGTTGGTAAAAGACTGACGGCATTATATCCAAGGTGTGGACATCAATCGATATTAAGGTCGAGTAAGCACTGGGTTTTCCAATTTTCTTCACGTGTAACGTTCCAGAGATTTTACGTGCTTTCAGGTTATCAAACATTCCTTAATTTTCGCTTTACAAGACATTGTTTACCGATTGAAAAAGGTATATTCCAGAAGGATAAAACCTCCTGCAAGTTAGACACACCATTCTTCACAAATCATTTAAAATTCGTTAGGTATTAATTGACTTTGAAAAAGGATTCATTCACAAACTAATGCAACTTTAGAATTCGTAATGAAATTGGATGCGTTACTATGGATACGTATCAATCAGCTGCTGGTGATTTCGTAAACAAAACAGTGTGAAATGACAAGTGGTAAAGAATTTTCCATTTCTGTGACTCCTCTCGAGATGGTTGAGGCCACAGAGTATAGAATAACTGATTTTATACTCTATGGATGAGGTAATAGGGTGAGTCTTTGACTACAACTGATTTGTGAATCGAAAAGAAACACTTTAACCACTTTTTCCAATTCTGCTTTGTTTAAAAATAAACGATTTAAGGTTTCAAGTTCAAGAATGTGTGTCCCATTCGTGTGGAGCCTCCTACGAAATTTGAATTCATTCGGATTATCCACTATGAATAAATAAGCAGAAATAAATTGTTTTATGAAATTTCAACACCCTGTATGTCCAGAATCTACGATTAAAATTAATGTTGTAGTCATAAACTCAAACTGAATAATTTGGGAACTGAGATATGGACTCCTGGTGGTCCTTTATTGATGCTACAAACAGAAATACTGTTTGATTGTTTTGGAGGTATCTTTTGATACTTACAGTTTTTCGTTCATCATAATTCTAATCATAATTACAAACAATTCAAAACACTACAGTAAAATTAACTAAACACAATGAAGAAATAGAATACAACAGGTAGATTTTTATAAACTTTCGTCTTTTTGACGTCAGTTTCAAGCAGATCTTAGGTTCAATCCATTCATAGACGTGGCTTTTAAAACGGCGCGGGATGCACGAAATGCCAAGAGGCGTATTCTGCAAGTGGACCCTGAGAAAAGAAAAGTTAGTGCCAAGACGCTGTCTTTGGAGCAATACAAAAACATGTTCAACATATGAAAAGAAGATAATCCAGACGGTTTAAACAGAAAATTTTATTTTATTGCTGCATTGGAGCTTGCTTGGCGCGGAGGAGAGGGTTCAGCGTGCCTAATTTCGCATTTCCAATTCGAAATTGAAAACGATGATAATCCCACGGACCGAATTGCCTACAATCCGATATTTTTTAAAACAAGACAAAGTGGTGCCCAAAAAAGTGCGGAAACGAAATGGCTGACTCCCAATATTGAAGAAGATATTTGCCCGGTGAGATTTTATAAGCTACTTGTATCCAAAAGAACTGCAAACATAACCACTGAAAGACTATTCCTTGCTCCACATAAGAATTGGAAATATGGTTCATGGTTCAAAAATTCCCCAGTCGGTCCTAATACGATAGCTAAATGGACAAAAGAATCGGCAGTACTCATTGGCATCAACACAACCAAGTCGAAGATAACCAACCACTCGCATCGAGCTACTGCTGGCAGCCAATTAGCCAAAGCAGGGATTAGCGAGGAACAGCTGATAAAGATAACAGGCCATTCTTCTGTACCATCAGGGAAACTGTATCTCCAACTGGACCAACAACATCACAAAAATAATAATAATAATCACAGCCTTAAGGAATGAAAAAATGTCCTTCAAGAAACAACATCAGTATATACCTCATCATTCGAAAATAATGCTTGTAATGTGTATAATAATTGTACTATTAATAATTATTATTTTGAGAATAAAGATGAATAATTTGTTGTTATGCTTCTATCTGATTATTTTTGAATAAAAAACTATTTCTTATTTCGTTTGATTTATATTGTTGAATGATCTTTCCAAATACCACACGAGATTCGAATTTTTTTTGAGAACACTCTGTCGTTTTTTGAAAATTATACAAATTTCACTCAACAAAGGGATCCCGAAATACCACTCTCCTTCGGCTCGTGGTATTTTAAGGATAACTTTGTTTCGTGAAATTTAAACGCATAATTCCCAAAAAACAAGAGTGTTCTCAAAAAATTCTCACCTCTGGTGGTATTACCCTTGAGAATCCTCAATTAAAATTTCTCAATATTCCTCTCTGGTCCAGAAGAAAATTATCTGTGAGGCCAGAAAATGAGCCAATCACGTCGTATGACATTCAGATTACATAAATGATGAATAAAACGTCAAGCAAGATACTTAAAAAAGAGAGCACTGGGTTTATCACAAATGACTCGAAGACTCATCAAGAAATACCATCGGAAATGGAACAGTTGGAAGAAGTTTTCCATCAACTAACAACAGAACATATCTTGTTACGCAATGAAAGTTTCGAAGAAAAATTCGATGCAGAGAAAAACCTAGTGGTTCCTCATTGTTCACCCAGTAACAGTTTTATATTCGATAAGAATGTCGATTCGATCCCAGAAAAATTGAAAGATGTGGAACATTTGAAAATTCCTTACGTTCGAGTTTTAGGAATTAAAAAAACTATCGAATCACTAGGAGATTTCTTCGATTGCACCCTTTACAAAACCAGCCATTTGCAATTTTGGTTTTTGGATATGATTACAGATTGTCTCTGGAAATGCCAGGATGAGTTCATATTGAATGAACGATATCAGAAGACTGTCTTAAAATGGGTACTTTTTCTCTTCAATGTTATAAGAAGTGAGTATAGTAAATTTGATTTTAATGGAACTCGCTGATTCCTCGATTTATATTATAATTTTGGCTTGAAATTTTTTGGGTAGCAAACAATAGAGCATGTAGCTTTAGCAGGGGTTGGTAAAGGGGTGCCATACAATTCAGCGTATGACATAAAAGCCTAAGAAAAAAAAACTCTAGCTCCCCACATAAACAACTTGAATAGCCCTAAATCAAACTTAAAATTTATATATGGGAGAATTATTGAAAGGATGAGGTATTGTTTCACATTTTCCACATTCACAACTTGCGCTTGAAACTGAGTACCATCTGAATAGCATTGGTACGACCATGACCTGTTCTCAACCGATTAAGAAGTGTCCAAATTTTTTAAGGAAGATCAACACCAAGAATTTTTTCAGAAGGATCAGAAATGGGATCCTTATTGAATCTTACATAATTCTTTATCGCTTGAAGAAAGTATTATACCAGAATGGTTTACGTGACATCAATCTATTTTGTGGGATCAATCTCGCCTTCGTCTTTCGTCTGACGTCTTTTCTCCAAGGCTACCGTTCTTATCAGCGTCTAATCTTAGCGTGTCCTTCGATGGAAACCTTCAGTCTCCAGGAACTTTCGTAATTTTCAAGGTACATCCCTAAACATTCTCATTGGTCCACTTTAAACGAATGGAGTTTACTGTACTCAGCGTCCTTTTCCCAATACTTATCACAACTCTTGAGAGGCATGTCAACCGTCGCACTTGACCCCCTAATTAATAACCATAAACGTCATTTCGAAACATGTCCCTTCAATTTGGGAACGTCAAGAGGGTTAAACTACCCGGCGTCGAATAAATAAACGGTTTGGGCCCAATAAATAAAATGAGACTAGCTTGTCATCTTAGGATCGATGAAGATGCACTAAATATCGGATATCACCTTTTCAACTGCGAAGCCAGGTCCGCACTGGGACCCACTCCGTCCAAAAATGCTAAATCCTACAATAATATGAAGAATTTAATTGTGTTTTTAGAGTATGGTAGTATGTTTTTCCTCATAATCTACCCCTTTTCGAGTTTGATCCCTGTATGTTTCAGATCCTTCTATGAACGTGTCACGTGGTCAGTTCTTTCGTCTGTTTCGAGAAATAATGATTTTAGCAGAAGACCGCATCCAATGTGGAGAACCGTTTCTTCCAACGCCAGAAGACATTTTCGAATTAGATCTCCCTCAGAGGATCCCATAGAATTCGATGATTTCTTCAGCGATACTTCAGATTCGAGTTTATCATTGGGCAGCAATGACAGCGAGCAAAGTTTCTTGGTGTTGCCGTCAGAAAAACATGAGGAGTTGCCTGAATTTTATAAATTGGCCTCAAGACACTGTAAATGCGATATCTGTAAGTCCAGTTTTTTGGAAAATTACCTACCTTTATTCAGTATATGCGACAGAAAACGAATGTAGTTGGAAAATATTGAGGGTTGCGTTGTAACATCCTAGGTTTTTCAATACAAAAAAATCGTGGTCTCATTCCACCCTATGCTGATACGCCACTGGCGGTTACCAAACCGTGAAAATAAATTCCATGGTTAGAATCGGAGAAAGAAAAGAAGACCGTGCCTGGCTGTCAAGTGCTAGCGTCTATCTGCGCGAGTGCGTGAGAGCACAAAAGAAAAAATGCAAGATGGTGAGACCATTATCGGTGGAGTTGTGAGACAGGTACTGGAGACCCAAAAAAGTGCTAGTGCCTTTGTGTGAGTTCGAAAACGAAGCCATCTTACGTTGAGTGACTCTAGAATATATTCTGCAAGTATAATTGAGACTATTTTAAATGTTATTCGTTGCTTGTTCATTTATTAACCTTTGTTGATGAATAGCATTGAGAACTGGATTGGTTCAGTGAATTTATTAATTTTCTATTATGTTTGTGAATTAATACTGTTATTATGTAATATTATTAGGTTTCATGATGTATTAGGTGATGTTTGAACCCTTGTCATTGATTCTGATTTCTTTGTGAATGTAATGCTTTGTTGTTTTGGATAACCCTACTTTCTTCATTCTTGTATGATTGTTGAAGTCGCTAGGACCAACGGTTTCCGGTAAAATGAATTAAAAAGTTATGATGCACGCAAATTGTCCAAAGTAACCTACTTACGATAACAACCATTGTTGAAAACAGTTTGAAAAAAAAAGGAATGGTGAACCTCGTCCAAAGCGCCCGAAAGCACAATAATCGGCTGGAAAGGTTATGTTTTCAAGCATCTTGGGTTCATTATATGAAATCATCGTTTGAATTTTTTTCACGAACAATTGTTGAAATGTTTCAGCTGTAACTTCCTCCGTAGAAACTTTGTCTGAGGCTTCAATACGAATCGACTTAGATCCCGAAGATGACGACATGCATTATAATTCTGAAGAAGAAGTAAACATCGAAAGCTGCTATTCGGTATCCGAATTCTACAAACCAGAAACCAAGATTCATTCAAGATTTTTAAACGGAGACGAGCAAGATGAAGAAAATTCGAATGGAAACTTGGATGTTTCACAAATCGTTCAATCCGGTTAAAAACTTTTTTTTTAAATGATCGATTTAACATTTGCGAATTACAGATTTGGTGTATGAATGGATTAACGAAACGAATAAACCGATAAAAACAATAGAAAAGCCGAAATCTTCGGTTAGTAACGATGCTTCTTTAAATTCGGCAACAAAGAAAGCATCGAGAAGAAGTACAGTCAGATCGAAATTGAAAGTAGAAAAGATAAATCCAGACGAAATCCCGTCCACCATGTCCATTACGAAAAAACAAAGATCTATATTTTCCAGAGAGGAGAGGAAACCCGAAGAGAAAAAGATCGAGGATAAAAAAGTGGAGGAAAAAAAATTGGGAGAGAAAGAATTGCTAGACGCTTGGATACAGTTTAATATTTGGGAGCAAAGAAAAAGGGTGAGATGTGAACACTATACACAGTGACTCTTTAACAAATACATAAATTACGACTATAAATTCTTGAGAACAAATGTGGCACACTATTCAAATCAAACATAATTGCTCTATCCTCCAAGGTCTTCCAGTTAATGCATGACCAATTCGTTGAACCATCTTATCGCTTCAAGAATCTTTAGTTGAATTTATCGTAGTTAAAGACTAAGCATGTATTTGTTGTTCAAGCGCAAAGGTACATAGGTTCTTAATTGTAGCAATTGCTTAGGGTAGAGAGCATCGTGGCTTCGCCAACTGCCCTTTTTTTTTATTTTATCTTAAAATAACTTGAAATGAACTGAATTTGAAGATCGTATTGTTATGTTTTTAGGATATGGCAGATTATAGAAAGGGCTGGCAGGCATTCGAGCCTGAATTATGTGCCGATGATTGTTTATGTACACAAATCGAATACGTTGTTGAAGACGCCCAAAATGAGGAATATCACCAAGTCAAAGAAGAATGGCTTCAATATCTCGACAAACATAAGTCTGCCATCGATCAGAACACACAGAACGTGTTTATTAATTCCTGTTTGCTTCTAATTGTCAAAGAGTTTATTTTCGAATAGTAAGTTTCACGCGACATATTTAAAATGTCAAAAATGTTTTGAAAATATTTTGTTTGGAATCGCATCAGATACAAATTAATATGTTTTCCAGTTTTTACGAAAGTTTCCAATACAAACTGGTCAAGACGTCCTTTCAAACTGTGCCCAACCTCATTTACGAAAAACTGAATAAAAAATGGCAGGTTCCGAAAGTCAATAGGGAAGAATTCAAACGACCGATTGAAAAAAAACCTAAACCTGCGAAGCCGATACGGGAGAAGCGACCCAAATCTAAAGAAAAAACGAAAAAAGAGAAATCTAAAGGGACGTCTAAAACTTCTAAAGAAAGTAGTAAAAAAAAGAAAGAACCAAAGAGTGAAACTAAAAAACCTCATAAACTAACCCAAGAAGAGAAAGAAGAGATGGAACGACTGAAGATGGAAGAGAAACAGAGGATTCTGGATGAGAAAGCAGCTGAAGAGAATAAACGATTTATATTCCCTTTGAGATTAGCAGCGGATGAAGATTTTTTCAAGAAGATTTTTAAAGATTTTGCATCCAAATCTACACACGACGCCAAAGATACTGGTAGGAAATCGAGAAAAAAGAAGAAATAAATTTAGTTTTTATTAAATACCATACAGGTTGTTTTCTTTACATATGAATTATACTGTTGAATTGAGTAATTATTAATTAACAAACTTTTTTTTTACGTCTTCCTTTATCAGTAACTGTAATAAAGATGTTTCCTCATGCTAATAATAAATTAATCAGAAATAATTTTAAAATATTTCAATTTTTGGCGTTCTTGTTCACCCGAACAGAGTGCCTATCATTTTGCTCAAATGAATCCGTGGCGAATGTTGAGTCTGTCTGGCCGTATCCTCTCTAGCATCCAAAAAGGATGAGCTAGAGTTTTCATATTTTCAGAATAGGTTAATTGTCCAAATATCTCGGTCAAGTTTGCTATTGGGCCAAATCCGTCGGATGGTTCAGTAGTTATGAGCATCTGAAATTTTGTTTCCTCAATAACTACTAGAATATCCATCCGATCAAGTTGATACTTGAAATATCGTTGAGGGAGGCTGTAACAAAATGGCTCGCAAAATTTCACAGAAATTGTCATGCTAGAATTTTTTTTTTAAATTCCCAAAAAAAAAATTTTTCAAAACTCACTATCTCATAAGATATTTTTCGGATTTCAATAAAAATTCTTGAATATATTGAGGTGGTCGATATCTTACTTATCCTCAAATTTCATTGTCGTAGCTCTATTTTGGTCTAAGCATAAATTGAAGATTCTTTTAAATCTGTGGGTTAAAACAAAGATTAAATTTCTACTCTTTCTTTAAAACCTGGTTTCATATAAGTTGATCAACCGCTTGATTGACCGAAATATCGTGAAGTCTAAATTTCATTGGCCAATCTGACAATTTCTTTGAAGTATTCTACGAATCATTCCATCACCGATATTTATGAAATTTTTTTATTTTTAATTTTTGCACCATTTTCCCAGAATAAGTTTACCCAAATTTGAAATTCTCGACTGATATGGACGCTTCATTCCGTGAAGAACAAGTTGGACTCCCAACAAAGTGAGCGTAATAATCTCAGAAAATGATTAGAATTTAGAGTTAGACACCAGATGGGCGGCGCTTAAGATCCTATTATCGACACTGTAAAAGGAGGAGGCGACAATAAACGATCACGTTTCTGATTGGCCAGTGACTTATCTTGCTGAATACCGTTGTTTTAGTACTGAATCATCATGTCTTTGTGATAATCTTAGGAAATAACCAGAATTTGGTAGTTGAACGACAGATGGGCGAGGCTTAAGATCTAATTGTTGGCACTGGAGAAACGGAGAGTCGACAAGACAATCAAGTTTCTGATTGGTCAGCGTTTTATCTTATTGAATGCCCTTGTTTTAGTACTGAATCATCATATTTTTGATATATTCTCAGAAAATGATCAGAATATAGAAGTTAAACGCCAGATGGGCGGCGCTTGAGATCCTATTATCGACACTGTAAAAAGGAGGAGGCGACAATAGACGATCACGTTTCTGATTGGCCAGTGACTTATCTTGCTGAATACCGTTGTTTTAATACTGAATCATCATGTTTTTGTGATAATCTTAGGAAATAACCAGAATTGTAGTTGAACGACAGATGGGCGAGGCTTAAGATCTAATTGTCGGCACTGTAGAAAGGGAGAGTCGACAAGACGATCAAGTTTCTGATTGGTCAGCGTTTTATCTTATTAAATGCCCTTGTTTTAGTACTGAATCATCATGTTTTTGATATATTCTCAGGAAATGATCAGAATTTAGTAGTTAAACGACAAATGGGCGGCGCTTGAGATCCTATTATCGACACTGTAAAAAGGAGGAGGCGACAATAGACGATCACGTTTCTGATTGGCCAGTGACTTATCTTGCTGAATACCGTTGTTTTAATACTGAATCATCATGTTTTTGTGATAATCTTAGGAAATAACCAGAATTGTAGTTGAACGACAGATGAGCGAGGCTTAAGATCTAATTGTCGGCACTGTAGAAACGGAGAGTCGACAAGACGATCAAGTTTCTGATTGGTCAGCGTTTTATCTTATTAAATGCCCTTGTTTTAGTACTGAATCATCATGTTTTTGATATATTCTCAGGAAATGATCAGAATTTAGTAGTTAAACGACAAATGGGCGGGGCTTATGATCTAATTTTCGGCATTATAACGAGGAAAGCGACAAGAGGATCAGGTTTCTGAGTGGTCAGCGACTTAACTTGCTAAATGCCCTTGTTTTAGTACTGAATCATCATACATGTTTTTATAATAATCTCAGGAAATGTTCAGAATTTAGTAGTTAAACGACAGATGGACTAAAGAGGGAGGTGACAATAAACTATCAGATTTCTGATTGGCCAGCGACTTACCTCGTTAAATGCATTTGGTATGTTTCTGAATCACCATGTTTTTGTAATTATCTCAGGAAATGATCAGAATTTAGTGGTAAAACGAAAATTGGGCTAGTTTTGAGATCTAAATGTTGCTACTATATGAAGGGGAGGTGACAGGATGACCAGATTGCTGATTAGCCTGCGCTATTTCTAGTAAATTCCCTTGATTTAGTACTGAATCATGTTTTTGGCGCCCTTGTTCACCCGAACAGAGTGCCTATCATTTTGCCCAAATGTCTGTAATTTTAGAATATCGAGCCGGGATTGGGTTCGAAACCCCGATGAAGAATCCGTTGAGTTGAGTCTGTCCGGCCGGCCGGCCGTATCCTCTCTAGCATCCAAAAGTGATGAGCTAGAGTTTTCATATTTTCAGAATAGGTTAATTGTCCAAATATCTTGGTCAAGTTCGTTGTTGGGCGAAATCCGTCGGATGGTTCAGTAGTTATGAGCATCTGAAATTTTCTTTCCTCAATAACTACTAGAATATCAATCCGATTAAGTTGATACTTGAAATATTGTTGAGAGAGGCTGAAACATAACGGCTCGTAAAATTTCGCAGAAATAGTCAAGCTAGAAAATTTTTAAAAAATTCCCAAAAAAAAATTTTCTTAAGACTCACTATCTCATAAGATATTTTTCGGATTTCAATAAAAATTAGTGAATATATTGAGGTGATCGATATCTTACTTATCCTCAAATTTTATTGTCGTAGCTCCTTTCCATCTAAAGATATGATCATTTTTTTCATTTACTCAAGAGAAAAGAGAAATGACATACGTACCGATGATTTTCTTTGAACGATGGCCATCACTGATCGATATTCGATCGACAAATGCCGGGCTCATTAATCAGTATCAGTTGGCGTAATATTAATAAAAATTTTTGTTAAATAAGTTATTGAAAACAGCCGTTAGTCAATACTCAACACTCTGTAATATGTCGCGTCTACTGATATAAATCACAACTACAAGTACAGAAGAATTAAGAGTTTACACCTCATTTCTGTATCGAATTCGATACACATCAAAATTTATCGCTACTAATAAATGTAATAATTGAAACTGTACAGATGTAATTTACAACTTTCGTCGACGTTTCTCGCACAGAGTGACATGAAAATGCGTAATAACTATGACGTTGATTTAAAAATAATCGAGATTTATTTATTAATAGAATTCTCGACGGTGGAGCCTATTTATGAAAATGTGTAGCGAAAAATTTGGACGCGGAGGTGAAATGTATTTCATGCATCAATTCGGTTCATTAATTTACGTGGATGATGCTACATAAAAACTTGATGTTCAATTTATTTCACAATAACATTGTTATTTTAACAAGTGGAAGGTCCATTTTGAGGATCAAGTGCTCTACAGTATAATCGAATCAGATATTGAAGTTACAATCATCTTGAATTGATGGTAACACAAAAATACGTAGTTCTGAATCTACAAGCTGATGATGGTACTTGTCAATACGTATTTCTGCTGATTGGCTTCGTCAGGGCAAGGTAACCTTAGGAATAAGGAGATGGTAAGAAGACAAAATAGGAGTACACAAACAGGAGGGAGCGAACAATTTATATCTTCAACACTAGGACTTCTCATTCGGATTCGGATTACCTTGCCCTGACGAAGCGAATGAGCAAAAACACGTGTCGGCAAGTACCATCATCATTTATTTCCTTCTGCTACTTGTGGATTCACCCGATATACCTTTCCTACATATATTTGATCTCCACGATGAATATAGTGTTTAAGTTTGGTTTTATGTAACCGAGATTTCGATATTTCTTTGAGCATACAGATAATATCAACACTAAGCCGTTCTCCATAGTTGATTCAATTAAAAACATTTTATGATGCATACAAATATTGGGAACTTTGCAAATAGACTTCTCCAATTTGTGAACAACCTTTAGAGTCAGAAATAATTTTAGCTTAAGCGGTAAGTATAATCCGCGCGCCAAAAAGTTTGAATCACTCTCTCATGAACTGAAATTTCCTAGAGTTATTGCTTGCTCTGACTCACTTCAGTATTTTTATTTCAGTATAACTAGAAGTCGTAGGACTTTCATTCTCAATCTCGAATTGAAAAATTTCAGAAATCACTTACGTGTTTTAGCGCTCTTGTTGAGCTACTTGCTAGTTAATTAGATTTGAACTCTAACAAACCTATAAGCTTGTAACATCCTAGGTTTTTTTCAATACAAACAAATCGTAGGCTCATTCCACCCTATGCTGATACGCCACTGGCGGTTAGCAAACCATGGAAATAAATTCCATGGTCAGAATAAAAGAAACAACACGTCTGTCACTGTCTAGTGCCCGTGTCGATCTGCGCGAGTGCGTGAGAGAGAAAAAATAAAGAAAGAATGCAAGATGGAGGACCATTATCGGTTGAGTTGTGAGAGGAGTAAGGGAGACCCAAAAAGTTTTAGTTAGTGCCTTTGTGTGAGTTCGAAAACGGAGCCATCTTACGTTGAGTGACTCTAAAATCTATTTTACTACAAATCTTGGAGTTCGCATGTCAACTATAACAAAGAAGGCTCTACCTTCAGCTTGCCGCAAAAATTACGTAATTGTACCCAAAGCAATTATGTTCATCATCAGCATGAATTGTCAAGACCTTCATGGACTAGGATCTGTGGTTAAACTACACGAACATATGAAAACGTCTGAGATCATCGACTAGTAGTGTTACTAGTATGTTCGATACAAAGTAGTGGACGGAACCCTTTGTGTGTAGCACCATAATGTTGTATCGGTTTGTTGTTGTATAGCTTTTGTTCAATTACTTCTGTTCTCTTGCTACCATTATTTATATTTCTTATTGTTATTTATGTGTATTTCTTACTGTCGATTATGTGTGGTTCTTAGTATCATGTTCCTTACAGTTATTCTGATTTTATTCACTTATGGTTACTATTCTATTAAGTGATGAGAGATCCTTTGTTTATTTAATTGTATGTTATCTTATAATCTTTGTAGAAATTATCTTATTATTATTCATGTTGTTCTCTTGTTGCCATTTATGTCTATGTTTCCTTTTTGTTGATTTATATGTTTTATTTTGTGAAAGGGTATATCAGTCACCAGGAACCTCAGTTTTTATACAATTTATTCAATAAGCTACGTTTCGAGACTTTTAGTCTCTTCCTCAGGCTGAAAAATATGACAGTTATATAAACACGATAAAAATCATCTAGATAGAAAGGAATCCACATGAATACCTGTACAAAATTTACACAAATTTGTATATTTCACTCATATATACTTAAGACTTTAACACTACAATTAAAAATAGCAATTCATCACAAACAATAAACATCTCAAAAATAAGTTAAACCAGATGATTTTTATCGTGTTTATGTAACTGTCATATTTTTCAACCTGAGGAAGAGACTAAAAGTCTCGAAACGTAGCCAATTGAATAAATTGGCTATAACCTTTCACAACATATAACATAGGAACGATATAAAAACCCAATCTATATGTTTTATATTTATATGTTTTACTGTTTTATCAAGCGGTGAGAGAACGTTCGTTTATTTATTTCTATGATCTCGTACTGCTATCTATTTATCTTTATGCTCGTATTACATGATATTTCATTTAGGGGTCTCGAGATGGTGGAGCATTCCTATATTGTTGTATGAGATTTCTTAGCTACCTGGATCGAAGGTTCTTGACGGGCATGGTTCCAAACCGCGCCTTTTCAGAGCCGCCGCAGGAACCGTTACTAACATGTGCTATAAGGCATGAGAGAATATACTTTTTCATCAACCGCGAAACTTTCTGTCATTTTTTCAGAGCCGCCGCTGGAACGTCATGACCTTCCCCGTGTTCCCAATTCCTTAGTATTCTCCCTTATCTCAATTATCACGAACTTGAATTATTACGTAAACATAACCCTTGCTAGAAGATCACATTAAATGGCCAAGTCTTTCTATCTGGAGTCATTCAGACTCCAGTGTCGTAGTTAGTTTTAAAAATAATATTTGTCATTCTTTTCGAAAGAAAAAGTGGCAAATGTTACAAGCTCTCTGTTCGTGTACGACGAGAGAGCCAAATTTAAAAAAATTGCACACTTGTTTAAGAGTCTTCCCATACTTTGGAACAATGTGATACAAATATAACCTCTACGATGAAAAAACAAACCTAAATCACAAATTAAAAAATTCTACTCATAGTTTTCCTCAAATTTCTTGATTTTTCCGAATCGAAAGTTTTGAAACTTCTACAGGAGATTGAGGAGAGGTACATTTAAACCATTTCAGAGCACGATTTTGTGTCATCAATTCTGACAACCTGCAATTAACTGAACTTCTGTGACTTTCTGTCCTGAAGTGAAGGAGAAAACTTAATACGTTCACGCTGCCCAACCAATTCTTGTACTAGCAGTTTTTGATTCAATATCCTTGTTAGATTGATACAGATTTTATGTAATCTTGTTTTGTTGAATCGATGGTGATTGAGTCTTTCTCTTGTCGCTTACAATCCCATAAGTGCACCATCAATTGAGTTGTCAAGGGTAATACCACTAGAGGTGAGAATTTTATGAGAACACTCTTGTTTTTTGGTATGCGTTTAAATTTCACGAAACAAAGTTATCCTTAAAATACCACGAGCCGAAGGCGAGTCAGCTGTTCCTCGCCAATCCCTGCTTTGGCTAATTGGCTGACAGCAGTAGCTCGATGCGAGTGGTTGTTTATCTTGGACTTGGTTGTATTGATGCCAATGAGTTCTGCCGATTCTTTTGTCCATTTACCTATCGCATTGGACCGACTGGGGAGTTTTTGAACCATGAACCATATTTCCAATTCTTATGTGGAGCAAGGAATAGTCTTTCAGTGGTTATGTTTGCAGTTCTTTTGGATACAAGTAGCTTATATAACCTCACCGGGCAAATATCTTCTTCAATATTGGGAGTCAGCCATTTCGTTTCCGCACATTTTTGGGCATCACCTTGTCTTGTTTTAGAAAATATCGGATTGTAGGCAATTCGGCCCGTGGAATTACCATCGTTTTCAATTTCGAATTGGAAATGCGAAATTAGTCATGATGAACCATCTCCTCCGTGCCAAGCAAGCTCCAATGCAGCAATAAAATAAAATTTTCTGTTCAAACCGTCTGGATTATCTTCTTTACATAAGTTGACCATCTTTTTGTGTTGCTCCAAAGACAGCGCCTTGGCACTAACTTTTCTTTTCTCAGGGTCCACTTGCAAAATACGCCTCTTGGCATTTCGTGCATCCCGCGCCGTTTTAAAAGCCACGTCTGTGAATGGATCGAACCTAACGCCCCATTCGGAATAGAATTTTTCCTGCAGCTGTTTGGCAGTATTATTCCACAAGGTTTTTACGACACTTTCCTTGTAGTCTGATCCATCTCTTTCTTCATATTGAAAGCCCAGTCTAGCATAATATTATTGAGCTCTGACAAACTTGTTTTTCATTTACAAGGTATTCCCGGGCAGCACAGAATTCTTCAAATTGTTTCCAAATGAAGGATCTTGACTTCACTGTATTAAGCGGCACACTTTTCTTCACACTTTCCTCAATTGAAGTAATATTACAATTCCCAAAACGTTTCATTTTTATCTACTTTATGGTAAAATACGAAAATAAACTGACAGAACTGCGAAATGTGCTTGTTTATGGTAACCATGACGACCTCTACTTCCACCAACGGCCAAAGCTATTCCTATGTAAATTAGGCATTTGATAAAAACAAATTTCTAAAAGCGAAAACACTGTGGTGTTGAGTGTTTTCAGATACAGTTTGTTTCTATTGGTCCGTTTTCAAAAATTGAGCGATTTCATTGGACGATGTAGTATAGTGTTGAATTATCGATGTAACTTGTTAGAATTGTTCAAACCACAGATAAATAGTTATTTTCAGTTTTCGTACTCTGTCTATTTGACATTTATGAAATCACCAGCTTTTGTGAAATCTTATTTGATCTTGAAAACGACAGAATATGATGATTATTGCCTAGTAATAATTCTATACGACTTTCAACAATTTATGGTCAGCAACTATCATCTAGCAGTAGTTCAATGATCGAATACTCATAACTTGTAGTAAATTAAAAAATTGAACAGCTACTCGATGAACTTCCAAGGAATATTTTTGAATCACTACGAAATTCCTTCGTAGCGACGAAAAAATGAAAATGGCTCATTTCGTAAAGCATTCGGACGTCCGAAAATAAAGTGAGACAGTTTCATACGAAATCTCCCGACATCGACTAACAGACGCTTGTGATTAACTCGCATAAAACGCCAGCCAAACTACCAATTCAATCCGAAAACATTTCAAGAACTGAAAAGTTAAAATAATAAGTTTTTGAGTGAATAAACTTTTCGAAAAAGTGAGAATAAATTGAAAATACATGTAAAGAATTAATATAAAATGTCGGAACCATCAACACCAGTGATCCGGCACGAAAAAACTCCATCAACACCTTCGGTCAAGTCCAGTCTCAGTGTACCATCAAAGGATGCAGCTCAGCCGAAGAGAGTCGGTTTTCAAAGACCAAAGCTTAAAATTCCAACACCGCAAACGCCCTACGGTCCAAAAAGTGCAACACTGAGTGTTCTTTCGGGGGTGCCATCGACACATTTGAGTCAAACCAGTTACTATGGACGTAAACAATCTGTTTTTATGTTTAACAACTTGAGGGACTTCACCAAAAGTGGATTGAACGTTGGTGAGAAATCTGCATGGTGGTTGTATACCAAGTTGCGCTCTTGGAGCAGGAAATGGTTCACCCACTTGTTTTTGTCTATTGTGTTGGTCATATACACCATAGGAGGAGCTTTAGTGTTTATTACTGTTGAAGGTGAGTTCTTGACGAGATTTTTACTGGCAGCTGACTGATTTATTCAATACCTCTTGTCTTGAAATCGTTGTCTAGTGAGATATTACGTCGGTGCTTTTAAAATTTTTTTGTGAACAAAGTCTACATAAATATTACGCTAGTTCTAGTTTTTTCGCGCTTGTTCTAGTATAACACTATGCTATTATTTTGCCCAAATGTATATAAAATTTTGCAAAAGAGATATTTATTGATATTGACATCATCTCTGTTCTAATTATTTCAGTTTCTAAAATTAAATTAATAATTTCATCAGGTTTCCATTTTGTTATTTTTCGAATACAACTAATAAAGTTTATTGAATATATTTTAATGAAAATTCAACGGTTTCCGAGATAGTTTTCGTATTTTTAGAAAATTTCCAAGTGCGATTAGTTTTTCTAGTGCCATTTCTACAAATGGAGAGGCATTTCGATATGATTTTTTTTTATTTCACATGAGATAGTTCAGCTATCGGAAACAAAGACTTAAATTCTTCAAACTAGTGTAAAAAGTTAGAAACTCGTGAATTACAAAAAAAAATTGTAAACTAAATGAAATTTCCTTCAAAATTGATGAGCTACAGTGTAAAAAAAATTAGGACGCCCCTGGTAGACATCATTTTGAAAACTTGCTCAGTTATTGCAGATTCCAAAAAGGTATCATCTAGGCATTCTGTAGTTTTTCATTCTCGTAACTACTTGATTACCAAATAGTCGAAAAACTTCGAAAAACTGTTTTTGTTTTAATCGTTATTCTGAGCTCATTTGATAATGTAAATGCCTCACATTGACCCGAGGCTCTTGAAAATTTAAGTTTCCAGTCTCTCTTAATCGTCGATAAGTCGTCGAGAATGTTTCGTGGTGAGGTAATCTTCGATCAGGAAATTTGGCTTGATAAATCCTTTGAGCTGCACGAGCAACACCATCGGCCTTGCCATATGCCATCATCATATCAGCATACTCAGCGTTGCTGAAATTAGGCATATCAACAACCAAAATTAAAACAACAGTAGCAAAAAGTCGATGAAAGTAACAAAAACAAAAAAATATAAATTTAAAAAACTGAACAACGCGGCACAGACACTTCCAACAGCAGAGACAGTTAAATCTCGAACGACGGTAGGGTCAAGTCAGCGGCGACTAACCCAATCCAACCTAAGGACAGAAATAGTAATAATAATTCACACGCGTCTAAAACGGGCAGGTAAAATTTCCTTGCTCGCTGTGTTGTGTCGAAATCCGTACTTTTATTTAGGTGCGACTTTCTTCATTCTTCTGACTAAAACCTTATTTGCAGTATTATTTTTTTTATTGACTTACGTAAATAGCATATGGTTAGCAACGTTATAAACCAAAGAACATTTTAAAATTAAACTAAGTTTGTAATAGCTGTAACTTTTTTAAAATTTCAATAGGAGTGGAGATGTTTTCATACTTTCATAATTTTTTTTTTAATAAAAGGCCCACATGTTAATTTTGTGTTGTTATCTGTAACAATAAATACGTTTTTTTTCAAACACACACTCATGTAGACTTAATACAATAAAAAAAATGCATGTAAAAGCCCACGCAAAAAAAGTTATGGGGTTTCGAAGGGTACATTTTGGGTAATTTAGAAAAACCTAATAAAAAAATCATACCTCCGTAACCGTAATACTAAGGACCCAGGTTCCAAGACTGAAAAGGTAGCAAATGACCCTACCAACGCCCCAAAAAAATTGGACGGTCCATGTGCCGAGCACCCTGTATAACAATAATAAAAACATAAGTATCATAAACTGTAAAATATTCTGGGGGAGAATACGCTTCGACCACTGCGCATCCAAAATTAGTGGCTAAATTCTTATGTCAAATTTCGACCATTTTTATACTTTCGTAGTCAGCTGTTCTATGTTGACATACTTGTCAGGTGAATTAGAAATTGCTCTAATTTTAATTTGTGCTGACAGATACTTCGATACTTTCAACATCTCTTGTATTGTTAATACGTGTAAAACTATAAAACAAAGAAGGTCGAGCAATTTCATTTTATACGTAAGTTTTTATTGAAATTATCCGACTGATTATATCACATGGCATTGTTTATCTGCTCAGTGGCGTGTTATTTACTTTCCACAATAATATGATTCTTTTTAGTTTCTCAAAATCAGTTGATATGAGGACAGCTCGGACTGGTATAGATTCTGAAGCTAAAGATTTATCTAAGAAATTGATATGCTCTATACATTTCATTTTCATTTATTTTTATACCAACTATCCCTCAGGTACACTGCTTTCTACGCCAATGAACCGAAAGTATAAAAATGGCGGACGAAAAATTACCCACTTTGCGCATCTGGAAGATCATTCTCCCCACTCTATATCTCTGGTATACTATTGAATTATTAAATTTTTCTAGGTTATAATGAAGAAGCAATCGTTATACCGAACCTGCAGAAAGAGAGATATTTGCTGATCCGTAAGTTGAGGGAATATGCTTCAACCATTCCAGAAGAAAAGTCAGTCGGAGAGTACGAAGGCTTAGCCTACAGAAGCCTTAAGGACTTTGAGAGCATGATAATCGATGCTTACTCTAAAGATAAGCTGATCGTTTCCAATGGGGGAGAGAGAAGAACATGGACTTTCTTTAACGCTGTTGTCTATTGCAGCACCATCTATACGTCAATTGGTAAGTTCGATTGAAAAAGATTTTTACACGGTGTGAAATGGGATCTTTATAAAATTGTATATATTATGGATTAACTTTACAAACCGATTTCCACCAACTATACTGATGGACAAAATTAGCGCACCGATTTCATTGTTTTTTTTTCAATTGTAGCTCTGTTATTCGCAGATTTCCTCCATTAAACAGAAGTCCAAAAAATAAAATCTGAAAAATCTACAGCATGGTTCAAATAACAGTTCCTGAAAATTTCATCTTTTTGGCATAAAGGGAAAAGAAATAGCTGAAAGTTCAAGACGAAAAACAGTTTTATGTGAATAACTCAGAAAATATCCATTTTAGGGCAAGGGTGTGCTGCATACACTCACATTATTTTTTAACGTAGATTCAATATCTGCCATAAAAAAAATGGGGTTCTAATTTGAAAAAATTGATTTTTCACGATTTTGTCATCCCTAACTTTGAAAGCGATGTTTTCACCCCCTGTATCATGAATCGCGATTTCGATTTTTAAAGTGGATACATCAATCTTACATCTTGAAAAATCCCAAAAATGAAAATTTTCCATCCAAAAACCTCGAAGTTATTCTTGTTTTAGCGGAGCTCTATTTTCGATTTTTTTCTCGAATTTTCCCGCTCAGAGAGAATTTTCCAACCAAAACTGAAAAATGTTACATCAAAATAACTTGAAATTTTTCAAGGAATCTATTTCTGCAATAAAAAAATGGTGTTCTAATTTGAAAAATGGAAGTTTACATCATTTCCGGAAAAACCGGAGGTGCTCATGCCTTGAAAATATTTTAGATTTCATCTGCATCGTGAAATACTTATAAGTGCTGAATTTCATGAAAATACGTTCAGTAGTTTCCCGTATAAATATGGGTGAGGTTCCTCGTGAAAGACCCTGTATAAATGATTCATTATTGGAACAACGAATGATACGACGCCATCTATTGAAAAGTTTTACATGTATTACGAAAAACGCAACTTAAATAAAGTTTTCTGTAATGTTTCATAATAACTTGCATTTACGATCAGAAATTGGAAGAACAAAGTTTTGAGATGTATGGATTTGAATTTAATTAGGCACATTCTTCAATTCTTTGCTTTATATAGGGTGCAAACACCTTTAAATAAGATTGAGGAAGACATTTTATTGATACCTATTAACCTGAAAATTAGAATTGATAAATATACGTTAACAGCTAGAACGTTAAATCTGAAAATGTTGGCAACGTTTCACGATTCAGGTCGGCTGTAACGAATTCTAAAAATAACCAGTCTGAACAAAATGGATACGGAAAAAGCATCTCCACAGTCTGAAGAAAATGTCAATAAATCCAGAATAGAAGCGATGGTTACCGATGAACAAGTTTTCAGTGCGAATGTGGCTCGTAAAAGACGAAATTTAACGAAAAAACAAAGTAACAACAGAAACCGCGAACAAACACCAGTTAGAGATGTCGCGGATGAAAGTGAAAACGAAGTGGAAAAACGTGCGAAAACTCCCGAAAGGCCGCATAGAAGAACGAAATCAATAGAAAAAAATGACAGATCGAGAAATTCTTCTTTAACAAGTGAACCGACGACGCCAACCATACGAAACCCAGAAGAAAGAAACAGCATCCCTAGAACGTTTTTAGATGATCTTAAAGATAAGACTGAAAACTTAGCCGAGCTGGCTCAAACTGAATTCAGCGTTTTGCTCGATAAAACAAAAAAAAGTTTGACTTCTGCAGCACAACACGGTCGCAGATTTCAAAAAAGGAAAACGAAAGATGAAACTAAACGTAGCCAATCCGCTCCTTACCAATTCACTGAAGAAGAATTACTGGAAGGTTTACGAAAAAAAAATTTGATCAATGGTGTTGAAAAAACCTCTTCTTTCAAAATAATATCTGATTCGAGTTCAAAACCTGATAAAACAGAAAAAGATTATATAAAATCGAGATCGTTCAGACCGGAAGTACGAGAACTGATACGAAAAAGAAAACAAAAAAGAAATAAATCCGACATCTCGAATAAAATAATTGAAGTTTTAGATCCAACAACTAAAACTGTAATCTGTACAAAAACTCTGATCAAGGATTATGTTGGATTCAGAGAATTTTTTTACGTTTTGAAAACGTTTAAAATAATAGAGATGCGAGAAGAGTACAAAAAATTCAAAACGGAAATGAGAGTTGAAATAGAGAGAATAAAAACTTTGAGAAATAGATGTTTCAACGAATTATTCGTTGTGGTTTTGTTTTGTGGCATAGGAGCTTTCATTTTCAAGTTTACAGAAGGTGCTTTTGAGAATTTTTACAAATGTGGAGTTAAAAGAGTGAAGAGAGATTTTATAGATTTGCTGTGGGTTAGAAGTCATAGTATGAGGGAAGACGAGTGGAAGTCTTTGGCGAGAAATAAATTGAGAGTATTTGAGGAAGAACTCCACGCTGCTCATGAGGCCGGAATGACCAGCTACAGCGGGCAACGATCGTGGAGTTTTTTGAACGGCATCGTTTATAGCATTACTGTGATATCAACGATAGGTGAGACAAACAAATTACAGGGTGTAACTAAATAAGTGTAAAAGATAGGATCTTTCATATAAAGAAACTTTATAAATTTAAAATTTTTATAACGATAATTTTCACAAGCACCAAAAAAGTTACAAAATTTTTTACCATTTACTCGTTTAATGCAGGTACTAACTACAGAATAATAATAAATCCAGTTCGCATTTATGACGATGTACCTATTTCTGTAGTAATTTTTTTCTGCGAACTGGTTTATTTTGGACAAAAAACTCATGAGACATTTTTTGTTTAGAATGAAACAGGCTATCGGAAATAAATTTTCAAATGGTAAACAAATAATAAGTTACATTGGAAATAAACTTTAGGGGTTGCGTTTCCCACTCTTACAACCATGGGGTGAACCAAATAAATAACTGGATAAGTGTCTTTTTGCTAGTTAGGAAACGTTGAGCTAATTTCAATATTGTAACTTTTTTGGTGCTTGTGAAAAAAATTGTTATACAAATTTTGTGTACTCCCTTTGAGTGGTTGTATCTTAACAAGGGATGCTCCAATGAAGTTTCTTTATATGAAAGATCTTATCTTTTTTTCGATGACGAATCACCTCCTTAAATATTTTACACTTATTTAGTTACACCCTGTATTCGAACGTGACCTCGAATCGTAGTTTAGATGATGAACATCTAGTTGGTGCCGTTTTTCAGTGATTTTGGTGCAACTTTTCTACTTTGAAATTCATTTAAAACACAACTTTTTTCGTGTGAGGAAGTCACGCAAGTTTTTTTTTTATGAAATACTAAAGAAATTTACAAACCGACTTGTTTATTGTCAAGAAGTAAACGGTGCTCAGTTTGAACATCTAATACATTAAGTTTAGTTAAGTTTCAATGTTTTGAAAATCACTTAGTTTCAATTGATAATTATGAACAGCTTTTTCTTTAATGGATACAGGAAAGAACCCGAAGTAACACGAAATAACGCAAAAAATCTAAAAGAACCCAAAAAACTCCGAAGGAGCACAAAAAACCGAACAGCGATCAAAAAAACTCTAAGGAGAGCTAAAAACGCCGAAGGGGCACAAAAAAACTGAAAGCGCGCAAAAAATCCCGAAAGAACTTGTAAATTGCATACCCTGTATGATATTTTATGGAAATCATCTCCCATACGCGGAAAAACACGAAAACTTGAGAAAAACTCTGGTGGAAGTCAGCGCTAGGAATGCACAACTCATATGTGACATCCTGTGTATGAATCGAAAATATTTTATCGAATTAAGAAGCCGTAAGCAGAAACAGCTGAAATAACTCGATCGAAGGTAGCTGTTAGAAATAGGCAGTGCATTTGAGACACCCTGTATATAATTGATTCGAGTGGGTGCTTTTTCCACCAAAAAAAACCAAAAGAATATCGTTTCAACTCCCTCGATTCGCGCTTGGTGAATTTTACAAATGTAAAATATAAATTATTCGATGAAGGTCTAAAGGTGTAACCATGAACAGAGTGTAGTAGGTCTGATTTACGTCTAAAATATGACATAAGAATCTACATAAGATTAGAATGTCAACGACATTTGTCATTTCAGAGTAGGAATCGACAGGGGTGAAATGAATTGGCTAGGGATTGCCAAACTGGTTCTATGCTGGGTACATTTTTGAATTTCATAAATTCACCAGGGCTCTTACGAATTGAAGAAATTTCAAAATATGGGTTAATATTGTAATTGGAATGATCTGACAAAGTTCTGTGAATGTCGGACGTGACTGATGATCTGGAAATTTATGCTATTTTCAGCAATTAATTTAAAATATTTTTACTTGCGATTGGAAGATATGAATAGCCCTATCCAAACGTCCAATTCTCGGGGAAGACACATATGAAAACGGCTTTTCCTGATCGTGTCCGTGGAAAAAGCCTTTTTCAATTTTACCGGACCATCTTTCGCGAAAAACCGGGAAATCGGTGTTTTGGATAAATTTTTTTGAAAATGTTAGCGAGGCCGTAAAGGCATGTGAAATGCTGTCACCAAACCCAGTCGGCTCCAGAGAGTGCACAAAGTACCTCCTCGACTAGCTCTAGAGCTGAGACTACTTATAAAGGGGCGCCACTCTCTTTTATGTAATACAAAGAAAAAAAAAAGAGGAAAGTACACTAAAGATCTCAGGGTCGCAAAAGAGAGAAAATAACGAACGCACTCTCAGGATGCCAAACGAGCCCGATCACACAAGCGGGAGGTAGAATATAGAGCAATTATTTAATAATATAATGAGCCCAAATGAAATACACAAGGTCCCTCAAACGAGGATATATCTTACAGGAGGTAGATCACTAACTAGTTCTTACTTCACAACCCGAATATTCGATATAATGCTTTATCTCTTACTAAACAAACAGTAATATCACCCCAAGGTATATACTTAGAGCCTCGATGGTAATCGTTACAAATAGCTCTTTACTTATATCTAAGCGACCTTCTCGATAGGTCGGGTTTTAATGTGCTAAACAGTATTCACTGAATTGGGCCTCTTTGATACTAATCAATCTTAACTAAATTCTACAGACTAACCTTCTATAACAGTCTAGGTCGTGGCTTGACTGAAGTACAAAAGGATATAGTTTTCTCAACCCATAATTATTCTCACAGTCTCGTAGATGGAAACTGGGCTCAAATATATTCCTGGGCCAACGTAGTACAATTTCTCACAGTAATGCGCCCTGGGTAGACGACAGGTGTGGTATCTTAGACGGCGAAATCTGGTGGAGATCCCTAAAGACAGCTCCCACGGCAGCTCGACGGTAATTCAAAGACAGCCTGACAAACAGCTCGAAAACTTCAAAGACAGTTCAGAATCTGCGGTACCTCGCAACGGTACAACAATAATTTCCAATTCGAAGCAGAATGATGCTAAAATACGAACAAAAATCTAAAATACCTCGTGACAAACATAGGTTAACTCACCAATCCCACGTCGTTCTTACAAACAAATACGCCACTCCGCTAAAGCGCAAAAACCTCACCAACGAACAAACCAAACCAACATGATAAGATTTCTCTCAGGGCTTCAGTTAAAATTCTGTTCAGATCCGCAAAATTGCGATTAATTACTCCAGGACATTTCAACCAAATATGCGGGAAGAACGATGTCATTGACAACCTACGTCACATGAGGACCACCGACAACGGAGTCCATCGAAACGTACGAGCAAACTACTGCGACTAACGCCACCAGTTCGGTTTGCAGGTACTAACTGGAGCGGGAATTTTGAAACCGTGACAATGCACATAACGAAAGGCCGTCTTAAGAACTTTACGGTGCTCGCTTCGCTCGCAAGATCGCCTTCCCCTTTCTACCTCGAAATATCGCATTTCTAAACCCCTCGCCAACCGAAAGTTTTTTGATCTCCGTCAATAGTTACCTGTATCGAACCATCGATTACCACAGAAATATTCCTTATTGTTTTTGACATATTGGGATTAAAAGAAAGTAATAATCGTTTCTGCTCCTTTGCAGGTTATGGGCACATATATCCGACCACTATGACTGGTCGAGCTCTGACCATCGTTTACTCGCTTATTGGCATACCTCTCTTCCTTCTCGCCCTTACGGATTTCGGTAAACTCTTCACGAGGTGCATCAAATTTCTGTGGTCTTTCGTCAGGAGACTTTACTATACAGGCAGTTGTCGCACAGTCCGAAAACAGGCGCAAGTTCAGGTGAGTTTCTCACTTACATATCTTGATGTATCCATAATTGACATGTTACAGGAAATCTTCAAAGGCGCCCAGATGATGTACGACATCGCTACTTTTAGAAGACCGTCTGCAGTCTGGGATCCGGAAGATCCATCCAAGGGCGGGACTCCGCAAGAAACTCCGACTACACCAGCTCTTTCAAACTTCGAGATCGATGACCAATTCAACCTGCCAATTTCGGTGGCCATTTTCATTTTACTGTTGTATATATTTTTCGGGGCGTTCTTTTATGGTTTCATGGAAGGATGGAATTTTTTCCAATCGTTTTATTTCGTTTTTATCTCGATGTCCACCATAGGTTTCGGTGATTTAGTTCCTAATAATCCTTTGTGTACAATTATCTCTATTGTTTATCTTGTTTTCGGACTGGCGTTGATGTCTATGTGTGTGAATGTAGTGCAAGAAAAACTGAGCGACACTTTCAAGTCGGCTTCTGCTAAACTGGGAGCCTCGCTTGGCGTTACCGTTGCTGCAGAAGATGGCAGTATCATTACAGTTCCTCCTGATACTGTCGAAATGCCTGCCATACATAACAGCAACCTAGTGGAAAATACTAATGAAGATGATGTGAATAAAGAGGGCGGCAAAATTAATAAATTAAGTTTCGAGGATGACAACAGCTGAACAGAAACTAATTTTACAATATTTTTTACCTTTAATCACTTTTACATGATGATTTTTGTTGATTGTTTGAATAAACCCTATATTCCTTTATTCGTTTATATCTTTTAACTTCTTGATTGCTTCTTTCTTGGGTGAAATCTTATTAGTTTTGCGTTCAACTAGTAAAAATGCCTGTAATTTTCGAGAATGATCTCAATCGAATGGGTTCGACGTTCTGATCAAGAATCCGTGGTCACTGCATGCAGGAGCCGACCGTGCTCCAAATCTTTCGAAGGATTGTAACATTTGCCACTTTTTCTTTCGAAAGGGATGACAAATATTGTTTTTAAAAACTAATTACGACACTGTAGTCTTAATGACAACAGATACAAAGACTTGGCCATTTAATGTGATCGTCTAGCACTCTACGTTATGTTTACGTAATAATTCAAGTTCGTGATAATTGAGATTAGTGAAAATAATTGGGAAACAAAGATGGTAAATAAAACACAATGATTAGACCTAAACAATCAGCTATTTACTAAGGGTCTAAAAGAATGTAAGGGAAAGCCTCAGTCAGAAAATCCTTTATGTTAGGTGATGTAAAGGCACTTGTTTAAAACTAAATAGTCAATCATTAAGAGCTAGCAAAGGCAAGTGTAACAAATATAAATATCAATTGCAGAATATAATCTAATGTATTCGTACCGCTCCTGCAGTATACTGAAATATAATGAAAAATAGGAAGATCTGACAACGTTTTGAGTCGAATGATATCAACGTGGCTGTTAATCAAAATTTTTAATTTTCGCGCTTCATTCAATAGATTGTGATAATGACAGAAGTTTTATTTTGTTGTTTCCTGATATCGACCGCGAACATTTTATCGCGTTATTTATCAATTCTTGGCGTTTTAGGATGAAAAATGATTCTGAGAGGAAGAATGAACTCTAACTGCAGATGATTTATTGTTTATTTGTATGGATGTGGAATAATTTCCTCATTATAAAGACATTTATGACTGATAAGGATTAATCATAATAAGAACTCTATCGATAGACTGATAATGAAGGATTCCGATTGTTTTTGCGAGATGATTTATTAGCTTTCTCTAAACTCAATTTCCTTTCAAAGTTATCCCACATACATGCCTAAAAAAGTTTCAATTTACATATGTTATTACCTAAAACATACTTCATCACTTTCAAGTTTATTTCGGACAATATCATATGAAAATTGTAAGTTTTATAGATCTAATTAAGTTTGTTTTAGGCGGTTACATACAGAGTGTCTCAAGTTCGAGTGCCTGTTAGACGTTTCTGGAGAACTACACTTATTTGAAATCTGAAAATTGGGATTATGATATTGTTCGAAGTTCTCTACAGAGCTAAAATATTTTTGAAGTTCAAAAACTTCCGGTTATACAGGGAGTGAAAATAAATTCGACGAAAAATTCAAGTTTTCCATTCCTGGTATGATCGAGTATTCAATAGTGAATACATTTGTGTTAAAACCATTGTATTAAATCGAATAGTTTTCAAAGTATCTAAAAAAAACTGGAAAAAAGTCAAATATGTTCAGTCAGTAATATGTTCATTATTCTTATTTTAAATATCCTGAGCGTAAACCGTTTTTACAACATCGAAGAGGAAGGATGTAAAAAGATCATGCATCTTTTGGATTACAAAAATAGCATCACAGGGTGTTTCAAATTTTGTGTTTAAAATTATGATCTTAAATTGGCCATAACTTCTGTTTTTCAAATTAGAACCCTATTTTTTTATAATTGTGTTGGATTCTGCGTTCAAAAATAATGATAGTTTTCTTACATGATTATACTCCTAAATTGAATAATTTCTGAGTTATTTGAGATTTTTTACGCTCAGGATATTCAAAATAAGAATAATGAACATATTACTGACTGAGCATATTTGACTTTTTTTCCAAAATTTTTTGGATATTTTGAAAACTATTCGATTTAATATAATGGTTTTAGCAGACATGTATTCACTATTGAATACTCGATCATACCAGGAATGGAAAACTTGAAAAAAATTTTTTCGTCGAATTTATTTTCACTCCCTGTATAACCGGAAGTTTATGGGCTTCGAAAATATTTTAGTTCTGTAGAGAACTTCGAACAATATCATAACACCAATTTTCAGACTTAAATACGTCTAATAGGCACTCGAACTTGAGACACCCTGTATATAAATACCAAGGAAAATATTACAAACAAATAAAAGGATGTGCAATGGGATCAAAACTTAGCCGTATACTAGCACAATATATTCAACAGTTTATATTGGATTGTTAATGAACCCTGCACATCAAATGCTGTTGACAATTATTAAAAATGACAACTCATAATTTTCCTTTAGTTTTGTCCAATTTGGACCACTCTGTACACGTTAAAGATGTATATTAGGAATTAAAACAGTAAAAGTAAGTAATTTGAAATGTATTCGAGACAAATAAATTGCAGTAGCAACATGAATATCAAGATACACTTGTCATAACCTAAAAAATGGAATATCATTGCTCGTCCCAATTCTCTTCTGCCAAGTTGAATTTACGGGTGTCCTCTATGTGGTACGGAACATTAGCATTTTCCAATGAAAGATTATAACCAGGAGCATTGCAAAGTGAATTCATCATAGTTTTCGAGGGGCATTCCAGCATATGCTTCGTCATCAGATCTCTACTCGGCATTCGATGTAGGGCGTTGTATGGGCACACAAGATGGTCTGGATATTTCACCATGCATCTTATTACATGTCGTTGCAATGCACTCTCCAACATTATATGCTGTGGGTTGAAAGGGCAGCAAACAGTCTTTTCTTGATACATAACCTCAAAATGAAATTGATTCTTATAATTTATTTATTTGAAAATGCAAATCCTTTTTTCAGAAGGGAAATAAATTCAAGCAAGAAACATCTGGGATGTACACAAAACATAAAATGAGAGTGGCGATGAAGTAAACGTGGCAACGTGGTGTATTCGATGGAGATCGTGAATGGCATTGAAACTAGAAGCAATTCATAAAATACGCGTACGGTCGAATTCTCGTAAACAGTTGCTTGTAAAAATCTTCGTGTGTACATCGTCAACGTGTTTGTGTATGTTGATCTGACATGAGCGACATCATAGGAGGCATTGAGGGGTATGTTGCCAACTTAACTTAAATTCATGCAGTTCTTAGAATACAGATGAACTTATTACAACATCGCAAATCAGCTTTTATGTTAATTTTTTCAATTCGGGTTTTTTTTTTTCGTGAATTTTGAAAGATTCGTCCTGCAAAATTTGAGTTTTATTGTTTTAGTAACAATTAATGTATTATAATCAATTACCTAATCCGTAGAATGTATGGAATGTTCAGAGATTTCGTAATGAAATGATTAACTTTTACCTGAAAGGTTAAGACAATGCGTTCAGCTACACTTCTCCCGCTCTGTTAGGTTTAAAAGTTAAGTAGATTTTTTGAAAACTTCTTGAATTGGTAGTGATAGAATCATATGTTATACAAAAAAAGTTATGAGTCGAACAAGAGGGTGAAAAATAGTAAAAACAGTGACTTTCGGGCACGTAACTAGATCGATTTCAGAAATTTTTTTATTTTCATAAATGTCAAATAGACAACCTCGAAAACTATATAAAAATTAACTGTGGTTTGAAGACTTTTTAGGGTCTTTAGAACAATCGGCGTCCAAATTTAATTGTATCTACCATAAAAATCATTCAACATTTATGTCAAAAAATACATTTAATCGAATTATTGAGAAATCAAGAGATTTTTGTAAAAGCTTCGATGTTACGAGCTTAATCACCAATCTCAACGTCTCAAAGGAGAACGCATTTACAACCGTAAGAAAAAGGTTGAAGATGAACAAAACTAAGTGAAAGAACTACACTTAGCATGAATGCAATAATGGAAATGCCGTTCATTTGCATCTTCACAATATACTTTCAATTTGAAGACATTCTTCATCAACAAGAATTTGGAATGACCATGGGTTCAACTTTGTCTCCTATTTTAGTTGCTTTATATATGGAGAATTTCAAATAATAAGCTCTCGACCAATATACAGGGTGTAACTAAATAAGTGTAAAATATTTAAGGAGGAGATTCGTCGTCGAAAAAAAGATAGGATCTTTCATATAAAGAAACTTCATTGGAGCATCCCTTGTTAAGATACAACCACTCAAAAGGAGTACATTAAATTTGTATGACAATTCTTTTCAAAGTTACAATATTGAAATCAACCTAACGTTTTCTACTAGCAAAAAGACAATTATCCAATTATTTATTTGGTTTACCCCATGGTTGTAAGGGTGAGAAACACAACCATTAAAGTTTATTTCCAATGTAACTTATTATTTGTTTACCATTTGAAAATTTATTTCCGTTAGCCTGTTTCATTCTAAACAAAAAATGTCGTGACTTTTTTGCCCAAAATAAACCAGTTCGCAGAAAAAATTATTTTACGAACAATTACAGAGATAGGTACATCGTCATAAATGCGAACTGGATTTATTATTATTCTGTAATTAGTACCTGCGTTAAAACTAATTAGGTTAAAACGATGTAAGATATCTGTTGAAACGTTTGCGAAGAAGAACAATAATAGATGATGGTTATTGCCCAAATAATAAAAATATATACGAGCTCCATCATAAACGATTTTAAGTCAGCAATCCCAAATTTATGTCGAATAATGTTGATCTTATAAGCGATGAAATTAAGAAATAATAAGATGTATATACGATAATAGAGATAATAGTGTGAATGACTCGAAAGAATGTCACTTGGTAATGATAGTAAGAGAACTATTCAACTATTCATCCACGACTAATTGAGTGAACAACTTGTTGCACACTTGTGCTTCCGCTATGTTCGTACTACTGTACTACTATACTCGTAGTACTGTTCTACTTCGTAGAACAGCACATCGAGCCGAAAATATTCTAAATCGATTGGGTTTGACTTCCTCAAAGGTTTCTTTTTCGGAGATCAGAAAGAATCGGAAATGTTTAGAGAACAATACTTTATAATAATAAATTCGAACCTACAATCAATAGGCAACAAAATTGACTTGTTCTTGTCTATTTTGAGACAAAGGGATGTATCAGCGGCTTCTGTAACAGAACATTGGGTTTCTGAAGACGCTATTCAACGATTAGGACTTGGGGAGTATGTTGTGGCGGATTACTTCTGCAGGGCGAATTCGAAATCGAACATAAGTTACGGGGGAGCTGCTGTGATTTTGAGAAGGGAGGTTCAGTTTTCTCGAATAAACTTTGTCAGGGAGATGTCAGTGGAAGGCCACATTGAGTTGGCAGCTGTAAAAATACCAAATGAGAAATTAATTCTGATATCCGTTTATAGACCACCTAAAGGGGTTGTTCAAACGTTTTTGACAAGGCTGAGTGAAATACTAGACAGGATGTGCAATGAGAAATTGCATGAAATAGTAGTAACAGGGGATTTTAACATTGACGTTATCAAACCAAGCAATGACAAAGACGGTCTGGTAAGCCTTTTGGCATCATATTGCCTGAGTCCAGTGTTCGGTGAGCCCAGTCGTGTTACAAGGGGGTCTCAGAGTTGTATAAATAATTTTTATCTGAACATCGATACATCATTTTATTTGACCAAAACACTCAACTTACACGTATCTGATCACCGTATTCAGGAGTTGAAACTTGTGACAAAAGCACCTAGAATTAATGATATCAAGAAAACAAAATTTCTTATAAATGAAGAAAATATTTCAGGATTCGGGAATCGAGTTGCAGCAACTCGGTGGAATGGTCTAATGAGTGTTGATGCTGAGATGAGTTTTGATAAATTCCATGAGTCCTTTCAGGAATGCTTTAGGGCTTCATTTCCTGAAGTAGAGGTCAAATCCTCTTTGAGTGGTGTTCTTAAGAAGAAATGTAAGGAGTCATCTGATAGTAAGAACTTGAGGGCAGCCATCGATGCAGCGGAAACAATAAATTGGGTTAGAAGAGACGAGTATTCCGGGCAGCTCTTGCTTAAGGAAGCAACGCCTGAGAGAGATCTATACGAAACAGAAACAAAAAATCAACAGTGAATTCATCAATGATGCGGAGAATAAATCGAAAGCTATATGGAAGGTTATAAACCAAGAAACGGGAAAAAAGGGAACGAGAGCCGAGCAATCAAAGCTGTCCTCTGCTGATGTGGCCAAATATTTTTCTGAAATAGGAAATAGTAAAGACAATGCCTCACAAGAATCAATTGCCGACTCTTTTACTTTGTTCCATAAATACATTTCAAAGAACAATTTTTCACATCATTCAATGTTTAATCTTCCAACAGATGTTTCGGAACTCCAAGATATTGTGAGAGGTCTCAAGGGAAAAATCACGCGGGATATTTACGGCATGAATACCGTTCTACTAAAGAGAATTTTTCCATTCGTGGTGGACATTCTGAGTGGTATATTAAATCAGTGTCTTCAGCAGGGGATATTTCCAAGGAAATTGAAGGTGGCCCGAGTCGTGCCAGTTCATAAAAAAGGAGATTCCAATAACGCGGACAACTATAGGCCTATTCCATTCTGCCTGTCTTCTCTAAAATCCTCGAGGAGCTGCTAAGGAGAAGGCTGATCGCATTTTTGAAGGGGAAAAGTATTCTGAGTGTTGATCAACATGGCTTTACCTCTGGAAGGTCGACCATTACCGCATTGAATACCTTGCTAGAGTATATCACCGAAGCTCTTGATGATAAGGATCAATGCGCAGTGTTGAGTTGTGATCTCTCGAAGGCATTTGACAGTGTGGTGGTTGACATACTGTTGAACAAGATGGAGTGTTATGGAATACGTGGCACCGCTATCTCTATATTCGAGTCGTTCCTTCGGGATAGGAAGAACATTGTTGACTGGAAAGGTGAAAAAACTCCATACTCTACAGACCGGGGAGTTCCTCAGGGCTCGATTTTGGGACCCTTGTTATTTATTCTATATGCCAATGATTTTCCCGAGAATGTACCTGCCAGTGCGACACTCCGCTTCGCTGACGACACCAATTTGTTCAACAGAGCCGGTTCTGTGGAGGCACTGACGTGTGCTTCTTCTTTATCTTTGCAGGCTGCACAGGGATGGTTCACTGCAAATGGTCTTACTTTAAATGTTAGCAAGACCCAGATTCTGAGATTTGGAGGCCACAGTGGGGAACATGTGAAGCTACTGGGGATTATCTTTGACAGCAATCTTACATGGAAACCATATCTGTCTGAATTGTCAAGAAAGCTATCTACGGCCATATACACGATTAGGCGAATGAGAGCTATCTCCTCAACTGATGTCTGCAGAATAACGTATTTTGCCAACTTTCAATCTGTGGCAACCTATGGTATACTTCTATGGGGATGTTCTTCTGATGCACATACCATTTTTTTAAGGCAGAAAGAAGCCCTTCGTGCTCTGTGTGGAGTCTCGACCAGAACAAGTTCTAGGCCTTTATTCAGACAAGAGGGGATACTCACTTTACCATCTGCTTACATTCTCGCTTGTATAAAATATGTGGTCGAGAATAATTCAGACTTCAAAACTCTTGGAAGTTTTCATTGTTACGGAACAAGACACAGAGACCATCTACTCATTCGACATCATCGTCTCGGAAGAACCCAGACAAGTACAAATTACATGTGTGCCAAGCTATACAATAAGTTGCCGAATTCTCTGAAAGAACAAAGAGGAAAGAAATTATTGATGTCATTGAAAAGGTTGCTGATACAAAATTGCTTTTATTCGGTGCAGGAATTTATGGACCATGATTTTTAAATGTTAACGCACATTGTTTGTCTGATTTTATTAGTATTTGTCATATACAATTACTTGATATCATATATATGCCTATTTATGTTATTCTCTTGACTTTCCATGTAATTTTTTTGTTTTGATGGAGCAAATAAATATTATTATTATTATTATTAAACTTTAATATGTCCGTATACTCTCTATCTTCTAAAGGAGATGAGCTAGAGTTTTTATATTCTCAGAATAGTCTAAATATATAAATATCCCACCGGTCAATTATAAGCATCTGAAATGTTGTTTTTTCTAAAACTTAAAAAATATTTGAATGAGGTTGAAACAAATAGGGTTGCATAATATCGCAAAAATCGACACGATATAAAATTCAAGAATAAAAATTTGTGTGATAGTTTTTAACACACAAGATTTTGCGTCAGATTCAAAAAAAAATTGTGCATGTATGATGTCTTACATATTCTCAAAATTCATTGTCATACCTTTCTATTAACAGAGGATATGAAACTATTTTCTCTATTTCAGTGTCGTAATGTTTGTCGCATTGTTTTTAGTTATATTTTTCGTTTTGTGGTTGACAACACTGACTTCCTATCCTTTCGAATGTCAACACGCGTCCATTGCATGTCAACTGTCAATATTAAATCATGTAAATTCTATGATCTGTCAATTTTCGTATCAGTCACACCAACTGCGAAAATAAAATACAAAAGGCACTAGGAGGTATAAACTGAATATTTCATTGAATTCCAATAAATTGTTCACAATTCTTAACCGAAATAGAGAAATATCGTCTAATACTCGTTGCAGAACAGACAGACGTCAGTGTTCTCAACCACAAAACGAAAAATATAACTAAAAACAATGCTGTAATGAGTTCATTACAGCACTGTTTTTAGTACTGTAATGAACTCATTACGACACTGAAATAGAGAAAAGTCATTTACTCGAATTCAAGTATTCTTGCGTTGATAAAAATACCACATTTTCGCTTCGTAATGATCAGATCTTATCGGAAACGGCGTGTCACTCAAATCCATAGGTATCTGTTTACGGATGTCAAGAAACGTAGACGTAACATACTCGTGTCTAAATAAAATTCCAAGGGTACGATTTTCGGTAACTGTTCATTTGAATACAATTCGATTCGATAAATTTGCGAAATAATTTCTGAAGGTAAATATTCGATCTGTATTCTTAATCCTTTATTTCGAATTTGATAACGTATCTTTTTTAAGCAGAAGATTACAGATGAGGATATCGTGGATGTAAACATCTTTTATCTCACTGTCTATTCGATTGGCTAAAAGAATTTCAGGTTCAGGTTCATTATCTGGGAAACTATTAGGAAATATAGATAAATAACGCTAATCTATTTAGCAATCTCTACGTAGATTTTCGGCCATGTTATGTTTCGCAAATATGTATATTCCTCCAAAATATGAAAAATATTGACACTAAAAAAATGCCGAGAAGCACTGATGTGAGGTCAAGAGCTTGTTCTTAATCCTTTAGAACGATGTGATACTAATAGAACAGCCACGATGTCTGAAATAAATCCACGTTGTCACAGTTTTTTTTTTTATTGAAAATCTTGCTATGTATGTAATAAAAATCACATTTTCTATGGATGGATAAAAATTAATTAAACATACTGACAAAGTATCTTGTTAATTGTAAATTAAACGTAAATATTCCTTCTGTTTTGATTCCGATAGTATTACACTTAGTTTGTGTATTTGCATATGTTATTAAAAACATTTTTTGCCATTAGGAATTAGGACTACTGGCAAGGATGATCTACCAAATTTTAAAACTTAAGGGTGCTTCTCGCAGTGTTAAATTTGAGACCTATAGGTGCATATGTCATTGAATTGTTTTCAGTAATTCATATGACAAGGGGAATTGAAATTTAGAGGATATTCAAGAAAATTTTATAAAAAAAATTAACATCTGTAAAAACTTAAGAAAACTGGTAATCGATTTTTGTCCTAATAGATTGAGGAATTACTCATGTTTCTTCTCTAAAAATAATATTCCTCTAGTTATTATTTTCATAATTTTGTTCACAGTGGAGCCACCAACTCAACCCTAACACTAATTGACACTTCAGGAAATGTGATAACTACAGTAAAATCGGAAGGAACAAATCATCATCTCATAGGAATGGACGAATGTAGGAAAAGAATAGCAACTTTAGTAGAAAAAGCTAAGACTGAGGCAAAAATTTCATTAGACACACGACTTTTAGCTTTGGTGAGTTTAACTAAACTTACTTATTTTTCAATCGATGGCGAATTGACGTCTTTTCATTTGAATTTTTTCCTGAATACTGCTGTAATTTTCTTTCTATCATATTGTGATGATACCTTGGTTGAATGCGCCAACAAAGGATTAAATCAGCATTAAATTAAATATTGAATACTGTCGCCGTCCATATCATGACAATCAAGTCGTAATAAAGAGAATAACTGTCGTATAAAAAGACAGGATGGAAGGAGCTGCATCAGAACATTAGGGAATTATTTGGAACTAAGTGTGAGTCAGTAGGTTATAAAAAGTAGATGTCTGGGTACAGTTGTTTGAAGAAGCGCCGCAGACACGTATCCAGTGCTAATTGATGAATATAAATTCTCTATGTACATAAAATGATATTTTAAGTGGTGTAAATGAATAAACGTTAAGTATCTTGATATATTCATATTTCGATATCAAACTCATAGGTAGTCTTTGAGCAAATATTATCCAACGTATTTTCTTTCTTCACATTCCATCGGATCGAAAGAAAACGAAATTAATATGCACAATTGCCTATTCTGGATTTACTGATTATTGCCAAGGTTAAAGATTATGCAAATTTAGACCATTTATAAACGTCAATTATCATATATGCAGATCATCTCTTTAAGTCGCATTAACATTTAATTTTTGCGAATTCCAATACGAGTCGAATTCTTTCATTTATACTATTTGAATTCACAGGTCGGAATGAAAGATCTTTCTTTTTTTAAACAAAGATTTGAGTTCATTTTTCTTGTCTGATATCGAGCTGGATTTATTATCGATATTTTCTCAATTTATGTATTTGTAGTAGTAGTCTTTTGTAGTTAAAAAAAAATGTAACATTTGTCAATCAGTAACACAAAAATAAGAAGTCCTTTAAACCACTTCAAACATTAATTTATGTACACAGTATATTTATATTCCCAAGTTATCACTGAATGTGTCTATAACTTTTTTCGAACGATACTATCTCTGTCTACTTATGCACTTTCTTTTATACCATGATGAATAATTCTAGAACTTCCTAGAAACTTCTTTCCTTTTAGTCCAGATAGTTCCAAAATCCCTGGTATCTTGTTTTTTTTATGTACAGTTATGGGTTTCATACGGTCAGATTGTCATTATACGGACGACATCGTTGATTAATTTATGATTGATCTAATTCTTTGACGAAACACATGAAAAAAGCAACAATAGAAACAATCCAGTTGCTAATAACCAATCGTATTGAATTCATGAAATTTAGATTTTTTTTTATTTTCGTTACTTTGATGCGTTTGAAAGAAAAAGGTTTTGGCCGATATGAAACTAAATCTTTTCGATATTCTTGGCAGGGTTTGAGCTTGAGTGGCTGTGAATTAGAAGAATCAAACAATCAACTCGTTGATGGACTCAAGGAGAAATATCCAAATCTTAGTGAAAAAATAGCGATCGGTAGTGATACCGATGGATCAGTAGCCGCTACCTCAAACAATGGCGGTTTAGTTTCAATAGCCGGAACTGGTTCAAATACTCTTTTAATCAATCCTGATGGCACAAGATCGCAGTGTGGTGGTTGGGGATATCTTTTAGGAGACGAAGGTAGCGGTAAGTATAAAAAAAGATTTTCGAATCAATTCTTTTATTTATAACGATACAACATCCTACATTTTTTCTCCTAAACAATTCAATAATTAACTGAAATAAAGTAATGCTTCGAAGCAATTCTGTATAATCGTTTGATCTATTGAAAATTCCCAGATTCCTGAGATAAGTCGAGTGAAATCATTCAATTAATCTTTTTGAATCCTTCAAAACTATTACCTATATCTGATTATCTTCGTGTAAGTGAATTGTATAGTCAAATTTCAAATTCTGTTTATTTCACCTTATCCAAATACACTGATCAACAATTGCTAGGGATCACTTATGAACTTCTCTTCATTTGTATTTTTTTCAAGTTATCTCGTGAATATCTGTACATTATATGTTCTCTAAGGAAAAATTAAGATGTTTTGAGTTGATTATATCAAATTTTTCCTCACTTCATCGGCTCTTGTTCACAAAATCGATTATTATCTGTAGGCTGTTACAGGTGGAGTGAAAAGCAATGTGGTATTTGTTATTAAATCTGTTTTTTCTCTCGTTCAAACACATAAGGTGACAATAATTGAAGAAATGAGAACAATATCAGCTTATCAGTCATGCCGAGAAGACGTTCGGCTCCTCTGCAACTGGACCACATCATACGGTGGATACAGAAAGGTTTGTCCCAGCGAGAAGTGTCCCGGCGGTTGAATGTTTCGCAAAGTGTCGTGAGTCGGGCTAGGAATAGGTTCATCCAAAACGTAGCTTATGTTCATGGGGGAGGTCGGCAGCGCAGTACAACAGCTGCCCAAGATCATCTTTTGATCCTCAATGCTAGGAGAAATCCCACTTACCCGGCGTCGCGGTTCAATAGATCACTGAGAGTTGCAACAGGAGTTCTAATTTAGAACCAGACTGTAAGACGATGACTCCATGTTCGTGGTTTGAGAGCACGTAGAAGGGTACAACATCCCCGTTTGAATAAAAACACCAAGTTCATCGACGGCAATCAGCTGAGGAGCACCGCAATTGGACAGTTCAAGATTGGAGCTGATGTTTATTTACGGATGAGTCTAGATTTCGTTTGGTCAACTCCGATGGTCGTATTCTTGCTTGGAGGGAAAGAGGTCGAAGGTATGCAGAACAGTTTATGGTACCCACAACAGCTTTTGGCGGAGGTTCTATATGTGTATGGGGAGGCATTTGTTTGAACCAACGCACAGAGTTGGTTGTTCTGCAGAACACCACAATGACCAGCCAGAGATATCACAATATGATTAATGAACCCATAATTGTTCCGTTTGATGCTGCCTTGGGCGAGAATTTCATTTTAATTGACGATAATGCCCGTCAACACCGTAGTCGTCTGGTTAACGAAGCACTAGAAACTCATGCTATTGATAGGATGGACTGACCAGCTCGCTCTCCAGACATGAATTGCATCGAACATGTCTGGTCTGAGATGTCTAGACAATTGTCAACCTTAGAACAAACGATCAATAATCTGGAGGACCTTTCTGACGCTTTACGGGATATTTGGACGAATTTGCCCCAAAATTTTATAAATCGTTTAATTGAACGTATGCCTTGTAGGGTAGAATGCTTGAGACGAGCTCGTGGGGGACCAACTAGGTACTAGCCTAACCGAAACTTCAGCCTTCTTGTGGTTTCATCATAAAATTTTTATGTTATTCAAACACAGAATTTTGAGTGTTCCTAATAAAATCTTTTTTTCTCTCCAACTTTCCATTTTTTCATTCTTTTCTCAAGTGAACCATATTATCAACTGAAAATATTCTGATATCTGACTAAATTTATAATCTTGGAGCGAATATTTCAGAAATGAATTTAGAAAAAGTAAGTGATCCCTATCAATTGTTGAGCAGTGTATGTTTCAAGTTGCAACTTGACCCAAGGAGTTATGGAGGAAATTATGCTCATATCTTCTGAACCATTGAACGGATTTGGACAATAACGAACTTGACAGATATTTGGACCAATTCTGAAAATATGGACACTCTGGCACATCTCTTTTTCGCAAGATAGAGGGTATACGTACGTCTGGAAGAAAACTTTCAAGTTTGAACCTGTATTCTTCATCATAAAGTCAAACCCAATCGTTTCGAAAATTACGGACTTTCGGCAAAATAATTGCCCACTAGAACAATAACAGTGCCTCTTGCCATTAAAAATAGTAATTTTGGGACAGAAGGTCGATTTGGATTGGGTTCAATCAGGCCTCAATCTGCCTACTCCTGATTAAACCGTGATAACAACAAAAAGAACATGCCCTAACTAGGCCTCAATCTCCCTACTCCTAATTAGAGTGTTAAAAAAATAAACAGTATAAAAACATGGAACAAATATATATTTATACTTAACAACACAATACATAAACTAAACACAATACTACATCATGACGATTACTTTCTGTTAATGTTGTTACTCTGCTTTCGGTCGATCTTCCTCGACCATATATGACCTAAAGAAAAACACTTACGAGCAGTGCCTATTCCGTGGAGCCATCTATTCGCCTTAGGGGTAGCTTAACATGGTTGGCAACGCCACCCAGTAATCGATAGCCTGCGCATATTATGGGAACAGATTAATTCCCACAGGAGGCGCCACTGTGACGGAGAACAAGTAATCCCTACAGTAATATATGTTTCATTTTATATAGTTTTGAAGATTAATTGAAACAATTTCGATTTGCAGCTTGGAACGTCGCTCACAGATCCATAAAAACCTGTTTCGACGCCATCGACAACCTGCAGAAACCACCCTACCCCATCGAGAACATCTGGAAGAGAATTCAGGCATATTTCGATATCGTCAACCAAGCCGACCTCCTCGACATATTCTACGGTCCGTTCTGTAAAGCCAAGATAGCAGGTTTCTGTAAAGAAGTAGCAGCTCTGGCGGATTCCGGTGATCCTCTAGCCATTCACATCTTCCATGAAGCGGGGCGGCAGATCGCCAAATCTATTGCAGCTGTGTACCCAAAGGCTTCCGCGGAATTGACGGACAGGCCGTACGGCATCCAAGTGGCTTGTGTGGGTTCCGTATGGCTGAGCTGGCGATTCCTGAAGGAAGGATTCGTCCAACATATCGACGAGAACACTGACATTCAGATGTTGTCGCTCATCAGGGTTATTTCTCCAGGAGGTCTTGGTGCAGCTTATATGGCTTGTGATAAATTGAATATTGATGTTCCTAGAAGTTACGAAAAAAATTACGAAACCCTCTTTAGGTACAGAAGGAACGGTAGTTCTCTTAAATGTGCCAGGAGCTAGATTAAAGGGTTTTCTAAATGGAATATTTCCAACTGTTGCAATTTGATATTGAAATGTTTTTTACCGATTTCACAACTGAGATCTCTTCCGTTCTGTACCTCAGTGCCATTTATTTTTACCCAGAACTGTATACCGTATTATATAATAGACATTGTTGATTTTTATATTGTTCTATTTTTCAATACACCTGTCTTCATATTGTCGCCCAATCCAAACCAATGAATTTAAGGTTTGAAAAATTCGAGTGGATATAAATCACAGAGGAAAGTGGCATAAAATCCATTGAACTCTACAGGTTGTTTCAAAAAAAGGTGACCCCTTCTCTAGGATAGGTAGAAAACTGAAAAATAATTTGGGTTTGCTCAGTAAAAAAATTTCGTAACGCCATACGTATTCAAGATACGATGAAGAAAAAAAATTATACACATTTTTTAAAATATTGCAGAAACTACTGGCAACATTGTAATGAAATTTTATATGAATATGTTTTCGAAGCTGATACATCCAATGAATTCGTTTTTATGTTTGACTCTCGTAGAGGGCGCTAGTTACACGGTTCGTACCAAGTAGTATTGAACATAACTTAAATCTTAAACACCGACGATTTTAAAATCTGTATTAGAAGTTCAAACAAAACAATTAATACTAATTTGTTGATAAATAATAAATTCCCAACATTAAAAACTAATGCATGCGTAATCCATTTAATAATTACAGAGTTCATACAAATGATGTATAATTAAAGTGTCAGTCATAAACTTTGAAATAAATAATTTATTCTTATGTTAAAAATTACGACTCATAACTATTTTACCATCCACAGCCTGTATATTTTCGGTAAAACCTAGTTTTCCATAGAAGGCATGTATATAACTATCTGTGCTTTTCATTGTGACATGTACACCGAAACATCCTGTGGAAAGAAAAAAATATTAAAAAGAAAATGACCAAAAGCTTGGATTATGAACATTGAAGAATAAAAATATATAAACAATACTTGCTGCACGTATATTAAGTGAAAGTTAATTTAACGTTTACTACACCAGTTTAGAAGTTTTCAGGACTTTTCAAATTGACAAAAAATGTCCATCAAAGTCTTATTGGATAGTCTAAGATGTAATAACTTGTTTACTCATCAAATAATGTGGTTTTTTAATTATTCCTTTGTTTCATTCAGTTATTAATTGCTAGTTAATTGCTTTCTTTAATTGGATTTTCAATTGGTAATACTGTTGTCTTATTTAAAAAAATTTGTTGCCTTGAAATAGAAGCAAAGGGAAACTTACCATTAGCCCTCAAGGATGCCATCAAAGCCGTAACTACACGTTTACTCACAGACTGGTCCAAGACTGATGGTAAAAGACTGCAAATCATACTTGACGGATGTGTGGGACTATTGAAGCATATTTCATTCTGGAATTCATGGAAATATCTTATACCATCCTGTAACAGAAAATTTTCATCTTTTAATTCTAAATAATCATCACCGTAAGAATTTTGTAGCGCCATCTTTAAGTAGGATATTACAACAGATGGCACTACTGGTACTTTTTTTATAAAGTTCGGATCTTTTAGAATGGAGGCATTGAGGCTGAAATGAAACTGAAGGCAAACCGTAAGTTTGGTTATTTTTAGTTCAAAATATTTGTTAATCGATTCTTTCGTCATTCTCCGTTGTTTTTTCAAGTCACTGAATCAGAAAAAACATTTTAGAGCGAAAATGAAAAGATAAATCCACCCACCTGCGCAAATTTACTGATATTGTTGCCGATCAGAGACAAAGGATATTTGTCGCACATCTCCGGTATCCAAGATAGCTCCTGCTTGATCCTGAATTTCTTATGATCGGGAGCGGCGCACGCGTATCCCACGACTCCGGAATCGTCTTCTATCACCAGGCAGAACTCGGGATGCAGCAATAAATAAGGAGCCACCAGCCTGTCGGCATGTAGATCTTTCAAGCATTCGGGATAAGGGTGTTGATCTTCCAATCCGTCCTTGCACGTTCGATTACAAATATTCATGACGTCTTGTTCATCCGCGTGCACGTAAGGCCTGATCGTGAACAGTCGACAGGTCGGGACGTCGGGTATCTTGTAGACGAACAAGTCGTTTCCGGAATCGACGGGCATCAAGCGCTGAAAGCACCAATGACGGGTTCAGTACCGATTAATTGACTCGTTAACGAATTTGGGAACTACCTGCAAATCTGCAGTTAAACCACCCCTGAATACCCAGGGTTCCTGGTCACCACTCATAAACGTTTCTTTCCAACCTTTAGAAAACCCTAAAACCGCATCAGAGTTGATATAGATCGCATTTTTCATTTACGCAGTCGCTTTTCAAATAAAATTACGCATACAATGACGCATCGCATTCATCTACGACACAAATGGATCAGAAATTCATTCAATAAATTTTTTCTCTACTTCAGTATTAAGTTCATTATAGTACTCAATAAAAATAATGTAAGATGATAATTTGAAACCGTCGATGTTTATAGGTTTCGATTCGCCAGTCACGTCAACTGCCAAGATTCAATACACTAGGGCCCGTTTGCACCAACGCCCCTTAAACTGTCGCTTAACTAAGTGCCGCTTAAAGTTAAAGGTCGCTTAAATTCATCTCCAGTTGCACGACTGTCACTTAACAGAAACTTAACTAAGCGACGCTTAACTTTCTCAATCTAGTGACATTTTAGTATTTCATTTCTCCCTAGATCAATAAAGCGATCTCATTGGCTTCACGCAATATTTGATGTTCTGTGGTTAAAGAAGTTTTAAATATTTCGTCTATTCTATGGCAGAAATATTTGTTTATAAATCAATATATAAATAAACGAGCGCGATATGGTTTTAATTAAAGACTTTATACGTATATACGTCTAGGAAATCCTCTTTCCACAATTTCTATTATTACCAAGTCGTCATGAAATGCATCAAATTCATTAAAGAAGTCCATTATACAAGTTAATAGCGTTGTTCGAAGTATATATTACAATTAATATTATTTTAGTCACATCACATTTGTTCGAAAATCACAAAGAAATACTAGACAAATATTTGGAAAACCGAACAAATCAAATTATTTTAGGTTAGAATCATAGATAAATACCAAAATAAATGTACATTCACCTTTGATCTATGCCCTTAAATAGTTGAGTGGCCATGAATGAGCACTTAAGTTTAAGGCTCGCTTAAGGGATTCAAGTGCCGCTTAACGGTTGGTGCAACGCAATTGAAGTTAAGGATTCATTTTAAGGGATGCTTAACGCTAAGTGTAGTTGGTGCAAACGGGTCTAGGATGTATAATACGAATTTCTCATTGAATTCGAGTATTTTTACATAAAATTTGTCTGATGTAGAGAAAATATCTTCTGAAACACGTTGCAACAGGCAATTCCAACACTAATTCCTTCGAAAACTCGGTTATTCGTCGCTATATTCTCGCTATAAAGGACACTTCTGGGAATTATGGCGCGGCCGTTACTTGCAAGAATGCTTTCTATCGGACGGAATTTTGGAAATCTCTAAGCTCAGCAGGTACTTCCTCCGATCTTTCTCAATTATTCAAGAACCCTCTTTCAGTAAAGTGCTAGTTTGACCACCAGACCGGTCAGTTCTACTTTACCAGTTAGTTTCGAATAACGTGTAAACTCTAAAAGTTCCTCGTAGTTTAATATCATCTCTCTGTTATACATTTTCTCCAGTTGGGTCAGTTAGATACCCTAGTACATTGTCAATCTGAGTTATTCAGCTGCAATCCTCCCAAGTGAAACAAGAAAGTTGTGATTTGTAAATCTGTGAAGCAGTTGCATATTGCCAAGTCATAATTTGTTAGTAGAAGTTTCATCCAAGGTACATGCACCTTATTTTGTACCTTCAACGATTGAAGCAGAGCTGTGAAGAATTTCATATCAGGAAAATAAGGTCAGATCTTTTTATTACAAAGTAGTTCAAATCCCTTGGATATTGTAGAAATTTAAAACTATTCTCTATGAACATAAACTCTCAAGTGATAATTTTTGGATCTACTCTTAGAGTATAACCGCTACTCTCCATTAAGCGGGTGAAAATTATTCACTCCTAATTTTGTACCCGCACAGCTTGTATTCGAGTTTGTTTCGTGTTGGAATAGGAGCCGTTGTGCAACTTGTTTTAGATCACGTGACGCAATCGGCCGATATTTACGCAATGCCAGAAGTACGCAAAGGCTTTGTCAATCCTGTAATGCATACATGTGTAGGTTCCTTGGGTGAACGAAGGCATAGACGCTGCAAAATGGCCACCAGCTTAGGAAAAAATAAACCATTAATTAATTAAACTGTGTTCAATACACATCTAACTGCCATTTGCTACATCCATTAAATTTTTCTCCATTAAGAAATGCCTGGAAAGCACTCACCACATTTTTTTTTAAGATGAGTATTTATTTAAATGAAACCACCGGTTTCAGTTTTTAAACCATTTTCAGGCGCTTGGCTGATATACACCGGGTATTAAACCAGAAAAATTGCTGAAATCAAAAAATACATTTTTCGCAAACCATTAGTCGCATTGTGATTATTTTTTTTTAATTGTAGGACTAACACGTATCATTCAATTTGGCTCGTTTAATCAATATACAGGCTCTCTGTAAATAAATGTAAGCAACTTTGGGAAATGATCCCTTGGTGAAAATTTCCTCTAAACTTTATTGGGAATCACCTTCGATTCAAAGTTACAGAAGGGGTTGATGAATTTGCGGTTTTAAATTATTTTTACCGGTTTTGAGAAATTAGTAATGAAAATCCACGCATTTCTTCAACTGCATAGTTTATTTTTTCAGGCATTTTTTGTACCTCGTCACTTTATTATGAGTGGTTGAAAATAGCCACTATGTTAACTTTTCCTGTTATATCTGTACATTTTTTTCTACAGGGTCACCGGAAAGTTTAAGCAGCCAAAGGATTGTTTGCGAACTCGTATCGTCAATGAATACCGTAAAATGACACCAGACACCTGTGATAATGTATGAAAAATTTAAATGACGTAGCAATTGTTCTTTTCAACAATAAAAAAATATCTAAAGAGGAAAAATCAAACAGTGAAACTCGATCCAAATTTTCAATGACAAAAAAACCAGAAGTAACATGATTTCAATTGAAGAATTAGCAAAATGCTAATGACCACTGCGTTAATTTTTAACCATAGAACAGAAGAGGATAAATTAATAATTAACAATATTTTTCTATGAAATCAAATATCTGTAACCATTATTGATATTCACTTATAATTGTTGTCAGAAAAACTAAAGTCAATTATTACCATTTTACATGGAACACTATGATTTTTTTTTAACTCTATGTTAAATGGTTGGCAGGCCCAGATCTAAGATTTTTTCGGACCGGGGCAAAATTCATGATGGCGTCCCCTCCTAAGGTTTATTATGAGAATTGAAAGTTTTAAAAAATGTATATATGTAATTTCTTCATTTGTGTTATATATGAATTATTCATAAAAAATAACAAGAAATAAATAATAAAAATAAATACTAATAATGAAAAAAATATCACAAAGAAAGAATGAATTCATGAATTATCCATAAAAAATAACATAAAATAAAAATGAGTAATAAAAATAAATAGGTACTAATACTTATTGAAAAAAATATCACCAGGAAAGAAATTAGATTTTTTTGCTTCACGCGGCGCGCTTTTCTTTCCGCGAACGCATTTATTAGCTCCTCGAAATCGAATTGAAAATTGATTGAACAAAAAATTTGAAAGTGTATATTTATGTTTATTTTGTTCTTGTATTCACAAAAATAAAATGAAAATATTTCAGATTTTAGCATGATTAATCGACGTGAATGGAAAGAGTAATTGAAGTTTCAGTAATTTAAGAAAAATCTAAATCAAGGTTATATACCACATTCCAAGTCAACGTGAGCTGAGCAATCCTGAAAGGTTTTCAAAAAATCTCCGAAAAGTTTTATGAATACTTACTTTCCAAGAAAATGCGATTTAAAAAAAGCTGTGCCCTGTCTTACGTAATTATCAATTCAATAATGACAAATTATCTCAAAATAATATATGATGCCCTGTCTCTTTTCAACACCTTATATATTTTACCGTGAAGTCATAATTTTAATTTTACTTCCAGTAATTCAGTAGAACACTCTTATGACATACAAAATACATGAATAGTGCTCGTAAAATTAAAATACTTCAATTTTGAATATGTTATTTTCCTATTCATTCTTACCTGTTTAACGTCATTCGTAGATGATTGAATGATGTGTAATTGATCGTAATTGATCGATTGAATCCTCATTTATTCTAAAGATTTTAGGTAGAGTGATGGTTTATCATGTTTCCATTTTACAGTTTCGATTATAGCATTAGAAAATTAATTTTTTTTTGAGATAATCCAAAAAAAATTATGCTTTGGTTTATTTTGGCGTCCCCTTAAACTGGCGCCCGTGGCGCTTTCCCCCCTCTAGATCCGGGCCTGGTAATATCTAATCGTTTGTCAATGACATCAATTCATACGAAATACATTGAATACTGCTCGTAAAATTAAAATACTTTAAATTTTTAATATGTTATCTTCCTATTCTTCCTTACCTGTTTTACGTAATTCGTAGATGACTGAATGATATACAGTTAATAATTGATCGATTGAATCCTCATTTATTTTAAACATTTTTGGCATAGTATTGTTTTATCATGTTTCCATTTTACAATTTCGATTATAGCATTAGAAAATTGTTTTTTTCCGAGATAAACCAAAAAAAAATATCCTTTGGTTGATTTTGGCGCCCTCTTAAGCTGGCGCCCGGGGCGTTTGCCCCCTCCTAGATCCGGGCCTGATAGTTGGTGATATATGAACTCAAAACCTTAAGGTACAGTTCGAGTGTGTTTAATTCGAAATGTGTGCCTTATTTGGGTGAAACTTCCCACAAATTTTGAAGTCATCAAAAAATCAAATTTTTTCAATGAAATTTCAACACCCTATATCTTCCAAATTCGGAAAAATGATATAAGAAAAAAATGTTTTTGACTTGAATAATCTATGGTTGGAATTAACGCAGTGACTCACCCTGTATCAATGATGGGTCTCGATGAGGAATGTTGGTATGAATATAGAAAAAACAACGCTCTAGCAACTGCATCCTGGTGAACCTGAAAATTCAAGAATACGCACTGACGCTCTCCTGACGCTCCAAAGCAGAAAAACATTTACGCATCGCTTCGCAATACAACAATCCTCACTTCGACTTAACTTGGATCGAGTTCAAAATCAGTTTTACGCATCGCTCGTCACTCACCTAACCACTTGATATAAGAATTAAGCAACGATATAACACTTCTTATATCCCAAACGTAAGGATACAGATCGTATAGAAGTTCTCTATTGTTGCAACATGTTAAATTCTTTACCAATTTGTTGACGGCTTCCGTTATTTCGTTGAACTTTGCTGCTCGCCCGAACCATTCTTGAATCTGAAAACGATTTTTGTTGCTTACCCACCCGTGAATTGCAAGTGATTGCATTCACATTCAAAAAATTAATATTCATACACCCGGCATTCCAAAAATAACCAAACTTTTTACTAAAAAATAGTGCCATCGGCAGTTGGATTATTCCTTTGCACTACTCGCCCTATTCACCAGATTTGGCCCTGTGCGACTCTTATCTGTTCCCTAAAGTGCATTTGGCGATTAAAGTGGCACCCATAGATTAGAAGGCCACAACTAACATGCTAAAAACCGTTCCAATAAAGGGCATGAAAACTTGTTCGATTTATTTTGGAATGAAGGGTGCAGATCGATAAGTGAAATTTAATAAAATGAATATACCTCTGGAGATTCTCTGTTCAGTCTTTGTTGTTCTTCCATGACGATATTTGCATTCGACTTCAACCAGTTGAATTCTTGTAAAAGAATCAGGCCTTGTCCGCCATGTTCAAATGGTAAATAGAAAAGGTCGCATAGCAGAGTCAAGTCTTCGATACTGAGCTCTCCGTATTTTCTGCAAATATGTTCAACTGTCTAAGCAGATACTTCCAACTGATTTTTTTTTTTATAAAGTGTTAAAATTTTTTCGATTCATCACAAATGAAAATAAAGTACCTACATAGAAAACATTTCAAATATCACAATAAATCATTATTTCAGTTCGGTGTTTTTTTTAATTTAGTCAGGGTCGCATCCAGGAAAAGTGCAATTTCCTCAATTTTTTTCCAAAATTACAAATTATTCGACATCTTGGAAACGGTACATTTCAAGAAGAGAAATGTGGAATGATGAATTCTTCTTAAATTAACAAGCGTACAGAAAACTTATTTTATGGCTAGTTTCGATAGTTTTATGAATAGGTGATGTATATACAGGGTGGCCATTTGAAAACGAAACAGACGAGATTACAGAGGAAATAACTTTTTTCGAAAGAAATGCTCGGATAGGTCGATTTCTGTTTCGAGGGGGACAACTTTAGATGTAGGTTACGGACGTATAGCCCTTCAACCCTTGCTGCTACAACCCCCACCCCCAATTTTTGAATAGGGAAGATGGGATGAGTGATACCTCAATTCAAAGGTATTTTTATAATGATGTCAGCTCAGTAATTGTTTTTTCATTTTATGTATTAGTTCTCGAAAAATTCATAACTAAGTATTTGAAAATGAAGTGGTGTTTTCATGGCACTTGTAGTGTTTTTTGTGTAAAATCGACATTTTGAGCTTCAAAACAACCATGACTGTGGCTTCCTTCCTCAATCCACTGACATAGAAATCTTTAATCAAGATGTCGAACAAACAAAGCGTATTGCGAAGGAGCTCAATCTTGCTGATTTAAATGAGAATCTATGGTTAAAATTAATGTAATAATTAAAGATTCACCCTGTATATATAACTAAATATGAATGTTTAAAACTTTAAAGACTGAATATATAGAAATATAATAGTATAAATTGAAACATTACTCACTTTTCTGGTTTGCTTTCTGGCCCTGTGTCGAACATTTCAACTTGCATACTGCCACTGGATGTCTACAACAAAATAATCCGTACTATATTTCAATATGCATCATCAAGAGAGGTTGCCACAGCCACCAACGCGGATAAAAATATTGCTATTTTTAGATACAAAAATATTCAAAGATCCACGTCAATAATTATAAGATTCAAGAACGGCAACCTGAATTGATAACACGATATCTCACAAGATTTTAATTTTTTGTGTCTGTCACATCTTTATGAGAAACTCTTGGAGATATCAAATGTACAAAAACTATTTTCAATTCTATATTACAAATAAACATTAAAGATGGGGTTTTTCAAATCGTTATCTCATTCCACCCTATGCTGATACGCCACTGGCGGTTACTAAACCGTGGAAATAAATTCCATGGTTAGAATAGGAGAAAGAAGAACGTACCGCACTATCAAGTGTCCACGTCGATCTGCGCGAGTGCGTGAGAGAACAAAAATAAAGAAAGAAGGCAAGATGGTGGGATCATTATCGGCTGAGTTGTGAGAGAAGTAAGAGAGACCCAAAATAGTTGGTTTTTTTAGTTTTTTTTAGACTATTACTAACATGTGCTATAAGGCATGAGAGAATATACTTTTTTATCAACCGCGAAACTTTCTGTCATTTTTTCAGAGCCGCCGCTGGAACTCCATGACCTTCCCCGTGTTTCTTAGCACATACAATATTACAGTTATGGCTCACATACCCTGACCATGACGATGGTCATAATTAGTCGTTAACATATTTGCCATGATTATTATCCTTGTTGTATTATTGAAGAATACATTTGTCATGATCTGTTTGTATTGTTATAGTTTTCTCATAACTGTTATACTTTCCTTTGCTAGCTGTTAATGATTAACCATATAATTTGAAACAAGTACCCTAACATCACCTAACATAAGGGGTCTTCTGCCTGAGGGTTTCCCATACATTACTTTACATCCTGAATAAAGAGTTGACTGTTTGGGTCTAAGTGTTGTGTTTTATTAACCATCTTTGTAGGCCTTTTTTATCAATTGTCTAGGGGATATGATAGATTTCGCCTACAAATATCGTCTAACGTCGAAATTACCACGGCTTTCGTATTTACAAGTTTATTTACACTACTAAGAAATAAATAAAATGATCGTCTGATATACAAATACAAAAGAGTTTTTCGTCTAAATACTACAACGATCGTTAAGTTCTTAATTTCGGCTAAAAGTTCTAAACTCGCGAAACGTCTATTCGTCTTTCGTCTAGCGTGTTTAAACTTAGAGTTCACGCCTAGAGACTAGACTGTTGCACTTTCCTTCTCTGGATAGTCCCCAGTTCCGTCTTTTCTAATTCGACCACACTTGTATACACCCCTAATGTATTTATTGGTTGACTTTAAACGAATGGGGTTCCCACCACTGTACTCAGGGTACTTCGTCATAATTTATCACAACGCTTGAGGGGCATGTCAACCTTTTCACATAACACATCCGAGTCTCACTTGGTACTCTATAAATATTCAAAAATGTCAACTCAAAACATGTCCCTTCAATTTGGGAACGTCAAGAGGGTTAGTCTACCCGGCGTCCAATAAATAAACGGGAATAGTTCTTTATTTTTAGAATTATCGAAACGCGAAGAAAATATCGGATTTCACATTTTCAACACAGGTCCGCACTGGCACCATTACACCATTACATGATCGAAATAAGGTGGCACAGGAAAAGATTCAAAAAGGATATCTAGATAATTTAAAATTGAATGAATTCAATCAAAAATATCTACAAAACAAAATAAACAAGAACGTTGATAATAAAATGACTCACCGATACTTCACTCATAGCTATGTCTTCATTAGATGCCCCTGTGGATTTGACCACATGATTAGGTGATATGTTTGGGGTACAATTACAATCCATCGGTTCCGATGCACTTTGGCTGGAGTCATTAGAAGCCGTACTATTGATTTCCCCTTTTTTCTCCTGTCCGTTCCTTTTATCTTCACCGTTCCGCACATCCAAGTCGCAGTCTTGATTATACTCTTGGTTACTCATCTTCGGTTTGATGATAGCACCGCTCAAGACCGTTATTTGTTGAGTGTCATCCTGCGTTCCTCCAACCGGTATCGGGATGGAGACAGTTGTTATCGGATTTGGAATCGATTCGTTGCAAACCACTTTGGATTCCGATACTAGGGAGTTCATTATGGGTCCGGGTAAAGGGTTTACCATACTATCGTTTACAGTCACCTGGGAAGTTAACATGTTTAATATAAAACACAAACCTTTTTTATTGCATGAATTAATTATCGATAAATGATGAGAATACAAAGATCATTATGTATTTCGGATCCTGCCACTGTTAGTCCTAACCATATGCTGTTTTTTTGGATTTAGCCAAAACGTTCGAAACTGTGGATCACCATTTATTGTTAGAAAACCTTTGAAAGTATAGGAATAAAGGGATTACCTAATTTGTTAATGAAAGACTACTTAAGTGATAGAAAGCAGGTTGTTAAAATCAATGATGTTATCAGTGACGAAAAAACTGTCAATACGGGAGTTCCTCAGGGGTCTATTCTTGGACCACTGCTCTTTATAATTTTTATTAATGATATCTTTGCAATTCAAATTGATGAAAAAACACTAATTCTATCATTTGCTGACGATACTGTCCTTTTATACCAAGATGACAGCTGGATGAAGCTACAGAGTGATCATTGGCAGATTGAGCTGATGGTTGGGTAAATAGTTTTTTGATTATTTGTGGTAAAAAAAAATGTTTGTATGACTTTTTCAAATTATGTTGACACACAACCTGAAATCTTTAATATCACAATAAATGGTCATACTATTCAGAGTTGATGAAACTAAATATTTAGGTATAACGGTTGAGAAGCATTTAAGATGGGGAAACCAAATGCAAAATATTGTAAAAAAGACCAAATATTTAATTTACGTATTGGCAAGACTAGCAAGCGGGTAGATGCATAGGCCCATAGAACAATAAGCCCGTAGATCAATATAGGCCAGTAGATCCATAAGCCAGTAGTTCAATAAGCTCATAGATCAATCACATTTCAATGTGTTATCTCGCTACTTCGATATGAAGATTGGTACCATGAGGTAGGAAATTTCCCGTAGATTCGTTTCATTTCGTCCGCTGGGTCATTGGATTATTTTCGACCCGCACGAGGAAAAGCTAAAAAAAGATAAAAACTAGGAATATATGTGTATTTTAGTTTAAGTTTATAATTTAATTTAGATTTAAGTGAAGTTTGTGCTGTGTACAGATGTTTCTACATCTCAGCAGATACAAAGTCAAAAAAAATTTTATATTGTTACACTGCAATATTTGTAATGCGGGTAACACAAACAAACATAAATAAATAAACTATTTAAAACGCCTAAGGAAACACATAGTGCTTTCAAAACAATGATTTAGAGATCCAAAGCTCGAAAAATCCTCTGAAAAAGTATTTCATCATTTTTAAAATAATTCATTCTTGAAAATAATTTTGTTTTAAAGCCAGGTCTCGTAACATAAATAATATCTGTTACGAAGCAACAATTCTGAACTAATCACAAGAAGTGGAAAATGCTCACCTCAGCCAAAGCCTGTAATTGAGTGGCATTTACTGTGGAAGTAACAGTTGAAGTAGTTGTAGTTGTTGCAGTCAGACTCATGCATGTGTTGATGGAAGGAATTATTGGCACTGGAATTACTGAAACATTTTCTTCATTTCATTTTTTATTATACAACTCGTATAGAATTAGTTTAGAATTGAATGTCCTAATATCTGGGAGATCCATGATATATATGAAATGATATGAAATCGAAACACTATTCAGATAAGTTCTTTTGTTATTTTAATTTGTAACTCTACATGTTTCCAGCTAATTCAACTCATCTTCAGGAGTATAAAAATCACTCAAGTGAAGCTGAAAAACAACTAAAATTTATGGAGAAAACGCAGAAATTCTTTACAGTGAAAGACAAGTACAAAGTAAAGAAAAAAACTAAAAAAACACGATATAAGCAACAAGATAAAGCAAATTAATGAAAGCTTACAAAAGTCAAAAAACCAACAAAACGTAATAGTTAAATTATAAAGCTCAATTATATAATAAAAAACAAAGTCAACAGTATAAAAAACAGTTTGAAAAAAGTAATTGTAAGCTTTAAAAAAAAAAGGTCCCAATTGAAAATAGCGAATATAAAAAACCGCTATGAATAAAGCTAAACGAAAAAGGTAGAATGTCATAAATAAAAAAACTCACATAAAAATCTTCAGAAACAATTCAATGAAAATCATCCAAAGTCATGCTAATGGTTTGAAAAAATTATTCTTTCAAATTACTTTAAAGGGGCAACAGTGGCCTTTAAAAACAAAAATATCCTGTTTTAAAAAATGGACAATATCGTAGATCGATCGAAGAAAATAGAAAAGTTATAATCAAAAAGAATGAAGATAAATTATCATCTCATATGTGTTCTACTTATATAACAACAAAAACAAAAGTAACAGAAGACAAAGTAAAGTATAATGAACGGATGAAAACGAAAAGTGTATTATAAGACGAAGTAATCTACAACAAACAACACAGAATCAACTGTTTGTTCCATACCAGTCCTGTTTAATAAGTTGATATCGGAATTTCTTGAATATTTACTAATGAACATACACCTTCTAATATCATTTGCTTTATACCAAAATCGCAACGTTGTAAGATTTTCGAATTTATGGTTCTATTGAATTGGTGTCTCTCAGGTGCACTCCAAATGCCGAGTTATCATTAGAAAAATTAGTTTTACTGCGTAAATGCTCACTTATTCTAGTGGAGAGCGTTTTACCCGTTCTACCCACATAAACAGAGTTGCAATCATTCGAACCACATATAAACACCAGAACAATCAAGCGAATTAATTTTATCTTTATTCCTTATTTGTTTGAGTGCCTTTTCGAGTTGTTTATTGTAGATTACTTCGTCTTATAATACACTTTTTGTTTTGTCGGCTGGATGGCAATATTGTTTTCATCAATTCATTCATTATAGTTTACTTTGTCTTCTGTTACTTTTGTTTTTGTTGTTATATAAGTAGAACACGTATAAGATGATAATTTATCTTCATTAGTTTTGAACTATTCTATTTTCTTGGATCGATCTACGATACTGTCCATTTTTTAAAACAGGATATTTTTGTGTTTAAAGACCACTGTTCCCCCTTAAAGTAATTTGAAAGAACTATTTTTTCAGACCATTAGCATGACCTCAGATTATTTTAATTGAATTGATTTTTATTTAAGTTTTTTCATTTATGACATTCTATCTTTTTCCTTTAGCTTTATTCATAGCGGTTTTTTACACCCGCTATTTGCAGTTAGGACCTTTTTTAAAAGCTTAAAATTACTTTTTTCAAACTGTTTTTTATACTGTTGACTTTGTTTTATATTATATAATTGACCTTCATAATTTAACTATTATTTATTGTTAGTACTTTGACTTATGTAAGCTTTCATTAGTTTGCTTTATCTTATTTGCTTATATCGCGTTTTTTTTTTTTTCTTACTTTGTCCTTGTCCTTCACTATAAAGAATTTTTGCGTTTTCTCCATGAATTGTTGCTGTTTTTCAGCTTCACTTGTGTGATTTTTATACTCTTGAAGATGAGCTGAATTAGCTCGAAACATGTAGAGTTGCAAATTAAAATCACAAAAAGACTTATATCTGAATAGTGTTTCGATTTCATATCGTATAGAATTATTTATTAGGCAATAACCACCATATCTCTATTCTATAAATTTTAAGAGCATTGAATTTAAAAGGTCCAAAATAAGACATAAAAAGTAACAGATCGAAATCTCTGAAAGTTATGGAAAATAAAAGACATGGCAATAGTGTTGAACTGACGATTTAAAGAATTGGAAGGACTCATAGAAAGTTATTTTTAATACAAATGTATAAAATATTTCAACATAATGCCAGACACAATAAAGAATGAAACTAGACTAAAGAATTATAAGAAACAAATATACAAGATGCTGCTCAACATAGAACCCTATAATGTTGAAGAATTTTTCAACAGGGCTAAAGATTGGAAGGATAATACAGCTGCATAGCAGATTCTGTACTTTTAGTTTTTTGACGTGACAAAGTCTTATAAATTGGTTTGCCGGGTGACACTTCAAGAAACTGCGTTACGCTCCGCTCACGTTATGCGCTCACAATGAGAGCGAGTGAGAGGCATGCGTCCATTCCACTCGGGCATGGTTAGCCCGCCTAAGAGCAAGAGAGACAGAGCGAGAGAGAGAGAGAGAGAGAGAGAGGCATACACACCGGTTCATGTCTTGCGTTGTCACGTAAAACTTTCGCACGTATACCGCCTTTACAGGCAACCAATTTTTTTTTTTTTTACGTGATTTCATTTCAAATATTGTTTTAGTTATTCGTGACATTGCGACTTTTATCTGAAATAAATATTATCTTATATTGTTATTAGATATGAGTATTTTCTAATGTTCAGTTAAATTGAAAATAAATTTCAGAAATTTCAATATTTTCACGAATACTCTGTTGGAAAATCACTAACCATGCATTTCAGTATAATTTACCACAGGAATAATGATTTCGATGGAAAATAATATGACATTTTCCAAAGAACAGTAGAAATGTGTTTTTATTATAAATATTACCGTTTGGAGCCTCCAGGGTGCATAAACAAGTATGTCTACAATATTATAGAATTTCATATGGTAGAACCTGAATTTTTTGTGATCTTGAAAAAAGGTAATTTTGCAGTTTGAGGACCTATCGCACTTTTTATGTTTTTGCAATTTTAGGATGCTTCAGAAGACCCCCTAAAGCAATAATAAATGATCAATGATAATTTTCGAAAAAAAAAATTTTTGCAAAAAAATGCTATTTTTTATTATGTTAGGTACAGTTAAGTTCAGTAATAACAAAAAAAATTATGTCAGAATTTATTTTTTGCCGTTTCAAACAGTGGAACATGGAAAAAAAATTTTTTGCAAAAATTGCCAAAATTGAAGAAAAAAAAAAATGAAATTAAAATATTGCAAAAAAATTTTTTTCCATGTTCCACTGTTTGAAACGGCAAAAAATAAATTCTGACATAATTTTTTTGTTATTAAAAAACTTAACTGTAAATTTTTTTAATAAAAAATAGCTAAATGTACCAAATTTGAAACGATAAAAAAAAAGACCGCTGGTCATAATTTTTGCATAGGCATTAAAGAACTTAACTATTATTATTATTATTTAAAAATAGCAAATCTAAAAAAATTTTTTGCAATATTTTAATTTCATTTTTTTCTTCTTCAATTTTGGTTTTATTTTTTTCAAACCTAACTTAAACTAACCTAACCTAACCAGACGAGAAATTATGTAAATTATAGGTACGATCCTTAAACTGAAAATTAACCGTTACAATTAACGCAGTGGGCCTCAACTCACTCTGTATAAACAGAAAACAAATTTTCACCTCAACAGTAATAATCTTTAGTTACAGTCTACAATTGAACAAAATGTACCTGTTACGGCTGGTTGCGGTTTGGCAATAGGACCCCAGGCTGATTTAGGTTTTGAAAATTCGGGAAGCCATTCCTTAATGGCGTTCCTCAAAGCCTGCCTGGGGTGGTACATGTTCGGAGATAACGTAGCTGGTACATCTTCGCACATTTGACCATCTTCAGTCTCTGTCTCAAGTTTTATATCTGCAGATACTGTATCATCTGTTGGAAACATAAAAGTCAACATTGCAGCAACAATGTCCTTATTTAAGTAACGTTTAATAGTATTTTGAAAATGTTTATTCATATTGATTAATTCTAAAAAGACTCACTTAATGTGAGATCTCTCTGTCCGTCGATATTGCATCGTGACCATTGAGCCAGAGTATGAATGGCAATGAAATTAGCACCGTATTCACAATTTGGATTTGTTACCACGCCCCTCAATTTCGGGATGAGATCTGGCGATCTGCCCGAATAAGGTCCTAAGAATACCCTCTTTTGATCGTAATCATTCGCGTGTATATTATCCCAAATTACTGGAGGTCTTCTTAAGGCTTCTGTGATTTCTTGAATATTTTCTGCTGTCAAAGTCCTGGTTATCACTTTTTGACCTAAAATTAGGAATTAAAGAGAACAAGCCGTAATGGGATGGATATTTTTATGAAAAAATCAATACTCACTTCTTAAGGTATGTAGATCACGAATCTCAAAAAGAAGTATCCACTTTTTGAGAAAAAAATTCAATTACGTCGTATCATGCACATCCTTGAATAACGCTATTCTCCATTGTTTTTCTATTATTTCTAGAGATATCTCATACTAATATGATAAAAAATGATTTCTCGTCGTATTTCATTCATTTCCAACATATTTTTACTAATTTTTCTGTAGAAACTTGATGTTCAATCTTGTAAACAAAGTTTGTCACATTTAGGACAACTTAGAAAAAGGAGCGAGGTTGCCAGATTGACAGATTCATCTGAAATTGGAATGTTAGTTTTGTTCCAATTAATTATAAAAAATAAATTGTTTTTATTCTAATTCATTGGCTCTCCATCAGTTTTTTTGATATATTTCACATATTTCATGGTCAGTTTAGGTTAGGTTAGATTCGTTTACGTTAGTTCACGAAGTAATTTTCACCATTTGAAATGTTAAAAATTAAAAATCAACAGTTTACTGATCTGTGACCTAACCTACGCAACGATTCATTTGAATTTCAAGTTTTTAATAACATATTCAAATAAACAAAGGATATGTTACGCTATCGTATTCAAAACGGAAGAAATATTTACATCCCAATTTCAGATAAATTTGTCGATCTGGCAACCCCGCTCTTTTCTCGTAAGTAACTTTGTTTACAGAATTGAATATCAAGTTTCTACTGAAAAATTGGTAAAAACATGATAGAAATGAATAAAATACGACGATATCCATTTTTATCACAATAACGTGCGATATCTCTAGAAATAATACAAAAACAATGTAGAACAACGATATTCAAGGAAATGCATGATACAACCTAATTGAATTTTTTTCTCAAAGATTATGTATCTGCATGTTATTTCATTTTCAGATTCGTAATCTACATACCTTAAAGAGTGAGTACAGTCAGTAAAATTTTTCACCTGTCCACATTATATTAATTTCTGGAGATAACTTGGATCCCAAAGTGTTCAAATATTCTGAATTCATAACATTTGGTATTGCCCTAGTTGAGCAATATTGAGTTGGACATATAATAAATTTAGGTTGTCCTAAATGATGATAAACTTCATTTGTAACAGACACCTGAGCTTGAGCGAATGTTTGAAATACTTCCTTGTCTGATTCACACATTTCTGATTCGATATCATCGAACAATAATGAAAATGCTTCACAACCAAATTGAGAGACTTGTTCCAGTTTTCTTTTTAAGGCAGTTATTTCTTTAGTACTACTGTAAGTGATATCTAAGCCAGGCGATAGTGCATAATAAAATGTGATGTTCTGATCCTTGGCAGCTTGTATTAGGCCCGAGAGATGCTCGGCTTCCTCGACTGTATATAATTCTCTCCAATATGCTCGATGTTTATAATCATCCTTAGGCGCATAAATGTAGGAATCCATTCCCCATTTTTTCATTCTACAATAAAATAGTCAAACTGAATTTTTGAAAGCCCTCAAAAGCAAAATTATGAATCACCTACTTTTGAAATAAATCTTTTCTCTGTTCTGTTGTCCATGGCCTTCCATAAAAACCTAAAAATTCCGATTTATATGTATTTATATTTAAAAAATACATCAGGGAAATCACCTTCGACTACACCGCAAATAAAATTTCCATTTTTTGTGTTCAAGTTATCAGTCGTCTTTGAAATCTCCGCCATATTCCTTAAATAAAATATTTGTATCAGCAAAACTCCTGAACGACATGAAGTTGATTTATTATCTGTTTAAATATTTCATACAATTGACACTCATGCTTTCCTGAACTAGGTGCTTAAAAATCTCCATCAATATTCATGTTTTTGTAGTGAGCTTGAAATCTTTTTACACTCATTTACACTATGATTTCTTTGATAATAAAAACAGCAAATTTAGATTAAAAGTTTTTATTCAGAATATTCATTACATATAAATAAATTCATCAATCCAATATTCTGTTAGCGAACAATGTAACTATGTTTGGTAAAGGGGTTAGTGACAGCTTACTATACAATCCGCGTATGATATCAGAGCTTAGGGAAAAAACCCCAGTAAAAAAAAACCCTGGCTCCCTGAATGAGTGATGATTTGTATGTGTTGTCAATAAGACTTCTCATTATATGAAAGAATTGGAAATATGTAAAAATAAAATTCCTTGACGATTTGGCCCAAAGTGTCCGTATGGAAAAATGTTTACTCCTTCAGCATATCAGAACAAAATTTATTAAATGGATTAACCTATAAAATTTACATTCACTTCTCAGCAAAAGCGAAATCTACGAATTTTTCTTAAAACAATGGAACAAATATGATTTCCGACTGTTCTGTGTAATTAAGAATTAATTTATCATCACAGAGCACTTATGTCAAAATTACAGAAAAGTTGATTGACCATCAACCCTACCGACTTGAAGATAGCAATTCTGAGCCTGAACTGAAATTGTATAAAACCAGAGCAGCGTTGCATATCTCTCAAATGCTTCATTACACTTTAAATAAATGATGTGCTCGAAATTGTCAAGCTGTTTTTTTATAAATTTGAACTAATTTATCACAGTTTGAGGTAATTTAAAAAAAAAAAGGTTAATTCACAATAATCTGACCTAATTCAACATCCTGCATAATATAAATTGTTACATTCAAGCAAAAAAATATGCAAAAACTGTCAACTCAACAGAATATATATTGTAACTGACCGTCAAGTACGATATCGCTGATTTTTTGTACATAGACTTGTTTCAACATGATAAGACATTGGGCTGAATATAAATCGTTGCACGCAATAAACGGATGCTCTACAAAGTGTTTTCTGGCAAATGTCAACTGGTCACATGTAGTGACGCACAAGTACTATTTCGCTTATTTTTGGACACTACAAGTGATAAGCTGACATTTTTCAGAAAATGGAGCATCCATTTCTCGAGAACAGCAATTTATATTCTGCCCAATGTCTTATTATGTTGAAACAAGTCTATGTGCAAAAAATCAGCGAAATCGTACTTGTGCGTCACTATATGAGACGATCTGTAACAATTTATATCCTGTTCAGCTGTCATTTTCTTCAAAACACCCTGTAGATTTTTTTTTCTTTAAGAGTGCAACAATTTATATTATGAGATATGTTGAATTTAGTCCGCGTTCCTCAATGCTTATTGTGAATTAACCTTTTTTGTTAACTTTCCTCATTGTAATTAATTAGTTTTTCTTTTCATTTAATAACTCGAATTTATAGAAAAACAACTTGATAATTTTGAGCACAGAATTTATTTCAAGTGTAATGAAGCATATACATATTTCAGACCATTTGAGAGATATGGCAACGCTGCTCTGGATTTCTACAATACTTAGCTTTCTCTGGTATTGGCATCTATACTGCGCAGCTAACGCAATTTTTTTTCTTATTTATGTCTATATTTGATGCAGTTTGTGGTTTGTATGTCAGTTTCAACCATAGAACAATAGAAATATATTTCTGAAAAAAATTCTAATTTTAATTTTACCTAAAGAAAAATTCAAGAAAACTTCCACGATATGACGAAATATTTTTGAATTTATTCACATTTGCCTCCAAATCACACCCAAACAGGTGGAACAGCGGATCTCTTCTTTGTCATCCAAACACTAACTGACAGTTGTCAAGTTCATTTTTCTAGGTTAAGGAAACTAAACAATTATTATTCATTTCATAACAATTATGAACTTATCTTAAAGTGAAAACTAGTTCATTTTATAACAATTATGAACTTATCTTAAAGTGAAAACATAAGATAATTTTTGTATTATCGTCATGCGTTATCAGCCATATGTTTTCATTGCACTCGCAATTTCATTGTTCAATATTGAGGAAAGGTAGGAAGTCGTTTTTATTTTATGACCTGAATAGAATTTCTGACTATTTGTTTTCAGTTTCTGCGAATCCGATGATGACGTCAAAGCAGCAGATTTGCCAGAATGGGATTACTTGATGTTTTCACAAAGGTGGGCTATTTCCTCTTGCATTCAGTGGGAAGAGAAGGCCAAAAATAATGCATGTAAACTTCCTACAAATCACGACACATGGCTGGTTCATGGTTTATGGCCTACGAAATTTGGAACCAATGGTCCCAACAAGTGCAATTCGTCAATTCATTTTGATCCTGATCAGCTTCAGCCTCTGCTCAATGATTTGAATGAATATTGGTCCAATATTGAGGGTAACACCAAAGTAAATTCTTTTTGGGCACACGAATGGAATAAGCATGGAACTTGTGCATCCAGTTTGCCACAACTGAATAGTGTCTTCAATTATTTTCATAAGGGTCTCGACTTGCATAAACAGTATAATTTACTGTCCATTTTATCTGATTCTAATATATTGCCTAACACAAATAATTACACCGTTGAAGACTTCAGTGATACAATTATAAAAAAATTCAATGTGACGCCCCAAGTTCAGTGTGTTGTGGATTCTAAAACGAAAGAATCTTTACTGAGTGAATTGCGGTTATGTTTTGATAAATCTTTCAAACTTATAAATTGCACAGACCAAAAACTTGAACCGAGTAATTGTAGCAAAAAGAAGGCAATCAAATATTTCAAAGATATTCCAGGTGAAATGGCAGAAGCTACAGTTGATAGCTTTTTTATAGATCCACAAGAAATTTTAGCAAAAGAAAAATTATTACATGAATGGTATAATCTAGTAAAATTTCTCATTTGGTTCACTTTATGAAAGGAAGAAAATTCTTCAAGTTGGTGTATGAATTTGTTGAACATATTTATAAAAATAAAGTTTTATTGCTTGGGAAGGAAGTACCTTTTTTATTTGGAGATCAAAGAAAAATTTGTGTAATATACTTTATACTTATGTAAGAATGGCATAATTTTTGATACTTAATAAAAAAAAATGATTATTTCACATTAGCTCCATTAAAAGAAATATAACATTCCACTGGTTGCATTCAGCTGCAAAATCAAAAGAAATAAGAGAAAAATATAAATAAATAGATTCAAAATTATTTAATCTGGTGTACACCGAATGTCGATTTCAGTTTCCGCTTAATTTGACCTGATGTTAATTGCTCCGATAAACTGTAAAAGTGCATGACGTCATTTCTTGCACTCAGTGCAGTTCGACACTGGTGAAGCAGAAAACGCTATTTGTTACACTTTCGAGAGTATTCTGAAGGTTCATTGGGGGCGCAACGAGTGGTGGTATGGTTCCATAGAAATCTGTAATGAAGGCCGTTTTGCAATTTCAATTCGCGATAGACCGATCGATGTCACTGTATTTACATCTTTCAGAGCATTTAAGAGGTATGCCAACGCTGTTCTAGTTTTCTACAATTGTCAGCTATCTTCAAGCCGATATGATGCTGGAACATAGAGTTTAAATAAAATATTTATCTATGACAGAAGTTACTTAACCTCTTAATGTTATGAAGGAGAAGTGAATCGGATTTGAAAAGTGTGGGTTAGTGGTTTTCTGGTGATATTCGGTTTGTGAATTTAGAAATTATGGGCAAATCTAAGAAGTTGAAACCATCGCAAATTGGTTCCAAGTTATCCTTAGACCAAGATATTGAAAATACCAAATTTGTGAAATCAAAGAACAGAAACAAAGTGAGAAATAGACAGGATGAAGAGGAAGAATATGTTGAATCTAAAATATCTAACAAAATCTTGAAAATTGCCAGAGCTCAACAAAGAGAGCTACTGCCATCAATAAATGCCGAAAACACTTTGAAACCGAATTTATCAAAGGCAGATTCTGACTCGGACTCTGAAGATGATATCGATAATCTTAAGGTCTTGGGTGATATCAGCGACAATATTAAAATTAATGATGATGAGGAGATGGAATTTCAAAGATTTATGTCTTCTGATCCCAAGCCAATATCCACCTTAGCTGATATCATGAGGGAAAAATTAACTGAGAAGAAAACTGAAATAGAATCACATTTTACAGATAATGCTTCTAATGGGTTACAAGATTTAGATCCGCGATTTGTTTCGATATACGAAGCATGCGGAGAAGTTTTGAAACGATACAGGAGTGGAAAACTCCCCAAATTATTTAAAGCTTTACCTAAACGGAATGATTGGGAGACTCTGCTTGATATAACTGGTAAGTTAATTAACTTAATAAAGATTATGAACGTGACATTCAACATATTTTATAGATCCACCAGGCTGGTCTGCAGCAGCAATGTATCAAGCAACAAGAATATTTGCTTCTAATTTGAATGAAACAGATGCTCATAAATTTTTTGCTTGGGTTTTACTTCCACGGATTAGGGATGACATTCAAGAATATAAAAAACTGAACTTCCATCTTTATGAAGCGTTGAAAAAAGCACTTCATAAACCAACTGCTTTCATGACAGGTAAGTTGAATTTTTTCTATTAAAACTGTGACCAAATTTGCCAATTTTAGGAATTATCTTCCCTCTTTTGGAAAGTGGAGATTGCACACTTAGAGAGGCAATCATTGTGGGATCAGTGTTACAGAACTTCTCAGTACCTGCTCTTCATTCTGCGACTGCAATAATCAAGATTGCAGGTATGGATTATACCGGAGCTAATTCTATATTTTTAAGAATATTGTTGGATAAGAAATACAGTCTACCACGCGCTGTTGTTGATGTGGTCTTTGAGCATTTCAAGAGATTTCAACAAGATGAAAGAGAAATGCCGGTTTTGTGGCATCAGTCTTTGATTACATTCGTACAAAGATATAAATCCGATATAAGTGATGAGCAACGACACGAAATATTCAAATTGATCAAAAAACACCATCACAACTCAATATCTCGAGAGATAGAGAGGGAACTGCGTCATACTGAAGCTACTATGCGATAAATGCCTTTTAATTTCTGACTCCGTTTTATGGTTAATGATGTTGTTAAACAACTTGAAACTGTTTTTTTTTTTTTGAAGAAAAGATAAAAGTGCTTCTCAATGTAACTAGAGGAATAGTTTATTTTTTCTTCATTACCATATTTTGTTTGAAAACTGAAAATATGCATTGTTTTAAAAATATATAAATTATACCAGTTCACTGAAAGGAGTTTTATTAATAAAATATTTTCTCTACTTCAGTATTGTATTGAGTTCACTTCAGTACTGAAAATAGTGTTTTAATGCTTTGTTTCTAAAAATAATTTTTTATTTTTCGTCTAATTGATAATTCGAAGCCATCGATGTTCAAGGAGATCGATTCGCTATATACATTGATTTTTTTTTAATTCGGTAATTAGTAACTTTCGTCATGCCATTTGCCAAAATTCAATACAGAAGTCATTATGATGTACAATAAGAGTTTCTCATTAAATTTGAGCATTTTTCCACAAAATGTTTCTGATAGTAAAAAAATATAGTGTCAAGCGAGGTTTTGGAAGATTTAAAGTTCTCGCCAACGTTCGACTTCCTGCAAACTAATAAAATGGCCACTGAAGTTGCCAAAAATTAGTTAGGACGTTTCATTTTTTGATACTACTGTTGTGAGCATTGAACTCCAAATATCATTCATATAAAGTTCAATGGTTGTGAGATACAAACCATAGAATACTAATAATTATAAATTTAGAATTTATAACTTCTATGGTGGACTGATTAACCTATGTTTGATCCAAATACAAAATGCTAACTTCTTGTTTATTGCTGTAAAAAATAGAAATACAAAATTAGAATGACTTTGTTCCGTAATTACGAAATTTTGAGATTGGCTTTGGGTAGACGATACATCAATGTGAGTACTATTTATTAATTATGTAATATTCAGGGAGCGGTTTGTCAACTTGAGTGACGGAAAAAATGGATATAATTAAATGTTACCCAATTTTGAAGAGACAATACTTATTTGCAAGTAGTGTCTTTTCAGAATTCTAGTAAAACCATGCATTTCATTCATTTACGTCATCTTAGGTTCAAAAATCTCAAAGTTCTCCTGTAGAAGCGGCCATATTCCTTGAAAAAGGGAACCCCAATCAAGTTGTCATCCATATCAGAGACGAGGTTGATTTAATTGGACCCCCTGATCCAGTATCCAACTTAAGACCTGTAATAAGGAGAAGATGTGTTAATGAAACCAAACTACAAGAGCAATTGAGACACATGCAAGACGCTACTCACCAATGGAACCAAAACTTTTGGGCCACACACAATACAAAATTTTTAAAGGTACATGTATACCTGTATTGTTTGATTTGTACTCTTTTGCAATTTTCAATTTCTAACTTTTCTATCATTCATTTTAGGAGAAACAAAAATTTATTGATGCAAAACAAATAGTTGGTGAAGAAAAACACCTTCTTTCCGCTGAAGAAATGAGTGAGTTTTACAAAAAGTTTCTTGACGAACACTGGAAGACTCATATAGAATATAATTTTGCTTGGTACAAAAAGAATTTTAATCTATTGTTTTTAGCCTTGAGAGTAAGCTTTGAAAAAATTTTACCTAAGGTTTTATAGTTGATACTTTAGCTATGTACCTGATATATTTCCAGTATAAGTATTAATCTTATAAGTAATAAAATTTTCACCCTAAATTGTTTATGTTTTCTACAATTTGTTTTGTAAGTCTTGAATTTTTGAAATGAAACAAATTACACCCTGAAGTTTATAGAGCCTGTAACGTCGAGCTGGATGGTAATTTTTCTTCGGTATAAATGTTTTCAGGAATAGGAAGGAATACCATTCAAAGATAAGCTTGTTGGATCATACTCTGAATAATGCCATAGTAAAAAGGCTGAAGGAGCTATCAGTCAATATTTTTACTGATTCAAAAAGTTTCAAGAAACTGCTCTTCACAGTAGTTTGTCTATATTTAGTAGATGCCTGGTGAATTTACGAGGAAATATGGAGCATTTTAACGATGTTATAGTCAAACACAATTATTTTTCATCGACTTTATTGATATTAAATCCTTGAAATTTTTCATTTATGTTTTTCATACAAATTTGTGAGGTATACTCATATGGAAATACACAATTCCCCGCTTTTTTTTTTTTTTTTCCTTCTCTTTAATGTGCCAACAACTGGGTTATGTGCACAGTCTCTACGTAGTATTATTAATTCTGTTTTTGTGAACTGGGCGTTGGACGAATACAACAACCATGACTTCAGGGGGACTCGAACCCCCCACCTACGGAACTCCAGTCGACTCTCTAGCCGACTGGACCACCGAGGCGGTCGAAAATTCCCGCTTGAATACTATTGCCCATAGATATTTCCTTATGATTATGACACACAAAAGAGTAGAACTTATCTTTGTTATGGCCATAGACGTTATATACTAAGTGTTTTCTGGCGTTTGTTAAGATTTTGTGCCGGTAGACACTAGAGAGAGACGATCTTGCGTTTCATCGGTACGAACAGAGAGAAAAGATTAGGGCAACCTGTCACAATCGTGATTGATGAGATTTCAGATAGACGTAAACAAAAGGAATTGTCGTAAATCAGGATTGACAGGCTGCCTAAAAGGTTCCATCACTCTCGTATTCAGAACCTCTCTCTCTCATTATCGGTCCATAGTATATAACGTCTATAGTTATGGCACACCATTTTATATGGATGAAATAGCTAATAGAATTTTCTCTATTTCAGTGTCGCATTGTATTTAGTTATATTTTTCGTTTTGTGGTTGACAACACTGACATCCTATCCTTTCGAATGTCAACACGCGTTCATTGCATGTCAATATTAAACCATAGATTTGAACGCACTATTCAATTTCTATGATCTGTCAATTTTCGTATCAGTCACGCCAACTGCGAAAATAAAATACAAAAGGCACTAGGAGGTATAATCTGAATTTTTCATTGAATTCCAATAAATTTCTCACAATTCTTGACTGAAATAGAGAAAATATCGTCTAATACTCGTTGCAGAAGGCAATTCCGACACATGCGTTCGCATTCGTGGTGGAATAGGTACCCATTCTGCAACTTGTTTTAGGATATACTATAATTTGGTTCATCACCTCTTTAATTGGTTTTTACAATCTTTGATCCAGTTAGGTTAGGTGAGGTTAGTTTAGTTGTGGAACAAACTACCTCATAAGTAATTTTTAACTATTTGAACGGTCAAAAATGAACAAAGTTCGAAATCGCAACCAAAATTAGCTTAATATGTCATCTTTGACATCCTTCAATTACACGAAGAATGTTTCGATCCGGCAACGTTTCTGCCAATTCGACCTAACGTCTGAAAAACTCTCAAGGTCATTTGTCATTCCGCAAGATTACCCCCAACTTATTTAATTGATTTCACTCAAATTGCTGTCTCATTAAGCCGTTCGTGAAACGCCCAATAGGTACGCTACACTTTCTCTTCTACTTTAGCACTTTAAAAATGGACTCACGTAATTAACTCACTGATTCATAATTCAATTTTAAATTGCATATAAGATAATGATGAATTGGGATGAGCTACTGGGAATGATTTATATGAAAAAATTTCTCAATTTTATTTCTCAATAATAACAAATATCGCCCTTCCGACACATGAAACATTTAGTGCCAAAGAAGTTGTTTCTAACTAACAATAATATAATATATTCAAATATATTAACATATTCAAACTTAAAAATATGGAAAACATTGTATGAAAATATGTTGATAAATATCTCATGTTCCATATTTATTCCGAATTACTTCATTCCACGTCTCCATTATTTCTCTATAAAAAACTGATTCACTAATGTCTGCTTTCGATATTTCTTTAAGAGGATTATCGACTTGTACGATAACGCTGTCAACTTTCCGACAAAGAAAGTCATAAACGGAACAATCTAAAATTTTTTTCTCTTTTAGTGATTCAATTTCTGATTCTAATTTTCGATAAAGAGATTTTAGTTCATCTTTGTTTTCAATTATCTTGATCACAGTCTGGGGAACCTGAATTTGCCGATGCTTGTTGATTATGACAAATTTCATTATCAATAAAAGACATGCAGCATATTTGTACTCCACTGCCATCTCGAAAGCCGTCAGATTTTCAGCATTGGCCAGATCTAATCTTGCTCCACTTCGCAACAGCACCGAGGCGAGATGGTCGTTGTCTCCGGTAATACATTCATGTAGTGGAGTATCACCCAGAAAGTTTCTGGCGTTTACATCGATGCCACGGTTAATCAAATATTTGCAAACAAGCTTAGCTTTGCTTCTTGGAATCGCTGGATTTCTTGTTATTATGTGCAAACAGTTGTCTTTCAGAAAATCTACGTTATTCACATCAGCGCCATATTCTAACAGTTTCTTGAAGAATGTAAAGTCTTTCTCTTCAGATTTGAGGATCAGTTGCAGGATGTTATTGCCGGTTGCATCGTTCGAGTTCAAGTCGACTCCGTATTTCAATAATTGTTGGAAGCATTTCATTTTTCTGGGCGAATCTCTGAGCATATGAACGGGTCTGAAGCCGTCGTATCTTTCCGCTTCAATATCTGCTCCAGCTCTCAACAGAACTCTTATCACATCCGGGAATCCGAACTTCACAGCGATGTGCAGAGGAGTGGAAAGCAACAAATCAGGTGTGTTCACATTCGTGCCCAACTTTAACAATGTTGCTACATGTCTTTTTTCACCTTTTGCGACCGCTTGGTGGAGACTGACCTGGCAAAACTCAACTATCGGTTCGTTTACTTTTTCTTGAATCCTTCTCCTCGCGAAAACTCGGGCCTTGAAAAGATTCTTCTATTTTCTCAATTATTTTTGACAGTTTTGTTAAAAAATTAATTAAAAGTAAAAATTTTGAAAATGAGGTACATTTTAGCACATAACGAGTTACAAAATCTGTTCACGGCTATGCAGATATTACCTAACCACTGACGCAAAAATACGAGCGCCGTTTATAACCCGGTTATACGCTAAAATGTACCTATGATATTTACTTTTCTACTTGCACCTCAAGTACTTCATTAAACAATTTTTATATATTTTTATTTTATTTAAAAATTTACTTCAAGAAATTGATATATCTTTGTTGATAAAAAATCTAAAGATCCTTCTGGCAAAAACCTAACGAAGTCAATTATTACTACAAAGTGAAAGTTTATTCCTTGAACCTTCTCAAATATGAAAGAAAAGAGATACCTACAGGTAAAAGGCCTCTTGCCAAATCAAGCGAAGATTAAGTACACGGGCCCAATTTACATTTTCAAATTGTACATATTAAATCTACGTGCTGATTCCACTAGTAAAATCCCATTTATACTTCATTACTCAAGAAGAAGAACGTTAGTAAGTTTGAGCAAACCTAATAATAAATTCTACACAAATAACAAAACGATAACGTTCGAGCCAGAACTCTAAATTACTCCAACTTGAAAAAAAAGTATGACCGAAATGATTTAACAAGAAACGATACGTACCCTTCTATAAGAACCTTGAACTCTTTTTCTTAATTTAACGCGAAACATACTTTACTATTTTATATTGCTACCTACATTTATAAACCCAAAACTTACTACTTTTTGCAATTTCACGTTATGATATCGCACAAGTTCTTCATTCAAACATAAGATAAATACATCTCGGCACTCCACTCTCATTAGAAGCACTTTTCTAAAGTTCTGTGGATATTGTTCTTGTTTTGTGGTTCTACCATACACTTTAAAATTGCAAGTACAGATCCGTTGGAAGTAATAACGATCAGAAAATAAAGAACCAGGTTCGACTACTGCGGCACCATTTACTTCGTCATTTTGTATACCTTCCCTTATGTCGCGTTTGAACACGAATACATTGAACTCTTTTAATTTGATAATTAAACTCAGATTTTGCAGCAGATTGAAATTTTAATTGAATAATATAAAGTGGTATGAACAGTTCTGCTTTTTTCAAAGCAAATTGACCACACAACCTACACCACTGTAGCCTCATGTCATATAGTTTTCCAGGCCCAGGCCAACTAGTGTTCTGTGTTTACTAGCATTCAACTTTCTATTTGATATTCTATGGGTCTAACCTAATTCTGATTCCAAAAATTTTTAACATATTTGAATTTATCACTATTCATTAATCTCTTTGGTGTTTATAAATTATGCTATAGGATTTGGTACTCGTTTGAATCATATGTATCATGTCCAGAATCAGAGAGCCAATATTTTCTAATTGTGAGAAAAACTTCCTTTTGAAATGTTTGAAGGATAACCAGGTCTGTTGAGATCATTGCTTCTGATGCATAATAAATTTATATTTTAACAATTATACTTTCAGAGACTTGACTACAGGTCTTTTAATGAGTTCAGAGATATAACTATTGAATTTGGCAAAGATTATGGGTGTTGCCTTGTATCTTTAGGAAAAACGAAGTAAGCATTCAGACTCTTTATGAATATAATTTCCAAGGTAGCACTGTTTGATTACAGAGTATTATCTCAAGTATCATGTGAGATACAAGTACCTAAGACATCAAGACCCAGTGAGGGTATCTTGAATATCAATTTAGAATTGAATCCCATTGCTGCTCCGAATTTTGATCCAACTGTAAAAAATGACCTCTTCACCCAATTAAACAGAACACTGGAGAAATGCATAAAGTTGTCAAAAGCAGTTGATCTCGAATCATTATGTATAAAAATGTGTGAAAAGGTGAGTCTCTCTCCCATTTTCTGATGTGGTTAGTGATTATTTCAAAACTTACAAAAAAAGCCTTAAACATACATCATGAGATGTTCTTCGAACAAAATTATTCCCCTTTATTTTGCTTTCCACAATCATTTCTTTCGGTTTTTTTTAGGTTTGGGCTCTAAGAGTAGATTTAAACGTATTAAATCATGAGGGAAATATTCTAGATTGCGCCTCAATAGCTGCTTTATCATCGTTATGCCATTTCAGGCGACCAGATATTTCATGTGATGGAGATGAATTTGTTATACTCAGATATGATCAGAAAGATCCCATCCCGTTAGTTATTCACCATTATCCAGTTTGTATCAGTTATTGCATTTTTGAAAAAGGGTAAGTAATTCTCGAGTTTATGTCTTGTAATTCCTAGTGAAGTTTAAAAGAAAGGTTTATTGATTTAAAGCAAATACACCCTCCGTTCCAAAAGAAACAATTCAACAATTTATTGTTACTATATTAGACTTTGAAATTATTCATTTTACATTTTAAAGAAATTATATGGCTGGGCATTCCTTTGAAAGTTGTCAAAATATGGGACTTGTTCTTCCACATTCTGTATTTGCTCTAAATATGTAGTATAACTTTTTTGTTTGTTTTTTTGCTTTGTTATATTTTTTACTCTTTTCACAGAACAAATAATTTTTATTTCGTTCTTTTTAGAGAATACATTTTATCCGATCCTACTTTACTGGAAGAAAATGTTGCCGAGGCATTTGTTAATGTAGGAATGAACGCGTATCGGGAGTGTTGTGGCATCCATGTCGGAGCCGAATTGACATACGACATTACATTGAAGATAATACAGATGGCCTCAGCCAGAGCAGCCGTTGTTGTCCAACAAATAAAAAAGGCTGTAGAAGAAGATAACGACAGAAGGTTCACAAATTGTCAGAAATAATCGTCATCAAGTCATTACGATTATTTTTTTAGGTTACAGAAAAAAGGTGTAGGATTCCATCAGAATATCGACAAAACAGCAGATATACAAGATGAATTAGAGTCGTGTTTCGACATGTGGAAAACTGTACCTAAAAAACGGAAACCCCCAAAGCAGTCGGAAAATCAAACTGTTAACATAGTTTCCGAAGGTGATGGATCTGCTGCTTTAGTTCCCGATAATTATGATTTTGTTGATGAAGATTGGGGTGAAAGCAGTGAAGATGATGACGTTGTTGAAATTCCCAGAAAAAGTAAGTGAATCATTGATCAAAGAATATGATTGGATTAATGGAATTTGAATTTCTTTATCAATTTGTTTTCTATTTAAAATGAAAAATACAATTCTGTTTCAGTTCAAGCGATATCTTTAGTCAACTCTGATAGTGAAGAAGAAACAACAGTTATCTTGAATCCTAAGAAGAAAAAGAAGAAAAAAGGAAAAACAGAATGAATTAGTAAGATTTTCTGATAAAAAAATAAATGAATCATATCAATACTAGAAATTACTTTTCTTTCAAGTGCTTGTGTTTTGCAAAATGTCTAATTTTCATACATTGAGTTGCTCTCTATTGATTGTGTTTGATTTCCTGAAGAAGAATCCAGGGTGGAACTTGAGTATGTTCATCCGGCTGTATACATATTTTCAGAAAAGTCCTGTATTGAAGATTCACTGCAATGAAGTGTATAATAACTCTGTAAGGTAATTTCAACCATAATTACACAAACGAGTTACATTTTTCTTAATTCTTTGAGATCAATGGAGCTTGGCAAAAATATTTCTAGATTCACATATCTTTGATTAGAACAAACGCCCAGAAGCTCTTAACTTCATGTTATTGCTTTTCTACATTTTTTGTACTGAATTGAAAACACTTCCCTATTCATTTTGATCTTATATTTTTTTTATAAAAACTAGAAGAAAATAAGTAGATCCAATTTACGTCTAGAATATGACCATAGATAATATGACATAAGATTAGAATGTCAACGACAACTGTCATTTCAGAGTAGGAATCGACAGGGGTGAAATGAATTGGCTAGGGATTGCCAAACTGGTTCTATGCTTGGTAAATTCTTGAATTTCTTAAAAACATATCGTAGACTGTTAAACTATAAGAGAAAACCTCACCGGGGCTCTTACAAATCCTATGAATTGAAGAAATTTCAAAATATTATACGAGATATGGGTTAATATTGTAATTGGAATGATCTGACAAAGTTCTGTGAACGTCCGACGTGACTGATGATCTGGAAATTTGTGTTTGAGCCGAAGTAAATTTATTGCTACTTCTAGGGTTGACTTTTCAGCAATTTTCACAATTTCATCATATGGTATAATCTATTTAAAATATTTTTACTTGCAATTGGAAGATATGAATAGCCCTTTACAAACGTCCGATTTTCTGAGAAGACACATATGAAAACGGCTTTTCTTGATCGCGTCAGTGGAAAAAGCCTTTTTCAATTTTACCGGACCATCTTTCGCGAAAAACCGGGAAATCGGTGTTTTGGATAAATTATTTTAAAAATCTTAGCGTGGCCTTAAAGGCATGAGAAATGCACCTAACGAAAGGCCGTCTTAATAACTTTACGGTGCTCGCGAGATCGCCTTCCCCTTTCTACCGCGAAATATCGCATTTCTAAACCCCTCGCCAACCGAAAGTTTTTTGATCTCCTTCGGTGGTTACCTTTATCGAACCATCGATTACCACAGAAATATTCCTTATTGATTTTAATGTATTGGGATGGGATTATTGTTTACGGGAGTGTATGAATTATCCATTATTAATTTATTGCATCTTAACATCGATTTCAAAATTTTTTTCTGTTGATTTAAATTCAATGAAGATGGATATATTAATTAAGAAACGATTTAGTGATCAAATTCTTAATACAAAAATGGGAACTTGCATTTTCAAATTCTAACCAAATGAAATAAATACAATGTACAAACTTTAAATATTTAATATAACAATATAAGAACTCTTAAAACATAACAAATACAATTTAAAATTGGAGCAATTTTCGTAACATAAATATTTTCAACAATAAATTATACACTAACTCAACTTCTCTTGATATCTCTTAACTTTAGCTTTCAGTCCGTTTTGTCTCTCTTTGGTTCTGACTATTGAGGATTTCATTTCAATTTCCTTTTTTTTAATTTCTTTTATCCTAAAAAAACCGATATGGATTGAATTAATTATAAAGATTGATAGTTTTTGAATGAACTTATTATTTTCAATTCACTTACTTCTCCGATTCCATCCTCAGTAATTCTTTTTTGAAAATGTCTTTGAAATCTATACAAAAAGAGAGCCACAGTTCAAAAAATGAATTGGGTGGAAAATTGTCGAGTGTTCCCGTTTTTGGCTGGAAAAGATAAAATTTCATAGTTTGGATGAACTCGGATCTGCATTCTTCTAAATTCTCATGCTCTTGAATCAGTTGTTTTTTGGAATGTTCCAAAAAATTAGTCATCTTGTCTTTGAATGGTTGTAGATTCTCAGGTTGTGAGTTTTCTATTACTTTCCTTGATTTAATTTCACAACCTGAAAACAGTTATTTTGCTATTAAATAGAAGCTACCTACAATTAATTATACTATTTCAGTATCGTATTGAGTTCATTGCAGTACCAAAAATAGTGCTGTAATGTATTGTTTCTAGTAATATTTTTCGTTTTATGGTTGGCAGCACTCAAATACCTTTCAAATTCAAGCACACGTCAAATGTCAATAGAAGATGTTTGAAACCATCGATGTTCAAAGGGTCCGATTCGTCAGTTACGTCAACTGCTAAGTTACTGGGATGTACAAAATACGAATTTTTCATTAAATTTGTGCTGTTTCTCACAATTTTTTTCTAATATCATTTAAAATAGCTTGCAAAAGGCAATTTCTAAACATTCGTGCTTTCGAAAACTCGCTCATATTTGTATTTGACATTCGTGTTGGAATAGGAGCCTTTTCTGCAACTTGTTTTATTCATTAATTTTAACCATAGAGTCTTGAGACCAAAAGACACTTTTTTCCAACACCTTTTTGATAATTTTGAAGGTAATCGAAATGTCAATCATACTATCCATAACACTTTGAAGCTATCAAAATGAATACTTTTGTACCTCTTGAAATTCAGCTTCAAAAGAAATTATAGCTATCATTAACTAACTGGTAAACATGCCGATTACACAAGTAACAAGTGAGATGTTTCAAACGTTACGTCAAATTGGTGGCTGCGTTGCCGGATCGAAATATTTTTCGTTCATTTCAAGAATGTCAAAGAATTTGTCCTTGACATCTGAAGTTAATTTACATTCATATTTTTATTGGTGGTATTATAATATCATTAAATTGATTTCAAAATGAATATGTAATTTTTTTTGGATTTATGAAATTAATTCAATCAAAAAATATTACTTTCTAAATTAAAAAGATTTGATTTTGGTAGACCTGAAAACTTTGAATTGAAGGGTCTCAATAAACTGACATGTGTATTCGGCAGGTTTACCGTAAGAGGCGAGTAAAAAAAAATGATAATATTTCTACCTTCCAATTGTTTTTCAAGTTTCTGCAAGTCAATCTTGACATCATCAAAATGAACAGATGCTGCCCTTCTGATGTCTTCGGGTTGCGGTACGGGAAGATTGAGATCGAAAGGATTTTCGACAGACTTCAAGTACATACGAACAATGTAATGGAGGAGGGTAATCTTGGAATCGTTGGATTTAACATCTTTCAATTTTCCTAGAATTTCCAAACCGAATCCGTCAGCCTGGCCTCTCGTTACATTTCCGCCATTCATGTAATTGCCCAATGTTAATATGATGGCTAAAACATTTTTTAATTCTCTGCTTGATACTAGAAACTGAAATTAAAATAAATAATCTATTCAACTTTTTCTCATATTCCAACTAAAAGAAATATACAATGAGCGAGCAAACATGACGCGGAACTTTTGCGTTTATTTTATATATGTATTATCAATGTTTTAATAATTTGAATGCTTTTAATTCATTTCGACAAAATTTCCACATTTTTTTCCAAATTTTATCTCGAGTTGTTTTTCCTTAGTCTGAATTTAGTGGAAATTCTACATCATACAAAAAAAACTTTGTAATGCTCCAGTTAATAGTAACTGCGTTATATGATTTTCTGAACCTTTTAATTGAAAAATCAATTTTCTGTTCTCACCTCGCAAGTAGTTTTTATATTAGCTAAAGTATGACTTATAGTGTTGGCCGAGTCTTCGAATTCTACCATAAACATGAGGCAGGATATTCTTTCTGCAAAGTTTGCTATCTCCGACAGTTCGTGTAAAAACATTTCTGGTTTATCCAATGGAACGTCTGGTTTAGTCAGAAGATGGGTTTTTATTAAATCTATTTCATCCGGAGTCCCTCGCTGAAACATTTCACAATACATAGAGAATTTTTCGACAGATTTTATATTTATTTTCTGCTATATGCAGTTAATTTGGCTACCACAGATAGAATAAACAAATCACTTACTGCTTCATATATCTGTTGTAGAGATTCCAAGCTGACCATTGACGTATCAAAATTATAAATGGCATTTTCAATTTCCTGAAAATCGATATGCAAACTCTGTGCCAAAATACCCACATTTTGAGATCTCTTGCTGTCCAATAATTTGACAGCCTCTATTTTGTCCTTTTGCTTTACTTTTTTAGCTGCTGCAGGTTTTCTTGTTACGACTTGTCGAGAGAAGAGTTGGCTAAATTCATCCAAAGAATCTGCTGACAATTCGTCTATTTCGTTCCACAACGCTGACTTAGGCCCTTCTTGAACGCCTGGAGTTATGATACGGGTCCAGTACAGAGGTTTCATCGGCGATCTTGGATTGAGCGGATTTTTTCTCAGAGCTATATGTTAAAATCAAGGTCATTGTTATTAAAAACCTTTCGGTTATTTATCCTCAAAACACTGAGCGATATCAAAGCATACTAACTAGTTTTTTAAATTCGAGTTCCTTGCAATTACGGAAATCATTTTAATCGCAAAAAAAACGGATTGTTCCATTTTTTATAAAAATTCAAGGTAGATATTTGAAGAATTACTGTTTTTAATAATTTAAGGTGCTACTTCCTCCAATTTCTTTTCCATATGATTTCATGCGCAAAATCAATTAAATGAAGATCAGAATAACTGAATTATTTTCTAGCCGTGGTCCAATAGCACCAGACCGGCAATTTAGATATGCGGGTTCGAGTCCCGTCCAGCTCTTTTTGGAAAAAGGGATAGATGGGGATCGCCAATATAATCATTATCAGCACGTAGAAACGCAAACAGGTATTAAATGACAGATTATTGAAAACGGCCGTTAAACTATCAAGAGTCTGTTTTGATTGGCTGATCGGTCGAAAATGACTCTCGCCGACGTCATTCTCATTATATAAACTCCAAGGAATATGTCAGATTTATCAATGGAATGCCGAATTGACGGAATTCCAGGTATAGAATCGCTCAACCAACGAATTTGCATAAGCGATAGTTGGAAGTATATCTAGTCAGGTTGACCAGTGATCTGATATGCACCTTGGATGTAAACTTTTATAGTATTGGACCACAACAGAAAATCATTCAGTACATGATTTTGCTCGTCATATGAAAGCGAAATGGTTGTGCAGTAAACCAAAGCCACAATTCACCAAAAAGCAGAACGGTTTGTTGAAAACAAGTCTTACCTATAGTGATTGGAACTGGTGGCGCCACTACACAAACAAAAGGATATGTGCTTTCTCGGTACTATAACTCAGTAGAACAAAACAATGATGAGGCGAATGACTTTTTAATTATTTTTGGCAAAATTACGATTCGAAATCAACTTTGAATCTTATTGTTAATTTTTAGAAATAACAACAATCATTAATTTTTGTTTGTGCAATCTCTATATACGGTAAGTGTACAAACAAGAGCCGAATTAGAGAGGAAAATGAACAAATTCTTAGTCGACCTTACGATGTTGCCACTTCGTGTTCGCGGCTTGATTTTAATGGTTCAGTACATTCAATGATGGCTGGTGCCCTCAAAGCGGTCATACACGACGGAGTATCAGACCAAATTCCCCGAGCCAGACCGAATTCAGTGGAGGGAATGGAGGGAAGACACCCGAAGATATGGCAGGCCAGATAAAACATACAGTGTGGAAACCATTTATGGAATAAAATTCATTGCATTTTTATTTCATGGAATTATAAAAAATGCTGTGAACGTAAACTTTTGAGTTCAGGTGTAGGTGAAGGTCGAATTTCTAAGCGGTTTAAGCCGCTTTAGTCGACAGCTGCATTTCTAAAGAATGGCCAGTCTGCCTACTCGGAATTATACAGGATAAAATATTGGAATAAATTACTGGGAAAATTTTGGTACTTTTACATTATTCAAAATATAGGCTAACCTTGTTTGTATCAAGCAGTGAACTAATGTCGAGGAATTGCACAGGAAATTTTGAAGCGACGTTTGTGTACTGAAATCCGTAGCTAGGCTGGCCGACGTGGGCGACAGAGCGATAAAAAAATTTGAAATTGAAATTATTCGGGATGTCATGTCATGTGGTTCGAAATAAGGTGTACTCTCATGCGTCAACTTGAGATATGAGATACAATACAGAGTGAAGATTCTCGATATATGATCATTTAATCAATCGTTCAGATTAAGTTTCTATGAATAAGAAATTTTTTCCTTCTCATCGATTATTTTTGGGTCGGTCCGACCGTTCCTGCATATCTGATGAGCCGTCACTGAAATTCGATATAAACAAATGTTTTCATTTATCTTTGCACATCTTAAAAGCGAAGAAAAATATTTGGAATCATAATTTTGCCTGAAATAGTTGAATTTATCGATTCCTATTAGAAAACCATAAATATGACTGTAAATGTATCCTAAGTGTATAATCATAGATTAAAGATAACTAATTCTTTTTAATCTACGTGTATAATTACCAGCCTTTTGAGCGGTCCATCCACCTGGCGGAGGTGTCGGCAACGGAGGGGGGCCTTCTTGATTCACCCATCCCGTTGACATCGCAAGTAGGGGTGGCGGCATCGGTGGTGCGGGTAGACATGGCCCTACCATCGGCGGTGGTGGGGGAGGACCGGTAGTTCCGTTGGTAGGAAGCGTTGCTGGGGGAGTAACAATATTTCCAGAGATAGGTAGGGGTGGAGGAGGAGGAAACGATATTTCCAGAGGTAGGTAGGGGTGGAGGAGGAGGAGGAACGATATTTCCAGAGGTAGGTAGGGGTGGAGGAGGAGGAGGAATGATATTTCCAGAGGTAGGTAGGGGTGGAGGAGGAGGAGGAACGATATTTCCAGAGGTAGGTAGGGATGGAGGGGGAGGAACAATATTTCCAGTGATAGGAAGGGGTGGGGGTGCAGGAGGAGATTTTATCTCTGAAGAGGAGAAGGATGAAAACATATTTCCAGAGGTGGGAAGTGGGGGAGGTGGAGGAGGACAATAATTATTAGGGTGATAAAGGGATGGATCGAGGGGTATGGTGGGAGGGGAGAACTTATTTACAGGCTGATATGGAGCTATAGATCCTGGTAGAGGGGGTAGTGAGTATAAAGCGCCCTGTTGTGCTTCAGATGGTTCCTTCGAAGACTTGAATCCGAAGGTATTTTCTTGGCTGCTATCCGAGTATTCGTTAGGTTCGAAAACGGTTTGGCATTCGGCGTCCGTTTTCAATACCGATTCTCCACTAGTTTGAGTTTTCTGATTACCGAATCCTTTCACGCTGAAAACCAAATTTCCACTCGATTTTTCAACACTTTTATCACAGACAGATTGAAATGTTTTCGTTTCGTCTAATGGAGAACCGAAATCTTTGACGGCATTATCGGTTAGTGCTTGAATATCGATTAATGTCTTGTATTTCTCAACTTCCTGTCGTAACCTCCTTATTTCTTCTTCGAGGGCGAGAATTTCCACATCTCTGGCCGAACTGGTAAGTTCGCAGCGTCGCGTTGAAGGCGGCGACAAATCATTTTCGAAACTGCTATGGTCTTCTGGTCTTTCCACAATTTCATCGATTAACGATTTCGAGGTTATGTCGCACGATGTGGGCGAATTCGGGGGCCATGAGACCATACTAATTCGACCTGGGGTTTGAGGTATCGATTGAGGAATCTCCGCGTATGTCCAATAATAGATGCAGTCGGGCTGAAAATTCATCAGAAATTCACTGCCTTGTTGCCATATTCTTTTGGGAAACTAAATTATGAATAAATCTATTGTTACCTTGAAAACGTTGTAAACGGGAACGTCTTTATCTTTGAGCTGCTTTAAAACTCCAGCGGCGAGCAGATGCGTACAAAATTGAACAGCTAACAATTTGAACTCCTGCTCTGAGAGAGTATTTCCTAAGGGATGATTATCGCTCAGTTCAGAAACATACCAATTTATCAACATGTGTCCTGAAAATTCGCAATTATTTATTAATTGCCATATTTATTTACATTTTTTCTTCATTTATAAATTTTAATGTCGTCAACCATTCGGGTTATAAGAGATCATGTTATATAGCTATTACATTTTATATAATCGGTGTATAAGAGAAACGACTTGAAAAAATAAATGAACGAATACTAATGTAGAAATACGAAACAACGATCCATGAAGTACAAAAAGTATTTCTTAATTCCAAGTCCTAATTACTAAGTTATAGTCCAAGTATGCGAACTTATTACGTCTTTTTCGCAGCTTGCAGGAAATATAAACCTTAAAATGACCGAATATTTACCTTTATGAGTTATTCAGAACAGCCATTCTATATCAAACTTTCATCACATCACATTTATACGGATGAAAATGAGACTTATAAATGCCGGAACTCATCAAATTTTTTTTCGCAGCAAACAACACTTCAAGTTGTTGCGTTCGTTGAAGAACTGAAATGTTGGGTGTGAAATTGAGAAATTTTTAATTGAGCCTCATGAAAGGATCTATGGTATGTTGATCACGTTGTGCATCGTACAGAAATCGCTCAATAAGAACGGTTCATCCTGGCTGATTTCATTTCCTAACTCAGATTGCGACTGCAACCGTTGAAATTCTGATCATGAACAAAATTTAAATGTCATTTAGCTATGGATCGATAGATGTCACTTGTATTGAAATATTCAATTGAAAAATTGAAAGGTTGTATGTAGTTATAGACGAAATTCTCAAATTATGGAGCTCTGGAGAGTAAAGAGTAGCTCAATAGACGTCAAAGTAGGTTTTATCGGATTTGCACGTCATTTAAAAAACGAAAAACGTTTTAGGACTTTTTGAATCTCTCCTTATTTACTTTGAAACTTACCTTCGAATTTTTCGTACAGCTGGAAATCCAATTTTTCCGGCACAAATTTCGGCTTCGATATTTTCGACTCTAGATCAGCACGGCTCAAGGTCAGAGAAGTTATTTTTTTCAAAACTCCACTCTCTTCAAATCTGGCTTGATCATCTTCAGGAACTGACATATGCCTTTTATTTTCTCGGGGCCCACCTTCAACAAAATAATGTAAACGAATGTTAATCACACAAACGTCATTTTTTTTTTCCATCGAATATAATTTTATTCTATCTCAATGTTGGCTAATGATCAGTGAATAGCAAAGATTTTTAAAAAGAAATAAATTACCGGATTTCAATGACCAATACAGGATGATTCACCCGATGGTCTGCGTTTTACAACAGAGAATTATAACGAGAAAAATATCGCAATTAAGATCTGTTCATAATTTGGGAATTCTTGAACAATCATAGATCGCATTGTTTACTCTTTTTGTTGGTGAAAAAAAGGCACTTTATTATTGAAGGGCCGATTTTAATTCAATTCTAAAGTTAGTTCGTTGTTATACAATAATGAATTTATAAAGGTTGAATATTTTGTAAGAAAATTGATTTATCTTTGGTTACGAGTTGAACCCGTAAATAAATTAATACGTTTTTGGCAGTTATACTCACAATTTATTCAAATTATGCGCCAAAGGTACCCGATCTTACGTTTTCACCACTTATTTTTGTTATAAGTGAAAAATAATAGAAATAACCTAATTATCAGCGTTTCAAACAAAAAACTACACACTTTTATGTGCTGGTTAAAAATGCAATTGGGTGAATTAATATGCGAACGTTGTTATCAGTCTGTAATCAGTCAGGTCAATGCTTAATTTCCAACATTCTGTTTGTCAAGTTTGGCCTTCCATGGTGTCATCAATCATTCGGGGAGAGATAAACCATTTGTGAATTTAAATCATTATTCGTTACAAACTTGAACAGAGAACTTGCTTCAATTAATATTTTTGACCAAAAATGCTATCAATTGTTTTCGTTGTGATGAAGATACCATGGCAGGTTTTCAGTTTTGTTATAATTTCAGCTTATTATTTAATTTTTTAGTTAAAATACAGGGTGTTACGTTCGAAAAACAAATGCAACTTTGATCATTATCTTCGTGTTATAAAAGCATGTATTTTATTATTATTACGCTTTTGAGCACCTTACATACAGGGTGATTCAGGAAAAGATTTCGTAAATTCTCTGATGATTTCATGATATAATGTTCCTATGGGTCTTGTAAGCACTGATTTCGAGATACGAAGTGTTGAAATTTAAAAAAAAATCGGTTTTATAAAATTATTTTTCTTCACCGTACACGATTTCTTTTTGTGTTTTGGTATGTTATGAATACGCATTGAGACAAATTTTTTCCGATACGAAACGATGTTTAATTTTAGTCAATGGCGTCCGTACAGACTTTTGTCTGAACAAATTCAGTGAAAAAATTGGTACAATGACTTTATTTTCGTAATCACCACATAATTAACAGTAAGAATGGTTCAAAAGTTACGAAATTCTTTTGAAAGCTTTCAAAATAGTCTAGAATCAGATTAAGGCAACTCATAGTTCAGTCAAGCTGTCATGAAAAACCCTAAGTCCTAGCATAAATTTCCGAAGGGATGAAATGTTGTGGAATCGTTAGAAGACCCGTAACCAAAGCGAAAGCCAAATTTGAGACTTTTTGCTGTGTTCCATTTTTTTGAAAATGGAAAAAAACTCAAAAAAATTTTGAAATGCGTTTTTCTTGGAAACAACGCATTTTACAAAAAAATTTATTGAACAAAAAATGTAGAGAAACTTGAAATCTACAATTAATGTCATTGTAGCATTACGCTACGACTTGAAGTGTACACAGTAGGTGGCGCTTAAGTTACCAAAAAAGTGTTTTTTCACTTTTTATGCCTCGAAATCATTTTTTATCATATATGTAAATGAGAAAGTTGTTCCTCTTACAAATATGAAAAACATTTATTTAAACAATTTTTTAATACAACTTACCGTTTTACAGCTACAACTCGTTCAAATAGGAAAATTGGAAGATTGTGACATTGGTTTCGGGTTTTAAAAGGTTTCTATTTATGATAATGTTAAATTGAAATACGAAAATTGTTAATACAAATAATTCAAATCATTAATTATAATTAAACAATAAAGAATTAAGTATGTTTGTTAATTGTTATAGAAGGGTCCATCCCGCCGGAGAAAGTTTTAGGGCAGAGAAGTACCGTAAGCAACGTTGCGCCGTGTCTCTTATATATCATAACTCTCTAACGGTAAGTTGTATGAAAAAATTGTTTAAATAAATGTTTTTCGTATTTATAAGAGGAACAACTTTCTCATTTACATATATGATAAAAAAAATGATTTCGAGGCATAAAAAGTGAAAAAACACTTTTTGGTAACTTAAGCGCCACCTACTGTGTACACTTCAAGTCGTAGCGTAATGCTACAATGACATTAATTGTAGATTTCAAGTTTCTCTACATTTTTTGTTCAATAAATTTTTTTGTAAAATGCGTTGTTTCCAAGAAAAACGCATTTCAAAATTTGTTTTGAGTTTTTTCATTTTCCAAAAAATGGAACACAGCAAAAAGTCTCAAATTTGGCTTTCGCTTTGGATACGGGTCTTCTAACGATTCCACAACATTTATCCCTTCGGAAATTTTTGCTAGGATAAATGACAGATTGACTGAACTATAAGTAGCCTTTATATTTATCATATAATGGCATTTAATAACTAGTTGAGTCTCATGCTATTCAATTTTCTGATATCAATTAGTGATAATAAATCTCACCTTGCATTTTGAGGTTAATTTCCGAGATGTCCATTTTTCTTATCACGTGCACCTCACTTGTTTCAAAACATTCGAGTGGATCGCATTCTAAACTGATTTGACTCGTTTTCGATACGCCGAGTTTATTTATTTTCTTCATTTTTTCCTCTTCATGCTTTATTCGATATTCGTTCAACTTGAAACTGTTCAGGGTTAAATTGTGCAAAAAATTTTCAACGGATCCGTGACAATTCGTGTTGTCTTGGGGCGATTGGGGGGCATCTGTAAAATTCGATTCCGAAGAAATAACGCTAGAAGGAGTCGCAACCTTCGTTCCCCCATCGTTAGCTGAGTACCAAGAATCGGTCGCTTTTGAATGTTCCACATGTAAAATATTTTGTGCTTCCTGCTCTTTTTCTTCCCTTTTCGTTAATGTTTTTGTATCCGTCCAAATTGCTATTTTATCTTCTTTCAAATCTGCCTCTGGCGATATTATATCGTCCAAGTGTGCTTCCTCTTGTTTTTTCTTTCCTCGAATTTTCATTATTCCTTTCACTTTAATTTTACCGACCTTCCCGGTTTTTGTGTCGTTTGTTTGTGTATTGCCCATGATCGGAAAAGTTTCACAAAAACAGCCTTTTATTGGGAGCAATCATTCGTCATATTTGAGCTTTCATTTTGAGGTAGCAGAACGAAACTGAAGCGATTGCGCTGCTCTAATCCGATCGATAGTTGCGCCCATGAAACTACATTCAAATAAAACTCCCTTAAGAAATTTCAATTAATGTTTTCATAACTTTTTTCATTTGTACTATTTTCAAATTAACAGATTATTCATTACAATTTTCTTCACTTACCACCCCCGAATTGAAAGGGTGAAACCTAGATAACGCTGCTTAACCATGAATTTTGTTTGGTCTATAAATAATTATTAAATAATATCTACAGCGTGTTTCAGAATAAGATTCCGTAAATTCAGGATCCTAATCCTCAGACGATTTCATGATATAATGTTCCCCTATGAACTAAGGGTCTCTGAGATACAGGGTGTTGAAATTTATAAATGAATTGGTTTTATGAAATTATTTTCTACACCGTATACGATCTCTTTTTGCGTTTTGCCACATTATGAGTACATTATGATGTTTAATTTTCATCAGTAATGACTCCTGTCAGAACAAATTCGATGAATGATTATTTTCTAAATTCAATTTATTTTCCTGATAACCACATAATATTTTTTCAGAAACAAAAATAAAATGGAAATCCAGCATGTTGTTCAATGCTGACTTTCTGAATGAGGTTTCGTGAATTCCAAATGATTTTATGATATAAATTTTCTATGGACTGTTTTCCTCTGTTTTTGAGGAACGGGGTGTTGGAAATTTAACAAAATGTTTTCGAATTAATTTTCAACACAATTCTTAATATTTTTGCGTTTTGATAGGTCATCAGTAAGCCATAAAACACATTTTCTGAATTTTGTAAAAAAAGGCATCTACGCCATTGTTTTCAATAAATAAAAGTTTAACTTTCCAGTTATGAAAACAGAACTGCCTATCTACTACCACCTACTAATAATGTAAAATTGTTAAATTCAAGAAGCAATAAGAGACCCACAAAAAAAAAAACAAAAGAAAACTTATAACTATATCAGGTGTTGAAAATTACCACCACCAACAACTATGCATGCCCCTGCCCGCTTTCTCATCCCTCTTTCGTAACTTTGAAATTGCATTTTATTTTTTTTTCTCGGAAGATATTCGTCACAGGTAAAAAACGCGAGACCATTCTTACTGTTAATTACGTTATGATTACGAAAATAATTGAAAATTTGAAATAAATCATTGGCGTACTAAACTTTGTTCGGATAGAAGTTTATACAGACGCCACTGGTGAAAATTAGGCATCGTTTCATTTCGGAAAAAATGTTTCTTGATGGGTACTCATAATGTACCAAACCAAAAGGAGATCGTGTACGGTGTAGAATATACTTTCATAAAAAAATTTTGTTTTATTTCAACATCCGGTATCTCAGGAACTCAAAGTTCACAGGAACATTATTTTATGAAATCATCTGATAATTAAGATACCGAATTTACGGAACACCATATATTTCCACAAGCACTGTTAGGCATTCCGTTAGATAAGAACCCAATTCTTTCGTATTAGCCCTGCTTGTCTTGAAAAACATTTACCTGCTTGCAAATTCTATTATATTTGAAAAAAATATATTTTCTCCGCACCTAAGATTTACTTTGTATAAGAGAGAGCCTTCCTTTTTTAATTTGTGACAATATTTACTAAAAATAAATGAATTTAGAAAAAGCTTTAATTATTAACGGCATCCACATTTTGCTGCGATCAGATCCTTATAAATTTTCATTACAACATTTCCTAATTGATCGTAAAACATGATGGGTAAAGAATAAAATTCTACAGGAACGCAGCAAGGACTTCTAGTTCTTCTCTCTATATCTTGGAAGGTAGTCAACATTTTCAAATGATTAGAAAACAGGTCTGTATTGTGTTTGGTACATTTCCCTTGGCAGTCGTAAGCCATGAAACCTTCCGGAGCGATTATGAAGTTATTCCAGTGTAGTTTCCTGAAATCTAAATAAAACTCGTTCCTTGAGCAGTATTTGTGCGAACCATGTGACCTGGTACGATCGTTTTCATTCATCATCACTTCGTTCCAGTCGTCATTTTCTGGAAAATAGTAATTATTGTTGTGACACTTTGAAAACATTCATATGGTTTCCCCCAAGCTTACCTCCATCTCTTATTCTTAGAATCAAAAATGTTCTCAATTTTTTTTCATTGTTTGAATCATCGAATGTCGTTGTTGAATTGACTTGATTCGCTTCGGATATTGAAATTAAGAGCTTCAGCTCTTCCGTCATATTAATCCAAGTTTCAATTGATCTCCTCGTTATTCTAAACATCTGCAACAAAGCAACACATTAGGAAGTTAAACCATTTTCGACTCGATGTTAAAAAAATACAGACATTTGGATAAAACTTTAGCACGTTGTTCTAGTAGAACAAAACACATACAACAATTTAAGTTATCGGTTTTCTACATACTTGCCATCCAGTTTGTGCCTTAGAGACATAAATAACGTTTAGAAGTTTATGTACGTCGGGTGTTTTCTCCGCTTCTGCGTCATCCTGTACAGTAGCCACTTCGTACAGTCTGAGAACGCAAGAGTTTTTGAAAAATCTCGATTCTTCCGGAACGTGCCAGTAGAAATGAAGTTCGGCGTTCAGGATTGTGTGATTCGGATCCATCTTTCCCAAGTTTAGATTCAAAATCTTCGATGCGTTCTTGTGTTTATTAAAAACGATCTTGGTGATGTCGGGGGCCCTCTCGCCGTTCTGAACCTTCATCGATGTTTTCTGTACGATACTGTTGTACAGGAACGGGTAGATTTGGAAAGGAAGTTCTGAAGCGTTCAGCTGTTTAGGGCCGCTGCCACCATAATTCCATTCCTCGTCTAAGAACGCTTCGAATTTGCGCAGCTCCTAAAAAAGCAGTCAGAACAAACACAGGTCATTATCTGAATTTCCATTCTAACCATCAACTAAATACTAAATTGAGATTGGCAAAATGTTTATGTGCAACAAATATATGCTTTAGCAAAAGTTAAAACTGAGAAAATAAATAATGTAAATATTGGAAAGAGCGAAACAAATAAATTCAACTTGAACTACATGATACATCGTAAACAGATATGCGACAAACCATAAAAAGCGCTATTATGTGAAAGGTTTATCAGAAAAAATTAAAAAAATTAAAAAACAGGTACGACATAAATACCGGCTAATCTAACTAAAGTTAAACCCGACAACGAGAATCAAGAACGCAGAATTGCATATATGAGATACCATGCGAATGCGGAAGCTCTTTATCGGTGAAAGAAACAGCCCTTTGAAAGTAAGAATATCACAGGCTTTTTGTGTTGGTGTTGGACACCGATAGAACCAAGTTGGTCCAACGTGCTATAAATGAAAAACATCTGATAAAATTGATCCAGAGAAGAGAAGAAGAGAAATTGTTGACTTATGAGTTGACTGAAAAATTGGTACTTAAGTTACTCGGCTCGAAAAAGCCTTATAACATAAGGTACATTTGTTGAAACCAATATTTTTTGCGTCCATTTTTAGACAGCGATTTTTTTTGAAAATTCCTGCGGCCTCTGAATAATGGAAATTGATAGAACAGAGGATTTTCGCTAGTTCGGGGCTCAACTGAAGTGTGATGTTTTATTCTAAATTTGACTGAATAATTTTGAACAAATGCTATAAGTCATTTAATTTTTGCAGTTCTAGAAATTCATAATCACAAAAATGATTTTTTTTTAAAAGCATGATTTTTTCATCAAACTTACATTCATACTAGTCCTGTTCATTGTCCTCAACATTTTCTTTCTTGTATCCGAAGCATTGCTTACAACAACAGGATTTACGCTGACTCTATTGTAAATTCTGAATTGATTGTTGTTTGTATTATATTTGAAAAAATACGTTTTTCCGTCGTTCGTTATATTATACGGAGAATTGGTTGAAATATTATACACTCTAACCCCCGAAGTCGAATTGATGGAAACGCTACTGTCGTTTAAGGAGAATACTGAAGATAAAGCGAAAAAAGTGAAAACACATATTTGCGAAAACATGTCGAATGATTGATGGGGATCGGCGTACTGCGTTGCATTTGATTTCCTTCAGGCTGTATTAGAAAATTGTCTGCCCACTAAGTTATGTTTTAATAACAGGAAATCGTCTATTTTTGAATCAAATGCATGTTTCATGGGTAAAATAATTTCATTTTTCGGTTCATGGTGAAATTGTTCGAAGGTGGGCGATCTTTAACTTCACCAGAGGTGTTAAAACTGAAGCTCATTAGCAGATTTATGCATTGGTGTAGTTAAAATTTTTTTCGAAATTAAGGATGCGATTACAAGTCGCCATAGATTATTCTTGAAGAATTATACAGTAAATTCGGGATTTGATTCTATAATATAAAATTACTATAACTTATGGGTCTCTGAAGTACTGTTTCTGAAATACAGGATGTTGAAATAAAAAAAAATTGGTTTTAGGAAGTTATATTGTATACCGTATGCCATCTTTTTTTGCATTTTGGCACGTTTCAGTACGTATTAAGACACTTTTTTTCCGACACGAAACTATGTTTAATTTTCACCACTGGCGCCCGTACAGATATCTGTCCGAACAAATTGAGTGAAAAAAATTGGTACGACAATGATTTGTTTTAAATTTTAAATTATCTTCGTAATCACCATATCATTAACAGCAAGATATTGACTGATATTTTCTAATAAAAAAAACGAAATGCAATTTCATTTAGAAAAGTTACGAAATTATTCGATTACTTCCCAAATCATCTGGACTCAGATTAAGGCAGCTCAGTGACCTTCATATTTGAGGTTTACCTATTCAATTGTTTTGTTTATTAAAACATTGGAGTTTACTGCTGTTTTTACAGAATATCTAGGATGGTTCCACAGAAAAAGACCATATCTAAGATAGGTGAGAGTTGAAACGAATTTTCCGGATTTATCAGAAATTGGGAAGCTCTTAAGTCTTGAATGGGATATGAGAAGGATTATTATTATTTGAAGGCATATTCAAATACTATTGGGATTCAGTTGTGGATATGGGAAAGATATATTAGCCCATCAAAATTCATTTCCAAAAGAATGTAGTTGAAGAAGCCCAGCAAAAACCATGAGAAAGTGTGGACGACCTTTCCCGAGATAAGATGTGGAAAAAAAAACAACTATTGTATATAAAAATTTTATGAATAATTGTTAGAAAAAAATTGACAAAACCGTAAAATTTTACCTTATGCTCAGTGGGGAGTTTTCAATACTAAAATTTTTCATTTTCAATATTTCAAATGGCGAAAAATTACTTTAGACGTGGTTTTTCGTGAAACCTAAGCGCGCCTAACCTAAAATGACCAAGAAACATGTAAAATATATAAAAACATGATGAAAGGCCGATGAACTGGAATAAAAACAAACTTTTTTCTTATAATTAATTTAAATAAACCTAACATCCTAATTTCAGATTAATCTGTCAATCCGCTCCTTTCTCGTTGTCCTAAATATAGCCGATTTTGTTTACGAAATCAAACATAAACTTTCTACTGAATAATTGGTAAAAATGAATACGAAAATGAAAATGAATCAAATCCGACAAAGAATCAATTAGCATTTATTTGTCAAAAAAATAATAGAAAAACAATGGAGAATAACGATATTCAAGGAAGTGAATGATACAGCCTAATTGAATTTATTTTACAAAAAAAAAAGTGTAAGTCTGCGCGGTATTTCGTTTGAAGATTCGTAATCCACATATCTTAAGGAGGAAGTACTGATTTTTTCATAAAAATATTCACATTAGGGCTTGTTCTAAATAATTACCCAATCTGTATATCTATATATTATTTCACATAACGGGCCGCCACTGATTTCAACAAACCACAGATGATAAATCAATATTCAAAACTGAACTTTTTTATCTCTGGTGGTCTGTCATCACCAAAGATTAACTTACTCTACTCTTTGGTCATCACTGACAAAAGATAACACAGTCCTGTTATCAACAACACAGAAAGTTATTATGAATATCAAGGCTTGATTATTTTAGATAAATATTAAATATTTATTTGAGAATCAACCAAACTGGTTTTTTCTTTTTTGATAAACGTATCAATTTTCGATACTTAATTCTATTTGAACAATTAGTCAAAGCCCACTGCTTCTTCTGTCCAGCATTTATCCAACTTTGGTTTGTTGATTTTTTTTTCACTTCTACACAAAAAATACCATCTGCAATGGCTTCTGTGTCTGATAATAACTCAAATAATGTGTTTGTGTATCTCGACATAAGTTTCGACAATGTTGTAGGTAAAATAATGTATATAATTTGATGACATTCATTCTCAGTTGATACTCATTTCAGTTGGGAGAATCATTATTGAACTTTTCAAAGATTTAGCACCAAAAACGGTGGAAAATTTCAGAGCTTTATGTACTGGAGAGAAGGGTTTAGGCAGAAATGGGAAACCCCTCCATTACAAAGGATGTAAATTTCATAAAAGTAAGTTTTTTAGAAATTCTATGGAAACAGAATTTGTCGTAAACTGTCATTTCAGTCAATTTCATCTAAAAATTTTCATTGTTCCTCATCATGTCTTAGTATTCATCAGCATTCCATTTTTCAAATATGGATGGATGGCATAACAATTTCGATTATTTGAGAAAGCAGTGGTCAGATTACAATTTTGTAGATACAGAGCATGACGAAAGGCAAATCGCCAAAATAGGAGTAGCATGGGTCGCGAAATTTCCAAATCAATATTTCAGTAAACCCGTAGGGTGGGAGGTGGACATAATAGACAGTCCTGTAGGAATATCGGAAAGAACAAATAAACTCCTGAAATGGTTGCGACATCCACCCACAAACCTCTACAATAACATATACTCGTTCAACGATAGATCTGAGATAATTTTGAGAGATTTTTCTGGTCGACACATTCCCAAAAATAGTTATCCACATTCGTTAACGTTGGAGGAGCCCAGACAAACGTTTACGATTCCACCCAACGAGTATGAAATATTCAAGAAATCTTGTTGCGATTGTAAAGACAAGTCTTTTAAAAATTCCTCCACAGAATCAGACACGAGCTGCTTGGGATCCGAAGAGCGACTCCCTTTCAGGTTGAGTACCAAATATTCTCTTCTGGATTTGCCTCCGGAAAATAAGAGATTACCTGAAATTCGTAAAAATTTTAATTACAGCGATTATAGCGATTTCGAGAAGGAATTGAACAATCACATTTTGGGTACATTGACTGGATCTTCTATTGATCGGTCTTATCCAACGAATCATTCTGTGAAGGCAACTAGTACTCCAGGATTCAACGATAGAAGGAATTCACCAAATCAAGGTGAAATGTATCTTGACCAACCTTCTTTGTTGAGCATTCGTTTATTGGATACTTTCAGAGATCCTTCGTTGATGAACGTGGATAATTTAAGAAATACTCTGAATGAACAATCATTGACAAATGAACAACTGAAGCAATCTTTGATGAACAAAAATAAAGAGCAGAATGAACACACTTTAAGAAATGCAACAACAAATAGAAGAGATTCGTCTACTCAAGATAATGGAAGAGATAATTTTCCAACAGAAAATATCCTAAGGAGAAACAACAGAAGGGATTCTCCTGCTCAAAATGAAAACGGTGGAAGAAAAAATATAAAAGAACATATAGAAACTGTGAAAAGAAGACTGACTCCCACATATGAAGCAAGCAACCCATCTACAGCCATTTCAGGGATTTCACCCGCGAGACGAAACACCGGCCCTCATATTCCATCGGTAGATATCTATGATGACGCCATCATGACCAGAGGCACTTCTTTAGAACAATACAGAAGCGCTGATCGAACGTTTCTGCAATCGACGATAAAAGATTCGGAATTCAGAAGACCCATTCAAAAGGGTCACAGAAATCATCATAGGCACCATCGTCGAAGGAACGGGAGTAAAGAAGTTAGCATCGATGCTACCATGCTGGATAATACAAGATATGCACCGCGTTTGGAAGATAAGACGATACCTGAAAATGAACGAATATAATTATGCCAAAAAATGTCCATTATTGCTTCTTTTGGTTTTACAGGGATCGTCGAAAACATTTGACTTAAGTTCAATGAATCGAAAGAAGTTGGAAGAGAACTTGTGTCTTTTTATCTATTACGGAACATAGTGATACTAAAGTAACCCCCTCAAAGAATTAAGAAACTTATTTTAGAATTGAATGTCCTAATATTTGGGAATGATATGAAATCGAAACACTATTCAGATATAAGTTTTTTTGGGTTTTTATTTTGAAACAAAGTCAACAGTATAAAAAACAGTTTGAAAAAGACGTCTTTTGTTGGCAATATTATTTTCATCAATTCATTCATTATAGATTACTTTGTCTTCTGTTACTTTTGTTGTTGTTCTTTTATAACTATTTTATTTTCTTGATTGATCTACGATATTGTCCATTTTTTAAAACAGGATATTTTTGTGTTTAAAGGCCACTGTTCTCCCTTGAAGTAATTTGAAAAAATTATTTTTTCAGACCATTAGCATGACTTCGGATGATTTTAATTGAATTGTTTCTGAATATTTGTATGTAAGTTTTTTTATTTATCACATTCCATCTTTTTCGTTTAGCTTTATTCATAGCGGTTTTTTACACCCGCTATTTTCAGTTAGAACCTTTTTTTAAAAGCTTACAATTACTTTTTCAAACTGTTTTTTATACTGTTGACTTTGTTATATATTATATAATTGAACTTCATAATTTAACTATTTTTTTTTGTTGGTTTTTTGACTTTTGTAAGCTTTCATTAATTTGCTTTATCTTGAGGTTTATATCCCTTTTTTTGGACGTTTTTTTGCTTAGTTTTTCTCTTTACTTTGTCCTAATCTTTCACTGTAAAGAATTTCTGCGTTTTCTCCATGAATTTTCGTTGTTTTTCAGCTTCACTTGTGTGATCTTTATACTCCTGAAGATGAGCTGAATTAGCTGGAAACATGTAGAGTTACAAATTAAAATCACAAAAGTACTTATATCTGAATAGTTTTTCGATTTCATAACAAACTTATTGCTTGAATAGAAATAACTGTCTGCGGAACTGCTCACCGATACTTTCTTGATTATATTTAAATATCTGCATGGATTAACTTTATATCTATATTTAGTTGGATTAGTGTTGTATGTGACAGCTTTCTTATACCTCCTCTGTAGTGATACTTTGATATTTTTCAAAAATTGGGAATTTTAAGGTTAAAGCCATAGTTTGATTGTTCGCACCTGTTCTGGTCCCTTATATTATAGTTTCTCTTTTGTTCCTTCCTCCATTGTCTTGGTTTCATATTTGCCTTACGCTAAAGAAACAGCAATACATGGCAGCTTGGATGAAAAGGTCACTATTCCGTTTATAAATGATGTTTTGGGGTTTGTTTTTAGTTAAATCTGTGAAAATTCCTTCGATGATAGTTTTCTGTATAGTGCGGGTTTCTTATTTCAAAGTATTAATTATGGAAATGAAGGTTTTTCATTTGCAGAGAATTGTTTATGAAATTAAGTGCTATGCATGGTTCTTTTATTACGCATGTTCAGTAATTAATTATAGTCTAAACGGAATAGATTCATATTGATGATCTAACAAAAATTTTTTTATTATAGAACACCTAGTTGGTTTTTTTCAGAATCAAATTCAGGTGATCAAACTCAATTTCTTCAAGCAAGTATAATTGCACACCTAAATCTAGGAATACTTGTAATTTATATAAATAAATTGTTATTGGGATTCAGTATTGAAAATAATTATAAAGCAAAGTAACATCACTTTAAAATAATTATTCGTAGTGACATCATTCATTATTGTTGAAGATTTCGAAAAAGATTTTCATATATTTAACATTATGATATCAAGAGACCTCATAGACCTGTTCACTGGTCTCTGTATATTGAAAATGACTTGATCCATTTGTATTGGCAAACATGTTATTTGAGATTGCTGTAAACTGTTTAAAAACATTTTTCAGCAAGCATACATTAGGAACTTCCAGTGTAAATCCATAAATTCAAGATAATTTCTAGGCTCTGAACAGCTATCATAAAATGATAAATGTGCGGAAAGATATCATTCAAGGAAACACTATGATGTGTTTTTTCTGCTCCAGCTCGGACAAAACTTTCATTAGTGTATTTCCTGAGATCTCAACCACAACAAGAAATGATTTCAAGAATGGGAAAGAGAAAAATAAGAATTTGAAGAAGAGTTTGTAAATATTAGTAGTTATTGCCATTTATAATCTGTTTTACAGCATTCGATTGAAATTTCCATAATCCATTTGCAATAGTATATGTGTAACGCTTAATTCAAAACTAATAAACAATAACAAACACTCATTATGCAAATAAGACACAAATATCCCAGAAAACTCATCAAAATCTCAAAATTTTTGATATTAGGATCTGTCAAAGCTAAAAATATTGTCTTAGAACCACTTGCAGTAGAAAAAACAAAAGTTTTACTATCCCCGAAATAAAATATAATCAGTGCAAACATGACTGACAAATGAAAACAATCATTTTTCTACGTATATAATTTGAAAGTAGAGGTTTTTTTTTTCTTAGATAATATTGAAATCAGATACTATAATTTTGGTGGTCTGTGCATGAAACTGAGGTCTCAGAACTGAATTATTCTGCAGTCTGAAAAAACATAATTTTCTTGTTGGTTGCAGTAATTCCGCAATGCTTTTGCCAAGGCGGAGACATCACGAATAACGATGGCAGCGGGGGAGAAAGTATATACGGAAATGGTTTATTCCAAGTTGAGAACTGTGAGAGAATCGTAAGTTACATTATTTGGTACAAAAACACAAATAACTTGTTCATTTGAAGCACGATGAGGAAGGATTGGTTGGCATGGCGACAGTCCCAAACACAAACATCGTGAATTCTCAGTTCTACATCACCCTGGTGCCCTGCGAGCAATTGGATGGCACCAATATAGTTTTTGGTCGAGTGAGGAAAGGTCTGGACATTGTGAAGGAAATGTCGTCAATAGAAAGGAAAAACGATCGTCCAGTAGAGGTGGGTGCACTTTCAATGTTTGTTCCAAACCGTTTTCATTCTGGAATGATACAAAAACAACCGCAGTAATGAATTTCAAGGAACCTGTATACAGGGTGAATCTTTGACTACCACATTAATTTTGATGAAAACTTTTTTCATATACCATTTTTTTTTTAAATTCCGATCTGTTAAAAAGACGCAGGCTGTTGAAATTTCATAAAAAAAAATTGATTTTTGCTTGTGGATAATCCGAATGAATTCAGAATTTGTAGGTTTCATACAAATGGGTTTAACACACTTGAACTATGGGCTAAGGTCTTTGAGTTAATACATCACCAATTAGCGAAACCATGAGAAATTTCTATGAAAAAGCACTTACTGAACACATCTTAGCATTTTCTGTATGCTTGAACATTTAAGAAGAATTCATCATTCCACATTTATCTTCCTAAAATGCACCGTTTCCAAGATATTCCATATTGATTGATATGAAATTTGGGAAAAAATGAGAAAATTGCTCATTTTCCTGACTGGATAAAATTACTAATGCCACAGTTTTTCTGCTTTGAAATCATTATCATCATTGATAGTTTTATCATTGAATTATATGAAAAATTTCTAATATTCTGGAAATCCATCAAAATTATCAAGGCATACTCAAGTTTTTTCTTAATGTTGAATTAAACATAAATGTTGGCAATCTTGACTTTTATACCGGTGGGATTTATTGGCCCGAATTGCGCATGTGCCACGAGCATTTTGTTGCCAAATTGTGCAATAATTATATCTTGGGAAATCGATATTGGTCCTTAGAAAATAATGTGTTTTTTTTTTCAATAATATTTGACTGGCGATTTAATGAAGCTTATTTATCAATCAATAGAAATGATCAGACAATTAGGTTAGTTTGCAGTTTATCGCCCAATTTTTATATTTCACATGGTTTTTTGTCGGGTTATTAAGTTAGTCGAGATTTTTATTTTTGATATTTGGTCCGGGTTGAATAGGTAAGTTAAGCTTTTGTTATATAATAGAACGACTTCGAAAGTAACTTTTTACCAATATGAACTATCAGATATTAAATATTTACAGTCAGTTCAAGAACGTCAAATATTACCGTTACATGAGTCATTCTTCAAATATCCCGATTAAACGTACGATCTGGCAACGTTGCTGCTCATTTTAAGCGCCGTCTACAATTCACCGGTATAAAAGTCAAGATTACTTTTGCCATGTTATTTGATCAGTTATAATTTTTTAATATGCAATACTGCATATTTCATCTTGAATTGTTATAAATATTTTATCCATCCCTCTGATACTGTGTTCTATGACAGAAAACAACCTTTCTTGAAGTACTTAAGAGCTTTTGAAAAAAAATAATTCAAATGGTGACAAAAAATTACCTGAATATTTTTTTCCAAATAGGCTTTGACAATAGAGCATTTCCTTGAAGTGGCTTTTCGTATAGACTTCAAAACATGAAAAACTTGTTGAATATCATAACTTTGACATTTGTATTCTGTGAATTATTAAACACTGAAAATATAGGATCAAAATAGGACACAGATAGAAATCTTCAATAGTTATGAAAAAAATTAATAAAGTTGTTTTTCTGTTGAAATGAAATCAAGAATAAGTTCCCAAACACAAAACTATTACTTCACTCAAGAAGATACATAAAGATGGTTTATATTAAATGAAATTTCAGGAAATTGTCATCCATGATTGCGGCGAATTGAAGAAGGGAGAACCATGGGAGATCAGAGTTTTGGACGAAACAGAGGATGTCTACCCGCCTTGGCCTAACGATTGGGATCCAATAGAAAACCACATAATTGAAAAGGCCATAAGCAGTATAAGGGAATCCGGAAATTATCATTTTGCAAAAAAAAACTATCCCGTATCTCAATACAAATATTTAAAAGTACTGAGATACATAGAATTCTACCTTAAAATAGAAAAAAACCCTAATAAATTGTTCGTAGACAGCAACAAATTCAGGACACTTTTGAATTTGGCTGCGGTGAAATTAAAAAGAAAACATTATAAGGAGGCATTGAAGTATTGTAATGAGGTAAGAAACGTATCCGCCGTAATCACAGTGATAGTTTGAAGTAATGTGGATTTCAGTGCCAACTGATGGATGAAAGTAATGGGAAAGTCTATTATAGGCGTGCCCAGGCCAGATTGGGACTCAGAGACATCGATGAGTGTTTGGAGGATTTAAAAAAAGCCATGTCTCTTTCTCCCAACAATAACGCCATTAAAGAATTCTTCAAAATTGCCAAATCTGATAAATTGCTGCATCTGAACAAAGAAAGAGATTTTTTCAAGAAAGTATTCAGTTAGTGTTATGAATTGTTATCAATTGAATTCCTTTTGTAATTTTCAATGTTTATTCTTAACATATATTTATTTATTTAATCATTAAATTTGTATAAATTCTATTTTAATGTGAAAGTTTCTTTAGTTAACTTATTTCAGAATCCCCAGATATTTTGAAAATGCAGAAATGTACACAGTTCTAGGAACCTATTCGCAAAATGCGGAAATGTATAAATAATCAATTTATATTATACCTATACGGATGAGAATAGAAAAGAAATCAACGGTAATATTTGATCATAAAAGTTTATATACTAGTATTAATCTGGAGGCGAACAAGAAATTTGTCAAATAAAAAAAATTATATACAAAACACATAATGAAACGGTTACACAAAGCATTAGTTAGTTGAGAGGCTTTTGAGTGAAACTAAATGCACATGTACAATTAAAAATAACATGAAAATTAAAGATAACAACTGGTGGAATAATGAGTTCTTAAAAACATAATAAGAAGGAAACAGTCTACACAAGGAAATAAAGAAATTTCTATACAACTCCAGATCTCAAAATTACAAAGAAATAAAGTAAACAAAAGAATATTTTAGTGAAAAATTACTGGGAATTGGTAATAATACAGGAAAACTATGGTCTATGATAAAATAAAACAATTTGGGAATAAAAAAAAAATAAATTATCAAATTTATATTACTGGAAAGAAACTACACAAGTGAAAAGAAGCAAATAGTTGAGATTCACTATAAAAAAAAACATGGAAATGGAATTCACATAATAAGTGTTGACAAACTTGTACCATTAGTGTCGAAACTTCGTCATCTAAAGCCATACCTTGATGAGAAGACAAGTAGGAGTATATATTATGCCTATTTCCAGTCAGAACTCACTTATTTATCGGTAGTATGGTCAAATAAGACGAATTTCAATATGAAAAGACGGCCGATATTACAAAATAAAGTAGAGAAAAGGCTCCAACACTTTCCATATGAATATTCAAATGAAGACTTGTATAAAAATACCAGAATTAGACAGATTGATCAAGTTACAACAGTGTAAATTCATATACAAGCTAAAAAACAAACAAAATGTAGTGAAAAGAGACCAAAATATAAGAAATCGAGAAACAAGACAAAAACTATGTATTTGGAGCAAATACAGAATGCCGAAGAAGGAGGAGCTTGACGACTTTTAACGAAATGGCCAGCCATATAAAGAGTTCTTTAAATTGAATAATTTGTCACACCTTTGGAAAAATATTGGACCTTTTCTTGGAAACTTGAGTTTTTTATGAAAGCATTTAATTTTTAATTCAAGTTGAATATTAATTTGGTATTTGGAGGTTTAATTTTTGTGTTTGAACTCGCTGAAAATATCGATGTTATTCATTGAAAAGAGCTTTTATTAATCGTCTCCGACTAAGTTTGTGAAACCAAAGGAGAGGTCCTACAAGGAACAAACCTATCTTTCTGAACAGAAAATATATATCTCAAAGAATGAATATATATCTTTCCCGGATACAATACGGCAGGCGGAAATTCCGGATGGTTGACCGCGTCAGGATACATTTGGGTTGCCAGCACGAAACCAGCGTGTTTGAAATATCTACAATCGCTTTTCCCTCTCAAACCGTCTTCAGTTCTTTCGGGAAATTCATTAGCGGTGTAAAAATGAACGGCCGGTTGATCAGAGTACATCTCCAATACCCTTCCTGAAGGGGGATGAACCACTCTGGCTACAAAATTGAATCTCTGATGTTCAGATCGGCACACAGAAAAGTCATGATCAAAACCTGTCTCATGGTCGATTTTTTCTTTGAGACTTGTGCCTATACGGAAATCGAACGTTGTACATCCAACCGGTGTTAGTTTTCCTGTCGGTATCATTTGTTTATCCGTGTGGATGAGGTGCTCTGCGTTTATGGTCACGTGATGTTGATAAAGTTCTTCTGCTCCAGCGTCGTGTCCGCTCAGGTTGAAATAAGTGTGGTTGGTCATGTTTACGTAGGTGGGACGAGTGGAGAACGCTCTGTATTCCATGACGAACTCGTTTCCGTCGGTGAGGAACATTGTTATGTTGACATTGAGGCCACCGGGAAATCCTTCCTCGCCATCTTCGGAGTGGTAACTCATCGTTATTTTCTTATCTTCTTTACAGGCGCTCCAGAGAATCTAAAGCAAAAAAAGCTGGCAATTTATAATCGAGAATGAATATTCCCATTCATTTTGTCCGATCTGAATCTCCAAAATCATCGTTAAATTTATTTATGAACAAAAAAACACAATAGGTTATTGCCAGAAACAGTGTTCGCTCATGGTAGAAAACACAGGTGGAGGCGATTTGTCCACTTACAATATTCTTTCTATTGTTTAAGTGCTTGCACCACTGAAGACTGAACTTTTCCTATCAATTCTTTATGATCCACTTCTGAAATTTGTATTCATGGTTGAATGTAATTTTATTATATTAATTTCATATGATATAATTCCTGAATATCCACCGGAATTAACAATAAAATTAAAATTCATAACAGCTTTATTCTTTATCTGAATCATTTAGCATATGCCTGAATTTCACATGAGCGGTATAATTGAGTGCATATTTACCATGCATGCTTGAGAAAATTTAAATTTCCCGCCGCTTCGTTCTTGTACTACCAAATATGACGGCCGATTTGTGTTATATCATTGAACTCTAAATAACTGGAATGACCCCATCTTAGTTGAACGCCGAGGCAAAAATTTTGGATTAGGCAACCCGCGTGCCAAACGTGTATCTATCTTTTTCTATTCCGTTATTTATGTATGACAAGGAGAGGTATCCGTTCTTGTATATTAATGTTCTGTGATCATAACTGTTTAATTTTACCATGGTACTAATTTGATTCCTTTGATTTGATTATAGTTAGTTTCTCTTAGACATTTCGCAAAGAGTCTTACTTTATCGAAACCTTTAAAACCTCCATGAAGCGTATTCGGAAGATTATTTTTCGACAATTCATAGCTTCTTCCTTCTATAACCATAACGCCTTGTCCTATCCTGTTGCAAGCTCTTCCGATGGTAGCCCCAAAATAAGGATTAGCGGGATCTTGAATAGCATCGGATCCTAACACAACATCTTTAAATTCGCCATTTCTGTCTGGAACTGAAATAGACACAATTGCTGCTCCATAATTAATTACTTCTACTGTCATTCCGTTCCTATTTAGCCATTTGAATTTCTTTATCGGTTTTGCAATCACGCTGTCCGGTGCAATTTGATAAAGACCGAATTTTTCGACCGTCAGGCTGACTCCAAGGTCGCAGCAACTTTTTAAACATGGAATCGGATTCAGATCTCTTTTGATGCAGTTACGACCCATTTTGATGATACTACTTGACGGCAGTCATTGCGAAATATGTCAACTGTTGTATTCGGCTTCTACTTGATTCAAACAAATTCAACATATTGTTACGAACGTGGGGTTCGATAATATAAATTCCAATAACCAATAACAAATAATTCCAAATACCTTTATTTACTACATGAATATGTCAAAATGTACAATCCCTATACTATACTTCACATGTAACATCCTTCACGTCACCTACTGCCATGGCCTCGCCAGCCAACCGCTTCTTCACGTACTCCCACGGTCACCTGCTAGCTTCACGTCACTACCTCTCTTGACCTACCTTGAACTAGACCGAACAGAACAGAACGAGCTACCTCGAGGATGCTCTTTTATAATCCCTCAGGTATACGGACATTCTATGAACCTGAAGCAGAGGGCGCTATAGACATGTTCTTATTCTTCCTTCTTTCAACTAAGTCGCAGCCATAGGCAGATTCGTAACAATATCATATTTTTCGTCATTTGGAATAGTGATGGGCATGCTCGGATTATTTCAATACTCGGATACTCGGAAACCGAGTATTCAAATACTCGGATTATTATTCGAGGATAAATCCTCGAATGCGTAAGTATCAAATAAATCTTGAAATTGCAAAAAACCGAAAGCACGCAAAAAAAACCGAAAGCGTGCAAAATACTGAAAGCGCGCAAAAAAACCCGAAAGCACACAAAAACCCAAAGCGCCCAAAAAACCCAAAGCGCACAAAGCGCCCAAAAAACCCAAAGCGCACAAAAAAACCGAAAGCTCGCAAAAAACCCGAAAGCACACAAAAAATCCAAAGCGCGCAAAAAAAAACCCAAAGCCCAACGAAACGAATACGAATATGAAATCGACTAACCGAGGAATCCTCGCCAAATATCCTCGGTTATTCGTTTGAACGAAACGAATATGAAATCGAAGATACTCGCCAAATATCCTCGGTTATTCGTTTGAACGAAACGAATACGAATATGAAATCGAGGATTCCTCGGTTATTCGGCTATTCATTTGAATGAAGCGAATAAGAATATGTGGATTCAAACGACTCAGCTCGAATATGGCCGACTCGATCGCATAAGGAGGTGTGCCGAAATTACCGAGTATTTCGCGAGGCGAGTATTTTGATCCTCGGATGTTTCCGAGGATTGTAATACTCGGATAACCGATTATTTATAACCGAGCATGCCCATCACTAATTTGGAATATTTCGGGATTATAAACAGATTGACTATTTTTAATCTTAAGAGAAAACGGTGACGAAGTAACCACAGATACATTTATTTAGCAATCAGCAATTCAAATTACAACAGATATGCTGCATATTCAACAGTCGCCATGGTAACGCCAGCTTTCTTTAATTCAAAAGTGAATAGAAAGCAGAAATAAGTATTGATTTTTTTATCGCACGCAATGTTTATTTAATTGGTGACGTTTTATCCATTTTCGAAATTATCAAAAATTTTGTAGCAAGATGAGAGAATTTTCGAATATAGTTTACAATTGAGAAATCATAAATCCCTCTCATTTCTCAAAAATGGCTGGATTAAAAACTTCAATCATATCATAAGTGAAGCACTCTTAAAAAATGCCTGTAGAATGTACGAGTACGACTTCGAAAAAGCGAGATATTGAGCTTTATTGAAAATGACAAGTTCTCAATTTTCGTTCTTAACTGAAACTCTATGAACAGTACACTGGATCTGTTTTCATATTTGGATTATGCAAGAAAAAAAACTCGAGAATGTGCTATTAGTTTTTTTCTATCTGCTATAGTTCTCAAGATCCCTTCAATAGGTAGATAATGATTTTTGTCCATTCTATATATGACGTTTGAAATGAGTATAATGAAAATAAGTATGTAACACTAAAATACAACCAGAACGTAAGATAGTAGAGTACAGTATATTGACTCTATCCCTATCTGTTTAATCAAGAGAAATATAGGAAATTAGCTGTAACTTTCAATGTTTCGAAACAAACACAATAACATTTTTATTCTCACAGAATATCTACATCTTTATGATGGAGATGCTAAATTTACTGAAAAAGAATACAGACTGTAAAAGGAATTAATCATTCCTACTCTATTCATCACATACATCAATTACATTAATCTAAATATATGTATTACCAGTACAAAATATAAACTATGATAAATGGATTAATTAACTAGAGTGCAATAACAAAACTACCTATGCACATATATTCCTTCTTGACAATCAACACATCTCAACAGATATCCATAAGTAAACAATTATGTTTATAACAAATAGCTTTAGTTTAGATAAAAAGATGAAACTGTAGCATGTTCAGGCCACATCGAGAACTATCATTAGATAAACTAAATAATAGATACAAGTCAATCCACAACCAACTCTGGTATTTTATCAGGTGGATTCCCTTCTTTTTTCAAATGTAACCTCCGCAAAATATAATCTTTCCACTCTTCTTCCGGAACATCAAACAGCCAATCGGGATAGATACTACATGGCAAATTAATACTAATCATGATTTGTTTCACCTCCTCCACCTTTTCATCATCCATATCTATCTCCCTTTCTGATGAAGTACCCTCATTTGTAGCATTCGATATGGAAAATATTGGAGGTGGAAATGATTTATTTTGTGAATCGTCCACTGGGTCGGGAGTCGAAAGATTTAGATTATTTACATTGTAGACGAATTGCTCAAGTTCATCATCATTTTCGTCTATATCAACTGAAGGAAACGAGGCATCAATTTGATTGAAATCTGGTTCCTGAGGAATGGGCTCATATCCCATTTGCACGGCGCTTTCAGCCTCAAAAACTGCGATGGGATCTTCTGGATACAATTCATCCACATCAGATGTCACGATAGGATTCGTATAAACCATAATTCGGGATGTTTTATCAAGCAAGTACGAGAATCTGTGATAAGTTTCAAGAATCAGCTTCAACTTTTGGACAATAATAACACAGATCAGAGACAGAGCGATTGTCTCTGCCACAGATATTAGAGATCACAGAAAATCGAATATAAAATTGGGGATATTCAATTTTATTCATCAAGTTGAAAAGCTATTCTGTATTTTTGACATTTCATTATGTGACATTTGGAACTTTCGGAATTCACACGTGCGAAGCATGCCAGCCTCGATTCTGTGGCCAGTATAGAGGGTTGAGAAAGGAGTAATCACTCTTATGGAACAGCTGATCAAAAAGCGTCCATCGCAGTGGTTCATGTGTAGATGTCGCTTGTGCCGTCGCATTACTCATTGTTAAGTTAAATGATTATGAATGGACAATGACAGTTGTCACTATTACTATTGTCAGTGAAGAATCCAAAGTGCCAAGAGAGATAAATAGGAAGAATGCTAGGTTATTGTCTTGATTCTGTTTCCGCTTATAGATTTGACCGAATACTTCCTGACATTTGATTTATCATTTATCATTTTAGTTTTCAAGTTGAAATGAAGAAAGTTTATGTCTTTAGTAAATTCGTACCTACCTTGACATCAATTAATTTGTTGGCAGGGCAGGCGGGGCTTAAGGTTCAATTGTCAAGGAATTGTTAGTCACTGCCACGTACGGTGATTAACAAGAGAGTAGCGAAAATATATATTCTCATCTTTGATTTGTCCTTGTGTTTTCGGTATATTTTATTTTGATTGGGTACATTTTTCATTGGTCAGAATCATTAAATAGCTGGTTTTCTTCATTATAGAACTGTGTCCACGTTGTTTCGGTACATTTCATCTTCGAATAGGCTCTTTGAAGTTTCGAAATTTTTCTATGAGCCATTCCGATAGAGGAATCAGATATTATTTTTTGAAGTGAAAACTTCTTTAGCGGCGCTGAGCACTCTCTTGTATGGGTAAAAACATCCAAACTCGCGTCAGGGTCACGTGATGCTGATCGAAAAAGCGTAAGATCGAGGAGTAGGAGAGGGAATAATATCCCCCACTCTTTCTACCGTGCCTGCGTGTGCTGTTTCGTTTAGGCGGTGCAGGGCGCTTGTGCGAATGTTTGTGTATGTTAATGTAATATAAATTAGGTTTGTTCGCGTGGCAGTTTGGAACTGTAATTTTTGGTAATTTGTGGTTCCCACCCGTTCGTCTGGGACGGAACAGGAGTTCCTTGTCATTCGTGTGGTTGGAACACTTGATTTCGGAACTGTTCGTTACTGTTCTTACGGTTCCTGATCTAGAGATGGTACAAAGTACAACAGAAAAAGCGGTAAATTCAAATCATCGGTGATTCAAATTTTCAGTAGTTCTAATTGGCAATTAAATTATATATTTGGTGACTAGGATATTCGCATAGCTGTTTTTGAGTATATTTGATGGTGAGTATAAATTTTTAATCAATTCGTTATAATAGCTTCTCAAAATTTTTGTTATCTCAAAGAAGAAGAAGGATCATTTGCAATAGATGAATAAAACAATTGCATAGTTGTTGATCAAAGTATGTAAGATAATTATTTTATATTATTTATATATACGATATTTCGTATTTATATACTATATATTTATTTTTGTTATTTCGTGATTGTAGTATCTTTATTTTTTAACCAATCAAAATGTATTGGAAATTTAGGGAGGAAACGGAGGAATGACCTCTTTCAAGAACACAACGACTTGTTAAAACAATTCTTATCCAAAAATAATTACAAAGCTATGAAAATTGTTAGAAAATATTTTTATTTATTTCCCAAATGCCACCAGTTCCATATACAATTACCTAATTCTATTATATAAAATTTTCTGTACACAGTTTCCACCAAAATTACAATGAAATAACAGAAAAATTCACAGTTTATCCAGATATGAACTAACAAAAATAATTTCTCCACTGATGACCACTACTACATGTATTGAAATTTCAAATTATAATTAAATTAAATCATTTCTTTAAATATTTCATTACATATAAATTATATTTACAGTTATTTATATGGATATGTTTATGTTTATTTATTTATGACAAAAAAAATTGTTCAATTTCAATATTTGTAATTTCTAAAGTATTTCCACCATATTAATAACACAATAACTCATTCAATATCTTTTTAACACTATCCATGATATGATCCATGATCATTGAACTCTATATGAATACCTATGTGGTATTTAGAGTTCAATGTCCATGATGTACAACATATCCTTACTTTCACTTATCTATGCACTTAACGAAATCGTTTTGGAATTATCTGTTCCCACCTGTTCTCACCCGTTCGTGTCATAGAACAACTTGCGACGATTCCAAGAGTTACAGAACCTGGTTCTCTGTGAACCCAGTACAACTGGGAACTGCCACCCGAACAAACCTATTGTCATTTTTGTGTACGATAGCGCAATAAATGAATATTGTATTCCACCACATAAATAATCGCACTTTTATACTGATAATGAAAGCAATTCATACAAAATTATTCTCTAACCATTCCAAAATATCAAAAATGCACAACGTTGATATTCAAGTTTTCACTTCTGCCGGCACTCCCGGAGTGCAACCCGTCTTTTTCATGACGATTTTGCATTATTGGAGTGATGAAAGTGAGGTACATAATTGTTATTCGTTACGAATATTACGATAACACAACAAATATTCCTTTTCATATTCAAATTCATATGAATTGTATATTAAATTACAAAAGAGGCTTCACCCATTGTCCTTTTTTATATGAATTGTATATGCTATCCATCACTCAAATTTTGACAAAATAAATTTTGCATCTATTCTGGTGTGGTTACCCATTTAAAAGTTAATACGTTCCTTAGAAACAAATACCTACTTGAATAATTAGTCGCAAGGGGTTTAACAAGAGCACCATAATGTAATTATGTAATTATTATTGAAATGCATTGCCAAGTACCTCACTTTCATGATTCCAATAATGGAAAACGGTCATGAGCAAGAAAATGTCTGATTTCTCTGTAACATTTGCCACTTTTTCTTTCGAAAAGAATGAAAAATATTATTTTTTAAAAGTAACTACGACACCGGAGTCTGAATGACTCCAGATACAAAGACTTGGCCGCTTAATGTGATCGTCTAGCAAGGGTAGGACTCTACGTTATGTTTACGTAATAATTCAAGTTTGTGATAATTGAGATTAGTGAAAATAATTGGGAAACAAAGATGGTAAATAAAACCCAACACTTAGACCCAAACAATCACCTTTTTATTCCTGAAATAGAGATGTCGTGTTTGGATTCGCGAACAAAAAATTGTAGATTTCCGTGAAAATGGAGAAAACTTTTTATCAATTCTCGGATTCACTAATTTCCCCATATCTTCCGAACCCATAGAGATACAGGAAATGTAGACACATAAAAATAAACAACATGCTCAGTACTGGCTATTGAAACAAAACTGTTCATCGAGAAATGAAAGTTGTTGGTTTCCGCCTAGAATTGGGAAATTTTCCGCTAAGTTTCCGAATATGTTTCGACTCCGAAAATTTTTTCAACAGGATGTCGACGCGGGTCTAGTTATTTACTGAACTTTGGGAAATAATCCATTTCAACTGAAGACATGAATCTAAACTTAAACCTATACCCATTGACGTTAAATAACTATGAAGCAATAATGAAAGAGAGTGATGGAATATTCGATTGATGAATTTATTTATACGCAGTATGTATGTAATGAACATTCTGAATAAAAACTTTTATCTAAATTATCGAAAAAATGACAGTGTAAACAAGTGTAAAAAGATTTCAATTTGAAATGACAAGATTTATTCACAATTATACACTATATCACTCAAAATTGAGTAATCGCTCACTTGAAAATTATAAATATTGAAGGAGAATTTTAAGCACCTTGTTCAGGTAAGCATGAGTATCAATTGTATGAAATATTTAAACATAGATAATAAATCAACTTGCTATTGTAACTACAAATAATTCCAGCAAAAAATAGTGAATGATTTTGAAAAAAAAAGCATTGTTGAAACCTCGACTCAATTTCAATCATAATCCTCCAAAAAATTTCTGCTGTTAGGCCTTTAGTGAACATGCATGTTTTTATATCGAAAAGAAATCTGATTCATAGAAACCTAAGATAATTGATGACACCAATCAAGTATCCTCAAGATATGTCTGTGTTCTCTGTTGTCTGTCTGTGGTGTGTCTGTGGTCGGACTGTGGTCTATCTGTGGTCTGTCTGTGGTGTGTCAATTAGGTTTAGGTTAGGTTAGGTTCCCGGACCCTCCACCCGGACCCCGGACTCTGACCCAAGACTCGGACCCCGGACTCGGGCCCCGGACCCTGACCCCGTACCCGAGACCCAAACGCCCACCCTGAACTCAGACCCAAGATTCGGACCCTGGAGTCTGACCCCTGACTTCCACCTCGAACTCTGACCTCGGACCCGGACCTCGGATCCCGGACTCTAACCCCGGACTCCCACCCCGGACTCTGAAAGTTAACTTTGGGTTAGGTTAGGTTAGGTTCCCGTACGTGGTCATCACCTTGTCGTGGTGTACGGGCTTAAGTAGCTGTAATAAGCGACGAACCAAGAATGACCATCATCATCCCTGAATCCCTGCCAATCCAAGGGCTCTGTCTAAGCGTGCGCATAGGTCGTGACACCTTTGCGAAGACACCTAGGCATCCGGACCTAGAAGACGTTGGAGACAGAGTCAGCAAGCAAAGTTGTCGAACGACTGGCATGAGGTACCGGCGTGATAACTCTGAAAGATTCCAAGTAGGAAATGTTTAAATGTTGTTTAATGTTTTATGCAGATTTAAGTTATGAAGAAACATCGTGAAATATGGTACCAGGTTACATTTTTGCGCGAGTTATATTGTGCATAAGTCAGTGAGCTTTTTAAAAAACTTTATTTACTACTAATACACATGAACGGTATCTAGCTATGTCAAGACTAACTTAAAATGATCTAACATGTAAACTTATACTAGAGGGAAAACTGCACATTCGACGTATTTGTTGTCCATGCGAGATTCTCACGGGAAGATGAACAGAAGATGATATTTTGCTATATCATCGTTCTGTGATATATAACTCCTCCATCCACAGAACTTTCTTTGCAGGGTGAAAAACGTTCCTTGCGATGGATTGGTGTCTTGCTCTTGAATTTGGGTGTCACCTTTGGAAACTTTTCTGGGGTAGCATTTATGGAAGATTTTCTTTATTACTAGGTAACCTCCTGCAGCGATGAGGATAATATAAAGGATTCAATTAAACTTGTATAGGAATTTTGTTTATTATCCTGGAGTATCAACGGTCTCATATCTTCTTGTTTTCGCTTCAGCTCATGTAATGAATCTAATGGGATGTTCTGCAAGTTTATCTTCAACAGATCTGGTTCAGTCCGATTGGAATTGGATACAATTTTTGGCAGGTACATTGGTTGATTATCGATCACTTCCTTGGAATTTGTGTATTTTCCATATTCTGTTTCAAATAGGCATCCTTTAGGTATGGTGATAAGGTAATTCCCTTAAGAGATGTATAATCACTTCTTTTACAGGTAAGACGGATCTTCATTTCATTTGGTGCTATGATTATATATTTTGCATTATCGATTTGCTGGATAAAATTGAATCTGGTTTCAACTGGATGATTTTGACAATTTCCTATTGATTTCTTGATTTGTAATAATTCGAAAAGACAGTCTTCATCTTGAATTCCATTCACTAAGCTGTTTTCTTCACAGTAGTAATGTGGATGTATTTTCATACAAGGTGTTGAGGTGTATTGATATTTATTTTCATTTAATGTCAGATAGGTATTTCGTGGAATGATGATGGTATTATTTTTGGTTGGAATGGAATACAAATGATAATGAAAAAATGATTCGGTGTATGCAAGAGGAAAATGCAGAATGAAAACGATTCTGAGATTGACATAATAAGCATCAACTTTAATCAGTTCATAATAATTACGAAACTCATTTTCATTGGAGAAAATTAATGATTTTTCTGAATATTGGGTTGAAATAACAGATATTATTGATTTTAATTCTGAAAATTTTATTATACTATGGTGAAGGATACCAAGCTTCGAAAAGCTCATAGCAATTTCAATGTCGTTAATTATTTTAGTTATGATATTTTCGGATATACTGATTTGATCAATCAGATTTTTGAAATCTATATAAGAATACATCTTATTCTTCAAATCTTCGGAAACCAATTGGAATTGATTTGAAATTGTTTTCTGATTTTGTGCTAAAATTGAAACAGATTTATTGAATTTTCAATAATCTCTCCCGCTAAAAAGAAATATCAGAGTTCAGTCTAACTTTAATCTCTTGCTGGTTTTTCTGGAGTGAATTCAATATTGATTCATAATGAGCTGCATCATTTGCATCTAAATTGCCCGAAATACTTTTGATAATAGTTCCTAATCCATCTATTAGTCCTCTCTTGTTTCTTTTGTGAGGTAACAAACTATTTAGTTTTTGTATAGCCATTTGTACCTGGTAATTCACGATTCTATTATAATTTTGTAATGTGGAATAAATTGTATTATTATTGAATAAAGATTGAGATTTCATTACTTCTTGACAAACGAACTCAAGGTGGATAATTTGGTTATAAATTGGTGATAGGTCAATATAATGGATAAAATCATGCGTTTTTTCCTTAATTCGTGCATTTCCTAGGTAAACTGGAAGAATCCCCGGGTTATCCTTCAGATCTGTTATCATTATCTCCTGGGCTGTCGTTAGAGACAATAGAATCCTGCAAAATTTTCTTAGTCTTAGTTTTTGGTTTTCTGAGATTTTGCTTATGTAAAATTTTCGTATCGGTATTTATTTTAATTTTCTGATCTCGCAGTACTCTTTCTTTAGAAAATTTTGGTGTGAGTTTATTCCTCATATTTGATTTAATTTTCCGAAATACTGCTGTGCCAGGTTTATACGTTAACGGATCATTTCTTTCTTTATTATGACTTTCTATGATGCTTTGCTTCCTCTCCCCATCAGTTCATTCAGTCTTCTGTAAATTTCCTTAGTTTTTTGTTTATGATTTTCTACGTAATTATTAATAATATTTTTGTTTATATCAATATGAAGGGATCTTTACTATCTAAATGGCCATTAATTATATCGATAGGTTTCTGCTTTGTCAAAGAATGGATTGAATTATTATAACCAAGAATTGCATAGGGCATTAAATCTTCGATATTTAATGAATTATTGTACTTATTTTGCAAAATCCTCAAATGTTCCAGTAAAGTGGAATGAAATCTTTCAATAATACCATTGGATTGTGAATTGTTTACAGTAATATAATGAGGAGCAATTTGGTGTAGATCTAGAAACTCCGATACAATACTATTTTTGAATTCTGTTCCATTATCCATTACTATCATTGAGGGTGACCCGTGATGTGTCATAAAAATCAAAAGAGATTTTACTACTTCTATAGCCGTAAGGGATATCAGAGGATATGCTTGAGCATATTTCGAAAAAGCATCAGCAATTGTCAGAAATTTCCTACTTTGAGCTTGAAAAGTATCAATGTGTATAATTTCAAAAGGTTTAGAGGGAGTGGGTGTTAACATTAACTTTTGATTCGGGGGATCTCTATCGTATTTATTGATTTGACATATGTCACAATTGTTAATATATTCTGTTACGTCATTCAAAATACCTGGCCAATAGTATGACCTTTTTATTCTGGATACAGTCTCAGAAATTCCTCTGTGATTTGTTTTACCTTCATGCATAAACTTTACAATTCTAATTTGTTCGTCTTTTTCCTCCACGTCTTCTAAAATGATGTTACACTTCAATAATTTGAAAGCAGATTGTTTGAAGGTTTTCCTCAGAATTTCGCAAATTTCCTTATAATAATCATCTTTTTTGAAATACAAAGCATAAAGAATATTAGGTCTGATGTACGTTTTGAAGAATTCTAAGGTTTCTCTATTTAGATCGTTGGTGGATAATTGAACAAAAATTCTTTGTTTGTTAGAAAAAATATTTTGTACTCTCACGATTGCTGGGGAATGAAGAACGAATTCAAAAACAATTTGATTATCAAAAATATTCAGAGGTTTTTCAGAAATGGGTATTTCTTGAATAGGGTCTTCATGATTTGAATGTACAGTGTTACCATCAGATTGATTTTCAACATTATTAGAATTGATTAGTTCCTTCTCAGGTAAGTAATAGATATTGATGACTATGTTAGAATTTGCAAAAATGAAATGTATCATACTGAATATTCTATTCCATGCTAGTACGTCCAGACCACTAGAAATTTTTGGTAAAGCTAAATATCTAATATCCGTTTTTTGGCACAATTTTTGAGATTTATGAGAGATCGGAAAATTGCGTCATATCATGGTTTATGAAAATATAATTCCTTAGTTATCAAATAATAAATGTATCTCCCATTTACTTGAATTTTAGCCACTTCTCCAATTTTTTTATTTTGAGATTTGAGTTCCTGAATTTTACCGAATTTTTCTTTGAAATCTAGAGCTATACCCTTATTCATAAACAAATCTTCTGACACACAATGAGCTAGAGAAAAATTTTCTGGAGCATCAAATAGATTTCCCAATTGTTCTGTTACATTAGGAACATAATGAATTTCTTTTGCGTTGAAAAGATTTTTAAAATTTTCATATGATGGATCATCACTTGTAAATTCAATTTCACCAACTGTATCATCTAGGTTGACAATCATTGATACGTTGTCATTATTCGCATTAGTCTTAGACAATTCTTCGTTGAATTTTTCCATATATTCAAAAATTCTTTATTATGAACTTCGATTCTAGAAAGAGCGTCAGCATTTGTATTTTTTGATCCTTTTTGTAGATGACTTCAAAATCATATTCTTCTAGTTTGAGCCTCCACCTAAGAAGGCGACTATTAGTTTCCTTCAGGGACATTATCCATTCTAAAGGTTTGTGATCTGTGATAATTTTAAATTTTCTTCCAAAAAGGTAGGGCCTAAAGTATTTCGTAGCCCAGACTATGGCTAAAAGTTCTCTCTCCACCGTACTATAATTTTGTTCACTATCATTAAGGGTCCGAGAAGCGTAAGAGATTGGTTTGTCACTTCCTACATGACCTTGTGATAATACGGCTCCTATAGCAAAATTACTCGCATCTGTACTGAGAATAAATTCCTTCGAAAAATCTGGATATTGTAATATCGGTTCATTGATTAATAAATTTTTACAATATTCAAAACAATTTATGAATTGCGTAGTAAGTTCAATTTTTGCATTTTTTTAAACACGCAGTGAGTGGTTTTGTAATTTTCATAAAGTCTTTGATAAATTTTCTATAGTATCCTAAAAGTCCTAGAAATCCTTTGATTTCTCTAGTTGTCTTAGGTAATGGATATTTTTGAATGGCAACAATTTTATCGGGATTCGGTTTGACTCCTTCAGGAGTTACTATGTGACCTAAATAAGCAACTTCTTTTCTTAAAAATTCTGATTTATCGAGTTGAATTTTAAAATTTGATTCTCTGAGTCGTTGAAATACTTTCTTTAAATTCACTAAATGTTCTTGAAGAGATGTCGAGAAAACTATGATATCGTCAAGATAAACTAAACAAATTTCATTCTGTAAACCTCTCAAAACATTATCCATAACCCTTTGAAATGTGGAACATGCATTTTTCAGTCCAAATGGCATTCGAACAAATTCATAATGACCGTTCTCTACAGTGAATGCAGTTTTAGGTATATCTTTTGGGTTCATTTCTATCTGATGAAATCCACTCGCCAAGTCTATTGTTGAAAAATATTGACACTTTCCTAACTTATCTAAAACGTCAGTAATGTTTGGTAGTGGATACTTATCATCTATAGTTTTTTCATTTAATTTCCGAAAGTCTATGACAATTCTCCACTTTTTTTTACCAGAGGCGTCAGCTTTTTCGGAACAATCCAAATTGGAGAAGACCACGGAGACTCACTTGGCCTGATGATGCCATGATTTAGCATAGATTGGATCTGATTTTTACCTCTTCTTTGTGTACAAATGGGTACCTATACGATCTTGTATGTACGGGAATATCATCTTTCGTATTGATAGAATGTTTAACTTGGTTTGAAAAAGACAATGGTTGATTTTCTAAAAGAAATATATCTGAATATTTATTGCATAATTTCAATACTTCAGATTTTTCCTCTTTGTTCATATGAGAAGTTCTAATATGATTTACAATATCGGGGTTTTTAAATTTTTTATATCTGCTTCGAGCGTAAAAATTTCAAAATCATTGTTGCTAAATAAAAAGATTCGATAGGAGTATTCAATATAATTAAAATATCTTGATCGGTTTTATTGAGGATTTCAACATTTGCCAAACCGTTTTTTGATATTGTTAGTGTTTCAGGTATTTCTTAGATTTCTTGGATAATTTGCTTTGGAATCAAAATTTCTCCATGTTTCTCTTTCACTGGAATTTGAGCTATCTTTTTTGAATGAGCATCTATCTTTAATTTAAACATAGCTAGAGAATTTTGATATTTGATTGGAATAGTAGCATGCGGTGTGAAGAATTTCGAATTATTGAAATCTAATGTTGCATTTAATAGTTTCAGATTATCAAGTCCAATTAAACCATCATAAAGATTGTGGAAGTTGAAAAGATAAAATTTGAAATGGTCTTTGAGATTAAATTCAGGAAATAAAGGAATCTCAGCGCAATAATCATATGAAGCAGATTGGAAGACTGTTGACACTGTGAAAGGTTCTCTACATATAAATTCTGAATAAAATTTTTTTGCTAAATCTGCATTTAAAAATGATTTTGTGGATCCTGTATCAATCAATAGCTTTAAAGGAGGATTTTCTATCGTAATGTATGGTAATTCTTTCTTATCACTTGAAAGGTGGTATTCTATGTTTTGGGCCTTTCCGAGAGGGTAATTTGAAAAATTTTCATTTATTTCATCAGGATTTGGATAATTTTTCTTCAAACAATTCCGTTTCCGCATTATCTTGATACTCTTCCGGAATAGGTTCTTCAATGTATTCAGTATTAAATAATTCTTCGCTTATTATCGGATTTTGGTAAAAAGTTTGCATTTGCCTGTTTGGATAAAATTTGGATGTATTAGTTGAAATACTCATCGGTTGTGGTTTATACTTAGAATGAGTTGTAGAAATACTCATAGGAGTAGGCTTTGGTTGTGAGGGTCTTCCGAAAACCTGGGAATTTGTAAAATATTTAGGCTCTTTATAATTGAAGTTTTTCTGTAAAGTAATTGGTCTGCTGGGAAACTGCTGAGTTTGAGGAAAGTTTTGGTGATTAGAAAAATTTTGATTTTGAATTGGTAAAATATTTGAATAGTTACCAGAAATTGAAAATTTTGAGTAGTATAATTTTGCCTATGAGTGGGAATAACATTTGAATTTTGACGTAATCTAGAGGAGCAATTTGAAGAATTCCTTTGATTACTTTCGTCAATATTCTTTTTCAGGTTATTCATAGAAAAATAAGAATTTTGGTAATGTTTAATATTATCTTCCTCTATAATAAACTGAAGGGCTTGCGTCAAACTATTTGGTCGCATCGTTCTTATTATAGGACCCAAAGGGTCTCTTAAGCCAGCTAAAAATGTTTTTAAAGCTTGTTTGGTAAAAATTCTCGTTTACTCGCACGTAAATTTATGTCACATTTCAAGTCAATATAATTACAAATTGTGTTTAGCAACGAAATAACTTTTTCATAAAAATTTTGAGGAGATTCACCTGAATCTGCCTTAAATTTACGAGATCTTGATTAAGACAATTCTCATCTCTTTGATCTCCGAAGTTTAGAAGTAAAGTATTCTTGATATCGTTCCAATATTTTGTCGCTCCTTGGATTGCCACAGCTTCTTCGGCTTTTCCTTGAGTTTGTTTAAAATACCATTTAATAATAATATATTCTGAAAATTATTAGGATTACCTAAATCAAAAATTGGTTTAAAATAGCTTCCGAGGCTTGAATAAACCTATGTAACTTATTAGGATTTCCATCAAATTCGGGAATTACACCTAAACATTTTAAATCGAACACTGATGTGTTGGGCATTTTTCTCGTATAATTATCTAGAGAAAGGTTATTAAAAGAATTTAAAAATCTAAATCTAACTCTAACTCAGAATTGTTTTCAATGATTGAATCAATAGATGAATTAGATGAGTCTGACATAAACGAAATAAAAATTACGCTCACCACTTTGCAATGAATATCCACAACAGCATTTCTGTCTTATCCTCGATGGAATTCACCAAACATTTATTGTAGATGTAACAAGGTAGGTTCTGTTTTCACAAAAGAGTTCAACTCTGAAGTTATTCTCGATGAAAAACTCCGGCAAAAACTCCGTCGACTGCGCCAGTTATATTGTGCATAAGTCAGTGAGCTTTTTTAAAAAACTTTATTTACTACTAATACACATGAACGGTATCTAGCTATGTCAAGACTAACTTAAAATGATCTAACATGTAAACTTATACTAGAGGGAAAACTGCACATTCGACGTATTTGTTGTCCATGCGAGATTCTCACGGGAAGATGAACAGAAGATGATATTTTGCTATATCATCGTTCTGTGATATATAACTCGCGCATGTTTCTAGTGAAACAGCGAGCTATCGTTTTGTCCAAATGTCTGTAATTTTCGAATATCGAGTTGAAAATATTCTCAATCGATTGGGTTTGACTTCCTAATGAAGAATCCATGATAAAATTTGAGTGTTCCTGGTCCTCCGACCGGCCGCGTACTTTCTATCTTCCGAACGAAGGGATCTAGAGTTTTTATATTTTCAGAATAGGTTGATTGTCTAAATATCTCGGTTGAGTTCGTTGAAATTTGGTTTATGTAATAATTCCTTGAATATTCCTCTAATCAATTTCAAACTCAGAAAATGTTTACATAACGTTGAAAGAAAGGAGTGTGTTGAGTTTCGAAGGAATCGGCTCGATAGAACATTTTTTTAAAAATCCCAAAATATTTTTCTCAATACTCGTTACCTCATCAGTTATTCGTCAAAATAGACAACAAAATTTTGGGTTTTATGAACGAAATGGTTACCTAGCATATGTTGAAGTTTCATCATTCAGCGTTCAATTTCCAGAAGATGTAAGAGATTTTCTGAAAATGATATTACAGATTATATTTCTCCATGGATTCACACCACTGTGATCATCTATAAGTATCTGTGATGGTAGTATTAATTTTATGCATTCCCCCATTTATTATAAAAATATATATCGAATTCTTTCTAATCTCAAAATTTGGATAGGGGATCAATTGATTTAATTCGTGTATACAAACGATTACTACTCGATAAAAAACTAATTTATTGCACAAAAGTTATAATATGTACAATAAAAAATATGAATAAAAATAAAACGATATTTAGACATCTCTTCGACTCGGAGGAACCAATTGATTAGTTTAAACTATGCTCTTATCCACATGTTTCGCTTCGAAATCGACAGAGATAGACTAAGTATTGTATAATGTGGTTTCTATATAAGAAGTTGGCACAAATCCTTCATCACACTCTCCATCCATTCTCCTCACTCTTGTCCATCCGTCCCCTTGGTCCATTTCGATCAGATGTAACAGTTCGTCCGGAAGCATCGGGATGCTGCCTTCGCTGGTAGCTACATAAACAATACTTAATACTCGGAATTTCTAATAAATCTCTGAACCAAACATGCTTCAACTTCACTTCACGCACACAATCATTGTTATAAAATCTTTTTATTCGACCAGACTCACCTTCGAACGGGTATAAAGCCCTGCAAGTTCCGATGGCTGGCAATAGATCCGCCTCGTAGTATTCGCTCTCAGGATCCACATTATGGCCGTCATATTGGTCCTGATCCGAATCAGCTCCCGGTAATGAGGTGTGAGAAGTCCCAAGCCACTCTCCGGACTGTTTGAACAACTATATCAAACAAGGTTGAAGAACTTATAGATTAAAGAAGCGATATGTTTTTGGTCAGTTCTAAGATACACAATAATAAATATATTGTTTTTGTTTTTTAAACCAGCGGGAGAAAGGAGGGGATGCTTAAAATAGATAAAACTAGAAGATACACAAAAAAAGGACCCATGCAAAAAACACCCATGAAAAAGAACCCATGAGACAAGGACCCAATCAAAAAAGACCCATGAAAAAGGGACCCATACAAAAAAACCATGGAAAAAAGGCCCATGAAAAATAAAAACCCATGAAAAAATAAACACCCATGAAAAAAGACAAATGGGAAAAGGACCCATGAAAAAAAGACCCATGAAAAAAAACACCCATGAAAAAAGACCCATGGGAAAAAACACCTATGAAAAAAAGGACCCCTGAAAAAACACCCATGTGAAAAACTTCCATGAAAAAAGGACCCATGAAAAAAAAAACACCTATTAAAAAAAGGCCCATGAAAAAAGACTCATGGGAAAAGGACCCATGAGAAAAGGACCCATAAAGAAAAAGACCCCTGGGAAAAAAGACCCATGAAAAAAAAAGACCCATGGGTGAAAAGACCCATGAAAAAAAGACCCATGTGAAAAAGAACCCATGGGAAAAAAGACCCATGAAAAAAGAACCCAAGAGAAAAGGACCCATGAAGAAAGAACCCATGAAGAAAAAGAACCATGGGAAAAAAGACCCATGAAAAAGGAGACCCATGGGAAAAAAGACCCATGAAAAAAATAGCCATGGAAAAAACCACCATGAAAAAAAGCCCATGAAAAAAAACACCCATTAAAAAATGGCCCATGAAAAAAAAACCCATGCGAGAAACTCCCATGAAAAAAGACTCACAGGAAAAAGACCCATGAAAAAAAACCCATGAAGAAAAAGACCCATGGGAAAAAGACCCATGAAAAAAAGACCCATGAAAAAAGACCCATGAAAAAAAAGTACCATGTGAAAAAGGACCCATGAAAAAAAGACCCATGAAAAAAAAACACCCATGAAAAAAACCACCATAAAAAAAGACCCATGGAAAAAAACACCAATTAAAAAAGACGCATGAAAAAAAAACCCATGAAAAAAACACCCATGAAAAAAAACCATTAAAAAGGCCCACGAAAAAAACACCCATGGAAAAACACCCATGAAAAAAAACCAAGATGAAAAAAAGACCCATAAAAAAAACACCCATTGAAAAAGGCCCATGGAAAAAAACCCATGCGAAAAACTCCCATGAAAGAAGGACCCATGAAAAAAAAACACCCATTAAAAAAAGGCCCATGAAAAAAATACCCATGAAAAAAATACCCATGAAAAAGACTCATGGAAAAAGGACCCATGAGAAAAGGACACATAAAGACCCATGAAAAAAAAAAGACCTATGGGTAAAAAGACCCATGAAAAAAAAAGACCCATGTGAAAAAGAACCCGTTGGAAAAAAGACCCATGAATAAAGAACCCAAGAGAAAAGGACACATGAAGAAAGAACCCTTGAGAAAAGGACCCATGAAGAAAAAGACCCATGGGAAAAAACACCCATGAAAAGGCAGACCCGTGGGAAAAAAGACCCATGAAAAAATACCCATGGAAAAAACCACAATGAAAAAAAAGACCCATGAAAAAAAAACACCCATTAAAAAAAGGCCCATGAAAAAAAACCCATGCGAGAAACTCCCATGAAAAAATGACTCACGGGAAGAAGACCCATGAAAAAAGAACCCATGAGAAAAGGTCCCATGAAGAAAAAGACCCATGGGAAAAAGACTCATGAAAAAAAGACCCATAAAAAAGACCCATGTGAAAAAGACCCATGAGAAAAGGACCCATGGGAAAAAGACCCATAAAAAAGACCCCTGGGAAAAAGACCCATGTGAAAAAGGACCCATGAAAAAAGACCCATGTGAAAAAGGACCCATGAAAAAAGAACCCATGAGAAAAGAACCCATGGGGAAAAAGACCCATGAAAAGGGACCCATGAAAAAAAGGACCCATGAAAAAAAAACACCCATGAAAAAAACCACCATGAAAAAAAGACCGATGAAAAAAACACTCATTAAAAAAAGGCCCATGGAAAAAAAACCCATGCGAAAAACTCCCATAAAAAAAAACCCATGAAAAAAAAACACCCATTAAAAAAGACCCATGAAAAAAACACCCATGAAGAAAAAGACCCATGGGAAAAAAGACCCATGAAAAAAAAACCCATGTGAAAAAGGACCCATGAAAAAGACCCATGGAAAAAACACCCATGAAGAAAAGGACCCATGAAAAAAAGACCCATGAAAAAGAACCCATGAAAGAAATACCCATGGAAAAAATACCCATGAAAAAAAAGACCCATGAAAAAAAGACCCATGAAAAAAGGACCCATGAAAGAAATACCCATGAAAGAAATACCCATGGAAAAAACACCCATGAAAAAAAAGACCCATGAAAAAAAAAACCCATGAAGAAAAACACCCATGAAAAAAAGGCCCATGAAAAAAAGGCCCATGAAGAAAGGATGCAATAAAAGAGGACCCATGAACAAAAAGACCCATAAAAAAATAAATCCCATGAATAAAAGACCCATCAAAAATGGATCTCAAGATAACTGTGTCGGTTTTACATGGGTGGATTTTTCATTGGTAGACTTCACATGGGTCCATATTTTAATGGGAATATCTTCCTGGAGAGATTAAGAATATATCACATGACCACATGGACCCCAGTAAAATGGACCCATACAAATTCTTGAAATTTCACAAGTGTCCAACTTACGTTCAGTGATTCTAAACTTTAATTTTTAAAAAGTTTATTTGACTATTGTACAAAGCGGACAATGTTAAAGTCACAACAATGGAAACAATAATGCCTTAACTAACAGAGAACTAGTCTCTAGGTAGCATAGTACCTCCCTTCCTATTTAGGTGAATTCCTAGTATCATGGAAATATGATATACTGGGATAGCAACGTATATTACATACATATTGGAGGATTCTAATATGTAACTCCTCCATGCCTAAGTGAAAAAATTGGTTTTTGAAGAAAAAACTTATCTTTAAAATTGCTAATTTTTGAGCTCAATATCTTATAATGGGTTGTTTTTTTGCTGCTTAGAATAATTTTTCATTCTATAAAAATTAAGCTTATGGTATATGAAGTATAAAATCAAAAAGACAATTATGATATAAATGATTAAAGTATATAAACTAATATTATTATAATGTAAAGTTGGATTTTGCATTGACATTATTTGGTTTTTTGAATGTTCAATTTGCACTTCGATCTCTTTTAAGTTACCAAGATCAATACTGTCTAGTTCTAAGGGAACTTGATCAATTCTTCTTGGGCTGGGTGATTTCTGAATGTTCACACTAGGTAAATGCACAATTTTTATTTTGGAAGCACTGGTTCTCCAATTTTTCAGAATATTTTTTCCTACACTCACTTCACGATTCGGCGGAATGAATATGATAAATGTTCCGCGTAAAATTTGTTTTTCCGAATTTCCGGCACATTTCACTCTAGTATTTCTTCATTAGTTGTCACCACCATCCAATGGTCTGTTGCTAATTGATGGACTCGAACTCCTTCGATGTTTATTGGTCTCGGTCTGCATTTCGAGTAGTTTTTGGAGACACTGAGGAGCTCCACTTCACAGGGATTGCTCGGTGATATATTCATGGTATTTTCTTCGCATAAAAAGTTGGTAAGGAAAATTTCCTGGCATGGTCCATTAAATAGAACGTATTTTGTTTCACTTAAGGAGAGGTATTTCGTTTTGGGAATGATGACTTGATAAAAGTTGTTTTTAAGAATGGGAAGAGGAAATAATTCATAATATTTATAGTTTAGAGTTTCTACAAGGGGAATGTCTAGAATGAATTTGACTTGATTTTTACTAATGAATCCCCTAACCTTTATGCAAAAATAATATTGGAAAATATTTTCATCTTTTATCAAAAATGGAAGTTGGCTTTCTTTAATTTTTGATTGAATTAAATACAGTTCCTTTTTCAATTCATCATGAGAAATGATGGATGTGTGTAATGTTCCTGTATGAGTAAACGAGATAGCTATTTCTATATCATTGAAAATTTCATTAATTATATCTACAGCTAGGTAATGTGTGTAAACTGAATTTAGTACAATGAAATTGAAATCATCCCAGGAATCCATTGCTGATAAATTCATCCAGAAACTTAGTTGATTAATTTTGCTTTCCAGGAGTATTTGGTTATGATGTAATTTACTCATTGAATTGTTAAAAGAGTGTGAAGAATTTTCTGTTAAACTTATTTGCAAGGTGGCCACATTAGTCAATTTCTGTTGAGAGTTCTTTAAATTTTGAATTGCCTCGTTATATTTATCAGCGTCGTTTTGATCTAGATTGCCTGTAATTGACTTCCAAACTGTTCCTAATCCGTTAAACAAACCTCTTCTGTGTCTTTTTTCAGTTATTGATAATAATTGTTTAATTGTTAGGTTTATGCATTTTTTATTCGTTTCTTCGATTTTATATTCTAATAAGTATTTATGATTTTGAATTTCACGCAAATAACTTTCTCCATGCTGGGAATTATGAAATGATGTATTAATCTTTTGATAACTAGTTATTAGTTTGTCAAATTCGTTGGTTATATTAGATAAGTCGAATATTTGTATAAGGGTCCAATATTTTATTATGTTGTGTGATATTCCTTTATTTATTGGTATAAGTCCTGGGTTGTCTGTAACTTGTGTAAATTTTACTTGACAATTTACTACTACTCCGAGGATGGTCGTAATGGCGGTGAACCTGAAACAATAGGTCGTCTTAAATTTTTCAAATGAACCCCCTACTTTTTGAATCAGTGCTCTATTGCCCGTGAGCAATTTTGTAATTTTGAATGGTCCGCTGAACTTTGGGCCGCTTTTATTTCGCACATATATTGTAACTTTTTCGTACACTATTTGACTTTGTATCTAGTGGATCTTTAAATTTTGTGTGACCAAATGTGAGTTCGAAAGGTATTAATTTCGTGGTCGAATGTATTGAATTATTATATCCTATAATTGCATATTTGATGATTATTTCTACAGGGTCTTTAAATTGTGATCTTAGTATTCTGCAATGCTCTGCAATAGTTGAGTGAAATCTTTCAATGATTCCGTCTGAGTCTGGATGATGTGCTGTCGTAAAATGGATTTTTATTTTGTGAATTTCTAATAATTCTTTAATGACATGACTGAAAAATTCCATTCCTTGATCCGAACTAATATTTAATGGTGTTCCATAGTAAGAGAAATATTCCAATAGGGCTTGAAATATGTCGACCGCGTTTTTGGATTTTAGTTTGATTGCTTGACCTACTTTTGTAAAAGCATCTACCAAAGTTAAAAATTTAGTATTTTCCAAAGTGTAAATATCAATGTGTAATTTTTCGAAGGGTCTGAATGGAGTATCTGTTAACATCATATCAATTTGTGGTGGATTTCTCTCGTATTTATTCCTTTGCAAACTTCGCAATTTGCTATGTATTTCGAGACATGTTCTTTCATGGCGGGAAAATAATATTTACGCTGAAGTTGTTGGATGGTTTCATTAACTCCTCGATGATTTGTTTTTCCTTCGTGTTGAAATTGTATCGCTTGGGTGATAAGTTCCTCATCTTGGATTACTTCTCGTCTTTCAGTGCAATATATTATATCCGGTCCGTATCTGTTGAATATCTTGTTTACAACATTGCTGAATGTTCGGAACATATTCTAGGAATCGAAATGGAAATAGTATCTCTTCTTATCGGCCGTGTATTCCTTGAGAAATTTAATTATCTCATCTTCATTGTTGGAAGTGCTGATTTGAACGAAGAATTTTTTTATTTTTCCCACGGATTCTTTCTTCACTGGGTTCGATTTTTCTATAAACTTCCTGAATAAAGTATTGATTTGGTTTAGAATCAATCACATCGGATGAAATTTTTATGGGTGTGGAGTCTGCTGACTCTGGGTTTATTGAATGTATTGTGTCTTCATTGGACTCCTGTTGTGGTGCCAATCTTTCCAAAATATCATCTAAATCTGAGTCGTCCATTTCTACTGATGAAGCTTCGTCAAGTAGTTTTTCGATTTCATTTTCGTCTACATTATTTATTAGCGATTCGGTGTCCGTAACGTTCAGTTGGATTCTTGATAGTGCGTCTGCATTCTTATTGATTGCACCTTTTATATACGATTTCATAGTCGAACTCTTCAAGCCTTATTTTCCATCTTTGTAATTTTGCATTTGGTTCCTTTAATTTGTCAAGCCAAATTAAGGGTCGAAGATCTGTACATATTATGAACTTATGACCATATAGATAAGGACGGAAATACTTCGTGGCCCAAATTATGCTTAAGAGTTCTTTCTCTATTGTGCTATAGCGTTGTTCTGATTGGTTCAATGTCCTTGAAGCGTAGCATATTGGTCTATCTGATCCAATAGGTCCTTGGGATAGGATAGCGCCTATTGCTACATTTGACGCATCTGTGCTGACGATGAATTTTTTGAAAAGTCCGGATATTGCAATATCGGCGGATTTGTCAATATTTCTTTACATTTGTTGAATGCACTCATAAATTCGTTGGAATGAATAATTTTTAAACTTCTTAACCTCTGTTTAAATTCTTTTGTTAGCCTGACATAGGGAATATAACGTGAGTTTCATCACCCGGGATTGTAATGAACTCATTACAGCGGTGTTGTAATGAACTCATTACAGCGGTGTTGTAATGAACTCATTACAGCGGCGCTGTAATGAACCCATTACAGCTGTGTTGTAATGAACTCATTACAGTGGAGTCCAAGGCGGGAGTCCGAATGAGGAGTTCGAGGCGGGAGTCCAAGGCGGTACCCCGTGGCGGGAGTCCGAATCGGAAGTCTAGGGCGGGAGTCCAGAGTAGGTGTCTGGGGCGGGAGTCAGAATCGGGTGTCCGAGGTGAGAGTCTGGGAACTCATTACAGCAGCGCTGTAATGAACTCATTACAGCGGTGTTGTAATGAACCCATTACAGCTGTGTTGAAATGAACCCATTACAGCTGTGTTGTAATGAACTCATTACAGCGGTGTTGTAATGAACTCATTCCAGCGGTGTTGTAATGAACTCATTACAGCGACGCTGTAATGAACCTATTACAGCTGTGTTGTAATGAACTCATTACAGTGGAGTCCGAGGCGGGAGTCCGAATCAGGAGTTCGAGGCGGGAGTCCATGGCGGGACCCCGTGGAGGGAGTCCGAATCGGAAGTCTAGGGCGGGAGTCCAGAGTAGGTGGCTGGGGCGGGAGTCAGAATCGGGAGTCCGAGGTGAGAGTCTGGGAACTCATTACAGCTGTGTTGTAATGAACTCATTACAGCGGTGTTGTAATGAACTCATTGCAGCTGTGTTGTAATGAACCCATTATAGCTGTGTTGTAATGAACTCATTACAGCGATGTTGTAATGAACCCATTACAGCTGTGTTGTAATGAACTCATTACAGCGGTGTTGTAATGAACTCATTACATTGGTGTTGAAATGAACCCATTACAGCGGTGTTGTAATGAACTCATTACAGCGGTGTTGTAATGAACTCATTACAGCGGCGCTGTAATGAACCCATTACAGCTGTGTTGTAATGAACTCATTACAGCGGTGTTGTAATGAACTCATTACAGCGGTGTTGTAATGAACTCATTACAGTGGAGTCCGAGGCGGGAGTCCGAATCAGGATTTTGAGGCGGGAGTCCATGGCGGGACCCCGTGGCGGGAGTCCGAATCGGAAGTCTAGGGCGGGAGTCTAGAGAAGGTGTCTGGGGCGGGAGTCTAGAGAAGGTGTCTGGGGCGGGAGTCAGAATCGGGAGTTCGAGGCGGGAGTCCATGGCGGGACCCCGTGGCGGGAGTCAGAATCGGAAGTCCAAGGTGAGAGTCTGGGAACTCATTACAGCTGTGTTGTAATGAACTCATTACAGCGGTGTTGTAATGAACTCATTACAGCGGTGTTGTAATGAACTCATTACAGCGGTATTGTAATGAACTCATTACAGCGGCGCTGTAATGAACCCATTACAGCTGTGTTGTAATGAACTCATTACAGTGGAGTCCGAGGCGGAAACCGAATCAGGATTTTGAGGCGGAGTCCATGGCGGGACCCGTGGCGGGAGTCCGAATCGGAAGTCTAGGGCGGGAGTCTAGAGAAGGTGTCTGGGGCGGGAGTCTAGAGAAGGTGTCTGGGGCGGAGTCAGAATCGGGAGTTCGAGGCGGGAGTCCATGGCGGGACCCCGTGGCGGGAGTCAGAATCGGAAGTCCAAGGTGAGAGTCTGGGAACTCATTACAGCTGTGTTGTAATGAACTCATTACAGCGGTGTTGTAATGAACTCATTACAGCGGTGTTGTAATGAACTCATTACAGCGGTGTTGTAATGAACTCATTACAGCGGCGCTGTAATGAACTCATTACAGCGGCGCTGTAATGAACCCATTACAGCTGTGTTGTAATGAACTCATTACATCGGTGTTGTAATGAACTCATTACAGCGGCGCTCTAATGAACCCATTACAGCTGTGTTGTAATGAACTCATTACAGTGGAGTCCGAGGCGGGAGTCCGAATCAGGAGTTCGAGGCGGGAGTCCATGGCGGGACCCCGTGGAGGAGTCCGAATCGGAAGTCTAGGGCGGAAGTCCAGAGTAGGTGGCTAAGGCGGAGTCAGAATCGGGAGTCCGAGGTGAGAGTCTGGGAACTCATTACAGCTGTGTTGTAATGAACTCATTACAGCGGTGTTGTAATGAACTCATTGCAGCTGTGTTGTAATGAACCCATTACAGCTGTGTTGTAATGAACTCATTACAGCGATGTTGTAATGAACCCATTACAGCTGTGTTGTAATGAACTCATTACAGCGGTGTTGTAATGAACTCATTACAGCGGCGCTGTAATGAACCCATTACAGCTGTGTTGTAATGAACTCATTACAGCGGTGTTGTAATGAACTCATTACAGCGGTGTTGTAATGAACTCATTACAGTGGAGTCCGAGGCGGGAGTCCGAATCAGGATTTTGAGGCGGGAGTCCATGGCGGGACCCCGTGGCGGGAGTCCGAATCGGAAGTCTAGGGCGGGAGTCTAGAGAAGGTGTCTGGGGCGGGAGTCTAGAGAAGGTGTCTGGGGCGGGAGTCAGAATCGGGAGTTCGAGGCGGGAGTCCATGGCGGGACCCCGTGGCGGGAGTCCGAATCGGAAGTCCAAGGTGAGAGTCTGGGAACTCATTACGGCTGTGTTGTAATGAACTCATTACAGCTGTATTGTAATGAACTCATTACAGCGCCGCTGTAATGAACCCATTACAGCTGTGTTGTAATGAACTCATTACAGCGGTGTTGTAATGAACTCATTACAGCGGTGTTGTAATGAACTCATTACAGCGGCGCTGTAATGAACCCATTACAGCTGTGTTGTAATGAACTCATTACAGCGGTGTTGTAATGAACTCATTACAGCGGTGTTGTAATGAACTCATTACAGCGGTGTTGTAATGAACTCATTACAGCGGCGCTGTAATGAACCCATTACAGCTGTGTTGTAATGAACTCATTACAGTGGAGTCCGAGGCGGGAGTCCGAATCAGGATTTTGAGGCGGGAGTCCATGGCGGGACCCCGTGGCGGGAGTCCGAATCGGAAGTCTAGGCGGGAGTCTAGAGAAGGTGTCTGGGGCGGGAGTCAGAATCGGAAGTCCAAGGTGAGAGTCTGGGAACTCATTACAGCTGTGTTGTAATGAACTCATTACAGCGGTGTTGTAATGAACTCATTACAGCGGTATTGTAATGAACTCATTACAGCGGCGCTGTAATAAACCCATTACAGCTGTGTTGTAATGAACTCATTACAGCGACGCTGTAATGAACCTATTACAGCTGTGTTTTAATGAACTCATTACAGTGGAGTCCGAGGCGGGAGTCCGAATCAGGAGTTCGAGGCGGGAGTTCATGGCAGGACCCCGTGGAGGGGGTCCGAATCGGAAGTCTAGGCGGGAGTCCAGAGTAGGTGGCTGGGGCGGGAGTCAGAATCGGGAGTCCGAGGTGAGAGTCTGGGAACTCATTACAGCTGTGTTGTAATGAACCCATTATAGCTGTGTTGTAATGAACTCATTACAGCGATGTTGTAATGAACCCATTACAGCTGTGTTGTAATGAACTCATTACAGCGGAGTTGTAATGAACTCATTACATTGGTGTTGTAATGAACTCATTACAGCGGTGTTGTAATGAACTCATTACAGTGGAGTCCGAGGCGGGAGTCCGAATCAGGATTTTGAGGCGGAGTCCATGGCGGGACCCCGTGGCGGAGTCCGAATCGGAAGTCTAGGGCGGGAGTCTAGAGAAGGTGTCTGGGGCGGAGTCTAGAGAAGGTGTCTGGGGCTGGGTCAGAATCGGGAGTTCGAGGCGGGAGTCCATGGCGGGACCCCGTGGCGGGAGTCAGAATCGGAAGTCCAAGGTGAGAGTCTGGGAACTCATTACAGCTGTGTTGTAATGAACTCATTACAGCGGTGTTGTAATGAACTCATTACAGCGGTGTTGTAATGAACTCATTGCAGCTGTGTTGTAATGAACCCACTATAGCTGTGTTGTAATGAACTCATTACAGCGATGTTGTAATGAACCCATTACAGCTGTGTTGTAATGAACTCATTACAGCGGTGTTGTAATGAACTCATTACATTGGTGTTGAATTGAACCCATTACAGCGGTGTTGTAATGAACTCATTACAGCGGTGTTGTAATGAGCTCATTACAGCGGCGCTGTAATGAACCCATTACAGCTGTGTTGTAATGAACTCATTACAGCGGTGTTGTAATGAACTCATTACAGCGGTGTTGTAATGAACTCATTACAGCGGTGTTGTAATGAACTCATTACAGTGGAGTCCGAGGCGGGAGTCCGAATCAGGATTTTGAGGCGGGAGTCCATGGCGGGACCCCGTGGCGGGAGTCCGAATCGGAAGTCTAGGGCGGGAGTCTAGAGAAGGTGTCTGGGGCGGGAGTCAGAATCGGGAGTTCGAGGCGGGAGTCCATGGCGGGACCCCGTGGCGGGAGTCAGAATCGGAAGTCCAAGGTGAGAGTCTGGGAACTCATTACAGCTGTGTTGTAATGAACTCATTACAGCTGTAGTATAAGCAGCCTGTATATTTGCATGTGCGCCCTTTAGGATCAGGGTTACATCCGCTGGCACGTGCCGGCGAGCAAGGATCGATAATCATTTTATTTAATTGTATACAATGTCAACCTTGTTTTATCAATACATTACGTGTTGAATAATAGACAGACAATATAAACAATATAGTATAAATAGTTATGATATTGTCTGGGAATTAGGAACTCGACATTCATTCAAGACACAGACAATGTTCTTTGATCATTTCATTCATGTGTACCTCGTTGAAGTGTAATGAATATCTCCTGTAAAATAAACACCCTTCCGTGAGAGTGCTGAGTGTTATTCACCATCCCTCAATCGTGTAAACGATTGGCCGAACCGAGTACCCCCAGCCAGGTACGCTACATGGCGATCCTGCCAGTCCTACACGAGTAGAGGTCCAGATGGTCAGCAGCATTATAAATATGGGTATATTCATCCAGTGAGAGGTCGCAGTCCACCACAAAACCAAGATGGGATCAGGGCAGTCTAAGCAAGAGGAAGTAATCATCGCCCAAACAGGGAACAGCGCAGCCACTTCAGCAATTGCAGACACAGGCAAGACCTTATCGATCCCAGTAATCCTCGGAATAATAGCATTCCTGCTAGGATGTGTTGGCGCAGTAATGTACCTCTATTGGAAGGCTAAGAAAGCGATCGAGAAGAAGGTACAACAGGAAATCAGGAGGAGCCACCAGGACTTAGTGTAAAGGAAACCCGTAAGAGTTTTTTTTTTCCTTTCCTTGTTATTATGGTCCATGGAATACAATGAACAATTTGCTGAGTGGTGCGGTGTGTCCCAAAAATTCCTCGAAAATATCAAAAAGAGCCACGTGATCGTAGGGAACGGGTCGACAGAGTCAATAAATTTTTAGATGAACTAAACATATTAGAGTACAAATTTAACAAATTAAATGAAATTGGCAAGTCGGAATCAAATTTTCTCGAAGCATCTAGTCCTAACCAAAGAATCATACAAAATTCACTTGTAGAAGCTAGAAAATTGCTTCAAGAAAGATCCAAATTGATTGAGGAGAAACGTAATGCAGGAAAATTAATTATGACTGAAAAATTTGACTTGAGGACGGCATCCTCTTTACTGCCATCAATAACTAGCTCGGAAGAATCGGTATTGCAATTACTCGACGCCATTGAATTATATAAAGATATGCTCGATGAGCCAGGTAAAAATCTTTGATTAATTATATGCTAAAAATTAAATTAACTACAAATGCAAAATTAAGGTTGAGGAAAGAGTATCAGAAAGTTGAAGATTTGGTGCTAGATATGAGAAAAACCCTTATAACTAAAAAATCAATTCAATAAAAAAAAAACGTAATGATTTTAATCAGAAAAAAATTCTAACCATAACCATTCATATCGAGGTCGTGACCGCAACGAAAATCAAAACAAGCAAAATTTTAATACATCGTGTAACGTGCAAGGTCAGGGTCACAAGTTTCGTAGCCATTTTAAAAACAATAACAATCAATACACAGAAAGCATATTTTGCCGACGATGGCACGAACCACTGATCTATCTGTTTAATATGACTAATCCGTCTAGTAGACTAACCAAATTCCGTTTGATTTTAGAAGAATATGACTTCACGGTTCATTATGTAAAAGGTTCAGAAAATGTCACAGCAGATGCCTTATCGCGTATTAAAATAGATTCAGAAGAACTCGAAGAAATGACGAACGGGATAGTTGGAAACATAAGCGTCATGACGAGATCTCGAACTAAAAAGTAGGTTCTAAACAACACGAGACGAATGCCTCCGATGGCAAAGGAATTGATCAGCCTGTTGTCGTCGAAGTTTTAAAACGTCCAGCAGAAAGTGTTGAGTTGAGACCACTTTCAGAAAAAGAATTTCGTAATTTGAAAAATCAACATTCAGAGGATTACAATGAGAATTTAATATATAATGTGAATTCACAAATTATTTTCATTAACCAGGACATCCGATCAGCGTACGACTTAGGTACATCGTTGAGGAAACTGGAAAAATTATGCGCAGAAAATAATATATTAGAATTGTACCTCATAAAGCTAGCTAGCAATAAAAAATTTTTGAATATGTTGACAAATTATAAAAATGAAATTCTAGGAACATCATTAAAAATTAATGTAATAAGAGATGTAACGCGAATCGAGGACAGAGAACTAAGGCAAATAATCCTAAATGATTTTCATATTCTCCCCACCGGCGGACACGCAGGTATCGAACGCATGTTTAACAATATCAAAAGAGAATATTTTTGGAATGGCTTAAGATCCGATGTTGGAAAATTTGTAAAGAAGTGTGATGATTGTCAACGTCATAAACATTCCTTACCTAGGAAAGAACCTATGACAATCACTACCACAGCTTCGTCTGCTTTTCAAAGAATTTTTTAGATCTCGTAGGTCCATTACCTACCGATATCGAAAATAATAAATATATACTCACAATTCAATGCGACTTAACCAAATTCGTAGAGTGTTACCCTCTACCAAACAAAGAAGCAGAAACAGTTTCAAAATCTTTCATTCAAAACTTTGTTTTAAGGTATGGTATACCATCTGAAGTTGTTACAGATCAAGGCACAGAATTCTTATCAAGAATATTTAGTGAATCGTGTAAATTGCTCAAAATTAAGCGTTTCAATTCAACAGCTTATCACCACGAAACATTAGGTGCACTTGAAAATTCTCATAAACACTTAGGAGCTTTCCTTCGTATGCACACAGCTAAGGAAAGTAACAACTGGAGTAATTGGATTCCGTTTTGGTGCTTCTCATATAACAATACCGTTAACTCTTCAACTCGCTATACTCCTCACGAATTAGTTTTCGGAAAACCTAGTAAATTTCCCCAAAATTTAAAATGCCAGGTAGATCCAATCTACAATTTTGACAACTATCCTATTGAACTAAAATATAGATTGCAAACGGCATGGAAAGATGCTAGAGAAAACTTGGTAAAGACAAAATTGAAAAGAAAAGAGAGTTTCGACAAAAATGTAATGAAATTAGCTATAAAGTAGGAGATAAGGTGCTCTTGAATAATAAGGACATTGACAATAAACTTGACCCCTTATTCATCGGTCCCTACGAAATAGTGGAAGTGCGAAACCCGAACATTATTGTGAAAACGGACAAAAATAAACTCAAAGAAGTGCACAAGAACAGAGTGAAATTATATTTTTCATAAAGTACTAATAATGATTATCAAGTGATTAGAATTAAGACTGATGTAAATAGTAAATATGTATTGTATATATAGATAATAAGTTATAGATAAGTCAAAAAAAAATTTTTGTATTTTCATAGAAAAAATTTTTTTTTTCTCTCAAAGAGGGAAGGTGTAGTATAAGCAGCCTGTATATTTGCATGTGCGCCCTTTAGGATCAGGGTTACATCCGCTGGCACGTGCCGGCGAGCAAGGATCGATAATCATTTTATTTAATTGTATACAATGTCAACCTTGTTTTATCAATACATTACGTGTTGAATAATAGACAGACAATATAAACAATATAGTATAAATAGTTATGATATTGTCTGGGAATTAGAACTCGACATTCATTCAAGACACAGACAATGTTCTTTGATCATTTCATTCATGTGTACCTCGTTGAAGTGTAATGAATATCTCCTGTAAAATAAACACCCTTCCGTGAGAGTGCTGAGTGTTATTCACCATCCCTCAATCGTGTAAACGATTGGCCGAACCGAGTACCCCCAGCCAGGTACGCTACACAGCGGTGTTGTAATGAACTCATTACAGCGGTGTTGTAATGAACTCATTACAGCGGTGCTGTAATGAACCCATTACAGCTGTGTTGTAATGAACTCATTACAGCGGTGTTGTAATGAACTCATTACAGCGGTGTTGTAATGAACTCATTACAGCGGTGTTGTAATGAACTCATTACAGCGGCGCTGTAATGAACCCATTACAGCTGTGTTGTAATGAACTCATTACAGTGGAGTCCGAGGCGGAGTCCGAATCAGAATTTTGAGGCGGGAGTCCATGGCGGGACCCCGTGGCGGGAGTCCGAATCGGAAGTCTAGGGCGGGAGTCTAGAGAAGGTGTCTGGGGCGGGAGTCTAGAGAAGGTGTCTGGGGCGGGAGTCAGAATCGGGAGTTCGAGGCGGGAGTCCATGGCGGGACCCCGTGGCGGGAGTCAGAATCGGAAGTCCAAGGTGAGAGTCTGGGAACTCATTACAGCTGTGTTGTAATGAACTCATTACAGCGGTGTTGTAATGAACTCATTACAGCGGTGTTGTAATGAACTCATTATAGCGGTATTGTACTGAACTCATTACAGCGGCGTTGTAATGAACCCATTACAGCTGTGTTGTAATGAACTCATTACATCGGTGTTGTAATGAACTCATTACAGCGGTGTTGTAATGAACTCATTACAGCGGCGCTGTAATGAACCCATTACAGCTGTGTTGTAATGAACTCATTACAGTGGAGTCCGAGGCGGGAGTCCGAATCAGGATTTTGAGGCGGGAGTCCATGGCGGGACCCCGTGGCGGGAGTCCGAATCGGAAGTCTAGGGCGGGAGTCCAGAGAAGGTGTCTGGGGCGGGAGTCAGAATCGGGAGTTCGAGGCGGGAGTTCGAGGCGGGACCCCGTGGCGGGAGTCCGAATCGGAAGTCCAAGGTGAGAGTCTGGGAACTCATTACAGCTGTGTTGTAATGAACTCATTACAGCGGTGTTGTAATGAACTCATTACAGCGGTGTTGTAATGAACTCATTACAGCGGTATTGTAATGAACTCATTACAGCGGCGCTGTAATGAACCCATTACAGCTGTGTTGTAATGAACTCATTACATCGGTGTTGTAATGAACCCATTACAGCGGTGTTGTAATGAACCCATTACAGCTGTGTTGTAATGAACTCATTACAGTGGAGTCCGAGGCGGGAGTCCGAATCAGGAGTTCGAGGCGGGAGTCCATGGCGGGACCCCGTGGAGGAGTCCGAATCGGAAGTCTAGGGCGGAAGTCCAGAGTAGGTGGCTGGGGCGGGAGTCAGAATCGGGAGTCCGAGGTGAGAGTCTGGGAACTCATTACAGCTGTGTTGTAATGAACTCATTACAGCGGTGTCGTAATGAACTCATTGCAGCTGTGTTGTAATGAACCCACTATAGCTGTGTTGTAATGAACTCATTACAGCGATGTTGTAATGAACCCATTACAGCTGTGTTGTAATGAACTCATTACAGCGGTGTTGTAATGAACTCATTACAGCGGTGTTGTAATGAACTCATTACAGCGGCGCTGTAATGAACCCATTACAGCGGTGTTGTAATGAACTCATTACAGCGGTGTTGTAATGAACTCATTACAGTGGAGTCCGAGGCGGGAGTCCGAATCAGGATTTTGAGGCGGGAGTCCATGGCGGGACCCCGTGGCGGGAGTCCGAATCGGAAGTCTAGGGCGGGAGTCTAGAGAAGGTGTCTGGGGCGGGAGTCTAGAGAAGGTGTCTGGGGCGGGAGTCAGAATCGGGAGTTCGAGGCGGGAGTCCATGGCGGGACCCCGTGGCGGGAGTCCGAATCGGAAGTCTAGGGCGGGAGTCTAGAGAAGGTGTCTGGGGCGGGAGTCTAGAGAAGGTGTCTGGGGCGGGAGTCAGAATCGGAAGTCCAAGGTGAGAGTCTGGGAACTCATTACAGCTGTGTTGTAATGAACTCATTACAGCGGTGTTGTAATGAACTCATTACAGCGGTATTGTAATGAACTCATTACAGCGGCGCTGTAATGAACCCATTACAGCTGTGTTGTAATGAACTCATTACAGCGACGCTGTAATGAACCTATTACAGCTGTGTTGTAATGAACTCATTACAGTGGAGTCCGAGGCGGGAGTCCGAATCAGGAGTTCGAGGCGGAGTCCATGGCAGGACCCCGTGGAGGGGTCCGAATCGGAAGTCTAGGGCGGAGTCCAGAGTAGGTGGCTGGGGCGGGAGTCAGAATCGGGAGTCCGAGGTGAGAGTCTGGGAACTCATTACAGCTGTGTTGTAATGAACTCATTACAGCGGTGTTGTAATGAACTCATTGCAGCTGTGTTGTAATGAACCCATTATAGCTGTGTTGTAATGAACTCATTACAGCGATGTTGTAATGAACCCATTACAGCTGTGTTGTAATGAACTCATTACATTGGTGTTGAAATGAACCCATTACAGCGGTGTTGTAATGAACTCATTACAGCGGTGTTGTAATGAACTCATTACAGCGGTGCTGTAATGAACTCATTACAGCGGTGTTGTAATGAACTCATTACAGCGGTGTTGTAATGAACTCATTACAGCGGGTTGTAATGAACTCATTACAGCGGCGCTGTAATGAACCCATTACAGCTGTGTTGTAATGAACTCATTACAGCGGTGTTGTATTGAACTCATTACAGCGGTGTTGTAATGAACTCATTACAGCGGTATTGTAATGAACTCATTACAGCGGCGCTGTAATGAACCCATTACAGCTGTGTTGTAATGAACTCATTACATCGGTGTTGTAATGAACTCATTACAGTGGAGTCCGAGGCGGGAGTCCGAATCAGGAGTTCGAGGCGGGAGTCCATGGCGGGACCCCGTGGAGGAGTCCGAATCGGAAGTCTAGGGCGGGAGTCCAGAGTAGGTGGCTGGGGCAGGAGTCAGAATCGGGAGTCCGAGGTGAGAGTCTGGGAACTCATTACAGCTGTGTTGTAATGAACTCATTACAGCGGTGTTGTGATGAACTCTTTGCAGCTGTGTTGTAATGAACTCATTACTGCGGTGTTGTAATGAACTCTTTACATTGGTGTTGAAATGAACCCATTACAGCGGTGTTGTAATGAACTCATTACTGCGGTGTTGTAATGAACTCTTTACATTGGTGTTGAAATGAACCCATTACAGCGGTGTTGTAATGAACTCATTACAGCGGTGTTGTAATGAACTCATTACAGCGGCGCTGTAATGAACCCATTATAGCTGTGTTGTAATGAACTCATTACAGCGATGTTGTAATGAACCCATTACAGCTGTGTTGTAATGAACTCATTACAGCGGAGTTGTAATGAACTCATTACATTGGTGTTGAAATGAACCCATTACAGCGGTGTTGTAATGAACTCATTACAGCGGTGTTGTAATGAACTCATTACAGCGGCGCTGTAATAAACCCATTACAGCTGTAGTATAAGCAGCCTGTATATTTGCATGTGCGCCCTTTAGGATCAGGGTTACATCCGCTGGCGCGTGCCGGCGAGCAAGGACCGATAATCATTTTATTTAATTGTATACAATGTCAACCTTGTTTTATCAATACATTACGTGTTGAATAATAGACAGACAATATAAACAATATAGTATAAATAGTTATGATATTGTCTGGGAATTGAAACTCGACATTCATTCAAGACACAGACAATGTTCTTTGATCATTTCATTCATGTGTACCTCGTTGAAGTGTAATGAATATCTCCTGTAAAATAAACACCCTTCCGTGAGAGTGCTGAGTGTTATTCACCATCCCTCAATCGTGTAAACGATTGGCCGAACCGAGTACCCCCAGCCAGGTACGCTACATGGCGATCCTGCCAGTCCTACACGAGTAGAGGTCCAGATGGTCAGCAGCATTATAAATATGGGTATATTCATCCAGTGAGAGGTCGCAGTCCACCACAAAACCAAGATGGGATCAGGGCAGTCTAAGCAAGAGGAAGTAATCATTGCCCAAACAGGGAACAGCGCAGCCACTTCAGCAATTGCAGACACAGGCAAGACCTTATCGATCCCAGAAATCCTCGGAATAATAGCATTCCTGCTAGGATGTATTGGCGCAGTAATGTACCTCTATTGGAAGGCTAAGAAAGCGATCGAGAAGAAGGTACAACAGGAAATCAGGAGGAGCCACCAGGACTTAGTGTAAAGGAAACCCGTAAGAGTTTTTTTTTCCTTTCCTTGTTATTATGGTCCATGGAATACAATGAACAATTTGCTGAGTTGTGCGGTGTGTCCCAAAAATTCCTCGAAAATATCAAAAAGAGCCACGTGATCGTAGGAACGGGTCGACAGAGTCAATAAATTTTTAGATGAACTAAACATATTAGAGTACAAATTTAACAAATTAAATGAAATTGTCAAGTCGGAATCAAATTTTCTCGAAGCATCTAGTCCTAACCAAACAATCATACAAAATTCACTTGTAGAAGCTAGAAAATTGCTTCAAGAAAGATCCAAATTGATTGAGGATAAACGTAATTCAGGAAAATTAATTATGACTGAAAAATTTGACTTGAGGACGGCATCCTCTTTACTGCCATCAATAACTAGCTCGGAAGAATCGGTATTGCAATTACTCGACGCCATTGAATTATATAAAGATATGCTCGATGAGCCAGGTAAAAAATCTTTGATTAATTATGTGCTAAAAATTAAATTAACTACAAATGCAAAATTAAGGTTAAAGAAAGAGTATCAGAAAGTTGAAGATTTGGTGCTAGATATGAGAAAAACCCTTATAACTAAAAAATCAATTCAATAAAAAAACGTAATGATTTTAATCAGAAAAGAAATTTTAAACCTAACCATTCATATCGAGGTCGTGACCGCAACGAAAATCAAAACAAGCAAAATTTTAATACATCGTGTAACGTGCAAGGTCAGGGTCACAAGTTTCGTAGCCATTTTAAAAACAATAACAATCAATACACGAAACACCAGAAAGCATATTTTGCCGACGATGGCACGAACCACTGATCTATCTGTTTAATATGACTAATCCGTCTAGTAGATTAACAAATTCCGTTTGATTTTAGAAGAATATGACTTCACGGTTCATTATGTAAAAGGTTCAGAAAATGTCACAGCAGATGCCTTATCGCGTATTAAAAAGGAAGTAGGTTCTAAACAACACGAGACGAATGCCTCCGATGGCGAAAGGATTGATCACCCTGTTGTCGTCGAAGTTTTAAAACGTCCAGCAGAAAGTGTTGAGTTGAGACCACTTTCAGAAAAAGAATTTCGTAATTTGAAAAATCAACATTCAGAGGATTACAATGAGAATTTAATATATAATGTGAATTCACAAATTATTTTCATTAACCAGGACATCCGATCAGCGTACGACTTAGGTACATCGTTGAGGAAACTGGAAAAATTATGCGCAGAAAATAATATATTAGAATTGTACCTCATAAAGCTAGCTAGCAATAAAAAATTTTTGAATATGTTGACAAATTATAAAAATGAAATTCTAGGAACATCATTAAAAATTAATGTAATAAGAGATGTAACGCGAATCGAGGACAGAGAACTAAGGCAAATAATCCTAAATGATTTTCATATTCTCCCCACCGGCGGACACGCAGGTATCGAACGCATGTTTAACAATATCAAAAGAGAATATTTTTGGAATGGCTTAAGATCCGATGTTGAAAAATTTGTAAAGAAGTGTGATGATTGTCAACGTCATAAACATTCCTTACCTAGGAAAGAACCTATGACAATCACTACCACAGCTTCGTCTGCTTTTCAAAAATTTTTTAGATCTCGTAGGTCCATTACCTACCGATATCGAAAATAATAAATATATACTCACAATTCAATGCGACTTAACCAAATTCGTAGAGTGTTACCGTCTACCAAACAAAGAAGCAGAAACAGTTTCAAAATCTTTCATTCAAAACTTTGTTTTAAGGTATGGTATACCATCTGAAGTTGTTACAGATCAAGGCACAGAATTCTTATCAAGAATATTTAGTGAATCGTGTAAATTGCTCAAAATTAAGCGTTTCAATTCAACAGCTTATCACCACGAAACATTAGGTGCACTTGAAAATTCTCATAAACACTTAGGAGCTTTCCTTCGTATGCACACAGCTAAGGAAAGTAACAACTGGAGTAATTGGATTCCGTTTTGGTGCTTCTCATATAACAATACCGTTAACTCTTCAACTCGCTATACTCCTCACGAATTAGTTTTCGGAAAACCTAGTAAATTTCCCCAAAATTTAAAATGCCAGGTAGATCCAATCTACAATTTTGACAACTATCCTATTGAACTAAAATATAGATTGCAAACGGCATGGAAAGATGCTAGAGAAAACTTGGTAAAGACAAAATTGAAAAGAAAAGAGAGTTTCGACAAAAATGTAATGAAATTAGCTATAAAGTAGGAGATAAGGTGCTCTTGAATAATAAGGACATTGACAATAAACTTGACCCCTTATTCATCGGTCCCTACGAAATAGTGGAAGTGCGAAACCCGAACATTATTGTGAAAACGGACAAAAATAAACTCAAAGAAGTGCACAAGAACAGAGTGAAATTATATTTTTCATAAAGGACTAATAATGATTATCAAGTGATTAGAATTAAGACTGATGTAAATAGTAAATATGTATTGTATATATAGATAATAAGTTATAGATAAGTCAAAAAAAAAATTTTTGTATTTTCATAGAAAAAAAATTTTTTTTTCTCTCAAAGAGGGAAGGTGTAGTATAAGCAGCCTGTATATTTGCATGTGCGCCCTTTAGGATCAGGGTTACATCCGCTGGCGCGTGCCGGCGAGCAAGGACCGGTAATCGTTTTATTTAATTGTATACAATGTCAACCTTGTTTTATCAATACATTACGTGTTGAACAATAGACAGACAATATAAACAATATAGTATAAATAGTTATGATATTGTCTGGGAATTCGACATTCATTCAAGACACAGACAATGTTCTTTGATCATTTCATTCATGTGTACCTCGTTGAAGTGTAATGAATATCTCCTGTAAAATAAACACCCTTCCGTGAGAGTGCTGAGTGTTATTCACCATCCCTCAATCGTGTAAACGGTTGGCCGAACCAAGTACCCCAGCCAGGTACGCTACAAAACCTAAATCTCAAATTAAAAATAACTGGTCATAATTTTCCCCAAGTTTTGTTCGAAGCTATAATTCCCATATCCTAAAAACTTACGTCAGTGCTTTTCTGAATTTTGACAACGTATATCATTTCAGCAACCGAGATTGAATTCTATCTCTATGATATCCCGTTATGAAAAATTTTTATTAATATTACGTCAACTGACACTGATTAATGAGCCCGGCATTTGATAATCGAATATCGATCTGTGATGGCCATCGTTCAAAGAATATCACCGAGACTTCGTGTCATTTTATTTTCTCTTGAGTAAATTAAATTAATGATCATATCTTTAGATGGAAGAGAGCTACGCCAATGAAATTTGCGGATAAGTAAGATATCGATTACCTCAATATACTCACGAATTTTTATTGAAATCCGAAAAATATCTTATGAGATAGTGAGGATTAAAAATATTTTTTTTTGGAATTTTTGAAAAATTATCTAGCTTGACGATTTCTTCGAAATTTTGCGAGCTTTTTTTGCAAGCCCCCTCAACAATATTTCAAGTATCAATTTGATTGGATAAATATTCTAGTAGTTATTGAGGATACAATATTTCAGATGCTCATAACTACTGAACTGTCTGACGAATATGGCCCAATAACGAACTTGACCGAGATATTTGGACAATGAAATGAAAATGAATGAATGAAAATCAGAAAATTTTGACATAATTATATCGATTCAATTCCATTCAACTTCAAATATCTCAAGAATGGTACAATATAGGAGAAAAGATGATGAATGATTATATCTGCGAAAAAGACTAATGATTCCAGGAAGTACAAGATACGGAACTTCAGTTCAAGCGATATTTGTTTTTCATGCAATTCAACCAATCCCTAAATTAGTAGTGAGAAACCCATAAGAAATGGAATAAATCTATTGACGCCAAAACATTCATGACTGTTACCTTCCCCCCAAAAAAAAAAAAAAATTTAAAGGGGGGAAAAGGTTTTTTTTTGGGGGGGGGGGGTTTTTTTGGGAAAGGGGGGGGGGTTTTTTTTTTTCCCCCCTTTTTTAAAGGGGGGGGAAAAAAAAAAACCCAAAATTTAAAAACCCAAACCCCCAAAAACCCCAAATTTAAAAATTAACCCCCCTTTTTTTTAAACCCCCTTCCTACCCAAAGGGCCCCGGGAATTAAAAAAAAAACCCTTCCCCAAAAAAAAAGGGGTTTTTTCCCCAATAAAAAATTTTTTTTTAAAAAATTCCCTTTTTTTTAACCAAAACCCCCGGGTTTTTTTTCCCCGGTTGGGGTTTTTGGGAATTTTTGGAAAAATTTTTAAAAAAGGGGGTTTTTTAAAAAGTTAAAACCCCAAAGGGGAAAACCGCCCCCGGGGGGGGGGGGGGGGGAAAAAAAAAAAAAAAAAAGGGGGGGGTTTTGGGGGGGTTTTGGGGGGGGGGGTTTGGGGGTTTTTTTTGGGGGGGGGGGGTTTTTGGGGGGGGTTTTTTTTGGGGAAGGGTTTAAAAAAGGGGGTTGGGTTTTGGGTTGGGGGTTGGGGGTTTTTTGGGGGGGGGAAAAGGGGGGTTGGAAAGGGGGGAAAAGGGGGGGGTTTTGGGGGGGGTTTTAAAAAGGGGGGGGGTTTTTTGGGGGGTTTTAAATTTTAAAAGGGTTGGGTTTTGGGAAAGGGGGGGGGGGGGAAATTTTTTGGGGGGGGGGGGCCAAGAACCCCCCGGGGAAAGGATTTGGGAGGGCCCTTCCCGGGGGAAAAAAAAAAAAAAAGGAGGAAAAAGGGTTTTTTAAAGGGGTTTCCCTTTAAAAATTTTTTTCCCCTTTTTTAAAAACCCTTTTTTAAAATTTTAAAATTTTTTTCCCGAAACCAAAAAAATTTATGGAAAAAATTTTTTTTTTTTGGCCTTTCCCCAAAGGAAAAGGGGGAAAGGAAAAAAAAAAAGGGGAAAAACCCCTATAAATTGGGGCCCCGGGGGGGGGTTTTTTTTTTTTTTTTAAAAACCCCCCCAAAAAAACCCCTTTTAAAAAAGAAACCCCAAAAAAAAGGGGGAAAAAAAAACCCCCAAAAAAAATTGGGGAAAGGGGGGTTTTTTTAAGGGGGAAGGAACCCTTTAAATAAGGAACAAATTTTCCCTTCCGGCCCTTTTGGGGGAAAAAGGTTTGCCAAAAACCCCCAAAAACCCTTAAAAAAAAAAACCCCCCCCAAAATTCCCCAGGGAAAAATTTTGGGAAAGAAACCCCCGGAGGGTTTTAATTTCCAAAAAAAAAAAAAGGGGAAAAAACCGGAAAGGGGCCAAGAAAAAGGGAAAAAAAACCAAAAAGGGGGGCCAAAAAAATTCAAAAAAAAAAAAAAGGGGGGGGAAAAAAATTTTTGGGGCCCCAAAAAACAAAACCCCAAAAAAGGGGGGCCCAAAATTTTAAAAAGGAAGGGGGGGAAAAAAACCCCCCAAAAAAAAGGGGGGGAAACAAAGGGCCCCAAAGGGGAAAAAAAAAAAAAAATTGGGAAAAGGGGAAAAATTTTGGGGGAAATTTTAAAAAGGGGTTTTGGGGAATTAAATTTTAAGGGGAAGGTTGGTTTTTTTGGGAAAAGGGTTTTAGGTTGGGGGAAAAAGGGGTTGGGGGGGGGGTTAGGTTTTAAAAGGGGGGTTTAGGGGGAAGGGGGGGGGGGAAAAAAGGGGGGGATATTGTCGTTTGAATATGGGGTGAAAATGGGGGGGTTTTTGGGGGGAAAAAAACCGGGGGTTTTAAAAGGGAAAAAAGGGGGGGGGAAAAAAAAAAAGGAACCCCAAATTTCCCCCAAAAAAAATTTTGGGGAAAAAAAAAATTTTCTGCAAAAGACTAGCTTCTAAATTGATATGCTTGAATACAGGTGAAATGTAAATTTTTTTATGAAAATTTTGCAAAAAAGGGGGGGGAAGGGGGAAAAAAACCGGGGAAAAAAAAAAAAACCAAAAGGGGGAAAAAAAGGGAAAGGGAACCCGGGGGGGGGAAAAACCCCAAAGGAAAAAAAAAGGGGGAAAAAGGGGGGTTTTAAAAAAAAAAAAGGCTAAATAAAAAAAATTTTAAAAGAAAAAAAAAAATTTTTTCCCCTTTTCCCAATTAAACCCCCGGGAAAATTTGGGGGGGGTTTTAAATCAAAGGGGGAAAAATTTTAAAAAAAAAAAAAGGGGGGCCCCCGGAACCCAAAAAACCCCCCCCTTGGGGGAAAAAAAATTTTTAAAAAATAAAAAATTAAAGGAAAAAAAAAAAAAACAAGGTTTAAAAGGGGAAAAAAGGGAAAAAAAACCCAAAATTTAAAACAAACCCAAAAAAAAAGGGGAAAAAAACCCCAAAAATTAAAAAAAAAAAGGGAAAAAAAAAAAGGGGAAAAATTTTGGGGGGAAAAAAAAGGGGGGAAAAGGGGGAAAAAGGGAAAAAAAAAAAGGGAAAAAAAACCCAAAAAAAAAAAAAAAAGGGGAAAAAAAATTTAAACCCCCGGGAATTTTTAATTTTTAGGGAAGGGGTTTTTTTTTTAACCCGGGGTTTTTCCCTTTTTTTTTTAAAAAATTTCCCCAAAAAAATTTTTTTTAAAAAAAAAGGAAAATTTTTTAAAGGGAAAAGGGCCAAAATTTTGGGGAAAAAAGGGGGGGAAAAAAAAAAAAAAAGGGTTTTTTAAAAAAAAATTTTGGGGTTTTTTGGGGGGGGGGGAAAAAAAAAAGGGGGAAAATTAATTCCCTTTTTTTTTTAAAAAAAAAAAAAAAAAAAAAAAAAATTAAAAAAAATTTGGAAACCAAAAAAAAAAAGGTTTTAAAAAAAAACCCAAAAGGGGTTTTTGGGAACCTTAAAAAAAAAAGGGGCCCCCCAAAAAAAAAATAAAAAACCAAAAAGGGGGAAAAAAAAGGAAGGGGCCAAAAATTAATTTAACCCGGGGGAAGGGGGGAAAAAAAAAAAAAATTTCCAAAACCCCCTTTTAAAAAAATTTGGGGGAAAAATAAAAAAAAAAGGGAAAAAAGGGGGAAAGGGGGGCCCCCCCAAAAAAACGTCTATATTAAAATAAACGCAGTGGTCAAAGACTCCACCCTGTATACATATGTGCCACGTATTAAGAATAAAAAAGTTTTTGGGGGGAAAAAGGGTTAAAGGCAAAAAAAAAAAAGGGGGGGGGGGTTGGGGGGGAAAAAAAAAGGGGGGGGAAAAGGGGGGGGGTTGGGTTTTAAACGGAAAAATTTAAAAATTTTTTAAAAAAAAAAAAAAAAAAAAGGAAACCTTATTGGGGAAAAAATTAAGGGGGGGGAAAAAGGGGGAAAAAACATTGGACCTGGACCCAGACCGGACACTGACCAAACCCTTTGGGGGAAAAAAAAGTTTTGGGGAAAAAGGGTTGGGGTTTCCAAAGGGAAAAAAAAACCCCCTTTTTTTTTTTGAAAAAAAGGGAAAAAACCAAAAAAAAAAAAAACCCAAGGAAAATTTTAAAAAGGAAAAAAAAAATAAAAAAAAATAAATTTAAAAAAAAATTAAAAACCCCCCCGGGGGAAATTGGGTTTTAAAAAAAAAATCCAAAAGGGAAAAAATTTGGGAAAAAAAGGGGAAAAAAAAAAGGAAAAGGGGAAAGGGAAAAATTTTAAACCAATAAAAAAAAAAAACCCGGGGGGGGGGAAGGTTTAAAAAACCAATTAAAAGGGGCCCCTTTTCCCAAAAAAAGGGGGAATTTTTGGGGGGGGGGTTTGGAAGGGGAATTTTTTTGGGGGGGGAAAAAATTGAAGGGAAAGGGGGGGGGGAAAAAAAAAAAAAAAAAAAAAAAGGGGGGAAAAAAAAAAATTTTTTTTGGGGCTAAAAAAGGGAAAACCAAACCCAAAAAAAAAAAATTTTAAAAATTTGAACCCAAAAAAAGGGAAATAAAGGGAAAAATTTAAAAAAAGGGCCAAAAAAAAAAACCCCCCCAAAAAATTTTAAAACCAAGGAAAAAAGGGGTTTTTTGGGGGCCCCCCTTAAAACCCTTAACCCCCGGGGGTTGGGGAAATTTTTAAAAAAAAAAAAAAAAAAAAACCCCCAAAAAAAGGGGGCCCAGGGGGGGGAAAAAAAAAAGGGGGGTTGGGGGGAAAAGGGGGGGGGGCCCCCGGGGTCCTTTTTGGTTGGGGGGGGGGGAAAGGAAAAAAAGGAAAAAAAGGCCAAAATTTGGAAAAGGGGGGGGGGCCCCCCCGGGGGGGGGAAAAAAAAAAAACCGGGGGAAGGGAAAACCCAAAAAAAAAAAATTTTTAAAACCCCCCTTTAAAAAAAGGGTTCCTTTTCCCCCCCCGGGGGGAAAAAAAAAAAATTTGGGGGGTTGGGGGGAAGGAACCCCAAGGGGGTTTTTAAAAAAAGGGAAAAAAAAAAAAAACCCCCCTGGGGCCCCCCCAAAAAAAAAAAAAAAAAAACCCAAACCCGGGTTTTGGGGAAAAAAAAAAAAAAAAAAGGGGGGGGGGGAAAAGGGGGGAAAAAGGGGAAGGGAAAAAAAGGGGAAAAAAAACCCTTTGGGCGGAAGGAAAAAGGGGAAAAAAAAAGGGTTTTTGGGGCCCCCCAAAAAAAAAAACAAATTTAAAAATTTTAAGGGCCCCCCGGGTTTTTTGGGGGGGAAAAAAAAGGGGAAAAAAAAAAAAAAAAGGTTAAAAAATTTTTTTTGGGTTTTAAAAGGGGGGGGGGGGGGGGGGGAAAAGGGGGAAATTGGGGGGGGAAAAAAAGGGTTTTTGGGGGTTGGTTTTAGGGGGGGGGTTTTTTTTTTGGGGGGGTTTTGGGGGGGGTTGGGGTTTGGTTGGGGGAAAAAAAAAAAGGGGATTAAAATTTTTTTGGGTTGGGGGTTTTAAGGTACAAATTCAACCCCTTAACTTCTAAACAGCTATCAACTACCCAATATGAGAATCTGATTCTCCTTTCAATATGTTCTGAGATAAACATCTTTCACACTTAAAAATCTGCTCCGAAATTTTTCTCTCTTGATTCATCACACTACCGCAGATACCTTACCCATGCTTTTCTGCATCATGCACACTTTTTCGCGCTAATTCTTTCTGACATACCGGAGCAAACCTCCACATCTTCAATGTGGACCAAATTACCCTACTTCCTAAAAGTTAACGAACGATTGGCACGAGAGAGCGGCGTGATAACTACGACTTCCTGGCCCCTCGAGTCCCAGACTCGGGGTGGACCCGAGGAGTACCGCTAGTATCACATGCCAGGAACAACTATGACTTACTTGGCCCCTTCGTCAAGGAGTAACGTTAGTGTCCGAACCAGGAGGCCACGACCGATAACGGTCGCGGTGATATCAGAGAAACTATGACCTACCCGGCCCCTCAGATCTGTATTCCTAGCCCTGAGGGAGACCCGAGAGGTAACGTTAATGTCTGACCGAAACCGCAACCTCGTAGCCAAGTCCTCGTCGACAGGGTCACACAACCATAACACGCTGGAGCGGCTTATGTCTGACAGCGTGCTACGGGGCCAAGATCCTCCCGAGGGGGAGGCTCTATACCCGGAATCCGAGTTCCGTAACCATGGCCGGGTGAACACGGAACGACTGAAGAGTTCAGGAGCAATAGCAAGCTCTCTCTCACATTCCCAAATTCCCAGTGAGGGGGAGTGAGTGCTTGGGCGGCACATATACTGTTCGCGCAGTGGTGTTCCGCCTCAAATTACAACCCGCCAGTAGAGTCGGTGTCCTTGGGACTCTGCTGGAGACGGTTGTGGTAGGAGAATAGGAGGGGGTTTTGGTGGGTGAAAGTCCCACACGAACCTGCAGCATTGCACACCGCCCGCTGCAGGAAAGGCATGAGGAGTTCCCCCTTACCTAGGCGGGGAAAAAAAAAAAAAAAAAAAAAGGTTAGGTTAGGTTAGGTTAGGTTAGGTTAGGTTAGGTTAGGTTAGGTTAGGTTAGGTTAGGTTAGGTTAGGTTAGGTTAGGTTAGGTTAGGTTAGGTTAGGTTAGGTTAGGTTCCCTCGCTTGGGCAGCACCTTGTCGTGGTGTGAGGGCTTAAGTACCTGCGATGACTCTTTGGAGCTATGTCAGAGAGGGCTACCCATGCTGAACAGGTCCCAAGAGGAGCAGCGAAACCAAGACTGCCCGCTCCCCAATGGCAAGGCCAGACCCAGCTTTCGCCATTCCCTTAAAACATACATACCCGTGTTCCCCCTCCGACGCTATTAGGTTAACCGAGGGCTAGGAGGTATCCTTATACCCACCATACCTTTCCAATTATCCCTTCACCAGTATGGCTCAAATGATGACGAACTTGGCATGGATTTGGATAGAGATGTGTGCTTGCACTGCTCTTTTTCTCGTTAATATGGAAAGCTCTGCGGATGGAAAAACAGTTACGGTGCAAGGGAGGGAGACCCTAGTACCGGTCGGGGGCGGTGGTAAAGCAGGCCTAGCCCGATCGAAATCCGACTACTGCGGGGTGCTACCGGTGGAAAGCCAGGCTGGTACGCCTTTAAATGTTTCTGGCCCAGTGAAAGAAGACCTCCCTGAGGAAAGACAAAAAGAAGCGATCTGGACATCAGAAATGCCGGCGGATGAAGTATTTAAAAAATGCATCAAAATCCAAAGGACTCCACCCATGGGGAAAGAAAAAGCTCCTGCCACTGATGCAGAGAGCCCTGATAGAAGAATTTCGATCTCTGGTATAGAGGACATCTATATGACCCCTACCGGAAACTATATGACCCCTACCGGAAATGGAAAGGTGATGACTCAGAAGTTAACCGAAAGTATAATCACTCCAAATCTAAAAAAGAGGAAAGCAGCATCATCGCCAGAACTTTCCAGGACACCAGGCCCCAACCTCCTCGGGGAAATTGACAGCCTGGAGAACGTCATCCAAAATATGTACATTTTCGGAAGAGAAAATAAAAATGTACACGTCAAAGTGAAAAAATACATCGAAGAGGCCAGAGGGAAAATCAGAGCGTTAAAAAAGGCAGAAAGCACAAATAGAGAGGAATGCGAAAATAACCTCAAGAGCATGAAAGAAAACATTAGTTCCCTAACACAAAAAGTTAATCTCCTAGAAAAAAAGATCAAGACAAACGATAAACCAGAAGAATACCAAGAGCAAACTATTCTAAAACAAGAAGAAAAAATGAGAGCCCTCGAAAAGTATATTAAGAGCTTGGAGGAACAGATAGTGATCCTCAAACGGGGAAATGGCGACGAAGAACATGGAGAACTAAAAGACAGGAATGATTTCGGCGAAATAGGAGACGAAGACAGAGTTAAGGAATTAATTACACGCAAGTGGTCCCCGACTCTATACGAAAAAAGTACCATAGCTACAGGGTACACCCTACATGAGCTTGGAGATTCCGACTTAGTGGTAGTGCTATCTCAGGAGGACCTGAGCATGGAGGATAGCCGACACAAAAGGCTAGCCAAAAGATTTCCGGAAATTAAGGATCTGAGTGAAGATAACTCTCCTGGATGTATTGTGCAGGAAACAGTAATCAAAAAGGGTGAGGATACAAAGAGGACAAATAGATATATTTACAAGTCACCTATAGAAGAATATACAGAGTGGGAGATCTTCACTGCACTGAAGAAAATTGCGGAGGACGCCGAGAAAGAAAACAGAACTGACATCGTACTACACGGATATATTGGAATTGGTCAAGTTCCATTAAGAAAAGTAGTCGAGCTGGCATTTCGAGAAACAGCATGTAAGGTTAAAATATGCACCCCACAAGAAGAGAAAGAGGAACCTAAGCCAAAAGTAAGGAGTACCTATGCACTGGTTGTGGAAGGAGGAATGAAATACAACGAAGTCATAAAGAAAATTAAAAGTAATCTGAGCAACATAGCTGTGAAAGAAAGAGTTAAGGGAATTAGAACGACGAGGGATGGAAAGGTGCTCATAGAGACGGAAAAGGACAATAATGCCATTGGGGAGATAAAGCAGGCTATCGAAAGGAATAACGCAGGCTGGAAGATCAAACAATATGGAGATGTAAGTAATAAAAAAGAAACGCTGTTCATCAGAGAAATGGATCCCACTATAACCGAAGCCGATATTGTAGAGGCACTGAAGGAGAAACTCAAAGTCGGGGAACTGGACGTAATTATTAGCGAGCCCAGACAGGGTATGCGGAATACGCTGTCTGCAACAGTTAAAATAGACGCTAAATATGCAAACCAACTGACTATTGACAAAATAAGAATTGGCATGAACGACTGCAGAATTGAGTCGAAAATAAACATTGAGAGATGCTATAGATGTCTGGGACTGGGACACACCGCGAGGCTCTGCAAGGATACAGACAGATCCAACTGCTGTATCAAATGCGGAAAAGAGGGGCATAAGGCCAAAGATTGCGAAAATGAGGAGGAATGCCTGGCATGCGGAAAAAGGGGCATCAACTTGGCTCGGGAAGATGCACCGAGTTTAGAAAGCAGCTGAGTATGGCCAGAAAGAGGAGAATAGAAGACAAGCAACTGCGGAAGGCCATTCCCACGGTGGAAACAAGAACTGAAAAGGCTGTGATACATACGGGTAATAGCTGATACCAAAGAGACTATTTTACTCATTTATTGTTACGTGGTTATACGTCGAATTTTATCTATACTTGTATTTTATACGCCTATTGGTTGATTTACTCTATTTATATTTTTATCTATACACTTTACACGTTTGTACATATATTTCTCTGTGTGGTTTATACAATGCTCAGAATTTTACAGCTAAATCTGGGAAGAGCTAGGTTGGCTCACGATATGGCATGGGCAGACGCAGTCAAAAGAGGGGCTGACATAATGGCGATTTCGGAGCCTAACAGAAGGATATGTTCCGGTGACGGCTGGTGCATGGATAGGAAGGGAAATGTCGCTGTCAGGCTGTGTCATGGAGGTCTGGAGGTGGATCAGATCAGGCCGGAGACTGACTACGTCTACTTGTCCCTGTATGGGCTGCATATGTACGTAGTATACATATCACCTAACATAGGTCCTGATAGTTTCAAGAAAATAATAGATAAAGTGTTTGAAAAAGCCACCAGAAACCCAGAAGCTTCGATTATCATGGGAGACGTTAACGCCAAGTCTCAGATTTGGGGTTCACCACAGGCAGACGAAAGAGGGAAATATATAGAAGAATGGATGGCACAGATAAACTGGAATGCTGCGAACGATGGAACACACACCTTTGAGAGAGGCACGTCGAAGAGCCACATAGATGTTACACTTGCGTCGGAGAGGGTACTGAGGAGAATGACAGAGTGGAACATTCTGCACGAAAACCCGTACACTTATCATGGTCATATTCTGATGGAAATGAAAATCACAAGAGCCACACAAGCTAGCAGAGAAGGACCAGTAAGACAGGTACTGAAACCCAGCAACTTCCTATCAACCCTGAGGGAAAACAGCCGGGAGGACTTATATAAGAAAATAGTTAGGGCCTACAATGAGTCAGTAACTAAGGCACCAAGAATAGCAGCCAACACACCCTACTGGTGGAACGACGAGATAGAGGAGTGCAGAAGAGGGTACATCCAACAAAGAAGGAAATATTCCAGGATAAAAACGAAAGAAAGTGAGGAGGCAAAGCGAGTAAAGGATAAGATGGAGGAGGGAAGGAGGAATATGAAGACGATGATAAACAGAGCCAAAAAAAGGTATTGGAGTGGGCTGCTCGAGGAGTTGGAGAACGATATATGGGGGCAAGGTTACCGCATAGTAACAAACCACCTAAGGAACGGTGGGCTCCGTCATAAAATCCCTACAAAGAGGAGAAGGGCCATCTTGCGAGAGCTGTTTCCTACGACAGACGAAAGAACTCCAAGAACGAGTGGAATAGTAGAGGAGCCTGAACCATTTACTGAACAAGAACTGAAGACGGCTATCAGATCAATGAAGACTGGTAAAGCGCCAGGGCCGGATGGAGTCACTGTAGAAGCAGTAAAGCTGGCCTTCGAAACCCTACCGGGCGAAATGCTGCAAATGTTCAATGGACTTCTCAGGAAACAGCACTTTCCGAAAAGTTGGAAAACATCAAGGGTTGTACTGCTGCCAAAGAAAGGGAAAGATCCAAACCAGGCATCTTCGTACAGGCCAATATGTCTCCTGAATACAATGGGAAAATTATACGAGAGGCTAATAATGAACAGGCTTGAAAATGAACTAGAGGAGAAGGAGGCTTTATCCGAAAACCAGCACGGCTTTAGAAAAAAAAAATCAACAACTACAGCAATGATCTCCCTGAAAAATGTAATTAAATCAACCACGAGAAAATGGGTAGTTGTAATAACTATCGACGTTAAAAACGCATTTAACACTGCCAGTTGGAAACACATCTTAGAGGCCTTACGTGAAAGGGGAATAAGTAGATATCTGACTAAATGCGTAGAATCATACTTTTCACAACGATACATAAAGTCTGGTATGATAAAACATGAATGTAAGAGAGGAGTGCCACAGGGATCGATCAAAGGACCAGCATTATGGAACGTCATGTATGACGGAGTTCTGCGATTACCGTACGGGGAGGGCGTGACAGCCCTTGCCTACGCGGATGACCTGCTATTTGTGGTGGATGGAGAAAGTGAGGGAGAGGTAAAGGCAAAGGCGGAAAGAACAATAAACCTGGCCATGACGTGGATGGAGGGAAGATGTCTGGAGATCGCAGCCCATAAGACGGAGTTGCTGGTGGTAAGGGGGCCAAGAAACGTGACGGGTTTCAGGCTGGACATCGACGGAGAGGAGGTGAAACCATCCAAAGAACTAAAATACCTGGGAGTGATGTTTCAGAGGAATTTGAGCTTCTCCAAACATATAGAATACACAGTGGAAAAGACATCAGAGAAGTTAGCAGCAATCTCTCGGCTGATGCCAAACCTGGGAGGACCAAGTTACATCAAGAGGAGAGTACTGTGCGGGGTCGCGCACAGTATATTGCTATACGCGGCTCCAGTGTGGAGAGAAGTTTTGAAACAAAGGAAACAACTAGACCAGATAACATCCATACAGAGGAGATGCCTACTGAGGGTGGCCTCGGCGTATAGAACGGTTTCTGCGGAAGCCGTTCAGGTATTGCTGGTTTCCCACCCATAGAACTGATGGTGGGCGAAAGGTGCTTTCTTTACACCGTGGGTTCAAGATTGGCGGGAAATAGAAGACAGGCAAGAAGAAGGATGATGCAAAGATGGCAGCTTGAATGGGAGAGATTGCATGACAAGGCCGCGTGGACGAAAAGGCTAATACCGAAAATCGAACCGTGGATCGAGTGCAAGCACAGAAGCACAGGATATTTCTTAACGCAGTTCCTTTCAGGGCATGGTTCTTTCGGCTCCTTCACACGGAGAATAGGAAAAACACCGACTAACTTGTGTGGAGAGTGTGGGGTGGAGGACAGCCCGGAGCATGTGTTTATGACATGTAGTAGATGGGAAAATGAAAGAAAGGAGCTTGTCGATACGCTGGGATTTCTACCAGAGACCGAGGAAATAATTCCCAAAATGCTGCAAAACAGAGAAACATGGCAGATCATCTACGATTACATCGTAAACATAATGCGAAAGAAGGAGAGACAGGACAGAGAGAAGGAGGAGATGGGGGCGATATAGAAGGTGAGAATGGAGAAGAGGAGGAAGAAAGAAACAAGAACATACCGGGTTACGCTCCTGATGTACGGGCTTGGAGCCTATTTCCAGGAGGCGAAGATACCCGGGGAAAGAGGTGGGGGTTTAGTGAGGTGAAAGTCCCACACGACGCCGCAGCACACAAATAAACTGATAACATCTCAGTTAGGCCCCGCTGCGGTAAGGCATTAGCTTCCCCCATACCTCAGGGGCAAAAAAAAAAAAAAAAAAAAAAAAAAGGTTAGGTTAGGTTAGGTTAGGTTAGGTTAGGTTAGGTTAGGTTAGGTTAGGTTAGGTTAGGTTAGGTTAGGTTAGGTTAGGTTAGGTTAGGTTAGGTTAGGTTCCCGTACGTGGTCATCACCTTGTCGTGGTGTACGGGCTTAAGTAGCTGTAATAAGCGACGAACCAAGAATGACCATACCCCAAAATACCCCAAAATTATATGCACTAAATATTCTTCATCTGTCTCTATGAAAATTTACACTAACTATAATCTCTATGATACCCTGATCATAACCTTCTTTAATTAGTTCATTTCAGTCTACTTGCGACTTCCTCACCTATCATGAGGATGCGCAATGACACAAGTATACTACAAATTCAACCCCTTAACTTCTAAACAGCTATCAACTACCCAATATGAGAATCTGATTCTCCTTTCAATATGTTCTGAGATAAACATCTTTCACACTTAAAAATCTGCTCCGGTATTTTTTCTCTCTTGATTCATCACACTACCGCAGATACCTTACCCATGCTTTTCTGCATCATGCACACTTTTTCGCGCTAATTCTTTCTGACATACCGGAGCAAACCTCCACATCTTCAATGTGGACCAAATTACCCTACTTCCTAAAAGTTAACGAACGATTGGCACGAGAGAGCGGCGTGATAACTACGACTTCCTTGGCCCCTCGAGTCGGGGTGGACCCGAGGAGTACCGCTAGTATCACATGCCAGGAACAACTATGACTTACTTGGCCCCTTCGTCAAGGAGTAACGTTAGTGTCCGAACCAGGAGGCCACGACCGATAACGGTCGCGGTGATATCAGAGAAACTATGACCTACCCGGCCCCTCAGATCTGTATTCCTAGCCCTGAGGGAGACCCGAGAGGTAACGTTAATGTCTGACCGAAACCGCAACCTCGTAGCCAAGTCCTCGTCGACAGGGTCACACAACCATAACACGCTGGAGCGGCTTATGTCTGACAGCGTGTTACGGGGCCAAGATCCTCCCGAGGGGGAGGCTCTATACCCGGAATCCGAGTTCCGTAACCATGGCCGGGTGAACACGGAACGACTGAAGAGTTCAGGAGCAATAGCAAGCTCTCTCTCACATTCCCAAATTCCCAGTGAGGGGAGTGAGTGCTTGGGCGGCACATATACTGTTCGCGCAGTGGTGTTCCGCCTCAAATTACAACCCGCCAGTAGAGTCGGTGTCCTTGGGACTCTGCTGGAGACGGTTGTGGTAGGAGAATAGGAGGGGGTTTTGGTGGGTGAAAGTCCCACACGAACCTGCAGCATTGCACACCGCCCGCTGCAGGAAAGGCATGAGGAGTTCCCCCTTACCTAGGCGGGAAAAAAAAAAAAAAAAAAAAAAAGGTTAGGTTAGGTTAGGTTAGTTAGGTTAGGTTAGGTTAGGTTAGGTTAGGTTAGGTTAGGTTCCGTACGTGGTCATCACCTTGTCGTGGTGTACGGGCTTAAGTAGCTGTAATAAGCGACGAACCAAGAATGACCATACCCCAAAATTATATGCACTAAATATTCTTCATCTGTCTCTATGAAAATTCACACTAACTATAATCTCTATGATACCCTGATCATAACCTTCTTTAATTAGTTCATTTCAGTCTACTTGCGACTTCCTCACCTATCATGAGGATGCGCAATGACACAAGTATACTACAAATTCAACCCCTTAACTTCTAAACAGCTATCAACTACCCAATATGAGAATCTGATTCTCCTTTCAATATGTTCTGAGATAAACATCTTTCACACTTAAAAATCTGCTCCGGTATTTTTCTCTCTTGATTCATCACACTACCGCAGATACCTTACCCATGCTTTTCTGCATCATGCACACTTTTTCGCGCTAATTCTTTCTGACATACCGGAGCAAACCTCCACATCTTCAATGTGGACCAAATTACCCTACTTCCTAAAAGTTAACGAACGATTGGCACGAGAGAGCGGCGTGATAACTACGACTTCCTTGGCCCCTCGAGTCGGGGTGGACCCGAGGAGTACCGCTAGTATCACATGCCAGGAACAACTATGACTTACTTGGCCCCTTCGTCAAGGAGTAACGTTAGTGTCCGAACCAGGAGGCCACGACCGATAACGGTCGCGGTGATATCAGAGAAACTATGACCTACCCGGCCCCTCAGATCTGTATTCCTAGCCCTGAGGGAGACCCGAGAGGTAACGTTAATGTCTGACCGAAACCGCAACCTCGTAGCCAAGTCCTCGTCGACAGGGTCACACAACCATAACACGCTGGAGCGGCTTATGTCTGACAGCGTGCTATGGGGCCAAGATCCTCCCGAGGGGGAGGCTCTATACCCGGAATCCGAGTTCCGTAACCATGGCCGGGTGAACACGGAACGACTGAAGAGTTCAGGAGCAATAGCAAGCTCTCTCTCACATTCCCAAATTCCCAGTGAGGGGAGTGAGTGCTTGGGCGGCACATATACTGTTCGCGCAGTGGTGTTCCGCCTCAAATTACAACCCGCCAGTAGAGTCGGTGTCCTTGGGACTCTGCTGGAGACGGTTGTGGTGTAGGAGAATAGGAGGGGTTTTGGTGGGTGAAAGTCCCACACGAACCTGCAGCATTGCACACCGCCCGCTGCAGGAAAGGCATGAGGAGTTCCCCCTTACCTAGGCGGAAAAAAAAAAAAAAAAAAAAAAAAAGGTTAGGTTAGGTTAGGTTAGGTTAGGTTAGGTTAGGTTAGGTTAGGTTAGGTTTGGTTAGGTTAGGTTAGGTTAGGTTAGGTTAGGTTAGGTTAGGTTAGGGTTGGGTTAGGTTGGGTTAGGTTAGGTTAGGTTAGGTTGGGTTAGGTTAGGGTTGGGTTAGTTAGGTTAGGTTAGGTTGGGTTAGGTTAGGTTAGGTTGGGTTAGGTTAGGTTGGGTTGGGTTGGGTTGGGTTAGGTTAGGTTAGGTTAGGTTAGGTTAGGTTAGGTTAGGTTAGGTTAGGTTAGGTTAGGTTAGGTTAGGTTAGGTTAGGTTAGGTTAGGTTAGGTTAGGTTAGGTTAGGTTAGGTTAGGTTAGGTTAGGTTAGGTTAGGTTAGGTTAGGTTAGGTTAGGTTAGGTTCCCTCGCTTGGGCAGCACCTTGTCGTGGTGTGAGGGCTTAAGTACCTGCGATGACTCTTTGGAGCTATGTCAGAGAGGGCTACCCATGCTGAACAGGTCCCAAGAGGAGCAGCGAAACCAAGACTGCCCGCTCCCCAATGGCAAGGCCAGACCCAGCTTTCGCCATTCCCTTAAAACATACATACCCGTGTTCCCCCTCCGACGCTATTAGGTTAACCGAGGGCTAGGAGGTATCCTTATACCCACCATACCTTTCCAATTATCCCTTCACCAGTATGGCTCAAATGATGACGAACTTGGCATGGATTTGGATAGAGATGTGTGCTTGCACTGCTCTTTTTCTCGTTAATATGGAAAGCTCTGCGGATGGAAAAACAGTTACGGTGCAAGGGAGGGAGACCCTAGTACCGGTCGGGGGCGGTGGTAAAGCAGGCCTAGCCCGATCGAAATCCGACTACTGCGGGGTGCTACCGGTGGAAAGCCAGGCTGGTACGCCTTTAAATGTTTCTGGCCCAGTGAAAGAAGACCTCCCTGAGGAAAGACAAAAAGAAGCGATCTGGACATCAGAAATGCCGGCGGATGAAGTATTTAAAAAATGCATCAAAATCCAAAGGACTCCACCCATGGGGAAAGAAAAAGCTCCTGCCACTGATGCAGAGAGCCCTGATAGAAGAATTTCGATCTCTGGTATAGAGGACATCTATATGACCCCTACCGGAAACTATATGACCCCTACCGGAAATGGAAAGGTGATGACTCAGAAGTTAACCGAAAGTATAATCACTCCAAATCTAAAAAAGAGGAAAGCAGCATCATCGCCAGAACTTTCCAGGACACCAGGCCCCAACCTCCTCGGGGAAATTGACAGCCTGGAGAACGTCATCCAAAATATGTACATTTTCGGAAGAGAAAATAAAAATGTACACGTCAAAGTGAAAAAATACATCGAAGAGGCCAGAGGGAAAATCAGAGCGTTAAAAAAGGCAGAAAGCACAAATAGAGAGGAATGCGAAAATAACCTCAAGAGCATGAAAGAAAACATTAGTTCCCTAACACAAAAAGTTAATCTCCTAGAAAAAAAGATCAAGACAAACGATAAACCAGAAGAATACCAAGAGCAAACTATTCTAAAACAAGAAGAAAAAATGAGAGCCCTCGAAAAGTATATTAAGAGCTTGGAGGAACAGATAGTGATCCTCAAACGGGGAAATGGCGACGAAGAACATGGAGAACTAAAAGACAGGAATGATTTCGGCGAAATAGGAGACGAAGACAGAGTTAAGGAATTAATTACACGCAAGTGGTCCCCGACTCTATACGAAAAAAGTACCATAGCTACAGGGTACACCCTACATGAGCTTGGAGATTCCGACTTAGTGGTAGTGCTATCTCAGGAGGACCTGAGCATGGAGGATAGCCGACACAAAAGGCTAGCCAAAAGATTTCCGGAAATTAAGGATCTGAGTGAAGATAACTCTCCTGGATGTATTGTGCAGGAAACAGTAATCAAAAAGGGTGAGGATACAAAGAGGACAAATAGATATATTTACAAGTCACCTATAGAAGAATATACAGAGTGGGAGATCTTCACTGCACTGAAGAAAATTGCGGAGGACGCCGAGAAAGAAAACAGAACTGACATCGTACTACACGGATATATTGGAATTGGTCAAGTTCCATTAAGAAAAGTAGTCGAGCTGGCATTTCGAGAAACAGCATGTAAGGTTAAAATATGCACCCCACAAGAAGAGAAAGAGGAACCTAAGCCAAAAGTAAGGAGTACCTATGCACTGGTTGTGGAAGGAGGAATGAAATACAACGAAGTCATAAAGAAAATTAAAAGTAATCTGAGCAACATAGCTGTGAAAGAAAGAGTTAAGGAATTAGAACGACGAGGGATGGAAAGGTGCTCATAGAGACGGAAAAGGACAATAATGCCATTGGGGAGATAAAGCAGGCTATCGAAAGGAATAACGCAGGCTGGAAGATCAAACAATATGGAGATGTAAGTAATAAAAAAGAAACGCTGTTCATCAGAGAAATGGATCCCACTATAACCGAAGCCGATATTGTAGAGGCACTGAAGGAGAAACTCAAAGTCGGGGAACTGGACGTAATTATTAGCGAGCCCAGACAGGGTATGCGGAATACGCTGTCTGCAACAGTTAAAATAGACGCTAAATATGCAAACCAACTGACTATTGACAAAATAAGAATTGGCATGAACGACTGCAGAATTGAGTCGAAAATAAACATTGAGAGATGCTATAGATGTCTGGGACTGGGACACACCGCGAGGCTCTGCAAGGATACAGACAGATCCAACTGCTGTATCAAATGCGGAAAAGAGGGGCATAAGGCCAAAGATTGCGAAAATGAGGAGGAATGCCTGGCATGCGGAAAAAAGGGGCATCAACTTGGCTCGGGAAGATGCACCGAGTTTAGAAAGCAGCTGAGTATGGCCAGAAAGAGGAGAATAGAAGACAAGCAACTGCGGAAGGCCATTCCCACGGTGGAAACAAGAACTGAAAAGGCTGTGATACATACGGGTAATAGCTGATACCAAAGAGACTATTTTACTCATTTATTGTTACGTGGTTATACGTCGAATTTTATCTATACTTGTATTTTATACGCCTATTGGTTGATTTACTCTATTTATATTTTTATCTATACACTTTACACGTTTGTACATATATTTCTCTGTGTGGTTTATACAATGCTCAGAATTTTACAGCTAAATCTGGGAAGAGCTAGGTTGGCTCACGATATGGCATGGGCAGACGCAGTCAAAAGAGGGGCTGACATAATGGCGATTTCGGAGCCTAACAGAAGGATATGTTCCGGTGACGGCTGGTGCATGGATGGGAAGGGAAATGTCGCTGTCAGGCTGTGTCATGGAGGTCTGGAGGTGGATCAGATCAGGCCGGAGACTGACTACGTCTACTTGTCCCTGTATGGGCTGCATATGTACGTAGTATACATATCACCTAACATAGGTCCTGATAGTTTCAAGAAAATAATAGATAAAGTGTTTGAAAAAGCCACCAGAAACCCAGAAGCTTCGATTATCATGGGAGACGTTAACGCCAAGTCTCAGATTTGGGGTTCACCACAGGCAGACGAAAGAGGGAAATATATAGAAGAATGGATGGCACAGATAAACTGGAATGCTGCGAACGATGGAACACACACCTTTGAGAGAGGCACGTCGAAGAGCCACATAGATGTTACACTTGCGTCGGAGAGGGTACTGAGGAGAATGACAGAGGGACATTCTGCACGAAAACCCGTACACTTATCATGGTCATATTCTGATGGAAATGAAAATCACAAGAGCCACACAAGCTAGCAGAGAAGGACCAGTAAGACAGGTACTGAAACCCAGCAACTTCCTATCAACCCTGAGGAAAACAGCCGGGAGGACTTATATAAGAAAATAGTTAGGGCCTACAATGAGTCAGTAACTAAGGCACCAAGAATAGCAGCCAACACACCCTACTGGTGGAACGACGAGATAGAGGAGTGCAGAAGAGGGTACATCCAACAAAGAAGGAAATATTCCAGGATAAAAACGAAAGAAAGTGAGGAGGCAAAGCGAGTAAAGGATAAGATGGAGGAGGGAAGGAGGAATATGAAGACGATGATAAACAGAGCCAAAAAAAGGTATTGGAGTGGGCTGCTCGAGGAGTTGGAGAACGATATATGGGGGCAAGGTTACCGCATAGTAACAAACCACCTAAGGAACGGTGGGCTCCGTCATAAAATCCCTACAAAGAGGAGAAGGGCCATCTTGCGAGAGCTGTTTCCTACGACAGACGAAAGAACTCCAAGAACGAGTGGAATAGTAGAGGAGCCTGAACCATTTACTGAACAAGAACTGAAGACGGCTATCAGATCAATGAAGACTGGTAAAGCGCCAGGGCCGGATGGAGTCACTGTAGAAGCAGTAAAGCTGGCCTTCGAAACCCTACCGGGCGAAATGCTGCAAATGTTCAATGGACTTCTCAGGAAACAGCACTTTCCGAAAAGTTGGAAAACATCAAGGGTTGTACTGCTGCCAAAGAAAGGGAAAGATCCAAACCAGGCATCTTCGTACAGGCCAATATGTCTCCTGAATACAATGGGAAAATTATACGAGAGGCTAATAATGAACAGGCTTGAAAGTGAACTAGAGGAGAAGGAGGCTTTATCCGAAAACCAGCACGGCTTTAGAAAAAAAAAATCAACAACTACAGCAATGATCTCCCTGAAAAATGTAATTAAATCAACCACGAGAAAATGGGTAGTTGTAATAACTATCGACGTTAAAAACGCATTTAACACTGCCAGCTGGAAACACATCTTAGAGGCCTTACGTGAAAGGGGAATAAGTGGATATATGACTAAATGCGTAGAATCATACTTTTCACAACGATACATAAAGTCTGGTATGATAAAACATGAATGTAAGAGAGGAGTGCCACAGGGATCAATTAAAGGACCAGCATTATGGAACGTCATGTATGACGGAGTTCTGCGATTACCGTACGGGGAGGGCGTGACAGCCCTTGCCTACGCGGATGACCTGCTATTTGTGGTGGATGGAGAAAGTGAGGGAGAGGTAAAGGCAAAGGCGGAAAGAACAATAAACCTGGCCATGACGTGGATGGAGGGAAGATGTCTGGAGATCGCAGCCCACAAGACGGAGTTGCTGGTGGTAAGGGGGCCAAGAAACGTGACGGGTTTCAGGCTGGACATCGACGGAGAGGAGGTGAAACCATCCAAAGAACTAAAATACCTGGGAGTGATGTTTCAGAGGAATTTGAGCTTCTCCAAACACATAGAATACACAGTGGAAAAGACATCAGAGAAGTTAGCAGCAATCTCTCGGCTGATGCCAAACCTGGGAGGACCAAGTTACATCAAGAGGAGAGTACTGTGCGGGGTCGCGCACAGTATATTGCTATACGCGGCTCCAGTGTGGAGAGAAGTTTTGAAACAAAGGAAACAACTAGACCAGATAACATCCATACAGAGGAGATGCCTACTGAGGGTGGCCTCGGCGTATAGAACGGTTTCTGCGGAAGCCGTTCAGGTAATTGCTGGTTTCCCACCCATAGAACTGATGGTGGGCGAAAGGTGCTTTCTTTACACCGTGGGTTCAAGATTGGCGGGAAATAGAAGACAGGCAAGAAGAAGGATGATGCAAAGATGGCAGCTTGAATGGGAGAGATTGCATGACAAGGCCGCATGGACGAAAAGGCTAATACCGAAAATCGAACCGTGGATCGAGTGCAAGCACAGAAGCACAGGATATTTCTTAACGCAGTTCCTTTCAGGGCATGGTTCTTTCGGCTCCTTCACACGGAGAATAGGAAAAACACCGACTAACTTGTGTGGAGAGTGTGGGGTGGAGGACAGCCCGGAGCATGTGTTTATGACATGTAGTAGATGGGAAAATGAAAGAAAGGAGCTTGTCGATACGCTGGGATTTCTACCAGAGACCGAGGAAATAATTCCCAAAATGCTGCAAAACAGAGAAACATGGCAGATCATCTACGATTACATCGTAAACATAATGCGAAAGAAGGAGAGACAGGACAGAGAGAAGGAGGAGATGGGGGCGATATAGAAGGTGAGAATGGAGAAGAGGAGGAAGAAAGAAACAAGAACATACCGGGTTACGCTCCTGATGTACGGGCTTGGAGCCTATTTCCAGGAGGCGAAGATACCCGGGGAAAGAGGTGGGGGTTTAGTGAGGTGAAAGTCCCACACGACGCCGCAGCACACAAATAAACTGATAACATCTCAGTTAGGCCCCGCTGCGGTACGGCATTAGCTTCCCCATACCCAGGGGGCAAAAAAAAAAAAAAAAAAAAGGTTAGGTTAGGTTAGGTTAGGTTAGGTTAGGTTAGGTTAGGTTAGGTTAGGTTAGGTTAGGTTAGGTTAGGTTAGGTTAGGTTAGGTTAGGTTGGGTTAGGTTAGGTTGGGTTGGGTTGGGTTGGGTTGGGTTAGGTTAGGTTAGGTTAGGTTGGGTTAGGTTAGGTTGGGTTGGGTTAGGTTAGGTTAGGTTGGGTTAGGTTAGGTTGGGTTGGGTTAGGTTGGGTTGGGTTAGGTTGGGTTGGGTTAGGTTGGGTTAGGTTAGGTTAGGTTGGGTTGGGTTAGGTTGGGTTAGGTTAGGTTAGGTTGGGTTGGGTTAGGTTAGGTTAGGTTAGGTTAGGTTAGGTTAGGTTAGGTTAGGTTAGGTTAGGTTAGGTTAGGTTAGGTTAGGTTAGGGTTAGGTTGGGATTAGGTTAGGTTAGGTTAGGTTAGGGTTAGGTTAGTTAGGTTGGGTTAGGTTGGTTATTCTAAAAATCTCTTCAAACAATAGCTCAGTGCTCTCTATAAGTGAAAAAAACAACAACACAGTAAGTCTCCTTTTCAATCTATTCTCAATACCATTTTTTTCCCTCTCGAAAACCCTACGGTTATCTCTCTTGATCGATTATCCGCTAATTAACCGGCTCCCTCTTCTTAAGAAACTCATCATCGACATCATAAAAATACACAATAATTTCCGCTATCTCAGTACTCAGGATTTAGAATAATCTTAATCTTATTATATACTGTTTCGATCCAGTAAATAATCTCGAATTCTCCGTTTTCATGCACCTTTCATACTATAATTCGGTCGCCTCTTACGGGCATCAAGGCGTTTAAAGTTTAAAAATACTTAAAAACTCGGCGGCTCACTTGCATATACAGCGACGTAGTCTCTAAAAACTTAATCAAAAAACAAATTGCATATCTCCATTTTACAGGACATGATGATGAGAAAACATAATATAATCGTTCACAATCAATTATAATATTTAACATATTCTATCAAACAGCGTGGAGATACACTCGGCAAATACCGCATTTTAAATTATTCGGAAATATCGTTAAAATAATATCTTCCCTCGAATTTACGGATCATCAGCCTCCGCGTACCCAGTATATTAAACAATAACAATGAATCATATACCAACCCATATCTTCTCAAATAACGCACAAGGCATTAAACTAGTCTGATTTATTAGAATGAATTTATGACTCATTTATTTTGTGAAAATCCATCTTGAGTGTTGGGGGAGGCGGTTATTTTGTCTAGTTTTCGCTTTGTTAATATCCACGACCTCCAGAAATGTATGGTTTAATAAAACTCCACAAAAAAAAAAGACAATCCCGCTAGACCAGTAAATTCCTATATTAATACACCTACAGGTAAACTATCAAAATTTTATCTAATAAATTCAAAAATCTATCAAAATTTTCACCAGAAGGTAGTTTAAAAGTTCCAAAGATTTAATTGACAAATTATCTAAAATAAACAGCACAGAAAATATGAAATTAATATCTTTTGATGTAGAAAATATGTACCCTAGCACTCCAGCAAAAGAATGTTTACCCCTAGTTGGCGAGTCACTTCGTAAAAATAAAGTTAACCCCCCTCTTAATTTCAGAAATTCAGGAGTTATTTCCAATTTGCCTATCCCAAAATTACTTTAAATTCGAATACAAATTATATTTTCAAAATTCACGTTTACCGATGGGATCACCTTTGAGCCCATTATTGTCAGATCTATTCATGAATCACCTTGAAAATGAATTTATAAAAACAAATGACCTAACAAAAAAACACGTCATTCTCTGGTTCCGATATGTTGATGATATTATAGTAGGATTCAACGGAACAAATATACAAATAAAAATGTTTCTTGACTTTCTCAATTCAATTCACCCCAAAATAAAATCTACATTGGAAATTGAATGCAACAAAGCGATTAACCTCTAGATTTGACCATAAGTAGAGATAGAAACACATTCGACTTTAACATCTACCGAAAAGACACAAA